>CM072997.1:104971279-106221279 GCA_037038555.1 Rhynchonycteris naso
TTGAAGTCCTGAAAAATACATTCTAGGTAAAGATAATCATAGCTTTGATCATAATATCTGACTTTCAGTGTCCAATTTAACTATTCAATAATAAACACTCCTAATACATTGTTGGGAATATAAATTGTGTTCCCCCTGTGGAGAACAATTTTGCAGCTATCAAAATCTAAAATCTACATGTTTGATGCAGTCTTTTTCACCCACAGGCATTTATCCTATAGAATATTAACATATATGCAAAGACATATATAAGAATATTCAATACTACATGTCTTTCAATAAGAAAGTGGTAAACATTATGTTCTACCCATTGCGTAACATAATGGATTGCAATACAGTATTTTAAAATATAGGCTTTTAAAAAATGAATTGACTCTTAAGTGTTGTTATGTAAAGATTCATAAAACGTGAATAAAATAAAGTACTGAACAATATCCACAGTATGATACCATTTATGTGTTAAAAATAAAACAAACTTAAGAGACTGATACATGTTTCTGTATGCAAAGGAAATATTGTAGATGGTTTACAAGTTAATAGTGGTTCTCTATAGGGGAAATAAAATGAAAATTTGAAGTAGAAGAGAGACTTCCTTTTCACTGTGAACCCTTTTGTAGACTACTGTATGCATTAGTCTTCTAATTTTAAATGTTAAATTAAAAGGCAATAAAATACTGTAAAACATGCTATTTATAATTCCTTTAAATTTAAAATTTTCAAAGGGAGCCAACTCCAAAATCTCACATAATGGAGAGATTCCATGTCACAACTCATATTTGATCATCCCCAGTGCCTACATTAAATTCTGAACATAATGAGTTATTAAAAATAAAGCTCTCAACAAAGAATGAGCCTTTTACAATTTGTAGGTGGCACAGTCCATGCTTACTATGAGCGTCAATGTAATAATAGTAATAAGAATAAAACCAAACCTTTTAGTCTAATATCCAAAGAAAAGTTTAATTATTTCTTTCAAATAGATAAAAATGCTTTCCTTTGAAATTTTATAATTTAAACTAAACTTAGAAAACTAGAGAATATAAATTTGTATTAAAATATAATGAATGCATAATTATTTAAAGGATATGGTTCACTGGGTTGAGCCACATGAAACTGCAGTAAAAAATGGCTGAAGCCTTGGCCAGTTGGCTCTGCAGATAGAACATCACGTGGCATATGGACGTCTTGGGTTCAACTCCCAGTCAGGGTACAGATAAGGAAGAACTATCTGCTTCTCTCCCTCTCCCCCTTCTCACCCTCCTTCCCCTCCTGCAGCCAGTGGCTCAACTGGTTCGAGTGTAGCCCCCAGCACTGAGGATAACTTGGTTGGTCCAAGAGTCAGCCTCAGGCACTAAAAATAGCTCAGATTCAAGCATCGGCCTCAAACAAGGATTGCCGGGTAGATCCCAGTCAGGGCACAGGCAGGAGTCTATCTCCCTTCCTCACATTAAAAAAAAATGGCTGAAGATCAATAATTTCTTATGGTTCACCTATAGTGAATAGTGGACTAAATTAAATCAAAACACAACCAGCAAGTGCTTTTATCTGCTCAGAACCAAGAGTGAAGAGAGGCAAGAGAAATGATAAACAAAAGAAGTGACAGGACAAGAAAACAAGAAGGGTATGATACATGTTATCATATGTATGTATTAATAAGTAAAACAGGCCCTGGCCGGTTGGTTCAGCAGTAGAGTATTGGCCAAGCATGTGGAAGGCCTAGGTTCAATTCCCAGTCAGGGCACACAGGAGAAGCGCCCATCTGCTTCTCCACACTTCCCCTTTTCCTTTCTCTCTGTCTCTCGCTTCCCCTCCTGCAGCCAAGGCTCTATTGGAGCAAGGTTGGCCCTGGTGCTGAGGATGGCTCCATGGCCTCCGCCTCAGGCGCTAGAGTGGCTTTGGTTGCAGTGTAGCAATGCCCCAGATGGACAGAGCATCGCCCCCTGGTGGGCATGCTGCGTGGATCCCAATCAGGCGCATGCAGGAGTCTTGTCTGTCTGCCAATCCCCACTTTTCACTTTGGAAAAATACAAAAATAAATAAATAAAATGTAAAAAATAATAGTAATATGTAAAACAAAATATGTAAGTCTTTTTGGTTAAAAGTGAGCACCTAAAATGCATGTAAAGAAAAATAGAAATCAATCCCTGGTCAGGGCACAGACGGGGACAGATTGATGTTCCTGTCTATCTCTCTCCTGCCTTCTCTCACTAAAATCAATAAATAAAAATTAAAAATAAAAAAGATGGGAAAATGAATGAGCAAATGTATTCTGAATTCAAAGAGTTTTAGATTAGCAAAGGAATGTAAGTACATAAATTACTACAGTACAAAATAAATCTTTAAATACTACATGAAAGAGTGAGTGTTGAGGATATCAAGAAAATAGAGATTTTTATTTTAAAATGGTGAGGAAGAAGCAGCGTAGGCAGAACATAAAGACTTCATATAAAAGGCTATTTTTTTTTTTTTAAGTATAGGTTCTTTTTATTTATTTATTTATTTATTTATTTAACAGGGACAGAGAGAGAGTCAGAGAGAGGGACAGACAGACAGGAATGGAGAGAGGTGAGAAGCATCAATAATTAGTTTTTCGTTGCCATTGCGACACCTTAGTTGTTCATTGATTGCTTTCTCACATGTGCCTTGACCACGGGCCTTCAGCGGACCAAAGCAAACCCTTGCTGGAGCCAGCAACCTTGGGTCCAAGCTGGTGAGCCTTCGCTCAAGCCAGATGGGCCCCGCGCTCAAGCTGGCAAGCTCGGGGTCTCGAACCGGGGTCCTCCACATCCCAGTCCGACGCTCTATCCACTGCGCCACCACCTGGTCAGGCTAAAAGTCTATTTTTGTTGCTGCCTTTTTTCAAGGGAAAACTAGTCAGCAGTCTTAAAGTGTTATATAATAAAATTCACTTAGGAATTTAAGTACAATTTGTGGTTGTCTTTATATTTGAAAGCTTTCTTAAACTACATACATATTTCTTCAAACTATTTTACTGTTATCACATATCAACATATTTGTTATTATAACATTTCAAAGTATGTTAATATCTCCAATTAGAGGGTAAGGTTTACATCTCTGGCTCAGCCACATAAAGAGTCCTGAGAATAAACAAATAGATAAGATCTCCAAAATAAGTGAGGCTCTTAAACAAGCACAGTCCCTCAGATTCTAACTTAGAGCTCATGTCATTCATACTGAAGACACACATCTTCTAAGTCTGGATGTGCAGGACACCTTTAATTTGCATAACAATGTACTTCCAAAAATAACTTTACAAGTTCAGATCGTTCATAGTCATTCTTAAATATTTATTGAGCTTTAATGTGCAATACACTACTGTATACAAGGACTAATTAAAAGTTAAAAAACAAAACTCCCTAACGGAGTTATTATATCAAATTGTTCAATGCATGAGGTGAGAAGGAAGGGCCAGCAGAAGACAAAGAAACATAGATGCTTCAACTATCCCAAAGTCCCTAAACTGGTAACTAACAGACCACAGGGTAAGAAACAGTACATACCACAGCCACAGGAACTCTGAGAGAACTGTTCCAATAAGGCCATTAATGATAATGCACATTAATACTACTTTATTGGGAAATTCAAAGTCCTCAAATCCAGTATAATGAAGTAAAAAGAAACCTGGCCATAAGAGCAGCAGATTAAACAGACCTACAAAACCTAAATATGTACAAAAGAGAAAAAAGTTAGTGTTTGTAATTTATTTAAATTTTCCAACCTTATAACTCTATACTTAGAAAACAGATATTGTACAAAGGGTCCCCATAGCTTTTCTTAAAAAAAGAACTTCTGTTTCTTTGTCTTTATAGTCAGTCCTCTGAATAACTCAACACCAGAAAGAAAACTGTACCAAGCAACTGGTGATCACAGAGTCAAGATTCAAATGTGCACATTGCATGGAACAGCTATTGCAGAATAAACCCCTTAATTCAGAAAGAAGGGTTACTAACTTTAGCTACTAATAATATACAGGGTGGAGCAAAAGTCGTTTATAGTTGTGAATACACCAGAGTTTATTCTTGTATTATTATTATTATATTATTTTCCACATGAACAGTAAACCTACTTTTGCTCAACTGCAGTGTCCTAGAAGTTAAAGAAATAACTGGTGTATGTGTGTGTGTGTTTGTACATTCAACGTAAATTAATTATAAGGAATTGTATGGTTTGTTCTCTGATTCAACTAATAGTTACATTTAAAGCACCTGTGCTATACTAGGAATAATGGAGGAAGGTTCCAGAAAGAATACAATTCTTGGTTCCTGCCCTCCCAGAGCTCATCAGCTGGTTGGTGAAATAACACATGCACAAATACCTATTCAATAGATTACTTTTAAGAAAGGGTGTAGTGTTTAGTGGTTAGAAGTGTGTGCTCTGCAGTCTGACTGCCCTGGGCTTTCTGATCCTAGCTCTACCATTTACCTAGTAGCACAGACCTTAGGAAAGAGAAGAAGCTCTTTTAAGCCTCAGTTTTCCAATCTATAAGTATAAAAGAGTATTTAATTAGGTTATTGGAAAAATTAGATGACATAAAATATAGTACAGTAGCTGGCAAAGAATAAACAGTTAATAAAGGCTATTATTATAGAAATATAAGTTTATATAAGACTAATGCATATTCATAATACATCTGAAGACTATATCTGCTGCCGTCTCACAGCCGCCCTTTAAATGCCTTCTCTAAAGAACTGCCTCAGACAGCAAATAAGTCTGCCTTTCCCAGGAAGTCCCCCACCACCCACTCTACACCATCTGCAGCCAACGACTTCACTCACAAGGCTGGCCCTGTGGCTGAAATCCTAATGGCTCAACGCCAGGACATCTCTGAGGAGTGCTTAGACATATTGCCCCTCCCTCCCCCAGCCATGAATTGGGCCAACCCTCAGCTGAGCATGAGACCATGTGGCTCTTTCCTCTTCTCTACCCTGCTTGTCTCATTCCCTGCAGTTTTCCTATAGAGCACCCCCTCAGTAACTCACTCACATTAAATGCCTGTCTCGTACCCTGCATCTAGGAAACCAAATTAAAGACATCTAGTGATAAAAATAAAATCAAACAAAATGACAAACATACAGAAGGGACTCATGATTTAAAAGGCTTATATAACATTAAAAAGTTGTAATTAAAATGCCAAAATTGGCATTATCAGGAACCAAATCTATTTTCTGGTTCCTGAATTCCAAGGCTGTAAAACCCTACAGAAATTAACAAAGTTTGGACCTACAAATTGTTTAATCTATTCTCCAGACCCTCCAGTACTGGGCCTGCATACTTTCCTGTTCTTCACCGAGGTGAGCGCTCCCACACAATCACGCAAACCTACTCGCTGTTCCTGGCGTGCTTGCACTTCCCATGCCTAATTTGAGTAGTACGAATGTTCACATACGTCCTCATACCTCCTGACCATTCAGAGTACGATCGGACAAAATTTTATTTTAAAAATGTGTAAGACAACATTAAAAAAGGCAAATGTATGTTCTTCTTGTTTCCATAAATTGGTTATCAAACAAACATAATTTTAAGTTAATAAACCAGAACAGGATCTAATTTCATTTTTTGAAAAGAAAACTCACTCCTGTGGGTCAGCGAGCATGAAAAAACTCACTGCTCAAAGGGCTAAAGAACACTCCACATTTCAGTTATAACTTCCTCTTTCCCAACCCTGTCTATTCTAAAGCTCAGGTCAAATCAATATTGCTTTCCACATCATATCACATATGAAGAAGACCAATCAAGTTACATGTCCATGTGTGTTCTCTTTATTAAATTAAGAAATTTTTCTTGCAAGTTGCCAAACTTAAAAAAGAACACAAAAATATTAGCATTTCATTCCATTCCAGATGAAATTTTCTATGACTCTAAAATATTATTAAAATGATCTTCATATTTAAGGTATGATTATTGAATTCTATACTTCAAAAAACCTTGAGGAATCAGTTTGATGGTTTTTCAAACATTCTATTTTTGTTACTCTTTAGATAAAAATATTCAAACTGCTTTTAGTATAAAAATACTTTCTACAACTTAAACAACAATGCAGAAAGCCTAACAAAGCCATGCTTTCCAGAACCAAACCCCACACACAACCCCACGCTCCAGCCTTCCCAAGATCCTCTGTAAATCACCTGGCAAGCTGCTCATCTAGTCCAACTTCCTCATTTTTCAGAGGAGTAGGAGATAAATGAAGTTATAACAGCCATAGTCCAGGCCTCCTGACACCCTGTAAGCTGTACTTTGAACCCTCATTACAAGGCTTCAGGATTTGAGGCTTCTTTATATTTTGGTATTCTGGTATCTTTTGAAAGCTATCCAGATTTCCTATAGACACTAGAAGTTTTTAGTGAGCTGATTTTTTGGCAAAAGAGAATTTATAAATCATACCAGGTATTTTATTTACCAAAATGAAGAACAAATTGGGTAATTTGAAAAATCTATGTCATAAAAGAGTCTCAGTCTTAAAGTACAAATGGAAAAACCTTAAATGGCCCACAATTTTAATGAAAATAAGTACACAGACTGGACCAGTATTATATATATCATTTGGGGGCAGTCTCCCCAGTCTAATGCTTCTGAGAATTCACCAATGGCAAAATGTGTAACACAACAGGTATATCTCATGCACTTTGTAATAGCATGATTCTGTCATATGAATGAGGAAAATGTCTGACTCACAGGCTGAAGACATTAATGCAATAAAAGGTATTAAAGGAATTTCTTTCTTAACCTCACATTGAGGGAATGGGCAATTCCTCATAGGTATATCACTACGCTGGAAAAGGTGAGAGAAAAATGGAAATTGGACTTCATAATCTTTAAAACCTAATGGTTTTACAGAATTATATGCAGGGTTGAGGGGAAGGCTTCCCTATTCCCTTCAAAAACCAAAAACAAAACCCTACATTGTTCATTTAGGGTAAAGAGACTCACAAGTTAAACATATTCTTACCAAAGAACATTGGAATATCCAACTTATCTTCTCTGTCTACTTTTCTCTTAATCATAACAATATAGACAGCATAGAGCATGGCTCCAACAAGAGACCAAATGGAACCTGTAAATATCAAGATAATGATTTAAAGCATTTGTTCATTAACTCATTCAACACACACCTATTTAAAATCTAGCAATGTGTCAGATCCTATTTCAAGAAATGAGTGTACCAATATGAAAAGATAAAGCATAGCCCACCCTATCCTTTTCCGCCCAGGGAGGAGTTTAACATGTAAACAAATAAATTCAAAAACATTCATCTCAATAATTTCACTAAATATTTATACATTATAATACTAAAATTTCTATATGTAACTTTTTTAAATTTTGGAATGCATATTTCCTATTTCCCCTACATAAACAATTTTTACCACCTGACATAGTCCAACTTAATGCTTTTTTTCCATCTCTAAGCTGTTGCCATGTGTCATTTTTAATATTCATTCCACTACCTTCTTCAAAGTCCCGTTAAAGTCCCATCTGTCACAGAACAGCACCCTCTCTCTATTCTGCTAAATTTTTAACCTCCCTGTCTTCTATTTTAGATAATATCACACTTCCTATAGTTAAATGTGGTATTATTTTATTCTTTAGTGGCTTCACTTTGTAAATTTCCTACACTGATACAATCAAGAATTCCTTGAAATCTGCAAACACTTACCTATTGTATTTCTTCCAGCAGATCTTTCAGACCCTGACAGGTTTACCAGCACAACACCTCCAATACTATGAGAATAACAGTCATTACTGATGAGCAAAATAATAAATTCTTTAAAAGGACTAATCATATAGATAAAACTTATAAATGATCAAGACAAATTTTTGGGTAAAACTGTCAAAGAATTAGTGATCTAATTACTATCTAGCAATATTATCAGTACAGTATAAGAGCTATAGCATTGGCACATTTAACACACACAAAATGTACAATATTACTTTATAAAGATGATGTCATTGTTATTACCATTCCCATTTGACACAAGAGAAAACTAAGCACAAAGAGAGGAAGTACTTGATCAAAATCAGACAGCTGAGATCCAGGAAGTCCTCCTAGAGAGTTTAAGGGAAGTGCCCAGGAACACAGAGCAATGATTCAAACAGAACTCTGATAGCTAATACGCACTCATCTCTCCATTAAATCATTTTGCTACCTTCACTGGTTTCTGATTTTTTTCTCACAAAAACAATAGCTTTATCAAATCAATACATCTTTTTTGAGTACTGTTGGGGAGTAAAGCCCTAAGCTAAACCTTTGGTGACATAAATGTTTTGGCCTTCAAGGGCTTACAGTCTCACAGGGAAGACAAGACAAACATACACAAAGGTACATAAAAACAAAATATTTAAATACACTTACTGAAAATATTGATGTTATACAACATTTTCTAATAAATTATACATAAAATAAATGAAGGACTGAGGCTGAGAAAATCAGAGAAGACTGCATGTCTTATTTTTAGAAGTGGGAGAGTTAAAAACCAAAACCCAAACAAAAAGGAGGACTTGTTTTAAAAAATGGAAATGGAAACTTGGGAGTTGATGGGTATTAAGTTGCCACACAAACTTAAATGTGAACGTCCGTACAATACTTAGGAAGTCTGCAATCACATCAATGGGAACCAAAGCTGCCTTGGGGTCCTTTCCTCACGTTACCTTCCTAGGAGGTTTAGAAAACGTAGTCAAGGATGTGGCATAGGGCTGAGTAGTAAAATGTCTATTCAAACTTTCTTCTAATCTCATCTTTCTTTGTCTATACAGTATATTATAATATAAATTATCTTCTCTCACTACCATAAAAATTTTAAACATATTTTTAAACAGTAAACAAGTTACTACACACTACATTCTTACCTTAAAACTACAGCTAATAGTTTAGAAAGAGTAAATCTATCTCCACTGTTACTTGGAAACATTGCAGCAAGGATTAAGGTAAAAAGTCCTATGGAGAGAAAATGATGAAAAAAAGATACATTATCTTAAATACTGTCAAAATTATTTACTACCAATTTAATCATTCAAATAAGTAAATTATACAGCAACTTTTAAATTAATTTTTTGTCATTTTTAAATAACTAAGAATAAGATTGCAGTTACCTAGGCTGAAATGTTCCAAGTATCATGCATAAAAACAGCCTTCAAACTAAACCATGTTTATTTCAACAATATAGATCAAGTATAGTCCTATTTTTTTAAAACAAATGAGAGGGTTAAACCGAGCATTCAGAGAGCATTCGGATCTCATCATAATCAAGCTTGCATACTAGTTATTTTTACAGCTTCAAAAGCACTTTTTTTACCTTCCAGATTTGGATGGTGAT
The DNA here is from genome assembly GCA_037038555.1 of Rhynchonycteris naso. NCBI lineage: Eukaryota > Metazoa > Chordata > Mammalia > Chiroptera > Emballonuridae > Rhynchonycteris > Rhynchonycteris naso. The sequence goes on from CM072997.1 coordinate 104,980,609, forward strand.
TAATTTTAAAAATAAAAACACCTTTCATAGGGCAAATTATAATTCTAAGATAAGCAATTATATTTAGTTAAAGGGTCTAAAAAAAGATCTTTGGAAGGAATATGCAAAAGAAAAGACAACTGTAATACAAAAAAAACAGCATATTGTTATAAAAAATACTGTAAAGTATTTGTTAGAAATAAAAATAGCACAAGGCTATGGCATATAAAGATTAAGAAGTAAACAAAACAAAAAAATGTGTATTAAGTAGACACATATATATAGTATATTAGAAATAGATCTCAATTCATAATGCAGATTTTGAAGGTAGATTTCTTACCAGAAGTTGAGGACAAAATATTAACGAAAGCAACTTGTGTGTCTGAAAGTGCTTCTTGATATGACAGATTTGCCAAAAACCACTAAAAAATTGAATAAAGTGAAACTAATGAATGACATGTTTATATTTGCCATTAAAATGTATAGTCCCCTCATTTATTCTCCCCCTAAACACTGTTATTCTGAGAGATTTTAAAATCTGCTTTGTACTGAAAAATCATAGGTCCAAAATAAGAACAATATTTATATTTATAATCAGACCTAAGATATTTTCCCTTAAAAAATGAACAATAGTTAGTTAAAAATTAACATTCAGGTCTTTTTAAATATAAGAACAAAATTTACTATCAAATCAACTTTAAAACTTTCATTATCCAAGCACTGTTAGCACTATATTAAGTTTACATAAATCAAACTTAAGTTAGGGGAAATTCTCAAACATTAAAATGTGTGGATTAACAACATAGCACAATGAGAAATGAACAAGATGGTGCCAGGAGGGATGAATGGAACTAGCTAGCTAGCTAGACTGCTTGATAAAAGGTTATTTTCACTTTGAAAATACACAAATATCCAAGAAAATGGTGAATTTACTGGCTAATTGTGATTGTTTCTCTGATTCTCAGTTTGGAGACACAATACAGAGTTCTCACAACTTTAGATATAACAAAGGATGTTTTAGAGCTATGAGAATTCTTTTTTCTTTTTTCTTCCCTTTTGCTCATCTAAGCTAGGACATTCTTCTATTCCCAATCCTGTGCCTACTTTGATTTAGAGAATAACAAATAACTCTTTTGATGAAGCCTGGTGTGTGTGTGTGTCTGTCTGTCTTGCATGTGGTATACTCAGTTCATTTATTCTTACTGCTATCAGATATTCTAATGCATATTAGTACCACAACTCTTCCAGTTTTCTGTTGATAGACACTTTTTGACTATATCAAACAATGCTGCCATGAACATTCTACTGTATTTCTCCTGGGGCATATATCCATGAGTGTTGCTAACATATACTAAGAAGCAAGTTGCTGAGTCAATCAAAGTACATTTACTACTTGTCTGTTCTTGTCATCTCTGTTACTTAAACAGACTGATTAGATAATCACATTCCACTGAAGAATGATTTGTCTCTATTACGAGAGACAATTCTAAATTTGTCTCAGAACTTCATTGTTAAATGAGTATTCTATTACTATTTACATTTCATTTCAATGAAGCAGCATAGACACATTTTAGAGCACTGCTATAAGGTAGCAGAGAGCTGAGTTTCCAGTCAAAACTGTACCTCAAGGCTAAAGCCATAAGGAAACTATGGCAAAGTTAATCTGATTCTACCTGACGTCCTCTGACTGATAATTTCACTTGACTAATAAATAAGAAAATGAAGTTGCAGTTGGTAAGACAGGCAATATCAAACTTGTAGCAGAAGTGCTAGCAAAAAGGCAGAAGATCCTGCCCTTAATAATCTCTTGAAGATTTTCTTTAAGAATAGATAATGCTCATCGGGTGATAATTAGCTTTCTTGGCCCACTTTCCTTACCACTTTAATCCTTAAATATTGTGCTCATTTTCCAAACAATCTCACTAGTCTCTACTAATGCAAGATAAAGAAGTAAAAATAGAACACTTAATGGCAGGCATTCAAAGATCATTAACAACTTATTGTTACTTATGAAGTTTTTCCAGAAAGACTCCTGTTCTCCACCTCTCTCAAACCTCCATTCTCTGGCTCTCAAACCCATAGCACCCTAATCACAAAGAAGATCCATTTCAATTATCTGGCAATAAAAATTATCTTTACAATGTTTCCTTTCAATATGCTAGAGTTAAGGACAACCACTTACTAATACTTACTGCAAAAATTTATGTAGTATTTAATTATTTCATGAGTGGTAATTCATTTTTAAATTACCATAAAAGGTGTTCTTGGTAAAGATTATATAACCTACATTATATCTTACAGAAAAAAATTAAAACACCATAAACCCTGAGACAATAGATATTAAAGGAAGACTGGCAAATACAAATCCTTTACCCCTCTGTTCTGAGCTGTCCAGTACATAAGCCAATGCGACTATTGAGCAAACTGAAATAGAGCTCATCTAAACTGACAAGTTTAGAAATCGAAATAAAAATTGAAATGAAATTGAAATGTTTAAAAAATTTCAGTACAAAAAAGAATGTAAATTAGCTCAATAATTTTTATATAAGTATGTTGAAATATTTTATATATCGTGGGTTAAATAAAAACATAGTAGTAAAATGAACTTCAACTTGTTTCTTTTTCTTTTAAGTTAGCTACTAGAAAATTTAAAAATATGTATGTGACCGGCATTTGAGGCTCATATTTTATTTCTATTGAACAGCACCGCTCTAGTCCTTGTCTAAGCTTATCAGTCCATTATATGAAGCTTCCAAAAAAGCTACAGACCTGGACTGCATTGCTTTAACTTTCTACAGAGTTGCTTTTAATAAAGATGCTCTGCATTTGTTACTTAAGATTGATTTTTTAAAAAGATTGTTAAAGGTGAAAACAATCCAGTGTATATCAACAGGTAAATGGATAAACAAAATGTGGTATGTACATGCAATGGGATATTAGTCATTTTTAAAAAGAAAGGAAATTCTGACATATGTACAAGGATGTCATGCTAAGTAAAAATAAGCTAGTCAAAAAAGAATAAATACTTCATGATTCTATAATATGCGGTTCTCAGAATAGTCAAATTCATAAAGACAGAAAGATTGGTGGCATCAGGCAAGGTAGGAGAGAGGAGCTACTTAATGGGTACAGAGCTTGCTTGTAAGGTAAGTGCTACTGCTAGAAGGTAGTAAAGGCTGCACAACAAAATGAATGTGTGCAGGTGTACTGAACTGTACACTCAAAAGGGTTAAAACAGTAAATTTTATGATATGCACATTTTACCACAATATTTTTATTTCTTTTCTTTTACCACAATATTTTAAAAAGGCTGTTATCTGCACATATCTGTCGGTAAATGTGCTAAACAATATAGTGCCTCAATGCATTCTTGCAGAGTTCTGAATTAGGAAAATGTTTACTTTATCCAATGAAGGAAGAGACTTGCTTTTAATAGACAAATAGGCTGTGTGACCCAGGAAGTTTTCCTCTCTGCCTTCTTGCCAATTTGCCTGGAGATGAACTGTGAGCTCAGCTGAAATAGTAGCTTTCTTCCTTTAAGTCAAAGTTCATTCCTGATATAATCGTCCAATTCCATGGCCAGCTTCTTCCACAGCCCCGCTCAGACACATATTACCTGTGTAATCTGGCTTTTATCTTCCTCACCCCTGCCCCTTTCTTAACTTTTACTATATTGATCTTTTTATTATGTTTCAACTCAAGCTTCCTTTGAAAATTAGGTTACAAATAATAAATAAATCTTAGTCTTACCTTACACTTATTTAAACAAGGAAAAAGAAATAAGAACAAAGCATAATCACAATATATGAGCCTTTAATTTTATTACATATATAATTACCATATTTCAACTCCCAAAGATTTCTTGATTTGTACTACAGAATATAATTAATCAAGGTACCACTAAAATAGAGGTTATTCAGGCAGTGGATGGAGGAAATAGGATATGCAGTAAGTACAAGAGGTATATTGTGATGTAAAACCCACCAGCAGGCTAACAATATTAACATTAGCACTACATAATCTAGAGTTTAAAGATGCTCAGTATAAATTTAAATCTTAAAGGCTCATGCTAAATAAACTTGGATTAGGCTACCCTCAATGATGTGTAGGTACACACACACACACACACATATGTATATATTTTTTATATTCTAAATTTCAGTTTTCACAAACTCAAATCTAATGCCAACTGAATCAAAAATAGTATTTTTAAATATTTTATTTATTAATTTTAGAGAGAGGGGGGAGAGAGGGAGCAAGAAGCATCAACTTGTAGTAGTTTCACTTTAGTTGTTAATATTGATTGCTTCTCGCACTGCCTTGACCAGGCAAGCCCAGGGATTCGAATAGTCGACCTAAGTAAGCATTCTGGGGCCAACGCTCTTATACACTGTGCCACCACAGGTCAGGCACAAAATAATATTTTATTTGCCATGATTATTCTTTGTGAAATCTTAAGCATACTTTCAGTTTCTATTTTAAAATAATAGAGAAGCTTTCAAAAATATTATAAGAAATTCTGCAAAAATGTTTACTGTACTTTCTAAAATATGACCATACTTACATGAATTTAATATAAAACTGTAAAAACACCATTTGACTAAATCAATATATACAGTAAACTCTTATCTGGATATTTACTAGCCTTTCTATACAGCATAGTGTAAAATAACTCTACTCATTGCCTGACCTGTGGTAGCACAATGGATAAAGTGTCAACCGGGAATGCTGAGGTCGCTGGTTCAATACTTCGGACTTGCCTGGTCAAGGCACATATGAGAAGTAACTACTGCGAGTTAATGCTTCCACCCACCCCCCTTTTTTCTCTCCTTTCTCTGAAATCAATAAACAAAATCTAAAATAAATAAAAATCTTAAAAGAAAAATAGTAACTCTATTCATTATTCTGAACATGAGGCAATGCCTAATTCTGAGTAGATATGAATTGTAATGTTAAAGCATTTATTAAATTTTTTGAGTATAAGTATTTATTAACTTCAATACTGTAATTCTGCAATGATACCAGGTAGCAGAGTTTCAAGTTATGATTAAGCAACCTAATAGTCTTATACTTCAACAGTAAGTTAGCATGTATAAGGTCTCAAAATTCCAGTTCCAAACATATAATAAAGAGAAGACCTACCACAAAGCAAAAAAAAAAGCTAATTTTTGCTACTTGAGTTGCAGTAAGTTTCCCCACAGTTTTGAGTAAGGATTCTTGCTCTTTCACAGTAGGATATGACATGCGAGACAACTTAGCTTCCAATGCGTGGCTTGATGGAAGCTGTCGAATCTCCATGATATTACTGAACCTTACACGAGACTTTTTGGGAGCTGTAAAGAAAAAGTATAGAACAGATTATTAAACGTTTCTCCCCACATCTAACAAAAATCACAAGTTTTAATTTACTGATAAATGCATATTATTTAATCCATCTATGATCAGACTTGAACAAAGAAAAACTAGAATTATATTATTACCTGAGGCAGCTTTGCTCATTCAAAAAGTTAACAGAAAAACGTTTTCATCTATAAAAATGTTTTAACAGTTTAAGGTGAGACCAATATTCAAACAAGATTTCTGCAACTATATACATACACAACTGCCTAGTTTAGGATTATAGTATGATTATTATTAGCATTAATAGTTAAACTTTGAAAATTTTCTCATACTCTATGAGAATAACGCTCCAGGTGAGCATGCAGAATACTCCTCTATAGGTCCATTTTGTGCAAGAGAACATTATGGGTAAGTACAGTGCCTTATATTGAAACTGATATTCTTAACTCAAAGAAGCAGCAAAAGTCCTATAACTTGCTATCAAGTTTCTGATGGCACTGTTGAAGAAAATATTGTTCATTAAGAAAAAAAAGATATATATGTATATGGCCTGACCAGTGGTGGCACAGTAAATAAGAGCATTGACCTGGGACACTGAGGTTCCAAGTTCAAAATCCCAAGGTCGCCAGCTTGAGCATGGGATCAACATGATCCCATGATCACTGGCTTGAGCCTAAAGGTTGCTGGCTTGAACCCAAGGTTGCTGCTGACTTGAGCAAGGGGTCCTGGCTGGGTTGGAGCCCTCTAGTCAATGTACATATGAGAACCAATCAATGAACGACAAAAGTGCCACAACTGTGAGTTGATGTTTCTCATCTCTCTCCCTTCCTGTCTCTCTCTTGCTAAATATGTTTGTGTGTGTGTGCATATTATATATTTTATATATATATATATAAAATATATATATAACAACAGCTTCCAGTCAAACTTATGGAAGACTACAAGTCAAGCCAACACCACAAGCAACAGAAGAACTGCCAAGTGATCACAAAAATCGCTAAGTTTTGGTATGGCTTGAATGAAACAGATTTTCACTCATTTCTAAGATATGAAATACTGAGTTTTGCTTACTTTTTTCAGAATCAGTGATTGTGTTCTCAGGTTTTTCACTGGGAAGATCATGAAATTTCACAGGAACATACAGAGGTTCACTCTGTAACATCATAGGAACAGAAACAAATATATAAACAAAAATATAATAGCTGATATATTGGCTAAAATTTAAGTGGATGGTATGTAGGCACAGATAGCACCCAAAACAAGACTTTGACCACCATGTTTATATAACATAATTTTCCCAAAACTCATTTTCAAGACTTAAAAAGAAAACTCAAATGATTCACATAGGCACAAGGATAGAAAATAATCAGTTTAAAGTTTATAAGTGTAACAATACAGCATTGGTATGCTATGATACTAATATTCAAATTTCATAAAGGCAGACTTCTCTCTCAACAAACAGATTATGTCTCATTCCTTTTCATACATTATTTTAACAAACATGTAATGAGTCCCACTATGTCAGGCACTGTTTGTTCTAAGTCCTGGAATATAAGAGTGAATAAAAACAAAGTCTCTGGCCTGTGGTGGTGCACTGGATAAAGCGTCGACCTGAAATGCTAAAGTCACTGATTCGAAACTCTGGCTCTGCTGCTCAGGGCACATATGAGAAGCAACTACTGCGAGCTGAGGCTCCCTACTCCAACATCCTTCCCCCCTTGTCTCTCTTGCCTTTCTCTAAAATCAATTAATAGTATCTTAAAGACAATCTCATATATTCTCAGTGTTAAGCAAATACATTTGTTTCTAAGTGATAATATAGTAATAAACACAGAGTGACAAAATTGGTAAAAAACAAAGGACAAAGGACTTTCCTTTAATATTTCACTCCTTAACTATTTCCTATTTACCTCTCTTCCCAGTAGGGGCCAACTGCTTACTTTTTAGATCCAGGTATCCCTAAAGAAAGAGAATACCAAACTAAAATAATCATAGAGGGTATCCAGTATATATATATATACTGGATAGGGTATCCAGTATATATATATATACTGGATACCCTCTATGATTATATACATATATATATACTGTTATATATAATGTATATATCCTAATACAGCTATGGTGTTATCAAAGCTATTTCAGTCCTTCTCGCCATGGCTCAACTCCACCCACTCCATTCCTGACGAGAAAAGAAACACTTACCAAAGAACTATTCATAGTTGTATCTGTTGTGCAAGCAGCAAAATAACCTTCAGCATCTGCAAACTACAGATAACAGGATAAAAATTTCTATTAAACTCATGTTATAAAGTAGGATCAGTGTCAGTCAAAAGAACCAAAAATCCAGAGTAGACCCTGGCCAGTTGGCTCAGTGGTAGAGTATCAGCCTGGTCTATGGATGTCCTGGGTTCGATTCCTGGTCAGGGCACACATGAGAAGCGCCCATCTGCTTCTCCACCCCTCTCCCTCTTGCTTCTCTTTCTCTCTCTCTCCCCCTCTTGCAGCCATGACTTGAATGGAGTGAGCTGTCCCCAGGCACTGAGGATAGCTCCATAACATCCATCTCAGGCATTAAGAGCTTGGTTGCTAAGCAACAGAGAAACACCCCATAGTGGGCTTGCTGGGTGGATCCTGGTAGGGGTGCATGTGGAAGTCTGTCTCTCTGACTCTTCTCCTCCCAATGAATAAAAACAAACAAATAAATAAAAAGCCAGAGTGAACCTATAAGAATATAACTGTTATTAATAATAATAGCAGCTAATGCCAAGTATTCAACCATGCAAGGTAAGTATTATCATCTTCATTTTAATGATAAATAAAATTGAGGCTGAGAGATTCCATCTAAGTAAAACGGTTAGGATTAAAACCCAAGTTAGTCTAATTCCAAAACTTATGCCTCTTTTGCAATACTATTATAACATTTCAGATTAGTAGGAAAGGAAAGAATGGATGAGTTAGTGAAAAATAAAAATAACATCTTAGTATAATCATAATAGTATTAACCTCAAGAAATCCTTAAATGGTTCTCAGGGACTGGTTAAATAACTTGCCCAAGGTCACAAAATCAGAAGTGACAGAACAAGATTCAAACACCAGAGTCCATGCTTTTAAGGATGCTTAATAAGAAAAAGTCAATGCAAAAAAATGAACAAGATATAGACAACTGGCAAAATAATTCTAATGTGCAATAAATATATGTAAAGGCAACCAAAACCATGCATATTTAACAAGATGCCACTGATCACTCATCAAGTTGACAAATGTTGGAGTTTTGGTAAGGGTTCAATCTTATATACTACTAACATATAAATTAGGTATAACTAAAAGACTAAACTTACTTAAATTTAATTAGGTATAAGGCTAAACTTATAATTTTATTTCATTCATTTTAGAGAGGAGAGAGAGAGAGAGAAAGGGGGAAGAGCAGGAAGCATCAATTCCCATATGTGCCTTGACCAGACAAGTGCATGCAGGGTTTCGAACCGGTGACCTCAGTGTTCCAGGTTGACACTTTATCCACTGCGCCACCACAGGTCAGGCAAACTTATAAATAATTTTTAATGGATTTGCATAAATATATAGCTATAGGTAGTAACAAATACTTTTTTATTTAGAAAATTAAATTTAATGGTGTGACACAGATCAATAAGAGTACATAGGTTCCAGGTAAACATTTCTATAGCACTTTAACTGCTGATTGTGTTGTGTGCCCATCACCCAAAGTCAAATCATTTTCCATCAGCATATTGTCCCTGTCTATTCCCCTCTGCCAACCAGATCTCCCTGGGAACCACTTCACTTTTACCTATGTCCATGAGTCTCAGTTTTATATCCCACCTATGTGTGCAATCATATAGTTCTTAGTTTTTCTGATTTACTTATTTCACTTAGCATAATGTTGTCAAAGCCCATCCATGTCATCGTAAATGGCAATACATCATCATTTCTTATGGCAGAGTAGTATTCCTTGTTTATAAGTATTAAAGGTTTATAAGACTGTGGAAAGGGCTTTTAAAGCCTTAAAATATATATAAATAATAAAACAAATATAAGGACAGAGAGAGAGAGAGAGAGAGAGTCAGAGCGAGGGATAGATAGGACAGAGAGACAGGAACGGAGAGAGGTGAGAAGCATCAATCATTAGTTTTTCGTTACCGTCACAACACCATAGTTGTTCATTGATTGCTTTCTCACATGTGCCTTAACCGCGGACCTTCAGCGGACCTAGCAAACCCCTTGCTGGAGCCAGAGACCTTGGGTCCAAGCTGATGAGCTTTTTTTGCTCAAGCCAGATGAGCCTGCACTCCAGCTGGCAAGCTCAGGGTCTCGAACCTGGGTCTTCTGCATCCCAGTCCAACGCTTTATCCACTGTGCCATCGCCTGGTCAGGCAAGGTTGCTTTTTAGTTTGATATTCCTTGCATATATGTACATTTTTTTATCCAATCCTCTATCAAGGGACACCTTGGTTGTTCTTATGTCTTGGCCACTGTGAATAATGCTGCAATGAATATAGGGGTGCATACATCTTTGCATATCAATGTTTTCGAGTTTTTTGGGTAGATACCCAGTAGAGGGATTACTGGCTAGCTCTAGCTACTAAGCCAGCCGGCCAGGGGGTAGTTCTATTCTTAATTTTTTGAGGAACCACCATACTTTCTTCCAAAATGACTGTATCAGTTTACATTGCCACCAGCAGTGAATGAGGGTTCCTTTTTCTTCATAGCTTCTTCAATACTTGCTACTACCTGTCTTGTTGATAACAGCCAACCTCACAGGTGTGAAATGGTATCTCATTGTGGTTTCAATTTGTATTTCTTTAATAGCTAGTGAATATGAGCATCTTTTAATAGATCTATTTGTTGCTTGTGTGTCTGTCTTAGTGGGAGAAGAGTCTGTTCAGGTCCTCTCCCCATTTAATTGGATTGTTTGCTTATTTGTTGCTGAACTTTGCTCTTTATATATTTTGGATATTAACCTTTTATCAGATCTGTTGTTTGTAAATATCTATTTGGTAGGCTAGGCTACCTTTTTGTTTTGTTGTTGATTCCTTTTGCTGAAGAGAAGCTTTTTAGTTTGATATACAGTCGTTCCTCGCCGTATCGCAATCCACTTTTCGCAGTCTCACTGTACCATAGATTTTTAAATTGTACATATCTAATTTTATATCGCGGATTTTTCGCTATATTGCAGGATTCTGTAGTATATACGTATTTTTATATATTTATAATTTTAATTATTTTTGCAGCAAAATAAGCATTTTCTAGCCTAAAAAATTGAAAACAATATAAAAAAATATATAAAAGATATTAAACCATATTAGTATTCACTAGTGAGTACCTATATAGAATTTTATGTTGTTAAAATTACATAGGCTTAAGATTGTAGAAAGTGTTTGAGAGAATAGGAAGTGTTTATAAGAGTGTGGGAAAGATTAACAACAGTGTGGGAAAGGTTTATAAGACTGTGGAAAGGGCTTATAAAGCCTTAAAATATATATAAATAATAAAACAAATATAAGGTTGCTACTTTGCAGATTTTCACCTATCATGGGCGGGAGGGAACAGTGTTCTGGAACTTAACCCCACGATAGACGAAGGACCACTGTAGTCTCATTCATTTATTTTTGCCTTTATATCCCTTGCCTTTGGGGTCAAATTCATAAAATGTTTTTTACAGCCAAGGTCCACAAGTTTAACACCTATATTTTTAGTATCAAATATTTATAGTGGCCTTAGAATGGTGAGATTATGGATGGACTATTTTTGCACTTCTTGTTACTATAATTTGTCTTCAACAATAAACATTTATCACTACCACAATTAAAAAAACTTAGCATTAAAACACATTCTAGTAATACTAAGTTACATAGAAAGTTATTCATGATAGCAAGTTATAAAACTGGATATAAGAGTAAATTTTATTTTTGTAAGAAATGAAACAAAAATGCACACATGAAAATGAATAGCAGGATATATGTGAAAATACTGTAAACAGTTATTCCTTGAATGGTAGAATTTGTCATTTTCTTCTTTCTATCTATATTTTCTAAATTTTCGACGATGTACACGTATTAACACACATACAACAAGCCTGAATGTAATAGGACAATGCATCCGCACTCCTACAATATATATATATGTATTACTGTTGGGAGGGTGAACACACAATGCAGCACACAGATGATGTGCTGTGGAACTGTGCACCTAAAACCTGTATCATTTTGTTGTCCAGTGCCAAGTCAATAAATTAAAAAAGAAAGTTAAATATTTTATATACAGGATGGGGCCACAGTAGGCTTACTGTTGTGAATACATGAAACAGAGTTTATTCTTGTATTACTTATTATTATTTTCCATGTGAACAACTGCAAACCTAATTTTGCCCTCCTCTTTGTGTTTATGTACATATATATGCACATACACATTATATATATATACACACATACATATTTTTCATAAGCTAATTTTTTGTGCATATATAAGTATATACTTCCAGATTTTACCTCAAAAATATTTACTGAAAGGCCCCTGACAAAAATCAAATGAGTACATTTCTCAAGAATGTACTCATTAGATAAGACAAAAATAAAAGTTTTTTAATCCACAAAAAATAGTAGAGGAAAGAAAAGAAGTAGCAGAGACAGAAAGTAATACAGTGGTTACTGAGGGCTGAGGGGAGGGGAGATGAGAGTTGTTTAATAAGTACACTGTTTCTGTTTGGAAAGAGAAAAAAGTTCTAGGGATGGATAGTGGTGATGGTTGCAAAACAAAATATTTGTACTTAATGTCAATGAACTATATACATTTAAAAACATTTTGGATGGTAAGTTTTGTTATATATATTTACTACAACCAAAAAAGAAAAAGAAAAAAATGGTTAAAGTGATAAATTTGATATTATGTATATTTTACCACAATTTTAAAAAGAGAAAAGAGAATGAAAAATAAAGGTTTAAAAAAAGGATATGAGAGCTTTCTATTCTTCATTCTCAAAAATTCAATTTCTATTTCCACGAATCAGCATGTTATGCTACATCATCAAAAGAATATAATTTGACTAGCCAAATATCTGAAACATGCCCTGAAATATGCTATTTTCATTTTAATATATAAACCTTGAATTATTTTGCTTCTACAATCAACTTTACAACCAACTAGATAATTCTCATTCACTCTGCAAAAGATCAAAGATCCAGACATTCTTCCTATTCCTTACATTTTCCTACATTCTTCCTATTACTTACATTTTCTTTTCCACATTAATTGATTTTCGCCAGCTCAAAAAATTTTAACTACTCAAGATATCCTGAGGTAAGGAGAAAAAGATGATTATATACCCTTGAATTCTCACAAGTTTCTTATTTTTTTAAATAAATTTAATGGGGTGACATTGATCAATAAGAGTACATAGTTTTCAGGTGAACATCTCTAGCATTTGAACTATTGATTGCATTGTGTGCCCATCATTCAAAATCAAATAATTCTCCGTCACCATGTATTTGTCCCTCTTTACCCTCAGCCCCACTCACAAGTTATTCTGATACCAAGGTGATTAAAAGAATACAGTTAAAATTTTGGACAAAAGTAGGTTTTTCTTATACTATGTTCACTCACATAACTGAACCACTTAAAAGTGGCCTGTCCTTCAAGAAATGAATACATCTTTCAACTTTGAAAAACTATACGCTCTCTCCAATGAACACTTCAAATTTAAAACTTACAAAAGCAGCATGCTTCCCTCGAAATCCTCTTGTACACTGTTGTCTCCACGGCTTCCAAATGATAAAGCCCAAAAGGTACAGTACAAACATAGATGTTTTTGCAAAAGTGCTGAAGAATGGTTTGTTGTACTGAGTAAAAACATACTGGAAAGAAAGAAGTTACTTAAACTATGAAATTACTTTAAACCTTATTTCTTATCTCTAATAAAATGAGGCCATTATATAATTTTTAACTCTAGAAGTTCATTTGAAAGGAAAATCTCTATAGGTGTTATAAAAATATTTTAGATTCATTTCTAAACATTGTATTTACCTTGCATAAAAAGGATAATCTATCACACAAAGCAGGAACAACTTGCAAAAAAAAGTTCTGTTCAACATTCAGTGAAAACCTACTATGCAACAGTATTTATGTTAGGGGCTAATGAAAAGTAAGATAAGATTCCCTAAAAGGAAATATATATGGAGAATACATAGGATAAGGTGCTCATGACAGAGGTATAGAAGGTACCATAAGAGAACCAAAGGGAAGACAGACCATTTTGAAGGTTGTAGAAGTTTCCTGAGAAAAGCTATTCTTAAGCTGTCTGAAGAGCTGAATAACAGCCCAGAGTAAAAGGTAATGAAACAGAATGGTGTATGAAGAAAACTACATGAAATTTAATATTAATTAGGAAATTATACAAAACATGTCATCTTTATTTAAATTGAAAATATCAGTATAAACTCATGATTTCTTCTTTCCTAAAACAAAAATAAAATAAAATAAAACAATTCCCAGCTTTGTGCACTGAAAGACCCAGAGAAAATGACAACCCTGGAGGAATTAACACTTCTAGAATCCAAATAGGGAACTGAACCATTCTGGATAAAAGAAACCATGGGTCTGCTTGGCTGGATAGCTCAGTTGGTTAGAGCATCATCTGGAAGCACGAAGGTTGCTGGTTTGATCTCCAGTCAGGGCATATGCAGGAACGGATCAATGTTCCTGTCTCTTTCTCTCTGTTATCCCTTTCTCTCTCGCTAAAACAATAAACAAAAAAAGAAAAGAAAAAAGAAACAATGGGCCTGACTGATAGTGGCGCAGTGGATAGAGTATTGACCTGGAACGCTGAGGTCGCTGGTTCAAAACCGTGGCCTTGCCCAGTCAAGGCACATACAAGAAGCAATCAATGAACAACTAAAAGTAAAGCAATTAAGAGCTGATGCTTTTCTCTCTCTCTTTCCCCCTGCCCCTCTAACGTCAAATCTTTAAAAAAAAAAAAAAGGAATTATTGAAGAAATTACTATATTCAAGTATGGGGCAGGAAATGTACCAGATTAGCCTGTGGTATCTTCTGCCAGAAAGCAAACAGGATGTTAAAAATTAATGGGGTCACAATAAAAGCATAAGAGAGACAACTTGAAGGGGCTCTCAGTGATGGTCAAAGATAGGATAGTTTAAACATTAAAAGAACTACAATTGTTTGAAACATCACATACACAAAAATACATGCATGTATAATGACACTCAAAAAAACCTCAATGGTTACTACTGCATGTTATTAGGCAACATTAAACTAAACTAAAAAGAATGAAGATTTATCCAATCTCTTCTATAAAATCATGTTTTGGGATAATCAAACAGTAGTTGTGAAAAAGTTCTTAAAGAACTTCAGCAAATAAATGCAAAATGACCCTTACAAAAATCACCATTCCTAATGAAATACTCTATCTGGGCAATCATCATAAGGATATTCAATTATTACCAACAGTTTGATAAAGAACTTTATAGTTCTCAAATTGGCATCACCCAAAGTAAGACTTGTAGCTGTTAAGTGCCATGAAAGGAAATACCCAGTACCATCAAGGTCTTTTTTCCTAAATACGGAAACTGAATCAAATCAAGATTTTACTCCTAATTACCATTTTACAAGAAATAAAAGAGAAAGAAGAACAAGTTAATTGAATGATACCCAAGGAAGCAATTAGCCAAATCCAGAATGTCTGTTATGGCCTAAATGTTTGGGTCCCCCCAAATTTCATGTTAAAATCCTAACTACCCTCCAATGTGGTGATATAAAAGGTGGGGCCTGTGGGTAAAGAAAGAGCCCTTGTGAATGAGATTAGTGACACATAAGACAGAATCCAGAGAGCTCTCCCACTCCTTCTGCCTTGTGAGGGCACAGTGAAAAGACTGTCATCTAAGACTTAGGGAGCAGCTCCACACTGGACACAGAATCTGCCAGCACCTTGATCTTGGACTTTCTAGTCTACAAAACTGTGAGAAATGTTTGTTGTTTGAACCACCCAGTCTATTGTAGTCTTGCTAAAGCACCCCAAACAGACTAAGATAGTATGACAGATCCTACAGGAAAGAAAAAAATGACAGTTTCTCAAACAAATCTATGGCATGATAAAAGGGCAGTAAGAGGAGGAATCCAGTTAAGAAATAAAAATGATTTATAAGTTATAACAAATGCAATGTGTAATCTTTGTTTAGATATTAAACTAAAACGATGTCCCTGAATCAACCAAAGAAAATTAAATATGAACTGGATATCCAAATTTAAGGAATTATAATTGATGTGTTGTTAGATATACTAATGACATGGTGATTATATTTAATAAAATTAAGAATCATTTTCATTTTGAGATGAATATGAAATAATTTTACATGAAAAGACAAGGAGCTAAAATTTGCTTTAAACTACTCTAGGAAAAATGTTTGGGGAGTGGTTAGTTATAACTGTTAAAGGTAAATGATAGGCACACGAAAATTTATTATACTACTCTCTCTACTTTGCATATATTAGATATTTTTCCACAATAAAAGGATTCTTTATGAAATATACAATTAACCTCAAAAGTTTGATAAGCATATTTGGCTGAAAAATTAGACACGTTATATATGTTCTTGGATAATGAAATTATAAAATATTCTTTTACTAAGAGTTACTACTTTTTTAAAAATATAGACAAGCTTATTTTTCTTAAGATATAGAATGATAAATTTAATTCAATCAGGTGCTCTTTTGCCATAAATTTTACTGTCTGATAAATAAAAAACCAAACTATTTATTTAAAACTAAAATAAAAATTTAAAGATAGGCTTTTTTTCTGGGTCAACTTTAAAGAGATTTCTTTGTATTTAAAACACAGAATATTAATTTTTTTAAAAAGGCAATAGAACAGTTTAAAATAAATGGCCTGTATTCCAGAACCTAATTCCAAAAAGACTAAAAATTTATTTATTCATTGGATACAATGTCAATGTCAATGATTTACTTAGGAATGAAGTGAGGTGACCAGCAGTAGTATCAAACCACTTCTATAACATGTAAGGTAATTTTATAGATGCTAGTTTACTTTTGTATTTTAGCCTTGGGATTGCAACATGTAAGTAGAAATGCAGTAATTTCTAAAAATAAAGTTGTTTGGCTTTTTACAGGAATCATTAACCAGAATAAAGTAAATGCACAAGTAGAAAGAAAAACTAGCCTGTGAATTCAGAATATGTTAGGACCAATAGATCATCAATAAAGACAAAATAAATGTTACCTAAAGGCAATCACTTTACTTTACAGTAATGTTTGAATCAGCAAACAGGTAAATGTGCACGCACTGATACAGCAGGGACCTGTATATAAAAACCCTAATCACATTTACTCATTTGTCCAAAAGCGTCTTTTTTTCTACTAAAGGGTGACAAATAATTTTGCATCCTTGATGGTTGTTCCTCTAAAAAATAGTATTTAAAGAGAAAGAAGTTGAATTTAGAAAATCAAAATACAGCCTGACAAGGTAGTGGTGCAGTGGATATAGTGCTAGACTGGGCTACGGAGGACCCAGGTTCAAGACCCTGAGGTCGCCAGCTTGAGCACGGGCTCATCTGGTTTGAGCAAAGCTCACCAGCGAGGACCCAAGGCCGCTGGCTTAAGCAAGGAGTTACTTGGTTTGCCGTAGCCTCATGGTCAAGGCACATATGAGAAAGCAATCAATGAACAACTAAGTGCCACAATGAAAAACTGATGATTGATGCTTCTCATCTCTCTGCATTCTTGTCTGTCTGTCCCTATCTATCCCTCTCTCTGTCTCTGTAAAAAGTAAAAAAGAAAAAAGCATTTCATTAAAAAATAATAATAAAAACAGAAACAGCTTCAAATATTAAGAATATGCATAAACTCACTTTCTAAATAATCACCCTTAAAAGGTAAAGAAAATTGTATGAGAGTATCCTTTTTCAGTTTCAACAAGTTGACACAAAGTCAATATCAAAAAAAAAACACAAATAATTCAACAACATTCAAAATACTGCCTTAAATAAGCATGAGCGATAGTAATGACTAGAAATACTATAGGTTAACAGCAATATTATTATTTAACGCAACATCATTCCAAGACAAGCACTACATACCGAAGTAAGTTCTGAGGATGCTACCCAGATAACATCAACCAGTAAGAGAATAACAATCCCAAGAGCCATTCGCCTGCGTTGAGTGAAACCACTGCTCTGAGAGTTCATTCGGTTCATGACAAATACACACACCATTTGCAGTCTGTTTTTTAGAAAATAAAAAGAGGACTTTAAAAAAAATAACCGTACAAAAATGAAAAAATAAATATAATAGAAACATTTGACATCTGTTAGCTAATCTTCAGTCTGAAAGTCACACAGTAATTAAAAGGTGCAGAATTTACCTGACTTTAAAGGCCTTTCTGAGATCTTCAAGAGCAATGCCTGAAAATTTGGCAGATCTGAGTCTAAACGGAGATGAAGAATTCAATGCACCTAATTGGAGGTGAAGAGTTTAAAATAAGATTCATCATATCTTTTTTATTAATCTTTAATTTCCTTTATATAAATATAACTATATATATATATATATGAGAGAGAGAGAAACATGGGTTAGTTATTCAACTTGTTAATGCATTCCTTGGTTGAATCCTGTATGTGCCCTGACCGGGTAGCCAGCCCTGTTGGTGTTAGAGCATGGTCCAGACACTTCAAGATTGTGGGTTCCATCTCTTGGTCAGGGCACATACAAGAATTAACTAATGAATGCGTAAATAAGTGGAACAACAAACTGATATGTGTTTTTTTCTCTCTCAAATCAACCAGTAATTTAAAATAAAATAAACACAAATAAAAGAAAAATGCCAAAGGCTGTTAAACATAAATGACACTATTCACAATTACACTATTCTCAAGACTTCAAATTATATTCAGAGAAGTACACGGTACAGAAAAAAAAAAGCAATATTCCACAAACTGTATATATAAGAATAGCTAACCACTGAAAAATAGCTTCTCCGAATTCCGTAAATACAGAACTCCGGAGGAACTCACCCCACCCCAAGACACGCGCCTGTCTCTCGGCGTCTTTTCTGTCCCTGATCTCGAGTGGGGTTCGATTGAAAATAATTTGTTGCGAGTTTTGGGGGCACGTTTGCAATCACGTAGTAAAAGGAAAGGATCTTCCACTCTCCTCCGCCCACGCCTGTCACTATATTTTAGACCGAATTAGCAATTCGCAAGACGGGGAAGAAACAGCTGTTCAAGGGAATCCTCCTCCCCGGGGAGGGCGTTCACGTCCCGGGACGGCGGCACCCGAGCTGTCCCACCGCCCGGGTCCAGACCAGGTTTGCACGCCCCATCAGCTTCCCCCTCACTCTGCCGCCACAGGCCGTTACCATTTCGGTCCAAACACCGCCGCCGCCCCACGGGCTGGAGGTGGGGCTGCTTGTGGGCATTCGTTCTCAGCTCTGGCTCCTACTGATTTTGGGCCCTACCCTGCCTGCCTACCTGGTCTTCCTGCCCCGCGATGGCGTCGTGGCGGCACCATGAGCGGACCCGGCCCGGCCCCGCCGCCGCCGCCGCCCAGCGCCACGGCCGCGGCCTCGGACTCACAGAGATGTCGCGGCGCCTGACATCGCGCTGCGTTGGAGGCCCAGCCCCCGAAGCCGCGGTGGCCTTCTGGGCGAGGCTGCCAACGCCACCCAGCTCCACTCGGCCGGGGAGGGCGGGGACCGGGCGAGGGAAAGGGACAGCGCAGGTAGCGAAGGCCGCGGAGGTCCAGAGCTGGACCGTGGCGCCGGCCCCACCCCGGCTGCCCGCCCGCATCCCCGCCCCCGGCCTGACGGCGAGGGCGCATGGGTTACGTCACGGCGACGCGACGGCAGGCTTCTGGGGGTGTGTCCCCTAGGTGGTTCTGCTGGGTGTGCGAGCTACTGGCACCTAGCGCGGAGACCCGGCGGGACGCCGGGCAGGAGCGGAGTCAGCATGCAGCCGAGCAGGACGCGGAGGGAGGAGAAAGGGCTGCGGGGTGCGCGTGGGTGGTTGGGCGGAGCTTAGGGCCGGGAAGTGGCCTAGCCCCCCCGCCGCGTGCTGGAGCCAGAGCTGGCAACTCTGCTTCTTAGGGAGTTCCGCTACGAAACTCTCCAAATCCTGTTCTGAAGGAGAGGACCCGAAAAACAAAGTGGCTTGGGAGGACTCTGGCTTTCTGCAGCCTTTTGTATGTAAACTAGATCCCAGCTCTAGCAGTTAGAAGCCTTGTTTTCTAGGCAAGCTCCTTCTTCTGCCTGGCCCTCAGTCTCTTAGAGAACAGGGCGTAATGATACCACCTGACTGATATATGTATATATGCCAGGATTACATGCATACAAATGTGAAAGGTATATAGTAAAAATTCCACAAGTAATAATTGTTAAACAATATAGATTTCTTTAAACCATCTTTTGAATATTCCACAAGAAAGAAAGGCTTGGCTAGGTCCTGATTTATATTTAGAAAACAAAAAACGAGACATAAGGCTACTATAACAATTTTTATCAGTTAATAAAAAATTAATTTTTTAAGTCTGTAATCCCAATGTAACTGCATTTCTTACCTTTTAAATTGTGTTTTTCTGAAATTTCAATATGCATTCAGAAGACCAAACCATCCAATGGGCTTTTTGTGTGTTGGTACAATAAGTTATCAGCATGAAACATCTTATAAATCATTCAGAAACCTATCATGCAGACTAGAAAAATGTGAACTGTTGGGCAGATAAAATATATTATGCTCACTTTGTTAAAGATGGCGCTGCCCACACGGAAGTTCGTTGATATTAATGTGTGTTCTGGAACAGGCTGTGGGCAGGCCCGGTTGTTATAGCCTAAGGCTTAGTTTAAGAGTAAACGCTTCTCCACACCCTTGACTTATTAGATGATGTAGGGTGGTGCACTCTCCTGAGGAATTCCATTATGCCTCAGATGGGTGGCTTTGTATCAGAGACTTTCTTGTATGTATAATTGGATTAAAGTTTTGGATTTTCTATGCTATAAACTGGGGCAGTCCGGGAGCTTGCTGTCTCTCTTGGTTCCTGAGTTCCTGAGGTTAGTATTAGAGAGGAGAGCAGATTAAGGCCATGTGGAGGAGAAGTAACCAAGATGGCAGAGTGCTGAGGAAGAAGCCAGTTTGTTAAGAGTTTGTGCTGGAGGAGATGGGGAACAGAGGTTGTAAGTCCAGGAGCCGCCATCGTGGCCATTCACATGCAGGTTCCCATTGGATTCGGGCTGACGGTGAAGAAATGGCAGAGTCGGAGGATGGTAGGCCATTCTGTTTATTGGTGTCTCACCAATACAGGCAAGCCACAAGAGAAGACAAGGGAGAAGCAGAAAACCAGCTTTTCCCATGGAGGTCAAGGGATCAGGGAGGCCCCTGCAATGGCAATAGCAGGAACCGAGAGAGCTCAATACTGGTCTCTCCCATTTTATAGCATAGATAATCCAAACCTTTAATCCAATTATACAAACAAGGAAACCTCTGTATAATGGGATTCCTCAGGAGAGTGCACCACCCTACATTATCCAATCAGTCAAGGGTGTGGGGAAAAGCTTAAAGCCAAGCCTTAGGCCATAACAACCTGGCCTGCTTACATTACAGCCTTTCCCCCACACCCATCCCAAGCACAAGGGCAAATAATATCACCTGGGTGACGGGCTTCCATGTGGGCAGCACCATCTTTAACAAAGTGAGCATATTATATTTTATCTGCCCAACAATCCACCCCTATGCTCACTTTACTACCCACAATTCACACCACCGGCATCCCTGTACAAGGAAATTAAGTACATTACACAAATTACAGCAGTAGCACAAATCATACAGTTTCAACAATTACAAAGGTACATTGCATAAACAGAAACAGTACCAACTACAGCAATAGGATTAACAAATCAAAAGCTATGGGCGAAATGACAGAGCTGTCAACGGCACCAAGAGAGGCAAATCTTTTCCCTCTGGCAGAATACAGGCCAGAGTTTTATCTGCAGACAGCACCGTAGCTGGTACCAGAGGTCGCCCTGAGCGGGCATACCAAACCTTATTGGCCAATACACCAGCATCTGCTGGTTCTACGTGTAGTAAAATAGGAGAACTCATTATCGGCCATAAAGAAATTACAAAGGTGCCCTTCATTATGCTGTCCCCCTGAGCACTCAAAGGATAATACACTTCTACCTTAGGTGGCCAGGTGCTGGTTGCCCAAGGAGTTAACTGGAGGTCCACCTCTAACCCCTATCCCCATGGTGCCAACAAGGCCACCCATCTCAGATGGGGGGCCTGGACAGTCCAGGGCCAAGTCCATTGAAGCCGTTGGCCTTTAAGAAGGGCTGTTGGGGCAGGCAAGAGCACGTTGCCCTGCTGCCCAAAGCCTGGCTTGAGTAAAATGTCCTTGGTGCGTATCTGCAACTGAATGGGGGCAGCTGCCCGATGCAGGAGGGCGTCCACTGGAGCTGGGCTTCCACGTCGAGGTCTCTCATTCAAAATCCGGAGTACTGTCCATAAGCGGCGTGTCCATCCAGTAAGGGAGCTGGTGCCCCCCTCCTGTCGCAGTCCCTGCTTTAAGAGTCCATTATACCGCTCAATGATACCAGCAGCTTGGGGGTGGTAGGGAACATGGTATTTCCAGTCCACCCCCAGCTCTTGAGCCCATTGCCTCACCATTGAACCAGTGAAGTGGGTACCGTTGTCACTTTCAAGGACCAGTGGTCACCCATATGCAGCACTCAGGCGGTCCAAAGGCTGTATGACTGCCCTCTGGTCAGGATTACGGGCAGGATAAGCAGCAAGCAGACCTGTGGCAGTATCTACACAAGTGACCGCATACTGGTACCCTTCTGACTTTGGTAAGGGTCCAATGATGTCTATCTGCCATCGTGTCAGTGGAACATGACCCCTCTGGATCTGTCCAGGTGACACCAGTGGTCTCCGAGGATGCTCCTTGGAACACACTGCACATTGCTCACAAGCTGAAAGTACCTCTGCATAGGACACAGGCAAGTTCCACGCCTTAACCGTAGCCCACATAGTTTTCTGTCCTGCATGGAGCAGGCGCCGGTGGAGCCATTGCGCCACATCACCTGTGGGTGCAGTCTCCAACCATCGCACCTTTGCCAATGTATCTGCCTCATCATTCCCAGGATGGGCTAGAGGGGCATGCCCCGTGACATGATATACTGTCACCTGCTTCTGGTGTCCTATTTCCCATAAGTCCTGCCACATGGCCTGACCCCATAGTGGGCGGTGCATTACCATCCACTGGTTAATGTGCCAAGTAGCAATCCAAAGGGTCAGTCCACGATATACAGCCCAGCTGTCAGTACAGATCACCAGAGGTGAAGGTTCATTCTGGGCAACTAGCCAAACAGCTCTTAATTCTGCCCATTGGCTGCTTTGGCCTGTACCCGTGTCCATCCAAATAGTCTCAGTGGCCGGATGGAAGGCTATGGCCGTCCACTTGGCAGGTTGGCCCCTGCTGGAACCATCAGTATACCAGGCATCCTCAGGGATGGGCACCCGCCCCTCCTGGTAGGGACTGACTTCAGGTTCTGCCTCCTGAGCCCCCGCTGCACCTGACTCTAAGGTTGCATAGGTGACTGGACCCAAGACTGCCCTCAACGGGCTGGTGCTAAGAGCACAGCGTTGTTGCAGGTAGGCACCCCACTTGGCCAGGGTGGACATTTGGGCCATACCACTACGTGGTTTTGTCGCCCAATCTCTCACCCATCCTGCAATAAGGTATGTTGTCTTGACTGTAACTGGTGTTGTGGTTGTAATACTCTCAGTGGCCAGGAGGGCAGCATACACAGCTGCCAGCTGCTTCTCTACTAATGAGTAACGAACTTCAGCACCTTTCCACAATTGGGACCAAAACCCAATAGGTTGCCGTAAGCGCTCTGTTCGTTGCCACAAACCCCATCCAAACCCCTCCGAGGTTACATGAACATCTAGCTCACAGGGCCTGGCAGGATCAAACACATTCAAGGCCTGTGCCACTTTGACAGCTCTCTTAGCTGCAGCAAATGAACCTTGCGCCTGCTCAGTCCAATCCCAACGAACCCCCTTCTGAATAAGGTTGTACAAGGGGCGTAGTAACTGAGCCAAATGGGGTATAAATGCTCGCCAATACCCCAACAAACCTAAGAATTCCTGTAACTGTTTTACCGTAGTGGGCACAGGGTATGCTTGGATCTTATCTATAACTGCATCAGGGATAACTTTTGTCTTACCCGACCAGACAACTCCCAAGAATTTAACAGATAACCCAGGTCCTTGCAATTTGTCCTCATTGACTGCCCAGCCTAATGCTTTCAAATGGGATAGCAGGGTAGGGACTGCTTGCTCCAATTCTAGAAGAGAATCACTAGTTAACATAATATCATCAATATAATGATACATGCGAACTGCCTCTGGCTGTTTCCATTTAGCCAGGTCAGCAGCCACCAGCCCATGGCACAAAGTGGGGCTATGCAAATAGCCCTGGGGTAATACTGTAAAGGTCCATTGTCTCCCTTCCCAACTGAAGGCAAATTGGTCTTGACTCTCTGCAGCTATATCAATGGAGAAGAAAGCACTGGCCAAGTCTGCCACAAAGTGGTATGTCCCCAACTCATGGCTTAGCCGATCCATCATGTTAGCTATCGAGGGAACAGCAGCGTGCAAAGGGGGAACAACTTTGTTAAGTTCTCTGTAATCTATTGTCATTCTCCAGGTTTCGTCTGGTTTGCGCACAGGCCATACCGGGGAGTTTAAGGACTGTGTGCTGGCCAAATGATCCCCACCTTTTCTAGTTCGAGGATTGTCGCTGTGACTTCTTCATAACCACCTGGCAGGTGGTACTGCTTGGTGTTAGTCACACGCCGAGGGATGGGCAATTGCAAAGGGGAATGTGATGCATGTCCCCGCAACACTGCCTTCACAACCCTGATCCGTAGCCGGAACTCCCCAGCTGTAGTTTCCAACCATAGTCCTTGAAGGACATCTATCCCCAAAATATATTCAGGAATAGGAGATACATACACCTTATATGGCTTAGGAGGCAGTCTTCCTATCCCCAATGGAATAGTTACTGGCTTCACTTGAACAGTTTGGCCCCCGTAGCCATCAATGGCCACTGGGGTCCCAGCAAACCGCTCTGGGTTCCCATAGAGGAGGGAACATTCTGCACCTGTATCCACCAAGGCCAACACCCGTTGTACATTGGAAGGGGACCAGTGGATAGCTAGTTCCACGTGTGGCCTCCGGTCCCCGCCCATCCCCGTTAGACGGGTCCCTCGGCCCTTTTCCTATTCAAACTGGTACAATGGGTCTTGGGATTTCTCCTCTCCCTCGGCCGTCTCTATCATATAATCTTGTAACCGAGCTACCCGCGCACCAAATGTTTTATTGGTAGCTGCTGGGGCCCTTCGTCTCAATGGCTGGAACTTCTGTTCTGGTTTAAGCTGCCGCCAAAGCTCCAAAAGAATTTTATTAGACTGGCCATCCAATTTCCCCTTATCTGCTCCAGCTGCAATCAAATCTACCCACATCTGTGTTCGGGTAACCTTTATAGGTCCGTTTCCCTTGTTAGTTGGGGGGGCAACATGGGCAGCAGCCCTCACTGCTTTATGATCCCGAGCAGCCTCCAGCTCTCCCAAATCTGCTACCATCAGTGTAACTGCATTGATGGGCTGCCCCACATAGGGGCCCAAGATAGCCACAAGTGACCCAAAAAGGGCTGATGGGGCGCTAGCAAGAATAAATTCCCTCATTTTTACCGTAAACACTTCCTCATCTGGCCCACGGGACCCAGGGTTGAAAACAGCATTCTTCATACCTAGTTCCCGAAGGACCTTTACTAACTCACTGTAGCACTGCCACCGACTCATTGCCCCTGGCAATTCTCCAGCATTCTGCCAGACCATACGAATGGCAGCCATCACCCATTCTAATAGGGTATGGTCTCCTGGGTTGCCATGGCAGTTCTGAAGACGCTGCCTCAAGGAGGAGTGTGTGGTAATGGCGGTCAATTTCTCCATCTCTGTTCCGGAGAGCATGATGCCATCCACCCCTATGTCCCATAATCGTAGTAACCAGGCTACCAGGGATTCAGTAGGTTTCTGCCTAAATTGTGCCCCCAACTTCATCAGCTCTGCCTGGGTATAGGGCCGGACCACAGAGTGCTCCATTACCTGGGCAGGAGGCTGAGGCTGCCCCTGAGGGACTCTAAGCTGCTGGGTTTTTACCTTCTTGGCGACCACTGGTCGGGCTCTCAGTGTGCGTATGGCAGCTTCAGCCTGAGCCTTCTCATCCTCAGAAGAGGAGTTGCAAGCGCCTGCTCCCGCTGACTCAAAACCAGTCCACCGGCACGGGTGCTGCTGCTCCTTTGGCGACCGTTTAGGCTCCTGTGGCTGCTGGCTTTTGGCCGGAAGCTGAGACTCGAGCTCTTCAATCCTCAGTTGTTTCTCCAACAACTGCCGGTGCAAACGTTCAGCTTCCAGGGCAAACTGCAACTCGCGAACCCGTAATTCCTTCTCCAGTGCTCGCTCCAATTCCAGCCTTTTCTGCCATTCGATTTGCAATTCATACTGAAGCTTTCGACCTCGAGCAGCTTCTTTCACAGAACTCTTGGTTTCCTCTTGAGTAAAAAACACGCAGCCCACAGCTCCTAAAAGGATAGCCATGGGAAGCCAGAACTGCAACCAGTCCTCTACCCCACCCCTCAGGGGTGGTGGCCCCATACCGATCTCCGAATCCTGCCGACTACGCCAGTTGTAAGTCCAGGAGCCGCCATCGTGGCCATTCACATGCAGATTCCCATTGGATCCGGGCTGGCGGTGAAGAAATGGCAGAGTCGGAGGATGGTAGGCCATTCTGTTTATTGGTGTCTCACCAATACAGGCAAGCCACAAGAGAAGACAAGGGAGAAGCAGAAAACCAGCTTTTCCCATGGAGGTCAAGGGATCAGGGAGGCCCCTGCAATGGCAATAGCAGGAACCGAGAGAGCTCAATACTGGTCTCTCCCATTTTATAGCATAGATAATCCAAACCTTTAATCCAATTATACAAACAAGGAAACCTCTGTATAATGGGATTCCTCAGGAGAGTGCACCACCCTACATTATCCAATCAGTCAAGGGTGTGGGGAAAAGCTTAAAGCCAAGCCTTAGGCCATAACAACCTGGCCTGCTTACATTACAGCCTTTCCCCCACACCCATCCCAAGCACAAGGGCAAATAATATCACCTGGGTGACGGGCTTCCATGTGGGCAGCACCATCTTTAACAAAGTGAGCATATTATATTTTATCTGCCCAACAGAGGTGAATAAGTCTGGTGAGCTAGAAACCTTTGATTCTAGGAAACTCGGATAAGTCAGTAGCTTTGTGAGCACTGAATGTGTGGGTTTTGGAGCCCAGTGTGTGTTTTTGCTTGCCAGCCAGGTGCAAGCTAGAATTAAAGCTGATGGCTCACCAGTTTGTGGCTCCTGTGTTTCATTGCCATCTGTCCGAATCCAATGCGAACCTGCACGGGTCAGGCGGCTGTGATGGTGGCCGCGACTACTGGCTTTACATGAACTGTCTGCTTGAAATTACTACTTAGGGAAAATTTGGTGTTGGACAGATAAAATATATTACGCTCACTTTGTTAAAGATGGCGCTGCCCACATGGAAGTTCGTTGATATTAATGTGTGTAAAGCCAGTAGTCGCGGCTACCATCACAGCCGCCTGACCCACGCAGGTTCGCATTGGATTCGAGCAGTCAGTAATGAAACACAGGAGCCAAGAACTGGTGAGCCATCAGCTTTAATTCTAGCTTGCACCCGGCGGGCAAGCAAAAACACACACTGGGCTCCAAAACCCACTCATTCAGTGCTCACAAAGCTACTGACTTATCCGAGTTTCCTAGCATCAAAGCTTTCCAGCTCACCAGACTTATTCACCTCTGTTTCCCATCTCCTCCTGCACAAACTCTAAACAAACTGCCTATTTCCACAGCACTCTGCCATCTCGGCTGCTTCTCCTGGCCTTCATGTGGCCTTACTCTGCTCTCCTCTCTAATACTAATCTCAGGAACCCAGGAACCGAGAGAGAGATCAAGCTACTAGTCTCTCCCACTTTATAGCATGGACTCAAAACCTTTAATCCAATTATACAAACAAGGAAGTCTCTGTATAATGGGATTCCTCAGGAGAGTGTACCACCCTACATTATCCAATCAGTCAAGGGTGTGGGGAAGAGCTTCCTCTTAAACTAAGCCTTAGGCTACAACTACCCAGCCTGCCCACAGCCTGTTTCAGAACACACATTAATATCAACGAACTTCCATGTGGGCAGCGCCATCTTTAACAAAATGAGCATAATATATTTTATCTGCCCAACAGGTGACTTTGTATCAGAGACTTCATTGTTTGTATAATTGGGCTAAAGGTTTTGATTCTACACTATAAAGTGGGACAGGCTAGGAGCTTACTCTCTCTTGGTTTCTGGGATTAGTATTAAAAGAGGAGAGCAGATTAAGGCCATGTGGAGGCCACGAGAAGCAGGCAAGATGGCAGAATGCTGAGGAAGAAGCGAGTTATGTGCAGAGTTTAGAGAGAAGGAGATAGGAAACAGTTGAATAAGCTAGGAACCTTTTGATTCTAGGAAACTTGGATAAGTCAGTAGCTTTGTGAGCACTGAATGAGTGGGTTTTGGAGCCCAGGGTGTGTTTTTGCTTGCCCGCTGGGTGCAAGCTAGAATTAAAGCTGATGGCTCACCAGTTCTTGGCTCTGTTGTTTCATTACCAACTATCCGAATCTAATGTGAACCTGCACGGGCCAGGCGACTATGATGGTGGCCTTGGTGTTGGGCAGATAAAATATAATATGCTCACTTTGTTAAAGATGGCGCTGCCCACATGGAAGCCCGTCACCCAGGTGATATTATTTGTCCTTATGCTTGGGATGGCTGTTGGGGAAAAGCTGTAATTCTAGCTTGCAAGCTGTTTTGCTTGCAAGCTAGAATTAAAGCTGATGGCTCACCAGTTTATGGCTCCTGTGTTTCATTACCGACTGTTCGAATCTAATGGGAACCTGCATTGGCCAGGCGGCTGTGATAGTGGCCGCGACTACTGGCTTTACACTTGGCCACTGGCTTTACATTTGGTTAATCAAATTTCTTCAGCATCTGCTGTATTTTCATTAACTTGAAGGTATCAGGCTGATTGTAAAGCCAGTAGTCAGAGCCGCCTGGCCCATGCAGGTTCTCCTTAGATTCAGACAGATGGTAATGAAACAACGGAACCAAGAACTGGTGAGCCACCAGCTTTAATTCTAGCTTGCACCCGGCGGGCAAGCAAAAACACACCAAGCTCCAAAACTGTTGTGCAGATAAATTATAATATGCTCACTTTGTTAAAGATGGCACTGCCCACATGGAAGCCCATCACCCAGGTGATATTATTTGCCCTTATGCTTGGAATGAGTGTGAGGGAAAGGCTGTAATGTAAGCAGGCCCAGTCGTTATAGCCTAAGGCTTAGTTTTAAGAATAAGCTTTCCCCCACACCCTTGACTGATTGGATGATGTAGGGTGGTGCACTCCTGAGGAATCCCATTATGCCTCAGATGGGTGACTTTGTATTAGAGACTTCCTTGTTTGTACAATTGGATTAAAGGTTTTGATTCTGCACTATAAAGTGGGGCAGGCCAGGAGCTTGCTCTCACTCGGTTCCTGCTATCATCATTGCAGGGGCCTCCCTGATCCCTTGCCCTCCATGGGAAAAGCTGGTTTTCTGCTTTTTCCTTGTCTTCTCTTGTGGCTTGCCTGTCTTGGTGAGACACCAATAAACAGAATGACCTACCATCCTCCGACTCTGCCATTTCTTCACCATCAGCCCGAATTCAATGGGAACCTGCCTATGAATGGCCACGATGGCGGCTCCTGGCCTTACAAAAACCCACTTATTTAGTGCTCACAAAGCTACTGACTTATCCAAGTTTCCTAGAATCAAAGGTTTCTAGCTCACCAGACTTACTCACCTGTTTCCCATCTCCTTCTCTCTACACAAACTCTGCACAAACTGGCTTCTTCCTCAGCATTCTGCCATCTTGCCTGCTTCTCCTGGCCTCCACATGGCCTTAATCTGCTCTCCTCTTTTAATACTAATCCCAGGAACGGAGAGACAGCAAGCTCCTGGCCTGCCCCACTTTATAGTGTAGAATCAAAACCTTTAATCCAATTATACAAACAAGGAAGTCTCTGATACGAAGTCACCTATCTGAGGCATAATGGGATTCCTCAGGAGAGCACACCACCCTACATCATCCAATCAGTCAAGGGTGTGGGGAAAAGCTTACTCTTAAAATTAAGCCTTAGGCTATAACTACCAAGCCTGCCCACAGCCTGTCCCAGAACACACATTAATATCAACAAACTTCCATGTGGGCAGCGCCATCTTTAACAAAGTGAGCATAATATATTTTATCTGCCCAACAATCCACCCCTATGCTCACTTTACTACCCACAATCTACACCATTGGCATTCCTGTACAAGGAAATTAGGCACATTACACAAATTACAACAGCATGACAAATCATACAATTTCAACAATTACAAAGGTACACACATTTCACCAGTCTCTGAGCACTTTGCCAAAAGCGCAAAATGTCCTCAGCCTTCTTTCTTGCCATTGGAAAGGCTTCCTGGGGTAGGGGGAGGGCTTTTATCAAAGCCGACCCCCACCCCCATCAGGATATTTCACATTGTCCAAAATCCAAAAGTCCATTCAACAAAGGAGCCAGTGTTCACTCTGGTCATAGTCCAGGAAATCAGTCCATGCACATGGGGTGTTAGCCTCCCCCCTCATTCCTGCCATCATTGCAGGTCTCACACTGTCCTAAAGAGAAGCATGTGGCAATGGCAGTCAGCATTTCCATCTCTGCTCTGGGTAGCATGATGGCATCCACCACTATGTCCCAAAATCGCAAACCTACCAGGAGCGTAGCTACTCCTTGCTGCTGGGCTCTCACCTTCTGGAGGCTGCAGGTTGCAATTCCAGCTGGATTTTCCTCATCCTCCAAAGAAAAACTGAAAACATCAGCTCCTGCTGCTGGACTTGAACCCTGGGCCACTGCTGCCTTCTGGTCAGCAGGCCTTGCACCTTCAGCCCTGGCATCAGCCTCCTGCCACTGCTGGCTCTCCACAATGTCCAGGGCAATCTGCAACTCACAAACCTGTGATTTCTTCTTCGGCAACTGCTCCATTTCCAGGCGAATCTTGCAAACCTGGTTGGCATTTTCCTCCAGCGCTTCCTCCAGCGCTTCCTTCAGCTCCATGGTCGGCATCTCTTTCTCCCACATTTCCTCCAGCTCCTTCTGCTGCTCGGTTTGCAGGTCCCAGCCAGCCTCTTCCATAGAGCTCTCCTTTTCCTCACACATGGCTGTAAAAGTCAGCCATCCTACAGTCCCCAGAAAGACAGCTATTGGGCAGATAAAATATAATATGCTCACTTTGTTAAAGATGGCGCTGCCCACATGGAAGCCCATCACCTAGGTGATATTATTTGCTCTTATGCTTGGGATGGGTGTGGGCGAAAGACTGAAATGTAAGCAGGCCAGGTCATTATAGCCTAAGGCTTAGTTTTAAGAATAAGCTTTTCCCCACACCCTTGACTGATTAGATGATGTAGGGTGGTGCACTCTCCTGAGGAATCCCATTATACAGAAACTTCCTTGTTTGTATAATTGGATTAAAGGTTTTGATTCTACGGTATAAAGTGGGAGAGACCAGTAGCTTGGATCTCTCTCTTGGCTCTTGGTTCCTGAGGTATTAGAGAGAAGAGCAGATTAAGGCCACATGAAGGCCAGGAGAAGCAGCCAAGATGGCAGAGTGCTGAGGAAGAAGCCAGTTTGTGCAGGAGGAGATGGGGAACAGAGGTGAATAAGTCTGGTGAGCTAGAAACCTTTGATTCTAGGAAACTCGGATAAGTCAGTAGCTTTGTGAGCACTGAATGAGTGGGTTTTGGAGCCCAGTGTGTGTTTTTGCTTACCCACCGGGTGCAAGCTAGAATTAAAGTGGATGGCTCACCAGTTCTTGGCTCCATTGTTTTATTACCCCGACTGTACGAATCTAATGTGAACCTGCGTGAGTCAGGTGGCTGTGATGGAGGCCTCGACTACTGGCTTTACAACAGCCATAGAGAACCATAACAGCAGCCAGTCCTCTACAATGCACCTCAAGGGTACCACCTCCATACCGATCTGTATCAAATCCTGCCACAGATTATGCCAAATGTAAAGCCAGTATCAGGGTCAGGATCACAGCGGCCTGACCAATGAAGGTTCGCATTAGATTCGGACAGTCGGTAATGAAACAACAGAGCCAAGAACTGGTGAGCCATCAGCTTTAATTATAGCTTGCACCCAGCGGGCAAGCAAAAACACACACTGGGCTCCAAAACCCACTCATTCAGTGCTCACAAAGCTACTGACTTATCCAAGTTTCCTAGAATCAAAGGTTTCTAGCTCACCAGACTTATTCACCTCTGTTTCCCATCTCCTTCTCTCTACACAAACTCTGCACAAACTGGCTTCTTCCTCAGCATTCTGCCATCTTGCCTGCTTCTCCTGGCCTCCACATGGCCTCAATCTGCTCTCCTCTTTTAATACTAATCCCAGGAACCGAGAGACAGCAAGCTCCTGGCCTGTCCCACTTTATAGTGTAGAATCAAAACCTTTAATTCAATTATACAAACAAGGAAGTCTCTGATACAAAGTCATTCATCTGAGGCGTACTGGGATTCCTTAGGAGAGTGCACCACCCCACATCATCCAATCAGTCAAGGGTGTGAGGAAAAGCTTACTCTTAAAACTAAGCCTTAGGCTACAACTACCCAGCCTGCCCACAGCCTGTCCCAGAACACACATTAATATCAACAAACTTCCATGTGGGCAGCGCCATCTTTAACAAACTGAACATAATATATTTTATTTGCCCAATACTGATCATATGGTTAAAATTATTCAGCTACATTTTTTATAGTAAACAAATAATACTAACATTATTAATAACTCCCAGTATCTAACAGGAGCAATGGATTCTAATTTTTAATCCAACCACAATTTATTATGTAATTATTAATTTTCTCCACTGTGCCTCAACTCCCCTTCTATAAATAAGCTGACACTTTTATGTTTCTTTTTTTATTATTTTTCCATTAATTTTTGAGAAGAGGAAAAGGTGAGAGAGAGAGTGGGGGAATGGGAGAAGGGGTGAGTGAGATAAAAGGATCAACTTGTTTCACTTAGTTCTTCCATTTAGCTGTGTACTCATTGATTGCTTTTCCTATGTGCCCTGACTTGAGGGGATCGAACCTGAAGTCTCTGGCGCTGTGACACTTTATCCACTGAACCACCTAGCCAGGCACCTATGTTTCTTAAGAATGCAAATGATAGCACTGTACTTTATAAATATATGTAAATATACATTACCATTATTACCACCGACTTCCAGAGAATCTACTCAAGGATAAGGTTGTGACATTCTTGTGATAGATAAATTAATTCTAGACAGACTGTCTTCAAGTAGTCTCCTATCCTAGATTCACTTTCCATTAACATTTTTCCCCAGCACTCTCTGAGGAAAATTCCACTGGACTACTCTGAAAACAGGGCTTGGTGTGATTTCTGTTCTATGACACCATCCTCACCACCTCAGGCATTCCTTTCTTTTTTCCCCATATATCTTGCCCAAGGATAAGTCCTCAGTAACTTTAAAGTCCTTGAAAACTGCTTACTGATCTGATAACTTTAACTTTTAATCTCTAAGTGAATAAGTCATGGCTTTACCTTTTTCTCCCTACCAAATCCCAATATAAATTTTAAAAGAGCAAATAGTTTTGGCTATATTGTTCTCCACTATATCCTAAACATCTAGATAGTACTGGCAATCAATATTTGCTAAATAAATTTGAACTTCCTATTGTCTCTTGATCTTTTAAAACCTAATTCCTTAACCATGTCTTTCTGTCTGCCAGTATCACTATTTTTATAGTATCACAGGCTTAGAAGTTGATCTTTATTCCCCCCCCCCTTTCTTTTAAGTGAGAGGAGTGGGTACAGTGAGACAGACTCCTACATGTGCCCCACCAGGATCCACCTGGCAACACTACCCCTCCCACCCCATGCCTGAGGCCAATGCTCGAATCAACTGAACTACTTTTAGTGGCTGAGGCCCACAAGCTTGAACCAACCAAGCTATCCTCAGCACCTGAGGCAGACGCTCGAACCAATTAAACCACTGGCTACAGGAGGGAAAGAAGAAGAGAAGAGAAAGGGTGGGGGAGAGAAGCAGGTCACTTCCTTCTGTGCCCTGACTGGGAATCGAACCTGGGACATCCATATACTGGGATAACACTAACCACTGCGCAACTGGCCAAGGCCTGATGTTTCATTTTTATAAATTTTTGTTTTACTCTTCAAAGTCAATTATTCTTCAAGTTCTTTTGAAATCTCTCAATAGTAAGCCCTTAAGATTCATCAGGTATGAAGACTGACACCTTAACAAATTTTCCTTGAAATATAGAGAATAAAATTTTCCCAGTAATGTACATAGGCCACAATGTGGCTATAAAAGCAAGGTTGTACGTGTGTACAGAGCAGTCACAAGTAAACTCCCATACACCACTATTGAAGACTACATTTAAATGCAAGCCCTAGTAAAACTACAGATGACTACTATGTCATGAGTCTTTGGGGCCTCTTGTTAATAGTTGGAACCACATATCAATTCTGTAAATTCCAAGTGTCGAAATAAAGAACATCCAAATGAGAACAAGCAAAAGGTATTTGTTCAGAGTTTACAATAGCAAGACTGTCAGCCACCATCATTTTTATTTGATGACTTAGAGGCAGGCAGAGGAATATAAAATCTTTAGAATAGAAAAAAGAGAAGGCTTGCCTGATTGATGGTGGTGTAGTGGATAGAACATTGATCTGGAATGCTGATGTCCCAGGCTGGAGACCCCAAGATCACTGGTCTGAGCATGGGCTCATCTGGCTTGAGCACAGGCTTACTGGCTTGAGCATGAGATCATAGACATGATCCTATAGTCGCTGGCTTGAGCCTAAGGTCTCTGGCTTTAGCAGGGGGTCGCTTGCTCAAAAATAGCCCCAGCAAAAAATGTCAGTAGTCCTGAGGTGGTGATACCTCAGTTTACACTTCATCTTAGCCAAAAGGCTGAGAAGCAATACCTCAGTCTAATGAATGGAAATGTTACTCCCAGATTTGCTGAACAGTAAACGACTATAAATCTTCCTTGAAAGAGTCCACCTTCTGGGAATCCTAACTTGAAATGAGTTGTTTTAGGTCAGTTTAACATCTCAAAGCTACAAACAGAAATAAGTCCTGTTAGCTGGCTTTGCTTACTATGATGTTTTCAGATTCTAGTACAATGATTATCAACTCAGGGACCAATGTAGAAACACATGGGGAGTTTTAATAACTTTTGGTGACTAGGTTGCACTCCTACTTTGGCAGCCAGTAGAGAAACGCACGCCCAACACAGTTTTAGGCTAACACTGACCATACACTGTGCTCACTAGTGTTCCCCCTCCCTCCATTCTTCTCTCTTTCTCTGTCTTTTCTCCTTTTCTCTTCCTTCCTCCCTCCCTCACTCCCTTCCTTCCTCTTTCTCTCCCTTTCTAATAGTCATTTCATGAATAGAAATACTGTCTTCCCAGGAGATGACTCAATAGGAAATTTCAACTCTACTTCTTTTTTGTCTTCCCCTGACCTAATATAATGCTAACCATTTAACAGGTGCTAAATAATTGGTATTCAAAAAAAGGAAGACCCATATCTTCATATAAAGGCTCTGACTGTAGAGATAGAGAGGAGGAGTATCAAATATAAGACAGCAATTAAATACAATGCAGTGGTTCAGAAGGGAAAACTCTATATAGACTATTATTTGAACAACTGGTGCTATTTGAATATAGACTGTACATTAGATGGCAATAAGGTAGCAGAGTTAAATTTGCCTGATCAGGCAGTGGTGCAATGGATAGAGCATTGAACTGGGACACAGGTTTGAAACCGAAGTCGCCAGCTTGAGCGCAGGCTCATCCTGCTTGAGTGCAGCGTCACTGGCTTGAGTGTGGGATCATAGACATGACCCCATGGTCACTGGCTTGAGCCTGAAGGTCATTAGCTTGAAGCTCAAGGTCACTGGCTTGAGCAAGGGGTCACTCGCTCTGCTGTAGCCCCCTGGTCAAGGCACATAGGAGAATGCAGTCAATGAACAACTAAGGCACCACAATGAAAAATTGATGCTTCTCATCTCTCTCCCTTCCTGTCTGTCTGTCCCTATCTGTCCCTCTCTCTGTCTCTCTCTCTGTCTCTGTCACAAAAAAAAAAAAAATTAATTTATTTAATTTGGTTATTTTTCTGTGGTTATAAAAGACAATGTCCTTGTTCATAGAAGATACATCAAGAAAGGTTTAAGAATTAAGGTATCTGCAACTTACTTTTAAATGCTTCAACAACACAAATAGCAGTATTAATTATAATATATGTTCCTGTGCATTGTTATGTATATATGGCTATAAAGAGATTGTAATAAAGCAAATATGACGGAGTGCTAACAAAAAGAATCCAGAGGAAGAGTGTGTTTTACTATTCTTGGCAATTGTTCTGTAAGTTTAAATTTTTCAAAGTAATGAATTTTAAAATTATATATAGAGAAAATATTGTACGGGAAATTAACTTTGGCTTATAAGTTGCCTGCATGCATCAGCAAACAAAAGTGAAAGATGGTTTCCTGGAATGGAAATTACACCTTTGCCATCTGCTGTAAATACTGTTTACTTAAGTAGCTACAAAAGGGTTCATGCGTGAGATGGATTAAGCCAACTAAGAAAGTGCTGTACTTTTCTTCTTAGGTGATATATACGAAAGCTGCATTTGGATAAAAAAAACCCTAAAAAACTTGGATAGAAAGATTTTCTAACTTCCTGTTTCAGCCAAACAGGCAGTGCCCAATTGCTTATTCCTACACTGTCAAGAAAAAATTGTGCTTTTCCATTTTCCCTTGACTCATTAAAGTGGTAAATCAATGGAGAAACATGGTCAAGGTGAAAGTCAGAGACCTTAGAGGGAAATGCCTAATTCTTTTCTTTTTCTCTTCCTTACTTTAAATGGTGAAAATATGCTGACCTCCAGTCCAGTGCTAATTCTTCTAGATTATCAGTTTAATATATTTTCTGTTGTGGCACTCTAAAATATTCTGTGTTTCTTCAAAGATTCCTATACTCCTGACACCTGAAATTCTAAAAACTCTATCATGATCTAGAGTGATTTTAAACCTATACATTCTTATCATCTCATAAGAGTGAAGAATTTAACTACTCATTATCCCCATCACCCCAAATTTGGAGTATCATTGATTGGTTGATTGGATTGATTAATGAATAATTAATGAGTGCCAAACCTCCTCCTCTCCCAGCCTTTCAGCGGCTCAGTAAGTGGGCCTACAATTCACCCTGGGGTACAGAAGAGTATTTCCCACCTGACCTGTGATGGTGCAGTGGATGGAGCATCAACCTGGAATGCTGAAGTCGCCAGTTCAAAACCCCAGGCTTGTGTGGTCAAGGCACGGGAGTGGATACTTCCTGCTCCTCCCAGTGTTCTTCTCTCTCTCTCTTTCACCTCTCTAAAATGAATTTTTTAAAAACTCTAAAAAAGAAGAATATTACCCTTTAGTCACCTCTTTTCTTTATACCCAAATACATCAACAATTTTGCCAGCTCCAGCTTTAAAATACATCTTGAGACTAGACACTTCTCTAAGCCTCCACCTCCACACCCTCATTCAAACCATCATACCTCTCACCTTGACTACCAAAACTGCCTCTGTATGAATCTGCTTCCACTCTTGCCCTGTACAGCCTATTCTCCAAATTGCATTAAGAATTATCTAAAACCATAAATTAGATCATTCCCATTCTCAAAACCATCCCACCGTTTCCATCACAATAACCAAAAATTCTTACTGAGGCCTACAAAGTCCTAAATACCCTGGCTCTTCCCTCTCCCTTCTATCATTGACCACCTAGTACACAGTAGTCCAACCACACCACCTCCTTGCGATTCCTGCACCATCCCTAGCCCTTCCTGACATAGAGCCTTTGCCATTCCCTTTCCCTGAAATACTGTTTCTGAACTGTTTGTTCCAAGTTATCACCTCAGAGAGATTTTCTCCAATTCTCCCAAACTAAAATTAATGAGTGCCAACCTCCTCCCTTCCCAGCCTTTGACCATCTCAGTAAATGGGACAGCACACTAACACACTTAACACTTCATTTTCCTACCTGACTATAAACGTTTTATCATAGCATTTACCGCTAACTGGAAATACAGTATATATTTATTTGTTTTTGTATTTTCCACCAGAATATCAGCTCCACAAGTGCAGAAACTTCTTCTGTCATGTTCACTGCTACACCTCCACCATCTAGAGCAGCGATTTTTAACTGGTGTGTGCCGGGAACTTTGAAAACATGCAATACTTGTCTATTTAGTGAGGGGCAATGACCATTTCCCTTAACTATTCAAAAGTCTTGCTTTTACTGCTCCCTTATTTGTCTGGGAGCTCTTAGAGGCCAGGAATCCAAGAAGGTAGAGAAAGAATTAACAGCTTGCAGGAGATCTGTTCAATTTTCAGGTTTGGCATTTCACATAGGTGGTAGAGTAGGTGGCCAAACACATGGGATCACCTGAGACTATAGGAAAGGCATCTGTGACAAAAAATACCTTCTCTACTAAACTATTGCTTAGCCTGAAATTCTATTCTTAAGAATTAAATTATTAAGTCATCAGCATCAAGGTATTGATTCTTCTTCAATTATTCAGGCCATTAATAAGCTCTTAATGAATAATCTTCTCTATCCACAATGTTTGGCATGTGATATGCACATACATGTATTTAATAAATATTTGTTAAATAAATGAGTAGACTGCTCACCTTTGAGTTTGTAGACTGCCTATCTTTGAGTTTACTACCTCATTGTCTTGCCATTCACTTAAGTCTCTATTCTCTATATCTCTTCTTTATTACTTGATCTCTGATAGTTTTTTTCCTAATTAAATCATATACCTGGATTTTTTTTTTTTTTTCAGAAACAAATATGCCAGCAACTGCTGAACAGAAACACTGTGGCAGCTGAGGAGATAAAGGGTACAGATGGCTATTTGAGATCTAATCTCTTCAGCTAACATTCATGCTAGCCAAGGGTCTGATTCTGGGCCATGTGTTCCAAATGGATCTGCCCAGCTTCCCAGCCTGAGCCCTGCATTGCAAGGTGGCCAGCTTTGCCACTGTCCCTGTCATTTTATGCTCATCTTTATAAATGCTCTACCCTTTTCTTTCAGCCCATGAAAATAACTCATTCCTCAGAGTTTGGATCCAGGAACAAATCCATAAATCCATCTCAGATCATGTTAAACTGCCTTTCCTCTGAAATCCTATGGCAATAAGAATTTGTACCACTTGTTTGAACACATAATTGCATATTATCCTGGTTCATAATCTAGCTTTTCCTGCATTTATATTGTCTCTCCATTTTGATGGTATAATCAGGGAATGTATTTTATTTTTCTCATGTAGTTCTATATTTCACAGAGTCCAGCTGGTTCCTTTCAGTGCTAGAGCTCAATGAGCACTTGTTAAATCAAATTGAGTACTGAATTAAATATATTTGACTACAGGAGAGATGCAGCAGCTGTCTTTAAGTTTTGAAAAAAGCCAGAAATGAATTCCAGTTCTTGATATGAATAGAAGATGTCATGTGTTTTCGGTTTCTAGACTGAAGAGGGGGTGAAGTTGACATGATACATGGTAGTAGCGATCTTTCTGCCTTATTATCTCTGAAGTCAGCACTCTCTAAATGTGGCTTGGCTTTCCTTTAGAAATATAGTAAAAATAATCACACCACCATATTAAACAATTTGAATTTTTAAAGCATTTTTCATATATGTTATCTTTGGAACAAAATTACTTAATCCTTCAGCAACTAAAAATAAACTCGTCACATACATTAAAAATTAAGTTGACCCTCCATCACTAGAACTGTCTATGTATCATAAAATTTAGTGTTAATGCTTAATTTCAGGACTGGAGCATCCTGTCACTCCAGAAGAAAGGAAGCTATCAAAGATTACTTGCACATGTCAAAAAAGATTTAGAAGCAGCTTCGCCAAGCTCCTACTAGCAAAAGATGGGATAATGTGAGAAAAATCAGAAGAGCAATTGCAATAAATTTTGAATACCAAATATATTTGAAGTCCATATTTAAAAAATCTTTTAAAACTCATTTAAGACATATAAATGCTAAGAATCTAACCATTTGGAAAGACTAGCATGCTTCTTTTACAGAAATATACTGGCTAATTAATAAAGAAAAGTAATGAAATATCACGGTGATAGATTGTGTTATTGACCCAATTCTTCACTTCTACTAGTAACCACACACTTGTCAAGGTAATGTTGCAATGTCCCCCTGTTGAGTCTCCAGGTGTCAAGGTGGTCAAATGAAAACAATTAAGACTTATACACTTGCTGCAACAATGCAGGCCAAAGGCAAAAGGGAAAACCACCAGCTCCCCCTGTTCAGTTCCCCCCATGGAACAACACTGGACTAGGGTGTGGTAGATATTTTGCAGACAGGAATAATTATCTCCCTTCGGAGGAGCTCTCAACAAAAGGCTCTTGCTGGTTTGTGGGTCCAGGAACTGGGAACAGGGGAAAGGAAAAGCTCAGAATGCAAAAGTACTAGGTTAAAGGGGAGAAAAATGTCTCAGCTGAGGCCCCAATAAAGAAAACTTGGAGGATGTGTCTGGGAAGTGCTTCAGCTAAGGTTCTCACTAAAGAGAACTCTTCACAGAGGCAACTAGGCTAGAAATGTGGGCCTGTGTAAGAGAATGGCTGATTGGGGTAGGGAGGGCATAAGGTAAGTCCTTAATGGCACCTCCAGAGACTGTAATTACTTGGCACTAAGTCTGGCATGGGAAGGACAACCTCTCCACATGAGGCCACCAGGCAAGATCTTGTAACTGCCTGTGATCAGTCCTGAAAGGTCACATATAGGGCTTTGGCTTGGTGCCTACCTCTTTATCTGCCACTGGAGACAAAACTACTTTGCCACATCTTTACTTTGGATTTGGACAGCAAAATGAGATGCAAGGGATGGTAAATAAGCTAAATAAATACTTAGTATATGCTGCTGAGATCCTTTGATCCTTTTTTAGTACTAACGCAGCTACTTTTTTTAATTCATTTTAGAGAGGAGAGAGAGAGAGAGAGAAAGGGGGTAGGAGCAGGAAGCATCAACTCCCATATGTGCCTTGACCAGACAAGTGCAGGGTTTCGAACCAGCAACCTCAGTGTTCCAGGTCAACGCTTTATCCACTACACCACCGAAGGTCTGATCCTTTTTTATATAGTAATAGCTAACTGATACAATCTCCAATTTGCAACTCCAAATTAATGAATGAATGTAGGCAATGGTAGTCAATGGCTGCTAACATCACAATACAAGAAACAACTTGATATGCTGTGTTTCCTGAGAGATATACACCCCACCACCTATGAAACAGCTTTGCCACAAATGAAACCTGAAATTGATCATGCCTCTACCATTTGCAGAAAACACAGGAGATTAGGAGAACATACTAAACAATACTAAAATCCAGATGGTAGGAAAATCTGAGGACAAATAATCCGATATTCTAAATAAATAATTTGGGGGTCGGGGAAAGGAAACCATATATTAAAAGACTTTTTAGAGATATAAAAATTGCCATGTATGGACATTACTTAGATCCAGGTTGAAATAAAATCTTAAAAGTTTGAGACAATAATGATTATTTGTGATTTGAACATTGGCTATTTGATATTTTAGGGAATTATTGCTAATTATTTTAAAAGTAATAATGGTTTTGTGACTGTTTTACTTCTTTCTATTGCAGTATAGTAAAAGACCCCAAGGTTATTGGCTTAACACAGAAAACTTAAAACACTGTGGGGCCTGACCAGGCAGTGGCACAGTGGATAGAATGTCGGACTGGAATGCAGAAGACGCAGGTTCAAGACCCTGAGCTTGCCAGCTTGAGTGCGGGCCCATCCGGCTTGAGCAAAAGCTTGCTAGCTTGGACCCAAGGTTGCTGGCTCGAGCAAGGGGTGGATCAGTCAGCTGAAGGCCAGCAGTTAAGGCACATGTGAGAAAGCAATCAATGAACAACTAAGGCGGGGTGCCCACACTTTTTCAGCTTGCGAGCTACTTATAAGATGACCAAGTCAAAATGATCTACCTACAATAAAAATGCAAAACATAAATTTATTTCTTCTATATTATCATTATTTAAGTTACTATTATTACTATTTAATACTGTGTATTCTTCTTTCACCTTTCTCCTTCTCAGCTTTCTTTCTGGAGGAAAGTCAATGTCATAGTTTTTATGAACAGTCCAAAAAAGCCGCTCCACATTTCCCTTCTTTGGAATAGCAATGGCACACAGACAGATGAGGCAAACACACTTAGAATATGACATAGTGAAAAAAATCCCCTCCCACTCTGTATGAAAGTGGTAGGTTTTAGGCTTCTTACTCGGACCAGCTACGGCACTCAGTTTTATACCCTTTGTTGTATTTAGTTTAAATAAATTGAAGGCTAACTACGCAGCAATGTAACTGAACAAGTTAGTGCAGTTTAACGCGCATGCGTAGAGTGTCAAAATTTCAGACGTCAGATTGGCTACCCTGTATGCCAATCAAAAGACAAATGTCTTTTCAATGTCATGCGATCTACCCACACTTCCTTTGCGACCAGTAGATCGCAATCCATGTATTGAGCACTTCTGAACTAAGGTGTCACAATGGCAACCAAAAACTAATGATTGATGCTTCTCATCTCTCTCTGTTCCTGTCTGTCTGTCCCTATATGTCCCTCTCTCTGACTCTCTCTCTCTGTCCCTGTAAATAAAAAACAAACAAACAAACAAACCTTGTGAGTCAGGAATTTGAGCAAAGCTTACTTGTTTGATTCTTCTAGTAAATCTAGGAAGCTCAACCTCAATAACCTTCACTAGTACAAACACAGAAAATAGTTCCTAGAACAAGCAATTGAAACCAGAATATTGGCATTTATGCTGCCTGTCACCAATTCAGCCAAAAAAGTAGAGACAGGATTGAATCATATTTATGAGTGCTCTATTCAGACAGCTGAAAATCTGGAGAGGTAGGGGTTACATTCCAAAATCCTTTCAGCGCTCTATCCCCAGTCAATATTTTTTTAAGGGGAAAAATGAATAGGTAAAAGTTCTGGAATTTCAAGGGAGAGTTAATCAAATCGTAGTCAAAGTTAATTGGATCGTAGTTCAATCCTTGTAGCACAAAGGCTTTGCTTATAGTCTTCTAGGGCACAAAGGTGGATCACTGAGAGATCTCCTAGGGCACAAAAGGGTATTGCAGTATTTGCAGTCCCCTGGGGTACAAATGTGCATCACTCCCAGATCTCATTAAGTCATTTAGGCCTTTTTAGGTATCCCAGTTCCTAGAACAAACCTTTTACTTGCATTAACCATTATGCCCACTGATAAGGTGGCCAATTGTCCTCCTTTAGGGAGGACAGTCCTTCTTTTATAAGTTCCATCCTCCCTCGAAAAGTGTCTTCCTACATGTCCTCCTATTTAATATTGGAAGACTAATCTGTAAATGTCCGTATATGATCAAATCAGAGTCAATCCATTGTGTGTGATGTGATGTATTTGTATTCAAGTGAGCACTTTTTTCTTACAATTATTATTAAAAATTAATAGGCATGTAAGCATAATTACAACATAAAATATTACAAATGTTTTATTATGCATTTGTATTACAGTGTATTATTGTTGCAATGAATAAAATGTTTCTTTTATTTATGATATTGTTCTCAATTTATTTTTGTCCTTTTCATTGTAAAAAAAGTTGGTCACCAAAGCCACCATTCCTAAATTTTAACTCTTGAGTTTCTGCTATCACAATGACCCATAAAAGCAGCTACCATGTTCTTAGCTGGCTTCACCAGGACATTTGCACCTCTGCTCTCACTGGCCAGCCAGAGACAGTGAAGGTATATCTGCAGTAGTGAGGAAGAAGAGGTGAGCCCCCTCTTCCCTGAGAAGGAAGAAACAAAAAGAATATAAGAGAAAGGAGCCAGCAGGGGTTACTGAGTCAGCCAGTCATAAATTAACTATATCCCATAGTTATAATACAAAGCAAGAATAGCAGGATCTGTATGTAACTATTGCCAGTAATCTAGAAACTCCTTCCCCTTTGCTGACCCCACCGAAACTTTCCTTCCCCTCTCCTTGAGTTGTGGGAAACCTTAAATAAAGAAATCACATGCTCATTGCTTATCTACTGTAATGGTATATAACCTGTAAGAAAGTCAACTTTGGGGAGCCTGTGTTTTGGAGCAACAAGTACCACGTGCTCTGCGGGCTTTAATAAATCCTACTTCCTTCATCAAGTTGTCTGGGCGTTTTTGTCCTCCTTTGACTCCTGCAATAGTAATGTACAGTAACAAATGCTCTGTCCATGGACCCAAGAATGCCCTTCTAAAGTGGCCATCTGTAAAGCCAGTGCCCGCGGCCATCATCACAGCCACCTGGTCCATGAGGGTTCGATTAGATTTGGACAGTCGGTAATGAAACAATGGAGCCAAGAACTGGTAGGCCATTAGCTTTAATTCTAGCTTGCACCTGGCGGGCAAGCAAAAACACACACTGGTTTCAAAACCCACTCATTCAGTGATCACAAAGCTACTGATTTATCTGAGTTTCCTAGAATCAAAGGCTTCTAGCTCACCAGTCTTATTCACCTCTGTAAAGCCAGTAGTCAAGGCCACCATCACAGCCGCCTGACCCACGCAGGTTCGCATTGGATTCGAACAGATGGCAATAAAACACTGGAGCCAAGAGCTGGTGAGCCATCAGCTTTAATTCTAGCTTGCACCTGGCGGGCAAGCAAAAACACACACTGGGCTCCAAAACCCACACATTCAGTGCTCACAAAGCTACTGACTTATCCGAGTTTCCTAGAATCAAAGGTTTCTAGCTCACCAGACTTATTCACCTCTGTTTCCCATCTCCTCCTGCACAAACTCTTAACAAACTGGCTTCTTCCTCAGCACTCAGCCATCTTGGCTACTTCTCCTCCACATGGCCTTAATCTGCTCTCCTCTCCAATACTAACCTCAGGAACTCAGGAACCAAGAGAGAGAGAGATCAAGCTCCCAGACTGCCCCAGTTTATAGCCTAGAAAATCCAAACCCTTAATCCAATCTACATAAAGTCTCTGATACAAAGCCACCCATCTGAGGCATAATGGGATTCCTCAAGAGAGTGTACCACCCTACATCATCCAATCAGTCAAGGGTGTGGGGAAGAGCTTACTCTTAAACTAAGCCTTAGGCTATAATGACCTGGCCTGCCTACAT
The DNA here is from genome assembly GCA_037038555.1 of Rhynchonycteris naso. Lineage (NCBI taxonomy): Eukaryota > Metazoa > Chordata > Mammalia > Chiroptera > Emballonuridae > Rhynchonycteris > Rhynchonycteris naso. Next base: position 105,025,449 of record CM072997.1, read on the forward strand.
TACAGCTTTTCCCCCACAGCCATCTCAAGCATAAGGGCAAATAATATTACCTGGATGACAGGCTTCCATGTGGGCAGCACCATCTTTAACAAAGTGAGCATAATATATTTTATCTGCCCAACAACCTCTGTTCCCCATCTCCTTCTTTGGCACAAACTCTGCACAAACTGGCTTATTCCTCAGAACTCCACCATCTTGGCTGCTGCTCCTGGCCTCCTCCACGTGGCCTTTCTCTACTCTTCTCTCTAATGCTAATCTCAAACCGAGAGAGAGCAAGCTCCCGGTCTGCCCCACTTTATACTGTAGAAATCCAAACCTTTAATCCAATCTACAAACAAGGAAGTCTCTGATACAAAGTCACTTATCTGAGGCATAATGGGAGGATTCCTCATGAGAGTGCACCACCCCACATCATCCAATCAGTCGAGGGTATGGGGAAAAGCTTACTCTTAAAACTAAGCCTTAGGCTATAATGACCTGGCCTGACCACAGCCTGTCCCCCAATACACATTAATATCAACGGACTTCGACGTGGGCAGCGCCATCTTTAACAAAGTGAGCATAATATATTTTATCTGCCCAACACCATCAAACAAGACATCTTAGCAAGGGTGGCTTTATGTAAGCCAGAGTTCTGAATTTTAAGTTGTCATTTTTAGGTAACTATTTATGTAAACTGCACCGAAACCTTATTTTCTTTAACTTGCTCTCTATTTTGACTGTTTTTTCCTTTGACTGAAACTGGCCCCACCCAGTACCCTGACTTATCCACCTCCTTCTCCCTTGCTTAATCATTAAGCCCTCAGGACAATGAGATTCTGGTCAGCATTCAGTAGTCTTAAAAACAAGGTCCTAGATCTATTGATCATAGAAACAGAGATTTCAATCATACAGACAATATTTTGGCTTCTGTTGCATTTTAGCTTTAGACCCAGGAAAGTTTTGTGGAAAGCAGAACAATTCCACAAAACAAATTCTTGTAAAACTGGATTGAACAACTGCATGGTTGACATCAGGACCTGATGCAATGATCCATTACCCCCTATTCTAGCACCAACCAATTAGTAGATTCCACATTCTTAACTCCTTTAGTCAATATGATTAATAATTTTTTCCCTATATAATCCATCCCCTGGAAGCCATGTGTTGGTCAAATAAGTTTGCAAGTATGATGTATATGTTTGCTCGCTTATAGTTTGCATTGGATGTGGGAAGACAGGCTGTAAGCCTGCAGGATCCTTATGGCCTAAGGCTTAGTTTTAAGACTAAGCCTTTCCCACCCTTTTTGATATGGGATGGTACACTCTCATGAGGAATTCCATTATACCTCAAATAAGTGACTTTGTATCAGAGACTTCTTTGTTTGTATATTGGATTAAAGGTTTTGAATCTATTGGGCAGATAAAATATATTATGCTCACTTTGTTAAAGATGGTGCTGCCCATGTGCAAGTTTTAAGAGTAAGCTTTACCCCACACCCTTGACTGGATGATGTGGGGTGGTACACTCTCATGAGGAATCCTCCCATTATGACTCAGATAAGTGACTTTGTATCAGAGACTTCCTTGTTTGTATAATAGGATTAAAGGTTTTGAATCTATGCTCTAAAGTGGGGCAGATTGGGAGCTTGCTGTCTTGGTTCCTGAGGTTAGCATTAGAGAGGAGAGCAGATCAAGGCCATATGGAGGTGAGGAGAAGCAGCCAAGATGGCGGAGTGCAGAGGAAGAAGCCAGTTTGTGCAGAGAGAAGGAGATGGGAAACAGAGGTGAATAAGTCTGGTGAGCTAGAAGCCTTTGATTCTAGGAAACTCAGATAAGTCAGTAGCTTTGTGAGCACTGAATGAGTGGGTTTTGGAGCCCAGTGTGTGTTTTTGCTTGCCCGCCAGGTGCAAACTAGGATTAAAGCTGATGGTTCACCAGTTTTTGGCTTCGTTGTTTCATTACCATCTGTCCGAATCCAATGCAAACCTGAACTGGCCAGGCGACTGTGATGGTGGCGTTGGCTCTTGGCTTTACACTTTTCTTTATTTTTTTTAATATATTGATTCATTTTAGAGAGAAGAGAAAGAGGGAGAGGGAGAGAGAGAGATAAGAGGATAGGAGCAGGAAGTATCAACCCCCAAATGTACCTTGAACAGACAAGCCTAGGGTTTCGAACTGGTGACCTCAGCATTCCAGGTCGACGCTTTATTCATTGCACTACCACAGGTCAGGCTCTTTTCTTTTTTTTATTTAATGGAATATTTTATGAATTTGTGTGTCACCCTTGCTCAGGGGTCATGCTAATCTTCCCTATAGCATTGCTGGCCATCTGAATAAAGTGCTCCTAAAGGGTCAGTCCTTTTCCCCACTTATTTGGCTGAGTGGTGACAGGCAGCACAGACACAAATACTTTTCCGGTTTAGTGTTGATTCTGAGTTAGTGTTGATTCATCCACCTCACAAACCACATTCACATCCTGTGGTCTTCTGATTCAATTCTCCCCTCCCCGGTACCTGCAAAGCCATTCTCATATTATCCCAGTACTGCAAGGGAGCAAGGCCAGGACCCAGGATTGCAAATGGCTTTCAATGCCACCGAAATTTTCTCCCAACCTGGTCGTTTTAAAGCAATATTCCCTCTTCACTTCAAGGAAACCTAGCAGAAGCCCCTTCAGGGTTGTTTAGCCCCAGAGCTTAGGTTTTCACCAACCCAGAAGGATTTCTTAGCGTTTAGGCTGTTTCTGTTTTCAGCCTAAAATTGGAAGTCCCTCCTTTGACCATAAAGCTCAGTATGACTTGACCTCTTGTTTCTTCTGTCTCTTCCTTTGCACACCCTCATAATTACACTATAATCACACTGGGTTTCTTCATGTTCCTTCAATTTACCAGCCATTCTCCTTATCAGAACCTTGTGGTAGTCAGCTGCCAGAAGGAACCCAATAAGCCCCATCTCATGTTTTTTATGTCCTTATATAGTCTCCTCCTATGCTGAATAGGGTTGATCTGAGTGTAGACTTAAGAAATATACAAACCTGTATAGAATTTTTATGAGTTTATTTGAGCCAGCCTGACCAGTGGTGGTATATATAGTGCATAGAGTGTTGACCTGGTACTCTTGAGTCCCTGGTTTGAAACCATAAAGACACTTGCTTGAGCAGGGCTCATTGGCTTGAGCACAGGCTTGCCAGCTGAGTGCGCAGATCGTTGGCTTGAGCACAGTATCATTGACATTATCTTAAGGTCACTGGCTTGAACAAGGGGTCACTGGCTTGGCTTGAATCCCTTGGTCACATATGAGAAGCAATCAATGAACAATTAAAGTGATGCAAATACAAGTTGATGCTTCTCATCTCTTTCCTCTCTTCCTCTCTCTCTCTCTCTTTCTCAGAAAAATAAAAAAGTTTATTTGAGCCAAACTGAAAACATGCTAGGGAGCAAGACCTCAAATGCTCCAGAGAATACAGTTTTGCATCTTTTCCATGCATTGAAATTAAGGAGGGAATTTAAGGAAGGTTACATGGAGGTTGGAAAAAGCAAGACAAAGATTGGATTATGTAATAGTGAAGATTAAGTGTCCTCTTGAGGTGCTTATTTTAAAGGTGTTTTAACCTACCTGCACAGAAAAATAATGGAGAAGGCTTGCTTAAGGCAAAGATAAATATTTTACTAAAAAGTTGTATGCCTAGGGTGTGACCACTCACCATGACCTGCCCAGTTAGGAATTTATGATCATGTCACTCTGTGAGATTACTTTCCATAAATGCCCCCCTCCTTTTTTATTCTGTCCACATTTGAATCAATTGGACTTTGCAGAGATAAAGATATTTGACTTCTGAGGTAGGTCATATAAAACATGTGACTTCTACCTTGCCCTAGACTGTTTGCTGTAGGAAAAGCCAGGCAGCCACTATGTCATGAGGACATTCAAGTAGCCCACGGAGAGATTCACGTGGAGAGATACTGAGGCCTTCTGCCAACCACCAACATCATGTTAATGCACCTTTTTAGAATTGGATCCTTCAGCCCATGCCTTCAGAGCCCTATCTGACATCTTCACTGCAATCTCTTAAGAAACCCTGAGCCAAAACCACCCAATTAAGTCACTTTCAAAGTCTTGGCCCACAGAAAGTCTGTGAGATAATAAATATTTATTGTACTTTTAAACCATTTAGTTTGGGATAACTTGTTTTGCAGCAATAGATAGCTAACACTGGCCTTGACATGCCTTCCCTTGGATTCTTTATCTAGAAATACCTCTGTCTCCTACACTCCTCTGAAGACTGCTCTAATGTCTCCTTGTAATGAGGCCTCCTCTAACCACCTATGTAAGAATAGTGTCCTCTCCCCACTATGACACAATGCTTGATCCCCCTATCCCTTTGTTTTTCTGCATTGGCACTATGACCACCTGGCATATTGTATATTTGTTTGTTTGTTTACTATCTGTGTCCCCATGTTCAAATGTAAGCTCCTTGAAAACAAGGATTTGTCTTGTTCCTTGCTGTATGTCTAAGGCTGAGAATAGTGTCTGTCCCACAGTAGACATTCAATAAATACTGGTAGCATAAAGGAAGAGATGAAATTAAAAGTCAGTGGAAGATCATCATGGAATCACGGGGTCCGGCTGAGAATATGAGACTCAGTTTATGTCTTGAAGATAATAACAACATACAATTTGGGGGTGATGCGTTCCAGCTCTGGCCTAGGCAGTTAAACAAAAGAGAGGGATGCAGAATCACAAGTTGTAAGAGAATAAGGAAGGACTGGACAGACTGAGAAGTTTGAGTTTATAAGGAAAGGCCATAAATGCCAAGTTAAGGCACTTTAGGGCACTTTTCACAAAGCATGGAATATTCTAAACAAATCAAACAAATTTCAGAAATTAAAGAGTTTAATATGAAGCCAAAAGATTTCATTGTGTTCGTGTGTTCTTGTGGTACAGTTCTCCTCAGTGTATAACTACTTATTAGTAATCATTGAAGTCTTTAAGTATTTAAAATATATAAGTTTATTTCATCCCATATAATACTCAAGACAAGTCTAGGTAGAAGTTTGTGCTTTAGGAATTCTTCTAAGCAGTTAAGGCATCGCCGTTATAAACAATCCAGTCTGATGCCTATCAGAGAGTAACTGGATTAACAGCAGCAGCAAAGGAGAGGATTTGAGTAGAGGTAGGTATTTTCCGGGGTATATGTGTGGTGGACCACTTATGTATATCAAGAGACTTTTGTTTAAAGGCCCAGAAAAAACATATTTTTTAACATTTATTTATTGATTTTAGAAAGAGAGAAAGTGAGAGAGAGAGACAGAAACATCAATCTGTTTCTGTATATGGCCTGACCAGGGATTGAACCTGCAATCTTTGAGTATCAGAGTAATGTTCTAACCAACTGAGCTGTCTGGCCAGGGCTAAAGATTTTTTTATTATTTTATTATTATTTTTTTAAGTCAAAGAATCAAAAGCTAGCAACCATGGCAAGAAGATAAAAAGGGTTTTGTGTTTATCTTTTGTTTGTTTGTTTTGGGATTTTTTAAAAACAAAAACAAACAAAAGCCCTCATTTATCCCTTAAAGTACATTTAAAGTATTTTAAGATATCCTATGTCTCCTCATTTTCATTTCTTTCTTTATCTTTCTTATTCTGACCACCATCTATTTACATGTACTGAGTTTGTTGATCCATGCATGGCTGTTCAGCATATTTGTTGAAAATCTGGAAGCAATGATTTAACTCTTGTTTCCATTATTATTCTATCAGGTCAGTGTTTTTCAGTTGGGCTAAACTCTTGTCTTTATCTCTAGTTTAACATTTGGGCAATAACTCTATTGAGTATTTTCTTATCAGAGCCTCCTTTGTTTTCAATGAAGGAAATATTAATGCTTATTGCATTCTCTATTTCATGCTTTCACTTTCTTGTTCAATAAAAGGTAAATTATTACAAAGCATTTCATGAACAGCATGGACTTTAATGCATTTAAATTACTACTTGCCACAAAGTAATTCAAAAGCATGATTTTAACTTACGTAGCTCCTTCCCTTTGACACACTTAAAGTATTGAAGGAAAACTAGGTAATCCGTCTTTTCTCTGTCTACCTCGGTTGAACTCAGGATGCAGAATGGCATAATGAGTGAAGCAAGAGAATTGTTATGGAAAGGATCAATGTTTTACGTCTTGGAATTAAACTCCATTCTTTATAAATCTTTTTATGTAACCAGACTGTGCTGAAGCTAATACCTAAAGAGACAAGGTATGCTTTTGCAAGTTCTATTAAAATCTCACTGAATCTCTTAAAATGACATTTCTGTGGGTTTTTTAAAATAATTTGATTGAATAAAAAAAACGCCCAAAATAATTAGCTTGACAGCCTCCTTACTGTTCATTTAATATGGTGGAGGAAAAAAATGTAAAGCCATTCACATTTCTACAGGTTGGATGTCTTATTGTGAAGCAACAGGTTGTTTTCTAGAAGAGGCTGGAAGGAAACACATCTATGAAATCTAAGGATGGCCTTCATGGTTGCTCAACACACCTGTAAACTGACCTGAGCATTATTCTAAACATTGTATCAGACAAATGAACTAAATATTGTAAGATAAAAAATCATGCTCTGTGCATGATTATTTTAACTAGGCATTCATAACATCTTTTCATTATCACATAAATGTACTATACTGCAGAACCGACAGAATGATATTGAATGGGAAGGGCTTCTTAAGTATAAAATTGATATATAAAACCCTCTTATATATCTACAAATATGCAGGTGGAAAGTTTTAGTGAATTTAAATTGCCCTAATTAAAATTTAAAAAGACAATTTCAGTTTGTACATGGAAGTCACTAATGACTGCATTTGGCTGTTCTGTCAATAGTCAGCACTGGATTATTTTATTACATGAACCTAATGTATTGTTCTACCTAAGTTTATCATTTTTGGCCACTGTGACAGCTTTTCCTGACTACATTTCCCACATGCTCTTGCAGTTAGGTTGAACATGAGATGGAGTTCTAGCAATGGAATGTGCAGTTGTGCCTCCATCATGCTTTCTCTTTTTTTATAAACTTTCCTTATAAACTTGCATAGATTGCTGTAGGACCAGCTGGATACAACACTGATTAGGCACTAGAAAATTTCTAGCCACAAGATGAAAGGGTCTGAAAACTCCATGGAGGAAAACCACCAAGAATTCCTCATTGAAAAAAAAAATTTTTTATTACGTTAAGCCATTGCAATTTTATTTTTTCTCTTGCTCTTTCTTTCTTTCTCTTTTTTGTACAAGAGAGGGACAGAGGTAGAAAGGGAGAGAGATGAGAAGCATTATGTCACTTTAGTGGTTCATTGATTGTTTCTCATACATGCTTTGACTGGGGGGGGGGGCTCTAGCCAAACCAGTGACTCTTTGCTCAAGCCAGTGATATTAGGCTCAAGCCAGTAACCATGGGGTCATGTTGATGATCCCATGTTCAAGCCTGTGACCCAATGCTCAAGTCATATGAGACAGTGCTCAAGCCCACGACCTTGGGGTTTTGAACCTGGGACCTCAGCATCCCAGATGAAGGCTCTAACCACTGCATTACCACTGTTCAGGCTTATGTTTTATTTCTTATAGCAACTAGTGTTACTCCAGTATAGTTACCTAAGCTAAGTAGTATTCCACCCTACTAGAAGAAACACGCACACATACATACACATTAGAGATATACAGACACACATATACATCTTTCCTTTTCTTTATTTTTTTTCCCATCCTTTTCTTTTTATATTACTAATACGACGTTAAAATTCCACAACCCTTCTGGAGTAGAATTTCACAGTATATATAAAAACACTTAACTATATACTTACATACTTGTGCTTAATTATATGCTTACCTTTGACCTCTTCTTTGAAATCTACCTTGAGTAAACAATTATCACTGATGTATATAAAGATTTGGCTCCAATGACGTTCAGTGTGTCATTGTCTTATATTAGCAAAAAATTTTAAGCAACACAAATATCCAATACTAGTGAATAATTTAAACAAATTTTGGTACTTTTGACAATAATTGAGTATTCAAGATAATTAAAATAATATTTTAGAAGATAACTTTAAGCCCTGGTCAGTTAGCTCAGTGGTAGAGCATCAGCCCAGCATTTGGATGTTCCGGGTTTGATACCCCATCAGGGCAAACAGGAGAAGTGCCCATCTGCTTCTCTACCTCTTCCCCTCTCACTTGTCTCTCTCTTTTCTCTTCCTGCAGCCATGGCTAGATTGGAGTGAGTTGGACCCAGGTGCTGAGGATGGCTCCATGGCCTCCGTCTCAGGCACTAAGGAAGAGCTCGGTTGCTGAGCAACAGAGCAACGCCCCAAATGGGCAGAGCATTACCCCCTAGTAGGCCTGCTGGGTGGATCCCAGTTGGGGGTGCATGTGGGAGGCTTTCTCTGCCTCCCCTCCTCTCACTAAATAAAAAAAGAAGAAGAATATTACTATATAACCTAGAAAAGTAGTAGTGATATATTGTTAAGTAAAAACAAGTAATAATATAACATATATAGTTTAGTTCCAACTATTTTTTTAAGTGTGTGTGTGTGTGTGTGTGTGTGTGTGTGTGTGTGAAAAATCTCAAATACTGAATGGAAATACACTAAACTATTACCAGTATTTATATCTAAGTATAAAACTAAAAATGATCTTTAAGTTTTGCTTTCATTTATCTATTTTCTAAATTTTCATCAATGAATATATACATTTCTGTTATATTTATTTATTACATTTAAAAGAAGAGGCTATGCTCTCACAGAACAGGAGAATATGTATATGAAAGGGGCAGTAATCCTCTTGCAGAACAGGCTTTCTCTCAGTAAAATGAGGATGCCAAGTTCTGGTTGTGATAAAGAAACGTAGGAAAGAATTGGATAATTGGGTAAAGAAGGGAAATGGTATAATGAATAGAAAGCATTCAGCAGTAAGTTGATTCTGAAGAGAATTGCAGAGGACACTAAATGAGAACTGAATATTTTGCATTACAATAAAAAAAAAAGGTAACCTATCCCCATGGTATTCATGCAGTAATTCTAGCCTAATGCATATGGTATTACCATTCTAACCCTTATTTAACAACACTGCAAAAACCATGTCTGTGTTCAACAGACCATGGCAAATCTATAGTTTGTGTTTCTAATGCCCTCTATCTCCTGCTACTTGGTCTTTTTATTCTGTTTCCCCTATTTTATAATAATGTTAACCACCAAAAATCGAAATTTGTCCTGACTCATTTACGATTTGAAGTCTTCTAACCCTAGCTTCTTTCAAACTGGATGTGCGCACCAGTTTTCAAACTGGACATTCCTGCACCTCTTGAGACTTTGTTTCCTTTAGTCAGTGAAAGAATTGGACCAAGGTCTTCTGCTACTCCAACACTTGGACATTCTGTGGCAATGAATTGTCATACAAGACTGATCTTGAAATTCACTCAAGATCCTTCCTGAGCCTTTGTTTCCTGAACTAAAACCTAACCTAGTGACCAGACAAAGACCCCAAGAAAGAACAGATCTGGGCCTAGGGATTTTTATTTTACTTTTTCTCTTTTTTGTATTATCATTGTACAGAATAAAAATGGAAGGTAAAGATTTCACCAAAGGATGTGAAATCAATGCTTCAGTTTTTATAAATGTTTGAATTAGAATAGTATCTATATCGTGAGTTGTGAGGACTACCTGAGATAGGTATGTAAGGAGCTTTCCACATGGCAAGCACTTGATAATGTTAGCTGCTATTCTATTATTAATTTTTTTTATTGCTAGGAAATGGATAACTGAAGCCAGTGTTCTTTGTTCCTTCTTCATGGGATTTGAAGAAAATATAGAAAGAACAGTGCTGGAAGGGCTGAGGTGACATCAGAAAAAATAGCAGTGTGGCTCAGGAATAATCTCTGAGCCCACAAAATGCTGTGTTGGGGACAGTAACCTGACAAACCGGTCCTGATGTCAGGGATGTTAATGAGAACAGTCACTGTGACTCTAATGGTGCACCTACACCCACATGGCAACCGTTCTTTTTTGATCTCTGAACACATATTAAAACATAGGAAATGGTACAGATATTCAAGATTACTGCACGAGAAAAGTTTTTCCCATCCAAAACCTTATTTGTTTATTCCATAACATAACTCTTATCAAAAGGCACAATAAATACAGGTTTTAATCTGAAGCACTACTTGAAAAATAAATTTGAATGGTAGTAGTGATTTGGTTACCTCTTCCCACAAAATCAGAATAGGTCAGCTTAAAAGCTGTCTTACGTTTTTACATGTCTTATAATTTTTGTGTATAACCGATACTTATAAAAATCTCCAAGAACTCGGGATCACAGAGCTTCTTTTGGAATAAGCAAACAATCATTTTAGTTTCAGGTGAAAGGGTAGAACGGAAGTAATCATCGTTAATCAACCTCCAGAGGTATACCGGAAGCACCTCATTGTTCACAGAACCTAAACCAAATAGTTCTATAAACATTTTTACTCTTCTAGATATTCTGAGGCTTTGACATTGTAAAAAACTTTTCTGGCTGTGTAGAGACCTCTTTTTCTTGGGCAAATCCATTCTTAGCAATAGAAAAGGGCCCCGCTGGGACCATGTGTTTGGTAGGCAAATTAACCTTTCAGAGCTCTGTCTCCTCTATCTGGCCTGTGTAACTCAGGAGGCAATGTTCCTCTCCTTAATCATCCCAGGGCCAGGTGCTAGATCACTGGAGACCACTACTACAATTTAGAGCACACTGAAAGTGTTCAGACTAGCCAGTCCTAAACTGTTTATTTACCTTGTCCTGACTTGCCTTTCCCTAGGAAACCCCAGTATAGGTGGTGGCCTAAGCCTTCCCCTTGCTCTTGTCTTTCTGTTTCTTGACAACTTAGTGGTTTTTCCATGTGGCCTTTTATGATATGCTGTACTTACTGTCTCTAGGACTTGTGAGTATAATCAACTTAAGAGTTTTTGCTTGTTTGTTTCTATTCTTCCTGAGCTTCTCTTCTGTCTTCTCTTTTGGCCACATCTGACTGATCATCTCATAAATGAATACAAATATCATTCCCCTCAAATAAACGTAATGAGTGTGCACCATATATCAGTATTTCATCACCTAAATCTGTAAGAACCTTGAGTCAGAATTTTCACAAAGTAAAGTAAAGCATAAGGCACTGTCCAAAGAGTTTAATCAGAGTGGTAACGACTTAAATGGTTTAAGGACTTGCTCGAGGTTACACACTTCACCTGTTGAAGGCAAAGCTGGAAATAGAACCCAGACTCCTCTACCAGTGCTCCTTCTACATTGCTGCTTTCCACCTCTTTCCTTAAATTCATCAGAAGCTACTTTAAGGAGATATGTTATTAAACCATAACCATTCATTGAAAGTAAACTTATTTTCTACTATGTGTTAGGCAGTCTTCTATTACAAAGTTCCTGCCATCATGACGTTCACTTTCAGTTGCATGAGAGAAAATGAATTAATAGTGAAGGTTCTGAAAATATTATAGTAATGGAGCTGGACTTCAGTTCTTTGCTTAATAGAAATTTTTGAAAATGGTTAAAAGTTTCTGGATAGAAAATATAAAACTGAATGGTGTATAAAAGTCCCAATTCTAGCTCAACTCACCTTCCTACATTGCAGGTGTTTAACCATATGCAAAGACTGGGAAATATTGAAATGATTTAATCTCTTCCCTGCCCTAGGGTGAGTCTCCTCCCTACATTGAAAGATTTAGGTAAGAAATCACATCATAAGCCATGGAATGCCTCAAGATAAGTTGGAGCCAAATTGCCTCTCTTCATGATGAGTATATTTATCATTTAAAAAAAATTCTAAAAGAAAAAAGCTTGCAGATGAAAAAGCTATTTGTTTTTATTTTACAAACAACAATATCAACTACTTCTAGGAAGAGAGAAAATAATGATTAGAGACATTGTTGTTTAAAAAAGTGGTAACACCTTTTAGAAAAAAGACTAAACAATTTCAATTCATGTGGAAAAGTTCAAACACTAAAATAAACAAGAAAACACACAAAAAAGGTTAACCAGCCTTTTCAGAATTGAACAATTCTGGAGATAAAGTGGTGTACTCTACTTGTCCCATCACCACCCAGTGAAGCAGGGTTGCTCTCCTAAAGGGCAGATGAGTGACTCAGGAGCCAAGCAGCAGATTAAAACTTAAAGTTGGAAGGCCATGATACAGAAGCAAAGACCTAGTCATCTTTCCATGAGGTTTAATCAAAGGGGAAATATGGTAAATATACTGAAATGGTTAGCAAAAATCTTGGAACTGATAGAGAAAGAAATCTTCATTTCAGCCCTAAATCTAAAGCTATTTCTTTGGACATGAGTTACTTAAATTTTGCAAAGTAGGACATTTTTTATTAACAAAATAGAAATGATATTAAAATAATATCTGTCTCAGAGATAGTGGAGTGATACATATTGTTTGTTTGTTTTGATTGTTGAGTACCTAGGTACTCAACACAGTACTTGACACAGGACTAAGCAATCAATCGCTTTTATCATTAGCAATCACATCAGCAACAATAATAAAAACAGACTCAGCTTGACCAGGCAGTGGTGCAATAGATAGAGCTTCAGCCTTGGACACTGAGGACCCAGGTTTGAAACCCTGAGCTTTCTGGCTTTAGGGTGGGCTCATTTGACTTGAGTGCCAGCTCACCAGCTTGAGTACAGGGTCATTGGCTTGAGCCCAAATTTCGCTGGTTTGAGACCAAGGTTGGTGGCTTGAGCAAGGGGTCACTGGCTCAGATGGAGGCTACCCCCACCCCACACCCCTGTCAAGGCACATATGAGAAAGCAATCAATGAACAACTAAAGTGCTGCAACAAAGAATTGATGATTCTCATCTCTGTCCCTTTCTGTCCCCCTCTCTGTCTCTCTCGCTAAATAAATATATAAATATATAAATAAATAAATAAATAATATATAAACAGATTCTCAGTAGGAATGTTAGATCATCCTAGCCATTGCAAAGCCAAGCTAAGAACAGCTCCTGAAAACCTCATATAATTCAAAACATGCATAATACATTCAGACAGAGTTTTCCCTTAAGAATTAATAAACCTAATGTAAGAAATAATACTCAGTGCACATAAACCTAAGCCATTGAAATGCATTCCTTGTATCAAACTTACTCTTGAATGCACAATAAACAATTTTTTGTGTGGGGAACTCACATTGTTTCAATGTCTATGAGTGAGACTTTAATAATAATATTTTTTATTGCTCACTGTTTCAAATTTGCTAATTCAAATTAGTGAGAATTAAAACTGCACTGTTTATCCAAAGGCCACTCAATATCAGAGAGAGGCTAGCACAGGAATTGAAACATGAGGGAGTGGACCATAGGATTTCAAGAGGGGTGAGCAAAAGCAGGTAGAGCTGTCTATATGGTAAAGACATGCAGGCCATGACTATTACACTAGCCTTAGTAACTTGAAAGGATGGCACAGTGCACTCGCTTTTGCCCACCTCCATACACTGTAATACAGAGGAAAACAATAGGTACTATAAATCCTGAAACACCTAGAATTTTAATTATTGGAATTTCTTTTACAACTCTGAAGCCTATAAAATGGTAAGTTTTATCTGCAAAGAAACCTACAGAGAAATGGGAAATGGTAACAAACTAAAACCCTCATCTAAAGACACACTGTGAAGGGAGAGAGCATAAAAGGGGAAGTGGGGTGGGAAGCTCCAGCAGCGGCACTGACAAACGCTCGACTTCTAGTATAAGTTTATGATTGTGCCTCAAGACTGATTCGTATATTTACATTTCTGCCTCCTGGAGTTAGAGAAGGCCCTGTCTGGAGATCTTGCCTCAAATTCCAGACCAGATTCCGCACTTCAAACCAGGCTTCAATCATATATTGTCCAAAGACCACTGAGAGTGATAGGTGTTACTGCCACAGTGCTGACACCAGAGCCTGGAAGAGAGTTGTATTTAGTTTAGCTTTGTTTATTATTGGGAGGAGGGATTTTTTTTTAGTTTATGACTTAGGGTTAAATCATCAGTTTTTCCTATTTTAGTTTTTAAAATGAGATGTAACTATGTAATTTACATGGCAATGAACTGTATTCATGGGATAAGATCCCAAAAACCTTATTTAATTCAAAACTTCCAGAATTCTAAACAGAACATTTCCCCAGATGAATTAATATAATGTAAATGGAGCAGCATTCTTAGAACACAAGCCTGTAACATTATAGAGCATTTTGTATAGGAAAACATTTTAGTGCTTTAAAAAAGAACGTTATTTGAGATAAGTTTAGATTTACAGAAATGTTTTACAAAGACAATACAGAGAGTTTCCATATACTCCTCACCCAGTTTCCCCTATTGTTAACGTATAATACGGTACATTTATCAATACTAAGAAACCAGCGAGGGTATTATTAACTGAACTAAAAACTTTATTCAAACTTTACTAGTTTTTTTCCATTAATGCTTCTTTTTTAGTTTCAGAATTCAATCCAATTTAATGACTTTTTAGTTTTGGACGGATTCACATTATTTGAAATTAGTACAAACTAATAATCTTTTTATATCAAGCTGCTTCAAATTTGAAATTTTATTTTAATTTATTCATTTTAGAGAGGAGACAGAGAGAGAGAGAGAGAGAGAGAGAGAGAGAGAGAGAGAGAGAGAAAGGGGGGAGGAGCTGGAAGCATCAACTCCCATATGTGCCTTGACCAGATCAGTGCAGGGTTTTGAACTGGCGACCTCAGTGTTCCCAGGTCGACGCTTTATCCACTGCGCCACCACAGGTCAGGCCAAATTTGAAAAATTTTAATTGGTATGAAATACAGCTGCTCTATTTATCCAAAGACTTTCCAAACACGAAATGGCTGAAGAATTAATCTACTGCAGCAGCTTAAGCCAGTGTTGTTCACATTGGAATGGTGAATGGATTGGAGGGAGTATATTTTGTACTGGGTTTCAGCTGAAGATTTTATTTGAAGAAAATTACTAGTAAGAAAATCCAGGAAAAATATTAGAATAATTTAAGGAATAAAAATAAATAAACCCTGTAAAGCCAGTGGCCAAGGCCACCATCACAGCCATCTGGCCAGTGCAGGTTCGCATTAGATTCAGAGGGTCAGTTATGAAACAACGGAGCCAAGAACTGGTGAGCCATCAGCTTTAATTCTAGCTTGCATCCAGCAGGCAAGTAAAAACACACACTGGGCTCTAAAACCCACTCATTCAGTGCTCACAAAGCTACTGACTTATCCGAATTTTCTAGAATCAAAGGTTTCTAGCTCACCAGACTTATTCACCTCTGTTCCCCATCTCCTCCTGCACAAACTCTGCATGAACTGGCTTCTTCCTAAGCACTCAGCCATCTTGGCTGCTTCTCCTGGCCTCCATGTGGCCTTAATCAGCTCTCCTCTCTAATACTAACCTCAGGAACTGAGAGCAAGCTCCCGGTTTGCCCCACTTTATAGTGTAGAAATCCAAACCTTTAATCCAATCTACAAACAAGGAAGTCTCTGATACAAAGTCACATATCTGAGGCATAACGGGAGGATTCCTCATGAGAGTGCACCACCCACATCATCCAATCAGTCAAGGGTGTGAGGTAAAGCTTACTCTTAAAACTTGCAGGTGGGCAGCGCCATCTTTAACAAAATGAGCATAATATATTTCATCTGCCCAACAAGCCCCAAAATGGATTTGATTATAAGAAACATTTAGAAAATTGCCTAGTCAGGCACCATTTTTTATACAAGTGGTTTAAACTTTTTACTGCAAAGAGCACACAGGCAAACTATGTGATCACATATATTGCAAAATAGTCCCCATTTGCTGCTACTGTACTATTATTAAAATATAAAAGAGCTCCTATAAATTAATAGAAAAATGGGAAGAGGGCATAGTCAACTAATAGCCAATAAGTTTATGAAAACAATGTTCAAACTTGTTTTCAAAGAATGCAAATTAAACTGCAATATACTCTTCTTTTTCTTTAACCTATCAACCTGGTGATGATAATGCATACTGTGAGCTAATGTGCAAAGAACAAAACACTCTCACACATTGCTAATGGAAGTAGCATGTGAAATGACTTTTTAAAATGACAACTTGGCAATATCTGTGTTGTTACCTATTGCTGACTAATAAGCCATTCTGAAATGTCATGGCTTAAATCCACAATGTATTACCCCTCACATTTCTGTGAGTAGGCTAGGTAGTCTTATGCTCCATGTAATTAATTGGCTGGGGCCACTCCTGCAGCTGCACTCAGCTGGGAGCTCAGTCAGGGATGAAATGCTCAAGGCTTCCTTTCTTCTCTATGTGGCCTTTCTTTCCATTTGGCCTTTCATCACTCAGAAGCCTAGCCCAAGGATTTTTCATGTCAGCTGGATTCCAAGAAAGCAAAAATGGAAGCTGATAGACCACTTAAAGACCAGAACTAGAAGAAGTGGTATGAGGGAGCCCATTGTACAAACTAATGAGAACCAATTATGTATCTCTCTTCCCAACTCTATGATCAGTGATATACATTGGCAGCTTGCAATCAGCCATGCTCAAAGTATTTACACCATAGAAATTGGCAAATACTATAAATCAAGGCTTTAAAATATTTTTTCAAAGCATTGACTTTCCAGGACATTATTCCTGAAAATTACACAGCTTCACATCTACCTCATTCTGTTTACCCAAACAAGTCACAAGGCTCGCCCAGAGTTACTATGAGAGGGAAACAGACTTCACCTCTTGACCAGAGGACTGGTATTGAACTGTGGCCATATTTAATCTACCATAGTCTTCCCTCTGGTCATAAATAACTTATATTCTTTCCACATGCAAAATAAAAATTAAAAACTCTTCTCAAGACATCTCAAACCTCAACCATGCAAACAGGCTCAAGATTAATATTCATGATCATGTTCAGATGTGGATGCAGCAACTCTGGACCGGGAGAGCTATACACTGATTTCTGCCCCTCCGCGACATCCCCCAACTCTCCACCCCTACCAGTCATACAGTTGTGAGAAAGGGACAAGCCACAATAGGCACTCCTATTTAACAATAGGGAGAACACGTATATAGCAATTCTGAAATCTGCCTGGACATATGTTGTTAAACCCTCCACTCCCAAGACAGGGAGACCAGCTAGGACTGTACATCCAAAATGACTTCTCATCTTCCTGGGATTCTGTAGGTGACCTCTCTTCATTCAGTGGTCTGGTCCAGAGTTCCTTATAGCATGGTAGGTAACTTCCAAAGAGCCAAAGTTGAAATTGTCAGGTATCTTAAAGGCTGGGTCTGGAACTGATAAAGTGTCATCAGACTTACCAAATAAAAACACAGGATGCCACCTTAAACTTAAAGCTCAGATAAATAACCAATAATTTTTCAATATAAGTATGTCCAAATTTTTTTTTGTGTTTGTTTATTTGACATTTTGATTTTACTGGGCATCCTGTGTTTTATCTCACAATATTGCTTTCATTACATTCTAAACCAGTCATTCTAGGATCGGGGAGGAATACATGGCTTTTTGATGGACAACCAGCTAGTTTGTACAGAGAGGGGAGAAAATAGTGGTGGCATTTTGCAGACTGCCACACTATAACAAAATCCTTGAAAATGTGCATTTCAGAATAAAACCAGTGATTCTACTTATAGGAATTTTTCTAAGTTCAAGATTAAAAACATGCCAAAGACTTAACTCCATGAATGTTCATTGTAGAATTGCATATAGTGATGAAAAATAGAAAATAACCTAGATTGAGCCTCAGTTTTCTCACCACCATCACCATAATGTTAGGTCTTGCTCTGGACTACTGAGCAGTAGTAGCAGGTCTCTCGCACCTCTCCCTGCCCTGGTCCCCCTGATGCTATCCAGTCAGCTCACTGCTACTTCCATGGGTCACATGAAACAGATAAGGAATTCGATGCTTGCTGTGTGACATACTTCAACAAGCCAGATACCAATGCCTGGGAATTCTGTAAAGCAGAGGTCAGGAACCTTATTGGCTGAGAGAGCCATGAACGCCACATGTTTTAAAATGTAATTCCATGAGAGCCATACAATTTGTTTAACACTAAATACAAGTAAATGTGTGCATTTTATTAAGACCAACACTTTTAAAGTACAATAAGTCTCTGAATTCTTTATAATAACGTTATTATGCTGTTGCTAACCAATGATGAATAAAGTACTCCTTACCATTAATGTGACTTCTGGTGTTGCATGGTTCTGCTGATGGCTTGGTAGTCTGGTTGATACGTGATGAGGTTAAGCTTCATGCAGGCGTTGAGACTTCCATCCATTAAACGTGATCGTAGGTTGGTCTTAACGTTCTTTAGATGTGAGAAAGACGGCTCACATGCGTACGTAGAGCCAAGCATTGTCAGTACAGCAATACTCACACACTGCAGTGTGTAGTATGTGATGGGAAGCGTGTTCCAAGTTTTGACAATCAGCTGGTCCGTGGGTTGAAGTATTTTCATTTCTCCCCACTTGTGTTTGCTCGCCAACTCTGCTTGCTGTTGTGCAAGTCTTTTCAAATCTTCATTCAGTGACTTGAACTTATTCACCCACATGTCTGAGGCCTTCAGGTCAGCAGCTTGTAGCTCAAAATCTCAGATGGAGACATCAGGCGGGGATGTAACTAAGGTCGGCACTGTCCACTGAACACTCGTGTGGATGGGTAATGAACTTAAAAAGATGAGTGCGCTCATGAAATTCTCCAAAGTGTGCTTTGAATGACTGCAGGAGATTAGATGTGAAGCCCACTAGCTGCTGGAGATCAAGATGTTGAGCAGGGTCACTTGCTGTGCATGCATCTTTAAACTCTCCCAATTTTTTAAGGTGTAGTAAACGACCTCTTTCAATGTCAGCGATGAAGAGTTTCAGCTTGTTTTCAAATGCAAACACTATTTGTTGAAGGGATAAGACTATTTCCAATGCTTTGCATTTTCACATTGAGCTGGTTCAGATGTTCAGTCATGTCCATGAGATAGTAGAACTTCAGGAGCCATTCAGTGTTAGCTAACTCAGGATGATACTCGACGTTCTTCATTTCAAGAAAAGTCTGGATTTCACTCAAACAAACCGCAAAATGGCTGAGTACCTGCCCTCTTGACAACCAACGCACATTGCTGTGCAGAAGCAGACCAGGATAATTATTCCCAACTTCATCCAGCAGTGTTTTAAACTGGCGATCATTTAAAGCTCGGGCAACAATAAAGTTGACCACCCGAATGACTAGCGACATCACCTCATCCAGCTGCTCGTCACACATCTGAGCACAAAGTGCCTCCTGATGTAGGATGCAATGAAAACTTAGGATGGGTCTCTTTTCATGTTCACGAAGAAACGCTACGAATCCTCTGTTTTTCCCCACCATGCATGGAGCACCATCAGTACACACCAAAATAAGTTTATCCATCCGTAGATATTTTCTTTAGCGAACTCAGTGAAAGACTTGAATAAATCCTCCCCTCTTGTCTCTTTCATAGGCAAAACAGCAAGACTTTCCTCATGTAGTGTGTCACCAACAGCATACCTTGCAATCACGCTGAACTGGGATAAATGGCTTAAGTCTGTTGACTCATTCAAAGCGAGAGAAAAGAATGGTACTACATTTATGTCCTTCACTTGAGTTACCTCAATTTGATTTGCCATCATGATAGTATGATGGTGAACAGTTCTTGCCAACAGAGGCATGTCTTTTATTCATTTCATTATCTTGTCTTTATCCGAAAAGTTGTCAAAAAGTTCATTGGCAACATCAAGCATGAATGTTTTGGCATACTCCCCATCTGTGAATTCCGTTTCTCACAATTGCTAAAGCACCAGCAAAGATAGATGAAGTCCAGTCACCTTGTTGGGTCCAAACACGGAGTTGCTGCTGACTAGTTTGCACTCTGCACAGTAGCTCTTGACATGCTTTCTTCCTGCTGTCCCCCGCTGGATATTTCAATGCAAATGTAGTATGGCGTGTGTTGAAGTGCAGCTTTATATTAGATCATTTCATCAATGCAATTTTATCATTGCATATTAGACACACTGCAGAACCTGCTCTCTCCACAAAGGTAAATTCCTCTGTCCATTCCTGCTGAAAAGTACGATACTTCTCATCTTTTTTTTCTTTTAGCCATCTTCTTCGTCAAAAGGGTTTCTGTAATTAGCTAGCTGACTACTTACTTGATTAAAAGGAGGGAAGTTTACTTCCTGACCTCAAAATGACCCATGTACGTTACACATTATCCAATAAAAATTTGGTGTTGTCTCAGAGGACAGCTGTGATTGGCTCCAGTCACCCGCAACCATGAACATGAGTGGTAGGAAATGAATGGATTGTAATACATGAGAATGTTTTATATTTTTAACGTTATTATTTTTTTTATTAAAGATTTGTCTGTGAGCCAGATGCAGCCATCAAAAGAGCCACATCTGGCTTGTGAGCTATAGGTTCCTGAACCCTGGTGTAAAGGGATGAACACACTTGTTGGCTATGATCTGGTTCCAGAATCCTAAATCAGTAGTTCTTAACCTTTTTTGAGGTACCGAACCCACCAGTTTCATATGCACATTCACCGAACCCTTCTTAGTGATAAATAAAATATGATTTTTTTTCCAAATTCAAGACATAGGTATATGTTTTTTTACTGGTGCACAAAATGAGCCGTGCATGAACATCACCTTGCTCAAAGAACAAAACCAACAAAGTGCATGAACTCACAACAAATTACGGTATT
Source organism: Rhynchonycteris naso (assembly GCA_037038555.1). Lineage (NCBI taxonomy): Eukaryota > Metazoa > Chordata > Mammalia > Chiroptera > Emballonuridae > Rhynchonycteris > Rhynchonycteris naso. The sequence continues at coordinate 105,046,181 of CM072997.1, forward strand.
ACTTTATTCTGGCCTCCGCAGCAGAGGCTTCTCCGAACTCCTGAGACCGACTCATCGAACCCCTAGGGTTCGATAGAACCCAGGTTAAGAACCACTGCCCTAAATCATTGATGCTGCTTGAGGTCGTTGTACAAACATTGTACTTTGTACCTGGTATATGCATTACCTTACAGAATCCTCAAAACTCCAAAAACATCTTTATAAAGTAGGTTGCATTATTATCCAAATTTGTCAAAGAGGGACCTGTGCTTTGTTAAGTCCAGTATAATAAAAAAAACAGACTCTTACAAATGTTACACACCTGTTCAGTGCCAAATATATTACTATATCCAGAGGTTTTGTGTGGCAAATATGAATAAGGTCTCCAAATCACAGCTTCCTAGAGGAGATAAATAGATGGGCAAACAGATGATCAGCATGTCAATGCAGCTGGTGTGTGAGAAGATAAATGTTTAAGTAAGCTTGGAGAGTCAAAAAGTTAAGTGAAGGAGGTGACATCTGGAGCTTGGACAGTGAGCAGTAATTAGGAGAAATGCAGGGGAAATGGGTGCAATGCTATACAAGTGGGACAAGGTCCTGATGCACAGGAAATTGAGAGTTCAGTGTAGCTTAAGTGAGAAGTACAAGTTAGGAAGTGGTGCAAAATAAGGCTGTAGAAATAGTAGGTCAGAGGCAGATTGTGGAGTACTTGTATGAAGCTGAAGAGTTTGGAATGGATTCAGTAGCCACCCTGAAGTATCAGAGATTTATACACACTGAGCAATATGATCAACTTTTTCTTTTTTGTATTTTTCTGAAGTGAGAAACAGGGAAGAAGAAAGACAGAGTCCCGCATGCACCCGACCATGATCCACCTGGCATGCCCACTAGGGGGCAATGCTCTGCCCATCTGGGCCTTTACTCCATTGCAACTGGAGCCATTCTAGTGCCTGAGGCAGAGGCCATGGAGCCATCCACAGCACCCAGGTCAACTTTGCTTCCATGGAGCCTTGGCTGTGGGAGGGGAAGAGAGAGAGAGAGAAAGAGAGAGAGAGAGAGAGAGAGAAAGAGAGAGAGAGAGAGAGAGAGAAAGAGAGAGGAAAGGGGAAGGATGGAGAAGCAGATGGGCATTTCTCCTGTGTGCTCTGGCCAGGAGTTGAATCTCAGACTTCCACACGCTGGGCCAACGCTCTACTACTGAGCCAACTGGCCAGGGCCGTGATCTATTTTGATGTTCAGGAACATAACTTGGGCACCAGCTTGCAATGCTTATTAGAGGCAAGAGACTAGATGCCTAGAGAAATCTAGAGGAAGTTAGAAAAGGAGGTACAAAAAGATAAGAGCTACAAATAAGGTATTATTAAGGGGATAAGCCACATTTATGATGTGTCTTTGAGCAAAGATGTAAAACTTTGAAATTTAATTACCTAAAATAAGAATTTGTCACAGCATATCTGAAGAGATAGACTGATGCTACCAATTACCAGATGGTATAACCAGAAGGTTTTTAGCAAACTAAATAACTAAATCATGACTGTCACCAGCTACTAGTAATTGTAAGATGCTACCCCAATATAAGATGAATTCTGATTTCAGATATGTCAAAATATGAAAGGAAAATGTCTGTTTCAAACAGAAGAAATCCAACCATTTCACCCTACCTCCAATCCCATTACCCTGGTCCAAACCAACATTATCTGTTTCATAGATAATTTGAGTAGCCTTAACTTCTCCTCCTTTCTTCTTTTAAGTCTGTTTTCAGGAGGATAGCTCAGGTCATATCATGTTATGGCCATGTTGAAAATATCCATGACTCTTGTCTTAGAGAAAATGCTCAAGTCCTTACTGAGACTACAAGACCCTACAGGATGGAGCATAGTTTGCCCTCCTATGGCCCCCAGCTCCTGCTCCTCTCCCTTTATTCCTGCAGTCTGGGAAAAGGGGCTCCTCTAGCACATAGGCTGCCACTGCAGGCAGTTTGTAACTGCCTCCTCATGACCTGCTCTTCTCCCAGACATCTGCAAGGTTCGACTCCCAGTCTTTCAGCAACACTGCCTGTTCAGGGCGGCCTCCTTCGCCTTCCCTTGTCTAAAATGCCTATCACACCCCCATCCCAACTCTCATTTACTCCCTAAATGCTTCCTGCTTTGTTTATTTGTTTGTTTGTTTAGTATTTACCACTATCTAATATAGCATGTGTTTTATGTATTTATCCTATTTATTGTCTAGAATGTTAGTGAGCTGTCAAATGCCAGGTTAAAAACCTATGTGTGATTTTCAGGCCAGACCATGGGTGATTACAAAGGCTTTACCTGGCAGGACTTAGGGAGAAAGCTGCCCTCCCCACACTAGACCTGGTTCACAGCTGGGGCATCACAGTCTCTGAAGGGAGGTGCAACCCAGACTCAGAATCCCAGACCAAAACAAAACAAAACTAGACAAAAATAAATAACTAAATAAAACAAAAAACAGGGCCCCAGGCCAGTCATGCTCTTTCTCCTATTTACACTCCAATCCCCAGGACCTTCTTTTCTAGGTTTCTTTATGTGAGGTCTCTCAGCAGAGATCTTTTTAGTCGCCTTTGCTGAGACCTCCTTATTAAGGGGAGGTGAGAAAGCGAGAAACCTTGAACTCCCCATTCTAACTCTGTATCCAGTATTTTTCCACCTCTTTCCTTCCCATTCCCTACCCTCACCCAGAGTTCATAAAACTGCCAGACTCCCACGTCTGCACTGGCCCACCTCACCCTCACTGGCGTGCTATTTGGTGGAGGGAGTCCGCACCTCTCCAGTTTTAGATTCTTGCTTGTACCATTGCAGGAAATGATTGAATGAAGGCTTAGCTCTGATTTTTGACTTACTGCTTTAAAGGGCTACTCTGATCTCTATCCTTTCTCCCAGCTTCACAAGGGCAAGGGTTTGACCTTTGATTTTGTTTAATTTCAACAGACTACTTTTTAGAGCAGTTTAAGTTCACATGTGTAGCTTCCATCATTATCAACATTCTCCACCAGTGGTACATGTCACCAGAGTCTATAGCTGACCTAATGGTTCATTCTTGGTGTTGTATATTCTGTTTGAACAAAGTTATAATGACATGTATTCACTATCATAACAACATGCAGAGTAGATTCACTACCTTGAAAAGTCTTCTGTGCTCTACCTATCCTCCCCTCCAACCTTTGGCAACAAGTACTTTTACTGTTGCCTTTTCCAGAATGTCACATTATTAGAATTCTACAGTATGTAGCCTTTTCAGACTGGCTTCATTCACTTAGTAATATGCATTTACATTTTCTTCATGTCTTTTTTTTTTTTTTTTTTTTTTTTTTACAGAGACAGAGATAGAGTCAGAGAGAGGGACAGATAGGGATAGCTAGACAGGAAGGGAAAGAGATGAGAAGCATCAATTTTTCATTGTGGCACTTAGTTGTTCATTGATTGACTTCTTATATGTGCCTTGACTGTGGGGCTACAGCAGACTGAGTAAGCCCTTGCTCAAACCAGCAACCCTGGGTCCAAGGTGGTGAGCTTTGCTCAAACCAGATGAGCCAGCGTTTCAGCTGGCGACCTCAGGGTCTCGAACCTGGGTCCTCAGCATCCCAGTCCGACGCTCTATCCACTGCGCACCACCTGGTCAAGCTCCATGTCTTTTTATAACTCAATTGTTTATTTTGTTTTAGCACTGATTAATATTCTATTTTCTGGACATACCAGAGTTATTTATTCATTTATGTATAAAGGACACGTTGGTTGCTCCAAGAGTTTGGTAATTATAAATAAAGTTGCTGTAAACACCCAGGTGCATCGTTTTGTGTAGATGTAAATTTTTAACACCTTTGAATAAATACCAAGGAGTTCAATTTCTGGATCAAATAGTAGTGTATTGTTTATTTTTATAAGAAACTGTCTTTCAAAGTGACAATGTCAACAATGAATGAGAGGTCTTGTTGCTCCATATCCTTGTCAGCATGTGGTGTTTTGTGTATTCTAGAATTTTGACTATGTACTGACTGATAAACCAGTAATTTCTTCCAAGAAGTGGTTGAGCTACCCCAAGGCTAAGGTTGTCTTGGTCCAGAGGAATTCAGCTTCAAGGCAAACTTTCAAAGGACTTTTATCTGCTAACCTGCAGGTGGCCCTAAACTGAAAGATTCTTGGATTAGAATTGGTATGCTTGGAATGAAGCCTTGTCAGCTATTGATGTATTAATCCCAGGAGCCCCTCCCCTCTTTTAAAAGTGGCTTCTTTCTACTCTACTTCTTTTTTAAACTAAAGAAGAAAAGTGAGGGAATCATCTGACAAGACCTCTCCTAGAGTGCCATCTGGGTGGGTGACAGGATGAACAGTGGACACAATTTCCTTGCATCCTCTGACTGTTGGAATGTACCCAAGAACGTCTATACCAGCTCTAGGTACGCTAAATTCTTCCCAGGAAAGCTCACCCCCCACACCCCCACCCAATACTTCAGAACTTTTTTATTTTACTTCCTCATTACACAGCCAAACTTTTTTGCTTAGTATTCTATAATGCTTTCTAAATAAGATGGTAAACCAAATCATAGGAACAGATATCTAAGAATGGATTAAAGTATTACTTCTCCCAGGTAAAACAGTCGTCCCCATTCCTACCAGCTTCAAATATAACCAACTAAATTTGCAATGATTAGACTCTCCAACAGGAGATAATAGACCACTCTTGCTTTCTAATGTCTCCCATAGCTGACTTCATCAACTGCTCTTGCTAACTTGTCATTGGAGGAATAATTGTACTGCATGCTTTAACTAACCAATGAGTGAGGGGTCAAGGACCAGATTGATTGGCATCCTATTAGTTCTGTAGGAACTGTAAATCTAATCTGTCATAAAAGTTGAGTGGAGTTGCTGGGTAAAGAATTTTGGATGTTTATTACTTCAATGTAGAACACCTGGACCAAAGGTAAGTAATGTGACTAGTGTGCTTTGTCAGAAGATTAATCTATCTCAAAAGTGACAGAAAGCCCTGGCCAGGTAGCTCTGTTGGTTAGAGCATTGTCCTGAAATACCAAGGTTGCAGATTCAATCCCCGGTCAGAGCACAAACAGAAACAGATAAATGTTTTCCCTCTCTCTCTCTCTCTCTTTCTCTCTCTCTCACCCTTCCTCCCTCTAAAGTCAATAAATAAATTTTAAAAGAAAGAAAAGACAACAGGGTGTTCAGGAGACATAAAAGTCTATCCACCTCCTGCTAGAATTTTGTTCACCTTATGTGTAGTATTTTTGCTATTGATTGATTTGAATTAGCTAAAGAGAAGTCAGGTAAAATAGAGAGTTTTCCAGAGAAGATATATAAATGACCAAAAACATGTGAAATGATGCTTAAAATGATTAGTTACCAGGAAATGCAACCAAAACCAGTGTCACTTCACACCCACTAGGATTTCTAAAATAGAAAAAGAAACTCACTTTTGGTAAGGATGTCAATAAATTAGAATCCTCACCCTTGCAGATAGCTTGGTTGGTTAGAGCATTGTCCAGAAGCACAGAGGTTACCAGTTGGACCCCTTGTCAGGGCATATACAGGAACAGATCAATGATTCTCTCTCTCTCTCTCTCAAATAAATAAATAAATAAATAAAAGCCTGACTGGAGGTGGCACAGTGGATAGAGCTTTGACCAGGATCACTGAGGTCCCAGATTTGAAACCCCGAGGTCACTGGTCTGAGCACAGGCTCATTCAGCTTGAACATAGGTTTAGCAGCTTGAGCGTGGGGTTGTGGGTTTGAATGTGGATTGTAGACATGATCCCAAGGTCACTGGCTTGAGCCCAAAGGTCGTTGGCTTTAACAAGGGGTCCCTAGCTCATCATGAGCTCCCCATCAAGGCATGTAGAAGAAGCAATTGATGAACAACTAAAAGTGAAGCAAATACAGTTGCTTCTTTCTCTCCTACCTCTCCCTCTCTTTTCTTGTCTCTCTCAGTGCAGCCACTTTGGGAAATAGTCTGGAGGTTCATCAAAAGATTAAATAGCCTGACCAGGCAGTGGCGCAATGGATAGAGCATCAGATTGGGATGCAGAAGACCCAGGTTCGAGACCCCAAGGTCTCCAACTTGAGCATGGGCCCATCTGGCTTGAGCAAAAGCTCGCCAGCTTGGACCCAAGGTCGCTGGCTCCAGCAAGGGGTTGATCAGTCTGCTGAAAGCCCGTGGTCAAGGCACATGTGAGAAAGCAATCAGTGAACAACCATGGTGTCGCAACAGCCACGAAAAAACTAATGATTGATGCTTCTCACCTCTCTCCGTTCCTGTCTGTCTGTCCCTATCTATCCCTCTCTCTGATTCTCTCTCTGTCCCTGTAAAAAAAAAAAAAAAAAAAGGTTAAATATAGAGTTATATGTGACCCAGAATTTCTACTTATAAGTATATGCTCAAAAGAGTTAAAACCATATGTTCAAACAAAAACTTTTAGATGAATAGTCATAGTACCATTATTTACAATAACCAAAAACTGGAGACAATCAAAATGTTCATCAATGAACAAAATGTGTTATATGAATACAATGGCATATTATGAAGCTATAAAAAGGAACGATGTGTACTAATACATGAATGAAACATTGGAAACTTATGCTAATGGAAAGATGCCAGACTGAGAAGACCACATATGGTATGATTTTATTTATATGAAATGTCCAGAATAGGCAAATTTATATTCATGGTTGTTAGGGGATGGAGGAGGTCTGAGTGAGGAGTGACTACAAATAGTAAAGGGTTTCTTTGAGAGGGTGATAAGAATATTCAAGCTTAGATTGTGGTGATAGTTGAAAGATTTTGTGAATACACTAAGAAACATTGATTTGTACTCTTCAAGTGAATAAATTTTATGTTATGTGAATGATGTCTCAAGCTGTTAAAAATAATAAAAAAGCCTGACCTGTGGTGGCGCAGTGGATAAAGTGTCGACCTGGGAACACTGAGGTCGCCAGTTCAAAGCCCTGCACTGGTCTGGTCAAGGCACATATGGGAGTTGATGCTTCCAGCTCCTCCCCCCTTTCTCTCTTTCTCTATCTCTCTCTCTCACTCTGTGTCTCCTCTCTAAAATGAATAAATAAATAAATTAAAAAATAAAAACTTTAAAAAAAAATAATAAAAAAGATATCTTTAAATAGTAGGTGATTGACATCAGGTTTATATGGAACCATCAAATACCCCGAATAGCCAAAGTAATCCTAAGGAAAAAAAAATGAAGCTGGGGGCATTACAATACCTGACTTCAAATTATACTACAGAGTCACGATAATCAAAACATCATGGTATTGCCAGAAAAATAGACACTCAGACCAATGGAACAGAATAGAGAGCCAAGAAATAAAACCTCATATATATGATCAAATCATCTTTGATAAAGAAGCCAAAACATACAATGGAGAAAAGAAAGCCTCTTCAATAAATGGTGCTGGGAAAACTAAAAAGCCACATGCAAAAGAATAAAACTCAACTACGGTTTGTCTCTGTACAAAAATTAATTGGATCAAAGACCTAAATATAAAATATGAAACAATAAAATACATAGAAGAAACCGTAGGTACTAAATTCATGGACCTTGACCATAGAGAACATTTTATAAATTTGACTACAAAGGTAAGGGAAGTAAAGGCAAAGATAAAGGAATGGGACTACATCAGACTAAGATGCTTTTGCACAGCAAAAGAAACTGACAACAAAACAGACAGCCAACTAAATGGGAGATAATATTTTCAAACAATAGCTCAGATAAGAGGCTAATATTCAAAATTTATAAAGAACTCACAAAACTCAACAACAAGAAACAATCCAATTAAAAATAAAAATGGGAAGAGGACATGAACAGTCACTTCTCCCAAGAAGAAATACAAATGGTCAACAGATATATGAAAAGATGCTCATCTTCATTAGCTATTAGAGAAATGCAAATCAAAACTACAATGAGTTACCACCTTACACCTATTAGATGAGCTATTACCAACAAGACAGGTAATAACAAATGTTGGAGAGGCTGTGGAGAAAAAGGAACCCTTATTCACTGTTGGTGGGAATGTAAAGTAGTACAACCATTATGGAAGAAAGTATGGTGGTTCCTCAAAAAGCTAAGAACTACTATATGACCCAGCAATCCCTCTACTGGGTATATACCCCCAAAACTCAAAATCATTGGTACGTAAAGACACATGCAGCCCCATGTTCATAGCAGCATTGTTCACAGTGGCCAAGACATGGAGACAACCAAAAAGCCCTTCAATAGAAGATGGGATGAAGAAGATGTGATACATATATATTATGAAATACTACTCAGCCATGAGAAATGATGACATAGGATTATTTACAACAATGTGTATGGACCTTGATAACATTATAATGAGTGAAATAAGTAAATCAGAAAAAACTAAGAACTGTATGATTCCATACATAGGTAGGACACAAAATTGAGACTCATGGACATAGATAAGAATGCAGTAGTCACCAGAGGGAGGGGAAGGGAGGAGAGAAAGGCGGTGGTGGGAGGGGAGGGGGGATAAAGAAAACCAAATGAAGGGTGAAGGAAGATGATTTGACTTTGGGTGATGGGTATACAACATAATCGAATGTCAATATGATCTGGAGATGTTTTCTCTAAATCTATGTGCTCTAGTTGACCAATGGCACCCCATTAAAATTAATTGTCTAAATAAAACTATAAAAAAATAGTCGATGATTGAGAATGTTATTTTCCCCCCAACAAATCCATCAAAGCCTTAAGGAGGAAAAGGCCACTTACATGGTCTGTAGGGCCAGACTCTAAAACCAAGAATGAATCCATTAGTAGCATGGCAATAATTAAAAAAAGAAAGCTGTGCTTTTGCAAGGAGACTTCGATCCTCTGTGAATCACAAACAGATATGGTCGCCTCGTGTCATTTTAAGGCAGACTTGGAGCTATGGAGCTGCCTTTGCACATCTTCAATGCTTCTATTATGATAGTCCTAGATGTCTGAATTCTCCAAATTAGAGACTGCAAGCTTTCAGAATTTAGGACTACCAGGTGATCAACTTGTTCTGGTTTAAATGGAATTTGACCAGTTTGACCACTGAAAGTCCCACATCCTGGTAACCTCATCAGTGTCAGGTGAATTAAGATGATTAATCAGGCCACCAGATAGAGCAGATGGTCCATGGAGTGTAACTGTCTGTATTTATTCTTATAATCAGCAGGCTATAGTGGGTAGAAATTATAACAATTTCTTTTGCTACAGAAAATAGACTCTTATTTTTCCCCTGGGGTCCTGGGCTTCTCTGCTGTTCTTATCCACCTGGGAAGAATGACCAAAGTTCAGAAACAATTCAAGAGAGCAAATCAAAATTCAGGTTTAAAAGCACCAAAAAACATATTTTACTGGTGGAATTCTGCCTCAGTCACATATGAGAGCCAGGTTGAAAATCCACAGCAAAACTTATAGTACAAATAGAAGGCTTGCCAGCAAGCAGACACTAAATAAATCATAAATTCTAATCTGAAGCTAGAACTCTTGATAAAAAGTATTCATTGATGAGGGAGACTTTCAAGTTTCTATGTGCCTCTCTGGCTGAAAATTTCCTAGAAGCTAATCGTAATTCTCTGAAATACTCATTTAATAAAATTTATAAACTATACCCAAAGTGAAATTTTCAGAATAAGGCAACATAAAATTAAAGAAAATTTTACCCCTCAAAACTAAACTACTTGTGTTTTCCAGGAAAGAAATAACATTCACTCTTAATCAGCTGCCAATACTTAAGAAAATATACAGGATTTTATTTTCTTTCATAATGAGAAACATTAATGTTTTGAGTTTGGGAAATCATAGAATAATAAAAAAAAAAGCCATCTGAAAATAGGTCCAAAATATACTCTTCTAGGAATTTGATTCAGGCTCCTGTATCCTAAACAAGAAACTGTGATGAAAATGAGCAAATACTAGAAAAATTTTATGCAAAAGAAAGAGTAAGTTTCAACAGCAGTATCAATCATGTAGGCATACCCGACAGTTGTGAGCTTCTATGTAGTTCAAGTGATATCTTAGGATCAATTGAATAAGCAAACTAGTTTCCAAAAATAAACTAATATTAAAACCTTGCCTGACCTGTGGTGGTGCTGTGGATAAAGCATTGGCCTGGAATGCTGAGATGGCTGGTTCAACACCCTGGGCTTGGCTGGTCAAGGCACACAGGAGAAGCAGTTACTGTGAGTTGATGCTTCCCGCTCTTCCCCCTTCTCTCTTTCTCCTCTCTCTAAAATTAATAAATAAAATATTTTTTTAAAAACTTTTTCTCCAACAATCATGTGAAGAAGATAATTATAATTTAATATGTAATGCCAAACTTTTCCTTTTCACATAATATACTTATGGTTTCCTAGCTGTTCCATATAAAAAAAGCATTTGAACAAAGATGACTCAACTTGTTATATAGTTTACATAGTTGTTAAAAGGGGGAGAAACACTCCTTTTCTTTCTTCCTTCCTTCCTTCCTTCCTCCTTCTTTCCTTCCTTTCTTTCTTCCTTCCTTCCTTCCTTCCTTCCTTCCTTCCTTCCTTCCTTCCTTCCTTCCTTCCTCCTTCCTTCCTTCCTTTTTTCCTCCCTTCCTTCCTCCCTCCCTCCCTCCCTCCCTTTCCCTTCCCTTCCCTTCCCTTCCCTTCCCTTCCCTTCCCTTCCCTTCCCTTCCCTTCCCTTCCCTTCCCTTCCCTTCCCTCCCTCTCTCTCTCTCTCTCTCTCTTTCTTTCTTTCTTTCTTTCTCCCTCTTTCCTCTCTCCTTCTGTTCCTTCCCTCTTCCTATTTATTTATCCTTACTTTGTGTGTGTGTGTGTGTGTGTGTGTGTGTGTGTGTGTGTTTTACAACTTGGCAGACAGAGTCCAAAGGCATTTTGTTGTTTTGAAAGTCAAACCCATGTTTGTTACTCAGTTGATAAATCCCACATGACAGTCATAAGGTTTGCTGGTGGTTTTTTCCAAGGTGTCACTCTATCGAGCTTCTCCTCTAAAGTAAAACTGCTCAGCTTTCATGGTGTCACATTTTCTCAGCAAGACGCTTCTTTGTCATGAACTTAAAGCTAAAGTTCATACTACATCTATAATAAAATGTACAATAAAATCCTGGCTTTAAATGAATATTTTTAAACATCATTCATTTGGAAAATGAGAAAAAGCAGCAGCTGAACAAGGCAAACAGTATAAACGATATGCCTCTATCATCATATAATCCCTGAGGCTGAAATACTTCAGAGCTCTATTTCTATAAGTCAAAATAATAGGACTGTCTCTTTTTCTTTTTCATTCCTCTATCCAGTCTGTCCTTTAGGACTTTTTATCCTTCAGATATGGCCTTAGATCTCAGAGGAGCCTATTGTCACCCAGATATGGTTTTACAGCAGGTCCTCAAAAAACATCATTTAGTTCAAAGTCATTTTGCTAAAACATCGATGAGCTTCTCCAGAAACCTGACCTTTATTTATATCTATTAGCCCGTGGTAGAATTGGTTTCATTGTACGTCATTTTGCTTCAAGTTGCAGAACCTGTCAACACTAAGTGAGGACTTCATGTATCTGACCCAACTTTTCACAATCCCAGGAACAGTGCAGCATCCTGCTTTTCCTGAAGATAGGAGGGCCTGCACTTCCTATGTTTCAGAACAGATGTCACAGTGCATGAATTTAGTTTCTACAATGCTGGTCATTGAAAAAAGGCCTTGTACGTCCTTTTAGCTTTTTTTAGAGAGACAGAGAGAGAGTCAGAGGGAGGGATAGATAGGAACAGACAGACAGGAAAGGAGAGAGATGAGAAGCATCAATCATCAGTTTTTCGTTGCAACACCTTAGTTGTTCACTGATTGCTTTCTCACATGTGCCTTGACAGCAGGCCTTCAGCAGACCGAGCAACCCCCTGCTGGAGCCAGCGACCTTGGGTCCAAGCTGGCGAGCTTTTGCTCAAGCCAGATGGGCCTGCGCTCAAGCTGGCGACCTAGGGGTCTCGAACCTGGGCCCCTCTGCATCCCAGTCCGACGCTCTATCCACTGCGCCACTGCCTGATCAGGCCCCTTTACCATTTGTGCTAGAATTTGATCGAATCAACAATCCATTATTTCAACTTAAGTGTTTTCCACCCAGGGAAAAGAAGCTCTTCCGTTCAGAAGTTATAGCACGGGACTACTTGCCCTGGAGGAGTGCCTTACTCACTGGTTATGGGGAGAAGGAACTGAGCATGTTTAGTGTGGCTCCTGTGCTGTGTTGCTCTGATTTTCTGTCCTACCTTTCCCAAAGAATCTCTCATTGTGTTTCTCCACGAGGTAAGCTTTCTATGTCAGGCTCTGGCCTTGTCATGGGGAGACTTGAAGTTTGGGATTTAGAGGGTTAATAGAAGAAGACATTATCAGGGGACCTGAATGTGGCTAGTACTAATGCTTCATTCTCCAAAGTCGCCCTTTGAATAATAAGACTGAGAATTTTGTTCTCTAGTTGTCTGATTCTTGTGTCCACTTCTAAAGTCAGAGGGTGACAATACATTATGACTTGTTCTATAGAAATAAAATAACCCAAATCTTGGTGGTTAAAAAAAAACAAGGGTTTATTGTTACATGTTCACCAGGGTTCTAGTCATCTGCTTTGACTCTTTTCCAAATGCCTGAAATCTGAGGGCTCAGAGCAGTTTTTAATATTTGAATACATGCCATACAGTCAGAGTTGAGGGTTTTTAAAGACTGGTTCAAATGTTAACACCTCTGAGTAGGACTTTATTAGAAAATAGAACTAAAATTTTTTTCAAATTTGAATCCTGGGATGTAATTACAAAAACTGTGTCAGAGTGGTGTTTTCAAATTTAACTCTTCCTATTAGAGAGCTATATTTATAATAAACAACAAAAAATATCATATACAACTGAAGGTCTTTTCATATCCCCCTGACTTGCTGAGAATTATTTTTAGTAATACTTAATTCAGAGCTTTCCTTTCAGGGTGTTGGGACTTTCCCTTTTTAGATATGAGTTATACTAGACCAACCTCTATTATTTCTGGATTACATGTCAGCCATGGAAAATGAATTGAGTGATTTGAGAAAACAACAGCAACAACTCATTGCCAGAAAGATGAATAGATCTACTGTACCGGGTTACTAAAAGTCGGGGCTCTAGAGAGATCGTTGGTTTAATTTTTCCAGGAAAGCACAACTCTTAAAGTTGTGATAATTTCTTCCAACAGCAGGTAGGAGGTAGATCTATTGATATCACTTTTCCTCCTGGGCCAATGACTTCAAAGATAGGCCTTTCTTTGCTATATGGTATTCAGAGATAAAAACTGCTTTGAGCTCTCAGATTTCAGGCATTTGGAAAAGAGTCAACAACCAATCAAATTTATATATTTGTTGCTTTTGTCATTGAAAGGAGATCTCTTTTTTTAACAAATATGTATTGTTCCTACTATGTACCAGATAGTGTTGAGTGCCAATAACACAACAATTATCAAGACTGACATAACCCATCACTTAATAGAGCTCCCAGTTTGGGAAGAGGAAAGTGGCTCAATATGAGTAAACAGCCTGCAATGCAGTGTGAGAAGTACAATAATAAGAACACACAGAGTGCTATGGGAATCTTTTTTTTTTTTTTTTACAGGGACAGAGAGAGAGAGTCAGAGAGAGAGATAGATAGGGACAGACAGACAGGAAGGAAGAGAGAGAGGTGAGAAGCATCAATCATTAGTTTCTCGTTGCCATTGCAACACCATAGTTGTTCATTGATTGCTTTCTCACATGTGCCTTGACTGCGGGCCTTCAGCAAACTGAGCAACACCTGCTGGAGCCAGCGACCTTGGGTCCAAGCTGGCGAGCTTTTGCTCATGCCAGATGGGCCCGCGCTCAAGCTGGCGAGCTCGGGGTCTCGAACCGGGGTCTTCTGCATCCCAGTTTGATGCCCTATCCACCGCACCACCGCCTGGTCAGGCGCTATGGGAATCTTATAGCAGAAGCAATCAGGGAAGACATCCTGAAAGGAGTGACTTGTAATTATGATCTCAGGGACAGTAAGTCTGAACTAGAGGAAGAGAGAATGAGCAAAGGCCTTGGGGTTTTAACTAGAAGAAAAGAGAGTGAGTAAAGGCCCTGAGGTTAGCATATTTAAAGTACCTGTGTGTTGATAGAAGACAGAGACATGCTTTTTTGAGAATAATTTAATAGAAAAGGGACAAGGTGTGAGGTTCAAGGGGTAAGAAAATGCAGGTCATGGAAAATCTAGCAAAACATCTTAGTAAATTAGCTTCTATTTCCATGGCAATAATCATTAAATGGTTTTTAGCAAGGAATGGCATTATAAGATTTGTTTCTAGGAGCCATTCTGGGCCCTGGCTAGTTGGCTTAGTGGATAGAGAGTCCGCCCCATGTGTGGACATCCTGGGTTCGATCTCCAGTCAGGGCACACATGAGAAGCAACCATTTGCTTCTCTTCCCCTTTCTTTTCTGTCTCTCTTTCCTTCTCACAGCCAGTGGCTCAGTTGGTTTGAGTGTTGGCTTCAGGTGCTGAGGACAGCTCTGTTGGATCCTGGTCAAGGCACATGCAAGAGTCTGTTTCTCTATCTCACTTAAAAAAATTGATTAGGAGCCATCTGATTGCTATGTTGAAGATGATTGGGAGAGATGAAACCTGGGGTAGGAGATAGAAAGATTAGTAGGGGATTATGTAGTGATCCAGGTGAGAGAGTGTGGTCACATGAGATTAGCATTGGCTGTGGAATGCACACTCTGGGAAGATTTGAACAACATATAAAAGGTATAATGAATAAAACTTGATGACAGACATGATATAGATGGTGGAAGAGAAAGAAATCTGGCATGACACCGAGATTGCTCTAGTCTGTGACTTGGACACTAGCTTGATAGTGGGGTCATTTTTTGAAACAGAAAACCCAGGAGGAAAAGCAGACTTGGAGGTTAAGATCTTGAATTCAGTTTGGGAAATATCAATCTGAAGTATATAGTGGACACTGCCAGTTACCCATTCGCATCCCCTTGGCCTACCATTGAAGTCACCCGTAGATAGTCCCTGAATGTGAAATAGCTTCTCACAATATATGCTTCCGTAGCTCTCTGCCTGAGGTCATTCTCTGGCCACAATATAAGCTGAGCTGCCTGAATCTCCAGAAAGTTAATGTCTCAGAAGTACCCATCAGCAGTGAGGGACAGAAACTGATGAAGAAATGCCTTAGCTTCCTATCCCTTCATGCATCAGTTCGGAAACACATTCCACTCAGTGTCTCAGGGTCTCCAGTGAGACTGAGCCACATTTGCTGACAGCGATAACCTGCTCATTAACACTCTCTACTAGCTTGCTTTCTTGCCTTGTCTCCCTTCCTTAGAATTCCCCTTGGGATCACCTCCTTCCAAAATAGACTAGTTTCACCCAAATAAGAGTATCAGAATCTAAGATGAAGGTGTTCATGAAACAACCAAATGAAGATTACAGAAGATGAAATGGATATTAAGGTCTGAAACTCAGGAGCAAAGTTTGGTCTGAAGGTATCAATTTGGGAGTCATCAATATATACTTTCTCACTAAGGTGAGAATAGAGCTCATTAAAGCTCTATCCTCACCATCCCCTTCATGCTCATATGCAACGGGGGTATAGATGATTTTCAAAAGAGAATGTGGGATAAGAGGAGGATCGAACAATAAATATTACTTAGGGGACAGGCAGAGAAAGTGTTGGTCTCAAATGTAACAATAAAGGAAAGGTCAGAGGTATGGAAGAAGGAGCAGCAGAATGTGGGACCACAAAAGTCAAGGGTGGTTGAGAATATCTCAGGACAGAGGGGGTTCCAGAGCTGTGTAAGGAAAAAACTAAAAAGTGGTCACTGGACTTAGCTAGAAGGAGGTAACTTTAGGGAACACAATTTTAGTAGAACGTGAAAGCAAGTCAAGCATCGTAAGTTAAACCATGGTTGAAAAGTGGGGAATTCTGGGTAGAGAACAGACAATTCCTTTAGGAAGTTAAACCATGAAGGAAGAGAGTACAATAGAAAATAGCTGGCGATAGATAACAGCGAAGAGAAAGAACTCTGTCTACACAGCATCTTCAAATGTCTCTCTGACCTCCTCTTCTGTCCCCCTTCTTCTGCATAAAAGGATATGCAATTATACTGCACCAACCCACATAGTCCAGGAGAATCTCCCCATCTGAAAGTCAAATCACTGGCAATCTTAATTCTACCTGCAACCTTAATCCCCCCTTAATATGTACCATCATATAGTCACAGGTTCTGGATGCAGGCTGTTCTTTTTTTTTTTTAGTCAGAGAGAGAGAGAGAGGGACAGATAGGGCCAGAAGGAAAGGAAGGGAGAGAGATGAGAAGCATCAATTCTTCGCTGTGGTGCCTTAGTCATTCACTGATTACTTTCTCATATGTGCCTTGAACAGGGGGGCTACAGCAGAGTGAGTGACCCCTTGCTCAAGCCAGCAACCTTGGACTTAAGCCAGTGACCATGGGGTCATGTCTATGATCACATAATCCCATGCTCAAGCCAGTGGACCCCACGCTCAATCTAGTGAGCCCGCGCTCAAGCCAGCGACCTTGGGGTTTCCAACTTAGGTCCTCTGCATCCCAGGCTGATGCTCTATCCACTGCAGCACTGCCTGGCCAGATTATTATTCCATTTTTAATACTGTGTCATCACCATGTTGTGTCAAATTCTTCAATATATTATTGCATAATAATTTATGTTTGGCCTAAAAGCAGTTGTGCTGATTTTTAAATTTTTTATTCATAATTTTTATAAGAAACACAAAACTCAAAAATTTGAGCCAAATAGTAAATATATATTGGTAGAAAATAAATATGTATAGGACTTCTCCCCAGTCTTTCTAAAACTGACAATACAGCAGATCGAAGATTATGAGGAAGTAATTATTATTAAACACCAAATGGAAGCAGCTGCTGCCTAAAGGCTCCCAGAGCATACAGTCAGTCTTCACTAGTGATTCTCTTCCAGCCAAGCCCAGCTCCTGAAGTTCTTTATTGCACTATTCCTATAAAGCTTTAATGAGCCCTATTCCACTTTAATCTGGGAGGGAAGGGAGAAGAAACGGAGGGAAACAGAAAGACAGGTGTCATCAATGTGCAACGGGACCCTGGATCAAGAAAAGGGTGGCCTTGCCCACCTACCCAACCAACCAATGGTGTGAGGTGGCCAACTCACACGTGTCTCAGTACAGCCTGCGGGGCTGACCTGTGTTGAAAGTGGAGTTCTCTGAAGGCTGCTGAATGGCCCCAGCTCCCCAGCCTAAAGCACACTTCCTAAGCTACCATTCTCTAAGTTGAAAAGTCAAAGTAACACACATCTTTGCGATTACTTTATCAGGTTAAGTGGCAGATCAGCAAAGAACATAAGAGAACGGGACATCAGCCCAGCAGAGAAGCAGGCAGAATTTCCCTGGTAATGTTGTAGGTCACCCCAAGCAGAGAAGAGAAACACCTTCTGGAACCTCCCATCCCTTCATGTTCATATACATGGAAATGACCTAGCTTATGAAAATAACTCACACTTCCTGAGTATCCATTATGCATAAGACCTTGTATTAGGTCCCTTATATGGATTATCACCTTTAATCTTATCACCAGTTCAAAAAGTTCCTTTTAGGACCTATAATTAACAAAGAAGAAACTGAGGCCAGAGAAGGTCAGTTACTTACTCTAGGCCACATAGCTGATACATTTAAGAGCTGGCTTCAAATCTAAGACTTCTTTTCTTTTTTGTAAAGATTTTATTTATTGATTTTAGAGAGAAGGGGGGGAAGATGAGAAGTAGTTGCTTCACTCTAGTTGTTCATTGGTTACTTGTCATATGTGCCTTGACCCAGCAAGACGAGGTTTTCAGACCAGCGACCTAAGCGTTTCAGGCTGACACTCTATGGCACTACCACAGGTCACCCTCAAATTTAAAACTCTGACACCAGAGCCTCCCCTTTCAACCAGGAACTACTTTATATAGCCTTCTCTTCTTCTGAATAGTTTCTTCATCAGTGGAGGAACAATTCCAACCATCAGTCCATCTTGCTCTATAACATGTGTTTTTCCTCCCTCAGGGTATTTGGGATGAAGTCTGGGACAAGTGTGTAGAACAAGTAGGCTATAAAGGAATACCAGCAGAGAAAAGAAAGGAATAATGAATGGGGAGGTGTTTTTGCTTTATCTCTGTTTCAAAGATGATTGCTAACTTGATTGCTTAGGTGAGAAGTGGGGAGAATGCATAATAGTCCATATCAACAAATACTTATTTAGTGTCATCACCAGGAACAAAGACACACCTGCTATTTCATACTTCATCTTCAGGAAGGCCTGTTTGACCTGATTTTCCTCTCTACCTTGGAGAGACAGGAGGTGGCTAGCCACAGTAGGGAAAGAAACTTGTGCTGGAATTGCTTTTCTGGTCTGATACTGCCTAGAATCCCTGGTTCTTCCTTTTTGTTGAATCATTCTCACATGAGCATCTAGAGTATGTGTGGCAATAAACTATAAAAAGGGTATTACTGGGTGTGCTCTGACCATTCATTGTTGTCTACTTGACTGGCTGATTCACTTGGGAGGGAGGTTACTATATGTAGCCACTGTGTTCCTGGTAAAGATGAAGTTACTCCCTGACTCTCTGAAAGAGTCATGTAAGGGGTAGGATTATCATGTTGAAAGAGAATAGAATGATTATGGCCACAAAATCAAATCACAAGTAAAACCTTGGTATAGCAGCAAAACTTAAATGCTAAAATATGAACTCTATACTAGGCCTCTGCTATGGATGTTGAATTTGTGGGAGACAGAGCACTAAATGCTTTATAATGCATTATCTCATGCTCTTCATAATAATTCTCCAAAATTCCCCATATTATGAATGAGTGAATTGTGGTATAGAGAAGCAGAATTGTTTCCCTAAAGTCACAGAATTACTAGTTCTTTCTCTTCCCTTCTCTCCTTTTCACAATACAAACATCATACATGCTCATTACCTGGGGGGAGATGGTAAAGTTCAAGCAGAGTGCCCAGCCTCTCTCCAGTGCCCCACACCAGAGGTGACATCTAATAACAACTGAGTAGGTGTTTTTGTTTGTTTGGTTGTTTTTTTACAGGGACAGAGAGAGAGTCAGAGAGAGGGATAGATAGGGACAGACAGACAGGAATGGAGAGAAATGAGAAGCATCAATCATCAGTTTTTTGTTGCGACACTTTAGTTGTTCAGTGTTTGCTTTCTCATATGTGCCTTGACTGTGGTCCTTCAACAGACTGAGTAACCCCTTGCTCGAGCCAGCGACCTTGGGTCCAAGCTGGTGAGCTTTTTGCTTAAGCCAGATGAACCTGCACTCAAGCTGGCGACCTAGGGGTCTCGAACCTGGGTCCTCTGCATCCCAGTCCAACGCTCTATCCACTACGCCACCACCTGGTCAGGCACAGCTGGGTGTTTTTATTTTCAGATAACCAATATGTATTTTTCTATTAACCAATATTTGAATACAACCCTTTCTGAATCCAAAGCTCTTATTTATAATGAATATTCAATGATGTCTCTTATATGCAAATAGATATATATTTTATTAAATAAAATGGCTTGTAAAACACTATCAACTAGATTATTATTGAAAAGCAAGAAAAGCGAAAAACATTAAATGCCATCTTTCTGATACCAAGAACCTTTCTTAGTCACAACAAAAAGAACTCAAAATTAATTAAAACAAAAAGAGGTTTTGACAACTGACCCTCTGCAAGTGCCTTTTGTGAACTTCCTATTTGGTCAAGTGTACCCTATAAAAATAGAAACAATAAAACGTAACCAAGGAGGAAGAACCAAAGCAATTGTGTTGTGCTCTAGCTAATCTACTTGAAGGTCTGATGTACAAGGAAGTTAGACTTAATGGTTCTAACAAAACTCTTGTAACTTCAGGTAACCTAGTATACCTAAGTTATACCTAGATACTCTGTATAGTGTGGACCATCCAATATCCTTATGAGGTTATAATGGCGGCCAGTATCTCAGCATGTTTTATCTAGCCATGGTTAAGCATAGCAAACTATCAATGGCAATGGCACTGGTAAAGAAAAAGAAACTCACTTTCTGAGGCCATAGAAGGATACAATTTAAAACATTATTCTTGTGTTTTGGGGAATGACTCATTCTTCATAATCTGGGAAACTGGGCACTAAGGACAACCTAAAGTTTCATTGAGTTAAGATTCCTTCTGATGTCTTTCTATTTTCACATGGTAAATAGGTGTCACTGGATAGATATCTTCCCTGGACATATTCACACAGTCATAAATGTAATTTGTAACATATTTTATGAAATAAAGGGACCACTAAGGCAAAAGTGCTTTGAGCTTCTGAAAGTCATAATGCAGCCATTCCCACTTATCAGATGAAGAAACTGAGATTCAATAAAGTTAAGAAACAAAACTTGGCCTGACCTGTAGTGGTGCAGTGGGTAAAGCGTTGACCTGGAATGCTGAGGTTGCCAGTTCAAAACCCTGGGCTTGCTCAATCAAGGCACATATAGGAGTTGATGCTTTCTGCTCCTCCCTCCTTTCTCTCTTTCTCTCTCTCCTCTCTCTAAAAGTGAATAAATAAAATCTTTTTTTAAAAGCAACAAAACTTGCCACACAGCTAGGAAATGGCAGAGGTGATGTCTGGCATCAGTAGTACATCACCAATTACCCTTTTAATTACCGTACTATACACTGTAGAACATTATATAGTAAGAAGCTCTTTATAAGTTGAAAAAAAAATTTGGTTGTACATTAACCAATTAAAAAACACTTTCAAGAAAGAATATAATTAACTACCTAAACTCAGTGACAGATTCTGATTATGTAAACCTGAGAATTTTACAACTTAGAAGATCTTCTTTCAGAAAAAAACCCACATGATTAGAAATAAAAAGTAGGTACATAGCCTTGGAGAGGGTGGTCCAAGTAAGAGGCCCTCAAATGTAAGTCTCATTAGCTTCATGGTACATTCACTCCTTCTCAGTGACCTTAGACCTAAAGAATGCCAGAGAATGAAGAAATCAAGTCAGCAAGAGTACTGAAGAGGAAATGGAACTTAGAAGTGTGGCTTTGATTTGGAAACCCTGATTACAAAGCCTGGGGGACACAAATGAGCAAAATTTGTTCAGATAAAGGTAGAGAATTTCACTTGACCCACTTGACTAAAACCCACCGCGATGTTAGTGAGAGGGGAAGTTCCAGGTTCCCCATGGAAGGTGGTGCCAGGATGTAAAGGCTGTAGATACCAGATGGAAAGGCTGCTGGGCATCCTTGTATGCTCCTGGGCCTGCTGCCATTACATAGTGAAGGGCAACACAAGATTGAGGGATGAAGCAAAGAACTCTAATTGACGAACTAATCTGGATGTGTTTTAACGAGCAGCTCATAAATTGTGGTTGGGCGGGAAGAGGCAGGGATAAAAAAAGAAATAATAAGAATTGAAACAGATCAATGAAGTAGATACAAGGAATAGAGGGAACTGAGAGATAATTTTTACATTCTGAACCTGGATAATTAAAGGAATAGTTGTGGGATAGCCAGAAATTTAGAGGTTGGTTAGGTTTGGTTTTAGAGAAGTTAAAGCCAACAAAATCTATTGCAATAGAGGAAGCTGAACTCCTGGGACAGGGAGGCCTTCTGGATGGGGCTTGACTAGCCTCTGCTGGCATTGCTAGCCTCTGCTGTGCTTTCTGCATACCAGCTCATGGTCTTTCTCCATTAGATTAACAACTTTAGGAACCTTCTAGTCAGGTCTCACTCTTCTTGCTGACTAGGAAGCATTTTGCCTTTTACCGTTACTTTTGTTAAACATTGCTATGACATTAGTTATAACTTAACTCTCAGAGTGTCAGCCTTCCCTGTTGCCATCCAGGTGAGTGGTCTAGAGGATAAGTCATAACAAAAACAGATGAAAGAGAGTGGATTTGAGAGGGCATTACAGAGCTATAAAAAATGGAAAGGGATATGAATTAGAAAGAGGGTGGAGGCTTTTAATGATTCAAAAATATTTACTGTATACTTGGTATGTGTCAGGCTTTTTGCTTGGAACAAAAACCATTATTATGAGAGAGCTTGCACGAGAGAGAGAGAGAGAGAGAGAGAGAGAGAGTTTTTGCCCTGAAGGTATCTGCAGGTATTTGGGGAAGTGACAGGTGTCGGGCACAGGATTAAGAACAGCAGATTCTAAAGGGTGAAGAGCAGGATGATGAATTTAGTTTTAGCCATTTTAAATTTGGTGTTGTGAAAATGTAAACTATGTCTAGTACACAATTATAAACATGGGAATGAGTGTAGGAGAAAAGCCAGGGTAAGAGTTATAAATTTTAGAGTATACCAAGTAGTGTGAAGTTAATGCCTGAGGCAGGCATGAGGTGGAAGTAATGCTTCCAAGACTAATAGATTAGTACGCATGGAGATTAATAACAGAGCCATAGGTACTTCAAGAATTCAGGCATTACACATGATTGGTGAAAGAAAGGAAAAGAGTTAAAACAAATAGTGAATAGAATACAAACTAGTCAGTCAAATTAGAAAGAGGGTCAAATTATGATCTTACTTTTTCAGATATTTCCCTGTAATACTTTACATACATCTCAAAATGTTGATATGTAGTATTGTTGGTCATTTCCAAATATTAACCTATATATTATTTAGATGTCATTTCGAAGTATATGTAGTAATATCGGTCACAATAGAGATGATTGTGGAAGAGACAGTGTTCTGTGATGTAACTGCTGCCTGACGCTACCTTGCTGCTTCTGGACATTTGTGTTAGATTAGTCAGATATGGATCAGAACAGAGCCTGCTTCCTGTAAACCCCTTCAGAGACTGTCGGACTTCTCCCCATGCCTCAAGCATGCTGGTTCCTGGAATAGTCCTTGCCTTGCCTTGGGTAAGTATGTAAGGTATTTCCCCCTTACCTGAGACAGGTCATACCTTAGTACCCCAACCATCCTGTTTTGTCCTATATTACTACTCAGCACCTACCATCGGGCTCTGAGGATGTCCATGTCGTCTTAATAAACTCATATTGTAATGCTGAAGTTGTCAGCCTCTTCCTTTAGGCTCTTGCCCTGAGAAATTATATGAAACATGATATGTGAATAAATATAGATATACAGACTGGAGGGGAATTTTATCAGAGAATTGATTCCATTGGTAACCATGTATTGAGAAGCCAACTGGGGACACTGAGGCAATTCAGAAATTAGCAACAGCGGAAAGCCATTACTACTTGTAGGTGTGAAGGAACAATAGAAGGTGGCTTTACCCAAGCTTAAGCCTAAAGGCATCTGAAGTGAGTCACAGAGATAGTGGGGACTCCTCAACAGAAGCTGGGCGCCAAGAGAAGCTATAACAGGCATGAGGAAATAGCTCGCCTTTTCCCTGCTTCTTCCCCATCTAAGGTCTGTGCTGTGAGTGTCTCCCATTGGCAGAGAAGGGAGAATGCCTGCATGCCAGAGCTCAAGGGATCCTGGAAATTGTAGTTCCCTTTTATAGGAGAAAGAGTGAGAGAAAAACAGTGCAGAGGAATTGATTATCTTTTTGTTACTGATTTCTTATTTTATTATGTTATAATCAAAGATTATAGTTCATTTGATAACGATTGTTTGGTATTGGTTGAGGCACACTCTGAAACCTAGGACCTAATCAAGTATTGTAAATATTCCAAGTGTTGTTGGGAAAAATGTGTAATGTATTCTCTATTTTTTGTATGTCTGGAAAGTATTTCATATATATCTGTCAGATTTGGTTTGTTAATTGTGTTATCCACACAATAAAGATACATCTCTATCCATACAACTATGTTGATGACATGAAGTAAGTCTTTGAAAGAAGTTTGTTAAAAAATTTCTCTCACTATGACTATGGATTTATCAAATCTACATGTCAGCTATATGGAAAATAGTCTATAAGGAACATGAATGAAAATAGTTGTAAGGCTGGTTACTGGAGAGAAGCTTGAGTTTGAGTTGGGAAATCAAGATTACCTCATTATATTTTAGTTGGTTTGTAAGTTATCTTTCAATAAAGAGGATTTAAGTCATCTCAGAAAACACTACTGAAGTATGGAAGAAGATAGAAGTAAAAGATAACTAGAAGGTCAAAGGCAACTTTCAGAAGTTGGCAGAATTAATGAAAGATTTTATTTTATCTTTTCCTAGTGAGAGGAGAAGAGACAGAAAGACTCTTGCATGTGCCCTGACTGGGATCCATCCACCCAGTAAACCTCATCTGGGGCCCATGCTTTGCCTATCTGGGGCCATGCTCACAACTGAGCTATTTTTAGCACCTGAGGTGGAGGCTTCACAGAACCATCCTCAGTGTCCAGGGCCAATGCACTTGAACCAATTGAGCTATGGCTGCAGGAGGAGAAGAGAGAGAGAGAGAGAGAGGAGTAAGAGGGGTGGAGAAGCAGATGGTCACTTCTTCTGTGTGCCCTGACCAGGAATCAAACTCAGGACATCCACACACCAGGTTAATGCTCTACCACTGAGCCAACCAGCCATGGCCATGGGAAGATTATCTTAAGGGGGGGGAAACCTTTCATGGTTTCAGGCAGAAAATAAGGAGTCGTTTCAGAGGGACATAAAACACATATATGTGCCTACATGTGCTTTTCTGCTTGTTTCTGTCTAGCAGTGTGTTGTTGTTCAGCTTGGTTCTGGGTAAGGAAAATGAGTTCTGAAAAAAATGATTGCAATTAATAGAACACCATTAACTTACCTTGTGTGTGATTTATCATATGATTAGTTAGCAGATTACTCCAGTGACAGCTTGTTAAGAAGTCTGCATTAAGCTTTTGGTACAACAGAGAAAAGTGATTAACTTGATAAAGATTCATGAGCATATATGTTTCCAGTTTTGAGCTATTATGAGAATGAAGACTGAAATTCTGAATTCCATAGCATGCACTGCCTTGATGGATTTTAGTGTAAGATTGTGCATGACTTACATCTCTCCCACAAGTTTGCACAGGCTTAGAAATTTTTTTTTATTAAGGTTGTTATGCAATCTGTTGACACAGAAATGCATGGAAAGAATATTCTTAGGCGTATTAATCTTGACTTACAATTATGTGTTTGCCTTCCAGTGAATTAGTGCCAAACTACTTTTTCTGTTTTGTATTATCAAGGAGGAAACCATACTTTAAGATTATTGCAACTGGAGCCATCTTTCATAAGTCAGTTTTAGAGCTATCACAAATAAATTATAAGCTAGATTTAACTATGAAGCCATTGACACACTTCATATAAATAGAAAATGAAAAATCCTGTGTAAAGTTAGATGTAACATGTGCTTCTAAATTTTCCACCTTTGTGGAACCCCACTAACATGACAAATGAAGGGACAGTTTAAGGCTGAAACACAATGAATGGAGCGAGTTGAAGAAGAGCTCATCAGAACTCACACTCCTTTTACCATCACTTCCACAAAGTATTGCTGCCATTAGGTTCTAAGTCTTTGGATAGTCTGTAAATCAGATTAGTCCTTAGTGTTCTCTACTGCTTGATTAGATTTAATTTCTTTTCAGTTCTATTCATTCTATCACTATGTTTCCCCAAAACTCAGATAAAGACAATTGTTCAGTAGTCATGGTAATAAATGGCCATAAAAACTTGGTTTTTAACTTATTTATTTTGTGATTTTTTTTATGATATATCTCCTTGGGCAAAGAAAATAAATAAACAAAAGAATGGATCTACATCAAACTAAATATTTTTTGCACAACAAAGAAATCCATTAACAAAACAAAAAAAACACCTACTGAATGGGAGAACATATTTGTCAATGATATATTTGAGAAGGGGTTAATATCCAAAATTTATAAAGAACTTATACAACTCAACACCAAAAAAAAAGAAACAATCCAATTTTAAAAATGGGCAGAGGACCGGGGTAGATACTTCTCCAAAGAGGACATACAGATGCCTAGTAGACATGCAAACTGTCACTAATTATCAGAGAAATGCAAATTAAAACCACAATGAGATACCACCTTATGCCTGTTAGAATGGCTGTTACCAATAAGTCAATAAACAAGTGCTGATGAGGATGTAGAGAAAAGGGAAACCACATGCACTATTAGTGGGAATGCAGATTGGTACAACAGCTGAGGGAAACAGCATGGAGTTTCCTCAAAAAATTAAAAATGGAACTGCCTTATGACCCAGCAATTTCACATCTAGGTATATATCCGAAGAAACCCAAAACACTAATTCGAAAGGATACACACACTCTTATGTTCACTGCAGTGTTATTTACAATAGCCAAGATACAGAAGCAATCCAAGTGTTCATCAACAGACTAGTGGATAAAGAAGAGGTGGTACATGTGTACAATGGAATATTTCTTAGCCATAAAAAGAATAAAATTTTATCATTTGCAAAAACACAGATGGAATTAGAAGATATTATGCTAAGTGAAATAAGTCAGACACAGAAAGACAAATACCTATGAGTTCACTTTTATGTGAAATAAACAAAATAAATGAACAAACAAAAGAGAAACAGACTCATATAGAGAGAATAAATTTATGGTTTCAGAGAAAATAGAGTTTGAGGGGGCTGGGTGAAGAAGTGAAGAAATTAAAAAGTACAAATTGGTAATTACATATTAGTCATAGGGATGTAAATCACAGCATGGGGAATATGGCTAATAAAATTTTAATAACTATGTATGGTGCCAGGTGGGTACCTGAATTATTGGGGGGATCACTTTGTAAATTATATAATTGTCTGACAACTATGCTGTACACCTGAAAATAATATAAAGTAATATTGAATATCAACTGTAATTAAAAAAAAATGAATAAAACGTGTGTAAGGAATGCTTTTTGGGGGAGGGGTTGCAAAGTCTAAGGGAGGCTGGTGATTGTCAGTGTGTGAAATGTCTGTTTTAATCTAAACTTTTATTGGGCTTCTCCAACAGTACCATGATAACAGTCCCAAAGTGCTCCCTCTTAAGAATCCAAAATGTTCAATTAGCCAGAGTTTGGGGTTTGACTTCCTTTTTTTCTCTGTTTTAATGTTTAAAATAGATGATTTTTTTTGTTATTCATAATTAATGTGAGAACCCTAAATTAAAGGATTACAACATGTAGTCAGGATGTTTTTTTAAAAAGCATACAAGATCTTAAACAATTTATTTCTCATATACCTTTTCTTGGGAAGTTACTGGACGAAAGGAAGCAAGAGAAAGATATAGGAGAAAACAGGAAACCCAATGTTGGAAAAAGCAAATGACAGCTTTAGAATGATGGTGAAGAGAGCCCCAGGATGGTATTTATACACCAGGGCAAACAAAACCACCTGCTGCCTGTATCAGTTATTTAGTACTGCATAACCAATCAACCCAAAAGCAGTGGTTTAAAATACCCACATGTTGATCTCTCAATTTTGTTGTATGGTTCCAGATGACTTAGCTAGCCTCACTCACACATCTGTGATCAGTTGACAGTTCAGCTGGGGATGATTGGTTCCAGATAGCCTCACATACATGTCTGACAGGTGCTAGGTGTTGGCTGGGGCCCTGGGGGTGACTGGGCTGTGCTCTGCTCACTCAACAGGTGAGCCTTGCTCTACACATGGCAGCAGGGCTCCAAAAGCCCAAAGCACAAGGACTTTTCAAGCTGCTACTGTGTCATCTTTGCTAACATTTCATTTTCCAAAGCATATCATATGGTCAAGCTCAGAAACAGAGTGGAAAGTACGTTCAGTTACAGAGGGAGAAACCATGACAGAGGAAAGGGACTTGTTGTTGGCCATTTTGTTATCAATCTATCACAGAGCTAACCAGAAAGTTCCAGGAGAAAATTCTTTAGGAAGATGAAAATGGTAACATGTAACTCATGAGTCTGAATTTGTTGAGAGATGATTTTGACAATTGTCAGATTTTTGTGTTGAATTCATAATAAATATAAAGATAACTAGGCAAAAGAAAAAATAGTCAATTATTAACTCTGAGGATAATAGAACATTGTTTAGCAATTTGAATAAACATAGTTTGCAACAAATTTAGTGGTAATTAGTGTTTACTTATTCATAAATCAACCAATTAACATTGAATACTGAACTAACCAAAGTTTCAATTAGTCCATAAAAGGGAAAAGATGGGGTACAGAAAAGTCAGTCCAATGGCAGGAAAGATGAAAGAGAGCTGAGTCGTACTCTTTCACTCCTCTGCCTGAATAGAAAATGAAGAGACTAGAAAGTCAAAAAGTAACAATAAAAGAATATTATCTAGAAAAATGAAGACAAATACCAAAAAAATCAGATAACTAACACTGGTACCTCTGGAAGAAGGAGATGAGTGAGGCACAAGGCCCTGTGTTGTTTCACAATAAGTCTTAAAGGACTACTTGTCTCAGAGTATGTGCATGCTAACTTAAATACAAATTAAAAAACAAGAAAAAAGAAAAATAATCTCCATCTTTAATCCAGACTGATATGCAGTAATCTCTGTTTAATATCAAGTAATAAAATGCAAAATGCAGAATACTTTGTAAATTATTGTTTGTGTTTTAAAAATGGAAGGAATGGGAAATATAAACAGATGCTTGTATACAAATTGAATAATCGGCAAGCTCTGCTGAGTCTCCCTTCAGGATAAATTCCAATTCAAACATATGTCACCCCTCCAACATTCTCATACATAGGAAAGCATCACCTCTTACCAGGCTAGGCCATTGGCTTTCTTGTTGCTTCCCTGGTCTTCCTTCTTTCACCCTTCAATCTAGTTTTCACACAACAACCTAAGAAAATCCAATTAAAAATTTTAAATTATTTTCCTATTAAGTGGGGTTCTTTTGTTTTTGTTTTTGTTTTTTAACACATTGATTAAACCCAGACTCCTCATCAGGGCTCCATAGCCTCATGTGATCTGGGTCTGACCTCATGCCCGTCCTGTTCTAGTCCCTTCTCACCTCAGGGTCTTTGCAGCCCCTGGGCCTCTGCCTAGAGAACTTTCCCCAGATACGTGTGACTCAGCCTCTCACTCATATCCCTGCACAAATGTCATTTTCTTTCCTTCCTAGTCCTTCTCACCGTACCCTCCCTTCCACACTACCTACTTATCATTATCTATCACAGTGATGGGCAATCTTCTGAGCTTGTTCTGTCAAAATTTGCTAAAAAACCGAGCATAACTCGGGTGGTGTGTCACTTTGAGAAAAATGGCCTAACCAAAAGTCCCAGAACTAGACGCTCTGTGCCGGAGTTCTGTTGTTTTGGCCTACAGACCTCCTGCACAGAGTATCTACACTACAGAAAATATTTTACCCTTGGCTACTGCACCTGGCCGTGCAGGAGCCGAGGATGAAACGTCCTTCTCGGCATGTGGCCCCATGCTTCTCTGGTATGCGGCCACATGCATCCACGTGTCATTGAAAATGGCTACACGTGTGAGTGCTGAGACGCGTGTCATAGATTCACCATCACAGGGCTATCACCTCACCCTGCCTTATTTTTCTTCATAGGACTTATCAGCACTTGACATTTTTATTCTTTTGAGATGGTGAGAGTGAGGGAGTGACAGAATGGGAGACAGAGGGAGAGACAGTGAGAAGCATCAACTCGTAGCTGCTTTCACTTTTTAGTTGTACATTGAGCTTCCCATAGGTGCCTGGACCAGGTGGCCCCTTGCTCAAGTCAGCATCCTTGAGCTTTTTATGTAAGTGACCTTTAGGCTCAAGCTGGAGAGCTGGGATCCTGTGAATAATTCCCTGCTCAAGCCAGTGACCCAATGCTAATAAGCCTATGCTCAGAGCTGGTGACCTCGGGGCTTGGAAGCAGCGACCTCAGCAGTCCAGGTGGGCACTTTATTCACTGCACCACCACAGGTCAGGCAGTACATGACATTTAAATATATTCACTATTTAGTTGTTTTTGCATTGTCTCCACCAACAAAATGTAAAGTCCCATGAGGGTAGCCATATTTGTTTGTTGTGTTTATTGCATTTATTCCTAAGCACCCAAGGCAGGGCCTCATGCTTAGTAGTTATTAATTTCTTTTGAATAAATTAATAAGTAATAAAAAATACACAAAGTATTAAAAAACCTATGTATAGTGGCCGCCTTGGAAAGGAGACCTAAGAATCTGAGTGTCAGGGGCAAGAGAATAAGGAAGACTTACTTTTTACTGCTTTGGGTCCCATGACCTTCAAACCCCTACAACATCCAGAGTTCAGGCAGTGATCTCCACACTGCTGCACGCCAAAGAGGTCCACAGGGTGAGAGAGAGGTGTGTGACAACATCTGTACTTAGAATTACTTTTTTCCTAAAAGAGAGAAGGCATGATCAATGTTAAATTCATAAGTTTCAAGGACACGTATGTAATTTAATAAATTACATCACAGTCCTGTTTAGGAGGTGTTTGTGAGCCTGAGCCCCCAGGCTTTTCTCCAGGGCTTCCTGTGGGTTCTCAGATTCAGCCTACCTCTCTCCCAGCAGGTACTGTAGTTTATGACCCTTTTCTGACTCTGCTTCTCCATTTCAGCCAAATCATTTGTATCTGATAACAGTGAAAGTGCTGAAATTTCTAATTGACTTAACTAAAAAATTGAATTCAAAGGTTTCCTTATCTTAACAATGCACTAACTCATTCAGTCTTATTCAGTGAGGTTATTAGAAATGGAGGAGATGTTGGCACAACCATTGCTTAACCAAAGTGTGTGTCCCTGTAAGTTACAGTCCCTTGGGTGTGTCCTGGGTGAGAATAGGCTGCAAGCCACTGATCTGTAGTCCACAATGTTATACATTATACAGTCAATACTCTAATTATATACAGTCCTTTGGCACATATGTATTTATAACCCGATAAGGACTTCTGGTAAGGACCCCTTTGTGTACAGTGCTACTGAGTTCCTCAGAGTTACAGGTATGGAGAATATTTAATAAAGACTGTTGGTTGTGTGATTAACATTAAAAAGCATGGATACTGCCATTGACTTATAATTATATCACCATGGCTTGCATAGTTAAGTATATAGCAAAACAACAACAACAACAAAATAACCCTGCATGCACACATACACGTTCATTTCTTTTTTAAATTATTACTTATTGATAATTTTTTTAGAGAGAGAGAGAAAAATATTGATCTGTTCTCAAGCATTCATTGGTTAGTTCTTGTATGTGCCTTGATGGGTGATCAAACCATAATCCTGGTGTATCAGGAAGATGCTTGAACCAACTGAGCTACCCAGCCAGGGCACATATGTTCATTTAGTATAAGCAAAAACTGTGTATCAATCGTTTTGGTTTTCCTTTCCACAGTGTCTAGTGAAATAGCTTTGTTATAATATGTACACTATAAAAACTAGATAAATGGATGAGTGAATGAATAAAGTCCACACTTTCCTCCTTAATAGTAATCATGGATACTGTTTATTAAGCACTAATTGTGGGCTATCCATTGAGCTAAGTCCTTATCATCATTTTCTCATTTAATCCTTACAATTATTATATATGAGCAGGTTTTTTAAACATTATAAATGAGAAAATGGGACTTAAAAAACTGCAATAAGTACCGTATTTCCCCACATATAAGACGCTCCCATGTATAAGACACACCTTAATTTTGGGGCCTGAAATTTGAAATAAAAAATGTATTACATAAAGTTATTGAACTCAAGTTTTATTCATCATAAAATTCATACAACTTCTCATCACTGTCAAAACTCCTACCCACTAGCTTGTGTCTGATGACAAATCACTGTCTTCATATATTGCCTTGTCCTCAGTTCCACCTATGGCATTTGAAATGCTACAACCACTGTATAAAATGCACCCAGTTTTAGACCCCAAATTTTTTGAACAAAGGTACATGTTATACATGGGGAAATATGGTAGTCCACAGCCACACAATTGCTAAATGGCAGATTCAGGATTCAAACTGAAATCTAATCCCAAAGCCAGTGGTTTTTACTAAAGAATACCAAAAAATAAAACAAAGAAAACACCCTCTGGATGAAAAGATGTTGAAATTTCTCCAATAAAACATTCCATCCAATGACTCAGTTTTGAGTGAAAATAAGCTATAAAATCAGGCTATTCTGCCCTGGCCAGATAAGTCGGTTGGTTAGCACATGGTCCTGAAGCACAAAGGTTGCCATTTTGATTTCTGGTCAGGGCACACACAGGAACAGATCAACATTTATGTCCTCTCACGCTCTCTCCCTTTCTTTCTCTCTAAAATCAATAAAATAAACATTAAATTTAAAAACTTTTATTAAAATGATCAGCATATTCTGCAAGAGCAGAAGTTAAAGATGTCATTAGCAAAATGCCTGGAGGGGGGAAATAAAGGGCCTTCAAAGTAGAACTCAGGACAGGTTTAAGTATCTGGTCAAGAGAAATGAAAACATTCACATTTTAAAACAATCAGAAGTTGCAGATGATCTTGAAAAAATAGTAGACAATTGGAAATTGTTACAAGAATGAGAAGTTGCTTCTTGGCCACAACTTCTATTTATTATAAATAAAAAGTAATAAGAAATTTTTAAATTAACAAGATCAAAACTCCAGTTTCATTCATCCAACAGGAACATTTCATATGCAACCAAGACACTGTTGAGCGAAGAAGACGCAAACAGTTTGAAGGCTTAGCTGCCACTAACAAGGAGTTCATCATCCATTGGAAGAGCTGAAGAGTCTCCACACAGGCTGGGAGGAGATGCTAGGTCAAGCGAGACCCAGCTTCATGAGTCCTGACGGCCTGGTAGAGAATTCTGAACTGATGGCGATCAAGTGGAAGCCATGGGGCAGCAAAGGGTTAAGAGGTTACTCTATGCCCTGCGCAAACACCGCCACATTGACAGCTCAGCACTGAGATAAAGAGATGTGGTAACCAGAGTCCTTCCGGAGATAAGGGGCTTAAATAAATTAATCAGAATTGTTTTGAACATGATAAGGGGTTTCGCTGATAAAGAGTGAGGCAACTGCTGAATTAGAAGGGAGATACATATTTCTCCAGAAGAAAAAAGTTATGCAGTTTAGGCAGCTTGTCTAGTGGAAAGGAAACTATTTTAATTAAATTAAGAGTCAACTGTCGTGTGTGTGTGTGTGTGTGTGTGTGTGTGTGTGTGTGTGTGTGTGTGTGTAAACCCTAAGCTGGCTGGCAGAGCATTTATGAGGTGATGTGAGGGAGGTTTTTAATTCACTTTAAATTTTTCATGTATTTTCTTTCTTGCCAAAATTTGAGCATGATGCAAAATAATAATGATAGTAATAATAATAATAAGCTGGCAGCAATAATAACATGAATTTCATTTTACTAAGCAGGTGCTGTACTAAACTGTTTACATATATGTTATTAGTTCATTCAGCAAATATTTTGTGAGCAATGGCTAAGAGCTAAGGACTAGGAATACAACAGCGACCTCAAAGAATTCTTAATCACCTCCATCCAAGCCTGGCAGCATTTCCACCATAACTGATAAGGAAGGCAAGACTCAGAAAGAAGGAAGATTAAGCAACTCACCTAAGGTCGCTGTGAGACAAGTGGTGGTACTGGGATTCAAACCTTGGTCTGTTTGTCTTCAAAGGCTGATCCCCCCTTTTACTACTACCCAATTGTTTCCCATTATCTATTTTAAAAGTAGAAGTGTTTTTAATAAAAATAAAACTTTCATTATAGCTCAATGCAGAAAAAAGGTAAAAGTGGAAGCATTTGGTTCATTCAGTGGCCTACCTATAAAAATAAATTTGTTTGAGCCCTGGCTGGTTGGCTCAGTAGTAGAGCATCAGCATGGTGTGTGGAAGTCCCAGTTTCGATTCCCAACCAGAATACACAGGAGAGGCACCCATCTGCCTCTCCACCCTTGCCCCACTTCTTTCTCTCTCTCTCTCTCTCTCTCTCTCTCTCTCTCTCTCTTCTCCTCCCACAGCCAAAGCTCCATTGGAGCAAAGTTGGCCCCGGGCACTGAGGATAGCTCCATGGCCTCTGCCTCAGGTGCTAGAATGGCTCCGGTTGCAATGGAGCAATGGCCCAGATGGGCAGAGCATCGCCCCCTGGTGGGCATGACAGGTGGATCTCGGTTGGGCGCATGCGGGAGTCTGTGTCTCTGCTTCCCCGCTTCTCACTTCAAAAAAATACCAAAAAAAAATTTTTTATTGTTGTTTCTATCAAGAGAACTAGATGGAATTGCTTAAGGATGAATACCACAAAGGCCCAAGTATCCTTCAGTTAAACAACTTTAGGGACAGTGGCTAAGCATTAATGTTGACAGAGATCTTCAGAGCGAGTAGATTCCAAATCTGAAAATGCCTTGGAATCAAAGCTTTCTGTTTCCTTCCCACTAACTGGTCAACTCACTGGGGCTCTTAGATCTGAAGTTGTAAAAAGCTCCCCCTTGGTGACCCATTGAGAAGCGATTCTAATACAACTCTGATCTTTTTGTGATTTCTCTTTACCACTCTTCTCTCTCTTCTACCCATGCTCCTCATTTTGAAACATTTGACCAGACTTGTGTACTAGAGCCACTTTATGGATATCCAACATTTATGAATTATCATCCTGAAATGCCTTGCTTTCCTCCCTTCTACTTCAGCTTTTCATTTCTAACTATCCTTCAGTTTTATACCACACAATCCTTTCAGAATGATGCAGGTCTGTTTCCTAGCTCCAATTTCTAATTTTCATTGGTAAAATTTAACACTCTTTTCCAGGTAATACCAAG
Organism: Rhynchonycteris naso; assembly: GCA_037038555.1. Classification (NCBI taxonomy): domain Eukaryota; kingdom Metazoa; phylum Chordata; class Mammalia; order Chiroptera; family Emballonuridae; genus Rhynchonycteris; species Rhynchonycteris naso. The sequence goes on from CM072997.1 coordinate 105,080,874, forward strand.
CTTATTTGTCTCAGCACCTTGGCTTGTCTTTCTGTTGGCTGTGTCCTGCAAAACTCTGTCCCCCTCCTTCTGCCCTACCAATTGCCTCAGATCAATCCTGGCTTCATGAATTGCTTATGCAGCAATCATTTTTACAATTCCCTTATGAGCTGTCCTGCAATATCTACTTATTTCTAGTCTTGGCCATTTCTGGAGAGTGATAATGATTTAAACAATAATTCCTCCAATTTTATACATTAAAATGAGCTATTTTATACTTCTTTCCATTGGTCCCTCCTTCCAGAATAATGCTTCTCAATGTGGTCACTTGGGAATTTGTGAGGAATGCAAATTCTTGAGCCCCACTCTACATCTACTGAACAGAAACTATGGGGACAGTCTGAAGCAATCTGTATTTTTACAAGTCTTCAGATGATTCTGATGTATTCATGTTTGAGAACTCCTGCATCACAAAACAAGACTCTTCTTGGACCAACTTTCCTGCAGAGATTTAGCTTGACCTAGAGTTTTTGGTCACATTGAGGTTACAATCTGCTGGTCTCATTCCCAAAAGACACTTCAGTTTTTCTGATATAGTTTTTTCTTGGTCTAAGGGCATATCATTGGTTACATCCTTTTGAGGGGTGGATACAAGTGAAGCCTTCTGATTTTGTTTTTTTCTATAAATTCTAATTACAGAAATTATAACTAAGGTTTTCCTGTATGTAAAAATATTTTTAGGCAAAGTTTGACAGCCAATGGTTACTTATGGAAGGCAGCCAATATATATTTTAGCATAAACACAAAACATTAGATCTTGATACCTAGGGTGTCCTATAGATATTTACCTGATAGATAGTTTGGAAAATATGAGAGATATGATAATTATAGTGAAAATCAAATTTGGTTGATCAAAAAGACTTCATGAGGGACATGAAAATTATGTTAAATTTTTACAGATGGTAAAAATATAATTTTTCAGGCAGAAATAGGGATAAGGACAATGTTGAAGGCAGATTGCGATTATAAATGTGGTTTAATACATTGGGCCAGAACCCTGGTTTTAAAATGAAAATGCCTAGAATTCTACTCCAGCTCTGCCCCTTAGAAGCTGTGTGACTGACTATGCTTCACATTTGTGAGGTTGAAGTTACAGTGGTACCTGCAGGTGGTGAGCAGAATTCCAATATGGCCTTAAGATTTCTGCCTCATGGTATGTATTCTTTATCCCTTGAGTGCTGGATGGCACCAGAAAATATAATGGGATATCACTCCTGCAATTAAGTTATTAATCAGTTGCCTTGGAGTTAATCAAAGAGAGAGAATTATGGGCAAGCCTGACATAATCAGGTAAGCCTAGTCAGGGAGGGGATGAAGCCTCAGACTCTCCTATTCTACTACTACCATGGAAGAAATCAAACAAAATATGAGTCAGAGTCACATGGCAGAACCTAAAGGTGACCTCTTAGAACTGAAAGCAATCCCCAGCTGAGAGCAGGACCATGGGCATCTTGTTAAAAGGAATTGAACTTCAGCAACAAGCAGTGAACTTGGAAGAGGATCTCAGGTGGATTATAGCCCCAGCTAACACCTTGGTTACAGTTTGTGAGACTGTGGGCCGAGAACACAGATAACCTCTAGCTAGATTCCTGACCACAGAAACTGTAAAAGAATAAAGTTGTGTAGTTTTAAGACACTAAATTTGTTATAGAATTAGCAACAGAAAACTAATGTACTACTTCAGAGGGTTGTAATTAAGAGATGTTTCTTAAGTACTTACCATAGTGCTTAACTTAGAGTAAATGCTTAATAAAACCTAACTTTAAAATATGACAAATAATTATGGATGACCAGATTTGAGAAAATTAAGGTAATGTGAGGCAAGGGCCCTATCGGGAAAGAGGAAGTCACATGTTACCTTGTGAGGAATGTGGTAATTGATGCACATGTGGCCAGATGGAAGAAAGCCTCAAGCCTCATGCTCTTTGGGGCCATTTGAGAACATTGGAGAGATGTATCAAGGTCCTGTGGCAGGGGAAATGAGGCACCAGTTGAAGAAGTCTCCAGTGAGGTAGAAACTAAGGATCTCTTCAAGCCATACTCATTGGGCCAAGGAGAGCTTTTTTCCCAATTAGAAAAATGAAATCTTGTACATGGCTCACTGTTTCAACTATGATCCCTGACAGAGAAGCATTCAGTAAAAAGTGCTTCTTGATCAACTGAGCATTAAGCAGTTTCTCTCTCAGACACACCCAAGGTGCTGTTCACTGACTAGTGGCTTCTCCCTGCTCCACCAATAAAAGCCTAACTTGACATCTAGGTTTGTCTTTGCCCCAAACTTGTCAATCAAATAGACCCAAAATCTGCTCTCTGATTACAATTTTATTAAGAATCTTGTCCTGAACTGAGCCTCTTCAAGCCTTACCAGCAATCCCAGTTGATTTTGACCCCTACTGGGTCAACTTCAAGTACGTTCCATCATTTCCCCGGTCCTACCTGATTAGGTCCCTGCTAATCTAACTCAATAGGGCCCTTTCCAAAAGAGAACACATGTTTAGGAATTCACTGAATACAACTAATGGATAGTAAGCTTTAAGATGGCTTGAACTTAGAAGAATCTAAAGAATAAACTGTCAAACTTATGGTGAAAAAATGGCACACAAAATGCTAGATCAGATATTATGGAGATTTGGAGAGTGAGAGGTATAGTTTATCTTCATTTATCTTATTTGGGAAACAAAACAGAGCATAAAAAATTAACAACATAAATCATACATAATAACTTAATATGGCAAAACAAGAGATATTACAAGAGAACACAAAGCTCCTGACTGGTGGTGCAGTGGATAGAACATTGACCTGGAATGCTGAGGTCCCAGGTTGGAAAACCTCAAGATCGCTGGCTTCAGTGTGGGCTTATCTGGTTTGAGCACTGGCTCACCAGCTTGAGTGTGGGGTCATCTATGTGAGCAGGACATCATAGATATGAGTCCCATGGTTGCTGGCTTGATGTCCAAGGTTGCTGGTTTCAGCCCAAGGGAACTGATTTGAGCAAGGGGTCATAGGCTCAACTGGAGCGCCCCCCCCCCGATCTAGGCATATATGAAAAACAATCAATATATTTGAACAACTAAAAGTGCCATAACTACAAGTTGATGCTTTCCATCTCTCTCCCTCCCTGTCTGTCTGTTTCACTTTCTCACAAAATAAACAAAAAAAAACAAGAGAACACATGTCTGATTACCCAATAGATGGTCAGGATAGAAACTTCCACACAAGTTCAAGAAGGGCCAAATCACTGTCGGCTTTTTGAATCAGGAAACATCACGGGAAACAAAGAAATGTTTGATCTGTATTCTGAAGTATAGGCAGTATTATGGGTAAAATTTTGTCTATTCTCCACCCCAAATTCGAATATTGAAGTCCTAATTCTCAGCACCTTAGAAGGTGATAATATTTGGACAAAGGGTGAGTTTTTAAAGAGATAATTAAGTTCAAATAAGGTAATAAGTGTAGGGTCTAATCTAATACAATTGGTGTACCCATAATCAGAGCAAATTAGTACACAGACACAGGGAGAAGACCATGTGAGGATACAGAGAAAGCCATTTCTGCTGATACCTTAATTTTGGACTTCCAACCTCCAGAACTGTGAGAAAATAATTTCTGTTGTTTAGGTCCCCCAGTCTATGGTGCTTTGTTATGGCAGCCTTAGTAAATAAAGACAAACAGTACCTGGTGTCATTTGCCCTTTCAATGCAGGGGAATTAACAGATTCTATAAGTCAAGAAGGAAATGAAGGAAGCAATAGAAGAGACTTAATAGAAATAAGAAGTTTAATTTCAGGAAATAGTGTAGATAAAAATAAACGAATAAGAAAAAGTGGACAGTGGTTGCCACAATAAAGCTTGGTTGGGGAAAGAGCACCAAGGTTATTTACTCCAGCAGAGATACCCTTATTTTGAGTTGATGGGAGAGAAAACTTCATGAACTCAATGACAAAGAGACAAGGAAGAAGCAAGAGGAAAGGATTCTCAGGAAAATCTGTGGAAGTAAAGCCCAAAGGAAGTGAAAAGTGACAAGGAAGGTCTAAGTTATTGAACACAGAAGAATAGAGAAAGGGAAGAAACATTAGTCCTGAGATTAAAGGAAGTAAAAAATTAAGAATCTAAGGAAGTAAAATGAGTTCAATGAAGCCTTAAAAAGCTAAAAATAAACAATACACATATGGGTAAAGTGTTATATAAACCAGAAACAAATTGAAATAGTGTTGTATCATTTAATGTGAAAGTCACAGTTTAAGGGGATAAGAAAAGAAAGAAATAAGAAACAAAGTAACATGGGAAGAATGACTGGATTTGGTCATCTACTAAACCTTTTCAAGATCCTCTGAGCCAAAAATTTCCCTTTGCACCATTTGAAACCAGCCAAAATAATAAAATAACTATGGTTGGAAAGGAAAAGAGTGATACCTTGCTTTTTGTCTGTGTTGAATAAATTAGATATAATTTACCCAAGGTAGAACTTATGTACAAGCTCCTCACCACACAGCCCGTTTTGGGGAAACCACACAGCCTATGGCTCCTACCAAGAGGGTAATCATGTTTCATATTACATAGCCTCTGCTACCCTTCCCTAACCCCTCAATCCCCAGTTCTTTCAATGCTTCTCACTAGAACTTTTAATGAGCGTGTAAGCCTGGGGCAACCAATTTTCAGATCGGTTTATGGTTCATGAAGAGCTTGGCATAAAGACTCTATTCAAATAAGGATATTGTTGGATCAGCAGACACAATGAAACTGACAAATAGTGAATAAGTTGAAGCTCTGAGTTACCAGAAAAGTTGAGGAAGCAGTTATGAATAAACAGAAGCCAAGGTAAGCCAAAATCAAGGTCTTCATTAGGAGAGTTGAGAAATTGGTGAATGGCAATAGTAATGGTAGCTGTGTGAATGAGGGGATGTTGAGTCACTGGAAGTAGAGGATCCCTGCATTTGCCAGGCAATGACATAACTCAGATCAGTGATTCTGCACTGCATGCCTCTACTTCCTGGGTATATGAGGCCAGCACCCATGACACTGACTCTAACATTATGGTTTTTCCTGAATTCCCAGGAGGTTCACAGTCCTCTCTTCCACAAATATCCTCACAATACCTCTACTTCCACCTCCCAAATGAACCACTGTTCTTTGTAGTGAGAGTATATTGACAAACATCTCAATAATAATGTTGGCTAACACTTATTTAACATGTATTATGTGACAAGCACTAGGCTGTTAACTTTTGTTCAAGCTTATTTAATTTTCTCAACAATCTTTGAAGCACTATTCAGTTGCACCAATTTACATGTAACAAAACCTGACTTAGGGAAGTTACCTCACTTACTCAAGGTTACACAGCTATTGTGAGGCAAAGCTGGTTCTGAATCCACATCTGTACAGCTTCAGATCCCAAACATATAATTATATTTAACTTCTGTCAAGTTACATTTTTTCTTTGAAATCCTTTTAGATTAGATAGTAGGAGTCAACTACTTCCAAGTAATAAAAATTTAAATGTAATAATAAAAACTAATAGAAAAGGGGGAATAGATTCTTTTTTTTTTTTTTTCAGGGACAGAGAGAAAGTCAGAGAGAGGGATAGATAGGGACAGACAGACAGGAACGGAGAGAGGTAAGAAACATCAATCATTAGTTTTTCGTTGTCGTTGCAACACCTTAGTTGTTCATTGATTGCTTTCTCACATGTGCCTTGACCGTGGGCCTTCAGCAGATCGAGCAACCCCTTGCTGGAGCCGGTGACCTTGGGTCCAAGCTGGCGAGCTTTTGTTCAAGCCAGACGGGCCTGTGCTCAAGCTGGCGACCTCGGGGTCTCGAACTTGGGTCTTCCGCATCCCAGTCCAACGCTCTATCCACTGCGCCACTGCCTGGTCAGGTGAAAATTATCTACTTTTAAAAAATTTAATTATAACTTTGATTTCTCTATTTTTCCTTACCAAGTCTTAAGCTCCTCAGCAATTAATTCTCTACAAAGAGGGCTTTAGAAACCAAATTTGGATGTATGAGAGATTAATTTGCATGAAAAAACAAAAGAGAAATGAAACTGAAGAGTTTACAAAATTTATGTGCAAGAAAAAATTGTGAAATATAAAGTACAAGATTCCAAATCTTTTAATTATGCTGAAGTAATAACTAAGATATTTTCTTTTTAAAATCTTTAATTTATTTTATTGATTTTAGAGAGAAAAAAAATGGGAGAGAGAGAACAAAACATCAATTTGTTGTTTTACTTATTTCTGCATTCATTGATTGATTCTTGTAAGTGTCCTGACTGGGTATCAAATCTGTAACTGTGATATATGGGTATAATACTCTAATCAACTGAGCAACCTGGTCAGAGTAAGATTTTTTTCTCAAAATTGGGAAATTTTTCAGAGCTATATAGAGGATATAATTATTTGGAAATTAAAAATATTGTTAAATACATGTTATCCCCAGGAGGGCATAGATTTTTTTTGTCCTTCACTGTTGGATTCTTAGAAGCTAGAATAGCTGCTGGTATATAGTAGCTGCTCAATAAAATCTGTTAACAAAAATGAATAAATGACCCAAACTCAAAAGACAGATTTCTCTCTGAATTCAATCTCTAAATGATACATGAATTTGAGCAAGTCATTTTGCAAGGCATATTTTTTTCTTAATCTGTGAGATTTTAAGTTTATTTATTTACTTAAAAGATATTATAAGAAGATGAGATTTTTCCTACCAAATATCAAAATTAACAACATGGCACTGATTTAAGAATGGGTAATAAATTAGTGGAACTGAATAGAAAAATTTAAAGACAGATTTCCTCTGTGTTTGTGTGCATATCACAATATAGTATATGGGTATGTGTGTATTACTCCAGAAAGGCAGCACATAAGATCAGTATATAAAATAAAATGAACTGGTTTGGGACAACTAACTATTGTTTAGGAATAAAAATAACGTTAATTCCCTCTCATACCATATACTAGCCAAATTTCTGTAGGTCACTAACCTGACCATGTTTTAATTAAAAAAGAAAACTATAAAACTACCAGGAACCAAATTTATAGCAATGTGAATTACCTCAGTGTGATAATTATTTTTTCTAAAAGTAACATTAAACCCATAACTATAAAAAATATTAAAATGTAAACAGCTATAATTGTTTTATATAGAAAAGTATTATAAATAGCCCTGGACAGAGGTGCAGTGGATAGAGTGTTGACGGTTTGACCCTGAGGGTGCTGGCTTGACCCCTGAGGCTGCTGGTTAGAGCCTAGGTCAGGGCACATATTGAATCAATCAATGGCACAGCCAAGTGGAAAAGCAAGTTGATGCTTCTCTTTTTCTCCCTCCCTTCCTCTGTCTCAAAGTGCTATAAACAAAGTTGGAAGGTAAATGTCAATCAAAAAATTCATAATTATAACAGAAAACAAAGAATCATCAGCTATAATATAGAGTGTTATAAATCAATAAGAATTACAAACAACATGTGACACAGTAGGAGAACAAGAAAATGGAATAAGGGGGAAATTCAGGGAAAAAAATCATACAAATAGCTAATGGCATTAATATATGTGCATAGTAAATAAATGGTCAATAAACATGAAAATTTATTGATCATTAGTACAAAACTAATATAACGTTTTGGAGGCCATCTTGGTGATATGTCTCAATAGAGTGGACATAAGTAAAAATTTTATCAGTTGAGATAAAATTCACATACAATAAAATTCACTCCTTTTAAGTATGCAATTTAGACATTTAAGTACATTCACAAAGATGGGCAACCATCACCACTCTCTAAGTCTAAAACATTTTCATCAATTCCCCCACCTCTCAAGAAATCCGTTCACAGTTACTCTCTATTCCCCATTCTTTCAGCCCCACTGTACTTCCTATCTCTATTTTTGTCCGTCAGCTCCACTATACTTCCTATCTCTATATTTGTCCGAGGCATTCTTAAGCCAGTTGAATTGCCTTCTTGTTTAACTAAATAGTCTATCAGTGATGAACTCTCTATAAATGGATTAATAGTTCTCAAATTTTTGTATAGAGAAATCTAAATTTCTAAAATGTTCACATAGGATAAAAATTAAGAAAGACAACAAACAGAAGGAAAAACAAAGGATAATTCTGGAATACCAATTGAAAAATGAAGATTTAAATGATTTATCAGCAAGCTGTAAACATAGCTTGAAAAGTAAAGAGTAACTTGATCAGATTATTGAAGAGAATGACCTTTTCTTGGGTCTGATGGTCTTACTATTGTTATCTTAAAAATATTTTTTTAAATCAATGCATGTATACAAAAAATAAATGGAAGGAAGGAAGGAAGGAAGGAAGGAAGGAAGGAAAGAAGGAAAAGAGGCAGGGAGAGAGAAAGAAAGAAAGAAAGAAAGAAAGAAAGAAAGAAAGAAAGAAAGAAAGAAAGAAAGAAAGAGAGAGAGAGAGAGAAAGAAGAAAGAAAGAAAGAAAGAAAGAAAGAAAGAAAGAAAGAAAGAAAGAAAGAAAGAAAGAAAGAAAGAAAGAAAGAAAGAAAGAAAGAAAAATGGTGCTGAAGAGCTTACTGCAAAGGGTCAGCATGCTTTGCTCCTACCTTTCAGCCCTTCCCCATCCTTTTGGCATACACTCAAACCTTAGACTCACACTTGAGAAGCAACCAAATTTAAACTTTCAATGGCCACAGTTTTTAAAATTCTTCTGACTGATTACTTCCCTATCTCTCAATAATACAGTCATATCGCCACTTCTTTATTTATCAGACAGATGATCTGCAGACTTCCTTCCCATTCTAATAGATGAGAGCTTAGTTCACTTACCCCTCCCCTTTCAATATGAATGTCTCACTATTTTTAATTCCTCTATCATAATTTTAGGTAATGCATTTACTTCAGTTCCTTTTCATAACTTTCTTAATATATGTACTTTTGTTTCCTATTTCATTGGATAGAACCTGTATCTTTCTACTCCCCACTCTATATAGGTTCCCTCCCTTTCCAATATCAACTCTTGCACTGCTGTTTTCTGTAAAATTTCAATAAAGAAGCCCAAGTGACCAATATAATGAAATGAGAAGTTTTAAAAATGACATTTAAAAAGATTATGAAATAGTTCATGCACATAGTCAATAATAGAGATTAATATAAGAACACATGAATTCACCACTCGACTTTATCAGATTTTAACATTATAACATATTTGCTCAAGTTTAAAAAAAACAATCTTTTTTATTATTAATTTTAATGGGGTGACATTAATAAATCAGGGTACATATGTTCAAAGAAAACATCTCCAGGTAATCTTATCATTCAATTTTGTTGCATACCCATCACCCAAAGTCAAATTGTCCTCTGTCACCTTCTATCTGGTTTTCTTTGTGCCCCTCCCCTCCTGACTCTCCCACCCTCTCTCCCTCCCCCCACTCCGTAATCACCACACTCTTGTCCATGTCTCACAGTCTCACTTTTATGTCCCACCTATGTATGAAATCATGCTGTTCTCAGTTTTTTTCTCTTTTACTTATTTCACTCCATATAATATTATCAAGGACCATCCATTTTGTTGTAAATGATCCGATGTCATCATTTCTTATGGCTGAGTAGTATTTCATAGTATATATGTACCAAGGCTTTTTAATCCACTCATCCTCTGACGGACACTTGGAATGTTTTCAGATCTTTGCTATTGTGAACAATGCTGCTACAAACATGGGGGCACATTTCTTCTTTTCAAACAGTGCAACGGTGTTGTTAGGGTATATTCCTAAAAGTGGAATAGCTGGGTCAAAAGGCAGTTCAATTTTTAATTTTTTGAGGAATCTCCATACTGTTTTCCACAGTGGCTGCACCAGTCTGCATTCCCACCAGCAGTGCAGGAGAGTTCCCTTTTCTCCACATCCTTGCCAGCACTTGTTCTGTGTTGTTTTGTAGATGAGCGCCATTCTAACTGGTGTGAGGAGACATATCATTGTGGTTTTAATTTGCATTACTATAATGATTAGTGATGTTGAGCATTTTCTCATATGCCTATTGGCCATCTGTATGTCCTCTTTGGAGAAATTTCTATTCATTTCTTTTGCCCATTTTTTGATTGGATTGTTTGTCTTTCTAGTGTTGAGTTTTATAAGTTCTTTATAAATTTTGGTTATTAAGCCCTTATCAGAAGTGCTGTCGAATATGTTCTCCCATTGTATGGTTTGTCTTTTTATTCTGTTCTTATTGTCTTTAGCTGTGCAGAAACCTTTTAGTTTGATATAGCCCCTTTGGTTTATCTTGCCTTTTATTTCATTTGCCCTTGGAGATAAATCGGCAAATATATTACTGCTACAGATGTCAGAGAGCTTGCTGCCTATGTTTTCTACTAAGATGCTTATGGTTTCACGGCTTACATTTAAGTCTTTTATCCATTTTGAGTTTGTTTTTGTGAATGGAGTAAGTTGATGGTCTAGTTTCATTTCTTTGCAGGTAGATGGCCAATTTCCCCAACACCATTTGTTAAAGAGGCTGTCTTTACTCCATTGTATGTTCTTTCCTCCTTTGTCAAATATAAGTTGTCTGTAAAGGTGTGGGTTTATTTCTGGGTTCTCTGTTCTGTTCCTTTGATCTATATGCCTGTTCTTATGCCAGTACCAGGCTGTCTTGAGTATAATGGCCTTGTAGTATACCTTTATATCAGGAAGAGTGATACCTCCTGCTTTATTTTTTCTTTTTAAGATTGCTGAGGCTATTCATGCTCTTTTTAGATTCCATATAAATTTTTGGAATATGTGTTCTATATCTTTGAAGTATGTCATTATTATTTTAATTAGTATTGCATTGAATTTATAAATTACTTTGGGTAATATAGAAATTTTAATGATGTTTATTCTTCCTAACCATGTGCATGGTATATGCTTCCACTTGTTTGTATCTTCCTTGATTTCTTTTATCAATGTGTTATAATTTTCCGAGTACAAGTCCTTAACCTCCTTGGTTAAATTTACTCCTAGGTACTTTACTTATTTGGTTGCAGGATTGTTTCCTTAATTTCTTTTGCTGACAGTTCATTGTTGGTATATAAAAATGCCTCTTATTTCTGAGTATTAATTTTATATCCTGCCACCTTGCCGAATTCATTTATCAGGCCCAGTAGTTTTTTGATTGAGACTTTAGGGTTTTCAATATACAATACCATATCATCTGCAAATAATGACAGTTTTACTTCTTCTTTTCCAATTTGGATGCCTTTTATTTCTTCTTCTTGTCTGATTGCTGTAGCTAGGACTTCCAGAACTATGTTGAATAAGAGTGGTGAAAGTGGGCACCCCTGCCTGGTTCTTGATCTTAAGGGGATTGCTTTTAATTTTGGCCCATTTAGTGTGATGTTTGCTGTGGGTTTGTCATAAATGGCCTTTATTATGTTAAGAACTATTCTCTGTATTCCCACTTTACTGAGAGTTATGAGCATGAATGGGTGCTGGATTTTATCAAATGCCTTTTCTGCATCTATTGAAATTATCATGTGATTTTTGTCCTTCCTTTTGTTTATGTGATCAATCAAATTGATTGATTTGCAAATATTAAACCAGCCTTGCCTCTCCAGAATATATCCCACTTGAACATGGTGTATGATTTTTTTCATATATTGCTATTTCGGTTGGCTAATATTTTGCTGAGAATTTTAGCGTCTAAATTCATCAGGTATATTGGCCTATAATTTTCTTTCTTTGTGTTGTCTTTGCCCGGTTTTGGGGTCAGAATTATGCTCGCCTCATAAAATGAGTTTGGAACTCTTGCTTCCTCTTGAATTTTTTGAAATAGCTTAAGGAGGATAGAGTTAGTTCTTCTTTAAATTTTTGATAGAATTCACTTGTGAAGCCATCAGGCCCAGGACTTTTCGTTTTTTGGAGTTTTTTGATAACTGTTTCGATCTCATCTGTTGTAATTAGTCTGTTTTGGTGTTCTGATTCTTCCAGATTGATTTTTGGAAGATTATATGATTCAAGAAATTTGTCCATTTCACCTAGGTTGTCTAATTTTTTGGCATAGAGTTCTTCATAGTATTTTCTTACAATTCTTTGTATTTCCATTGTGTCACATGTTATTTCTCCACTCTCATTTCTAATTTTATTGATTTGAGTTCTCTCTCTTTTTTTCTTGGTGAGTCTAGTTAAAGGTTCATCAATCTTGTTTACCTTTTCAAAGAACCAGCTCCTGGTTTCATTGATCCTCTGTATTGTTTCCTTAGCCTCTATGTCATTTATTTCTGCTCTGATCTTTATTATTTCCTTCCTTCCACTAGTCCTGGGATTTATTTGCTGTTGTTTTTCTAGTTCTTTTAGATGCATGATCAGGTTGCTTATTTAAGCTTTTTCTAGCTTCTCATGGTATGCCTGTAGTGCAATGAACATCCCTCTCAGTACTGCTTTTGCTGTGTCCCATAAATTTTGAGTTGATGTATGCTCATTTTCATTCATTTCTAGAAACTTTTTTATTTTTTTTAATCTCATTGTTAATCCATTCATTATTTAATAACATGCTATTTAGTTTCCAAGTGTTTGAGTATTTTTCAGTTTTTCTTTTGCGGTTAATTTATAGTTTCTTGGCATTGTGATCAGAGAAAATGCTTGATATGATTTCAATCTTCTTCAATTTGTTGAGACCATTTTTGTGTCCTAACATGTGGTCTATCCTAGAAAACGTACCATGAACACTTGAGAAGAATGTATATTCTACTGCTTTAGGGTGAAAAGTTCTGAAAATATATATTAAATCGATTTGATCTAGTGTATCCTTTAAGTCTGCTGTTTCTTTATTCATTTTTTTTCTTGAAGATCTATCCAGTGATGTTAGGGGGTATTGAAATCCCCTACTATTATAGTATTGCTGTTAATCTCGCCCTATATATCCATCAAAGTCTGCTTTATGTATGCCGGGACTCCTATATTTGGTGCGTAAATATTTATAATAGCTATATCTTCCTGTTGAATTGTTCCCTTTATCATTATGTAGTGTCCTTCTTTATCTCTTACTACAGCCTTTGTTTTAAAGTCTATTTTGTCAGATATAAGTATTGCTACCCTGGCTTTTTTTTTTTCATTTCTGTTTGCATGAAATATTTTTTTTTATCCTTTTACCTTCAGTCTATGTGCATCTTTTGTTTTAAGGTGTGTCTTTTGTAGACAGCATATGTTTGGGTCCTGTTTCTTTATCCATGCAGCTACACTATGTCTTTTGATTGGACCATTTAATCCATTTACATTTAAGGTTATTATTGATATGTAGTTGTTTATTGCCATTTTATTCTTTAAATCTGCATTCATCTTTTGCTATATTTTCCCGCCTTTGAACTGTTCACAGCAGGCCTCTTAGCATCTCTTGCAGAATTGGTTTGGTTTTGGTGAATTCCTTGAGTCTTTTTTTGACTGAGAAGCTCTTTATTTCTCCTTCAATTTTAAACGTTAGCCTTGCTGGATAGAGTAGTCTTGGTTGTAGGTTCTTGTTCTGCATTACTTTGAATATATATTGCCATTCCCTTCTGGCCTCAAGTGCTTCTATTGAGAAGTCGGATGTCATCATTATGGGGGCTCCTTTGTAGGTGATAGCCTTTCTTTCTCTAGCAGCTTTTAAAATTTTCTCTTTATCCCTTAGCTTTGGTACTTTATTATGATGTGTCTTGGTGTAAATTTTTTTGTGTTTCTCTTTAATGGAGTTCTCTGTGCTTCTTGAACGTGTGAAATGTTTTCCTGCCTTAATTTTGGAAAATTTTCTGCTATGATTTGATTGACCAAAGTTTCTATTTCTTGTTCTTTCATCTCTTCTTCAGGAACCCCTATTATGTGGATGTTATTTCTCTTCGTGTTGTTACAGAGCTCCTTTTGAGTTTCCTCAAATTTATTGAGTCTCTTTTTTTTTTTCTTCACTGCTTCTGTGCCTTTGTTTATTGTGTCCTCTAACTCGCTGATTCAATCCTCAGCTTCATCCATCCTGCTTTTAATTTTTTTTATTGTGGTCTTCAGTTCTGATACTGTATTTGTCATTTCTGTCTCATTCTTTTTTATTATTTCAATTTCCTTTTTTATACTTCTTATCTCTTTATTTAGGTGTTCATAATGACTATCCATTGTTGCTCTGATCTCTTTAAAGATCCTAACTATTATTATTTTAAATTCTGCATCCGGTAATTTGGTTATATCTGGTTCATTCAGGTCTTTCTCTGGAGATTTCTCTTGATTCATTTGGGTTGCATTTCTCTGCCTGCCCATTTTGTCTGTGTATAAGAAGGTTGTGGCCACTGGAGTCCAATGGGTATTGCCTTTGTGTTCCCTAGGTGTGGTCTGTCTGCAGGCCCGCTATCCCCTCTGCCACTGCCTAGGGTGGTTGGGTATAGGCGTTGCCAGCGCCGGCCCACTGTGGCTGTTGCTGTGATTTCCTCCTCTCCTTCGTGGGAGGGGCTGTGTTCTGGTGCCCGGTTTTACAAGCTCAGCCTGTCTGGTCTTTTGCCTTGCCCCCACAGGTTCTGTTGTGCACTGCACTCAAGCCACAGGCCTCATCACCAAGGGTAGAGGTGAGCACCTTTGCTCAGCTGCAGACTCAGCCTGTTTCCGGGCTTCCGCCCAGCCCCCGCGGTCAGAGCCTGCTTGCCACAATTTCTCGGGTTGGACGGGGCTGCTGATTTGCACTCATCTGTGAGCCTCCGCCTGCCTGGAGCTTTAGGCTGCCCCTGAGGCCAGGGCCTACCTGTGCAGGATCGCAAACCACGGTTTCTCGGGCCTGGCGGGGTTGCTGGCGTGCACTCAGCTGCAAGCTTAAGCTTGTCCTGGGCTCCGGCCCCACCTTCGCGGTCAGAGCCAACTCACGCATGCAGTATCGCAAACCGCAGTTTCTTAGGCCAGGCGGGGCTTCTGGCATTGCTCAGCCGTGAGCCTCTGTTTGTCCCTGGTCCTAGCCCCACCCCCGCGGTCAGGACCGGCTTGCGCAGGTGTTCATAATGACTATTGCAGAGCAGATCTCTGCCTGTTCCTGGCCACCCGCTTTTCCCCTGCATGTGGGGCTACAGGCGGGTCCACAGCTGCCAGACCGCTTTCGCGCGTCCCCTCTGCCCCATTCTGGGCTAGATCGAGCTCACACCGGCTGGGCCTCTGCCCCCACTGACAGAACTGCGTTTCAGTGTCCTGCCACCACCGTCCCTCCAACCAGCCCTCAGCAGTGTGGGTAGGGGCACTGCAGCTCAGACCCTAACACTCCATACTGTAGTCCTGGAAGCTTCCTCCATCTAAGCAGCTCTGCTTTAAGTGCCCTGGGAGAGCTTGTTTGGCTGGTGTCCTGTCTCCCTTTACTGGTATTGCTAGTTGCAGGGGAAATATTTGTTTTTGATTAGGGAAGTGACTCAGCCCAGGGGTTAGGGTGGCTGTCCCTCAGAGTGTTTCTCCCTGTGCCTTCCAGTCCACACTCTCTTCCTGCTGCTCTGGTCCTCTCCTCTGTCCCCATTCCCCAGAGCCCTGGGTGAGTGGTTGTGAGAGAGGTTTTCTGCGTTGTCCCTTTAAGAAGAATCTTGGGTCTGAGAAAAGTGTCTCTTTCTCACAAACAGTATCCTCACTTGTTTCACAGCTCAATACTGTTCAAACGCCTCTTCTAAGTTTTGGAACTGCAGGCTGGGGCTTTGTACCTGGGACCCAGGTCCCTCCCTCTACGCCAAACTCTCCTCCTGCCACGCAGGTCTCTCCGAGCTGCCGTTTGCTCTGGGGAGCTGGGCAGCCCTCTCCGCGTTTTGCTTTTCCTACCAGTCTCAATGTGGCTTCTGCAGTGTTCCTTGGTTGAAGAGTCCACTTAGTTTAGTTCTAAGTTGGTTTATCCAGATAATGGTTCTTAAAATCAAGTTATAATCCACTTCGGTTCTGGGAGTTGGAAGATGGTACATCCGCCTACTCCATCGTCATCTTGCCGTCCTAAAAAAACCTAATCTTTTGAGGGCTCCTATACTAATTACTGACTCTATCTCTCTCCCACCCTAACACTTATAATTATATAGAAACCTCTTATTAATTCAGTACTTATCATTCTAATACATTATATATTTTTGACACGTATATCATATATTAATGACATTTTTTTTTTAATTTTTCTGAAGTGAGAAGCAGGGAGGCAGAAAGACAGACTCCCACATGCACCCAACTGGGATCCACCTGGCATATCCATCAGCAGGTGATGTTCTGCCCATTTGGGACATTGCTCTGTTGCAACTGGAGCCATTCTGGTGCCTGAGGTCAAGGCCATGTAGCCATCCTCAGTGCCTGGGTCAACTTGGCTCCAATGGAGACATGGCTGCGGGAGGGGAAGAGAGAAACAAAGAGAAAGTAGAGGGGGAAGGGTGGAGAAACAAATAGGTGCTTCTCCTGTGTGCGCTGGCCTGGAGTCGAACCCAGGACTTCCACACGCAGGGCCAATGCTCTACTGCTGAGCTAGCCGGCCAGGGCCAATAATGACATTTAAAATAATTTTAATGTTTATTTTACTGATTACTTTAGAGAGAGTAAGGGAGAGAGCAAGAGAGAGACAGGAACATCTGTTCCTGTATGTGCCCAGACTGGGGCATCCAACCAGCAATATCTGAACTTCAGGATGATGCTCTAACCAACCAAACTATCTGGCCAGGGCACTGACATTTTCAAAAGTAAAATAAAGCTATTAGGATTGGAAAGCACTCATATTCTTAAAGTCTAAGATTTAGGAGTAAATCGTTTTGCAAAGGAAGTTTCAGGAGCATGACTCACAAAGCACAAAATATACCAATAAAGGGTAAAAGATAATAGCTGAGTGGCTTAAGAGGAATTATGGGATACGCCTAAGGAGAGAATCAGGGTGGTGACTTTTAATTTGGCACCAAGTCAGATTTAAGATTGGACTTTCATGCATACAAAGGGCTGATATTGAAGAGGACATTCCTTAGCAGAGTCCCCTCAGTATACTCACAGTGTGGGTAGAAAGAGTACCAGGGAACGAGAGACAAGGCTGGTCCTTATTGTGCTTAACAGCATAAATCACACTTCAGAGAAGTAAAATTTAAGGAAGAAGGGACATGGATCTGCACATTTTCAGTTTATGCAGAAGAGATGACCGTATATAGCTGAATTGTGGAACAGAAGAAGCGCATTTAAACACATAAGCACCTGCCGGAGAGGCAGAGACAGGAGTCACTGAAGAAAGCACAAAGTTAAAATAATGGGTGGCAAAGGAAAGCTCAGTGGCATGGAGAGATTAATGAAAGGACATTCCTTTTTCTTTATTACTAAATAGACTAAATTTTTACAAGAGATCTTTGGCACCCGAATTCCCATATTACTATACAGTAAAACTTATTTTTTTATATTCCTTCCCAATTTTATCCCCCCCTCTACAGACACACATAGAGTATGTGTATAATGTGTACCTGGTTTAATCATGGTGTATTACACAATTCAGTATGCCACTTTGAAGATTGAGTGTGCTTTCATGGCACAGTTTCAGTGATTAGACTTGTCATTCACAATGCCTGCCCCACCTACAATGCTGAGGTCGCTGGTTTGAAACCCTGGGCTTGCCTGGTCAAGGTACATATGGGAATTGATGCTTTCTGCTCCTTCCCCCCTTCTCCTCTCTAAAATAAATAAGTAAAATCTTCAGTGCCTGCACCTAGTCTATTGTTCCCATTGACAATACAGTACTCCCCTTATCTATGAAGGATATATTCCAAGATCCTCAGTGGATGCCTGAAACCACAGATAGTGCCAAACCCTATATATACTATTTTTACTGTACAGGCATACCTGTGATAAAGTTTAATTTATAAGTCAGGCACAGTAAGAGACTAACAGCAACAAAAATAAAATAGAACTATTATAATCGTTTACTGTAATAAAAGTTAAGTGAATGTGGCATCGTTAAGTAAAATTGGGGTTACTTGGACACAGCACTGCGACATCTGAACAGTCTATCTGCTAACCAACACAGTTACTAAGTGACTAACCAGCTGGAGCCTCTACAGCATGGAGATGCTGGACAAAGGGATGAGTCATGGCCCAGTCAGTACAAGCAGGACTCTCGAGATTTCATCACACTACTCAGAATGATGTGCAATTTGAAACTTATCAAGTGCTTATTTCTGGAATTCCCCACTTTATATTTTTTGATTGTGGTTGACTGTAGGTAACTAAGACCATGGAAAATGAAACCGTGACTAAAGGGGGACTACTATATTATAAATATACTCTTATAGGCACAGTGGGTATGCTCCCCATAAATAGGGGAGGGGATGCTAAGAAAAATAAGAAAATGAAAAATTTTAAAAGAAAAAGGGTAAATGTGAGAGATTTAGAAGTTATCTTAAAATTTTTATTTATTGATTTAAGAGACAGGGAAGTAAGGGAGAGAAAGTGAAAGAGAGACTGAGAGAGAGAGAGAAACATCCATTGTTGTTCCACTTATTAATGCATTTATTGGTTGATTCTTATACATGGGCCCTAACTTGGCATTGAACCCTCAACCTTGGCGTATCTGGGCGACAATCTAACCAACTGAGCTACCTGGCCAGGGCAGAAGTTATCTTTAGGAGTCAGTTGATTCAGCAGAATTGTACCCCTTTTTCTTGTATGTTAAATACCTTATGTTTTAGCAGGTATGCAGTTCTGCTAGGGAGGTTACTAATTTTTTAATTTGAAGACATTTACAAATGCAGGAATGTGGGGAACTGCAAGCCTACAGGGTCCTTGCTGCCCATCCACCCACCTCACTTGCTTAAGTTGCTAAAGACTAAGCTCTTCCCCACACCTCTGATTGTTTAAGTTGCAAGAGGCAATTTATATGCCCTTTCTCTCACCCTTTGTTTGTTCTGCTGTTGCCTTAAGAGGATTCCTATTTATGCCTCAGATATGTGACTTTGTATCAGAGACTTTCTTATTTGCATATGCCTCTGCAATATATAATAAAGCAAACCCAGGGGTTTTGCTTTGCTCTGGCTTGCATCAACTTGCAGAAACCTCCCAATCCCATACTTCTTTTCTCTGAGTTTATTTCTTCATTCTCACTCAGGACCTGGAAGATTA
This sequence comes from Rhynchonycteris naso, assembly GCA_037038555.1. NCBI lineage: Eukaryota > Metazoa > Chordata > Mammalia > Chiroptera > Emballonuridae > Rhynchonycteris > Rhynchonycteris naso. Next base: position 105,099,942 of record CM072997.1, read on the forward strand.
CTAGCCATGCTGGTTTGTGGCACAGGAAAAAAAACATAGCCAATAAAGAACGTGTATCCAGAATTAATCAATGTTCATCATATTATTTTTAAATAAAGGAATATTCTTGAAAAGTTGGTATTTCCTTTGGACCTCTCTGCAGTCACATGGGTGGCCTCTTAATAACTGCAAAGAAAAAGGCAATTTCCTCACAAAATAGTTCATGTAAATGGTGATAGAAGGAGGGACCACTGTGATCTATGCAGAAAGACTTTACTCTTTAATGGGTTGCTGTTTGCAGTGACATAATTACAATCATGCTGTATGTTTGTATAATGCATTAAAGTTTGCAAAGTGCTGTTGTGGCCTGTATAGTAGAGGGATGTGAGGTAAGCTTCCAGCAAGGCTGCCCCACACTCCAGGGCTGGGTATGGAATGCTGAAGGAGACAGCAGATAAGGTGGGCATTTACTGGAACTGCACAGAAGGTAGCGTCTTTAGTCCAGTTAAGGAATCTTTACCAAGTGGTGCTACTTCAAACTCATTTCCTGTTGATATGTCAGCAGCAAAATCCCTTCTCTTTGGTTCAGTGCGACTTAGAGACAGTTCGAGGAGAGACAGCTTTAGACAGGTTGAAACTGAGGACACCAGCACATAGACCATTAGGAGAAAATACTATTGAGTGAGATCAAGAGAGCAGTGCAGGGCATAGAGCATCTCCTCCCAGGAAAGGCAGCAGCACTTTCCAAAGTGCAAGCCTCCTTAGAAGTTGCAGGATTGCTCAGAGTTTTGAAAATAAAATGGGCTGCATACTAAGACCACAATGCGGGGCCTTTCTAGGTGTTTCTTCTAAGTGATCCTGGGCATACTGCTGAGTCACAGGCTGTTAATGCTTGTAAACTATACAGAAAGCATGGTGGGGAAAGCACAGAGCAGAAAATAAAGAGGAAGTCTTAGGAAGAAAGGAAGGGAATCTGGGGATTCATGTCAAAAGAGGCATAGATACATAAAATGTATACTGATGCCAATTTCAGTTTATATAGAAGAAACCACCATTTAGATCTACAATGTAGAAGAAGCATGGCTTCAAGCATATTGAAACACTTGAACATATGTCAGAGAAGCACGAATAAGAGTCAGAAAACACAGTATTTCTAACATATATGCATAATATGTATACATATATACATGTATATGTACACATGTATACTTATAAATACATTTGAAAATATAAATTTTTTAATAAGTTGAAAAGATTATTTAAAAAATAAAAAAATATGCCTGACCAGGTGGTTGCGCAATGGATAGAGCATTGGACTGGGATGTAGAGGACCCAGGTTTGAGACTTTGAGGTTACCAGCTTAAGTGTGGGCTCATCTGGTTTGAGCAAGGCTCACCAGCTTGGGCCCAAGGTCGCTGGCTTGAGCAAGGGGTCACTTGGTTTGCTGTAGCAACCCCCCCCCAACAAGGCACATAAGAGAAATCAATCAATGAACAACTAAGGAACCACAATGAAGAATTGATGTTTTCCATCTCTCTTCTTTCCTGTCTGTCTGTCCCTCTCTCTGACTCTCTCTGTCTCTGCCAAAAAAAAGAAAAGAAAAGAAAAAGAAAGAATAGCCCTGGCCAGTTGGCTCAATGGTAGAGCATAGGCCCGCATGTGGAAGTCTTGCGTTCGATCAGGGCACACAGGAGAAGCATCCATCTGCTTCTCCACTCCTTACCCTCTTGCTTCTCTCTTTCCTTCTCCTCTTCTCCTCCCCTCCTTCAGCATGGCTGATTGGAGCGAGTTGGCCCTTGGTGCTGAGGATGGCACCATGGCCTCTGTCTCAGGCACTAAGAAGAGCTTGGTTGCTGAGCAACAGAGCAAGGACCCCAGATGGGCAGAGCATTGCCCCCTTGTGGGCTTGCCAGGTGGATCCTGGTTGGAGAAAATGTGGGAGTCTGTCTCTGCCTCCTGTCCTCTCACTAAAATAAAATTAAAAAAGAATTAAGACTGACCAGAAATATCAATAAACTCGGTAATTTATTTCATTTCACAAGATTACCGCTGGCTAGAATGAATATGAAGATCCTAATTGGTATCACTATTACCCCTTGTGTGAGGTCTTCTCTTAGTTCCCTCCGCTGTTAGAGTTGACCAGACTCCCTTCGTGACCAAAAGTACTTTCCATTTTGAGTCTTTTTTAGCACCAGTCACACTCATGATGTGTTGTACTATTTTATTTGTTTTCCTCATTAGGCCTTTGAAGTACTTAGGATAAGAACCATGTTCCACTCACCTCATATCTCTGGCATCTAATGCAATATTTAGACAACATATATACTCTATACATGCTTGTTGAAACTTAGCCCCTGCTCGTTGCAGAGAATTCAGTTGTCCTGTTGAAGCAACTTCTTTCTACCTTCCATCCAGTTTTTCCTTCAGAGAATCGATACCTATCATGTTCTGCTCACGGGGGCTTTTGTTTACTTTCTTCTATGAGGACATAAAGGCCAAGGCTTTTCCATGGAAGCTAAGACAATTTTTCCTATGCGATATTAAATTTAAAAAAAAATACAGACAATTAGGGACCTAAGCTTGAGTGCTAAGTAGAAAAGCAGGCAACTCGACCCAGATAGAAGCACAGATCTAGGAGCCCCTCAGGGTTGAGCTTTGGGAAAGGAGAAAGGGGTTAGATCTTTTAAAGCAAAAACACTCAAACTGTTTCTGTCCCAAAATTAGGATAGTAAAATGTCTGAGCACTATTGTTTGGCTAGCAGTATCTACGTTTGTTGATGCATAATTACAGGGCTGACTAGAGTGGTCTTCTTTGCTGGTGTCAGCAGATGGCTTGGTGTGCCCATCAGAGTTTGGTAGTTAGTGCTCACAGTTACCTTGGGTAATTTGTTCGAGTGTAGAGTTTCCATTTCTACTTCTGTCAAGAAGATAAAACCCTAACTCTCATCAAACCCCAACTTTGACAATCCTCCTAGAAGGTACAGGAGGGGAATGAGCATTCATTCAATGCCTGCTGTATGGCTGGAGCTTTGCTACACATAAAAACTTCAGAAATGGTATTAAATAGATATCACCACTTTGTGGAGGATGTAAGGTGTGGGCAAGGGGGAAGGTCACGTGAGAAACCAGACCCTGGAACTTTGGCTAGAACCGCCCACACCCAGGAGTGCCAAAAGAAACTTCCCAGGAGTCCTTGGGAAAAGAGCAACTGTCTGCCAGCCAGTGAGATTTTGCCACATCATATTAGCTCGACCACCCTAGACGGAACCCTTTAAATATCTCTCACCAGATCACTCCATGCAACTTCCCTGGCCCGTGTCCCCCGGACCAGGGAACATCATCTGGGAAGCACTCTGTACTCAATAAACCTTTTGCTTATCCACACTTCATGGCTATGCCCCTTCCTTCTTCCTTGGCGGGGAAAAATACCTTATAGAGGACGCCACACATCTATGAAGTAGTGAAGTCAGAGTTCAAAGCCATGTCTAGTCTGGCTTTAAAACTTTGACTGATAGCCCCCATACCCTTCAACAGCCTTAAACAGGCCACAGTGGCTCACATTACCAATGAATGACTTGCCGTTGGCTATGATAACAGATTTTTATCCCAACCAGACATTATTTTTTATGTCTTACAGATCTTGTGTTACTTTGCTAAGTGGAAGACTAGAAATTTGGAAAGTCAAGAGAACTGACCAGCAACATAAAATGCTCTCTAGTCAGAAAAGAAAAAGGAAAAATTAAGTGAAAACAGTGAAATATTGAGAGTATTTAAGGTATAAGGAACTCATTATCCATACCTAATGTTTTATTGGTTTCAATAGTAGGAAAAGCACTTTGTAAAAACACATGATATAGAAAATGCCCTTTGTGATATACTCCACTGACATTTAAATGAGGAAATGCCTCTAACAAGGCTTTCAAAGCCTAAAGTGCTATATTGCTGTGAGAGATTGTACCGCCAGTGGGCACAGCTGTGGCCATGCAGATTCACATTGGATTCCAGCAGACAGTAAAGGAACCGTGGAGCTGGAAAATGGTGGGCCATTCTTTTTATTAGAGTCTCCTAATGGTGGACGAGCAAACAGGCGGAAAAACTGCTTCCTTCTCTCTCAGGGTTCCCAAGCCCTGACTCCCTGTCTGCACTCACCAGACTCATTCTCTGGACTCAGCAGACTCTCCAGACTCATTCCAGATTCAGCACCCCCAGCCAAACAGGCAGGGACAAAATACCCCTTCTCCAGAAGACAACAGCCGACAATCACCCCTCCCCAAACAGGCAGGCAATCTGCAATTTTCAGTCTGCCTCCCTGAGGGCAGGCGCAGCCTTCCACAGACTGCACACACATGGCACTGCCATATACCAACACAAAATACAAGTGAGCAAACCTAAACACACTTTACAAACTTATTTGCCCAACAGGGATGTTTTCATATAAGATGAAACTTTTCATAAGAGAAATTTGAAACATTGGTATTTTTGCCTCTCCTTTGAGAACTAGAGCAGTGTTGGGGGTTGCTTGTTGCTGAAAAAGCAAGTTGTGTTTGTTATCTCAGTTTGGCAGCATCAAGTAGAGAACAAAGTTAACCTTCAGGAAAGGAAGCTCTGGGTCTAGATGCGACTCCACAATTGTACTCTGAACTGTGGCCAAAAAAGGTTGAGAAGCACTTTTTAAAAGTATTTTTAGAAAAAAAAAATTGGTGAGTGTGATAAAGCTGTATAATCAAACATGAAACATTAATGGCATGCCTAGACACTTTGTACTCATGAAATATTTTAACTTAAAAATCAATTTTGAGCCCTGACCAGTTAGCTCAGTTGGTTAGAGCATCAGCCGGAAGCACAGAGGTTGCCAGTTCGATCCCTGGTCAGGGCATATACAGGAACAGATCTATGCTCGAGTCTCTCTCTCTCTTTCTCTCTCTCTCTCTCCTTCCCCCCTTCCCTCTGGCTAAAATAAAAATAGAATTAAATTAAAAAATTAAAAAAATAAAATCAATTTTAAAATTCTGTCCCCTGTAAATATTCAGTCTGGTTCCATTTCAGTTCTTTCTGCCTTGTCACACCCTCCCCTGCCATCTCTCATTCATGTTCTCTCCAGTCTTACATTTCTTGTTCTACTAAGGAAAAATGCCATTTTACTATTCCTGTCTCCTAGAACTGTTTCTCTGATTCTCTGAGGTATTGATTCAAACACTTTTACTGCGAGTCTGAGTACACACCGTGACTTCTTCCCATTATTCTTCCCTTCTACTTGTTCCCTGCACCTATCCATACCACTTTAGAGCTTTGAGTTCTCACTGCAATTTCAAATATAGAATATTTTGTTGTTCTTCCTACAAGAAAGCTTAAAATGCCTCTAATTACAGTTTTCCCATCCATCCTCACCTTTGCGATTTACATGCAGCCTAACAGTACAGTTTGCTTGACTCTCCTCTCTGGTGTATTGTGTCATTTTGATGGATTTCTACCTTATATAAATCCTGCTGAGATAATGACCCAGCACCCCATCTGTGCCTGAAAGAACTGCTTCACAGGCACAGCAAAAGGCACAAGGAGCTAGTCATTCAAAAGTGCTAAGTTGTTATTCAACTCTTGGTGGAAAAATTAAACTTCAGTTTTATTCACTTACAAAATTTTCTTCTGTTTTTTAAGATTGCAAATGCTGGACATATTCACAAATGGAAATTAATGTAACCATACGTGTTAGCCTGTTTTCATCCACCTAGAGCAGTATTCTTCTAATGAAATCAGGTCTGTGGATCTCCCTTGAACATCCTGAAGTTTGAGAACCAGCTGAGAAGCTGTTTTAAGAACAAAAAATGTATGTGGCAGGGAGGTGTTTTAAAAATGAACTGATGTTTTCCATTTTTGCCATCTGTTCTTTCCTGTTATCTCTACCTCTCACCTTACCCTCACCCTTCAGGCTACTAATTATTTTGCCTTTATTGTCTTAAGAAAAGAATGAAAAAAAAAGTTGATTCTTTTGTTTCTTTTTCTTCTCTTTCTCTCTCTCTTTTTCTTTTCTTCATTTCAAAATAGACTTTGAAACCATAAGCAGGGAAGAGTTTAAAAGAAGAGTCTGTTGAAGGCAAAAGATTAAGCTTTTGATATTTCAAAGCTAATGCCTTGAAGGGACTGGAGGCTTGGAGTGTATACAGGATGTCAGAGCCAAACCCGTCTGTTTCCTGAGACTAGTAAGGACCTGCTTCCAGCAGCCCTAGTGAAGCAGCTAGTGGTGAGTAAATTTAGCAGTTGCAGAGAAAGTGGTCTGTGAAGTACACCTTCGGCCTGAGAGGAGAGGGCACAGGGAAGGCAGTGAGACACTAGAGAAGGCAGGTGCAAGGAAAGGAGAGCCTGGCAGCTAGGCCTCAAGTCCCTCCTCCGCACAATTCTGGGGAATGAGTAGAAAAAGGTGAGAGGAGAAAATCTTGATTCAACTAATGTCGAATCTCTGCCTCTTGGTGACATTTAAGGCCACAAAGAGGAAAGGGACACTAAACATTTCTTGTACATTTATTTTCTTGTCCTGAAAGTCATACTCACTACTCAGTGAAAGCAGGAGATTTGGGTTCATGTCAAGAGTCCCTTGCAAGCTCTGAGTGCCATTGGGCAGTTTCTCAACTTTCATCAGCCTTGAGTTCCTCATCATTAAAATGGGGATGTTGACATTAGGTTAAGCATATGAAATTGACATTTTTATGGGTCAAAAATAATTGAATATCAGCATTTTCATGTGATTCAACGTAACACCTACTTCACAGGCATGAAGAAAAAATTAAATAGGATAACATCCAGATACTGTTCCTGGTTTTCAGTAAGTGCTAAATAAGTACATGAGTTATAAAAAGATATGCAAATAGTCCCAGCCGGTTGGCTCAGTGGTAGAGCATAGGCCAGGCTTGTGGAAGTCCCAGGGTCGATTCCTAGCCAGGGCACACAGGAGAGGTGCCCATCTTCTTCTTCACCCTTACCCCTCTCCTTCCTCTCTATCTCTCTCTTCCCCTCCTGCAGCCAAGTCTCCATTGGAGCAAATTTGGCCAAGTTGCTGAGGATGGCTCCATTGCCTCCACCTCAGGCACTAAAATGGCTCCAATTGCAGCAGAGCAACATTCCAGAGGGGCCAAACATCGACCTCTGGTGGGCATGCTGGGTGTATCCTGATCGGGCACATGCAGGAGTCTGTCTGTCTGACTCCCTGCTTCTCATTTTGGAAAAAAAAAGCAAACATGCAAATAAAACCCTGTGGTCTAATGATCATAGTATAATCAGAGCTTAAAGTATTTGACCCCTACCATGTAGAATATGAACTATTAGGAGTTTCTTTCTTTCTTGCTTGCTTGCTTGCTTGCTTTCTTGCTTGCTTGCTTTCTCCTTCCTTATATCCTTCCTTCCTTCCTTCCTTCCTTCCTTCCTTCCTTCCTTCCTTCCTTCCTCCCTCCCTCCCTCCCTCCTTTCTCCCTTCCTTCTCCTCCTCCTCCTTTTTTTCTTCCTTCACTTCTTCCTCCTTCTCCCTCTCTTTCTTCTTCTTAAAGGTTAATACTTATTCTCTTTCCTATTCTTTATAAAGATTAATTTTTAAAATAGTTAATGTTTTCATGGTTCAAAAACCAAAAAGTGTAAAATACATACCCTATCACATCAGTGTTTTCCATCTGTGCAGAGTACTAGGTCTTATATATTTTCCTGATATTAAACACATTTAACTATGTGTGTTAGTGTTCTGATATTAGCTTTAAAATATTTTTACTTATATGAATATAAATGTGTATATATGTATGTGTGTATATATATATATATATAGAGAGAGAGAGAGAGAGAGAGAAAGAGAGAGAGAGAGAAGACTATAGTCCAAGACATTCAGTTTATGACTAAGAAGCTGAGACCCCAAAGAACTTCAGAGAATCAGTAAAAGGGCTTTAAGTTAATTACACTCATCCATGACACTACAAGTTCTCACAGTACAAATATGAACCTTAAATGCAAATAACCTATTTGTTAGGCAAATAGAGCCTTTAAAAAAATTTATTGGTTTATGGGCAATGGAAGTCAGGTTAAATTATCTTATTATTTCTGGTTTTCATATTAGTAAATTCTACTTGCTCAAATTTCGTTACCCTGAAATTAATAACATGGCACTTGAACTGTCATTTCCAGGCATGAGTAGAGTGGCAATAGATTGGAGTAGCTGACTGCCATGTTCCCAGATGAGGTTCAACATGGTGATGCCTTGCCTGCTCTCAGCTACCATACAAGTGTCCTTTTTTTCAGTCTATTTAGTTCTACATTTTTCACATTTTTTATTGTTGTTGATTTTGCAGTTTAAAATGGCCCCTAAGCATAGTGTTGAAGTGCTGTCTCATGCTTCTGAGTGCATAAAGGCTGTGATGTGTCTTATGGAGAAACACAATGTTAGATAAACTTCATTCAGGTGTGAATTATAGGCTGTGAGTCCAATATTAATGAATTGACAACATATATTAAATAGGGTATCTTTAAGTGTACGGCTAGTGCTCGACTTAAGACCATGATTGGTTCCAACAGACAGGTCACAACACGATTTGGTTGTAAGTTGAGCAGGCTATATGTACAATACTGTGAAATGATGTTATAAAAATCTTTAAGTCATATTTTATCATAATTTTCTTTCATTATTGTTATATATCATAATTTTCTTTGTTCATTTTATGCCATTTGTATCATCTCTACACCATTTTGTTTCTTATTTTTACATTTGTCAGATTTAAGTAAAACACTGCATTACCAGTACAACTGGTTTAATATTTGCAAAACATACACAATTACAAAATACAGGTGCACACAAAAACTGCTCCAGATGCGGAGCAGTCGTGGCTAGCGATTGTGGTCTTCAAGTCGAATGGTCATAAGTTGCATAGGTCGTAAGTCGATCAATATGTGTATACACATTAAGAAAATGTTATTTGTTTGGTTGAAAAAAATGTGTGACTAGAATCTTGCAGAAATATAACCTGGTGTTTTCCTTAGGAGCCATGATTCAGCATTGTCAGAGACTTTATAGAACATAACTACGGAGAATAATAAGAATAAATTGTATTTTAAAGTATAACCCATAATGTTTTCCTATCTCACTTTTTAGTTCTTAATGTCACTTTGATTTTAGTTTTTCTTTAATATAATAGCTGTGCTTTCATACCCTACATTCCTGAGTTAAAGAAAATCAATTTGGGAGTGTGCAAAAATGGCTTTTGGATGCTATGGATGAAGGCATTACTGGGGGCATGGACTTAAAAAAAGCCATTATTGGTTTGAGTGGTTCAAATATCTTTCCAATTTCATAGATTCTGAACCACTTATGAAACAGATAATGTGGCAGTAGCTACCAAGTTTGCAGTTCCTTCAGGAGCGTTTATATCTTTTATTATGTTAAAGAAGAATTTGAAGTAATGTTCAGTAGAGAATTATAAGTGCATATCGTTGAACCAATAATGTTGGTTCAATCTTATTTTGCCATTTGTGGAAAATGCAGTTTTTAATGTTACCTACAATAAAAACTATGGGTTATTTATCACATTTTTACTAATCACCCCAAATTTTGCTTCCATTTATGTTATAGGGAGGAATGGGTATAATTCCTTGTAATTTATATAAATGTATCCATTTCCAGGAGAGACAACATATTAAACTTTAGCTGTTTTTTATTGTTGCTTTATATCTTTTTCAGACTGCTGTACTTGATAAACAGGAAAAAAATAATTTTATCTAATTATATTTCATTATAAATGAGTTTACCCAACATTTTTTAAACCACAATGAATTTAACCGTTTTTTTGACCAGAAAGCTTTGGTGGAGAGAAATGGATAGGTGGATATGAAAAGAAGAGCTCAGCAAGGAGAGGATGGTCTGTTATGGGTTGGATTGTGTCCCTCTCAAAAAGATATGTTGGAGTTCTAATCTTCATTATGACAGAACGTGACTTTATTTGGAGATAGCGTCTTCAGAGAGGTAACTAAGTTAAAATGAGTTCATTAGGTCAGGCACTAATCTAAAATGACTGATGTCTTTATTAAAGGGATATATGGAAACAAACACAGACACACAGAGGAAACACTGGAAGAAGGCGGCAGAGACCAGGATGATGCTTCTGCAAGCTAAAGAACAAAGAAGAATGGCAGCAAACCAGCAAGAATTAGGAGGGAGGCCTGGGACAGATCCTTCCCCCACAGCTCTCAGAAGGATGCAACCGTGTCAACACCTTGATCTCAGACTTCTAGCCATGAGAACTAAGAAACGATACATTTTTGTTTAAGCCACCCAGTGTGTGGTACTTCATCATGGCAGCTCCAGGAAACTCACATATGGCCCATCACTGGTTGAGGAATAAAACAGGCCCTCCTTTGTGGCTTCTACTTCTGTTCCATCTCAACAAAACCAGAAAAAGAATTACTTAAAGCTGGACCTGATGAAATGAGTCCTACCCATGATCATGAAACCAGAGCCTCCACCTTTCATAGGGCACAAAAATGTGATTTCAGAACCTGTCCCAAAGGAGGGGTCACTCCAAGGCCATTTAGGCCACTGACAACTGCCCTGGACTCTTTCATGCAATAGGTTTAATGGTTTTGTGTCATGGGAGGTCAAATCAAGGCAGAAAGAAAGAGTTTCTGGGGGAAGGGGAGGAGAGCATGAGGGGTCTTCATTTTTATTTAACAATAACAATCTTAAATGTCCTTTGATACCTACTCTGGGTGCTGATTATGTTTCTTCTCTTTGTGCAGGAAAATCTATTTGGAGCTATTCTGGGCTCAGCGTGGGCATGATTCTTTGTTCACTCTGCTCCATTTCCCATGGTTTCCCTATTGATGGGAGTACACTAATGAATGAAGATAAGAACTAAATAAAAATGGCTTTAAAATATTAAATGACTCTGTTTCCACTATACTATATATTTTCAACAGCACGCTCATTCATTTTATCTTTCACTGGATATTTTTGGGTGTGAGTCTTGCAATATTCACTCGAATTTTTCTGTGATAATGTCAATTGTTTTGTTCTTTACCTAACAACTTGCCAGATATTGTCACCTCGGTGTATGAGTTGGGGTCTGGTCAGAAATTAGAGCCCTAGTGAGGTAGTTCATTTGAGGGAATTTAATACCAGGAACTAGTTACAAAGGCATTGGAAGGGCCAGAAAGCCAAATTGGGGAAGAAGAAGCACCCCAGGGCAAAAACCTTTACCCCCCATTCCTAGGCTCTGTTAACTCAAACAGAGGAGCTGAGTTAACAGAGCCCTGGAGCCACTGCATGGCTGGACATAGAATGGAAATCACAGAGGAGAAGCAGCCACAGTGGGAGAAGTTCCCTGAACAAGGGGGGAGGGGGAGAGAAACAACTAGGCTTCTTTTTCTTTTGCCAATGTTCCTACTTTATCTTTTTATCTTTCATTATCTTAATTCCTTTGGGGCACAGATTGGAGTTGGCAGGAATCAGTTTCCTTCTAAACAGAGAGCAAGAGGAGGGCAAGCAATGAATGATTCTGAAAGCAAGTAGGAAAATAACCAATACATGAATGCTAAAGCAGTCAGAGGTAGCAGAAGGTCAAAGCAGGTCAGAGAAGTTCAAACCAGGGGTTGCACAAGGCCAGTGAGGTGTGATGTATATTATACATAAAATACACAAAATAGAGAAGAAACAGAAGTTGAGGCTAGTTAAGGGGAATAGCACATACATACCATAAATTATAAATTGAGAAGAATAAAACATTTTCCTTGAGATCAAGGGAAATAGGTAGTTATAGATTTTCCCAATCATTAGGCCACACTGAGGAGATGGAAAATCAATACACAGGAGGAAGTAGCACAGGGTCACACAAACTTAGGACTTCATTCCAAATAATTACTTTGAAATGTAGACAGTAGAATCTAAAAAATGCTTTCCTTAGTTTTTACCAATATCTTTGCCATTTTGTGTTTTTTGTTTATCCAAAGTTAATTCCCACATCTGCTTGATACTGTACTGCAAACTCACTGATACTAGCTTGCCTGCTTGTCATAGCGCTCTCACAGTGAGAGGAGATTATTAAGAACAGTTGTTAACTATTTGACATTTCTGTTGATTTCAAACTCTGTAAGCAGAATATTCCTGTTAATGCTCAGAAGGTATTTGACTGCAACAAGAAAGGCAAAGATAGTGGGGAACAAAAAGAGCAATCATCCAATCTGTGAACAGAACAAAAGCTTATACTTAGAGTAATGTAACTTTTGAGTTAGGCTAATGATTTCTGTCCCTTCATGGCAGTCTCTCTCTCTCTCTCTCTCTCTCTCTCATTTTTAAACCAGAACATTATCTGTGCAACTAATCATTAAAATGCTTAAGATGAACTGGATGCTGCTATAGCTGCCCTTTTGAGTCTAGATGTTGTTCCTCCACAGCATCCGCACCTGAATTTGCAGTGTACAATTTTTAGGTGCCTCGTGTGACCAGGTCCAGCAGTGTTTCATCATTTAGCCTTGGCACTGCAGATATACTTTCTTTCCCGCTTGGCAGGTGGACTTCTGAAGGAGGTGGGTCTTCCAATCACAGGAATGATACAGCATATGTCTTGCTGCAACACAGGCTGAATGATGGCATCCCTTTCACATCTCACTTCTGCATCGAGACCAAAGAGTCTGTTTCTTAGTATTTCATTTAGTATCATATGAGAAAAAGATATATACTTCAAAGTGATCATACCACTTGACTTTAAAATAACCTCTCTGAATCCATGTGTGCATATTTGAATAACTGAATTGAAAATTATACCTTGTTCTTAATTAAATTGAAAGGTTTTTAAATATTATTTTTTTATTAATCAAGCTCTTGGTAGAATCCAAATTAATATTTGTAGGAGAAGCCTGGTTCACTAATTACACAGGCATTTTACAATAATTAATATTTGAAGAAAGCAGTGTATTTTGCATACTGTTATTCATTACAAAAACGTGCAGTTTGGAGTATAATAATGTAAGCATGTTGTATTAGAGAAATACTAGTTATATTATCACACACACACAAATGAGGCCCAAAGTTTATACAGACTTGGCCACATCAAGCATCTAAAAACTGCACACCACAGATTCAGGCGTGGATTCCATGTAGGAACACACCTAAACCCAAGAGGGCAGCTGTAGCAGCATTGAGTTCATCCTAAAGACTTCTATAATTAGTCACGCAATAAGGTTACTGTAGCTGTAATTATCTAGGTAATTAATAAAATTTATTTGCCTAGAAATGTGATCATCAGATGTGCAGGCACTAGGCTAGGCTCTGAAAATAAATAGGTTCTCATAGTTTCTGGCTTCCAGAAGTTTATAAGCTAGAGAGGTTACTCTATGGGCTATGAGAGACGAGTTATACAAAGAAGGGAGATGTCCCTAGGCTAAGGGCCATCAACAAGTTTTTTTTAACCTCAGGGTTGGCAGATCTGAGCCTCTGGATCTTGTATAACCCAGGAGGCTTTGGCGTCCTGCCCATGGCAAGCTTCAGCCTGGTGCACCACCTTGAGCTAACATCACACTGCTGTACACACCACCACACCTTCTGCTAACCTCTCACTCCCAGTTCAGAAGGGCACCCTTCACAAACTAACTTCCCACCACTTACACACACACACACACACACACACACACACACACACACACACACACACACACTTCCAACATCAAACAGGTCATCTAGTCCTGAGGACTACATTTCTCAGAAATATCTCCAACATTCGCCCCCTCTGCACCTACACTGCTCTGCTTGCCATTTCTCAGTGCATTCTGTCACAAGGGTCTCTTTTTTTTTTAATTTTTATTTCTTTTTATTTTATTCATTTTAGAGAGGACACACACACACACACACACACACACACAGAGAGAGAGAGAGAGAGAGAGAGAGAGAGAGAAAGAGAGAAAGGAGGGAGGAGCTGGAAGCATCAACTCCCATATGTGCCTTGACCAGACCAGTGCAGGGTTTTGAACCGGCGACCTCAGTGTTCCCAGGTCGACACTTTATCCATTGTGCCACCACAGGTCAGGCTCTCACAAGGGTCTCTTACCAGGTCTCCGCATCTCCTATTTTGACCTGCTCTACTGACACTTTCTCCTGACAAGAGAGCTCTGTTTCCAAACCACATTCTTCTCTTTTCCAGCACTCTCTGATAGACCCCCTTACCTATGCACAGTGATTCTCAGACTTGCATGTGCTCCACAGTCATTTAAGGAATTTTTTTAAACACAGATAAACCCAGAACCATTATTTCCAAAAGTGGGGCCAAAGCAATCTGTATTGTTTCAAGTTTTCTAGATGGCTTTTTACTAACCTCTGGTTCTAGTTGAAGGACCAGGGTTTTTGGAACTGCAAGATAAAGTCAAATTTAGCACATATTCACATCTTCACACTGACTCTTCCTCTGCATATACCTGATCCCACAGGGGTGGTTGTAGTCTATTTCTGAAAACCCCAAGGTGTTTTAAATTCCTATGACATTACCTGTTATGCTCTCCAGAATCACTTTTCCTCTCCTTTTTCTCTCTGGAAAGCATTTCCAAAGGCTTCTTCTCCATGACCTTCCTGGATCTCTCAGCTGAGGGAACTACGGGTCATCCTCTGCTCCTAAAGCCCTGTGCAAACCTCTTCTCATGGTCTGCTTTACTTTTACTTGTCTGCTTCCTTTCTTTCCCTTTGGCTTCTTCAAGGGGTGGAGCTGCCAATCACTCATTGTTTTAATCTTAGGTCCAGCCTTGTTCCTGATTCATAACTGGCCCATCATATAAATGAATGAATGGATAAATGAATAAGCAGAGTTCTAGTTACACAGTGATAAAAATTGGTTGTATGTGTATATGAGGCCATTATGCTTTATGAACTGAATAATTATATAACTTCCAATAAAATACTGTTAAGTGTAGCTAACACAAACTCATCAGCCTTTGAGATGAAACAGAAACCAAAATAAACAAGTGCTACTGCAAAAATATAATGACTACTTTCCTAGTGCAGGATTGAAGCGATCATTATGCCTTTAATGTAATGTTTGGCAGATGTCCAACATTTTTAGTTTTCATTTGCCTTTGTGTTCATTTATGGACTGACAATATAAACTCACACATGCAATATATATATATATTTTTTTGCAAAGTCCATGTTATTTTTCAATGTAATTCTATTTTTCTGCTTTTACAAGTATCCTTTTACTTAGTGTTGGTACTATTTAAATTTTTTTTTTATTGGTTGATTTTAGAGCGACAGAGAGAGGAAGGGAGAAAGGTATTAATTTGTTGTTCCATTGAATTGTTCATTCACTGGTTTCTTTCCGTATGTGCCCTCATTGGGGATTGAACCTGCAACCTTGTTATCTCGAGAGGATGCTCTAACCAACTGAGTTAACAGGTCAGGGCCAATGGAATTTTTTAAAATAAAATTCTCATGAACACCTAAACACTAAGCAAGAAATTAACTTAGTGATATAAGTTTATGATTCAACATAAGTGGAATTTTTAGTGAACTTCACTTGCTTTTACTTGCCTGACATTACCTCTCTTTACTTAATAACACTTATTTTTTTATCCTTGTGACTATCCCTTCTGCATTTTCTGTCCATGTGGTTCTTTTTGGTGGGACTGGTGGAGGGGGCAAAGGGAGTGTGACCCAGGCTTGGTCAATTGGAGTCACAGTGAGGTGTTCAGGAAGGAGATAGAAGCCAGCCAATGGTAGTTACTCCAGTTCCTTTGTTGGGACCACTGAGAAGGATGTATTTTCTGCACTGGGGTTAGAATATAAGCTATTTTTGCCACTGTGAATAAAGCTGTCTTAGAATGAAGTGGACACAATAGCAAACAAAGCCACAAGAGAAAGGCAGACGCTGATGATATTTTTAGTCTCTGAAGCCAGCTATGCCTAAAACCAATTCACCCTCTGGGATTTATACTTGGAGCTCCACTTACTTTAAAAAAAAAAAACACCTTTTTATTCTTAAGCTGGTTTCAGCTGCTCTCTTTCATTTACTACCAAAAATGTCTTGGCCAGTAAGTAGGACATTATGACAGATTTTTATGACATCATTAAATTTGTTATATTCCACAAGAATTGTGTAAAATTTCAATATAGCTTTTATCTCCTATGACTTTTTAAAGACATATGTTTAAGAGAAAGTACTCCAATAATTTGTTGTACAATCTTAAATAAGTCACTAATCTCTCTGTACCCCAGTTTCTTCATTTGCAAAACGGGGAGTTATGTTAAGTTCTTCTGAAAAATTATTATTCTATTAAAAAAAACCGCACTAACACAACGTTAGAGCAATGGACTGCTCTTAGGCTTAAATGGAGCAATGGCATGTGATGTGCACCAGGGGCATGGGGGGAGGGGAGAAACAAGAAGAGAACATTTGAGGGGAAGCAAGATGGCGACGGAGTAGGCAGACTTACCAACTTCCAACTCCCAGAACCAAAGTGGATTATAACTCAATTTAAAGAATCATCATCTGGATAAACCAATTATGAACTAAACTAAGTGGACTCCTCAACCAAGGAACACAGAAGAAGCCACATTGAGACTGGTAGGAATAGCGAAAACGCGAAAAGGGCTGCCCAGCTCCCCGGAGCAAACGGCAGCCCGGAGAGACCCATGTGGCGGGAGGAAAGTTTGGCGGAGAGGGAGGAACCTGGGTCCCAGGAACCAAGCCCCAGTCTGCAGTCCCAGAACATAGAAGAGGCGTTTGGACAGTTTTGAGCTGTGAAACAAGTGAGGGAGCTCCCAGGCCTACAGTGTGGAGTATTAGGTCCCTTCCTACTCTGCTGAGGGCTGCTTGGGGGTTTGGGGCGACAGGACGCTGAAGCGCGGTTCTGTCGGCGTGGGCAGAGGCCAAGCCAGTGGGAGATCGGTCTAGCCCAGAGGGTCAGAGGGGACGCGCGAAAGCGGTCCTGCAGCTGCGGGCCCACCTTTAATCCCACTTACGGGGACAAAGCGGGAGGCCAGGAACGGGCAGGCCCTGCACAAACCGGCCCTGACAGCGGGGACTGGGCTAGGACCAGGGACAGGCGGGGGGCTTACGGCTGAGCTCACGCTACCAGCCCGGCCCAGCCCGAGAAACCGCGGTTGGCCAGTTTACGTGCGCGAGCGGGCTCCGAGCGCGGGAACGGGCTAGACCCCGAGACAAGTGGAAGCTCGCAGTCGAACTCACGCTACTATCCCTGCCCGGCCGGAAAAACCGGAATTGCATTCATACGTGCACCAGCGGGCTCCCAACCTGGGGGTGGGGTAGAGTCCGGGACGAGCGGAAGTACACAGCTGAGCGGAAGCCAGCAAACACGCCCGGCCCAATAAACCTTGGTTTCCGACCCTGCGCAGAAGGGCCCTGGCCTCGAGGGCGGGGCTAAATCTCCAGACGGGCAAAGGCTCACAGCTGAGAGCACGTCAAAAGCCCCGCCCAACCCGCGAAACTGTGGCGAGCAGGCTCTGACTGAGGGTTCTGGGAGGAAGTCCGGAAATAGGCTGGGTCCGCAGCTTAGCAAAGGTGCTCACCTCTACCCTTGGTGCTAAGACTCGTGGCTTCAGTGACAGCTCCTCCCATGGAGGAGAGGCAGAAATCACAGCAAAAGCCACAGTGGGCCAGCGCTGGTAACGCTCATACCCAACCAACCTAGGCACCGGCAGAGGGGGTGGGGGGCCTGCAGACAGACCACACCTAGAGAACACAAAGGCAACACCTACTGGACTCCAGTGGCCACAACTTGCTTATACACAGAAAAAATGGGCAGGCAGAGGAATGCAAACCAAATGAATCAAGAGAAATCCCAAGAGAAAGACCAGAATGAACCAGATATAACCAAATTACCAGAAGCAGAATTTAGAATAATGATAGTTAGGATGTTCAAAGAAATTAGAGCAACAATGGATAGTCATTATGAACACCTAAATAAAGAGATAACAAGTATAAAAAACGAAATTGAAATAATAAAAAACAATCACACAGAAATGACAAATAGAGTATCAGAACTGAAGACCACAATGAAAGGAATTAAAAGCAGGATGAATCACACTGAGGATCGAATAAGCGAGTTGGAGGACACAATAAACAAAGGCCCAGAAGCAGAGAAGAAAAAGGAAAAGAGACTTAAAAAATGTGAGGAAACTCTAAGGGAGCTTTGTGACAACCTGAAGAGAAACAACATTCGCATCATAGGGGTGCCTGAAGAAGAGGAGAGAGGACAGGAAATGGAAACTTTGTTCAATCAAATCATAGCAGAAAACTTTCCTAAATTAAGGCTGGGAAACACTCCACACATTCAAGAAGCACACAGAACCCCATTAAAGAGAAACCCAAAAAGATCTACACCAAGACACATCATAGTTAAAATACCAAAGCTAATGGATAAAGAAAAAATTTTAAAAGCTGCTAGAGAAAAAAAGGCTATCACCTACAAAGGAGCCCCCATAAGGATGACATCTGACTTCTCAACAGAAACACTAGAGGCCAGAAGGGAATGGCAAGATATATTCAAAGTAATGCAGAACAAGAACCTACAACCAAGACTATTTTATCCAGCAAGGCTAACGTTTAAAATTGAAGGAGAAATAAAGAGCTTCCCAGAAAAAGAAGCCTCAAGGAATTCATAAAAACCAAACCAATCCTGCAAGAGATACTAAGGGGCCTGTTGTGAACAGTTTAAAGGGAGGAATGAATAGAGCAAAAGAAGAATACAGCTTTAAAGAATAAAATGGCAATAAACAACTACATATCAATAATAACCTTAAATGTAAATGGATTAAATGGTCCAATCAAAAGACATAGGGTAGCTGCATGGATAAAGAAACAGGACCCATACATATGCTGTCTACAAGAGACACACCTTAAAACAAAAGATGCTCATAGACTGAAGGTAAAAGGATGGAAAAAATATTTCATGCAAATGGAAATGAAAAAAAAGCAGGGGTAGCAATACTTATATCAGACAAAATGGACTTTAAAACAAAGATTGTATGTAGTAAGAGATAAAGAAGGACACTACATAATGATAAAGGGAACAATTCAGCAGGACGATATAACTATTATAAATATTTATGCACCAAATATAGAAGCCCCGACATACATAAAGCAGACTTTGATGGATATAAAGGGCGAGATTAACAGCAATACTATCATAGTAGGGGATTTCAATACCCCTCTAACAACACTGGATAGATCCTCAAGAAGAAAATTAATAAAGAAACAGCAGACTTAAAGGAGACACTAGATCAACTTGATTTAATAGATATCTTCAGAACTTTTCACCCTAAAGCAGTAGAATATACATTCTTCTCAAGCGCTCATGGTACGTTTTCTAGGATAGACCACATGTTAGGACACAAAAATGGTCTCAATAAATTTAAGAATTTTGAAATCATATCAAGCATTTTCTCTGATCACAATGCCATGAAACTAGAAATTAACCACAAAAGAAAAACTGAAAAATACTCAAACACTTGGAAACTAAATAGCATGTTATTAAATAATGAATGGATTAACAATGAGATCAAAGAAGAAATAAAAAAGTTTCTAGAAACAAATGATAATGAGCATACATCAACTCAAAATTTATGGGACACAGCAAAAGCAGTTCTGAGAGGGTAGTTTATTGCACTACAGGCATATCATAAGAAGCTAGAAAAAGCTCAAATAAGCAACCTGACCCTGCATCTAAAAGAACTAGAAAAACAACAACAAATAAAACCCAAGACAAGTAGAAGAAAGGAAATAATAAAGATCAGAGCAGAAATAAATGACATAGAGGCTAAGGAAACAATACAGAGGATCAATGAAACCAGAAGCTGGTTCTTTGAAAAGGTAAACAAGATTGATGAACCTTTAACTAGACTCACCAAGAAAAAAAGAGAGAGGACTCAAATAAATAAAATTAGAAAGGACAGTGGAGAAATAACAACTGACACAACAGAAATACAAAGCATTGTAAGAAAATACTATGAAGAACTATATGCCAAAAAATTAGACAATCTTGGTGAAATGGACAAATTTTTTGAATCATATAACCTTCCAAAAATCAATCTGGAAGAATCAGAACACCTAAACAGGCCAATTACAGCAAATGAGATAGAAACAGTTATCAAAAAACTCCCAAAAAAGAAAAGTCCTGGGCCTGATGGCTTCACAAGTGAATTCTATCAAAAATTCAAAGAACAACTAACTCCTATCCTCCTCAAGCTATTTCAAAAAATTCAAGAGGAAGGAAGACTTCCAAACTCCTTTTATGAGGCGAGCATAATTCTGATCCCAAAACCGGGCAAAGACAACACAAAGAAAGAAAATAATAGGCCAATATCCCTGACGAATTTAGACGCTAAAATTCTCAACAAAATATTAGCTAACCGGATCTAGCAATATATGAAAAAAATCATACACCATGATCAAGTGGGATATATTCTGGAGAGGCAAGGCTGGTTCAATATTCGCAAATCAATCAATGTGATTCATCACATAAACAAAAGGAACGACAAAAATCACATGATAATTTCAATAGATGCAGAAAAGGCATTTGATAAAATCCAGCACCCATTCATGCTCAATACTCTCAGTAAAGTGGGAATACAGGGATCATTCCTTAACATGATAAAGGCCATCTATGATAAACCCACAGCAAACATCATACTAAATGGACAAAGATTAAAAGCAATCCCCTTAAGATCAGGAACCAGGCAGGGATGCCCCCTCTCACCACTCTTATTCAACATAGTTCTGTAAGTCCTAGCTACAGCAATCAGACAAGAAGAAGAAATAAAAGGCATCCAAATTGAAAAAGAAGAAGTAAAACTGTCACTATTTGCAGATGATATGATATTGTATATTGAAAACCCTAAAGTCTCAGTCAAAATCTACTGGACCTTATAAATGAATTCAGCAAGGTGGCAGAATATAAAATTAATACTCAGAAATCAGAGGCATTTCTATATACCAACAATGAAATGTCAGCAAAAGAAATTAAGGAAACAATCCCCTTCACTATTGCAACCAAAAAAATAAAATACCTAGGAGTAAATTTAACCAAGGAGGTTAAGGACTTGTACTCGGAAAATTATAGAACATTGATAAAAGAAATCAAGGAAGATACAAACAAGTGGAAGCATATATCGTGCTCATGGTTAGGAAGAATAAACATCATTAAAATGTCTATATTACCCAAAGAAATTTATAAATTCAAAGCAATACCAATTAAGATACCAATGACATACTTCAAACATATAGAACACATATTCCAAAAATTTATATGGAACCAAAAAAGAACACGAATAGCCTCAGCAATCTTACAAAGAAAAAATAAAGCAGGAGGTATCACTCTTCCAGATATCAAGGTTTACTATAAGGCCATTATACTCAAGACAGCCTGGTACTGGCATAAGGACAGGCACATAGATCAATGGAACAGAACAGAGGACCCAGAAATAAACCCACAGCTTTATGGACAACTGATATTTGACAAAGGAGGAAAGAACATACAATGGAGTAAAGACAGCCTCTTTAACAAATGGTGTTGGGAAAATTGGACATCTACCTGCAAAAAAATGAAACTAGACCATCAACTTACACCATTCACAAAAACAAACTCAAAATGGATAAAAGACTTAAATGTAAGCCGTGAAACCATAAGCATCTTAGAAGAAAGCATAGGCAGCAGGCTCTCCGAAATCTGTAGCAGCAGTATATTTGCCGATTTATCTCCACGGGCAACTGAAATAAAAGGCAAGATAAACAAATAGGACTATATCAAACTAAAAAGTTTTTGCACAGCTAAAGACATTAGGAACAGAATAAAAAGACAAATCACACAATGGGAGAACATATTCGACAGCACATCTGATAAGGGGTTAATAACTAAAATTTATAAAGAACTTATAAAACTCAACACCAGGAAGATAAACAACCCAATCAAAAAATGGGCAAAAGAAATGAATAGAAATTTCTCCAAAGAGGACATACAGATGGCCAATAGGCATATGAAAAAATGCTCAACATCACTAATCATTAGAGAAATGCAAATTAAAACCACAATGAGATATCACCTCACACCAGTCAGAATGGCACTCATCAGCAAAACAACACAGAATAAGTGCTGGCGAGGATGTGGAGAAAAGGGAATCCTTCTGCATTGCTGGTGGGAATGCAGACTGGTGCAGCCACTGTGGAAAACAGTTTGGAAATTCCTCAGAAAATTAAAAATCGAACTGCCTTTTGACCCAGCTATCCCACTTTTAGGAATATACCCTAAGAACACCATAGCACTGTTCGAAAAGAAGAAATGCGCCCCCATGTTCGTGGCAGAATTGTTCAAAATAGCGAAGATCTGGAACCAGCCCAAGTGTCCGTCAGAAGACGAGTGGATTAAAAAGCTATGGTACATATATACTATGGAATACTACTCAGCCATAAGAAATGATGACATCGGATCATTTATAACAAAATGGATGTACCTTGATAACATTATACGGAGTGAAATAAGTAAATCAGAAAAAAAGAAAAACTGAGAACAACATGATTTCATACATAGGTGGGACATAAAAGTGAGAATATGAGACATGGACAAGAGAGTGGTGGTTATGGGATGGGGGAGGGAGGGAAGATTGGGATAGGGAGGAGGGGAGGGAAACAGGGAAAACCAGATTGTATGTGACAGAGGACAATTTGACTTTTGGTGATGGGTATGCAACACAATTGAATGATAAGATAACCTGGAGATGTTTTCATTGTACATATGTACCCTGATTTATTGGTGTCACCCCATTAGAATTAATAATAATAAAATACATATATATATATATAAAAAAAAAGAAGAGAACATTTGATAAACTCTGTTTTGGGTTTCAAATAATTTATTATTTACCATATTATTATAATTTGCTTCTTTTGTAACTGGGAGACATGTTCTAAAAATATGAGAACTGTCACAGGTTGTCAAATTTACCAAAGGATGAAAATAAAAGATGTGTCAGAAAAAAATGTATTTATAATCTGGCTGGCTTCTATCTTTTTTTTTCATTAAAAATGGAGTCAAATACAGTTTCAGGTTGAGATGAGAAGCCCGAACATTTTTCAAACATGTGTTTAAGGAGAATGGCAATGCCTGAGACAGAAGTAGAAAAGAAAGCAATGAATATTTAAAAATCTGAGCTGCTGTAATACTCGAACCAGTTTTAGTAAAAAACCAACATAATATGCTAACCTAAATGCAATGTATGCATTGGGCCCCAGTAATTTCGAAGAATTAAGAATGCACAACAAACAACAAGTGCTGGTGAGGATGTGAAGAAAAGGGAACCTTGTGCACTGCTGGTGGGAATGCAGACTGGTGCAGCCACTGTGGAAAGCAGTATGGAGTAAACTAAAAAAAAAGAGAAATGCAACTGCCTTATGACCCAGTGATTCCACTTCTGGGAATATATACAAAGAAACCGAAAACATTCAAAAGAATATGTGTACCCCTAAGTTCATCGCAGCATTATTTACAATAGCCAAGATATGGAAGCAGCCTAAGTGTCCCTCAGTAGATGAGTGGATAAAAAAAGCTGCGGTACATTGACACAATGGAATACTACTCAGCTGTAAAAAGAAAAAAAAGAAGAAGAAAATCTTACCTTTTGTGACAGCATAGATGGATTTGAAGGGCATTCTGCCAAGTTAAACAGTTCAGTAACAGAAAGACAAGTACCACATGATTTCACTTATACACGCAGTGAACAGAACAAACTAAGGAACAGAAACAGGCACAGATGAATACCTAGAACAGACTGATAGGTATCAGAGGGAGTGGTGGGGACTGGATGAAAAAAGTAAAGGGATTAAGCAAAAGCAAAAGCAAAAACAACAAAAAAAAACCTGTAGAGAGACACTGGATCTGAATGTTTCCGGCCTACACGCAGCTGAGAGCAGAGGAAGGGCCCTGCTCCGCCTTGAGTGACGTGGCAGGACAAGGTCACTAAAACAACTTGGAGGCTGTTTGTGGTACTGACGCCAAAAGCAGGGCGGCAAGCACACAGAGCTACCACAGGCTTGAGACGTTCTGATGTGCTTGTAGAATAGAGCGTTACATAATTATCCCCTCCACCCCCAGCACAATACCCTCTTGTTTAAGCTTATAAAATAAAAGGGGTTTCCAGGCTTGGATCATTGTGTCTCCATCCCAGCACAATGTCCCACCTGGCCCAAACTTTATCCATGTTTTTGTGTTTTCCTTCATCCTCCATCACCCCACTCAGGTCTTAACTTCCCCAAGCTGATCACTGGTTGTGGCAACTGGCACCTGAACAGAAACCTGAGCACCGGGGAACTCCACATGTCGGGAGAGAGGATGCTCTTTGAAGAAGATACACATCAGATACTAGTTGAGGTAAGGAGCAGACTTTCACCGGGTGTAAAATATGGGCAGTTCTAATTCCCAAGAAATAAATCTTTATGTGCAGATGCTTAAGGCAATGTTAAGAGCCCGTGGCTGTACTGTCCACAGGAGTCATCTTTCTGAATTTTTACAGTTTGTACAGAAAACATGCCCCTGGTTTCCTGCAGAGGGGACTGTTAATGAGAAAGCCTGAGAAAGGGTTGGTAAGCAATTGAAGGCTCGTTATATGGCAGAAGGCTCAGATAAGATTCCAGTTACGGCCTTCTCCTTGTGGAATTTAATTAGAAATTGTCTTGATCCTAACCGAGACGACAAGACATTGCCATCAGGCACTTAGCCGATCACTTAAAAGAAACTGTGAAAGGGAACAAGGGGTTTCATACTCTTCCACTTTCCTCAGCTCCTTCTATAGCCAGCCATGTATCTGAAGATGATGAGTTTCCTCCTGAATATGAACATAAGGTGACCAATCACCCTCTTTTAGGAACAACAGTCCTTCTTTTGTAAGTTCTGTTCTCCCTCAAAAAGTGTCCTCCTTTTTGATATTGAAAAACTAATCTGTAAATGTCCATATTCAATCAATGCAGTTGATCCATAGCATGTGATGTGATGTATTTGTATCTAAATGAGTATTTTTTCTTACAATTATTATTAAAATTTAATAGGCATGTAAGCATAATTACAATTTAAAATATTACAAATGTTTTATTATGCATTTGTGTATTATTGTTGCAATGAATAAAATTTTCTTTTATTTACGATATTATTTTCTTCAATTTATTTTTTACTCCTTTTCATTGTAAAAAAGTTGGTTACCTTAATGAACAAGGATTAGAGAAAGAGGCAGAAAGGGATAAGGAGGAAAAATATGGAGATTCCTTCTCCGAGGAGGACATTATAGATTTGGCAGTGGGCAATCGTCCTCCCTTCAAAAATAAACAGTTAAATAAAAAAAGAAAGCTTAGGGGCCTCAGCCCCTAGTATGACACCTTTGCAAAGATGTTTAAGAAAAGCTTGTGAAAATGGAGAGGATGTCACAGGATTTTCTACGTACCCCGTCTTTGAGAGGTGATTCCAACAATCCAGAACAGACTTTAAGAATGCATGAGGCATTGTCTTTTAAAACATTGAAAGAACTGAAAACAGCTACAGTAGTTTATGGACCCACTGCTCCTTTTGTTACTAGTTTATTAGACTCCATTAGTTCTAATGCTCTTACCCCCGATAATTGGATGATGCTGGCTAAGGCATGTCTTAGTCCTGGTGAATTCCTCTTGTGGAAATCTGACTGGTTAGACAGAAATGTGGAACAAGCAGAAAGGAATAGAGCCCATGGATTAAATATCACTATAGAAATGCTTGTTGGCAGTGGTCAATATTCGAGAGTTCAGAATCAGTTGTTACATAGTTTCCAGGCTTATCAACAAATTACTATTTGTGCATCTAAGGCAATGGAAGTCTTTTCCAGCCAAAGGGGAGAAGAGTGGAGACTTAAGGAAAATTAGGCAGGGACCTGAGAAGCTGTATTCTGACTTTGTTGCCCAGCTCCTCCAAGCAGTAGAGAGACTGATCTAAGATCCAGAGGCAGGAACACTTTAAACAAAACAATTAGCGCATGACCAGGCGGTGGAGCAGTGGACAGAGCGTTGGACTGGGATGCAGAAGACCCAGGTTTGAGACCCCGAGGTCGTCAGCTTGAGCACAGGCCCATCTGGCTTGAGCAAAAACTGGCTTGAGCAAAAACTCGTCAAGGTCACTGGCTCCAGCAATGGGTTGCTCTGTCTGAAGGCCCGCGGTCAAGGCACATGTGAGAAAGCAGTCAATGAACAACTAAGGTGTCGCAACGGCAATGAAAAATTAATGATTGATGCTTCTCATCTCTCTCTGTTCCTGTCTGTCTGTCCCTATCTATCCCTCTCTCTGATTCTCTCTGTCCCTGTAAAAAAAAAAAAAAATAGCTTTGAGAATGCAAACAAGACTTGTCAACAAATTGTAGGCCATATCGAAACAAGGGCACTATAAATGATTTTATTCGCCTCTGCATAGATGTTGTCCATCATATGTTCAAGCCGTGGGCTTAGCCAGCACTCTTTTATTTTTTAATTAATTTTAATAGGGTGACACCATTAATCAGGGTACATATGTACAAAGAAAACATCTCCAGGTTATCTTATCATTCAATTATGTTGCATACCCGTCACCCAAAGTCAAATTGTCCTCTGTCACCTTCTGTCTGGTTTTCCCTGTGCCCCTCCCATCCTCCCTATCCCACCCTATCCTCCCTCCCCCACCCCGTAACCACCACTCTCTTGTCCATGTCTTATAGTCTCACTTTTATGTCCCACCTATGTATGAAATCATGCTGTTCTCAGTTTTTTTCTGATTTACTTATTTCACTCCGTATAATATTATCAAGGTGCATCCATTTAGTTGTAAATGATCCGATGTCATCATTTCTTATGGCTGAGTAGTATTCCATAGTATGTATGTACCAAAGCTTTTTAATCCACTCGTCCTCTGACAGACACTTGGGCTGTTTCCAGATCTTCGCTATTGTGAACAACGCTGCCACGAACATGGGGGCGCATTTCTTCTTTTCAAACATGCTATGGTGTTCTTAGGGTATATTCCTATAAGTGGGACATCTGGGTCAAAAGGCAGTTCGATTTTTATTTTGAGGAATCTCCAAACTCTTTTCTACAGTGGCTGCACCAGTCTGCATTCCCACCAGCAGTGCAGAAGGGTTCCCTTTTCACCACATCCTTACCAGCACTTATTCTGTGTTGTTTTGCTGATGAGTGCCATTCTGACTGGTGTGAGGTGATATCTCATTGTGGTTTTAATTTGCATTTCTCTAATGATTAGTGATGTTGAGCATTTTTTCATATGCCTATTGGCCATCTGTATGTCCTCTTTTGAGAAATTTCTATTCATTTCTTTTGCCCATTTTTTGATTGGGTTGTTTGTCTTCCTGGTGTTGAGTTTTATAAGTTCTTTATAAATTTTGGTTATTAAGCCGTTATCAGAAGTGCTGTCGAATATGTTCTCCCATTGTGTGGTTTGTCTTTTTATTCTGTTCATATTGTCTTTAGCTGTGCAAAACTTTTTAGTTTGATATAGTCCCATTTGTTTATCTTCCTTTTATTTCATTTGCATGTGGAGATAAATGGGCAAATATATTGCTGCTACAGATGTCAGAGGGCTTGCTGCCTATGTTTTCTTCTAAGATGCTTATGGTTTCACGGCTTACATTTAAGTATTACATTTAAGGCTTACATTTATCCATTTTGAGTTTGTTTTTGTGAATGGTGTAAGTTGATGTTCTAGTTTCATTTTTTTGCAGGTAGATGTCCAATTTTCCCAACACCATTTGTTGAAGAGGCTGTCTTTACTCCATTGTATGTTCTTTCCTCCTGTGTCAAATATCAGTTGTCCATAAAGCTGTGGGTTTATTTCTGGGTCCTCTGTTCTGTTCCATTGATCTATGTGCCTGTTCTTATGCCAGTACCAGGCTGTCTTGAGTATAATGGCCTTATAGTAAACCTTGATATGCAGAAGAGTGACAACTCCTGCTTTATTTTTTCTTTTTAAGATTGCTGTAGCTATTCATGTTCTTTTTTGGTTCCATATAAATTTTTGGAATATGTGTTCTATATGTTTGAAGTATGTCATTGGTATTTTAATTGGTATTGCATTGAATTTATAAATTTCTTTGGGTAATATAGACATTTTAATGATGTTTATTCTTCCTAACCATGAGCGCGGTATATGCTTCCACTTGTTTGTATCTTCCTTGATTTCTTTTATCAATGTTTTATAATTTTCCGAGTACAAGTTCTTAACCTCATGGTTAAATTTACTCCTAGGTACTTTATCTTTTTGGTTGCAATAGTGAAGGGGATTGATTCCTTAATTTCTCTTTCTGACAGTTCATTGTTGATATATAGAAATGCCTCTGATTTCTGAGTATTAATTTTATATCCTGCCACCTTGCTGAATTCATTTATCAGGTCCAGTAGTTTTTGGACTGAGACTTTAGAATTTTCTATATACAATATCATATCATCTGCAAATAATGACAGTTTTACTTCTTCTTTTCTAATTTGGATGCCTTTTATTTCTTCTTCTTGTCTGATTGCTGTAGCAAGGACTTCCAGAACTATGTTGAATAAAAGTGGTGAAAGGGGGCACCCCTGCCTAGTTCCTCATCTTAAGGGGATTGCTTTTAATTTTTGTCCATTTAGTATGATGTTTGCTGTGGGTTTGTCGTAGATGGCCTTTATCATGATACGGAATGTTCCCTGTATTCCCACTTTACTGAGAGTTTTGAGCATGAATGGGTGCTCGATTTTATCAAATGCCTTTTCTGCATCTATTGAAATTATCATGTGATTTTTGTCCTTGCTTTTGTTTATGTGATGAATCACATTGATTGATTTGCGAATATTGAACCAGCCTTGCCTCTCCAGAATATATCCCACTTGATCATGGTGTATGATTTTTTTCATATATTGCTGGATCCGGTTGGCTAATATTTTGTTCGGCATTTTAGCGCCTAAATTCATCAGGGATATAGGCTTATAATTTTCTTTCTTTGTGTTGTCTTTGCCCGGTTTTGGGATCAGAATTATGCTTGCCTCATAAAAGGAGTTTGGAAGTCTTCCTTCCTCTTGAATTTTTTGAAATAGCTTGAGGAGGATAGGAGGTAGTTCTTTGAATATTTGGTAGAATTCACTTGTGAAGCCATCAGGCCCAAGACTTTTCTTTTTTTGGAGTTTTTTTATAACTGTTTCGATCTCATTTGTTGTAATTGGTCTGTTTAGGTGATCTGATTCTTCCAGATTGATTTTTGGAAGATTATATGATTCAAAAAATTTGTCCATTTCACCTAGGTTGTCTAATTTTTTGGCATAGAGTTCTTCATTGTATTTTCTTATAATGCTTTGTATTTCTGTTCTGTCAGTTGTTATTTCTTCACTCTCATTTCTAATTTTATTGATTTGAGTTCTCTCTCTTTTTTTCTTGGTGAGTCTAGTTAAAGGTTCATCATTCTTGTTTACCTTTTCAAAGAACCAGCTCCTGGTTTCATTGATCCTCTGTATTGTTTCCTTAGCCTCTATGTCATTTATTTCTGCTCTGATTTTTATTATTTCCTTTTTCTACTGGTCATGGGCTTTATTTGCTGTTGTTTTTCTATTTCTTTTAGATGCATGGTCAGGTTGCTTATTTGAGCTTTTTCTAGCTTCTTTTGGTATGCCTATAGTACAACGAACTTCCCTCTCAGTACTGCTTTTGCTGTGTCCCGTAAATTTTGAGTTGATGTATGCCCATTATCATTCGTTTCTAGAAACTTTTTTATTTCTTCTTTGTTCTCATTGTTAATCTATTCATTATTTAATAACATGCTATTTAGTTTCCAAGTGTTTGAGTATTTTTCAGTTTTTGTTTTGCAGTTAATTTCTAGTTTCATGGCATTGTGATCAGAGAAAATGCTTGATATGATTTCAATCTTCTTCAATTTGTTGAGACCATTTTTGTGTCCTAACATGTGGTCTATCCTAGAAAACGTACCATAAGCACTTGAGAAGAATGTATATTCTACTGCTTTAGGGTGAAAAGCTCTGAAGATATCTATTAAATCAAGTTGATCTAGTGTCTCCTTTAAGTCTGCTGTTTCTTTATTAATTTTCTTTCTTGAAAATCTATTCAGTGTTGTTAGTGGGGTATGGAAATCCCCTACTATGATAGTATTGCTGTTAATCTCACCCTTTAATCCATCAAAGTCTGCTTTATGTATGTCGGGGCTCCTATATTTTGTGCGTAGATATTTATAATAGTTATATCTTCCTGTTGAATTGTTCCCTTTATCATTATGTAGTGTCCTTCTTTATCTCTTACTATAGCCTTTGTTTTAAAGTCCATTTTGTCAAATATAAGTATTGCTACCCCGCCTTTTCTTTCATTTTCATTTGCATGAAATATTTTTTTCCATCCTTTTACCTTCAGTTTATGTGCATCTTTTGTTTTAAGGTCTGTCTCTTTTTTATTATTTTATTTTATTTTATTCATTTTAGAGAGGAGACACAGAGTGAGAGAGAGAGAGAGAAAGAGAGAAAGGAGGGGGGAGCTGGAAGCATCAACTCCCATATGTCCCTTGACCAGACCAGTGCAGGGTTTTGAACTGGCAACTTCAGTGCTCCCAGGTCAACGCTTTATACTGCGCCACCACAGGTCAGGCAAGGTGTGTCTCTTGGAGACAGCATATGTATAGGTCCTGTTTCTTTATCCATGCAGCTACCCTATGTCTTTTGATTGGATTATTTAATTCATTCACATTTAAGGTTATTATTGATATGTAGTTGTTTATTGCCTTTTTATTCTTAAAAGCTGTATTCTTCTTTTGCTATATTCTTTCCTCCCTTTGAATTGTTCACAACAGGCCCCTTAGTATCTCTTGCAGAATTGGTTTGGTTTTAATGAATTTCTTGAGGCTTTCTTTTTCTGGGAAGCTCTATATTTCTCATTCAATTTTAAACGATAGCCTTGCTGGATAAAGTAGTCTTGGTTGTAGGTTCTTGTTCTGCATTACTTTGAATATATCTTGCCATTCCCTTCTGGTCTCAAGTGTTTCTGTTGAGAAGTCAGATGTCATCCTTATGGGGGCTCCTTTGTAGGTGATAGTCATTTTTTCTCTAGCAAATTTTAAAATTTTCTCTTTATCCCTTAGCTTTGGTATTTTAACTATGATGTGTCTTGGTGTAGATTTCTTTGGGTTTCTCTTTAATGGAGTTCTGTGTGCTTCTTGAACGTGTGGAATGTTTCCCAGCCTTAATTTAGGGAAGTTTTCTGCTATGATTTGATTGAACAAAAGTTTCTATTTCCTGTTTTCTCTCCTCTGCTTCAGGAACCCCTATGATGCGAATGTTGTTTCTCTTCATGTTGTCACAGAGCTCCCTTAGAGTTTCCTCACATTTTTTTGAGTCTCTTTTCCTTTTTCTTCTCTGCTTCTGTGCCTTTGTTTATTGTGTCCTCTAACTCACTGATTCGATCCTCAGTGTGATTCATCCTGCTTTTAATTCCTTCCATTGTGGTCTTCAGTTCTGATACTGTATTTGTCATTTCTGTCTGGTTCTTTTTTATTATTTCAATTTCGTTTTTTATACTTGTTATCTCTTTATTTAGGTGTTCATAATGACTATTCATTGTTGCTCTAATTTCTTTGAACATCCTAACTATCATTATTCTAAATTCTGCTTCTGGTAATTTGGTTATATCTGGTTCATTCAGGTCCTTCTCTGGGTATTTCTCTTGATTCATTTGGTTTGCATTCTTCTGCCTGCTCATTTTGTCTTGTATAAGCAAGGTGTGGCCACTGGAGTCCAGTAGATGTTGCCTTTGTGTTCTCTAGGTGTGGTCTGTCTGCAGACCCGCCTCCCCCTCTGTTGCTGTCTAGGGTGGTTGGGTATGGGCGTTGCCAGCACTGGCCCACTGCGGCTGTTGCTGTGATTTCCACCTTTCCTCTGCGGGAGGGGCTGTCAGTCAAGCCACAAGCCTTAGCACCAAGGGTAGAGGTGAGCACCTTTGCTCAGCTGCAGACCCAGTCTGTTTCTGGTTTTCCGCCCAGCACCCGCGGTCTGAGTCTGTTTGCCACAGTGTTGCTGGTTGGATGGGGCTTCTAATGTGCTCTCAGCTGTGAGCCTTTGCCTGTCTGGAGCTTTAGTTCCGCCCTCGAGGCCAGGGCTCTTCTGCGCAGGGTCGCAGACCAATGTTTCTCGGGCTGGTTGGGCCTGCTGGCATGCGCTCAGCCGTGAGCTTCTGCCCGTCCCTGGCCCTAGCCCCGTCCCTGTGGTCAGGGCCAGCTTGCACAGAGTCGCAGAGCATATCTCTGCCCGTTCCTGGCCTCCTGCTTTTTCCCTGCAGGTGGGGTTACAGGCGGGCCCGCTGCTGCCGGACAGTTTTCACGCGTCCCCTCCGCCCCTGCTGGGCTAGACCGAGCTCACACCGGCTTGGCCTCCACCCCTGCCGACAGAACCACGTTTCAGCGTCCCGCCGCCACCATCCCTCCAGCAACTTTCACCACAGTAGGAAGAGCCCTAACACTCCATACTGTAGACCTGGGAGCTCCCTCCCTCTAAGCAGCTCTGCTCTAATTGCCGCGAGAGAGCTTGTTTGGCAGGTGTCCTGTTTCCCTTTGCTGGTATTGCTAGTTTCAGGGGAAATATTTGTTTTTGATTAGGGAAGTGACTTAGCCCAGGGGTTAGGGTAGCTGTTCCTCAGAGTGTTTGTCCCTGTGCCTTCCAGTCCACACTCTCTTCCCGCTGCTCTGGTCCTCTCCTCTGTCCCCATTCCCCGGATCCCCGAGTGCGTCATTGTGAGAGAGGTTTTCTGCGCTGTACCTTTAAAAAGAATCTTGGGTCTGAGAAAAGTGTCTCTTTCTCACAAACAGTATCCTCACTTGTTTCACAGCTCAATACTGTCCAAACGCCTCTTCTAGGCTCTGCAATTTTAGGCTGGGGCTTTGTTCCCGGGACACAGGTCCCTCCCTCTCCGCCAAACTCTCCTCCCGCCACGTGGGTCTCTCCGGGCTGCCGTTCGCTCTGGGGAGCTGGGCAGTCCTCTTCGCGTTTTCGCTATTCCTGCCAGTTTCAATGTGACTGTGTTCTTTGGTTGTAGAGTCCACTTAGTTTAGTTCAAAGTTGGTTTATCCAGATGATGGTTCTTAAAATTGAGTTATAATCCACTTTGGTTCTTGGAGTTTGAAGTTGGTACGTCCGCCTACTCCACTGCCATCTTGCTCCAGCCCTATTCAGCCAGCACTCTTAAAGAAGCTTTTAATCTTAAACTAATCCTAAAGGCCTGGGAAAAGGAGCTTGTTTTAATTGCTGCCAGCCAGGACTATAAAGATTGTAGAAAAGGTAGTGCTGGGAATAGCACACCAGGTCAAAGGCCACGACAAGTGTGTCCCCATTGCCAGAGAGGAAAAGATTGGGCAAATGAATGCAGATCAAAAATGACAGTTAATGGGCAGCCGATTCAGGGAAATTCCACGTGGGGCTAGCCTGGCCCCAACAAACATGGGGGCCCTTTCATTGATTGTTCCACAGGTGCTCCCTCAGAATGTAAACCTGCGTCAGAGACCTCCCCAGGGCAAGGCAGCAATGCAGGACTGGACCTCTGTCCCTCCACCCGAGTAGTTTTAACTCCTGAAATGCCATCTCAGGCAATACCTACGGGAATATATGGCCCTATTCCAAAGGGCTACGTTGGTCTCATTCTTGGTAGAAGTTGTTTTACTCTAAGGGGATTCCAAGTGTTCCCTGGGGTTGTTGAGGAGGATTATATGGGGGAAATTAAAGTAATGGCTCAAGCTCGTACATGTTTTCAAGTCCTCCCTGAAAATAGAATTGCTCAATTAGTCCTACTCCCATACAAGAAGGAAGGGAGGGTATTATCTAACAACCCCAGAGGAGAGGGAGGATTTGGATCCTCTGAAAATGTATATTGGTCACAATTAGTCACTTAAGGATGACGAGAGCTAGTATTAAAAATTAATCATAAACTATTCATAGGAATTATTGACACTAGAACAGATGTATCTGAAATTGCTTTCATTCTTTGGCCTTCCTTCTGGCCCACTCATGTAGCTGCAGTTGATTTGCAAGGAACTAGAAATACTCAGGGCCCTCAGGAGAGTGCCTCTCTGTTAAGATGGGTAGATACAGAGGGGAACATGGGTCATTTCAAACCTTATGTATTGTCCCATCTCCTAGTAAAGTATGGGGGCAAGTCAAGAGACTAACGGGATGAGGTCAGTGCCTGATTGAAGAACAGAGAAGCTCCATATCCTGGTTAACAGGTTTGCAGCCATGCTTGCTGTGTTGTTAGACCAAGTGAACAAGACATATGGGGAGACCTATTGAACTTATCTTCTTGACCTCCCCTCCCCCTATGATTCAGACAGTTGCCTGGGAGGATGAATCTGTCCCAGTTTCATGAACCATTCGACAATGATGGAAGGACAAACCAACAGCCATATTACCCCTGGATTTTATAATAATTATACATTTCAGGGTTATTCCAAAACAGGACCTATCTGTTTTGCCTCTACCCTTAAGGTAGGGTACTTTTTGATGACTTCTGAGAACAAAACTTCTTATGAGGCTACATATATTGCAAGTATTACTGGTCCCTGGGATAGAGGTAAATATCTCTAGCAAGTTACTGAAGTAGGTTTTGGGTTTTTGAAATGGAATCTAACTCTTGCTGCAAGGCATCCTCCTCTCCCTTACTGCCCTAATGGCACCAGGCATGAATTAAGCGGGTTCCTGTGTTGGATTGAATGTACTTACATTCTGCCCAAATGCTTTAATATACAGGAATGGCAGAATAAGTTTGTGTTTGGTACCAAAGAATTGATGTTTCTCATCGTCATCACAATTATATGACTCCTGGAGGTTTTGTAAGCAATATACTTGTAACTGTTTCCCCTCCTCCACTGTTGTGGTGTTTAGCCTCCACAACAGGTTTTGTAAATTTTACCCAAAATCTTTCGGCTCTGTCCTTTCCTCCTGTGTCACTACAGCCTTTTTTTATGGCCTCTGGGCTTGTGTCCAGCCTCCATAGATACTGTTGGCTGGTCTAGTAAATATTACTCCAACTGGACCATATAATGCAGTCCAGTGTGTTCATTGTAATCTGAAAAATTGTATCACTAGATATAATCAAGGACATGACATTTTAGTATTAAAACAATTATCTTATGCTTCCAGCAAATATTTCTGGACCCTGGTATCATGGTGCCGGGCTCCAAGCTTTATAAGATATACACCAATTACTTATCCACAGGTCCAAAAGAGTTGTTGACATGATCATATTTGGCACAGTAACCCTTGTAGGCTTACTAGCTTCCACTATAATAGGAGCTACTGCTCTTACCCGAAGTGTTCAAAATGAACACTATGTTAATCAATTGGCTCAAAATACTTCCTTCGCTTTACATGATCAAGAACATGTTAATTTAAAGCTAGAGGCAAAGCTGAATGCATTAGAAGCTACAGTTCTGAATTTAGGCAATCAAATTCAGAGCATTAAAGTACGCCAACAACACCTCTGTCATGCAGCCTTTCAGTGGATCTGTGTTACTTCTGTTTCTTGTGATCAATCCCAATGGGAATAGGAGAAAATCAAAATCAAAATGCAACTTCGCCTGACCAGGCAGTGGCGCAGTGGATAAAGCATCGAACTAGGATGCAGAAGACCCAGGTTCGAGACCCCAAGGTTGCCAGCTTGAGCGTGGGCCCACCTGGCTTGAGCAAAAGCTCGTCAGCTTGGACCCAAGGTCGCTGGCTCCAGCAAGGGGTTGCTCGGTCTGCTGAAGGCCCACAGTCAAGGCACATGTGAGAAAGCAATCAATGAACAACTAAGGTGTTGCGACGGCAATGAAAAACTAATGATTGATGCTTCTCACCTCTCTCCATTCCTGTCTGTCCGTCCCTATCTATTCCTCTATCTGACTCTCTCTCTCTCTGTCCCTGTAAAAAAAAAAAGAAAAAAAAAAGCATCTTCAAGGAATTTGGAATAATAATAATATTAGTATTGATGTAGCTAAGCTACATAAACATATTCAAAATATTCAAGATAGCTATGACGATATTGTTAGTCTGACACAAGTAGCAAATCAACTTCTTAACGATTTACAAGGCTTTAACCCTTTTAGTATTTGATATTTGATTGCTTTAATAATATGTTGTATAATTTTGTTTTGCTCATTTCCAATCAGATGTTGAGTCATCCAAAGACAGGTCTTCCAAGCAAGCATAGCATGCTACTGCCTGCATTTAAAAATTGTTTCATTGTTTCATTTGGTTGTTCCATTTATGTGTGCACTCATTGGCTACTTCTCATATGTGCCCTGACCAGGGATCAAACCCATGACCTTGGAGCACTGGGACACCACTATATTCACTTAGCCACCTGGCCAGGGCCGCCTACTAGATTACAGAATTAATGTGTATTCATTGTAAAAAGATAGAAAATATAGTTAAAACAAAAAAGTGAGTAGTCTTCTCCTTTAATCTCTTCACTTTTAGGTTTTCAGTTGTTTCATGCACAACTGTCCATATCATCTCTGTTCATACCACATATAAATATATACATATAGGTCCTACCCTTACTTCCTTTCCCCCTCCT
Organism: Rhynchonycteris naso; assembly: GCA_037038555.1. Classification (NCBI taxonomy): domain Eukaryota; kingdom Metazoa; phylum Chordata; class Mammalia; order Chiroptera; family Emballonuridae; genus Rhynchonycteris; species Rhynchonycteris naso. Next base: position 105,136,497 of record CM072997.1, read on the forward strand.
TTACTCCTCCCTTTTCTGTATTTTTCCAAATATTAGGTCACACTACAATCAAAGGTCACAAAGTGGTGGCCTGAAGTTTAGATATATCAGGGAAAATATTTTGTTTGCAAAACATTGCAGAAATTTAACATGAAAACTGGAAGACCTCGATCCATGTGCCTACATAACAATATTATTGATGCTGCACAGGCTTTCTAACAGACATTTTCAAACTTTTTATAAAAATGGCCCACTTTTGCAGTGCTGGTCAACCTGGTCCATGCCTCCCACTAGTAGGCGTTCCAGCTTTCATGATAGGCAGTAGTGGAGCAACCAAACGGCATCGCGATTGGCCCACCATGAAAGCTGGAATGGCCACTAGTGGGCGGTAGGGACCAGGTAGACCAGCACTGCAAAAGTGGGCCGTTTTTATAAAAAGTTTGAAGACCTCTGATAGACCTTTCTTCACAAATCCACCTTTCTGTATTACTGGCCTATCACCTATAAGTATTTGAGTATATAGCCTTCTGATATTTCTTAGGAACTTGCTTTTGGGATTTAACATATCATGGCATTCTCAATTAGAATTAGATTCGGCTGCATATAACTAAAAAGCCATATTACACTGGTTAAACCTAAGGGTTTATTTTTTTGCTCATGTAAATTAAGTCTGGAAGTGGTGGTCCGGGGCTTTTATAGGGCACTTCAGGGTCTTTAGGGATCTTAGTTCCTATTTTTCTGCTCCACTTTCCTTAGGAGATAACTTCTAGTCTCCAGGTGAACTAATAATCCATAAGAGCTGAGAAGCTCTAATTACTTTATCTAAGGTGACCAAATTTTAAAATCGGTAAAGCAGGACACCATTGATGGGGGGAGGGGGTTCTTGATTAAAAATATGGAGCAAAAAAAATTTTCTCAGAATGCAAAAATAGTATTGTAATATATTTTTTAAAATTTCAACATAGGTACAATTTACAAATATAATACATTAAAAACTTATGTGTATAGTATTATTTTATTTTTTGGCATATTTCTAATTTGAGTGAATTTTTTTTTAGTAGATTACTGTCATTTAAAAGGTCATGAAATTTTTCACAAGAATTTGTTAAATTATATTTTACACATAAAATGGCTTTCAAAGTCTCAACACTTAATTGTGATTTTTCTGATGTCCACACTTTATTTAGCGTAGAAAAAACGCGTTCAGTCACAGTATTAGTTCCTGGTCAAGACAGCGTGTATTCCACAATTTTTAGTGCATTATTGTATGGAACATGGTTTGTTTCAAAATGATGAAATATTTCTAAGCATTTGTTCTCTATTGTGATTTTTGCTGCTGCCCAAGATTTCTTTTCCTTATCAATCTATTTTTTTTTTAATAATGATATCTCATTAAAAAGATCATTTTTGGAAATATTACTATATGAGAAATTTTGAGTGAGTCAGAGGGATCGTGTTACACGGTCCCGAAACCGATGCCGGAGCTGCACGAGCGGGCGGGAGCAGGCAGGGCAGTGCGGCCAGAGCGCTTGCACACACTCCCCTCTGGGCGGCCCTGCTCCCCGCGTCCAGCCCCGCCGCCTGCTGGAGACCAAGCGGTTTGTGCGTCGCGGAGACAAGAGCCGCATACTGGTGTCCAGGACATGGGCCTATGGGTAGTTAGGGGACTTGACAGCTGCCGCCCCAGCAAGTACGTCCTGCCCGAAGTTCTTTGTTTTGGGGCCCCACACGGGGCAGCCAGCTCTTGCGGCAGTGTGGGCGCTTCCAGGTCGAGGCGGGGTCTCCCCGCTGAAACCCGTATATTCCCTTCCCATTCTCCTGCCGTTCCCTAGCTTTTCGTGCATTCTTCCCAAAAATCGGGACTTTTTAAAACGCTGCGGGACACAGGACAAATTGTTAAAAATCAGGACTGTCCCGCCAAAAGCGGGACGTCTGGTCACCTTAACTTTATCTGTGTTTCAGGCAGGAAGAAAAGTGGAGGACATAAAACCAAAATGGCTCTTGTTGGGAGTTTTCACCTTTAAAGATATTTGCCAGAAGTTCCACTCAACTATTTCTCTTTCATTGGCCATAACTTAATTACACAGCCACACCTACCAGAAAATGAGATGGAGAAATGTACTTTTTTGGTTGGGCACATACACATCTGAATAAAATCCAGGTGCTGTTATTAAGGAGAAAGCATAAATATCAGTTGCAGCTCCATATCACTGCAAGTTCAAACAGACATGTGGAAGAGACAGAGAGTGCCCCTCAACATCCAGGCTTCCCTTTTCAGTTAAAAGAAAACCAAGATACACGTGGTCACAGAGGCACTAGAAATAAAGGTTGCACTTCTAAATCTTCAAATTTTTAAATAATTCTTGATGATTATAATCTTATCTTTCTCCAAAATCCAGTACTTTTAATTTTTTAAGAGTCACCCAAATGGGGTTTTTCAGATGAACATAATCAAATTTTGACTTGTAATAGATATTGATAGTTAACTTTGTAGAGGGTTGCAGCCATTAACATTCTCAGAACAGGGTCAGTGCATGTCCATTTTTCTATATACTTATCAGCATTGAATATTTTTTTCTCATTTTAAATGTTGTGAATGATGGGTGATAAATGGTATCTATCATTGCCTGATTTGTAGTTCCCTTACTAACAGCAATGAAAAGCCTCTTTATGAACAATGTTAATTGTTCATTTAAATTTCCTCTGTAGGGAGTTTTTCTTATCACTTTAAACTATTGGAGATATTAATCTTTGTCATATGTGACACAAATATTTTCTTCTAATTTATAATTTTAAAATTTCATTTAATTGTTTATGTAACTAAATCTGTCCATTAATGACTATGGGTTTCTATTTTTTTTTTTTTTTGAGAGGGAGAAATAGAGGGAGGGAGAGAGAGAGAGAGAGAGAGAGAGAGAGAGAGAGAGATATGGGGGTGGGGTGGGGGACAGACAGAAAGGGGGATGAGAAGTATTAACTCATAGTTGTGGCACCTTAGTTATTCACTGATTGCATTCTCATATGTGTCTTGATGGGGCAGGGTGGTTCTCGGGGACAGAACTTCAACCGGGTCAGTGAGCCCTTGCTCAAACCAGTGACCTAGGCCTCAAGCTAGCAACCTTTGGGCTCAAGTAGGCAATCTCAGGGTCTTGAACCCTGGTCCTCAGCATCCCAGGTCAATGCTCTATCTATTGCACCACTGCCTGGTTGGGCTGGGTTTCTAATTTCCTTTTAGAATGTATCCCTAACCTTTGCAATTATACAAATATTTTCCTAAATTTCCTTCTAATATATTTATAGTTTTGTTTTTATTATTAGACTTATTCATTCAAATCATACTTGTTGAGCACTTATTATGTGCCAAGTCCTCTTCAAATTCTAGTGGGGACATTTATTATCAGGAGAGACAGACAATAAACAAACAAGCCAAAAAATAAACCAGGCATATCACCAGAGAATGATAACATAGCGGCATGGTAGCATGAAGCAGGCTGCTTCTGATTGGGGGGTTAGGAAAGGCATCTCTGAGGAGGGGAAATTTAAATTGCTTCAGGAATAACAAATGACTGGGGGGAAGTAAAGGGAGAGGATGCTAATAGAAATGGCCTTGATGTGTGTGAAGAAGAGCAAGAAGGCTGATGCAGTTAATGCATCAGGGAAAGGAGCAGACAAGCCAGAGAGGGAAGCAGGCTTACAGGGCCGAACGAGGGGTATAGATTTTATTCTACATTGAAGATTTGCAGTTCATCTGGAGTTTGCTTTTGTATGTAATATGATGTGTGTAGTGAAGTCTCACTTTTATTTTCTTTCGAGTTTTATTTTAAATAACTTCTTTTTTTTTTTTTTTTTTGCAGGCAGTGGGGACACTAGAGTAATATCCCACAGAATCTCACCTCACTTTAAATACTATACAGCTATTATCAGTATATGAAATATATTTTCAACTGAAATTAAATGTAAATATAGTATTTTTATGCCAGGAAATTTACATGAGCACTGAGAAAATCTATTTAAAACTTCTTTTTAGAACCATAGTCAGAAACAGTTGATTAAGTAACCTATAAAAGCAAGTTTTGTTACATATAGTCTCATAAAGCTTTTTAAAAAACAATATAGCCCTAGTTAATCAACCATTTTATTCACTAAACTTGGCTCTGAAAAAATAACTTTTGGCTAATTCCAAAAATCAAATCTACCTACAAAAGGCTAGTAAGATTTGCCACCAGTGAAGATATTTACAAGAATGTGCTACAGGCCCTGACCAGTTGGCTCAGTGGTATAGTGTTGGCCTGGTGTGTGGAAGTCCTGGGTTCGATTCCTGGTCAGGGCACACAGAAGTGCCCATCTGCTTCTCCACACTTTCCCTTCTCCTTCCTCTCAATTTCTCTCTTCCCCTCCCACAGCCAAGGCCCCATTGGAGCAAAGTTAGCTCAGGCGCTGAGGATGGCTCCATGGCCTCCACCTCAGGCACCAGAATGGCTCCAGCTGCAACAGAGCAACGGCCCAGATGGACAGAGCATCGCCCCTGGTGGGCATGCCAGGTGGATCCCAGTTGGCTGCATGCGGGAGTCTGTCTGACTGCCTTCCCAGTTCTAACTTCAGAAAAATACAAAAAATAAAATAAAAGATGTGCTACAGGCTCCAAAGACAAGTCTGAAGAGACCTTCCCAAATTATTTTGCACAATAGCAGCAGTAAAAGAGTGGGCACACAGGCCCTAGTGGACTTCTGTGAAGAGGAGGAGCCATATTTTGGATAAGTCTGTATGTTTACATAATAAGTAAAAGGGTCATTACTTTATAATTATACCATATTTCTCCTGATCTTTCCACAAGATCATTCTGTAATTTATAATATGCTTTCAGAAAATTCAAACTATATAACACTATATAGGTTAGGTATTTCTGCCAATTTTATAGATGAAGAAAGATTAAAGAACTCATACTTGACTTGAGTCTCTTGATTCCAAATTTAGTTCTATCTTTACACAGTAAGTTAGTTGCTCATCATATAACCTGAGAAGAAAGAAACCAAGGTTCACAGCCAGCCCCTAATCACTAGGCTGTTTGGATATCTTGACCATTTATCTATCTGCTCTTAATGAATGCTTTCTGTGGATCTGATTAGTCTGCCAGTTTGCAAATAGTTATCTCTGTGGCGAGTACTTAAGTTGATTTTTAAAAACCATTTCCTATTTTAAATAATGGAGATTGAGTGACATGTGATTTTCTTGGATGTTTTGAGAGCCAGAAACATTTGCTAAGTTGGCCTTCATGCAGAGGAATCTAGAAAATATCACAGAAACTGGTTAACAGTCTATCAGTGAAAATCAAACAATATTTGTGGCATTACCACTAAAGAGCCCTGAAAAGGATTCAGAACTGGGTTTTGGATGGGACTCTGTTCCCTAGCTTCTCTAAGATATTGGGAAAAAGTCACTTAAATTCTCTGTGCTTCTGAATCACTTAGGGTTCTTAAATTTGATGCAAGTAATGGAAACTGACCAGGACTAAAAAGCAAAATGGAATTTACTGAAAGGATATTGTAAAGTTTACAAAGGCCTCCAAGGTTCAAAACCAGGTTTGGAAACCAACAAGAACCAAGCACCTGGTTGACCTGAGCTAAAAGGAAATCAGGGTGCTATTAGGGAGGAATGGATATAGGGCAGCCAAGCAAACCACCCATCCTCTGTTGCTTTCCTTCTGTATCTAACAAGATAATATTTTTCTTTTTCTAACAAGGTAGTCTTTATGATGCCTTCTAGCTCTGCTTCTCTATGTTTAGAGAAGGGCAAGCAGGAGGGACATATGCAACAGGGTGGTCAGAAATCCTTTGCCGGATGTGCATCTGAAGGCGTTGCACAGCTGAGGAAGGCTGAGGCACCAAGCAGAACACAGGCTGACCACTTTGACATGCAGCAAGCAGGAAGCAGAAGGGGTGTTAAGCAAGCAAAGGGTTTGGATAGACAAATTATGAGGAACAAGCACAAATGACATGTCTAACAAGTGTTGGAAGATTCCAAACACTTCTAACAGTCACAGCCCCCTTGATTATGTGAAAGACTCTGGTGGGTTTCCTCATGCCTGTAAAATGAGACATGGCATGTAGACCAACATGAGCTTCATATTTGAATGCAGTGCACAAAGTGAATGTTAAATAGCCATTCAAATCACAAGTAGGAAACTTGTAGCCCACAGGTCAGATCTAACCTGCAAAGAACTTGTTAGCAACAGATAAAAATATAGATTTCTGACTTTTCTTGATAAAAAGGAGGCTCTGGCTAAATTGGGCCTGCACAGCAAGTTTTACACTGTCTACTGTCAGAATATGGTCTTTCTAGATTGCTGTGCCCTCCTCAGGGCCCTGTTCATTCATCATGTCACCAGTCTGGACCTTGGGAGCATTCCAATTTCTGGCCCTTGACAGAACTACTTCATGACAACTCACAGAAGGCCAGCATGTGGGCTGCCATCTTGAGGATGTACCAATGTGGGCATTCCTCAGTGACCTGTTCAAGTCCCTAACCTCTGTCTTTGGGATCCCTATGGTAGGAACCCTTTGCTCCCGACTTACATCTGTAATTCTGGAAACAACTATTTTCTCTACTCCAGTCAAGCCACATCTCCTTCCTTGTCAGAGCCAGAATCTACTCTCCCATATGACCTTAAATACCTGATGGTGGAAAAGGCAGCAAAGAGTCCACAGTTAGCATCTTCCAAAATGTAGGGGGGAAAACATCTATGCATCTGAAAAAAGAACCACTTCTGTTTGACTTTTTGGAAGACAGTCTCTAAAGAAAGCCTTCCTCCGGAGTTACTTGTTTTTCTGTGAGTAGCTGTGGATGTGCAGGGCACTCACTGATGATGGTGATTCCCCTAACCAAGTCCTCTTCTCTGCAAATAGCTGATTCCATCTGGATGCTACTCCTCACATATTTCTATCCCATTGTGTGAAATACAGCATACAATGTAGGACAGAGACCATTCACTTCACTCTTTACTTTGTGGGACCCATTCCCTACAAAGCAGCTACAGTATTTTCATTTTATACCTATTGAATACTCAGGGCCAGCATAGTCTCATCCATAATAGACTAAGTGAACAGTATTTTTTTTTATCAAATGAATGAAAAACCTACATTCCATCCCCCAGGCTAGTCAATGCCATACTATGTGATCTTCTAGACAGAATTAGACATCCCTTCTTAGGAATGATATTTTTATTACAGCCTCACATAAGCAAGGTTGGTCAGAAGGTAAGTCTGATAAACAGGAAAGCTATTAAGTTTCTAGTTTCTCCAGGTGGGGTCCCAGGCCATCACCTTGGAACTCGGTAGAAAAGCACATTACCAGGCCCTACTCCTGGAGTTGACTAATCAGAGAACTCTGGGGTTGTGGCCCAGCAATCTGAGTTTTAATAATAAGCCTTCCACGAAATTCTGATACACACCTAAATTTGAAAACCATCCTTCTAGGCTTTCCAGGTTTTTTTTTTTTTTTTCCGGATAAAGAGAGAGATGAAAAACATCAACTGGTAGTTGCGTTATTTTTGTTGTCCACTGATTGCTTCTCATACCTACCTTGACTGGAGGAATTAAGCCCATGATCTCATGCTCAAGACCACTGCTCAAGCCAGCAAACTCAAGGTTTCACAGTTTGTCAGGTCCATGCTCTATCTATTGTACCACCACTGGCCAGCCTTAACCTTGTTTTTTCTAATTAAATTTTTGGTCTTTAATCCTTGGTATAATCTGTTAGTAGAATAGTGTAATCTAAAACAGTCCAGAGGGAAATCCCTGTCATCATCTAAAAGTCATGAATAAAGGCCTATTTGTGTATATACATGTATAGAATATGGAGAGGCCTGCTCTGTGAAGGGCCTACAATCTAAACATGTTGGAACAATTGTAATGTGCAATGTTATAACAATGCACAAGTGTAAATGAACAAAAACCTGGGCACAAAGGCAGAGGAGCCACGGTTCAAACGATGTTCTTCCGTCCCTGGGCTGCTCACCCCTGGTCTGATATCGCTCTTTTCCAACGAAAAAAGCAGCCACTTAAAAGTTGTAAGAATGGTTGTGTGCCGCTTACAACGTTTTTAATTAGGCCGTCTTCCCCAGGGCACGGGAGAAGATAGTTGTGGCTGCGTACACGGTTCCACTCACCCCTTCACCTGGCATAGAAATAATTGAAACTAAAAGCCCCCCAAATTGGAGGCTGGAACTGACTTCTCCGCCCCTACTCTCTGGGAAAACCCGCAGCGGACTTCACTAACGTAGGGCCGGGGACGGCCGCCGGTGACCGAACCTCACTGCACATGCGCCCTCGCCCCGCCCGCGCGGAGCCGGAAGCGGGAGCGCTCGCTGCCGGGGCCTGGCCTGGCCAGGGCGTCGGCACCGGCGGCCATCTTGGCTTCCCCGGGAAAGGCGGCGTGAGGGGAAGAAGTTGTAGGGTGGGGGCAGGAGTGAGGAGGAGGGGAGAAAAAGGGGGAGGAGGCCGCGGTGGGGCAGGGCGGGGACAGCCTGCCCGCCCGGGTTGCGGAAGTGGTAGCCGCTGGCCGAGCTTGCCGCTTTCTCGTTACTGCTTCGGCTTCCCGTCTCCCCCGCGAACGGAGAGGGCTGCCTGGCTGTGAATGGTCAGATAGCTCTTCTCTCCCGCCGCCAACCCTTGGCCACGAGCAGTACAGAGCAGACGGCGGCAGCGGCAGCAGCAGGCGAGGAGGAAGATGGCGGGACGGCTGCCGGCCTGTGTGGTGGACTGTGGCACGGGGTACGGGGGCTCGGGGGCGGGGGTGGGGAAACTGAGGTAGGAAGATGGCGGGGCCCGGAGGAGGTCGTGCGATGAATGGTGCGGCCAGGTGCGGCCGGCCGCGGGGTCAGCCGGAGTCCCACCGGGGTGCGAGGGGTGGGGCCCGGAGAGCCAGGGCCTCCCCTCGTTCCTAGGTTCCCCCTCTGGCACCTGGGCGGGGGCCGGGGCGAGAAGCCCACCGGAGTGCGTCTCCCCGCCCTGCTCCCGGCCCATTCCCCGTCGCGGCGCTCGCCTCCGGGGTGCTTGCCGAGCCCAGGGCACCTGGCTCTCCCCTTGGTGTGGGGGCCGAGGGGACCGAGCGCGGGGACAGGCTTGGCGGAGGAGCGAGAAGGGATAAGCGCTCCTTGCAGGTTTTGCAAGATTGCTGTGACAACACTGCCTGGGTGTGGGTGGGGGAGCGGGAAGACGCGAGTCGGAAAATGGGAACCTAAATCGGGGCTTGCATTTGGCCGCCCACCTCTTCTTCCTCCTCGGCTCCGGGGCTTGTCCATCTTACGCTGCGTTTTTAACCGGCGAACCAAGTCACCTTTTAATTCGAGAAAGATGTCATGTGTTACTTCTCTTGCCTCAAAAAAGTCCCCCAGTGAGCAAGCGCGCTGCAACTTCCTTAGTTTTGTCAAAGCGGCTTCCTGCTTTCGGTCTTTTATACCCTTATAAGGTAGTTTTTCGTTTCCAACCTGAACACATCTTATTAGAACTTGCAGAATTAAGCCGATTTCAAATAGACCGAGTTACTGGTGCTAGGTATCAGTTTATGTGAACTTAAAAAAAAAAAATATATATATATATATATATATATATATATATATATATATATATATATATATATATATATATATATATATATATATATATATATATATATATATATATTTGTGTTCTACGGAAAGGAGGAAGGGAATCCCCCAGAAAAATAATTTTAAGTTGTAGGCGTTTATTCCGTAACAGTATCTTAAAGGGAGAAGGAAGGTATGGAGTAATGAGGAGATGTGCTTGCTTTCTAAAGAGTTTTTTTTAAAATCATAATTTGTAGTGTAGTTTATTAAAATATAGAATGACGTTAAAGTGGTTTAATCATTATTATTATTAGGCGTTTTAGAGAGTAATACCACACTTGGGAATTCCATAGGAAATACTGTCTATATTATAATGTTGAATGACTGCTTTATGTTATACTATTGGAAATGTTTTCTTTTTGTGGGTGTTTCTGTGCTGATTTATTATTACGTCTGTTAATTCCCCAAACGTTCCGATTTGGGGTGTTGGGAGGGGTTGATTGCCACCCTTCATCCCTCCCCCTTTTATTATTGGGCAATGATGCTCCTGTTTGCTCTCTGTAAAATTTCTCTTAACTTCAGGCTAGTGTGGCAGTTTGTAAAATCTCAGTCATACATAGGGAAACAACTGATCTATTAATATTTTCCCTTGGGAAAAATTAGCCTAGTTTATTTAGCCTTGGAACTTTTATGGTGTGTGTGTGTGTGTGTGTGTGTCTGTGTCTGTGTGTATAATTTTTTTGTGAACAACTTATTAAAGTTACTTTCTTCTTAATCCAGTATCACTTCCATGAACCAGTATTTTTTCCCTTTCCCTTCTTAGTCTAATTGGTGAATAGTTTTATGTTTAAGGTTAGTTTTAAAATTAGATTTGACATGAGAAGGAATTTTCAAGTGTTTTTTATTCAAATGAAAAATACTGCTACATAACTAATATATTATGTTTTACAAATTATTGAATTGTCAATAAAATGAGTGTAGATAATTATGGCCCCAATAATGTCTTAAATAGGATGTTACTTTTTCTCACTTCATTTTCCTCATTTTGAAATACAGTTTTGGTTATTGTATTTTTGAGTTAGTATACTAAGGTATTTCATTGAGGTTAACTGTTCTTATGTGACATTAAATTAAGGGCAGCCTTGAATTTAAAATACCTGCTGAGCCACCAGGAGGTGTGGAGAGAGGAGTTCAATCTATATTTAGGATATTTTTTGTTTTAATATTTCAGTTATCATTACATTTTACATGATTATTTCCTCACAAGAAGTGTTAACTGACTACTCACGATTTGAATGGAACTGATTGGGATTCCCCACTGCCTATCACTTTCTTTTACCCTGTATCAATCTGAAATTCCATCTTTGGCGATCTCTTTATTTTGGTCTTCAAATACTTTTTTGGCCTTTCATTTGTCTATTAATGCAACTTCTGGAATGTTACGCCTTCATCTTTATTAGCAGATAGTAGATACCTCTTTGAGATTGAATTTGGGATAAGTATCTCTTAAGTAAGGTGTAGGCCTTAGTAGGAAGTTGTGTGTCCCAGAATATTGTGGTCTCCAGATGCAGATTGCACACCTATGTATTTTCTGTGTTCCTTTGTGCTTCAGAGAATGCATTCATGTCTTAGGTCTCTAATTGCAGTTACCTATTTAATGTAAGTGAAAAGTGAAGACCTTAATCAGGTTGCTCACTTCATTTTATTATATAAATTAGGCAAAAGGTGACTGGAAAAAGGAGCCATCTTTGAAACTTGGTGGTTTTAGATAAGAAAAGCTGTAAGAGTTAGGAACATGAAGCTTAATCCCAGAATTTAAAGATCCTTCAGCAAAGATCCTTTATTTCATAGGATGAAGAATCACTTAAGCTTAGGTCATAAAAGAAAATAACTTTATTTGAAAAGAATTTAGATAGAAATAGTTCTTTTATATTGATACCCTATCTACACAGTTTTTTGGGTCTATATTGCAATAGTGTTGTAGAATAAAATTTGGCCACAAAGATTCTTGTTGATATAGCTGGTTGTTTAAGAACTAAATTACAGAACTCAAACCTACTAGTGAGGAAACATTTTTTTTTTTTAAAAAAAGCACTTTTAAACACATTGTAACACTTGAAAAGTTAAAAATTATTTTTGCATCTTTTCACTCAAATTTCTTCAACATTCAAGCTTCTTACATATTTTTATGGTGTTATGTTGTAAAATTTCTTTTTCTCCTTTATGACTTTCTTTTTCCTCTGAAATATATACATTGTTAAGTTATTTTCATTGATTACGATAGCACAGGTTAATATAATATAGTCTTATTGTAGAACTTTTGGGTATATTCAAATCTAGAATGAATTAAGGAATTTCTCTAATTGACTTTTTAGCAATTTAAAAATTGAAATGTAAGCATAAATATTTTGTTGGAATTAGTGGATGAAGAGTTTATTAGGTTCTTCCTGTAACCACATTCTAGCAATGAGTGTGAATGAGATGATCTTCAGAGCAGACAGGAAGGGCTGAGTGCACGGAGGAAAGCATAAATAAAAAATTCATGTTTCTTACATGAAATATTTTGATCATGATATTTTATAATGCTGTTTATTTTCCCAGCCATCTCCAAGGGAAGAAACATTCACAATATCTTGTTATGTCAAAAAAGTTTATTTAAATTTTTATTCCTTCATGGGTCATGTTGTGCACATTACTTTGCATGCTGTTTGGAGTAAGTTTTAGAGACATGTTCCTGTTTACGAGTTAAGAGTCTTACTTAGATTTAAATAAAATTTCTTTCTCCTTTCCTTTCTATTTTCTGTTGAAACATCGATTTTGGATTGGGTATATATTGTATAGAATGAACTTTACAGCCTTATTGTGAAATATACAGTTCAGAAATTTTATTTCCAAGCATAGAAGGGTGAGCTGTACCAGTAGAGGAGTTACTGGCCAGGTTTTTTGTTTACCTTTACTCTTGTGACAGCCATTTTTCACCTTATTTTACAAGTAAGGAAACTTGGTTAGAAAATTTAAATTACTTTTTTAATGTCACATAGTTAGCAGGTGGTGGGAGTTGCTATATGGACTTCAGTTTTTCATAAGCCCTGTGTTTTCTGTTATACCATGAAGACTGGCTCTTTTTAGAACTATGCACTTTGCTTTATTTTTATTAGTAAGGTCAACTCTTTTATTTACAATAATCTTAAAACTCTAGCATTATGCATTTGATTTCATTAACTAGAAAAACCTTACTCTGCAAATCTTTCTGACTTAGATTTCTTTCCCCTAGATATGTGGGCTTCTAGATTTATTTCTTGGTAACTTTGCTTAAATTTATTCTCTAGAAAAATTTACTCTGTTATGAGAGAGAGAGAGAGACCGACAGACAGACAAGTTTTTGTTTATCAACTAATGATAGCTAACATTTATCAAAAATTGTGTATCAGGCCTAACCTGGTGGTGGTGCAGTGAACAGGCTTGAAACACTGAGAACCCATGATTGTAACCCTGAGGTCACCTGCTTGAATGCGGGGTCATCCAGGTTGAGCATGGGGTTGACTGCTTGAGCACGGGATCATAGACATAACCCCATGGTTGCTGGCTTGAAGCCCAGAGTGGCTGGCTTGAGCAAGGGGTCAATGGCTTGGTTGTCGCCCCCTTGTCAAGGCATATGTAAGAAAGAGTCAATGAACAACTAAGGTGCCACAACTATGAGTTGATGCATCTCATCTCTCTCCCTATCTGTCCCTGTCTGTCCTTCTTCTTTCTCTCTCTTTTTAAAAAAAAATTATGTGTGTCAGATTTTGGGCTTATTGTCTTATTTACTTTTCACATTAACCTGAAAAGTGTATTATCCTTATTTTATAGACATGAAAATTTAGGTTGAGGGAAGTTAAACTACTTGCCCAAGGTAATGTACCAAATAACGGTGCTAGGACTACTATGCAGGGTGAGATAAAAGTAGGTTTACAGTTGTGAGTATGCAAAATAGTTTATTCTTGTTAATTATTGTATTTCCCATATGAACAATTGTAAACCTACTTTTGTCTCACCCTGTATAAGTCTCCGTATATAGAGGATAAGCCTTTGACATTTTGAATCATTTAGGTATTTTTTGGGAGAATTCATAAATGATGTTATAAAGGCAGAAGTCACTGTTAATAATTAAGGAGTGCTTGCAGAGTTGGAAAGTGGTATTGTCAAGGCTTACTGTATACTTAGCAGCAGTTCAGGCACTCTTGGAAATAAGCATAATTCAATCTGCTCTCAAGAAGCTTAATGAGACGAGCTAAAAATCAGTTAAAAAAGAGTATGGTGGAAGGCTGCATTAATCAAATGTTAAGGTACTTTTCTGACAGTAATAGCTATTCTATAGGTTATAAGGAAAGAAATATTATTGTGGTCATGAAGAATCAAGGAATGGCCAGTGAAGGTAGGATATGAGCTTTCCTTTTAAGGATTTGAAAGGGTGTATGAGAAGGAAAAGCATATATAGCAGAAGGGTTAACCCTTTTAGCTTGTGTTGTATACCCCCAGCCCCCGCCTTCATGAATTGGGGACTACTTAGTAACATAGTGTCGACTAGATTATGTAATGTGAAAAAGTACTGTCATTTATTGAGCACTTAACTGTGTACCTGGTGTTCATTATATGTAAGCAAAGCTTTGATTTAAAAGAATTTTACATGATAAAGAGTAAAAATCTAGGAGAGGAGTGAAATGTTGAAAAAGACATATTTCAGAATATGTTCAGGATAGAATGCAGTAGGATCAGATGTAAAAGATGTATTTGGGATGCAGTTATGGGACATGCTGTGGAGTAGGAACTCAGATATTTGTTTGAGGAATGAACCAGTATGAATGAACAAGAGCACTATAGAGGTCTGTTTTTTTTGTTGTTGTTTGTTTGTTTTTTAATAGGGGTCTGGTTTTAAAAACTGCTTCAGGCCCTGGCACAGTAGCTTAGTTTCCTGCTATGCCAAGGTTGGGGGTTTGATCCCCGTCAGAGCATGTATGGAAGTGACCAATGAATGCACAACTAATTGGAGCAACAATGAATGCTTCTCCTCCTGCCCAATCTCTGTGTCTCCATCTCTCTCTCTAAAATCCACCAATAAAAAAAATCAACCAATGACAGCATGGATAAGAGGAACAACAAATTGAAGCTTCTCTCTCTCTGTCTCTACCTCTTTCTCTCTAAAACAAACAAACAAACAAACAAAACTGCTTCAGAAACACCCATACCCAATGACTCAGGATCTCAAGGGTTGGGCCTAGGAATATTCATTTAAATAGGCTTCATAGATGACTTTTAAGCAGCCCCCTGAGCACTAGCTTTGCAGAGAAGGGCTGAATGAAATAAGAGTGTTGGCAGTGGGAAGGAAGCAGAAGAGAGAAATTTGGGAAAGGTTGCTTTTTTTTTTTTCGTTTAATTTGTACCTTTCTTCTGGCAATTATTGTTTTGGATTGTTTGTTTATGGTCAGCAAGGGCTTTGTAGTCGTAGTTGTTTTCAGTTCACGCTCTACCATTTCATATGACCTGAAGCTGTACACTTCAAATTCTCCAGGTCTTATTTTTAACCTTGTGTTATGTGGAGATCATAATAGCTAATTTTCTTTTTTGAGATAATGAAAGTGGTTCAGCACAGTGATTGGCACATAGTTAGAGCTTACATACATTTTAATTACTTCGTTTATCTGTTCTCTTTTTTATTGAATTGAAGATTTTAAGGAAAGGAACACTGTCATGGCTTGTTTTCTGATCTCCTGCAGTGCTTTGCCTACTGCAGTTCTTTGCACAGTGGAGGTGTGTAACCAATTGATTCAGGTGGATTGTAAATGGGCAGCAGTGAAGATTTCAAGATTATGAGTTTGAGTGGGACAGGAAGGGAGTTGGATTTAAAAAGTTGAATAAAATTGGAATTGGTTATTGACTTTGGAATAATGATCCATAATAGGAACCGTTCTAGAGAAACTTAGAAATACAGGAATTTCAAGAATGAAAGGGGAGGAGATTTGGCAGTGATCACTGTAATTTTTACATTGAGGTTAATAAAATGACAATTTAAAGAGAAAACAAAAGATTGAATATTAATGTTTCTTCTTTAAAAGTATCTTGGATATGGGATCTGTCTTGGATATCACGAGAAGCATGAGCCTGACCAGACGGTGGCGCAGTGGGAATAGAGTGTCGGACTGGGATGCGTAAGACCCAGGTTCGAGACCCCGAGCTCGCCAGCTTGAGCTCGGGCCCATCTGGCTTGAGCAAAAGCTCGCCAGCTTGGACCCAAGGTCGCTGGCTCCAGCAGGGGTTTACTCGGTCTGCTGAAGGCTGGTGGTCAAGGCATATGTGAGAAAGCAATCAATTAACAACTAAGGTGTCACAACGAAAAACTAATGATTGATGCTTCTCACCTCTCCGTTCCTGTCTGTCTGTCCCTATCTATCCCTCTGACTCTCTTTCTGTCCCTGTAAAAAAAAAAAAAAAAAAAAAAAAAAGAAGCATGAGTGAGCACATGAGACTTAAAGCAGTGAGAGAGCAGCTTTGCTGATAGCCAGTCTCTTATCTCAGCTCATTTATTTCTCCTTAGCAGGAGAGTGCTCAGAATAGGGCTAAATTTTCCTCCACAGTGTTCTTCTTTGTCTAGCATGCTATCCCTTCTTCATCTACCATGTGGAAACTGAAGTGTGGAATGGTTAAAATATAGCTTCAAGCAATATGTTTTCTGAGACAAAATTCCTCTATAAAAGGGCATTTGAGCGCTCACCTATAATTCTATCGGAACCTGTAGCCTCTTTTTATGACACTACTGATCTGTAATAGCCACTGGCATAAAGAGGTAAGAGCAGCAGTTAAGTAATAACACTACATTAACCAGCTTTATAGCTTACCACACACTTATAAATACATGTATTATTTAGTAACAGTGCAAGATAAGGTAATTTTAGTGGATTAATATTTTAAGTTTGTTTCTTCAGAATAGGATAGTGATTACTATTACTTTTTGTGCTATTTACTTTATATCTTTATGCGGGCCTTTATATTGTAAGCTATATAAAAGGTACCTACATAGTTGAGTAATACCAGGACAAAAAAACAAATATAATATCCTAATTTATTCCAAAGGACCATTTTGTGGAATATTAACAGTTTTCTTTCAAAAATTTCTTCAAAACCATTCTGAACTGTTGATTTAAATGCAAGCCATTCTTACAAAAGTAGTTTTGAATTTGTGAGGTCAGATATATTATTTTTTCCTTTTACTCCTTCTCCCTACTGGTAACATGTACCTCAAAAAAATATTTTTTTCTATCTTTTCTGATGCTGAGTATTCCATTTTTAAACATTTCTCCTTTAAGGCTTTCTGTCCTTTGTGAAGGGTGTCTTTAAGACACTTACTGTAATTAGTGTGCTTGAAGGATTGCTACAAGGAAGATAATGTCTTAAAAAGGGGAAATACTGTGTAGGGCTGTTTTTTGGAATTATTTAAAAATATAAACTATATAGTATTGGTCTATGACAGTGGTTTTTAACCTGGGTTCTATCGAACCCTAGGAGTTCGATGAGTTGGTCTCAGGGGTTCGGAGAAGCCTCTGCTGTGGAGGCCAGAATAAAGTAATACCGTAATTTGTTGTGAGTTCATGCACTTTGTTGGTTTTGTTCTTTGAGCAAGGTGATGTTCATGGACGGCTCATTTTGTGCACCAGTAAAAAAACATATACCTATGTCTTGAATTTGGGAAAAAAATCATATTTTATTTATCACTAAAGAAGGGTTCAGTGAATGCGCATATGAAACTGGTGGGTTAGGTACCTCAAAAAAGGTTAAGAACCACTGGTCTTTGATAAAATACAAATGTTTAATTATTAAAGTGTTAGAGCATAGTCTGATTTAAATACAGTTCACTGTTCTGCTATATAAGCACTTTTAAAATTCATTTACTTCGAGGCTCCAAAATAGTATTTAATGTGTATTTTTGACACTTTTTATAAATTAAAGGAAGTGCCTAATGACTTACATTAAATTATGGAGCTGAAATAGAATTTTGAGAAATAATTTAAACCATTCTTTACAAATGAAATAGAGATCCAGATTTGAGAAATGTCTTTTAGGAGTATTCTTTGTTATTAATTAATAGTATGGTTAAATTCTCTTAAATTTTCTTTGGAGTTTACATTCATTGGCTATAGTAGTTGAAATTTCTTGTTAATAGCTAATAGTATATATAACAATGTTAAGGTAGTTTAGGTTGAGGCCTGGTGCAGCACATGCATCAAAAGTCTTTTAGAGTTTTTTGTTGTAATAAAACATGTATGAGAAATAAAATATTATAATTTTATGCATGTGGAAGTCCTGAGTTTGATTCCTGGTCAGGAGAAACAGCCATCTGCTTCTTTCCCCCTCCACTCCCCCTTCTCTCTCTCTCTCTCTCTCTCTTTCTCTTTCTCTCTTTCTCTCTGGCAGCCATGGCTTGAGTGGTTGGAGCAAGTTGTCCCCAGGCGCTGAGGATGGCTCCTTGGTCTTGCTTCAGGCACTAAAATAGCAAAGTAATGGAGCAGTGGTCCCAGATGGGCAGAGCATCGCCAGTAGGGGGCTTTTATCCCTGTAGGGGTACATGTGGGAGTCTGTCTCTCGACCTCCCTGCCTCTCAATAAAAAAAGAAACAATTTTCATAATATGAATGCTCTTTTTAAAGAACTACTGTATGCTTTTTATTGGTTTTATAGGCATATAAGTTTTAAATATATTGTTTTTGGATTTCAGTTATTTACTTGGGATGTATACAAATGAGACACTTTTAGTAGTTTTAAAAGCCTTTTAATAGTTTTGTTTTTGAGATAATTGTTTATAACCTTTTTAGAAACCTATGAAGTAAATACTATTATATAATTACATTTTAAAGATGAGGAAACTGAGGTATAGAGAGCTTAAGTAACTTGCTAAGATAAATAGTGGATATAAATCTCGAATTTGAGCCCTAAGGCAGTATAATTCCATAGTCCATTGCTATATTGCCCCAGTTGGGATATATTCAACAAAGGTAGCTATATTATTAACCCAGTTTTTGAATAATGTTCAAATTTAAACATACAAAAATACTAAACATGTTTTTAGAACTGCTAGTTTCTAGTACAAATAAGAAATATATGGGGAGGTCTTAGTGACTAATTTATTGATTTGTTTAACCTAAAACACTTGCTTGTTAAATGATACAGACTTAGCCATGTGAATATTGCAAGGGCATATGTTGTATGTAACATGATAAAACTGATGACTGCAGATTAATTTAGGAGAGTTAAATTAAAATATTTAATTACATATAACTTTCAAATGAAGGTATACATATTTCTGCAGCCACAATTTGAAAATGAATAATTGATGCATTAAAGAAGGCATTCCTCTTGTAAAATAGAGAAATAAAATAGTTCAACTTAAGGATAACTTAGTAAAAATAGGACTGATAAATTTTTTATTAGATGTAGAAGACAACAATTAGTTTTTGACTTTGAAAATAGTGAATATATAGATTAAGGAAAACACATGGGTTACCAGAAAGTAGAACGTTTTTCTAAAATAGAACTATAGAGATTATCTCTGGTGTATATGATGGATTTAAATGCATTTTATGTAAAAAGCACACAGTTTTAGTATTAGTGAAAACTTATATGTTTCCTGTTCGGAAGTATTTATTTAAAAATTTTGCTATATAAAAACCAAATAAAGTAAAAGGTAACAGACCAAAAGAGAGAGATATTTTGGGGCCGTTTTTCTTGCCTTTTCTTGATTAATTTGTTACTCATTTAAAAGATTAATTTTGTTTTTAAACAGGGACAGAGAGAGTAAGAGAGAGATAGACAGGGACAGACAGACAGGAATGGAGAGAGGTAAGAAGCATCAATCATTAGTTTTTCGTTGCCCTTGCAACACCTTAGTTGTTCATTGATTGTTTTCTCACATGTGCCTTGACCACGGGCCTTCAGCAGACCCTTGCTGGAGCCACGGACCTTGGGTCCAAGCTGGAGAGCTTTTGCTCAAGCCAGTTGGGCCCATGCTCAAGCTGGTGAGCTCGGGGTCTCGAACCTGGGTCTTCCGCATCGCTCTATCCACTGCGCCACTGCCTGGTCAGGCAAAAGATTACATTTTTTCAAAAGGACTTGCTTTGCTTGTTTCAGATTGCGTTGCTGTCCAGAAAATTATTTAAAAAATGAAACAAAACAGAGGCTTTATTTTATTTCTTTTAAGTGAACAGGATTTAAAGTTGATAGGAAGACTGAGAAGAAAAGTAACCTGTTGCTATATCAGTGAGAAATCTTGGATGTACACAACAAAATGACTCTAATATAAGCAAAAAAAAAGTTATTTGAACAGCTATGATGTAGATCATAAAATTGATGGGAAGGCTAAAGAATCAGGCTTAGAAAAGCAGAGAAAAGGGGAGGCCAGGTAACAACAGTCTGCCACCAAAGTTATGCTCCAGAAGGTCTGCAGGATGCTGCAACTTGATACTAGCCTAGCTATATGAATTCTGAACCTTCTCTTCATCTTGTCAAGATTCAAAGTTCTGACCAGATTGGCTAGACATAGATCATGTGATATGTTGTAGCTGACAGCAGTGGGATGGGTCAGCGTTAGTTACTTCTAAAATGGGATGTGGGATTTGTGTCCTGCCAAGTCTTAATAAGAGGTGGGTACCTCAGAATAGGAATGGGATTGGAATCTGGCAGAAAAAAATGAGTGTCCACACTTTAGGGAAATGATGATAATGGAGAATTATGTTGACCATTTGTCTTTATGTTGCCTTAAATTCTTATTTCATTTTAATAACTACTTGATCTGTGTTGGGAAGATAAAATATAATATGCTCACTTTGTTAAGGATGGCGCTGCCCACATGAAAGCCCGTCACCCAGGTGATATTATTTGCCCTTATGCTTGGGATGGATGTGGGGGGAAAGGCTGTAATGTAAGCAGGCCTGGTCATTATAGCCTAAGGCTTGGTTTTAGGAGTAAGCTTTTCCCCACACCCTTGACTGATTGTATGATGTAGGGTGGTACACTCTCCTGAGGAATCCCATTATACAGAGACTTCCTTGTTTGTATAATTGGATTAAAGGTTTTGATTCTACGGTATAAAGTGAGAGAGACCAGTAGCTTGATCTCTCTCTTGGTTCCTGAGGTATTAGAGAGGAGAGCAGAGTAAGGCCACATGGGGGCCAGGAGAAGCAGCCAGGATGGCAGAGTACTGAGCAAGAAGCCATTTTGTGCAGAGTTTGTGCAGGAGGAGATGGGAAACAGAGGTGAATAAGTCTGGTGAGCTAGAAACCTTTGATTTTAGGAAACTCGGATAAGTCAGTAGCTTTGTGAGCACTGAATGTGTGGGTTTTGGAGCCCAGTGTGTGTTTTTGCTTGCCCGCCGGGGGCAAGCTAGAATTAAAGCTGATGGCTCACCAGTTCTTGGCTCTATTGTTTTATTACCGACTATTCGAATCCAATGCGAACCTGCACTGGCGGGGCTGCTGTGATGGTGGCCTTTACTACTGGCTTTACAATCTGTTACTAAATAGTTTGAATTAACATTCTTTTCCAAAAGTGCAAAACCCTTAGAATTTGTGTTCAATCTAAAGATGTGAAAAAGCAGTTTTTTAAGAGAATAATTGATAGCATGAATAATATGGAATATTCATTAGAACAGAGGTAGAGCAGTCTAGTAATTTTGGAAAGTAGGACCCAGTTGATAATGCAGTGATATGAGAGGCTATTTAAGTTTTTTTTTAAATAGTGAACCAGAATTATAAAGAATTTGAGCTGCACTCATTCTTTTCAGAAGATAATGTGATACACATATGAAAGGGAGAAAATAGCTTATGCATCTTTTTGTTCATAGTTGGAAAAATTGATCTTCAGTAAACATCTAGTAAGCATCAAGTACGCAATGAATACTTTTGCAATACTTTTGCCATGGGAAATATAAAGATGAATAGGAAATGGTGCGTGCGCCTGACTGGTGGTGCAGTGGATTTGGCGTTGACCTAGGATGCTGAGATCCCAGGTTCGAAACCCCAAGGTTGCTGGCTTGATTGTGGGCTTATCTGGTTTGGGCGCAGGCTCAACAGCTTGAGCGCAGGGTCACAGGTTTGAGTGCAAGATCATCAACATCCCAAGGTCACTGGCTTGAACCCAAAGGTTGTTGGCTTGAGCAAGGGGTCATTGGCTTGGCTTCAGTTGCCTGCTCAAGGCACCTATGAGAAGCAATCAATGAACAACTAAAGCGACACAACTATGAGTTAATGCTTTTCATCTCTCTCCCTTCTCTCTCTCTCTCTCTCCCTCTTCCTCTCCCTCTCAAAAAACAAAGCAAGAAAGGAAAATGATGCCTGCCTCTAGGAAGCTTACATGTGCACAAGTAATTATGACAATGTGATAAATATTCTGGCAGGTAGTAATGAAACTTTTTGTGATTATAGCTGAAGGGAAGATGAAAAAGTCTTCCTGGTAGAGATAATAACTGAAATAGGCCTTCAAAGATGAGTAAAAAATTAATACAGGCAGATATAAGGCTGGTATACCAAGTGAGAGAACAGTAGGAGGAAACAAAGTGAGGTGGGAAAAGTGATGTTAGGTTTGCAATACAAGGAAGTAGTAATGTTTCACATGGTACAGAAAAGCATTGAAATGTTTGATATTACAGGGAAGTAGTGTAAGAGTCTGATATATGATAGGTGCCCAGTAAGTGCTTCTTGAGTTGAATTAAATTAAAAAGATATGTTGGAGCTGGGTTACGGAGTTTTGAAAGTTCTTGAATTCTAAACTAACTTTGGTATCTATGTTCTGGGTAGTATAAAACTGTAATCTATCATAAACCAGGCTTATGAGAATAGAAATTTGTATTTGATGACTTTATCATGGTGAATTATGATGATAAAAATATAGTGCATGCTATGTGCCAGATAGTATTCTAATTGCTTTATTTATATTAATTAATTAATTTGATACCTAACCCTATGAGTTTTAGGTACTGTTACTCCTTTACCGATGAAGCTGTGTTGCAGTGTGAATTATTTGCCAAAGGTCAGTTAGCTAGCATGATAAATTATATTGTTAGTTTTTTCATTTTTATTACGGTTCTAACTACTCATTCTTAAGGGAGACTACAATAGAGCACTGATTTTGTAGGATTATAAATACCTTGAGTTCAAATCTAGCTTTACTATTTCTTTGAAGTGGCTTCTTTAAGCTGCAGTTTTCTAATATTAGATAAACAAAGACAGAACAGCTATTATGCAGGGCTTTGGTAAAGATTAGAGACAATATAAAGTGCATCGCTTGACTCGTGATGGGTTTATAGATAGAGCATTGACCTGGAGTCCTGAGATTGCAGGTTTGAAACCCTGGGTTTGCTAGGTAAAGGTACATACAAAAAGCAGTACTACAAAAGAGTTGATGCTTCCTGTTCCTTTCCCCCCTTCTTTTCTCTGTCTCTCTCTTCTCATTAAGAAAATTAATAAATAAAAATCTTATAAAGTGAATAGCAAAATAGTTGACATAATAATTATTGGAAGCAGTAGTTATAGTTATATAAATGTATTGAAAATATTTCACTATTACAAGTTCTGAGTTCTATGCTGAATACTATAGTATATACAGAAAGCTATGTAGCATGATCTTAGCTTACAGTTTAATTCCAGAGATGAAACTAATGTGTGTGAAATAATTAAGGATGGTATTTTAGTCTTCAGTTGTTTGAGGAGATTAGTAAGGGTTGTAGTGATTGGGGGATGGTTTATGAAGGAGCTGAACTTGACCAAATCCTCGTGAAAGCATAACTAGGATATGATGGAAGGGAAGACACACTTTGTCAATGTATATGTAAGCTAAATTGAGAGCTCTATGATGGCAGAATATCATTTTTATTCACTCTTCAAGTTATGACCTCGTGCATAATATTCATTAATTCCCAGTAAATATTTTATTGATAAAGGGAAGTCAGGAAGGAGTTCCAAAAAATTTGAAGGGGATCAGTTAAGATTGCCCTACCTAGAATTGATTATCTCTATTAGCAGCTGTGGGACAGCAAGTAGTTTGTATTATTTATATCCTGCCTTATTTCAGAAACATTTAAAATGGGGCACAGTGTTTTGGAATTGATTTGATGGGCAGTAGATTGTGTAGACCTTTATTTATTTATTTATTTTTAGTGAGAAAGGAATAAAGCAAGGGTGGGAAGGAGGGAGGGAGGGAGGGAGAGAGAGAAAGAGAGAGAGATGAGATGAGGAGAAACCTCACCTCATAGTTGTGTCACTTTAGTTGTTCATTGATTTCTTCTCCTATGTGCCAGCTGAGCCAGTGACCCCTTGGTCAAGCCAGTTACTTTTGGGCTCAAGCCAGTGACTTTGGGATCATGTTGATGATCCCACGCACAAGCCAGCAACCTCGGGGTTTTGAACCAGGGACCTCAGTGTCCCGGGTCAACGCTGTATCTACTGAGCCACCACCAGTCAGACAGCATGACCGGTGTGTCTTTAATACATTTTGAGTTTATTTTTGTGTATGGTGTAAGAAGATTGTCTAGTTTCATTTATTTGGAAGTATCTGTTTAGTTTCCCCAACACTATTAAGTAGACTATCTTTGTTCCACTATATGTTCTTGTCTCCTTTGTCAAATAATTGACTTTATCTGCATGAGTTTATTTCTGGGCTCGAGTCTTTTCCATTGATCTATATGTTTGTTTTAATGCCTGTACCATGCAGTTTTGAGTACTTTGGCCTTGTATAGTTTGATATCAGGTAGCATGATTCCTCCAACTTTGTTCTTCTTTTTCAAAATTGCTGCATCTATTTTGTGTCTTTTGTGGTTCATATAAAGTTTTGGAGTATTTCTTCTAGTTCTTTGAAATATACCATTGGTATTTTGATAGGAATTAATTGAATCTGTGGATTGCTTGGATAGTACAGACATTTTAATAATGTTTATTATTCAATGCGCAAACATGGTATATGCTTTCCATTTATTTTTGCCTTTTTTTTTTTTTACAGGGACAGAGAGAGAAAGGGATAGATAGGGACAGACAGGAACGGAGAGAGGTGAGAAGCATCAATCGTTAGTTTTTTGTTGCTGTCACAACACCTTAGCTGTTAATTGATTGCTTTCTCACATGTGCCTTGACTGTGGACCTTCAGCAGACCAAGCAACCCCTTGCTAGAGCCAGTGACCTTGGGTCCAAGCTGGCAACCTTTTGCTCAAGCCAGATGGGCCCACGCTCAAGCTGGTGAGCTTGGGGTCTCGAACCTGGGTCTTCTGCATCCCAGTCCGACGCTCTATCCACTGCGCCACTGCCTGGTCAGGCTGCTTTCCATTTATTTTTATCTTCTTAAAATTCATTCTTCAGTGTCTTACAATTTCTTTTAGTACAGGTCATTTATATCCTTGGTTAAATTTAATCCTGGGTATTTTATTTGTTTTGAGCAATTGTGAATGGAATTGATTTTTTAATTTCCCTTTCTGATAATTATTGGTGTATAAAAATGCAATTATATTCTGGATATTTTGTATTCTGCTTCTTTACTGATTTCATTTTTCAATTCTAGTAGTGTACTGGTGGAATCTTTAGGGTTCTCTATATACAGTATCATGTCATCTTCAAATATTGACAGTTTTACTTCTTCCTTTCCAATTTGGGTACCTTTTATTTCTTCTTGTCTGATTTCTATGACTAGGACTTCTAGTACTATGTTGAATAAGGGTGGTAAAAGTGACCATCCCTATCTTGTTCCTGATTTTAAGAAAAACGCTTTTATATAGTTTTTCCCATTGAGTATGATGTTGTCTGTGGACTTGTCATATATGGCCATTATTATGTTTAGGTATGTTTCCTTAAGTCCCATTTTGCTGAAAGTTTTCATCATAAAGAGGTGCTGGGTTTTATCAAATGATTTTTCTGCATCCATTACTATGATCTAATGGTTTTAAACCTTCATTTTGTTTATGTGGCTTGTGTATCATATAAATTGATTTGAGGATATTGTACCAGCCATGCATCCTCCAAAAAATCCCACTTGATCATGGTGCATAGTTGGTGTTTTTTCTTTTTTTTTTTAATTTTATTAATATTAATGGGGTGACACCAATAAATCAAGGTACATATGTTCAAAGAAAACATCTCCAGGTTATCTTGTCATTCAATTATGTTGCATACCCATCACCCAAAGTCTAATTGTCCTCTGTCACCTTCTATCTGGTTTTCTTTGTGCCCCTCCCCTCCCCCTTCTCCCAACCTTTCCTCTCTCGCCTCACCCCGTAACCACCACAATCTTGTCCATGTCACATAGTCTCACTTTTATGTACCACCTATGTATGAAATCATGCTGTTCTCAGTTTTTTTTCTGTTTTACTTATTTCACTCCGTATAATGTTATCAAGGTCCATCCATTTTGTTGTAAATGATCCGATGTCATCATTTCTTATGGCTGAGTAGTATTCCACAGTATATATGTACCAAAGCTTTTTAATTCACTCGTCTTCTGATGGACACTTGGGCTGTTTCCAGATCTTCGCTATTGTAAACAATGCTGCCACAAACATGGGGGCGCATTTCTTCTTTTCGAACAGTGCTATGGTGTTCTTAGGGTATATTCCTAAAAGTGGGATAGCTGGGTCAAAAGGCAGTTTGATTTTTAATTTTTTGAGGAATCTCCATACTGTTTACCACAGTGGCTGCACCAGTCTGCATTTTCACCAGCAGTGCAGGAGGGTGCCCTTTTCTCCACATCCTCGCCAGCACTTGTTCTGTGTTGTTTTGCTGATGAGCAACATTCTGACTGGTGTGAGGTGATATCTCATTGTGGTTTTAATTTGCATTTCTGTAATGATTAATGATGTTGAGCATTTTTTCATATGCCTATTAGCCTCTCTGGAGACATTTCTATTCATTTCCTTCGCCCATTTTTTGATTGGGTTGTTTGTCTTCCTGGTGTTGAGTTTTATAAGTTCTTTATAAATTTTGGTTATTAACCCCTTATCAGAAGTGCTGTCGAATATGTTTTCCCATTGTGTGGTTTGTCTTTTTATTCTGTTCTTATTATCTTTAGCTGCACAAAAACTTTTTAGTTTTATATAGTCCCATTTGTTTATCTTGCTTTTATTTCATTTGCATGTGGAGATAAATGGGCAAATATATTGCTGCTACAGATGTCTGAGAGGTTGCTGCCTATATTTTCTTCTAAGATGCTTATGGTTTCACGGCTTACATTTAAGTCTTTTATCCATTTTGAGTTTGTTTTTGTGAATGGTGTAAGTTGATGGTCTAGTTTCATTTTCTTGCAGGTAGGTGTCCAATTTTCTCAACACCATTTGTTAAAGAGGCTGTCTTTACTCCATTGTATGTTCTTTCCTCCTGTGTCAAATATCAGTTGTCCATAAAGGTGTGGGTTTATATATGGGTTCTCTGTTCTGTTCCATTGATCTATGTATCTGTTCTTATGCCAGTACCAGGCTGTCTTGAGTACAATGGCTTTGTAGTAAACCTTGATATCAGGAAGAGTGATACCTCCTGCTTTATTTTTTCTTTTTAAGATTGCTGAGGCTATTCGTGTTCTTTTTTGGTTCCATATAAATTTTTGGAATATTTGTTCTATATCTTTGAAGTATGTCATTGGTATTTTAATTGGTATTGCATTGAATTTATAAATTGCTTTGGGTAATATAGACATTTTAATGATGTTTGTTCTTTCTATCCACGAGCACGGTATGTGCTTCCACCTGTTTGTATCTTCCTTGATTTCTTTTATCAATGTTTTATAATTTTCGAGGATAAGTCCTTAACCTCATGGTTAAATTTACTCCTAGGTACTTTATTTTTTTGGTTGCAATATTGAAGGGTATTGTTTCCTGAATTTCTTTTGCTGACAGTTCATTGTAGGTTTATAAAAATGCCTCTGATTTCTTAGTATTAATTTTATATCCTGCCACCTTGCTGAATTCATTATCAGGTCCAGTAGTTTTTTGACTGAGACTTTAGGGTTTTCTATATACAATATCATATCATCTGCAAATAATGATAGTTTTACTTCTTCTTTTCCAATTTAGATGCCTTTTATTTCTACTTCTTGTTTGATTGCTGTAGCTCAGACTTCCAGAACTATGTTGAGTAAGAGTGGTGAAAGGGGGCACCCCTACCTGGTTCCTGATCTTAAGGGGATTGCTTTTAATTTTCGTCCATTTAGTATGATGTTTGCTGTGGGTTTATAATAGATGACGTTTATCATGTTAAGGAATGTTCCCTGTATTCCCACTTTACTGAGAGTTTTGAGCATGAATGGGTGCTGAATTTTATCAAATGCTTTTTTTGCATCTATTACAATTATCATGTGATTTTTGTCCTTGCTTTTGTTTATGTGATGAATCACATTGATTGATTCGCGAATATTGAACCAGCGTTGCCTCTCCAATAAATCCCACTTGATCATGGTATATGATTTTTTTCATATATTGCTGGATCCGGTTGGCTAATATTTTGTTGAGCATTTTTTTTTTTTTTTATTCATTTTAGAGAGGAGACACAGAGTGAGAGAGAGAGAGAGAAAGAGAGAAAGGGGGGAGGAGCTGGAAGCTCAACTCCCATATGTGCCTTGACCAGACCAGTGCAGGGTTTTGAACTGGCGACCTCAGTGTTCCCAGGTCGACGCTTTATCCACTGCGCCACCACAGGTCAGGCTTGTTGAGCATTTTAGCATCTAAATTCATCAGGGATATTGGCCTATAATTTTCTTTTTTTGTGTTGTTTTTGCCCGGTTTTGGGATGAGAATTATGCTCGCCTCCTTAAATGAGTTTGGAAATCTTCCTTTCTCTTGAATTTTTTGAAATAGCTTGAGGAGGATGGGAGTTAATTCTTCTTTAAATTTTCATAGAATTCACTTGTGGAGTCATCAGACCCA
This sequence comes from Rhynchonycteris naso, assembly GCA_037038555.1. Lineage (NCBI taxonomy): Eukaryota > Metazoa > Chordata > Mammalia > Chiroptera > Emballonuridae > Rhynchonycteris > Rhynchonycteris naso. Next base: position 105,164,974 of record CM072997.1, read on the forward strand.
GGACTTTTCTTTTTTTTGGGAGTTTTTAGATAACTGTTTCAATCTCATTTGTTATAATTGGTCTGTTTCAGTGTTCTGATTCTTCCAGATTGATTTTTGGAAGATTATATGATTCAAGAAATTTGCCCATTTCACCTAGGTTGTCTAATTTTTCGGCATAGTTCTTCTTAGTATTTTTTTACAATACTTTGTATTTCTGTTGTGTCACTTGTTATTTCTCCACTATTATTTTAAATTTTATTTATTTGAATCCCCTCTCTTTTTTTCTTGGTGAGACTAGTTAAAGGTTCATCAATCCTGTTTACCTTTTCAAGAACCAGCTCCTGGTTTCATTGATCCTCTGTATTGTTTCCTTAGCCTCTATGTCATTTATTTCTGCTCTGATCTTTATTATTTCCTTCCTTCTACTTGTCTTGGGTTTTATTTGTTGTTGTTTTTCTAGTTTTTTAGATGCATGGTCAGGTTGCTTATTTGAGCTTTTTCTAGTTTCTTATGATATGCCTGTAGTGCAATGAACTTCCCTCTCAGTACTGCTTTTGCTGTGTCCCGTAAATTTTGAGTTGATGTATGCTGATTATCATTGGTTTCTACAAACTATTTTTCTTCTTTGATCTCATTGTTAATACATTCATTATTTAATAACCTGCTATTTAGTTTCCAAGTGTTTGAGTATTTTTCAGTTTTTCTTTTGTGGTTAATTTCTAGTTTCATGGCATTGTGATCAGAGAAAATGCTTGATATGATTTCTTTTTTTTTTTTTTTTTTTTTTTTTATATGTTATTATTATTAATTCTAATGGGGTGACATCAATAAATCAGGGTACATATGTACAATGAAAACATCTCCAGGTTATCTTATCATTCAATTGTGTTGCATACCCATCACCAAAAGTCAAATTGTCCTCTGTCACCTTCAATCTGGTTTTCCCTGCGTCCCTCCCCTCCTCCCTAACCCATTCTTCCCTCCCTCCCCCCATCCCATAACCACCACTCTCTTGTCCATGTCTCATACCCTCACTTTCATGTCCCACCTATGTATGTAATCGTGCTGTTCTCAGTTTTTCTTTTTTTCTGATTTACTTATTTCACTCCGTATAATGTTATCAAGGTACATCCATTTTGTTATAAATGATCCGATGTCATCGTTTCTTATGGCTGAGTAGTATTCCATAGTATATATGTACCATAGCTTTTTAATCCACTCGTCTTCTGACGGACACTTGGGCTGGTTCCAGATCTTCGCTATTGTGAACAATGCTGCCACGAACATGGGGGCGCATTTCTTCTTTTCGAACAGTGCTATGGTGTTCTTAGGGTATATTCCTAAAAGTGGGATAGCTGGGTCAAAAGGCAGTTCGATTTTTAATTTTCTGAGGAATCTCCAAACTGTTTTCCACAGTGGCTGCACCAGTCTGCATTCCCACCAGCAGTGCAGAAGGGTTCCCTTTTCTCCACATCCTCGCCAGCACTTATTCTGTGTTGTTTTGCTGATAAGTGCCATTCTGACTGGTGTGAGGTGATATCTCATTGTGGTTTTAATTTGCATTTCTCTAATGATTAGTGATGTTGAGCATTTTTTCATATGCCTATTGGCCATCTGTATGTCCTCTTTGGAGAAATTTCTATTCATTTCTTTTGCCCATTTTTTGATTGGGTTGTTTGTCTTCCTGGTGTTGCTTTTTATACGTTCTTTATAAATTTTAGTTATTAACCCCTTATCAGATGTGCTGTCAAATATGTTCTCCCATTGTGTGGTTTGTCTTTTTATTCTGTTCCTATTGTCTTTAGCTGTGCAAAAACTTTTTAGTTTGATATAGTCCCATTTGTTTATCTTGCCTTTTATTTCAGTTGCCCATGAAGATAAATCGGCAAATATACCGCTGCTACAGATGTCGGAGAGCTTGCTGCCTATGTTTTCTTCTAAGATGTTTATGGTTTCACGGCTTACATTTAAGTCTTTTATCCATTTTGAGTTTGTTTTTGTGAATGGTGTAAGTTGATGGTCTAGTTTCATTTTTTTGCAGGTAGATGTCCAATTTTCCCAACACCATTTGTTAAAGAGGCTGTCTTTACTCCATTGTATGTTCTTTCCTCCTTTGTCAAATATCAGTTGTCCATAAAGCTGTGGGTTTATTTCTGGGTTCTCTGTTCTGTTCCATTGATCTATGTGCCTGTTCTTATGCCAGTACCAGGCTGTCTTGAGTATAATGGCCTTGTAGTAAACCTTGATATCAGGAAGAGTGATACCTCCTGCTTTATTTTTTCTTTTTAAGATTGCTGAGGCTATTCGTGTTCTTTTTTGGTTCCATATAAATTTTTGGAATATGTGTTCTATATCTTTGAAGTATGTCATTGGTATTTTAATTGGTATTGCATTGAATTTATAAATTGCTTTGGGTAATATAGACATTTTAATGATGTTTATTCTTCCTAGCCATGAGCACGGTATGTGCTTCCACTTGTTTGTATGTTCCTTGATTTCTTTTATCAATGTTCTATAATTTTCTGAGTACAAGTCCTTAACCTCCTTGGTTAAATTTACTCCTAGGTACTTTATTTTTTTGGCTGCAATAGTGAAGGGGATTGTTTCCTTAATTTCTTTTGCTGATATTTCATTGTTGGTGTATAGAAATGCCTCTGATTTCTGAGTATTAATTTTATATCCTGCCACCTTGCTGAATTCATTTATCAGGTCCAGTAGTTTTTTGACTGAGACTTTAGGGTTTTCAATATACAATATCATATCATCTGCAAATAATGACAGTTTTACTTCTTCTTTTCCAATTTGTATGCCTTTTATTTCTTCTTCTTGTCTGATTGCTGTAGCTAGGACTTCCAGAACTATGTTGAATAAGAGTGGTGAAAGTGGGCAACCCTGCCTGGTTCCTGATCTTAAGGGGATTGCTTTTAATCTTTGTCCATTTAGTATGATGTTTGCTGTCGGTTTATCATAGATGGCCTTTATCATGTTAAGGAATGATCCCTGTATTCCCACTTTACTGAGAGTTTTGAGCATGAATGGGTGCTGGATTTTATCAAATGCCTTTTCTGCATCTATGGAAATTATCATGTGATTTTTGTCCTTCCTTTTGTTTATGTGGTGAATCACATTGATTGACTTGCGAATATTGAACCAGCCTTGCCTCTCCAGGATAAATCCCACTTGATCGTGGTGTATGATTTTTTTCATATATTGCTGGATCCGGTTGGCTAATATTTTGTTGAGAATTTTAGCATCTAAATTCATCAAGGATATAGGCCTATAATTTTCTTTCTTTGTGTTGTCTTTGCCCGGTTTTGGGATCAGAATTATGCTCGCCTCATAAAAGGAGTTTGGAATTCTTCCTTCCTCTTGAATTTTTTGAAATAGCTTCAGGAGAATAGGAGTTAGTTGTTCTTTGAATTTTTGATAGAATTCACTTGTGAAGCCATCAGGCCCAGGACTTTTCTTTTTTGGGAGTTTTTTGATAACTGTTTCTATCTCATTTGCTGTAATTGGTCTGTTTAGGTGTTCTGATTCTTCCAGATTGATTTTTGGAAGGTTATATGATTCAAGAAATTTGTCCATTTCACCAAGATTGTCTAATTTTTTGGCATATAGTTCTTCATAGTATTTTCTTACAATGCTTTGTATTTCTGTTGTGTCAGTTGTTATTTCTCCACTGTCCTTTCTAATTTTATTTATTTGAGTCCTCTCTCTTTTTTTCTTGGTGAGTCTAGTTAAAGGTTCATCAATCTTGTTTACCTTTTCAAAGAACCAGCTTCTTGTTTCATTGATCCTCTGTATTGTTTCCTTAGCCTCTATGTCATTTATTTCTGCTCTGACCTTTATTATTTCCTTTCTTCTACTTGTCTTGGGTTTTATTTGTTGTTGTTTTTCTAGTTCTTTTAGATGCAGGGTCAAGTTGCTTATTTGAGCTTTTTCTAGCTTCTTATGATATGCCTGTAGTGCAATAAACTTTCCTCTCAGAACTGCTTTTGCTGTGTCCCATAAATTTTGAGTTGATGTATGCTCATTATCATTTGTTTCTAGAAACTTTTTTATTTCTTCTTTCATCTCATTGTTAATCCATTCATTATTTAATAACAAGCTATTTAGTTTCCAAGTGTTTGAGTATTTTTCAGTTTTTCTTTTGTGGTTAATTTCTAGTTTCATGGCATTGTGGTCAGAGAAAATGCTTGATATGATTTCAATCTTCTTAAATTTATTGAGACCATTTTTGTGTCCTAACATGTGGTCTATCCTAGAAAACGTACCATGAGCGCTTGAGAAGAATGTATATTCTACTGCTTTAGGGTGAAAAGTTCTGAAGATATCTATTAAATCAAGTTGATCTAGTGTCTCCTTTAAGTCTGCGGTTTCTTTATTAATTTTCTTTCTTGAGGATCTATCCAGTGATGTTAGTGAGGTATTGAAGTCCCCTACTGTTATAGTATTGCTGTTAATCTTGACCTTTATATCCATCAAAGTCTGCTTTATGTATGTCGGGGCTCCTATATTTGGTGTGTAGAAATTTATAATAGCTATATCTTCCTGTTGAATTGTTCCCTTTATCATTATGTAGTGTCCTTCTTTATGTTACTACAGCCTTTGTTTAAAGTCCATTTTGTCAGATATAAGTATTGCTACCCCGGCTTTTTTTTCATTTTCAGTTGCAGGAAATATATTTTTCATCCTTTTACCTTCAGTCTATGTGCATCTTTTGTTTTAAGGTGTGTCTCTGCTAAACAGCATATGTATGTGTCCTGTTTCTTTATTCACGCAGCTACTGTATGTCTTTTGATTGGATCATTTAATCCATTTACATTTAAGGTTATAATTGATATGTAGTTGTTTATTGCCATTTTATTCTTAAAAGCTCTATTCTTCTTTTGCTATATTTTTTCCTCACTTTGCACTGTTCACAACAGTCCCCTTAGTATCTCTTGCAGAATTGGTTTGGTTTTAATGAATTCTTTGATGCTTTTTTTTGTCTGAGAAGCTCTTTATTTGTTTTTCAATTTGAAACGTTAGCCTTGCTGGATAGAGTAGTATTGGTTGTAGGTTCTTGTTCTGCATTACTTTGAGTATATCTTGCCATTCCCTTCTGACCTCAAGTGTTTCTGTTGAGTAGTCGGATGTGATACTTATGGGGGCTCCTTTGTAGGTGATAGCCTTTTTTTCTCTAGCAGCTTTTAAAATATTTTCTTTATCTTCTTAGCTTTGGTATTTTAACTATGATGTGTCTTGGTGTATATTTCTTTGGGTTTTTCTTTAATGGAGTTCTGTGTGCTTCTTGAACGTGTGAAATATTTTTCAGCCTTAATTTAGCTAAGTTTTCTGCTATGATTTGATTGAACAAGGTTTCTATTTCTTGTTCTCTTTCCTCTTCTTCAGGAAACCCTATGATGCGGATGTTATTTCTCTTCATGTTGTCACAAAGCTCCCTTAGAGTTTCCTCAGATTTTTTGAGTCTCTTGTTTATTCTGCTCTGCTTCTGTACCTTTGTTTATTGTGTCCTCTAACTGGCTGATTCGATCCTCAGGTTCATCCATCCTGCTTTTAATTCCTTCCATTGCGGTCTTCAGTTCTGATACTGTATTTGTCATTTCTGTCTCATTCTTTTTTATTATTTCAGTTTTCTTTTTTATACTTGTTATCTCTTTATTTAGGTGTTCGTAATGACTATCCATTGTTGCTCTAATCTCTTTAAACATCCTAACTATCATTATTTTAAATTCTTCATCTGGTAATTTGGTTATATCTGGTTCATTCAGGTCCTTCTCTGGGTATTTCGCTTGATTCATTTGGGTTGCATTTCTCTGCCTTCCCATTTTGTCTTTGAATAAGAAAGTTGTGGCCACTGGAATCCAATGGTTGTTGCCTTTGTGTTCTCTAGGTGTGGTCTGTCTGCAGGCCCGCCACTCCCTCTGCCGCTGCCTAGGGCAGTTGGGTAAGGGCATTTTCAGTGCCGGCCCACTGTGGCTGTTGCTTTTATTTCCACCTCTTCTCTGTGGGAGGTGCTGTGTTCTGTTGTTCGGCTCTACAATCCTCAGCCCGCTTGGGCGTTCACCTTGTCCCCACTAGTTAGGTTTCGCACTGCACTCAAGCCACAAGCCTCAGTACCAAGGGTTGAGGTGAGCACCTTTGCTCAGCTGCGGACCCAGCCTGTTCCCGGGCTTCCACTCAGCCCCCGAGGTCAGAGCCTGCTCCCCACAGTTTCTCGGGTTAGATGGGGCTGCTGACGTACACTTAGCTGTGAGCCTCTGCTCGTCCGGAGCTTTAAGCCCCTTGCCTGAGGCCAGGGCCAGCTTGTGCAGGATAACAAGCCACGGTTTTTTCGGGTGGGCAGGGCTGCTGGCGTGCGCTCAGCTGTGAGTCTCTGCTCATCCGTGGCTCTAGTCCTGTCCCCGCGTTCCGAGCCAACTCATGCACGCAGGACGGCTAACCGCGGATTCTCGCCCGAGCTGGGCTGCTGCCGTGTGCTCAGCTGCTAGCCTCCTCCTGTTTCTGGTTCTAGCCCCGCTCTCATAGTCAGGTTCGGCTTGTGCAGGGTCCAGGGTCACAGAGCAGATCTCTGCCCCTTCCTGGCCTCCCCTTTACCCCTGCTAGTGGGGCTACAGGCGCGCCCGCTGCTGCAGGACCACTTTCGCGCGTCCCCTCCACTCCTGGTGGGCTAGACCGAGCTCACCACCGGCTGGGCCTCCTCCCCCACCGACAGAACCGCGTTTCAGCTTTTTGCCACCCCCGTACCTCCAGCAAGCCCTCAGCAGTGTGGGTGGGTGCACTGCATCTCAGACCCTAATACTCCATACTGTAGTCCTGGAAGCTTTTTCTGTCTAAGCAGTTCTGCTCTAAGTGCCGTGAGAGAGCTTGTTTGGCTGGTGTCCTGTCTCTGTTTGCTGGTATTGCTAGTTTCAGGAGAAATATTCATTTATGATTAGGGAAGTGACTTAGCCCAGGGTTTAGGGTGGCTGTCCCTCAGAGTGTTTCTCCTTGTGATTTCAGTCCACACTCTCTTCCCACTGCTCTGGTTCTCTCCTCTGTCCCCGTCCCCCGGAGCCCCGGGTGAGTGGTTGTGAGAGAGGTTTTCTGCTCTGTTCCTTTAAGAAGAATCTTGGGTCTGAGAAAACTGTCTCTTTCTCACAAACAGTATCCTCACTTGTTTCACAGCTTAATACTGTCCAAACGCCTCTTCTAGGCTCTGGAGCTGCAGCCTAGGCTTTGTTTCTGGGACGCAGGTCCCTCCCTCCACGCCAAACTCTCCTCCTGCCAAGCGGGTCTCTCCAAGCTGCCGTTCGCTCCTGGAAGCTGGGCAGCCTTCTTCACGTTTTCGCTTTTCCTACCAGTCTCAATGTGGCTTCTTCAATTTTTCTTGGTTGAAGAGTCCACTTAGTTTAGTTCAAAGTTGGTTCATTCAGATGATGGTTCTTAAAATTAAGTTATAATCTACTTTGGTTCTTGGAGTTTGAAGTTGGTATGTCCGCCTACTCCATCATCATCTTGCCATCGCCGGGTTCTGTTTCTTTATCCGCGCAGCTACCCTATGTGTTTTGATTGGATCATTTAAGCCATTTTATTCTTTAAAGCTGTATTCTTCTTTTGCTATATTCTTTTCCCCCTTTGAATTATTCACAACAGGCCCCTTAGCATCTCTTGCAGAATTGGTTTGGTTTTAATGAATTCCCTGAGGTTTTCTTTGTCTGAGAAGCTCTTTATTTCTCCTTCAATTTTAAATGTTAGTCTTGCTGGATAGAGTAGTCTTTGTTGTAATTTCTTGTTCTTTATTACTTTGAATATATCTTGCCATTCCCTTCTGGCCTCAAGTGTTTCTGTTGAGAAGTCGGATGTCATCCTTATGTGGGCTCCTTTGTAGGTAATACCTTTTTTTTCTCTAGCCGCTTTTAATATTTTCTCTTTATCCTTTAGCTTTGATATTTTAACTATGATTTGTCTTGGTGTAGATTTCTTTGGGTTTTTCTTTAATGCAGTTCTCTCTGCTTCTTGAACATGTGAAACGTTTTCCAGCCTTAATTTAGGGAAGTTTTCTTCTATGATTTGATTGAATGAAGTTTCTATTTTTTGTTCTTTCTCTTCTTCTTCAGTAACCCGTATGATGCGGATGTTATTTCTCTTCATGTTGTCACAGAACTCCCTTAGTTTCCTCAGATTTTGTAGTCTTTTCTTTTCTCTGCTCTTCTTCTGTGCCTTTGTTTATTGTGTCCTCTAACTCGCTGATTCTATTCTCAGCTTCATCCATCCTGCTTTTAATTCCTTCCATTGTGGTCTTCAGTTCTGATACTGTATTTGTCATTTCTTTCTGATTCTTTTTTATTATTTCAATATCCTTTCTTATACTTGTTATTTCTTTATTTAGGTGTTCGTAATGACTATCCATTGTTGCTCTAATCTCTTTAAATATCCTAACTATCATTATTTTAAACTCTGCATCTGGTAATTTGGTTATACCTGGTTCATTCATGTCCTTCTCTGGGGATTTCTTTTGATTCATTTGGGTTGCATTTTTCTGCCTGCCCATTTTGTCTGTGTATAAGGGGTATGGCCACTGGAGTCCAATGGGTGTTGCCTTTGTGTTCTCTAGGTGTGGTCTGTCTGCTGTCTCTCCACCCTCTCTTCTGCTACCTAGTGCGGTAGGGTATGGGCATTTCCAGCTGTTGCTGTGATTTCCACCTCTCCTCTGCGTGAGGGGCTGTGTTCTGGTGCCTGGCTTTATAAGCCTCAGCCTGTCTGGGCCTTCTCCTCGCCCCGACAGGTCAGGTTGTGCACTGCAGTCAACCCTCAAGCCTAGTACCAAGGGTAGAGGTGAGCACCTTTGCTTATCTGTGGACCCAGCCTGTTCCCAGGATTCCGCCCAGCCCCTGCGGTCAGAGCCTGCTAACCGTAGTTTCTCGGGTCGGTATGGCTGCTGGCGTGCACTCAGCTTTTAGCTTCTGTCTGTCCTGGGCTTTAGTTCCATCCCTGTGGTTAGGGCTGGCTCGCGCAGATTTGCAAACCACGGTTTGTCACTCCTGGCGGGGCTGCTGGCATGCACTCAAGTCTGAGCCTCCACTTGTCCTGGGCTTTAGCCCCGCCCCCACGGTCAGAGCCAAGTCTCGCACGCAGGATGGCAAACCACGGTTTCTTGGGGTGGGCGGGGTTGCTTGTGTGCTCTCAACTGCGAGCCTGTACCTGTCCCTGGGTTTAGGCCCCCCCCACCCTCCACTTTTACCCGCGGTCAGGGCCGGTTTGCGCAGGGTCGCAGAGCAGATCTCTGCTCGTTCCTGGCCTCCTGCTTTTACCCTGTAGGTGTGGCTGCCAGAGGACCCGCAGCTGCTGGACCGCTTTTGCATGTCCCCTCCACCCCTGCTGGGCTAGACCGAGCTCACACAGGCTGGGCCTCCTCCCCGCCCAACAGAACCGCGTTTCAGTGTCCTGCTGCCATCGTCCCTCCAGCAAGCTCTCAGCAGTGTGGGTAGGGACACTGCAACTCAGACCCTAACACTCCATACTGTAGTCCTGGAAGCTCCCTCCGTCTAAGCAGCTCTGCTCTAAGTGCTGCGGGGGAGGTTGTTTGGCTGGTGTCCTGTCTCCGTTTGCTGGAATTGCTAGTTCCAGGGGAAATATTCGTTTTTGATTAGGGAAGTGACTTAGCCCAGGGGTTAGGGTGGCTGTCCCTCAGAGTGTTTGTCCCTGTGCCTTCAGGCCACACACTCTTCCCACTGCTCTGGTCCTCTCCTCTGTCCCCGTTCCCCAGAGCCTCTGGTGTGTGGTTGTGAGAGAGGTTTTCTGCGCTGTCTCTTTAAAAAGAATCTTGGGTCTGAGAAAGCTGTCTCTCTCTCACAAACAGTATCCTCACTTGTTTCACAGCTCAATTCTGTCCAAATGGCTGGTCTAGGCTCTGGGGCTGCAGCCTGGGGCTTTGTTTGGGACCCAGGTCCCTCCTTCTCCGCCTAACTCTCCTCCCGCCACACGAGTCTCTCTGGGCTGTCATTCGCTCTGGGGAGCTGGGCAGCCCTCTTCGCGTTTTCGCTTTTCCTACCAGTCTCAGTGTGGCTTCTTCAGTTTTCCTTTGTTGAAGAGTCCACTTAGTTTAGTTCAAAGTTGGTTTATTCAGATGATGGTTCTTAAAATTAAGTTATAATCCACTTTGGTTCTGGGAGTTGGAAGTTGGTACGTCCGCCTACTCCATCGCCATCTTGCCGTCTGATCAGTGCATAGTTTTTTAATGTATTGTTGGATCTATTTGGTAATACACTGCTTACAAAAATTATCAAATATTTTATTGCTTCACACTTTATTTGAAATATCCCCTAATGTGCTTACAAAAAATAGGGGGGATATTTTATTGCTTCATATTCATTTTGAAATATCCCCTACTTCTGCTTACAAAAATTAGGGGATATTTTATCATTTCATATTCATTTTTAAATATCCCCTAATTTTTGTGAGCTGTATATTTTGTTGAGAATTTTAATATGTATATTCATCAGGGATATTTGCATGTGATTTTATTTCTTTGTAGTGTCTTTATCTGGTTTTGAAATTAGGATAATGCTGGCCTGGTAAAATGAATTTGAGAGTTTTCCTTCTCTTGAATTTTGTGGAATAGTTTGAGAAGGATAGATGTTAATTCTTTTTTTTTGTTTTTTTCCCTCCCTCGCTACCTCCCTCCCTCCAGACTCCTTCTCCTGAGCAGTATCTACATGGCAATCGTCATCTAGGAGGGATGTTCAAATCCAACAAGCTATCCTCAGTTTTTGAAGCCTATGCTTGCTTGAACCACTGGCTACAGGAGGGGAAGATGGAGAGAAGGGGGAGAGGGAGGGAAAGAGAAGCAGATGGTCCCTTCTCTTGTGTGCCCTGTTAGTTGAACCCGTGATATCCATACACTGAGTTGACACTATCCACTGAGCCCACTGGCCAGGGCATTAATTCTTATTTGGATGTTTGCTACAATTCACTGTTGAAGTTTTCCAGTTCAGGTTGTCTGTTGGGAGTTTTTGATTATTGGTTCAGTTTTACTTTTTGTAATCTATTTAGTTTTGGAAGGTTGTACGTTTCTAGGAATTTATCCTCTTATCCATATTGTCCAATATGTTGGCATATAGCTCATAATATTTTCTTACACTCCTTTGTGTTTCTTTGGTGTCAGTTGTTATTTATCCTCTTTCATTTCTGATTTTATTTATTTGGGTTCTCTCTTTTTCTTGATGAGTCTGGTTAAAGGTTTGTCAGTCTTTATCTTTTCAAAGAACCAGCTCATTGTTTCATTGATCTTTTGATGTTATTTAGACTCTATTTATTTCTGCTCTGATCTTTATTATTTCATTTCCTCTACTCACTTTGAGTTTTGTTTGTTGTTCTTTTTCTAATTCCTTTAAGTGTAAGGTTAGATTGTTATATGAAATTTTTCATGGTTCTTTAGATAGACCTGTAAGGCTGTGAATTTTTCTCTTAGGATTCCATTCAGTCCTAATCTTTGGACTGTGTCCCAGAGATTTTTTATTGTTATGTTCCATTTTCCTTTGTTTCAAGGTATATTTTGATTTCATTCTTTTTTTTTTTTTTTTTACAGGGACAGAGAGAGTCAGAGAGAGGGATAGATAGGGACAGATAGACAAAAACGGAGAGAAATGAGAAGCATCAATCATTAGTTTTTTGTTGCCATTGCGACACCTTAGTTGTTCATTGATTGCTTTCTCATATGTGCCTTGACTGCGGGCCTTCAGCAGACCGAGCCACCCCTTCCTGGAGCCGGCGACCTTGGGTCCAAGCTGGTGAGTTTTTGCTCAAGCCAGATGGGCCTGCACTCAAGCTGGCGACCTCGGGGTTTTGAACCTGGGTGTTTCACATCCCAGTCCGACACTCTATCCACTGCGCCACTGCCTGGTCAGGCTGATTTCATTCTTGATCTCATTGTTAAGTTAATAATTGTTTAATAACATGTTATTTAGCCTGCATGTCTTTGTGTGTTTTTCAGGTTTTTTTTTTTTTCTTTTTGTGACAGAAACAGAGTGAGGGACAGATAGGGACAGACAGGCAGGAAGGGACACATATGAGAAGCATCAATTCTTTGTTGAGACCCCTTAGTCTCCTTAGTTGTTCATTGATTGCTTTCTCATACATGCCTTGACCAGGGGGCTACAGCAGAGTGAATGACCCCTTGCTCAAGCCAGCGACCCTGTGCTCAAGCTGGTGAGCCCCCGCTCAAGCCAACAATCTTGGGGCTTCAAAACTGGATCCTCTGCCTCCCAGTCCAATGCTCTATCTACTGCGCCACCACCTGGTCAGGCTCAGTTTTCTTTTTTCTTCTGATTGGTTTCTAGTTTTATACCATTATGATTAGTGAAGATGCTTGATATAATTTCAGTCTTCTTAAATTTATTAATACTTGTTTTGTGTTCTAATGTATGGTCTTTCCTAAAAAATGTTCCATGTGCACTTAGGAAGAATGTATTCTGCTGCTTTGATATGAAATGCTCTAAACATATCAGTGAAATCCATCTGTTTTAATGTGTTATTTAAGGTTGCTGATTACATGTTGATTTTCTGCCTACAAGGTCTATCATTTGACGTCAATGGTGTGTTAAAATCCCCTACTTGGCTATATTACTGTTAATCTCTCCCTTTGTGCCCTTCAAGGTTTGCTTTACATATTTTAGGCGCTCTTGTGTTGGGTGCATAAATGTGTTTAAGGGTTATATCCTCTTGTTGGATTGCTCTGTTTATCATTATGTAGTGTCCTTTGTGTATTATTACAGCCTTAGTTTTAAGACTGTTGTCAAAGATAAGTATTGCTCCCTCAACCTTTTTTTTTCATTTTCATTTGTATGAAATATATTTTTCTGTCCCTGAGAAAGAAGTTTTTAATTTTTTTTAATGCAGGGAAAAAGTGAAAAAATCCTTTTCTGCAATCTACTTGTAAAGCTTTTTCTCTGTGATAGCTATATGTCTTAGCTTAGCTATTTCAAATATAAAAACTGATAAGAGTTAATTTTGGTTAATGGAATTTTACAGTTGAAAAGCTTTTATTTGTCAGTTTTAAATAAATTTACTATTTTATACTTTTTCTAATAAATTTTATATAAAGAAAATTTAAAAGTTTTTAGGCAAACCTTTTATAGCTATACCTGTTTCCTCTAGTTTATTAGAGTGTGCTCTTCAGATATTACTGTATTTTATATATACTAATATATAAAGTGTTGGAAATGTAAATTTTTTAGCTCATCCTTTTAGATTCCGCTTTTAGTCTCCTTTGTTCCTTCAAGTTTTCTTGAACTCTTTTCCTCTCATCTTTCCTCCTCCCTACCTAAATGCTTCTATTCTCTGCACATATATGAGCACTAAAGTGTTTTATATGAGCATTAAAATGTCTTTTTTAAGCCTGAGTGTTCTGTAGTTCTATTTTGATATTTTTATTCTTGTGATATATTTTCTAAACAGTTCCTGAACTTTGAATTTTTGAGTACTTTCAAAGCAATTTTTAAAATTTGCTAATAGTATATAAGAGAGACAAATTCTTATTTTGTTATCTAGCACTTTGTTCTCTCTCTACCAGAGAAAATGTGAATTTTTGAGGGTTTGGCCTGACTCAACAAGTCTTTTCCAGATTTTAGTATGTGACTTTCTCTGTTTTTATTGTATTCTATACCACATTTTTTGAACCAAATTAACTTTTAGAGGCTAAGCAACTTTTATTTATTTATTTTTATTTTCTCATTAATTTGTGATAGATTGAAAGGGAGAGAGAGAACGGAAAGGATAGAGAAAGAAGCATTAACTCGCTATTCTACTTAGTAGTTCCAATTATTTGTACAGTCATTGAACCCACGATCTCTGTGCGCTGGGATGATGCTTTATCCACTGAGCTGCCCTGTCAGGACGTAGACTAAGCAACTTTTAAATTTAAGTGAACTTAAAAATTTCCCCTCATATGTGTTTAATTGGGGAAAATATTGTCATCTGTGATAATCATTAAGTACTATAATTTAGTAATCTGAATCTAGTGTATTCAAACTTCACATGATTTTGTTCTTTAGGAATATTATTTAAATTTTAAATTCTAGTCTGTAGAACATTACTAAATATATTTGGCTGTCACCTCACATTAGAAAAATATTTTGCTAGGGAGTTTTAACTGTGGTAGAAATGATTAGCTGTAATGATAAATTCATATAGTTGATATACATATATATGTTTTTTGTGTGTGTGTTTTGGGGAAGAACATATTTGTTTTGTATTAATAAATTCATTAGACTCGGTATTTGCTTTGAAAGCAGTTTATTGTGCAGCATGCTCAATTTAGGGAATTTGATTTTGACAAAGAATGGAGTATCGATTAATCTGGTGAATTTGTTAAATGGAGTTTTCTTAAGAGACTTTCTACTGTAATAGAATTTCTGCCTCAGATATCTTAATATCATATTTGGGAGATATTCTTTTACACACATAAAAATAATACAGACTTGTAAAACATATTAAGGGAGTGGCAAAGATAAAGACTTTATTGAAAGAAAGGATGACTGATAGTTCAAGTGATCAGGAAAAACTTCACGGAGGAGTCCTAAATTGTGCAAGCTTTTCTGAAAGGGTGAAGTGTAAGCACAGATAATAAACGTGAAGGGAAAATGTGCAAGTCATGTAGGTGAAAATGAGTATGCTTTAGGTTGTGTTGTTCATGGGAGGAAATGAGGGGAGACATGTACAGTAGAATTGGGGCTTATTATGGAGAACTTTAATATTCATCTGAAGAATTTAATTATAATATTTTTTGTCTGAAAGGGAACTTTAGGAACTATTACAATCACCCATTTTATAGAAATGGAAACAATGTTGTATTTAATTTTGTAGTCAGTACAATCTCATTTGAAGATTTTTGAGGTAAGCAGTGAGATTTGGAAAAGATAATTCTGTTCTCCTTTGTAGAGGTCAGATTTGAAAGCAAGATATTCCCTGTGTTGTTTGTTAGGGTATTGTATATATGAGTTGAACTGCTGTGGTGGCAAATGCGAATAATTAGGTATTAATCCTCCCACTAAGTGTTAGTCAGACTGTAGATTTTTCGGGTATTGTGGCTCAGACAGTTTTAGCCAGTGTCATGTTTTAAATGTTTTTATTTTGATAAGGCACAGGCAGTTCCATTTGTCCATCAGCGTAAATATACTATTGGTTCTCCTTGTAGGTCCACTGTAACCTCTACTCTTTCGAGTTCTTTTTTAACTTATTTTACACTCTTTATCAGCTAGATTATAGTGCTTTTCAGTAATTCAATGGGAACAGATTATTCATATCAGTTGCTGTTGGTTTTATGTATTTTTGTAACTTTTAACTATTCTGTGGAGTGTGAGCTCTCCAGTCATGCTGACATCCGTCTATTATAGGAGTTCTGTTTTACTACACACAAAGTTTCACATTAATAAGAGACTCTTGATTAGGAAGAATAAAAAAAAAATTGGCATTCTAAGTGTTATAAAAATGTATCAGATATAAACTGTAATCTGAACAATCTTCTACAGAATGACTTTAGTTTATTGATAAAGGAATAATTTGTACCGTAACTGTAAGCATTTAAAAGTTCAGGTGTCTGTATGGCCTTTATTTGATTATTGAAGAAATGAAACTTTTAAGAGAGTGGAGGAAAAGAGTAATTATAGCATTGACAGGTATTGAATGTGTACTCTGCGCCAGGTGCTTAATGTCTCATCTTATTTAATACTCTGAACAATATTGAGTTACTTCTTATTTTACAGATGAGGGAGTCTCAAGGCGTAGGAATTATTATTAAATAATACTTGTATTTACAAGGGCAGAGGTAATCAACTCTCTTGGAGGTTATGAAAATTTTCATACAGTAGGGTTATTTAATCTGAAGTTTTGAGAATGATTAAGAGTTTAGCTGTTGCAATCAGTGTTGAAAGTAGCTCATTTTCTATAGCTAGAACAGTGAAAAATGTGGCTAAGTGGCTCTGTGACGTGAAATGAGTTGGTCTGCTCAGAAGTTCAGCAATGTTATGGCCAGGGAGGGCATCTGGTGTAATGTCAGGGTTGCTGGGGAGGTTGTCAGGAGCCAGTTGTTCAAGGGGCTCTTCTGTATGCCTTGTAAAGATGTTTTGTTTATCATTTAAAACATGGGCAGTGGGGAATCTTTGAAGGAATTTAGTCAGTAGAGCAATATCACATTTTGAACAATTTATGTATTTCTGTTATTTTTAATGATTTAGTCTCTTTGGCACTTACTCTCAGATTCTCAAACGAAGCTTTGGGGCTAATATACCCCCAGAGATTCCCCCCTTTTTATATTAGAAAAGAAATCCTGTGGATATTATAAAAATACAAGAATGTCAGCAATTTACCTCCCTACTCTTTAGCAATGGGTTTGAATATGTATTGTTACTTTCTCTTTAAAGCAGTCTCATAGGTAGTTAATAGGCCACATAGCCAAAAGGTGTCCAGCCATCTCACAAGTAGCCCCCAATACGTTACTTGTTATTTATTATTTTGTTATTGTGAGAATATAGGTGGACTCTATTGTGGCAGAACTTTTAAACAATTATATTTATTAATGAATAGTAATGCATTCAAATAGTATGAGACTATATGCAATTAAAACTGTATGCAGTAAAAACCTTCTCACCCCTGACCATCACCTGCTACCCCAGTTTTCTTCTCTGGTGACAACTATAAGTACTGATTTCTTTATGATCTTTCAGAGATATTATTCTTTGCCTATGCAATAAACTATTATTCTGTCTGTTTTTTACCTTGTCCCTTTACTTTTATACAAATATAGAATACTTGAAACATTATTCTGTACCTTGCTTTGTTCAATTAACAGTACATTTTGCAATTGTTTCTATAAGTACATAAAGACCTTCCTCATTCTCTTTTTTTAAATAACTATATAATATTCCATATCATAAATTTAGCCTATTTAACTAGTTTCTCATTTGATGGTCATTTAGATTATTTCCCCTTTTGCTGTTATAAGTAAGATTATAACAAAAAGAGTCAGTATATATGCATATATACATTTATATATACAATAACATGACCTTGTTATATGTTACTTCACATATGTATGAATATTTCTACATGATCAATTTCTAGAAGTGGAATTTCTCTGGCTAAATCTATGGGTATTTATAATTTTAGAAGTATAGATGTTTAAATGAACTGAAGCTATGGAATTTATGTATTATTTACCCACCGTGGAACCTCACTGTATAATAAATGGAAATCTAACAATTAAATTCATATTTGCTATGATGTAAGTGAAATCCTTATAAAATTCTTTGTTTTTCAGGTATACAAAACTAGGATATGCTGGAAATACAGAACCACAGTTTATCATTCCTTCCTGTAAGTGTTTCTTTTAAGCCACACATTAATTCATTAAAGATCTTTTCTTAAAGTTAGAAGATAATCATTTCTGATATACTGTTATATTTAATCTTTAAATGCATGGCTTGTAAAGTGTGGTCTCATTTCTACACTTTTTTTTTTCTTTGTTTACAGGGAGAGAGTCAGAGAGAGGGATAGATAGGGACAGACAGACAGGAACGGAGAGAAATGAGAAGTATCAATCATTAGATTTTTCGTTGCTGTTGTGACACCATAGTTGTTCATTGATTGCTTTCTCACATGTGCCTTGACTGCGGGCCTTCAGCAGACCGAGCCACCCCTTGCTGGAGCCAGCTACCTTGGGTCCAAGCTGGTGAGCTTTTGCTCAAGCCAGATGGGCCCTCACTCAAGCTGGCGAGCTCGGGGTCTCGAACCTGGGTCTTCCACATCCCAGTCCGACGCTCTATCCACTGCTCCACCGCCTGGTCAGGCTCATTTCTACACTTCTAACCATTCATTTCAGTTCTCTGTTTAGCTCCATTGAACAAATCTCCCAGATATCTTTTTTTATAAAGACAAAAATAAATGAATTAAACAACCTTCTGCTTTAAGGATATTGCTGTTACCGGTGTGTTCTTGTAATAGGTGAGTATTAAGTAGTGCCTCTTCTATCACACACCTGTGAAGACTGCCCTTTGGTTTGTGGGTATGGTTACTGTCTGCAGGGCTTTGTACTTGTTGACATCCCTGATGAGAGCCCATGTTTCAGAATAAGGATTGCATTTCCTATTTAGAGATGTTGACTAGCTTTTTTTCTGATATAACCACACAGTGTTATTATTCTGTCCTGTTTTTGTTTACTTTAATTGACCAACAACTTTTATTAGTTTTTTTAAAAATACTCTTCACATTTGGTTTGTTAGTGCTTTTATTTGTTAGCATGGATTATGTCTCTGGTCCTTGGTGGGTGTACGTTTATACTTTTGACTTTCAAACAATTCACCTTTTGCATGCTATATAGTAACACCTCTGATCTACTTGTCCTACTGCATAATTAAAACTTTAGCTTATTAGATGACAAATCTTTTGAGCCTTTGCTTGGTTGTCTTTATAATTTAATTTTGGGAGTGTCAGTAGTTTTACAAAGTTGTATTGATGTGACTGATTATTTTTGTGTATTTTTATTGGTTTATGAAAAGGAGAAAGAAACAGAAAAATAAACATGCAAAGAGTAGTGAAAGCAGCTTAGGTTTCAGAATTAGTGATGCTGAGAACTAGGCAGAAATTACTAGGCTTGCCAAAAATTGCAGGTCTTTAGTTTCAATTGGGGACTCATTGCACATGAGCAGGTCAGTTTCCTCTTTTTTTTTTTTTTTTTTTTTTTGAGAGAGACAGACAGACAGGAAGGGAGAAAGATGAGAAGGATCAGTTCTTTGTTGTGGCACCTCATTGATTGATTTCTCATATGTACCTTGACCGGGGCTCCACCTGAGCCAGTGACCTTGGGTTTAAGCCAGCGTACTTTGGGCTCAAGCCAGCAACCATAGGGATTGTGTCTACAATCCCACACTCGAGCCAGAGACCTTGGGGTTTCAAACCTGGGTCCTCTCTGTCCTAAGCCAGTGTTCTATCCGCTTCACCATCTCCTGGTCCGGCTGTTTTGTCTTTTGTATAGCAAGAAAATGAAATGTGTGAAATAGGCGAAATACAATGTCAAAACTGTACTTAAAAGCAGAGCTTTATGTATTTTTTCAGTCTTTGGGAACAAGCCTATTTGACTTTTGTACTTCCGATACACATTTTGAATACTTTTCTAGGAATTGATTTTGTAAGAAATTACTTAAGTCCAATTCTTTAAAACCTGGAATGGATTTTAGGTGACACTGATGAAATAGTTTATTCATGTGTGTATAGTGGTCTTAGTTTATTGGTATTTTTGTCTATGTCTACACTGAGGGACAGGTTTACTTTTTTTTACTTTTCCCCCACATTTATATTTGTTTATTGATTCTTTATTAAAAGAATTTGATGACAAATATTGGCTCTATTGCTGATTTGTTCAGAAGTACTTTTTTGGACTAATACTTTAGTTACTATCGGTGTGGGCAAAAGTAGGCTTACAGTTGTGTGTTATGTGAAATAGTTTATTCTTTTATTAATTATTGCATTATTTATTATAACTGTAAACCTACTTTTGCCCACTTTTGTATTTGAATTTATTGTTGTTAGACTATTGTATGGGCTTGTATTAATTTTCTAAGGTTGCCGTAACAAAGTAACAAAAACCTGGGTAGCTTAAAAGAGCAGTAACTTAGATTTCTGGAGTCTGGAAGTCCAAAATGAACTTGTCAACAGGACCGTGATATTGCTGACAGCTCTTGGGGAGAAACCTTGCCTCTTCTAGTGTCTGGTGTTTGCTGAGAATACTTGGCATTTCTTGGCTTGTGTACACAGTCCTTTGGCTATTTTCTCCATGTATGTCTTTATATTGTCTATCTTCTGTGTGTGTCCCAAGTTTCCCTTTTTTATAAGAACATCAGTCATGGAATAGGGGCTGCCTTAATAACCCCATTTTAACTTGAAAGACCGTGTTTCCAGAGAAAGTCACATTTTGAGGTTAGGAATTCAACATTTCTTTTTCTGTGGGACACAATTCAACACATAAAATGCTGATTCTGCAACCTCTTTTTCTTAATTTTTTTTTATTTTTCTGAAGTTAGAAGTGGGGAGGCAGTTAGACAAACTCCTGCCTGCGCCTGACCAGGATCCACCGGCATGCCCACCAGGGGGTGATGCTCTGTCCATCTGGGCCGTTGCTCCGTTGCGGCCGGAGCCATTCTAGCGCCTGAGGCAGAGGCCATGGAGTTGTCCTCAGTACCCTGGCCACCTTTGCTCCAGTGGAGCCTTGGCTGCAGGAGGGGGAAGAGAGAGAGAGAGGAAGGAGAGGGGAGAAGGATGGAGAAGCAGATGGGCGCTTCTCCTGTGTGCCCTGACTAGAAATTGAACCTGGGACTTCTACATGATGGGCCGACACTACTGAGCCAACCAGCCAGGGCTGATTTTGCAATCTCTTAAACTTGTAATCTTTTATAAGGCATTATGTTGTGATTAAACATTTATTTGAGAAGAATGCTGATGTGTCCTTCTCATCTTTAAAAATTGATTTTGTTTATGCTGTGTTTTATCTCTATTGAAGACCCTTATAATCTTTATATTTTAAACCTTAGGTTCTCATCATCTTTGTACCCTTTCTCTATTTCACCTCTCTGCCAAAATATGCAGTTTTAATTTTTATTGTATTATTACTGTTTTAAGAGAGAGAGAGAGAGGAGAAGCATCAACTTGCAGTTGCTGCACTTTAGTTGTTTTATTGATTGCCTATCATTACGTGCTTTGATTAGTCAGGATGGGGTTAAACTTGAGCCAGTAACCCCTTGCTCAAATCAGAGACCTTGGGCTCTTGTTGATAATCCTGCATTCAAGCCAGCAACCTCTGGGTTTTAAACCGGATCCTGCACTCAAGGCAGCAAACTCTAGGTTTTGAACTGTGGCCCTCACTCTATCCACTGCACCACCACAGGTCAGGCTATTGTATATTTTTCTTAGAGTTTACATGCAGTTTTATTTTATATTAGTTTCAGGAAATAGCATAGTGATTATGCAGTCATAAACTTTACAAAGTATTCCCCCCTGATATTTCCAGTACCCACCTGGTAGTTAGTTTTCATTGTCTTATGAGAAGTAGCAACATATTAAGAATTTATTTGTCTTCTGAAAGAAGGTTTTTGGTTTTGGAGTTTTTTCACCCCTACCGTTTTAATACTGCAGGTACAATGTTTATAATTAGCAGATATAGTCAGTGCCACTGATGAGCATGGATATTTGAGCTGGAGAGCTATACATATGCTTCAAAGTTATTTTCTTTCTTTTTTTTTTTTTTTTTTACAGGGACAGAGAGTTAGAGAGAGGGATAGATAGGGACAGAAAGACAGGAGCGGAAAGAGATGAGAAGCATCAATCATTAGTTTTTCATTGCCGTTGGGACACCTTAGTTGTTCATTGATTGCTTTCTCACATGTGCCTTGACCGCGGGCCTTCAGCAGACTGAGTAACCCCTTGCTGGAGCCAGCGACCTTGGGTCCAAGCTGGCGAGCTTTTTCTCAAGCCAGATTGGCCGCGCTCAAGCTGGTGAGCTCGGGGTCTCGAACCTGGGTCTTCCATATCCCAGTCTGATGCTCTATCCACTGCGCCACCGCCTGGTCACGCAGGTTATTTTCATATGTCCTTGTTTTCCAGGAAACTTACAGTGAATTATCTGGATATCTTCGCACATTATAAATGAATTTCTAGAGGAGCTTCTAACATTTAGAAGGAGTAGGCTGTGAATTTAAGATTTTTTTCTTTCAGTATTTTTTACCCACCTTATAAGGATATAATTGTTAATAAATGAAAGTGTAAAAAGTTGAATGCAAGATTAAGTGTATGCAAAGAATTATAATTTTTAAATTATTTACCTTACAGATACTGCATGTAGTTATATATAGGTGATTATTCTAATAACTAAGGACTATTTAACTTGGTGGACTTAGAAATTTATAACTTTAATACATAACAAGTTTTAGGTCTAGAACGATGCTGAATTTCTGAAGTTATTTAAGGGGATTGTAAGTTTTAGCTAAATGATTTTAATATTTTTATATATGATTAAAGTTTAATAGAACTGTATGTCATTGTTATATTTAAATTACTGATCATTAATAGTGCAAATAGCATAGAAATATGACGAAAGCTTTTTTATAAAAAAATTTCCCTTGCAATTTTTTAATTGTCATTTGTTAGTAGTGTGTTTTAGTTTTTTCTTTCTGATTGTCCATCAAGCATATGTTGATTTGGTGGGATTATAAAATCAAAATACGTAGATCTTAACATAGGTTTTTTTTAAAAATTTTTTATTTTTATTTTATTCATTTTAGAGAGGAGAGAGAGAAAGGGGGAGGAGCTGGAAGCTCAACTCCCATATGTGCCTTGACCAGACCAGTGCATTAACATAGGTTTTTAAAAATATAACTGAAACATTTCCAGAGCAGTACTTTTTTGGCTTTTAATATTTGAAGCCTTGTCTTTGGGTTGAGATTTCATTTTGTTAAGTTAATTTAGTCATTGGTTTTCTATGACCTTTGTGCTTTAGGTTGACAGTTTAAATATGCTAGATTATGTTTAGTTTTATAGCACTTTGTAATGGAAGAAGTACAAGTTATAAATTTGTTTCCCCTGAAAATAGTAACATTTTTGATGTGTATAAATAACTTTTATTTTAAAGGTATTGCTATTAAGGAGTCAGCAAAAGTAGGCGATCAAGCTCAAAGGAGGGTGATGAAAGGTGTTGATGACCTAGACTTCTTCATTGGTGATGAAGCAATAGAAAAACCTACATATGCAACAAAGGTATATTTTATGACTTGTAAAAATCAATAATACTTTCTTTCAAAAAATTTCAGCCTGTCCCAGTGAGTAGTATTTACTTTCCATACCAACTCAGAACCATCAATGTGAATGTCTTTCTCTCACCTCCACTTTACCACATTTAGAGACTTTTTTCTCCTGTTGTTATTTAAACCTGTATCACTTCTTTCCTTTTGAAGCTTATGTCATCTGGAAGTGCCTCTCTTTCTGTAGGTAGAGTGCAGAGCATTAACCTAGCAGCTGTGGCTGATGCAGTGCTCCTGGGAACACCCAGGAAGGGAGCTCGCCTGCTATACAGAAATGACTCAGTGCCAGCCAGGCAGCCTCCTGACGTATTTTGGCCATTTGCCCTACTATAACATCCTATTGGCTGAACCCATGCATATAAGCTAGTTTACTTCCTGAATAAAGTGGATTTGCATCACTGAACCTTGTCCCTGGAGTCGGGTCTCTGTGGCTCCGTCATCCTCACCCCTGGTGGGTCTTGTTCACATCTTTCTCTCTGTTTTTATTTTCCTTTCTTACTGTGCCCTTTTCCCCTCTCTTCCTTTTTATCTATCTATTTATTTTAGCAAGAGAGAGAGAGACAGACACCGACAGGAAGGGAGAGGGATGAGAAGCATCAACTCAAAGTTGCAGCACTTTAGTTGTTCATTGATTGCTTGTTGTATGTGCCTTGTCCTGGGGGCTCCAGCTGAGCCAGTGACACCTTGCTCAAGCCTGTGACCATGGGATTATTTATGATCCCACACTCAAGCTGGTGACCTTGGGGATTTGGACCTGGATTCTCAGCATCCCAGGTTGACCCTCTGTCCACTGCGCCACCTCCTGGTCATGCTCTCTTCCTTTTAATTGAGGTATAATTTATATGTAGTAAAACAGGTAAGTCTTAATTAAAACATAGTTTAAAAATATTTTTGACTCGGATTGCAAACGTTTGGGATATACAATGTTTCCGCAAAGTCATGGTGCACTTTTGACCACGACCGGTCCAGAGTGCACCATGACTTTACGGACACACTGTAGAGTAAATCTAGTAAGCAGATGCTTTCTTTGTGCTTACTCCCATAGTCATCACCCCTATCCATACCAAAAGGTAAACACCATTCTAGCATTTATCTTATTTTTGAACATTGACTTTGCCTGACTTGCACATTTCCTTCTTTGTACCTTATTTCTTCTCTTCATATAATTTATTTGTTAATGAACAACCACCATGTATACAAAACTTGGCTAAGTGCTGAGATACAGTGGTAAATAAACTTTCTTCAGGTAAATGGCTCCCCCGAATTTGACGCTATTATAATGTGTGCACTGAAGAAATAATTACAAGTGTTAGAAAAAGGAAAGTACAGGATACTCTGGGAATGTATATCAGGAGTTGCCAACCTAGTCTGTGGATGCAGGAATGTCTTTGAGGAGTAAATCTTTAAACTGAAGCTTGAATAATAAAATAGGAGTTAGCTGGGTGAATTGTGCAGGCAAGGTTGTTCTAGGCAGACTCCAATATTCAGGAGTCTTTAAAGTATGAGGGAACCAGGAACTGAACAACAGTGTACCTGAGGCATAGAGAATGAGGTGGAAAGAAACGGGGAGGCTAGATGGGAAGGTCAGGATAAGGTTGTTGAAAGTGTGGTTGGACCATGTTAAAAAATACAACTCTATCTTGTGGGTGACACGATGGGTTTAAGTAGGGATTGAAAGTACAAATATTGCAGTCTGTCTGCTTGTGGTTCTTCTGGCTGTGCCACTTTCTAACTCTGTGATCTTATTAACTCAACTTTTCTGAGTTTTTGTTTTTTCATCCTTAAAATGGAGATAGTCTTAGTACAGGATTGTTTAGAGGTTTACTGAGATAATGTATATAAAAGCAGTCATTATTGTGCTTTAAACATAATGAATACTCAATATAGATTGGCTGTTTTTATTATTTGGGACAAAGCATCATTCTGGGAAGACCAGACTATTGTAATACTAGGCAAGGAATATTAGTGACGTGGATTACATTGATGGCAGTGGGGATAAACAGAAATGGAAACTGTGTGTATGCACACAAACATTTACTTTTCATCATGGGAAACTTCATATATAAAAGTAGTGGAAGAAATATAATGAATGCCCAGGGACCTATCTCAGAGCTTCGGAAGTTATAAAGCTGTGACCAAACTTGTTTTATTTGATTGTCCCTCCCCTCCCAGATTATTTCAAAGTAAATCTCAGATGGTATTTTACATACAAATACTTATCTTTTGAAGGTAAGGACTTTTAAAGATATAGATATATATTAAATATATTTAAATACAGTATACATTTTCTTAATATCTAAAATGTAATCAGGGCTCAATTTTCTCTTATTATTAGTTAATCTGTTTGAATTAAGATTCAAATAATGTCTGCACATTGAATTTGGTTATGTCTCTTCATCCTCTACAGAGAATATGTGCATCCTATGTGTGTGTATGTTTCTTCTTCCTTTTATGGAAAAGATTTGGTTAATTGTTTCATTCTGGATTCTGATGATTGCATCCTTCTTGCATCTTTGAACATCAGCCTCTACTTTATATATTTACTCTTGGGAGGGTTGTAAAATGATAGTTAAATCTAGAAGTCTGATTAGATGTGTGTAAAAATAATTTTTTTTGACTGAGTATAAAAGTGGGTATTTAAGGTGTTACAGGGGATGATGAACAAGGTATCGGTGGTAATTTGGACATAGTAATTGAGGATAATTCCCAGCTCCTGGATAGTTTCCTTGTTCCTCCTTATTTCTTGAGATTGAGAACATTTAAGGAGAAACACTAGGGTGTGGTATCAGGAAGAGAGGATAAGATTAATTTTTACCAAGTTGTGTTTTAGTTATCCGGTAGATATCTGAAACATTTTAGACAAATGTTTGTCTTTTGGAGGCCAGAAAGGAGACATACATATTTGGAAGGTATCAGTTACCTCTGGAAAGGATGAGATTACCTAGAGGAGTGTATATTAGGGAAGAGGCGTGGGACAGATCTGATCAGTGCACCATTTAGGTTTGGATAGAAGAGGAAAACCTTGCAAAGGAGACTAAGAAAGAGGACGGGGTAAACACAAAAGTGATAAACATCATGGAATGCTTCTGTGATATCAAGTCAGCTGGAGCCCATACATTAGTTGGTGTCTTTAACTACAAGGATGTCATTTGTAACCTTAATAAGAATAATTTAAAAGAGTACTGAGGCTGTATTACATTAGGTTGGATTGTGAATGGTAGGCCAGGGAAAGTTGACAATATTCATTGAGGTTTGGCTGTGATTGGGAAAGAGAGATAGCTGAAGAGGCATGTTGTGAATTTAAGGTAGATGTTTAAATGCTATTGTGAGAGCCATTAGAAAAAGATTTAAGTAACGGGAAAGATGGAGTATAATCCAGTCTCTAAGAAAGCTAGGGGAATGGGATTCTGAGCACACATGATCGAATTGATATGTGAAAGATCTCTTAAGTTATAAAAAGTAAAAAGGTGAAAGAGAAAAAGGAAGTATGGAATCAGTTTTATAGAGATGATGAAGGGATTTCTACTCCTAGCTTCTGCTTTCTTTGGTAAATGCAGTGTTTGTCTTTGTTTATATCTTTTTCTGTCTATATATTCTTCCTTCTCCCTCCTCCAAGAAAACAAAATTGACAGGATTTCTCCTTTAAGACCCAGCTTAAATATGAGCTCATCAGTCATACAGAAATTCGAGTCTTCCTATTTTTCTTCAGAAGCCAAGTTTCACATCTTGTGCTAGGTAGTTTATTTCTTTAAAAACTTACAATAGATTTGTATCCATTTCTTTCATTAGACTGAGCTTCTGGTGAGCGGGATGTTTATGTCTTAGCTTCTCAGCCAGTGGTTTTCAGTTGGCGCACAATAAAATAACACTGAGAACATTGAAATATGTAAACTGGTTATGTTATGAAATGAATGACATAGTACAGTACATTTTTCCTTACCTAAATAGAGGAGAAGTCATAGTATAATGCCTTAAAAAGTATGTAGAAGACTAGGGTGAGATGTGGGTATTAGGGATTAATAGGTAAGAGGTTTAATGATCAAGTGACTATAGGATATTTACTTGTTCTTTCAGAATAAGGTATTGATTATGTACCATGTGCATACAACTATATTTTTGTGTTTTTATTTTCTGTTATACATATTTTAAAGTTATTGCCTAAATTTTTTAATTAGCTTGTTTAAGGAATTCTTTATACATTTGGAATACTGATTTTTCATTAGTTGTATGTTTTGTAGAACTGTATTTTATTGTAGCGACTCACAGATTTCTCAGTGCCTTTACTGTCTCAGTAAGACTGTTTATAGTGCCTTCTAGACCAAAAGGAATATCTATCATTTCTCCTTATTAAGTAGCTAGATCTAAGCAACTAAATAGCCACTTGAAAAAAATAAGACAGTATTTCAACAGGAAATATTTTTATTTAATTGTTTTATAATAATCACAATTACTGTTAGGATGCATGTGCCTTTTAGGCACTTCACAACTTCTCACACCTGAAATTAGATTGCACATTGCCATCCCTGTTTCTTATTCCATGGGTTTTTTGGGGAGGTACTTAGTTTTTATTATACCAGCTACCTGCAACCCAGAATCTCAAAGAAATGATGTTATTAAAAAAATATAGTATGACTTAATGTTGAGACTGAATTACCTTGGACTAGTAAGAAATGCAGTTTTGAACTGATTTTGAGTATCACTGTAATTTTTGGAAAATTTAAAGTACTTGAGGTTGTCTTTGTGAATTTGTTATAGTACCCTGGTGCTCAATTTTGGAAGCATGATTCTGTACAAATACAGTGTGTCCGTAAAGTCATGGTGCACTTTTGAACAGTCGACCAGTCAAAATATAGAATTTTTCTTTTAATTTCACATCTTGACTTATTATTTTTCATCTGTACTTATCAACTGTGTTTTATATATTAGGCACAGAACAAACATTTGTGGAAGAGCTAATAAGTTAAAAATTAAGAAAATTGCAATAAACTGTAATTTTCATAGGATTAATTTTTAATGGGTTAAGTTTGCCCATTTTGACAAAATCTTCTGAATTCCAGAAGACTAGTACAATGATCTTTTATCTAAACTTAAAATTTTGAACCTTTTGACATGTTTGTATTATATTTTTTAATTGAATCATCTGAAAGTATGTTGTAGAAATAATTTTATGTTGTTTCTAAATCTTATGTATGTATCTCCTGAGAATGATCTACAGTTGGATTATCACCCCTAAGAAATATGTCCTTACCTATTATCCACTAATGATCTTGTTAGTATTCCCTGGGTTTCTGGGTTTTTAAGTTTTATTTATTTTGATATAAATATTTAATTTGTGTTTAATTTTTGGTTTTAATAGTGGCCAATCCGTCATGGTATAGTTGAAGATTGGGATTTGATGGAAAGGTTTATGGAACAAGTGATCTTTAAATATTTAAGGGCAGAACCTGAAGACCATTATTTTCTTTTGGTAAGTACAAACTGTAATTTTATTGAGGAAACTTGTGAAGAAACTTAATGAAAATTTTTTCATCTAATCTGTGTTCACTAGACATACATTATTGTTTATTAAATATTAGTATCTAAGAAAGCTATATTATCTTTTAAGACCATCCAGTTCTGGGTTCCAGTAGAGTAGTAATGTAATATGTTGAAGTACCACATTTTAGGTACTTCAAATTAGAAATTCTTTTTTTTTTTTTCAAGGACAGAGTCAGAGAGAGGGATAGATAGGGCCAAACAGACAAGAACGGAGAGAGATAAGAAGCATCAATCATTAGTTTTTTGTTGGGACACCTTAGTTGTTCATTGATTGCTTTCTCCTATGTGCCTTGACCGTGGGCCTTCAGCAGACCGAACAACCCCTTGCTGGAGCCAGTGACGTTGGGTCCAAGCTGGCGAGCTTTTGCTCAAGCCAGATGGGCCTGCGCTCAAGCTGGCGACCTTGGGGTCTCAAACCTGGGTCCTCCGCATCCCAGTCCGATGCTCTATCCACTGCACAACCACCTGGTCAGGCAGAAATTCTTTTATTATTATTTTAAATATTTTTAGGTGAGAAGAAGGAGGGGAGATAGTGAGACAGACTCCTGTGTGCTCCCGCATCGGGATCCACCTGGCAACCCCATCTAGGGTTGATGCTCAAGGAACGAGCTATTTTTAGTGCCTGATGCTGATGCGCTTGGACCAGCCAAGCTATCCTGAGCTCCTGGGCTGATACTCTAAAACCACTGGCTGCAGGAGGGAAAGAGGGGTAGGGGAGAGGAAGAGGTAGAGAAGTAGATGGTCGCTTCTCTTGTGTGCCCTTGGGAGTTGAACCAAGGACATCTATACACCAGGCTGACATTCTATCTACTGAGCCACCGGCCAGGGCCTAGAAATTCTTTTAATAATTAATATGTAATCTGTATGATAGTACGTTCAGAAAAATGTCGGAAATATGGCATTTCTCTTTTTCTAGCCTGATTATCTTTTCATCTGTAATTCTTGGTAACAAAAATACAATATAAACTGTTTTCTTCTTTTTACCACAGTTGTGCATGTTCATAGCTTAAAATATCAAATGGTATAAGATTTAAAACAAAACAATAGCACTTTTTTCCCTCACCTCTCCCAACACTTGATTCTTGTCCTGCAGAGTCAAACATTTAAAATTTTTAGTTATTTTCTAAACAGTATTTATAAATTTAAACAATGTTTCTTCTATTTCTTTTTAAATATTAGACACTCTCCACAATCTATTAGGAAAGATGATGGTTTTGTTCTTTTTATTCTCTCTCCCTTAACACGAGATCCATCTTTATCTCCTTCCTTCAGTATAGTTATATCATAGTTTTTGGTTAAATCAATATTTTATATTTTGTTATGGTGATTTGTGAATACAGGCCTACTTTAGGAATACTGTGGGTTTAGTTCCAGACCACGGCAATAAAGCAAGCTGTAATCTTTTTGCTGGTTGAAAGTGTAACCTTAATTTATATTTTTTAAAAAAAGCATTATCTGTGAAGTGCAATAAAGTTCAATGCAATAAAACAAGGTATGCCTGTATTATTTATAGCTGGACCATAAAGTTGAAAAAATTTGCATTGAGTGCCCATATTTACACAACCTATACTCAAAAATTTTATTACAGTTGCTTTATGATATCTGTCAGGTTGGTTATCCATTCATTATTCCATCTTATTTTTTAATTACTTAAAAATTAGTTGCAGACGGAGTCATTTCACTCTTAAATAGTTTAGCATGCACATTATCAACTAGAATTCATTATTTATTTGGAGTTTCTTTTCATATAAAATAAACATGCTATAAAATAACCCTGCCATTCTATGGGTTTTGAGTACGTATTGATAAACTTTCTCTAATGGACCAGATAGCAAATACATTTTTCTTTCTAGGCCATATGATCTCTGTTGTAGTTACTCAGCTCTGTTGTCATAAGTTGGGAAAGTAGCCACAGACAGTACTTGAATGGGTATGGCTGGGTTCCAATAAAATTGTATTTATAAAAAGAAGTAGTGGATTGGATATGGCCTACAGGATGCATGTTTACTTAGCTAGTCCCCTGATTTTGACAGATGCATACATTTGTGTAACCTAACCTAAACTTTTATTTGAGATTTAGAACATTACTGTCTGGAAAGTTTTCTTTTGCCCTTTTCTAGTTAATTTGTTTCCATACCCTAGAGGCAACTACTATTCTGATATTTTTCAGCATAGGTTTTTGTGTACATTGGAGTTTCTTAAACAGAGTCATACAAGATGTGCTCTTTGATAAGACTTCAAGACTTCACTCAATATAATCTTGAGATTCATCCATGTTGTTGAGGATACCAATGTGTTGCTTTTTGTGGTTGGGTTGTATTCCATTATATGAAGATGCCTTACTATGTGTAGTATTTTCCCTTGATGATAACCTGTGCTGTTCACAGTATATATATATTTTTTAATCAATGAGAGAGAGAGAGACATTTATATTTTCATTGGTTGATTCTAGTATGTGCCCTTACTGGGGTCAAACCTGCAACCTTCATGTGTTGGGACAATGCTAACCAAGTGAACTATCCATCCAGGGCCTGTTTCCAGTTTTTTACTATTAGGAATATTTTTTACTATTGGAATATTCTGTACAGATCATTTTGTGGATATGCTTTCATTTCCCTTGTATAAATACCTAGGTAGTAGAATTGCTGTATCATAGGGTAGGTGTGTAACAGGTTTTGTAGGAAACTTTTAGAACTTTTTCTAAGAGGTACCTTTTTGCACACCCACCGACAGTGTGTTAGTGATTTGGTTGCTCTACATTTTGTCCAATATTTGGTGTTTCAGTCTTTTCCATTTTTAAAAAATTTTTGTTTTTGTATTTTTCTGAAGTGAGAAGTGGGGAGGCAGAGAGACAGACTCCCACATGCGCCCAACCGGGATCCACCTGGCATGCCCACCAGTGTGCGATGCTCTGCCCCTCTGGGCCATTGCTCCATCACAATGGGAGCCATTCCAGTGCCTGAGGCAGAGGCCATGGAGTCATCCTCAGCGCCCTGGCCATCTTTGCTCCGATGGAGCCCTGGCTGCGGGAGGGGAAAAGAGAGGTAGAGAGGAAGGAGAGGGGGAAGAGTGGATAACAGATGGGCATTTCTCCTTTGTGCCCTGGCTGGGAATCAAACCCAAAACTTCCACACGCCAGGCTGACACTCTACCACTGAGCCAGCTGGCCAGGGCCCAGTCTTTTTAATTTTAACTATTTTAGGGGGTATGTAAGATTTCTCATATTGGTTTAGTTTGCATGTGCCTGATGACTAACGACATTGAGCACTTTATGTGCTAGCAATTTGTATATTTTCCTTATGAAGTCTGTAATTATATTTTATGTATAACTTCTGTTTGTCTTAGAGTTTATTGTTTAACTGCTTTGGTTTTTTTAAGTTTGCTTAATTTTGTGTGTATTATTAAATACCTTCATACTGTTGAACATAGTTCCAAAACTCTTAAATAAGTTAAAATATCAGGCAGTTTAGCTCAAATAGGTTTAGTATATGGAAAAGTCTACTTGTGGTTAGTTTTTCTATTTTAACTTTATAGGGTCTTAAAATCGAAAAAAGATTTAATTTCTAATAAATTTAGGTTTTATTATTATTTATCTTTGTAATTTATCTTTGTATTTTTACTCTTAAAATTTAAGGAATCCATTACTTACCTTAGTCAAAAAGATAATTCTTCTGTATCAAGTTTAAAAGTTTTACCTTTCAAGTTTAGATGTTTGAGATAAAGGCTTGGATTTGTTATATTAAGCTCATAAGAATCAGAAGTCTTACCCAGTTTCCAACTTTAATAATTTAAATAAATTAAATATCATGTGGCATAGGCAAAACAGGAAGTCCTGGATTGCCAAGGTTTTTTCTATGGCCTTTCTGCCTTAGATTTAACCCACAGGTTTCTAGGTAATGCATGCTGCTGCATAACTTAAATTGAAGAGAACTGTGGAAACAACCCCATTTTATATTCACTTAACATTTTCCAGGAATCTGTTTTCTGCGTATGTAGAATCTTGGTTTATTTACTTTTAATTTATACCAGGTACATCCTGCTACAAACATTGAATAGATGAACATTCTGCTAGCTATGTTTGCCTGGAGGTTTGTCACTACAATGCTTACAAGGCGATTTGACTTAACTCTCCTCCCTCCCTTTCTCTTTCCCTTTTTCAATGTTTAATTCTTATGAGTGGTATGACATAGGAATCCAGTTTCTTTCCTTTTCTTTTTATGTGAATAACCACATTATTTTCTTATATGTATAGATCTGTTTGAATTCTCTATAGTTTTTCTTTGGTCTGTATGTCTGTTTTTACCTCTTAAGTTTAATGACTTAAATGCAATGTTTGAAATAAATTATTTCTCATTTTAAATTGTCTATAAACTTAACCAGAATAATTCGATATTGTCTATTTATAATGTCATTCAATTTAATAGACAGAACCTCCTCTGAATACTCCAGAAAACAGGGAATATACTGCTGAAATAATGTTTGAGTCTTTCAATGTTCCAGGCTTGTACATTGCTGTGCAGGTAAGCAAGTTCCTTACTTTAACTTGACTCTTATATTTTAATCTAGTTAAATTCACTCTTAATATATATATATATATATATAGCCTGAAAGCATATCAGCATATCATAGTTCTCTCCTGTATCAATCAATAATTTAGAAATCCTGGTACAGGAAATTGTTATTTAGTCAGTAAAAGTGAAGTGTTAACATTTAAGTTAATGGTTTTTGTTTAATTTATTTTAAAAGCCAGTAAAAGGAGAACTAATATTTATTTAGCGTTAACTTCACATCAAGAACATATATACACACATATATATTTATATATTCATTTATCCGTGTAACATTTTTAAAAAATTTGTTTTAATGGATTTATTGCTAGGCATATTTGATTACTCTCATCCTTTGTTGCCCCTTCATATTCTATAGATCATAAATGTCTGTAATATTTTATTGCACTTAATTTGTGTATATATATATATATGTATGGGACAGCTTCTGTCCCACCCCTCAGGATCAGAACTCATGTCTTATTTTTTAACTCCATACTGAGTGTGATACCTCCATATTACAAATGATTTGAGTTTATAAACTATTGTATAGTTCTGTTAGCCTACAATGATTGTGGTGTGGTCCTGTATTAAATAAACTTGGAGGTTGATGTGGATATCTTTCTACATCCCTTTCAGCTATTATAGTGCAAGTAGGTAAAATAAAGCCAGTTTAGCTCTTTTTATTATTAGTCGTTATATCTTGTTTGAGGCTTATATTGTGTGAAATTTAGATTTTATAAAATGAACTAGCTGTGCTAATTTCTTAATTTGCAAAGTCCTTTTTTAAAGAGATACAGTTTATTGCCATGCCACAATATTTCACAGGAAAATGTTATCAACTTTATTTCCTGATTAAATCATAGTATGTATTTGGCAGTGCACAAGGGCTTTATCTGTGGGTAAATAAAGTGTGTACATATGTCTAAATGCATGTTGCATTTAGAAAATTTGGAGCTAACCTTATAAGAGTGATACTTGTTTGCAGCCATTTGTGTATTGAATAACTCCGCTGATTAAAGGTGGTTGGTTGTATGCTTTTCTACTTTGTTAACAGTCCCATATAAACATAGTTAAAACTTGTCATCTTAGTATTGTACAATTTCATGTTAGTCTTCCACATTTTTCTGACTCTAGGAGAAAAATAGACCTTAATAAAATACGGAAAATGTATAAATATGTTGCTAAAAGCGAATATAATAAGTCTTTAAGTTTGTCTTAAGAAAATGTAGGATATGAACAATTTGCATAGTATAAATTTGTGTATTTTCTTTCTAGTCATATTATATTTTAAACTTAATAAAATACTTCAGTAAAAAATTTTTTCTTTTAACCCTCTATTTGTTTTTATTTTTCTCCTTTCTCATTTCTGTTTATTTAAGGCCGTTCTTGCCTTAGCTGCATCCTGGACCTCAAGACAAGTAGGAGAACGGACATTGACTGGTACGGTAATAGACAGTGGAGATGGTGTCACTCATGTCATTCCTGTGGTAAGGATATTTTAAAATTATTGAACAGTACATCAGGAAAACACATCTAGCAAAGTTAAATTATATGACTTAACATCACACTTTAAAAACTTGAAGTATTATACTTTAAAAATTTGCTGTAATTTGGCCATTTGTTCAGCTATAGCTGTAGTTTCCTCAAATTATTGTTAAAATTTCATGAACAAATTCTAAAATGTTTCCTTTGCTAAAGGTTTGTAGTAGAAATAACTAGAAATAGTTTCAAATCATAATTAGAAAATGATGAGTATTTGTAATGGAAATAATAATTGCTTTTTTTAAAAAAAAAAACAAAATTTATGGATTTTAGTGAAGGAGGGAGGGAGGGAGAGAGACAGAGACAGAATGAGAGAGAGAGAGACAGGAAGATCCATCTGTTCCTTTATGTACTCTGACCAGGGATCTAACTGGCAACCTCTGTAAGTTGATTTCTTTGTCCATTTTTTCTTTACATATCTTTTCTCTCCCTTCTTTATCTTTGGGAAGTCTAATTACATGTATATTAGTCTGTTTAAAGTTGTCTCATAGTTAACTGATACTCTTCATTTTTTCTGACCTTTTTTCCTGTACCATTTTGGATAATTCCTATTTCTGTCTTTAAGTTCACTGTTTTTTATTCATTGTCTAATCTGCTAGAATTACATTTGATGTATTTTTAATTTCAGATACTTAATTTTGTCCTTAGAAGTACTTTTTGGGTTTTTTTTATAGCTTCCATTTTTTCCCCTCATATTTTTATTGATCTTGATCATGTGGAGTGTATTAGCTGTTTTGATGTTCTTGTCTACAAATTCTATATATTTGACATTTTCATTTCTTTTTCTATTGATTGATTTTTCTCCTGGTCACAGGTTGTATTTTTCTTGTTCCTTTCTTGCTTACAATTTTGGATTGAGTATACAGATTCATATTGTTATGGTCCTGGGTTTTTGGACTCCTTTGAATATTTTAAGGTTTTTTTCCTTGGGACATAGTTAAGTTACTAGAATTCAGTTTGATCCTTTCAGGGGCTCCTTTATAACATTATTAAGCATGTCCAGGACAACATTTTGTGTCTAGGCTTCCTTTGACCCAAGTACTGAGGTAATATACTTTTCTGAAGACTACTAGGTGTTCTATAACTCTGGGTAGTGGAAACATAAACTATTTCCAGCTATGTATGAATTGGGGATTGTTTTGCCCACTACTTTCTAGAGGTTTTTTTCTCTGGCCATGATTGTTTTGTCAC
Source organism: Rhynchonycteris naso (assembly GCA_037038555.1). Taxonomy (NCBI): domain Eukaryota; kingdom Metazoa; phylum Chordata; class Mammalia; order Chiroptera; family Emballonuridae; genus Rhynchonycteris; species Rhynchonycteris naso. Next base: position 105,200,603 of record CM072997.1, read on the forward strand.
AGGTGTGTGATGATTGCCAATCAGCTAAGATGATAGTGCTCTTCAGATTTCCAGAGCTCTCTCTCTCTGTACAGCTTCTTTCACTCTCATTGTCTGACTTGCAAACTGGAGCCACCTTGACATCCCTGAAATCTAAATTCTGTATCCTCAACCTAATGAGGCCACCAGACTCTGGGTTTCTCTCTTGCATTATTGCTGCTAAAAGAACTCCATGGGCAGTAAGATGGCATATTCACAGCACTCACTTCGTTTTCCCTTTTCTTAGGGATCACTGCCCTACTCTGTTCTGTAATACAGGCAGTCCTTGGGTTATGAATGAGATAGGTTCTGTAGGTTTGTTGTTAAGTTAAACATTTTCAAATACAACCTTAAACGATCTTGGATGATGCAGAAAAGGATGGGCTTGTTGGAGAAGCTGGGACTGGTGGTAGAGAGACGGAATTTGATTCGGCTGCTGGAGTTGGTGTCTTGAAGTAGGCATCAAGGGAAATTTGTACAGAGCTTTTCTTTTCCTCATCTTAATGATCCTGTAACATCCCACCCAGGCCTTCGGTAACTGTATGGTAAACTTTGGTGAGCCTCTGTGTATTGGGATTTTGCTCCTGTAACTTTATAATTCTTGCTTCAATGAGAAGAAAAGCATCAGCTAACGCTTTTGTAGAACACTTTTTCAGTTCTGGAGTTCTAGGTCCCTGTTGTCTTCTCTGAATGCTGTCTGCTCTAGTTCCATAAGGTCTTCATGTTAGGGTTTGCCTGGGAGTCAAGTAACTGTCATTTTCACTAATGACCAACTGCAGTATGTTAGGTACAGCTGGAAATAATTTACAGGGAACAAAGTTGATCAAAAAGGATATTTATTTGAGGCTTGTTTGAGGAGTGGGAGGTCATGTCTTAAGGATGACAACCTCTCCGAGCAAAGGTAGGGTAGAGGTTACATAGGGGATTCATTGGTGCAGGTTGCTGGCATCCTGCTAGGCTTGTTTATTGGTCTGGTCTAGCGGAGGTTCTCATGGATGGTCTTTATTTTATGGTTCTTTTGTGGCCTTAGGGGTGGAAGGTTCCTTCCAGCGTGTGGTTAGAACTTACAGAAACTTTTATGATTTATGTCTTTTTAGTTATTTTTATAACCTGACTGAAACTGGCTTGGGCTAGAGTCTAGCCGCTAGACCAGTGCTTCTCAAAGTGTGCGCCAGGGCGCACCAGTGCACCCGAGATTTCCAGATGCGCCCTATGGTATTCCAGAGAAGTGTGCCTGTTGGGGATCAGAAAACCAACAAGGTTTTTGGAGTTTAGATTTTTGGGGGACAAAGGTGTGAAATTGGCTGTAAGCTGACAGTCTGCCCAACCCCCCACCTTACTTGCCTGATTAGGTTTCAAAAGACTGTTAAGTTGGATTGTTTACACTACCCCCCATGTTCCTTGGAAAGACTGGAGGCAAGTTTCTTCTATCCTTTGTTTGGTGTAAAGTTAAAATGGTGTGTATAGTGGGACTTTTTTGCACTCAACACAAGAGTAAAAAGAGAGGAATTCTTCACTGTATTGACAAGGAAATGAGCATTTGCCTTTCAAATATATGCCCAAATATTGAAGAAATCGCTAGGACACATCTGCTCATGTTTCTCATAAACACAAGAATGAAAAAACTTAAAACATTTTTGCCGGGACCTGCCGAATTTACTAAATCTTACTAAGAATATCTATATATATAAAAATAACTTTTTTGTTGTTTTTTTATTTTTTAATCCCTCTTTTTTATGAATTCTAAAATGCATAGCTCAAAAAATGTAACATAAAAATGTTTTTTAATGTCAGAATAAATTTAATTTTGTTGTATTTATTTCATTTAATTACCATAAAAACATGCTTGGACTTTATTTTTTTTCTTTAATATTTGACTTAATTATAACATTTCTCAGAAATTTGTATATAGTGCACCTACAATTATTTGTAAGATTTTAACTCCACTTTGAGAACTACTGGACTAGACTATTGTGATTTTTGTTAGGGTTAGTTATTTTCAGTAATCTTAACTGAAACTGGCAGCTGCTGGCAACAACTTTTACCTTACTCCTAACACAGCTGATTACCAATAGCCCTACGGCACTCCATTTATAAGTACAAGTTATATGTAAGTTAGATGTTTGTAACTTGAGGACTTACTATATATGAAAACCTAATCTTATATAATTTGTACTGTTTCACTTTCAAGGGGAGAGAATGAATTCAGTCTTTATTATTGCATCACTTTAGTTTTTCATTGATTACTTCTTATATGTGCCTTGATCATGGGCTCCAGTGGAGCCAGTGACCCCTTGCTCGAGCCAGCGACCATGGGATTATGTTGATGATCCCATACTCAAGCTGGTGAGCCCATACTCAAGCTGGTGACTTTGGGATTTTGAACCTGGGACCTTAACGTCTCAGGTTCATGTTCTATCCACTGTGCCACCACCAGTCAGGCTCCCTGACATTCTTTATTAATGAAATTTAATTTTGCTTTATTACTTTTTGTACTTCTGACTTAGTAAATTTGTACATTCTACAGAACTTAATTATTTGGTATTATGATATATAGAATGTCTCAGGCTTATGAAAATTGGTACTTACTTCATTGGGAAAAATAATAGCCTGTTTATGATTAATGATTAAATTCCCTACAGTGTGATCTAAATATTTTATTGAAATTATAAAAGATTTAAAAATCACCTCTTCTAAAGCCTGCTATCTAAAACATTTAATACTTCTGAAAAATCATTGTTTCTACGTTACTGACTTATTTCAGTCCTGGTAATATTATAAACTCTTATCAATGGTAGAATATGTCTAAGTTACTGGTCATTCTTGGTACCTGAACAGTATTATAAATTCTGTAAGTAAATTGAAGGGTACAGTTGAGAAATAAAGACTGGAAAACTTATCCTAGGATAAAGCAATACTTAAGATACAAATAGACTAATCTGAGGTACTGGTCTTTAATAGCTAATTATTTATGTTATGTTAATTTGAAAATATTGATAGTAAATTTGATATTATTTCCGTGTAGGCTGAAGGGTATGTGATTGGCAGCTGTATCAAGCACATTCCCATCGCAGGACGAGATATTACATATTTCATTCAGCAATTGCTGAGAGATCGAGAAGTAGGAATCCCTCCAGAGCAATCCTTGGAAACTGCTAAGGCAGTAAAGGTAAAGAATGATGAGAGTGTAATTCAGTTAAAATTAATACCAGATTTATAATAATATTTAATTAATGAAAAACTTAAACACAGTACTTAAAAACTTGTTACCCAAGTTATAAATCATTGCCCTTAATTAGATATATGTTTTCTCTGTATTTTTTGTAAGGAAATTTTGGGGGATTATCAACCCTTTGCCTGTTCTCTTTATGTTTCAACACATTTAAAAGGACTAACGTGGAAGAACATTGATACCAATTGATTGACATATATTTTGGTGATTATTTCCTTTTGTAAAATTGGTTCACTTCAGAGCTTTCACACATAATTTCTTCACTGAATTTCTTTTCGTTACAAAGTTTTTTGATATGTAATTGATTGCTTTGGTTATAGAATAGTTGGCTCAGGTTTTATGGCAAATAAAAAATGTGAAGGCTGTGTAAGGTATTTTAATAATTTGCATGCTATGTAAGTATTATATCATTGTTTCATACAAACTGTCAAAATAGTTAAGCATTGCTTTTTAAATTTATCATCTGTCAACATACTTAAAAAGTTTCAGTGGGTCTATCATATATGTTTTGAATATATAAATGGAAAACTGTCCTGGCAAAAATAACTTCAGTAATTTGCCTATCTTTCTATGATTAAAGTGTTTTTCTCTTTAAAGGTTAGGAATGAAAATGAATTTTCTACTTTCTAGGTGGTAAAGGAATTAAATAGCTGCCAAAAGTTGCCCCAAATTGATAGTATCAGCATTAAATGTGTAAAAAATAAATATGAGCACTACTGTTTTCACATTTTTGGGAAATCTTTGGAGTTTAAAAAATAACAAGAACACTTAGTATTCTAGAAAATACTGGTACTCAGTCTGAGTATCTTTAAAGGATCTGTGTAATTCCTGTTTCCAAGGTTTAGAGAAGGAAGCCCTAATATAACATAAGGAAATCATTCTTTGTTTTCTAATATTCTTTCCCTTTATGTCCTTTAATTACTAATAATCTTTATCTATCATGGGTATAATCCGTGTTATGTAAAAATAATTGCAATTAAAACTTATAACCCATAAATAACATCTTTGAATTGAATTTTAGATGATAACTTTTCCTTGGACCATATAACCAAATATGCAGCAGTTCAGCCTAACAGGTGATACAGTAAAAAATAATTTATATTTTTAGCCTTTTTTTTCTTATTTACTTACCAGTGGTCGGCAAACTCATTAGTCAACAGAGCCAAATATTAACTGTACAATGATTGAAATTTCTTTAGAGAGCCAAATTTTTTAAACTTAAACTATATAGGTAGGTACATTTCTTATCGAAGTAGCGCCTGCATGTGGTATTTTTTGGAAGAGCCACACTCAAGGGGCCAAAGAGCTGCATGTGGCTCACAAGCTGCGGTTCGCTGACCAGGGACTTAGTAGGCCATAATCAGTTTTGTTCCTGATAGGCATTAAGGTTTTATATTAATTTCTGTGGGTTAATTTGTTTTTTTAATTATTCACTTCTGTGTGTTTTGTGCTTTTTCCTCTCTAGAACATAGGCTCCATTACTGAAACAGTATAAAATCTTGGATGATATTAATGATATTTTCATGAAATAACATTGAAATGGTGGAACTTGGCTCATTTGTTGAATCATAGCCTGCTTATTCATGAAGCGAGGAATTTTGTGTAGGATATATGAGCTGTTCCTTTGTATTACACATTCATTAATATCCTAGCATAAATCTTTTTCAGCTTTGTTTCCTAACTTTATTTTCTGAAGATTTTTTATTTGTTTCTCATTTACTGAAAATATGCTGTTCTTTTTTATTTTTTCTAAAACAAGAGGAAAAAGTTACTTGTTTCTGTTTTTCTAGGAGCGCTATAGTTATGTGTGCCCAGATTTAGTAAAAGAGTTTAACAAGTATGATACAGATGGATCAAAGTGGATTAAACAGTATACTGGAATCAATGCTATCTCAAAGAAAGAATTTTCCATTGATGTTGGTTATGAGAGATTCTTGGGACCTGAAATCTTCTTCCATCCAGAGGTAATTTTTTTAGGTGGGATTAAAAAAAAGTAGTCAGCAGGAAATATCAATCAACTATAAGATCATTCAGGGAGAGTTAATCTCAAGAACTTGATCATGGAAAGAAAGGGGTGGGTCTTGAAATTTTTGAATGCTTAAATAAAATACGTAAAATAACTGTTATAAAGAATCTGACCAGGCAGTGGTGCAGTCGATAGAGCGTAGGACTGGGATGTGGAAGACCCAGGTTCAAGACCCCGAGGTTGCCAGCTTGAGCATGGGCCCAGCTGGCTTCAGCAAAAGCTCGCCAGCTTGGACCCAAGTTCGCTGGCTCCAGCAAGGGGTTGCACGATCTCCTGAAGGCCTGCGGTCAAGGCACATGTGAGAAAGCAATCAATGAACAACTGTTGTCACAACGACAGCGAAAAACTAATGATTAATGATTCTCACCTCTCTCCGTTCCTGTCTGTCTGTCCCTATCTATCCCTCTCTCTGACTCTCTCTCTGTCCCTGTAAAAAAAAAAAAAAGAACCTTCAGTAGACAGCCATAAAATATTCAGTTATTATTAGCAAAATAGTTTTCTGTCTCTGAAACATTAGTAACATACAGGCTGTATTAAATTAATGAAAAATAATGTGCTTTTAATAATGAAAATTTCTTGGAGACACAAGATGGCAGCAGAGTAGGCAGACAGAAGGAATCCCAGCTCACACCACCAAACTGGATTACAAATTAATTAGGAACAACCAGGAAGAAAAAACCAGCTCTGAACTACAAGAACGGCTCTCAAAATCCAAGGAGCAAAGAAGAAGCCACACCGAGCTTGGTGGGGAAAGCCAAGGAGCGGTGAGCCTCCCCTGCTTACAGGAACAAAGGGGTGGGGATGAGGGTGAGAGCCCAGAAAGGCTCTCAATCGAAGGAAAACAGTAGAAAATATCACAGCCACTTACCTGGGAACGAGGTGTGTTGAAAGAGCTGGCTTATTTTCCAAAAAGAAAGGGGGAGAGAGACAGCCAGTGACAAACAGAGGAATGCATGGGAGGAACTGAACTTCGGGATTAATCCAGTGTGGGAAGCAGCCATACCTGGGGGAGGTGCTGGAGGTGGCCATTACAAGGGCAAGTGTTGATCCTTCCACATAACACAAGACTGAAGTGGTTCCGAGTCAAACTTCTTAAGATATCTCTCCAGCTCCAATCAGCACAAAAAGACACAGCTGAAAAGAAGTGGGGAGGAGGGGCAGTAACTCGGGTCTCCATGGAGATCTGAGATACACCTCCCCGTATTGAAGAGGAGAAAGCACCCCAACCCCAGAGAGAGTACCTGGCAGATCAGGTCTTCAGAGTCTCAGGTTACACCCACCACATTCCTGAATACAGTTTCAAATAAGCCCCCTGCTGAGATCAGTAAACAAGACTACCACTGAATTAAGAAAACTGAGAAGAAAACAAATGAAGACTTCAAAGGGGCTCTATTAGAGAAGCCAAATTCCACAGTGGATCATAAACAACAACTGAAACAAACCCAAGAAGACCTAGAAATAACACAACTGAAAATTGGAGGCAGACAACACCAAGCCTAGACTTAACCAGCTCTATAAACAACACACCCAAACACACAGACATAATGAGAAGACAGAAAAGTACAATCTAAATAAACCCACAAGAGAATCCTCCAGGAAATGAACTGTGTGATATGGAAATAACCAAACTTTCAGATGCAGAGTTTAGAATAATGATTGTTAGGGTGCTTAGGGATCTTAGAACAACGATGGATGGTCATTATGAACACCTAAATAAAGAGATAGCAAGTATAAAAAAAGGACATTGAAATATTAAAAAGAATCAGTGAGAGATGACAAATACAATATCAGAAATGAAGACCACAATGGAAGGAATTAAAAGCAGGATAGATGAAGCTGAGGATCCAATCAGCAAGTTGGAAGACAAGATGAACAAAGGTATGGAATCAGAGCTAAAAAGAAAAGAGACTCAAAAAGTCTGAGGAAACTCTAAGAGAGCTCTGTGACAACATGAAGAGAAATAACATGAGCATAATAGGGGTTCCTGAAGAAGAAGAGAAAGAACAAGGGATAGAAACTTTATTCAATCAAATCATAGCTGAAAACTTCCCTAAATTGATGCAAGGAAGGGTCTTACAAGTTCAAGAAGCACAGAAATCTCCATTAAAGAGAAACCCAAAGAAACCTATACCAAGACATATCATAATTAAAATACCAAAGTTAAGTGATAAAGAGAAAATGTTAAAAGCTGTTAGAGAAAAAAAGACTATCCCCTACAAAGGAGCACCCATAGGATGACATTCAACTTCTCAGCAAATATTCAAAATAACGCAGAACAAGAGCCTACAACCAAGACTACTTTATCCAGCAAGGCTATCATTTAAAATTGAAGGAGAAATAAAAAGCTTCCCAGATAAATGAAAACTCAAGGAATTCATTACAACAAAACCAGTGCTGCAGGAAAAGTTAAAGGGTCTGTTGTAAATAGATCAAAGTGGGAAAAGAATATAGCAAAAGAGGAACACACCTTTAAAATATAAAATGGCAATAAACAACTACATATCAATAATAACCTTATATGTAATAACCGTAAATGTAAATGGATTGAGTGATCCAATGAAAAGACATAGGATAGCTGCCTGGATTAAAAAACAGGAACCCTACATGTATATATGCTGTCTACATGAGGCACGCACCTTAACAAAAAGATGCACATGGACTGAAGGTAAAAGGATGGAAAAAAATATTTCTTGCAAATGGAAATGAAAAGAAAGCTGGGTGGGTTAGGAATACTTATATCACACAAAATGGACTTTAAAACCAAGGGTATAGTAAGAGATAAAGAATGTCACTACATAATGATAAAGGGAGCAATCCAACATGAAGATATGACCATCGTAAATATCTACGCACCTAATATAGGAGATCCTAAATATATAAAGCAGACTTTGATGGATATAAGTGTCAAGATTAACAACAATACTATAATAGTAGGGGATTTCAATACCCCACTTACATTACTAGATAGAACCTCAAGATAGAAAATTAACAAAGAAACAGCAGACTTAAATTAGATCGACTGGATTTAATAGATATCTTCAGAACCTTTCACTCTAAAGCAGCAAAATATACATTCTTTTCAAGTGCTCATGGTACATTCTCTAGGATAGATCACATGTTATGAAACAAAAGCAATTTCAGCAAATGTAAGAAGATTGAAATCATATCAAACATTTTCTCTGATCACACTTGCATGAAACTAGAAATCAGCCACAACAGAAAACTGAAAAATAGTTAAAGACATGAAAACTAAATAGCATGTTATTAAATAACGAACGGGTTAACAATGAAATCAAAGAAATAAAAAAATTTCTAGAAACGAATGATTATGAACATACAAGAACTCAAAATTTATGGGACACAGCTAAAGCAGTACTGAGAGGGTAGTTCATAGCACTACATTCATTCCTTAAGAAGCTTGAAAAAGCTCAAATAAACACCCTAAACCTTCATCTAAAAGAACTTGAAAAAGAACAGCAAGTAAGGCTCAGATAGTAGAAGGGAGAAAATAATAAAGATCAGAGCGGAAGTAAATGACATAGAGGCTAAAGAAACAATACAGAGGATCAATGAAACCCAAGAGCTGGTTCTTTGAAAGGGTAAATAAGATCGATGAACCTTTAACGAGACTCACCAAGAGAAAAAGAGAGAGGACTCAAATAAATAAAATTAGAAATGAGAGTGTAGAAATAAGAATCGACACAACAGAAATATAAAATATTGTAAGGAAATACTATGAAGAACTGTATGCCAAAAAATTCAACAACCTTGGTAAAATGGACAAATTTCTTGAATCATATAATCTTCCAAAAATCAATCTGGAAGAATCAGAAAACCTAAACAGACTGATGACAACAAAAGAGATTGAAACAGTTATCAAAAAGCTCGCAAAAAACAAAACCTCTGGGTCCAATGGATTCACTTGTGAATTCTACCAAATATTCAAAGAACTAACTCCTATCCTTTTCAAGTTACTTCAAAATATTCAAGAGGAAGGAACACTACCAAGTTCCTTTTATTAGGCGAGCAGAACTCTGATTCCAAAACCAGGCAAAAACAACACAAAGAAAGAAAACAGGCCAATATCCCTGATGCATTTAGATGCTAAAATCCTCAACAAAATATTAGCAAACCGGATCCAGCAATACATGAAAATAATCATACATCATGATCAAGTGGGATTTATTCTGGGGAGGCAAGGATGGTACAACATTCGTAAATCAATTAATGTGATTCACCACATAAACAAAAGGAAGAAGAAAAACCACATGATAATTTCAATAGATGCAGAAGGAGCTTTTTATAAAACCCAGCACCCATTTATGATCAAAACTCTTAGCAAAGTGGGAATACAGGGAACAAACTTCAACATGATAAAGGCCATATATGACAAACCCACAGCCAACATCATAATCAATGGACAAAAATTAAAAGCAATTCCCCTAACATCAGGAACAAGGCAGAGATGTGCCCTTTCACCACTTTTATTCAACATAGTTCTGGAAGTCCTAGCTACAGCAATCAGACAAGAAGAAGAAATAAAAGGCATTCAAATTGGAAAAGAAGAAGCAAAACTATCATTATTTGCAGATAATATGATACTGTATATAGAAAACCCTAAAGTCTCAGTCAAAATACTACTGGACTTGATAAATGAATTCAGCAAGGTGGCAGTATATAAAATTAACACATAGAAATCAGAGGCATTTCTATATATGAACAATGAAATATCAGAAAGAGAAATTAAGGAAACAATCCCCTTCACTATTGCAACAACAACAACAAAAAAGTAGCTAGGAGTAAATTTAACCAAGGAGGTTAAAGACTTGTACTCAGAAAATTATAAAACATTGATAAAAGAAATCAAGGAAGACACAAACAAGTCGAAGCATATAACGTGTTCACTGTTAGGAAGAATAAACATCATTAAAATGTTGATATTACCCAAAGCAATTTATAAATTCAATGCAATACCAATTAAAATACCAATGACATACTTCAAAGATATAGAACACATATTCCAAAAATTTATATGGAAACAAAAAAGAACACGAATAGTCTCAGCAATCTTGGGAAAAAAAAGAATAAAGTGGGATGTATTACACTTTCTGATATCAAATTATACTATAAGGCCATTGTACTCAAAATAGTTTGGTACTGGCATAAGAGAAGGCATATAGATCAATGGAACAGAACAGAACCCAGAAATATACCCACTTCTTTATGGACAATTGATATTTGACAAAGGAGATAAGAGCATACAGTGGAGTAAAGACATTCTCTTTAACAAATAGTGTTGGGAAAACCGGACGGCTACCAGCAAAAAAAATGAAACTAGACCACCAACTTAAACCATGCACAAAAATAAACTCAAAATGGATAAAGGACTTAAATGTAAGCTATGAAACCATAAGCATTCTAGAAGAAAACATAGGCAGTAAACTCTCTGACATCTATTTAAGCAATATATTTGCTGATTTATCTCCACAGGCAAATGAAATAAAAGACAGGATAAACGAATGGGACTATACCAAACTAAAAAGTTTTTGCACAACATGAGCAGAATAAAAAGACAAACCACACAATGGGAGAACATATTCTACAACACATCTGATAAAGGGTTAATAACCAAAATTTATAATGAACTTGTAAAACTCAACAAACACCAGGAAGACAAACAATCCAATCAAAAAATGGGCAAAAGAGCCTGACCTGTGGTGGCGCAGTGGATAAAACGTCGACCTGGGAACACTGAGGTCGCCAGTTCAAAACCCTGTACCGATCTGGTCAAGGCACATGTGGGAGTTGATGCTTCCAGCTCCTTCCCCCTTTCTCTCTCTCTCTCTCTCTCTCTCTCTCTCTCTCTCTCTCTCTCTGCGTGTGTCTCCTCTCTAAAATGAATAAAATAAAATAAAAAAAAGGGCAAAAGAAATAAACAGACATTTCTCCAAAGAGGACATACAGATGGCCAATAGGCATATGAAAAAGTGCTCAACATCACTAATTATTAAAGAAATGCAAATTAAAACCACAATGAGATACCACCTCACACCAGTCAGAGTAGCACTCATTAACAAAACAACATATTATATGTGCTGGCAAGGATGTGAAGAAAAGGGAACCCTCATGCACTGCTGGTGGGAATGCAGACTGGTGCAGCCACTATGGAAAATAGTATGGAGATTCCTCAAAAAATTAGAAATGAAACTATCTTTTGACCTAGCTATTCCACTTATAGGAATATATCCCATGGTTATGGCAGCATTGTTCACAATAGCGAAGAGCTGGAAACAGCCCAAGTGTCCATCAGTGGACGAGTGGATTAAAAAAAGTGGTACATATATACAATGGAATACTATGGTGCCATGAAAAAGAAGGAAATATTACCTTTTGTAACAATATGGAGGGACCTGGAAACTATTATGTTGAGTGAAATAAGCCAGGCAGAAAGAGAAAAATATTATATGCCCTCACTCATTTAAGGAATCCAAGGAACATTGAGAACTGAGGAATAGAATTGAGACAGAGGAGGGATCAAAGGGACCAGAGGAAAAGAGAACAGGGAAAGGAAGTGATAGGATGGCATAAACCTGAAGGGAAGGGTGGAGGGCGCTGTAAGCAGGGGGTAAGGGAGATGTTGAGGGAAATATGGGGGAGGGGGATGCAGTCGGGGTCACCCTAGAATCCATGTAAACTCAATTAATTAAATAAATTTTAAAAATAATGAAAAGTTCTTTTTTTTTTACAGGGACAGAGAAAGAGTCAGAGAAAGGGATAGATAGGGACAGACAGACAGGAACGGAGAGAGATGAGAAGCATCAATCATCAGGTTTTTTTTTTACCATTGCCACACCTTAGTTGTTCGTTGATTGCTTTCTCACAAGTGCCTAGACTGTGGGCCTTCAGCAGACTGAGTAACCTCTTGCTGGAGTCAGTGACCTTGCGTCCAAGCTGGCAAGCTTTTCCTCAAACCAGATGGGCCCGCACTCAAGCTGGCAACCTTGGGGTCTCGAACTTGGGTCCTTCCGCATCCCAGTCCAACACTCTATCCACTGCGCCACTGCCTGGCTCTAGTCATACAAGGGGGATATGAGAGGGCTGGGATATGAGAGGGCTGGATAATCAAGTACATAGGAAGGGAGTGATGGAAGATAGATCCAGATAGATGTTCATGAGGGAGTAATATACTATGCTGAGGATTTACTGGATTCTGTAGTTGTGCAGAAATGCCACTGATTTTTGTATGGTATTAGAAAGGTCTGATTGGATAGATTGCAACAGAGATGTGAATTGTGTTGGAAACAGGTGAGTTTATTGCAATTTTTCAGATGAATGATAATGTCAGTAGGTCAATAAGAATGAGAAAGGCGGTGAAGAGAAAATGAATACAGTCTACATGATTGCTGATTGCTTAGATGTGAGTAGTAAGAATATGAAGAATTTTTATGATTCTCAGGTCTGTAACATGAACAATTAAATGTGCTATCCACTCAAATTAAGAACAGTGAAGGGGGAAGAATTGGTCAGGAGGAAACATGAGATGGCTTTATTGTTCATCTTAAAAAGGTTCCAGAATGAACACTTGGATTCTAAGGGTTTTGAACTGTGGTGTCTATTCTTGAGTGAGGATAGATAGGAAGTCATCACTACATGTGGAACAAAGGAAGAGATTGGTCAGGGAGAGGATGTGGAGTGGGAAGAAGGGAGGAATGAGGCCTAGTCAGTACCAGCACTTTATCTGCAGAGGATACTGAAGGATGCAGAAAAGGAGAAGTCAAGCCAAGGTATTGTGCTAACATTAAGAGAGGTGAATATTTAAAGAAGTGAGGCTAAATAGTAGTGGCAGTTGATACAGTATGGTAGTAGGGGGAACTTGAGCAGTGCTCTTGGGCTTTCATCTTCCAGATATATTGGTTATTCTAGGGGAGCCATTTTAGTAGAACGGTGTGATAGAGGCAGTTGGTTGCATCAGTGAGACATGCAAGTTTGGGAATTGACAGAGTGGGCATACTGGATTATGCCTCTTTAAAAAATTCTCTAGGGTTTCTTTAAGTAGAGAGAAAATGAGGTTAGATATGTGTGTTCAGTTCACCATGTTCCAAGAATAGACCTGTTTTTTATATGGTATGAACTCTATCACTTCCCAAGTGAATTAGAAGATTCTTCTGTAGTTTTAGGCATTTCTTTGTCAACAGTTCTGTCATTTTTGAAGGATTCACTCTTTTTTCTTTCATTTTATTTTTTTGATTAATGTATATGCATCTGAACTTTAATAGTGAAAATAAAATGTGTGAAAGAGTGAAGCTATTATTTATTTTTGAACTGCTAAATTCATCACAAATATAAGAACTGTTTTTAGAAAGGACTAAGTTTGGCATTTTGCTTTTTTTTTTTAAAGGAAATTAAAAATTTTTGACAAAGTAATTTGAATTTCTATGTTTGGTTGGGTGTATTCTCCATAAGTTTTTCAGAGGAGAGAAAGAATACTTGTCTCTTATTAGTGACTTCCAGTGATATGAAGGCCTGATCAGGGAGCAGTAAAGAGGCAGGACTGGCCCTTATGTTGAAAGAAAGGTCTAAAAATATTCTTAATCAGGGTCCTGGGTTGAGCCTATTTTTATCAAAATCAACTATTTATTGTTAGTTTGTTTATTGTTAATTATTTTTCCTTCATTTATTGACTAAATACTCATTTCTTGCTTCTTCATATTATTTTACTTGTCACTTGGGTTTTTGCAGCATTATAGTGTCTGAGCTTTTTCAAGAGATATATTCAAATCAGGCTTTATATTTTCTAAATCAGAATTTCTGTGGGTGGATTCAGGTTATGTGAATATTTTAAGGTTCTATTAGCTTTTCATTTTTGTATATCTTTGCTTAAAAACTGTGAGAAGGTATAGCACAGGAATGAATGACCCTATTCCTGCCTTTTACTTGGTCATGGTATAGCACATAAGCTGTCTTAAAGGTAAGGAAAGTATTATGGGAAGGGTAATCTCATGTGCATGTGTGTTATTGTTTTAGGTGAATACTGAAGAGTATGATTAACAAAGGTCAATGTAGAGAATTTACAATTTAGAGAATGGGTCATACCATTCTCTAAAATGATATGAACAAGTTGATGCCATTTTTTAAAATGAGTATTATAGAACATATTTTCTGTCTGGATTTTTAAATCTCTTAGGCTGTTGACAGGTTCTCAGGTTATAGATGTTATTTGGGGTGGTAGCTAAATGTATTTTGTGCAACATACTTTTTAGATTTTTTTCTTCAACAGACTGCTTATAGAGGTAGGTAGGTTTGAGATGGAAAGTCATTTGACAGTTTAAATCATTATGGAAATGGAATGAGGTTAAAAATATTGTTTTTAAAACTTAATTTTTAATTGTGATATTTAAGTCAGTAGTGATCTAATCTCTATTATATATCCAACTTTACTTACTTTTCAGTTTGCTAATCCAGACTTTACTCAACCTATATCAGAAGTTGTAGATGAAGTAATTCAGAATTGTCCCATTGATGTTAGACGTCCTCTCTACAAGGTCAGTACTTACAGCTAAATTGTTATTCAAAGTTGTATTTTTAAAACTTTTTTATTTTCTGTTTGTTGTTGAATATTAAATTTTAAAACACCTCTTCAAAAGGATATAATAGGAATTTTAGTACCATTTCTTATATCTTTAAAATTTTTATTCATTTTATAAAAATATTAATTTATTTATTTTTCTCTATTAATATAGAATATTGTCCTCTCTGGAGGGTCAACCATGTTCAGGGACTTCGGACGTCGCTTGCAAAGAGATTTGAAAAGAACTGTAGATGCCAGGCTGAAATTAAGTGAGGAATTGAGTGGTGGTAGATTGAAGGTTGGTTTTTTGATGTTCTTGGTGGAAAGGGTGAGGGTGCCTTGAAAATTGTAATGGGGATGGGTCATGTGTGCAAACTTCTGCTTTTATTTGGGAAAATAAGAGGAACCTGCCAGGTAGGTATGGATGGTGGTTAATATTATAGATTAATATCTATATTCTTGGTCATTTGATTCCTCTAGGATATTATTTACATTTCTGGAAAATATTCTTAGTTGTAGCTGTGAGAGAGATTTTTAAAATACCTCTTTTAGATAACTGGTTTGCACATGCACAGTATTGGTGGTGGTGGTGGTGGATTCCTGGTTTAATCCAGGGATAATGTTCTTCATGGCTCCACAAGATTTTAACTACCCCTATAGCTGGACACCAAAGCATAATTGAGAGAGAAGCTGATGTTGCGTGGCCAAGCTTGCTTTCACAGATGGACTCACGCTCCCCACCCCTCCACCTCGCATCCTCATAATGTGAAATCAAATTGGTGGTTCAGCAAAATAACCTTTCTATTACATGTATTGGGACTTTTGGGTTTACTGTCAAGGAATCAAAATTAATTTTAAATTCTCAGATACCTGCTTTCTATATCTATGAGACAAAAATTTCACTTCCATCCTTGTTAAATGTAGAATATTGAACCAAAACATCAATTCAGAGAATATGTTGCTAGATATTCAAACTAAGAATGAGGAATCTATCTGAGGCTACTACAGTCAGATTTACTTAAAAGTAAAATATACTGCTCACAAAAATTAGGAAATATTTTTTATAGCTTCATATTCATTTTGAAATATCCTCTAATTTTTGTGAGCAATATATATAGCGCTCTAGTTTGCTGCTGCTTGAGAAATTACATGATAGCCAGAACCCCGAAATTTTGATTATCTTAAACCTATCCCTCACAGTGCAGTTAAATAGTTGTTTAAGTAGTTTAATTTGTAGTGATTTCATTACACTTTCATTGAAATGAAAAAAGAAATGCTGTTTTTTGAGTACAGTATTTCAGTAAAGTAAAATTTTAACATTTTTAAGCTTCTGGTACATTTTTAAATAAGAAATGAGGGGACACCCTTTCCCCGTGATAGCAATGATGTACTGATATCTAGTGATACAGGGAAAACTTGATACAGGATTCTGCCTCTTTTTTTTTTTCATTGTACTCAGTAGTCATTTTATAGAGCTTCATAATATCTTTACAGATCCCTGGTTCTCGTCAAATTTTCAACACTAGTTTTAACATCCATATTTTTTTCCTAAAATACTTATTACTGTGGTAGTTGCCAACTCAAATGGTATTTTGCAAATTCCATTATTCCTTTAAGTTTTTTAGTCTCATTTTATTAAGGAAGAGCTTTCCCTTCTTATTCATTCAGTAATATTTGTATAAACTGATTTCTCAAATGATTCCATAGGCTATATTATTAATATTATTGTGATTTATATTAATCACAATATTGATACTATTGATACTATTAATATTGTTAATTTTGATGCTCAAATTGTCTCAGATTTGGCCAGTGGGAGCCATTCAGGTAGTTTCTGCGCCTTTTGGTGGGGTCCTAGTACTCCTGAAGCACTTTTTACTTCTGGCACAGCAAGCTATTCCAGGCTTATCCTGAACTTTCTCTTCTCCAAGCTAGGAATCAACTCCTTTTCCCCCCCTCCCCCAAAGGCATCCTTGTTCATTTTAGTGGAGAATACTATTAAGAAATCAAATATTGGATACTAGGTCTATTCATTGCTACTGGTGTTACTGGCCTTCTTGGCAATCAGATTAGGATGTATGAGTATTTGTGTGTGCATGCACATCTATTTCTAGTTCTCTGTGTAAATTAAAAGCTGAATTCGTACTGATTCTGCCAGTTCTAGAATACCACCTTTCCATTTTTGTAATGTCTTTCTCTGACAGACATTATCTATAACATACATACATACATATATGTATGATTTTGCTTAATCCTGGAATACTTGTTTACAGTACTTTCAGAATTGTTGCTTATACCACTGTGAGAAATAAGCCCACTAACTAGAGTTCAGTATTGTATTTGTTTAAGTTATTAGCTTAAGCCTGAGGGCATAGTCATAATCCTATGTTCATTCATAAGTTACTTGAATTAGTCCCTTTCTCAACCTGAATGTGGCTTAGTTTTTCTTTTTTATTTATTTTTTTAAATAAGCTTAATATTTTTCTGCTGTATTATGTGAAACACTGCATTTGATGTATGCAGAGTTTACAGAAACTGTTATTTTAATTTACTGTTGAACCATTCTTGTATTTTTTTTAGCCAAAACCTATCGATGTTCAAGTCATTACACACCACATGCAGCGATATGCAGTTTGGTTTGGAGGGTCGATGCTGGCTTCCACGGTAAATGAGATGAAGCTTACTTTTATAATTTGATTTTTGTTGTTGTTGTTTAGATATAAGAATTCTTCAAAAAGAAATTGGAAGAACAAGGGAAACTTCTTTAAATGTTTTAAAGTCTTAAAATCGGATACCTGTGTACATGGTATTTTTAAAAAGTGCAATTCATTTGTATTTAATGTTTATATTTTACCTTTTAGACTTTCCTTTCAGTGAGCATTTAGAATTTTTAAATTTATCTTTAGGAAAAATTCTTTTAACCCTGTGGTAATACAGATATTGGAAGGACATTATTTTTTCTGTGCAAATATTTAAAAGCATTGAGTTAAGAGTAATGTTTATGGTTATAAGAAGTACCATAGTCTACTCTAAACTAAGTAAAGGGAATTCTCAGAGCCCTCTTCCCAAACCAAAAGATCTGAAAACCTCTTTAAAAGGTAATTTAACATGATTAGTCTTGTAAATATTGGTGCTTTATACTGTAGTGCACAGAATATTAATTAAAATGAAGGTGCTTTTATGTGAATTACTGAAAACTATACAGCCTTGAATTTTAAAGCATTTAAAAATCAGAGATAAAAGTATTTTATTCCTTAACCATAGTTGTCTTCAATTGTGCTGTATAATCCAGTTGAGTTCGTAGCTTTGCCCTTTGAGAAATAATATGATAGAGAGAGAGTATCAAGTAGTATGTCTACACCAGATTTTGAGTGAAGAAAGCAAGTTGACTACAAGTTCTTGTAGCATGTAGTGGTTTACCTGTACTTCAGATTAATGCTGCTTGTTTAGATTACACTGGGGAACAAAATTTTTGTTGCATCCACAAAAACACTTGTTCTTACTTAATTCGAGTGTGCTGATCTCAAATGTGACATTAGTTTTTCTCTGTAAGCTACAGTTTTTTGCAATTCAAGATTTTAGGTTTCATCTTATAAAATTTTCAAAATTTAGTTTAACATAATGAAGTAGAAAGTCTTCTTGGGCATCATCTTTGTGAAAGTATAATAATTTATATAATGCAGTAAATACACTAATATACTAAAAGATACGATTGCATCAGAATTTGTCTACAATTTTGAAATAGAATATATTAAAACACTTATTTTAGTCATAAAATTTGTGCAAAACTGATTTAAATTCTATTCAGGCAAAAATTTGCGTTTGTAGCTCTTGCATTTGTGTACTTAAGAGGACAATCTCATTTGATGCTCCAGCAGTAGTCTGCTCATCACTAATAGCTCCAAGATTTTCAGGAAACTTATCAAGGTGACTGTTCAGGAAGTGAATCTTAACACTCACGTTACATGCAATGTTGCAGAAAGCCAACAGCATCCTTTGAACCAGAAGTTCATAGTTTTCTGCATTTTTGTTGCCAAGGAAGTTCTTTGTAACTGCCACAAAAGACTGCCATGCTGCTTTCTCTTCCTTATTCATCTTCCTGGCAAATTCTTTGTCACGTAGGAGGGTTCAAATTTGAGGTCCATGGAATACACCTGCTTCTCAAAAGACAAGGCAGGAAAAGCAGAAATAATATGTTGAAAACATTCACTTTCTCTATTCAAAACCTGAACAAACTGCTTCATTAAGCCAAGTTTGATATGAAATGGGGGAAAATGATCCTGTGTTGATTAACTACAGGTTCATTCACAATATTTTGCATCCCTACTTTCAGAGCTTCACCTTTCGGCCACTCCTTCAGTGTCCAGTGTTTCTCCTGAGCTCGGCTGTCCCACAAACACAGAAAGCAGGGATACTTTGTGAAACCTCTCTGTTGTCCTAGCAGAAAATTGACCATTTTAAGATCCACACAAATGATCCAGTTATGCTCCTCATACTTTAGTAAGTTGAGGCCAATTTTTATGTCATTATAATCTTCTTGCAGATGAGTTGAATAACAAATTGTAACCGCTGTGTAAACATTACCATGGTATAGAACACATTTCAGACTCTATTTAGAGCTGTCAAGAAATAGCTGCCATTCTGTTGGACTGTAAGTAGTAACACCTAGCTGGCTGAGAAGACTACTGATATCATGACAGTAAACAAAGTGTTTGTCTTTGGAAAAAAAGTCCACAAAAATTTGTTCACGCTTCCTGAAATGGGATACTTTAGTTGACCAGTGAAGTATATTCTTTTCTTGGAGCCTGTAGGCTAATAACTCAGCTGTTTTCTTGGATAGGCCCAAATCTCTTACTAAGTCATTCAATTCGGGTTGTCTAAACTGCTGAGGGCTTAATGACTGCTTGGCATCAGAAGAAGACCCTTCAGATTCTACAACCATTTCCTCATGCATCTTATCAAAATACACTTGATCACTTTCTTTATCCTTAGAAGAAATAAAACCATTGAAAACTGGAACTGGGAGTGTCTAAGAGTGTGGGATAGGTCGTATTGCTGAAGGAATATTTGGATATGCGATCGTATGCCATTTTTCTTGCCAATGCACTTTGTATGGATCAGACAGAAATAACAGTCACTGCTGTCGTCCTTAGGTTCACGCCAAACCATGGGAATACCAAAAGGCATTCCTTTGCGTTTTCCTTTGGTCCAGTCACGAAGCATTTTCTCACAATTATAACACACAATATGAGGAGCCCAATTTTTGTCTTGATCTCCAAGGGGAACTTGAAAATAGGCAATATATGCCTCTGTCACAAATGATGAAACATTGCGCCTTTGACGTTGAAGTGTGTAACAGCCACATATATAGAAGAAGGTGTCAGGACTATTGTTATATTTACACCTACTTGAAGAAGCCATGATTCAATCTTAAAACAAAATAGGAGGATGTTTTAATCAGATAATATTTTTTTACATTTAAAAACAACTACAATTATGTAAAAGTGATATTTATAAAACATTAATTGCCTTGTGGTTATGTTCATTCCAAGAGTCATTGCCCTTTAACTCCAATTTAAAAACCAATGCACGCCATTAACTAACAAAAAGAAATTAAAATTGCTTAAAAACTAGAGCATGCACCAAAAAAATGGATTTAAGATTTGGAATTCGATGCAGATATATATAGAATCAGTTGTAAAACCTCATGCAACAGAAAATGAAAAAATGATTGTTCCCCAGTGTTATTGATTCAGTATGTCGTTTTGGAAAGACTTAGTAGAATAGTCTTGGCATTTGAGAATCAACCTTCCATTCTTTAAAGTTTCAAAATCTAGGACAAATCGGTTTTGAGGAGGAGGTGAGGGACATGAGTTAAATGTTTCTTTTCTGTTGAGAGTTATTTTTATAGGTGATTTTAAGTCATGGTTGCTAGAATTCCTAAACTTTGGTCAAGTACTGTAGATGGACCAATAAAAAACATTTTAGACTTAACAAGTCTATTTTAAAGCATATTGAAAAAATGATAGATTTATGACCTTCTGAAAAAATACATGTTTTTATTTTCAGCCCGAGTTCTACCAAGTATGCCACACCAAAAAGGATTATGAAGAAATTGGACCTAGCATTTGTCGTCACAACCCAGTGTTTGGAGTCATGTCTTAAAATTGGCTTCATAGTTATTGGGGTTAGGGAGGTAGGAAAGAAATAATCTTTCTGATTACTTGTTTTGTCTGGATGGCTGGTTTAGAGGTTTTAAACCTGACTTGAAATAATAAGACCAAACATAATTAATTATACAGGAATATTTTAATAAATATATCAACATGCGAATGTAGAGGAGAGCCAAAATTAAGTGTTTTTCTTTAAATTGAATATTTGAATATTATGTGTAACAAAAAAGAAGTGGGTTTTAGTTCTTTCTGTGTCCTGATATTTTGTATATTATTGAATTATCCAAGATTTGATGGGATTTATTGGTATGTAGATAGCTCTATATGCTTGAATTGTACACTTACAAGTGTACAATGAGAAGAGCTTGTTTATATTTCATACTTTTTATACTTTGAGGAAAAAAGTCAAAGAAAAACTAGTATTTGAGTACAAAAAAGTGACCAAGGTAAAGGATAAATTAAAATATAGCCTCATGAGACTTAACATACACACATGCTCATGGGATTCCAGTTATTATGAATTGTTGCCATTTTCCATGCTCCCCAGTGATTTTCTTTGCAAGTGCATTTGAAACTAAAAAGCTAGGATCTTGGAATAACTGATGCCTGTTTGTGATTTCTGATTACTCGCATTCTGTTTGTCTCTTTAAAGGAAAAGTAAAGACAAGACTGTTGGACCAGTATTGCAGATCTGTAATGTCCTTTCATATTTAAAAAAAATTAATAATGTGGTTACCAAAATTCATATATTTAAAGCCTAAACCATTCTAATAAAGGCACAAATTTCTTTTTAATACTTGTTTTAAGCTCTTTAATCTTTATGTTAACTAATCTATTTTCTTCAAATTTCTGCAGTAGTTCTTTAAAATCACAACAGTTGGTTAGCAAGCCAACTTTTTTATGTGCTCTAAACAAATTGTGAACTTTTAATATGTTGAGTGCTTTCATTTTGATAACCGGATCTCCATTTGATATTTCATCTGTATAACTCATCTGCAGTCTGAAATTTTTTTAGTGCCAGTTTCTGACATATCATGGAAAGTTAATTTTCTTTGCATTTTAAAATACCTGGATCATGAAGAAAATGTGGTGAAAATAAATTAAACTGAATTACCTTTTCTAATGTTTTTTTTAGAAGCAGTGTCATTCTACTTCGTGTCTATGTATTTTATATGATTTCTGTTTATTTTGGAATAGTGGGATACATTAAAATCCCTAATGCATATGATAGAAAATTTCTTGTGAATTTCAAAGTTTACCAGTTATTTATAGAAGACAAAAATGGGAGATTTTACAGGTTTTTTAGAACTTACGCAGTAATACCAGTGAACACTTGAACTTCATAACCCATGAAAATGACACATAAGATTATTAGTATACCTCTATCCAAAAATTAAAGAACAAAGTGTTTTTGTTGTTAATATAAATATAGAATTGGGGAATAAACTTTATTTAGACTGAATCTGGATATTTAAGTTATATTAATTATTTATATAAATCTTAATTCTTTGAATGTGGGAGTAAAGAACAAACTATGTTCTGTAGTGGTAGTACTATCAGTTTCAAAGATCATTTTTTACTTGAAAGAATATTTCATAAACATTTAAAAAAAACATCAAATAGTACTAAAGAGTAAATAGTGGAAGTAGGTTTCTTTCCCACTCTAGTCTGTCTCATTTTCTGATCATTACACTGTTAGAAATGTCTGTGGGTCCTTGTAATTTTCTGTGCATATTGAAATGAATATATCTCCTTTATTTTACACAAATAGGAGCTTGCTATATATACTGTGGCAAATATCTTTTGATACAGAACTAAATTGATGAGCATTTACGATTTCGTGCTCTTGGCTCCATAAGGTATCACTAGCATTGTCATGAATATGTCTTTTATACTTGGGATGGTTAAATGATAAATGAATAAGCTTGGAAGACATGTTTACAAAGCTGCAGGTTACAATCTTGCATACTTAAAATAAATATGTTTTTAACTGATTTGAAAATGTGAAGGTCAGTAATTTTCTTTTGAGCTTATGCTTATTTGGGAAAACAAGAAGATTCCTGATATGCCTTTTGCCCTGCTTTCATAGAATATGTGCTGATAGAAACAGTGCTCTTATTTTACATCTCTCCTTTCATTGTATATAATTTTTTTTAATTTATATCACCTTTGTTGTATATGTCTAGAGGTTGATCAAGATGAAATCAAATCTGTAACGCTGATTTGATGTCAGACTTCATGAGCATGGGACAGTGGAGAAACACCAAGCAGTCCAGTGGCTGAAATTTTTATTCTGGTTCTGCAAATTGGTGATATAACTCATTAAGTTTGATTTCTTTTTGTTATTTTTTAAACACGAGAAACATATTTGTATAATCTTGGATAAATTCTTTGAATTCTCTGGACCTTAATTTATATATAAGGTAGTGATGTTATCTGGGTTAACAATGCAATTTTTATGAGTTTTTGAAAATATAACCTAGCTGTCTCCTTTTTAATAGTTGGGGCTTTGTTCAATGAGAAATATTAATGGACAGAAATAAAATAGATTGTGGTTATCTAACTTGATGCCTACTGTTTTTAGTAAGCAAGTTCTCAAAATTGAACTCTTCAACATTAGTAAATGACATATACTGCAAGTCATTGCCCTCTTCTGATCTGTCTTCCTCTCGCATCAGATAACAGTTACCTACTCAGATCGCCCAATACAGTATTTTGGTTTTTAAGGCTTTGACAGATTGAAATAACTGTTCTTGCAGTTATTTCTAGAAATATCTTTAGGAGTAATAATATGAATTGTAGGGATAATAGGCTATTATGTTCATTGTTCTTTCCTTAGTTTCTACAAAAAGAAGTCCTAGAGCAGTGGTTGGCAAACCATGGCTTGCGAGCCACAGCTCTTTGGCCCCTTGAGGGTGGCTCTTCCACAATATATCACGTGCGGGCACTACCTCGATAAGGAATGTACCTACCAATATAGTTTAAGTTTAAAAAATTTGGCTCTCAAGAGAAATTTCAATCGTTGTACTGTTTATATTTGGCTCTGTTGACTAATGAGTTTGCCGACCACTGAATACATCTGTATAAATAGAAACTTTCAGATAACCCTAAAAATGGTACCAGAGTGCGTGTAGCATTGAGGAAATGAATAAAAATGTACTTGTGCCATTGTGTTTTTTATGGTTTTAATGTTTTAAAAAATTATTGATTTTAGAGAGAGAGAGTGAGAAACAGTTTGTTGTAGCACTTATTCATGCATTCATTGGTTGCCTCTTGTATATGCCCTGACTAGGGATTGAACCTATAACCTTGGTGCATTGGGACTATGCTCCAACCAACTGAGCTACCCAGCCAGGGTCTTTTGCTATTGTAAAGAGAGTTGTTATTCCTCTAAATACTGGACTAATTGGTAAGTATTAAAGTCCAGTGAATTTCTTCCTTTGTTACCAGCCCAGATTTGACTCCTCTGACCACCTCCACCCTGATCTATTTTAGTTCATAATCACCAGGCATGAGTACCTTGGATAGCCTTCTGCAGTCTTCAACTCTTAGTACCCACATTACAGCTTAGGTTGACAGGCATTAAATATATTAGTTAAAATGCACAATACAAAATATGTGCAAGCTCTGGAGTGAAACATTTACCCACTCAGATTGGAGTCCTGTGCTGGAACATATTTCAGTGTAATAGCACTTAGTCTATACAGTTGGCCAAGGACAGTTATTATCAAGAACTTACGGGAAAGTTTCGTAGCAAATCCTGAAAATAAACACTTTTTCTTATTAGGTATATAACAACATCTAAAGTGACCTTAAGTGAGAATGTTTGGATCTGCTGGAGGGTCTGGAAAGTTTTTAGATCTTAGTAAAAAAGGATTTCTGCTATTCATTGTTGATAACTCCCTAGTACTTGTGTATATGTTCATTCTTCTTCCATAATTTGTCACCGTACCATATTTTTTGTTATAATCTATTTGGTTTTGATAGAATTAACAACAAAAAAAATGTGGTTGTCTTTGGTAATCTCCAATGTCATAATCCAGTTTATTTAGTGCATTTGGAACTCAGGAGCTGAAATTAAATAACACATACCTGAATTTAAAATTACATTAGCATTGTTCTAGTGATCATAGGAACAGAAGGAAGAGGGAACAAAAATAGAAATGAATGATTGAGAAAAAATGACAACTGAAAAAACCAAAAGAAAAATATTAAAAGCTAGAAGAAAAGTAAGTACTGCTTTTGTTAATTTGATTTAGCAAATGATTATTTTTGACTGTTTTCCAGAGTTCCATTCCTTCTGGTTACTTTATACATTACATTGAAACTAAGATACTGAGTCAGAATAGTTTCACTTTTATTCAAATCAGTTAAAAACATATTTATTTTAAGTATGCAAGAGATTGTAACCTGCAGCTTTGTAAACATGTCTTCCAAACAAACACTACAACTCATTTATACTCTAAGCAGTGGTATCAGGTTTTGATACCCCAATCCCAGAGACATTTCTTGATTGTGTACTGTGGCTTAAGTACTGTGCATGAAGATGAATAAAACATTATGTCCTAAACTTAGTAGCTAATATAACAGTAAAGACACAGAGGAGAGAGGAATATTTTGCCCAGAGATTTGAGAGTTCTTACTAGGTTTAGAATTTCTCTTCATAAAGATGGTGGTTGTTGGTGGTTTTAAAGGGAAAAAATAAAAACCAAAACTCAGCTAGATAAGGAGGTAAAAGTTAAGTGTAGCTATGGTTTGAAATTACTTTGTGTGCACCTGAAATTCTTAAAATGATAAATGTTGCATAAAACAGTAATTGAGGGGAGTGATTCTACAGTAGGATCTGTCTTATTCATTTGATATTTATAGTGTCTTCACATTTTGTCTGGGACATAATAGTGTTTCAGTAAATATGTTTGATAGATTAGTGAATGAGTGAATAAAATCATTTTTTTAATTAAAACTTTGAATTACTTGAGCATAAAACTTGTTCCTTTAAAAAATATCCATATTTATGCCTGACCTGTGGTGGCACAGTGGATAAAGCGTCGACCTGGGAACACTGAGGTCGCCAGTTCAAAACCCTGCACTGGTCTGGTCAAGGCACATATGGGAGTTGATGCTTCCAGCTCCTCCCCCCTTTCTCTCTCTCTTTCTCTCTCTCTCTCACTCTGTGTCTCCTCTCTAAAATGAATAAATAAAAAGAAATTAAAAATATCCATATTTATCAAGAAAGTAAGACTGGATTGTTATATTTTTCTATTCCACTAATGTTTGCCTTAAAACAGGGACAGTCTACATAAAAAACAGTGGGGGATTATTAAGTGATCATAAAGTTTCTAATGTAGGTCTTTAATAGTTCCTTAATTAGGTTTTAGATCATTTTGAAATCTCCACGGTGTAATTATTGTGTGCTCTAAACATTGTGCAATGCTAACTGAAATGCGCTTAAGTATTTTATGACATTGAACATCAACAGTAAAAACACTACTAATTTTCAACTTTGGAATTTAACAATTTTGATTTTCTCTTGTCTAAATCTTATTGTGAACCTACAAATTTAGAGATGACTTAAAATTTTTTCCATTTTGAATGAAAGTCAGTGATGCCATAGATTGTTAATCTTAACCCAGAGGTGTAGTAGAAAGCTGATACAGGAATTAGAACCACACATCTTTTCTCGAATAGAGAGTACGTACCTTTCCCAAACAAATTCTTAATCTGCTGAGAGAATTGGGCAGTAAGAAAATAGGAGATTTCTCTTTTTGGTGCCATAAAGCTTAGTTGGAATGTCATGCATTCATGACTAAACTGAATTACTTTATGTAGGGCAGTTTCTGCTGGAATAGACAGATTGCTCTTTCCCAAGGCCTTGGAAGATGAATAAAATTTGGTAGATGGAGTGTAGGTGGGGAAGATGTTATCAGAGAAACAGCCGTATAGCAGTTAGTAATTGAGAGGAGGGGTGAGCATGATGTGATTGTAAGCAAGTTAGAAGAGGAGGGATAAAGAAACCTCCCACTCAAACATTGACAGAAAAACTGAAAACAGATGCAGTTAAGGTAGAAACCACACATGCAGACACTTGATATCGGTTACTTTGTTTAATTTCAGAGTTTGGTCTAAGCCAACTACATTTTACAGATGAGAAAACATTTTAAGGGCTTTGGCAAAGACCACATATATAATGGCAGAATAGAACTTGTTGGTAATAATTCTTAATGTGTTTTATTTACACTTAGTAGCATATGGTGTATTAAACATTTTTATTTCAAAATTTGGCAACATTGCTTAGCTTCTCTGACCCAGTTTGTTAAGAGAATTGCTTACCAGCATTGTGCTAGATGCTACTGAGGAGAAGAGGTATCAAATGACCTCAATAAATACGTCTAGGAAATCATGCCCATGGTTGTAAGATCAGAGTGCTGACAAGAGCCTGAAACTTAGTGTATTGAGACTAAAGTGGAGAAAAGGGACTCTGTATATAGAACAACAGTTCTGTATACAGTTGGAATTTGAGACTCTCCTGATTTAGGCCAAGTGGCATATTTGAGCTCTTGCACATTTGGGCCACGAATTTCCAAATTGGTGCTAAATTTGTGTACCTTATTTCAGATCTCACTGATATTGAAAGTTAAACTTCCAAGTGACATAACTGGATTTTTGTGAATTAGAAAGTACCTTAGCAGATTTTAAAGACTGAGAAAATATTTTTAAGCTACAAATAAAAATAGAGTTTGTGATAATGTTATGAAATACTGTTTTTGACATGTGGTTGAATGCTCAAATCTTTGTTGAATAAGATTATCTGGCTCAAAAAAGATGTAGAAATGGTATTTCTGATCCTATCACTATTTTGATCCAATAATTAAAGAGAATAGTGTCTACTTTAAAATGTCACATATTTGACACCAATTAAAATTCTGTTTACACATCTGTTCATAGCTATCTTAAAAGTTCATCTCTTTCAAGACAATTTATTGAAAAAGTGGCTTAAAACTTACATGTACATACATTTTATGAACCTCAGGATCAAGGATCTGCTAATCTCACATTTGGGTTAGTTTGAATTGTGTCTGGATTCCCTTGTCACTGATACAGCTCAAGAAAGAAGAATGATATTTGATCTGAGCAGTGCTATCCTTTCCTATTTATAAAAGTTGCAACTCTACATTATTTCTAAGGGCACTGGAAGCACCAATGAAATGGTTTTAATACTTTTTTTTTCCCAAGGGGAAGGGAAGGACTTCTTAAGACCCGAGTAGAAGACTTTGTTCAATCATTAGCATTCTAGTATTATTGAAAGTGAAGTAACTACTCGCTTTTGACCTATTTCAAAAAGAAGACATTTTTTCAGACATTTAGCTGGAGATGGAGTGGCCACTGTGGGTTTTGAGTGTAATCTTTCAGTCCATCCACTAGGTGTCTCTCTTCTCTCCCCTCATCCATAAATGTACATGTTTCAATTAGATGTGCTGCTATCAAAAGCAAATTGGATCTGGGTTGTGGAAATAACCCATTTCATTTTCCCATTTAAAAGATGCCATTTTCAGCAATATAGCCATGACTTCAATAAAAACAAAGGTGCTTCTTAGGCTGCGATAGTAATTCACAGTGGGATTTATTTATTCAGCAGTATCAATTTGGAACATTTTAAAATGCTAAACACTTTTCTAAGGTGCTAAGGATATAATAGCAAAACAGACATGGTTTTTTGCCTTCTGGAACTTTAAAAGGATGTCTAAACCATGGTAAAATATATTAAAATTTTAGTATCAGAATCAAAATCATTTATATTATTACATTAAGGAAAGCCAGAAAATGTAAAGGACTGGGTAACATTTTAAGCTTTTTTTTCATCCTTAAAGTTTAGTTTTTAACAGTAGTTGCTAGTGTTCTCTCTGTTACTTTAAGGTAGGTAAGTCTTTGTACAAGTTCTCTTTAGTGACAGGCATCATTGAAAAGATGCAAAATCGCCTGACCAGGCGGTGGCACAGTGGATAGATTCGCAGCGGTCCCCAAAATATGGTCCACGGGCCACATGCGGCCATTTATCTGGCCCCCACTGCACTTCCAAAAGGGACACCTCTTCATTGGTGGTGGTCAGTGAGAAGCACAGGATGCATCCGCACCCATAGTTCCCATTGAAATACTGGTCAGTTTGTTGATTTGAATTTACTTGTTCTTTATTTTAAATATTGTATTCCCGTTTTGTTTTTTACTTTAAAATAAGATATGTGCAGTGTGCATAGGGATTTGTTAATAGTTTTTTTTATAGTCTGGCCCTCCAGTGGTCTGAGGGACAATGAACTGGCCCCCTGTGTAAAAGTTTGGGGACCCCTGGGATAGAGCATTGGACTGGGATGCGGAAACACAGGTTCGAGACCCTGAGGTCGCCAGCTTAAGCACGGGCCCATCTGGCTTGAGCAAAAGCTCGCCAGCTTGGACCCAAGGTCGCTGGCTCCAGCAAGGGGTGGCTCGGTCTGCTGAAGGCCCGCGGTCAAGGCACATGTGAGAAAGCAATCAATGAACAACTATGGTGTCGCAATGGCAACAAAAAACTAATGATGCTTCTCATCTCTCTCCATTCCTGTCTGTTTGTCCTTCTCTATCCCTCTCTCTGACTCTGTCCCTGTAAAAAAAAAAAAAAAAAAGATGCAAAATCAACAACAAAAGATATAAAACTGATTTCCTTAAGTCACACGGACATAATTGCCTTTAATTGATCATGTGGATTTGAGGCACCCATTAACTTATGTCTCACATTTTACTATTAATATTTACTTATCCAGAAAAAAACTCAAAAACTTTTCGTTTTGCAGTGTGGTCTAGAACTCCATGAGGGGTGTGCTTTACAACTATGTATGAAACTAGCCAGTTGCTCTTGCTGCTTTGACATAGAACTATACCCATAGGTGTCCTGATCCTGAGATTACTTGAGCTTTAGCATGGCAGGGCATTATGATTTTGACTATATTCCAGAACATATTTAGGATTATACCCTCCTCTGTTCTGTAAGCTAATAATTTAAATTGGTTAGTCTATTCCACAGAAAAGCTTTAAATTTATTTAACTGATCAAAATTATGAAATTATAGCAAGAATTGAGAATTTACAGTGTCCTGAGACCTGGACATTGTGTGCTGTGGGTCATCTACATTGTTGGCTAGTTCATTCTACTTTCCCAAGCAGCTTTCCTGCCTGGGTGCATTATCTCAGAAATGAGCAACAACAACAGAAGGAAGTGATTCAAGTTTTTTACATAAGAGTACATGGCCATTTTAGCCTAAGTAGTATAGAAATGGACTAAAGTTATACCTTTTCACACAAAAGAATCATTCTATGTGCTCTTACATGGAGCATTCTAAAACCTGTAAAACGATTCAGCACAAGCCTGGAGAGCTAACAAAGAATATCTTCCCTATTCCCCAAGGCTATTGTGAGTTTGGGGGATAGCCCTTCAAAGTGAGATCAAAGCTGCCTGTGGTTATTTGAAAAATGGAGTAAATGTTCATGTATTTTTTTACAGTGCATAAATATTTTAAGTAGCCTTGAGATACTTTGGAGTGAGGGAGCTTTCGAATTATACGAAGCAGGCTCTGAGACACAGCTTTAGTGCATATCCTGTCACTCTTGTTCTCAAGAAGAGGTGCCACACAATGAATGAAAACAGTCTTCATCCAGAGAGGCACTGCTGACATTTGTTATCACTGCTGCCTCTTAACACGTGCTATATGTGTCCACCTTGAGATGAGGGCCAGTTCCCCCAGATGTAGCTGGTCAACGGAACATGGTGGAACAATTGGTGAGGAGTGTTTTCTGGGGTTTTTTGTTCTCTTTAGTGAGCAAGAGAGACAGGAAGAGTTATGATGAGAAGCATCAACACGAAGTTATGGTATTTTAGTTGTTCACTGGTTATTTCTCATATGTGCCTTGACCAGAGGGCTCCAGCCAAATCAGTGACCTCTTGCTCAAGACAGCAACCTTTGGGCTTCAAGCCAGCGACCCCATGCTTAAGCTGGCAAGCCTGTGCTCAAATTGGATGAGCCCACACTCAATCTGGTACCTCGGTGTTTCAAATCTGGTTTCACACATCGACACTGTCCACTGAACCAGTCAGGCAGTGAGGAATTTAAGAACAGTTTTCATTAGTAATCTAAACTTTAGATGTTAGCTGATAAATTATTGTTTTTAATTTGGTGCGAAGAATGACTTTGTCAAATGAGAAGTCCTGGGTTTGCCAAATCCTAGTAGGTTTACCCTAGAATGAGTAAATGTATAGAGATTTCTGGTGTCATGTCCTTAGGTCTTGTGAACAATGGCTTTTTGTACTTGCTGTTCTCCAGTTCACATCCAGCAGACCAATTTATAAACAAGTCTTGACAGTGTGTTAACATGATGAGATGAAATGGAAAGTGTTCCTTTGACACAAAAGCCCTTTACTTGAGGGGTTCTGCAGGGTTAAGGACATTTTTCTACTCCAAATGGTTTCATTGTGTTCTCTATAAGGGGTATAATTGTTTACTAATGACATTTGAGCTGAGATAATTGAACTACATCACTTGAGCAATAAAAACTTGATAGTCTCTGCCTTTTACAGCAATTAATGTATGTCTAGGGTAGGATACGACAAAGAAAAGGCTGGTTACAGTCACCATTCATAAAAAGGAAAATTTGAAGGACACAGGTTTGAAAGTATTGTGGTGTTCCGAAGCAGGATTTACACAAGGCTAACTTGGGTGTATAGCTCTGCCTATTTCCTCTGAAAGTTCCCTTTGTAGGCGGAACTTCGCTGAATGGATTCTGTTGAAATCCTGTTAAAATAATGTTTCTTCCAGCTGAGAAAGAATGCCCTGCTTTCAGGTTTGCAAGTGTGGAGGTCACTTTGTTGGGGAAGTGCTCCCTAACCTGCTACTTGACTTGACCTAATCTTTGTTTTACTTCGGTTTTATGCGCCATCTTTGATGAACTTGAAATGTTATTTCTTGGTAATCAAATTCAGTCCAGGAAATATATATATATTTTTTCATAGTTGCAGCACTTTAATTGTTCATTGATTGCTTCTTTTTTTTTTAATTTATTTTTTATTAACTTTAATGGGGTGACACCAATAAATCAGGGTACATATGTACCATGAAAACATCTCCAGATTATCTTATCATTCAATTGAGCTGCATACCCATTACCCAAAGTCAAATTGTCCTCTCTCACCTTCTATCTGGTTTTCCCTGTACCCCTCCCCTTCTCCCTATTCCACCCTCCCTTCCCTTCCCCCATCCCGTGACCACCACACTCTTGTCCATGTCTCATAGTCTCACTTTAATGTCCCACCTATGTATGAAATCATGCTGTTCTCAGTTTTTCTTTTTTTCTGATTTACTTATTTCACTCCGTATAATGTTATCAAGGTACATCCATTTTGTTGTAAATGATCCGATGTCATCATTTCTTATGGCTGAATATTGTTCCATAGTATATATATACCAAAGCTTTTTAATCCACTCGTCTTCTGACGGACACTTGGGCTGTTTCCAGCTCTTGGCTATTGTGAACAATGCTGCCACAAACATGGGGGCGCATTTCTTCTTTTCGAACAGTGTTATGGTGTTCTTAGGGTATATTCCTAAAAGTGGGATAGCTGGGTCAAAAGGCAGTTCGACTTTTAATTTTTTGAGGAATCTCCAAACTTTTCCACAGTGACTGCACCAGTCTGCATTCCCACCAGCAGTGCAGAAGGGTTCCCTTTTCTCCTCATCCTCGCCAGCACTTGTTCTGTGTTGTTTTGCTGATGAGCGCCATTCTGACTGGTGTGAGGTGATATCTCATTGTTTTAATTTGCATTTCTCTAATAATTAGTGATGTTGAGCATTTTTTCATATGTCTTTTGGCCATCTGTATGTCTTCTTTGGTAAAATTTCTATTCATTTCTTTTGCCCATTTTTTGATTGGATTGTTTGTCTTCCTGGTGTTGAGTTTTATAAGTTCTTTATAAATTTTGGTTATTGACCCCTTATCAGACGTGCTGTCGAATAAGTTCTCCCATTGTGTAGTTTGTCTTTTTATTCTGTTCTTATTGTCTTTAGCTGTGCAAAAGCTTTTTAGTTTGATGTAGTCCCATTTGTTTATCTTGCCTTTTATTTCATTTTCCCGTGGACATAAATCGGCAAATAAATTGCTGCTACAGATGTCGGAGAGCTTGCTACTTATGTTTTCTTCTAAGATGTTTATAGTTTCACGGCTTATGTTTAAGTCCTTTATCCATTTTGAATTTGTTTTTGTGCATGGTGTAAGTTGATGGTCTAGTTTCATTTTTTTGCAGGTAGATGTCCAGTTTTCCCAGCACCATTTGTTAAAGAGGCTGTCTTTACTCCATTGTATGTTCTTTCCTCCTTTGTCAAATATCAGTTGTCCATAAAGCTGTGGGTTTATTTCTGGGTTTTCTGTTCTGTTCCATTGATCACTGTGCCTGTTCTTATGCCAGTACCAGGCAGTCTTGAGTATAATGGCCTTGTAGTAAACCTTGATATCCGGAAGAGTGATGCCTCCTGCTTTATTTTTTCTTTTTAAGATTGCTGAGACTATTCGTGTTCTTTTTTGGTTCCATATAAATTTTTGGAATATGTGTTCTATATGTTTGAAGTATGTCATTGGTATTTTAATTGGTATTGCATTGAATTTATAAATTACTTTGGGTAATATAGACATTTTAATGATGTTTATTCTTCCTAGCCATGAGCACGGTATATGCTTCCACTTGTTTGTATCTTCCTTGATTTCTATTATCAATGTTTTATAATTTTCCGAGTACAAGTCCTTAACCTCCTTGGTTAAATTTACTCCTAGGTATTTTATTTTTTTGGCTGCAATAGTGAAGGGGATTGTTTCCTTAAGTTCTTTTGCTGACAGTTCATTGTTTGTATATAGAAATGCCTCTGATTTCTGGGTATTAATTTTATATCCTGCCGCCTTGCTGAATTCATTTATAAGGTCCAGTAGTTTTTTAACTGAGACTTTAGGGTTTTCTATGTACAATATCATATCATCTGCAAATAGTGACAGTTTTACTTCTTCTTTTCCAATTTGGATGCCTTTTATTTCTTCTTGTTGTCTGATTGCTGTAGCTAGGACTTCCAGAACTATGTTGAATAAAAGTGGTGAAAGTGGGCAACCCTGCCTGGTTCCTGATCTTAAGGGGATTGCTTTTAATTTTTGTCCATTTAGTATGATGTTTGCTGTGGGTTTGTCGTAGATGGCCTTTATCATGTTAAGGAATGTTCCTTGTATTCCCACTTTATTGAGAGTTTTAAGCATGAATGGGTGCTGGATTTTATCAAATGCCTTTTCTGCATCTATTGAAATTATCATGTGATTTTTGTCGTTCCTTTTGTTTATGTGATGAATCACATTGATTGATTTGCGAATATTGAACCAGCCTTGCCTCTCCAGAATAAATCCCACTTGGTCATGGTGTATGATTTTTTTCATATATTGCTGAATCCGGGTGACTAATATTTTGTTGAGAATTTTAGCATCTAAATTCATCTGGGATATAGGCCTATAATTTTCTTTCTTTGTGTTGTCTTTGCCCGGTTTTGGGATCAGAATTATGCTCGCCTCATAAAAGGAGTTTGGAAATCTGCCTTCCTCTTGAATTTTTTGAAATAGCTTGAGGAGGATAGGAGGTAGTTCTTCTTTGAATTTTTGATAGAATTCACTTGTGAAGCCATCAGGCCCAGGACTTTTCTTTTTTGGGAGTTTTTTGATAACTGTTTTAATCTCCTCTGTTGTAATTGGTCTGTTTAGGTGTTCTGATTCTTCCAGATTGATTTTTGGAAGTTTATATGATTCAAGAAATTCGTCCATTTCATCTAGATTGTCTAATTTTTTGGCATAGAGTTCTTCATAGTATTTTCTTACAATGCTTTGTATCTCTGTTGTATTAGTTGTAATTTCTCCATTGTCCTTTCTAATTTTATCTATTTGAGACCTCTCTCTTTTTTTCTTGGTGAGTCTAGTTAAGGGTTCATCAATCTTGTTTACCTTTTCAAAGAACCAACTTCTGGTTTTATTGATCCTCTGTATTATTTCCTTAGCCTCTATGTCATTTATTTCTGCTCTGATCTTTATTATTTCCTTCCTTCTACTTGTCCTGCATTTTATTTGTTGTTGTTTTTCAAGTTCTTTTAGCTGCAGGGTTAAGTTGCTTATATGTTCTTTTTCTAGCTTCTTATGATATGCCTGTAGTGCAATGAACTTCCCTCTCAGAACTGCTTTTGCTGTGTCCCATAGATTTTGAGTTGACGTATGCTCATTATCATTTGTTTCTAGAAACTTTTCTATTTCTCCTTTGATGTCAATGTTAATCCGTTCATTATTTAATAACATGCTATTTATTTTCCAAGTGTTTGAGTATTTTTCAGTTTTTCTTTTGTGGTTAATTTCTAGTTTCATGCCATTGTGATCAGAGAAAATGCTTGATATAATTTCAATCTTCTTAAATTTGTTGAGGCCTTTTTTGTGTCCTAACATGTGGTCTATCCTAGAAAACGTACCATAAGCGCTTGAGAAGAATGTATATTCTACTGCTTTAGGGTGAAAAGTTCTGAATATATCTATTAAATCAAGTTGATCTAGTGTATCCTTTAAGTCTGCTGTTTCTTTATTGATTTTCTTTCTTGTGGATCTATCCAGTGTTGTTAATAGGGTATTGAAATCCCCTACTATGATAGTATTACTGTTAATCTCGCCCTTAATGTCCATCAAAGTCTGCTTTATGAATGTCGGGGCTCCTATATTTAGTGCGTAGATATTTATAATAGTTATATCTTCCTGTTGAATTGTTCCCTTTATCATTATGTAGTGTCCTTCTTTATCTCTTACTACAGTCTTTGTTTTAAAGTCCATTTTGTCAGATATAAGTACTGCTACCCTGGCTTTTTTTTCATTTCCATTTGCATGAAGTATTTTTTTCCACCCTTTTACCTTCAGTTTATGTGCATCTTTTGTTTTAAGGTGTGTCTCTTGTAGACAGCATATGTATGGGTCCTGTTTTTTTATCCACGCTGCTGCTACCCTATGTCTTTTGATTGGATCATTTAATCCATTTACATTTAAGGTTATTATTGATATGTAGTTGTTTATTGCCATTTTATTCTTTAAAGCTGTATTTTTTTTTTTTTTTTTTGCTATATTCTTTTCTCCCTTTGAACTGTTCACACTAGGCCCCTTAGAATCTCTTGCAGGATTGGTTTGGTTTTAATGAATTCCTTGAGGTTTTCTTTGTCTGGAAAGCTCTTTATTTCTCCTTCAATTTTAAACGTTAGCCTTGCTGGATAGAGTAGTCTTGGTTGTAGGTTCTTGTTCTGCATTACTTTGATTATATCTTGCCATTCCCTTTTGGCCTCAAGTGTTTCTGTTGAGAAGTCCGATGTCATCCTAATGGGGGCTCCTTTGTAGGTGAGAGTCTTTTTTTCTCTAGCAGCTTTTAAGATTTTTTCTTTATCTATTAGCTTTGGTATTTTAACTATGATGTGTCTTGGTGTAGATCTTTTTGGGTTTCTCTTTAATGGGGTTCTGTGTGCCTCTTGAACATGTAGAATGTTTCTCAGCCTTAATTTAGGGAAGTTTTCTGCTATGATTTGATGGAACAAAGTTTCCATTTCCTGTCTTCTTTCCTCTTCTTCAGGTACCCCTATGATACGAATGTTGTTTCTCTTCAGGTTGTCACAGAGCTCCCTTAGAGTTTCCTCACATTTTTTGAATCTCTTTTCCTTTTTTTTCTCTGCTTCTGTAATTATGTTTATTGTGTCCTCTAACTCACTGATTGGATCCTCAGCGTGATTCATCCTGCTTTTAATTCCTTCCAATGTGGTCTTCAGTTCTGATACTGTATTTGTCATTTCTGTCTCATTCTTTTTTATTATTTCAATTTCATTTTTTATACTTGTTATCTCTTTATTTAGGTGCTCATAGTGACTATCCATTGTTGCTCTAATTTCTTTGAACATCGTAACTATCATTATTCTAAAGTCTGCTTCTGGTAGTTTGGTTATATCTGGTTCATTCAGGTCCTTCTCTGGGGATTTCTCTTGGTTGATTTGGTTTGCATTCCTCTGCCTGCCCATTTTATCTGAGTGTAAGCAAGTTGTGGCCACTGGAGTCCAGTATGTGTTGCCTTTGTGTTCTCTAGGTGTGGTCTGTCTGCAGGCTTGCCACCCCCTCTGCCGCTGCCTAGGGCGGTTGGGTGTGGGCGTTTCCAGCGCCGGCTCACTGCAGCTATTGCTGTGGTTTCTGCCTCTCCTTTGCGGGAGGGGCTGTCACTCAAGTCTCTAGCGTTAGCACCCAGGGCAGAGGTGAGCACCTTTGCTCAGCTGCAGAACCGGCCTTTTTCCGGAAGGCTTACGCCCAGCCCCCTCAGTCAGAGCCTGCTCGCCACCGTTTTGTGGGTTGGGCGGGGCTTTTGACGTGCTCTCAGCTGTGAGCCTTTGCCGGTCCAGAATTTAGCCCCGCCCTCGAGGCCAGGGCCCTCCTGCGCAGGGACTGAAACCGAAAACCGGGGATTATTGGGCTGGGCGTGTTTGCTGGCGTGCGCACAGCGGCTAGCTTCCGGTCGTTCCGCCCCCACGCTCGGAGCAAGCTCGGGCATGTAGAGTGGTACTCCGCAGTTTCCCCGGCCGGGCAGGGAGAGCAGCGTGAGCTCAGCCGGGAACTTCCACTGGTCTCAGTGTCTCCCTCGCCCCCGTCTTAGGAGCCCGCTCGCGCCCACAGATGGCACACCGCGGTTTCTCCATCTGGGCGGGGTTGGCAGCGTAAGCTCAGCCTCGGGCCCCTCGCCTGTCCCTGGTCTTAGCCCCGTGCCCGTGGTCAGGGCAGGCTAGCGCAGGGTCACAGGGCTGATCTCTGCCTGTATTTTTCCCCAGAAGTGGGATCACAGGCGGCCTGCAGCTGCCGGACAGCTTTTGCGCGTCCCCTCCGCCCCTGCTAGGCTAGCCCAAGCCCACACTGTTACGCCCACACTGACAGGACCGCGTTTCGGCCTCCTGTCCCAACCATAGGCTTCAGCAACCTCAGGGGGCTAGAAATGCCCTAAGTCTCCACACTGTAGGCTTGGGAGCTCCCTCCCTCTAAGCAGGTCTGCTCTAATACCGCGGGAGAGCTTGTTTGGCTAGTGTCCTGTCTCCCTTTGCTGGTATTGCTAGTTCCAGGGGAAATATTTGTTTTCGATTAGGGAAGTGACTTAACCCATGGGTCGGGGTGGCTGTCCCTCCGAGTGTCTCCATGCCTTCAGTCCACTCTTTGTTCCCGCTGCTCTGTTCCTCTCCTCTGTCCCAGTTCCCCGGAGCCCCGGGTGCGTGGTTGTGAGAGAGGCTTTCTGAGCTGTCCCTTTAAAAAGATTTTTGGGTCTGAGAAGACTCTCTCTTTTTCACAAATAGTATCCTCACTTGCTTCACAGCTCGATACTGTCCAAACGCCTCTTCTAGGCTCTGGGACTGCAGTCTGAGGCTTGGTTCCTGGGACCCAGGTTCTTCCCTCTCCGCCAAACTCTCCTCCCGCCACGCGGATCTCTCCGGGCTGCCGTTTGCTCCGGGGAGCTGGGCAGCCCTCTTCGCGTTTTCGCTATTCCTACCAGTCTCAATGTGGCTTCTGCAGTGTTCCTTGGTTGAAGAGTCCACTTAGTTTAGCTCAAAGTTGGTTTATCCAGATGATGGTTCTTAAAATTGAGTTATAATCCACTTTGGTTCTGGGAGTTGGAAGTTGGTACGTCTGCCTACTCCATCCAGGAAATATTTTTGAACATCCACTATGTAGGAGACTGTGCTAGACCTTGGTAGGGTTACAGAACACTTTGAAATTATAGTTTAGCACAGAGATAGCCCTGAACATTATTAACCCAAGTGCAGGGTGGTGTGTATTTTGGGTTGTAATGGATGTGGGAAAGTAAGACTTAGCTCAGATTTAGAAAATATAAATATTCTTTGCTCTTCATCAAGTAACAATTAAAGCCAGCTGCAGAGTTAATAGGAACCAATATTTCTTACAAGGACATGCTGCAACTGTAACATGTCATAACTCCTTTGGGCGACTACTGGTTTCTTACTTGCTGAGAAACTTTGCTCTCTGAAATCACAGACTATCAGAAATTTTGCTATTTGAAATTATGTCAGTAAGAATGAAATGAAATAACCCACTGTAACATAACTTACTTTGACACTGAAAAATTGCCTCTATTCCCAAATGAGGTGCAGAGCCTCAGAAAAGGGGTTTGGGGACACAACATTCCACATCTGAACTTTGTAGTATCCAAGGATACAGAACCCTAGGTCCAATTTGTGGTCCTAATCTGAGGTTCAGCCCTTTACACACAGTCCTGCTTTGCTCTGAGCCCATCACAATGCTGATTTACTTAAATTTCACCCTTACCCATGTAAAGCAAAATTAATTTTAGATTGTAACAAAAAAAAATCATTTATTTGAGCAAAAAAGGAGCTGCAACGTGGAAAACACAGTCAGCAACCTAAATTGTGCTCCACTGATACAAGGGGAGGCTTCCCGCCCAGGTTTTCCATTAGGGTTGTGTAATGCAGATGACACATCCAACCTGTGCAGTTCTGATTGCGCGAGGCAGGTCTCGGCTGGTTGGTAGAAAGACAGCCAGGTTTTCCCCACAGCAGTTGACCAGATGGTGTAACAAGTGGGGCATAGTGTCAGAGTGGAGAGTTCAGTCTGATGTGAGCACCTGTCAGCAAATGGTCACGTTGTTACTCATTAAAAATTGGGCCCTTGGTTGACCATGGGGAATCTCAGTAGATAAATTCCTTTTCAGGGTTTACATAATTATCTTTTCAGGGTCCATACCCCAAATCTTGTAATTTTTACATTTCCTCCTTGTGCAGTCTCCTTCATAGTAATGGGCGCATAAAGTTGACTTTGTCAGACTATTGGCTTGCTCCTGAAGTCAGAAGCTGTCGGGCTGGGACAGAACTGCATTCCATGTGTAAAGCACAAAAGGGTGGAGAAACTGATTTTAACTGAGTTATCAGGTACGCTTCAAGAAGCCATTGCATTAATAATTTACTAGATGTTGACAACTTTTAACAGTTTATTTAATACAGATATTCGATCATTTTTTTCATTTTGACAACTCTCAATTTATCATTAAATATGTGTGTAATGTACTTACATAATGTACATATTACATACATGACTGTATCCTGCTTTTTCATTTTTAATGGTTTTGTGTGTGGATACTTTTCTTTCACAAAATAATTATATCTTCTTGGAGGGTGGAATCTGTGCTTAAAATTCCACGTGATTTTTTCCCCCAATGTCTTGACCATATAGATGTTCATTAAATACTTTCCACATTGAATCAAAGAAGCCTCACATCTTAGCGATTTCCTTGAGCCTTTACCCAAATTGGAAACCTAACAGATTGTGGTATTCTCTTCATCACAATCCCACCACTGCCTTATAAAGTACAAATTGCCCTTAGACAATGAAGCAGTGCGTAATTGAAGCATTTTATAGCTCCATTTGTCTGCAGTCACCTAAATGTCAAGGGATAGATGTGTTTGTTATAATGTGTGGTGAGTGCAGATAGGCCCCCCATTAGCAGTATCATTAGAGATCAAGTAGGTACACAGGAACTCAAAGAGGTGATAAGCTGTCAGATTCCACTCTAAAAAAATACAGATAGTCATTTGTTGTTGAAAATGGGCAGAGGTAAATGCAGATCTGCGTATCTGCAACTGAATGGGAGCAGCTGCCCAGTGGAGGAGGGCTCCCATTGGAGCTGGGCTCCCCTGTTGAGATCTCTCATTAAAAATCTGGAGTACTGTCTATAAGTGGCCTGTCCATCCAGTAAGGGAGCTGGTGCCCCCCTCCTGTCATAGTCCCTGCTTTGAGTCCATTATAGGACTCAATAATCCCATCAGCCTGTGGGTGGTAGGGGGCATGTACTTCCAGTCCACCTCTAGGTCTTGAGTCCATTGCCTCACCATTGAACCCATGAAATGGGTAGCAATGTCACTTTCAAGGACCAGTGGCTGCCCGTACACAATACTCAGGCAGTCTAGAGCCTGTATGACTGCCCTTTGGTCTGGGTTACAGACAGGGTAAGCAGCAAGCAAACCGGTGGCAGTATCTACACATGGGACTGCATACTGGTACCTGCCTGTCCGACTTTGGTAAGGGTCCACTGATGTCTATCTGCCACCAGGTCAGTGGAACACCACCTCTATTGATCTGTCCAGGTGACACCAGTGGTCTCCGTGGGTGCTCCTTGGAACACACTGCACATTGCTCACAGCTGCAAGTACCTCTGCATAGAACACAAGGCAAGTTCCACGCGTTAACCGTAGCCCACATAGTTTTCTGTCCCGCATGGAGCAGGTGCTGGTGGAGCCACTGCACCACATCACCTGCAGGTGTAGTCTCTAACCATCTCACCCTTGCCAACATACCTGCCTCATCCTTCCCAGGATGGGCTAGAGGGGCATACCCCGTGACATGATATACTGTCACCTGCTTCTGGTGTCCTATTTTCCTAAGTGCTGCCACATGGCCTGACCCTGTAGTGGATAGTGCATTACCATCCACTGGTTAATGTGCCAAGTAGCAATCCAGAGGGTCAGTCTACGATAGATAGCCCAGCTGTTGGTACAAATCACCAGAGGTGAAGGTTCATTATGGGCAACTAGCCATATGGCTCTTAATTCCACCTTTTGGCTGCTTTGGTCTGTACCGGTGTCCATCCAAATAGTCTCAGTGGCCGGATGGAAGGGTATGGCCATCCACTTGGCAGGTTGGCTTCTACTAGAACCATCAGTATACCAGGCATCCTCGGGGATGGGCACCCGCCCCTCCTGGTAGGGACTGACTTCAGGTTCTGCCTCCTGGGCCCCAGCTGCACCTGACTAAGGTCACACAGGTGACTGGACCCAAGACTTTCCTGCAGTTCTGCTTTCAATGGGCTGGTGCTAAGAGTGCAGTGTTGTTGTAAGTATGCATCCCACTTGGCCAGGGTGGAGGTTTGGGCTATTCCACTACAAGGTTTGGTAGTGGTACGGCCTTAACCTCCCTATCCTGCAATAGGGTATATGGTTTTGACCATAACTGGAGTTGTGGTTGTAATACTCTCAGTGGCCAGGAGGGCAACATACACAGTTGCCAGCTGCTTCTCCACTAATGAGTAACGAACTTCAGCACCTTTCCACAATTGGGACGAAAACCAATTAGGTTGCCATAGGCACTCTGTCCATTGCCACAAGCCCCATCCAAACCCCTCAGGGGTTACATGGACATCCAGCTCTCAGGGCCTGGCAGGATCAAACACATTCAAGACCTGTGCCACCTTGACAGCTCTCTTAGCTGCTGCAAATGCACCTTGTGCCTGCTCAGTCCAATCCCAGCAAACCCCCTTCCAAATAAGGTGATATAAGGGGCACAGTAACTGAGCCAGATGGGGTATGAATTCTCGCCAATACCCCAACAGACCTGGGAATTCCTGTAATTGCTTTACCGTAGTGGGCACGGGGTATGCTTGGATCTTATCTATAACTGCGTCAGGGATAACCTTTGTCTTACCCGACCAGACAACTCCCAGAACTTAACAGATAACCCAGGTCCTTGTAATTTGTCCTCATTGACCGCCCGGCCACATGCTTTCACATGGGATAGCAGGGTAGGGACTGCTTGATCCAATTCTGGAAGAGAATCACTAGTTAGCATACTGTCATCGATATAATGATAAATACAAACTGCCTGTAGTTGTTTCCATTTAGCCAGGTCAGCAGCCACCAGGCCATGACACAAGGTGGGGCTGTGCAAATAGCCCTGTGGTAATAGTGTAAAGGTCCACTGCTGCCATTCTCAAGTGAAGGCAAATTGGTCTTGACTCAGCAGCTATATCAACAGAGAAAAAGATGTTAGCCAAATATGCCACAAAGTGGCATGTCCCCAACCCATGGCTTAACTGATTCACCAGGTTAGCTATTTAGGGCACAGCAGCATGCAAAGGGGGAACAACTTTATCAAGTTCCCTGTAATACACTGTCATTCACCAGGTTGCCTCTGGTTTGCACACAGGCCACACTGGGGAATTGTAAGGGCTGTGTGACAGCCAGATAGTCCCCACCTTTTCTAATTCAAGGACTGTCCCAGTGATTTATTCATAGTGGATTGGCAGGTGGTACTGCTTCGTGCTAGTCACATGCTGGGGAATTGGTAATTGCAAGGGGAAATGTACTGCATGTCCCAGCAACACTGCCTTCACAACCCAGAATTGCAGGTGGAACTCCCTGGCTGTAGTTTCCAACCACAGTCCTTGTAAGACATCTACCTCTAAAATATATTCAGGAATAGGAGATACATATACCTTATATGGCTTAGGAGGCAATCTTCCTATCCCCAATGGAATAGTTATTGGCTTCACTTGAACAGTTTGGCCCCCATAACCTTCAATGGACATTGGGGTCCCAGCAAACCATTCTGGGTTCCCATAAAGGAGGGAACATTCTGCTCTTATATCCACCAAGGCCAGTACCCATTGTATATTAGAAGGGGACCAGTGGATAGCCAGTTTCACATGGGGCTTCTGATCCCTGCCCATCTCTATTAGAGGGGTCTTTTGGCCTTCCTCCTATTCAAACTGGAACAGCAGGTCTTGGGGGTCCTCCTCTCCTTCAGCAGTCTCCATCATGTAATCTTGTAACCGTGTCACCTGCGCACCAACCATTTTATTGGTAGCTGCTCGGGCTGTTCATCTCAGCAGCTGGAACCTCTGTCCTGGTTTAAGCTGCTGCCAAAACTCCAAAAGAACTTTTTTAGGCTTGCCATCTAATTTCTCCCTATCTGCTCCAGCTGCAATCAAATTGACCCACATCTGTAGATTTGCAGGCCCATTTTTCTTGTTAGTTCGGGGTGGGGGACAGCATGGGCAGCACCCCTCACAGCTTTGTGATTTCATGCTGCCTCCAGTTCCCCCAAATCTGCTACCACGCTGATGATCTGTCCCACAAAAGGGTGCAGGATAGCCACTAGTGGCCCCAAAAGGGCTGATGGGCACTTTAGGGGATAAGATCCCTCATTCCAGCCATAAACACTTCCTTGTCTGGCCCATGGGACCCAGGGTTGGAAGCAGCATTCTTCATATCTAGTTTCCAAAGGACCCAGGGCAGTTCACTATAGCACTGCCACTAACTCACTGCCCCTGGCAAGTATTCAGCATTCTGCCAGACCGTAGAAATGGCAACCATCACCCATCTTTATATAGTATGGTTTCCTGGGTTGTCATGGCAGTTCTGAAGATGCTGCCTCAAGGAAGAGTGTGTGGTAATAGCAGCCAATTTCTCCATCTCTGTCCCGGAGAGCATGATGCCATTCACCCCTATGTCCCACAACCTCAGTAAACCAGGCTGCAAGGGGCTCAGTGGATTTCTGATTGAATTGTGCCCCCAATTCCATCAGCTCTGCCTGGGTGTAGGGCCAGACCACAGAGTGCTCCAACTACCTGGGGAGGGGGTTGTGCCTGGCCCTGAGGGACTCTTGGCTGCTGGGTTTTTACCTTCTTGGTGATCAGGCGGGCTCTGAGTCTGCAAATGGCAGTTGCAGCTCCAACTTCTTCAGAAGGGGAGGAGTTGGAAACGCCTGCTCATGCCAACTCAGAACCACTCCACTGGCATGAATGCAGCT
This sequence comes from Rhynchonycteris naso, assembly GCA_037038555.1. NCBI lineage: Eukaryota > Metazoa > Chordata > Mammalia > Chiroptera > Emballonuridae > Rhynchonycteris > Rhynchonycteris naso. The sequence continues at coordinate 105,245,310 of CM072997.1, forward strand.
CCATTTTCCAGCTCATCCTGGAGCTCTTGACTTTGGGCAGCCTCTTGCATAGAGCTCTTGGTTTCCTCTCACAGGGTTGTAAAAGGACATCCCATGGCCCCCAAAAGGACAGCCACGGGGAACCATATGCTGGAGAACAACTACTATTCCTCTACCTCACCCTTCCAGGGTGTCAGTGGCTCCATACCAATCTGCTCCAAATCCTGCTGACTATGCCAGATATAATGATGGTGGCTGAGGCCAGACAGGTTCTCACTGAATTCTGGCAGATGGTAGAGGAACTGTGGAGCCATGAGCTGTTGCTGCCAATCTGGTTTCTAATCCTTGCTGACTGTACCCAGGCTGTGCCCACAGTGCTGAGCCTGCTGTATCTTCTGCCTGGAGGCATCATGCCCACAGTTCTTGGAAGCTCAATCCTACTGTGGAATCCCCGATGAGCTGTAAAACCCCATCTCAGGGGCCTTTGACGTCACCAATGATGAGGCTGGCCAGACATCCAAGTGGAGAAGAAAATGCAGGTAAGTTCTCAGTGTCATCAATAGGTTCTTGAACCTGTGACTATAAGTGAAACGAGATATAGTGAAACAAATTTTACCATAGGCTGATTGATTTATAAATAAGAGTTAAATTCCTATGGCATAGTTCTGGTCATAAAAACATTACCAGACTCTAAATAAAGAACCAAAACATTTCTAATATTAAATGTTGACATAAATGTGAGCTGTGCCTACATTTAAGAGAGATGAATAAAGATAAATAAGATTATTTTCTAGCCCACTTATTCTAGTTTAGGGCCATGGTGGTCTGTATATTCAGCTCCGGGCATACAGTAGTACTTACCCTGGACAGGGCATGATTTGTTTGTGCCCCCTTCCTATCAACTTTCTCCCCCCCCCCCCAGCCCACCCCACCACCACAAGGCAGTCACTCTAAGTTCTATCCCCATAGATTAGTGTGCCTGTTCTGGAATTTCATATAAATAAATCCTTTACCCAACATTGTATGTGTATGATTCATCCATATTTTTGTGTATGTCAATATTTATTCCCCTTTTGTTGCTTAGTATTGCTTTTTTGTTGTTGAATACACTGGGGAACAACCATTTTTTTTTCATTTTCGGTTGCATGAGGTTTTAGAACTTTTTATATGTATTTCTGCATTGCTGATTCCAAATCTGAAATCCTTTTTTCCGTGTGTGCTCTAGTTTTTATGCAATTTTAATTTCTTTTTGTTACAGTTAATGGCATGCATTCGTTTCTAAATTGGAGTTAAAGGGCAACAACTCTTGGATTGAACATAACCACAAGGCAATTAATGTTTTACATACATCACTTTTACATAATTGTAGTTATTTTTAAATGTAAAAAATTATTATCTGATTAAAACACCCTCTTACTTTGTTTTAAGATTGAATCATGGCTTCTTCGAGTAGGCGTAAATGTAACAATAGTCCTGACACCTTCTTCTATATATGTGGCTATTACACACTTCAACGTCAAAGGTGCAATATTTCATCATTTGTGACACATGCATATATTGCCTATTTTCAAGTTCCCCTTGGAGATCAAGACAAGAATTGGGCTCCTCATATTGTGTGTCATAATTCTGAGGAAATGCTTCGTGACTGGACAAAATAAAAACACAAAGGAATGCCTTTTGGTAATCCCAGGGTTTGGCATGAACCTAAGGACCACATCAGTGACTGTTAATTCTGTCTGATCCATACAAAGTGCATTGGCAAGAAAAAAGGGCATATGATCACATATTCTAATATTCCTTCAGCAATATGACCTATTCCACACTCTGAGACACTCCCACTTCCAGTTTTCAATGGTTTTATTTCTTTTTAGGATGGAGAAAGTGAACATGGTGATCAAGTGTATTTTGATAAGATGCATGAGGAAATGGTTGTAGAATCTGAAGGGTCTTCTTCTGATGCCAAGCAGTCATTAAGCCCTCAGCAGTTTAGACAACCCGAATTGAATGACTTAGTAAGAGATTTGGACCTATCAAAGAAAGCAGCTGAGTTATTAGCCTCCAGTCTTCAAGAAAAGAATGTACTTCACCGGTCAGCTAAAGTATCCCATTTCAGGAAGTGTGAACAAATTTTTGTGGACTATTTTTCCAAAGACAAACACTTTGTTTACTGTAATGATATCAGTACTCTTCTCAGCCACCTAGGTGTTACTACTTACAGTCCAACAGAATGGTAGTTATTTCTTGACAGCTCTGAATGGTGTCTGAAATGTGTTCTCCTACACAATGGTAATGTTTATGCAGTGGTTCCAATTGATTATTCAACTCATCTGCAAGAAGATTATAATGACATAAAAATTGTTCTTGACTTAATGAAATATGAGGAGCATAACTGGATCATTTGTGGGAATCTTAAAATGGTCAATTTCCTGCTAGAACAACAGAGAGGTTTCACGAAGTATACTTGCTTTCTGTGTTTGTGGGACGGCCAAGCTCAGGAGAAACACTGGACACAGAAGGAGTAGCCAAAACATGAAGCAATGGAAGTAGGGATGCAAAATATTGTGAATGAACCTGTAGTTAATTGAGACAGGATAATTTTCCCCCCACTTCACATCAAACTTGGCTTAATGAAGCAGTTTGTTCAGGCTTTTAATAGAGAAAGTGAATGTTTTCAACATATTATTTCTGCTTTTCCTGCCTTGTCTTTCGAGAAGATAAAAGCAGGTGTATTCAATGCACCTCACATTTGAACACTCCTACATGATGAAAAATTTGCCAGGAAGATGAATAAGGAAGAGAAAGCAGCATGACAGTCTTTTGTGGCAGTTACAAAGAACTTCCTTGGCAACAAAAATGCAGAAAACTATGAACTTCTGGTTCAAAAAAGCAGAAAATTATGAACTTCTGTTGGCTTTCTGCGACATTAGATGTTACATGAGCATTAAGATCCACTTCCTGAACAGTCACGTTGATAAGTTTCCCGAAAAATTTAAAGCTGTTAGTGATGGGCAGACTACTGCTGGAGCATCAGACAAGATTGTCCTCAACAAGTACACAAACACAAAAGCTACAAATGCAAATTTTTGCCTGAATACAATTTACATAAGTTTTGTGCAAATTTTATGATTAAAATAAGTGTTTTAATATGTTCTATTTTGAAATTGTGGACAAATTCTAACGCAATCATATTTTTAGTGTATTTACTGCATAATATAAATTATTATATTTTCACAAAGATGATGCCCAAGAAGACATTCTACTTCATTATGTTAAACTAAATGTTGAAAATTTTACAATAAGATGAAAACCTAAAATCTTGAATTGCAAAAAGACTGTAGCTTACAGAGAAAAACTAATGTCAGATTTGAGATCAGCATACTTGAATTAGGTAAGAACAAGTGTTTTTGTGGATGCAACAAAAATTTTGTTCCCCAGTGTAGTATTTCAACTTTTTTATTTTTTTAAGTCTTTACCTGCCTTTGAAAGGCAAGGAAAAACAGTTGTGTTAGGCTTGCTTGCTGGTGTACTGGCTGCAAGCACTTTGCTTAATTAGTATGTGAGCATATGGCAGAGGCACTTCTGCAAAGTCTATGTAAGGCTATCGGTCCCTGCACTCAGGGAGGATGCAGATGACAAATTGTGGATTGCCTGCCTTCCTGCCACTGTGAGGGACCATTTTTTGCTGTTTCTTTGCCTGAGAAGAGGTTTCCCCTGCCTGTTTGCTCATCCGCCATTGTGAGAATCTATTAAACAGTAATGGTCCAATACTTTTTGGCTCTGCAGTTTCTCTACTGTCTGCCTGAACGCAATGAGAACCTGTCCGGCCTCGGCCACCGGCATTACACTGCCTCTCCTCTTTTCTTAAAGCATCTTCTCTTTCCTTTTGTTGCTCTCAGGTATTAAGTATGCTTTCTGCAACAAAAGCCAGAAAGGCCTTCTCTGGAGGCAAGAATGCACATGATGTTAACTGTCTTCATGGAATAGAGGAGGGGAAAGGCAACACAAAAATACACATATTAATATCACAATAAGTTAGCCTGCCATAGAATCATCCAGAGGAGGGGCTCTGAGGGTCTGGACTAGAGTGGAATGTGGGAGAGGGGGAGGGGTGGTTGTGAGAAGCCTGGTGCAGAGGCAGCATTAGCGGATTTTGGTACATAATTAGATCTGGTGGAGGTGGAGAAAGGACAATGCTTTGTAGCCTGGGTGGTGACAAAGATGACTGACTGGGTATTAGTGAAAATGCATGTTGGTGTCAATAGCAAAAATAGGCATAAAGTAAGTTTAGGATGGAAAATGATGAGTTCAGTTTGGTACCTGTTTGTTGGAGGAAAGCCAAAGCACTGAGTGACTTTCTATTCTCATCCTGAGGAAGTGAAGGTCAAGGCCAACCACTCATGACTGAAAGCAGTCACGTCCAGGGAAGGCCCAAGGGCGTGGATGTTTAGCTCAACTGGAGCTTTCTGCATTTCAGGAATCAGACAGCAGATGGTTTAGTGTTTTGTCTCAGAAAGGGCAAGAGCAATCTAAACCATTTTGCAAAACTAAATAGTAAAATTGTACACTGTAATTTGCTTGTTAGTTTCTTGTGCAAGATGACATATTTCTGCTTAATAAATTGGATAGCTAATCTCTCCAAGGCATTTCAATCCTGGAGAGATTGGGGTCCTCCACTTGCAGTATTGTTGCTGCCTCATTCCTTTGCGGCTCCTCTTCATGAGACCCTGAACATTAACAACACCTGTTGATTGTGAGGGATATATGGCAGGTGACAATGCAAGTGTCCACTGGGCAGGTGCAGATAGAAATCTGTACCTCAACAGCACCTTCAGGACTGAAGGTAAAGATCAAGCATTCACCCCTCACGAAGAGATAAATGCTGAAGTCTTGAGAAAGGAGAGTTAAAGGAGAGAAATAAGGCAAGGATAGAGCTTTGGAGAATGCCATGCAGATGGAGTCAGAGGAGAAAAGAGGGGGTGGTCATGGTATGAGGGTGGGAAGCTCAGAGAGTGGGGTGTCCTGGAAACCAGGACAGCAGAGGATATTAAGGAAATAGCTGTCAGAAATGCCAGAAGCTGCAGAGCGTTGACCAAGAAGACTGAATGAAAGGTCATTCATTCACTCTCCCAACTGGAAGGTCACTGGTGGCTTCTCAAAGACCAACTTCAGAAGAGAAATAGGAACTGAAGCATGAGTTAGTGGGTAAGGGAGGGTGCTGAGACAGATATGATCATTGTGAATAGCTTTTTCCAAGAAATGTGCACTTAAAGGAGTATAAAAGGGCCCGACTGGTGGAGGATAGCAGGAGAGGATGGAGGACAAGTTGTGTGGGTTTGTTTCCCTGAGGAGTGTTGAGCATGCCTGTGGGCTGACAGACAGTGCTTTCTGACTCCAGCTCCCAGACGAGGTAAGAGACGGTAGGATGAAAAGTGAGGGGGATGTGCTAGCTCTGGAAAAGAGTGATGAGTTGGTCCTCTCCTTGGAAAGCAGGAGAGGAGGAGAGGATGGGTGAGACATGCCAGGTGGGAATGGAGCAATTTCAACGCTAGTGGCTTATCCTCATCATGACATGGCTCCTGCAGGAATATTTTGTTCTACTTACTCTGCATATATAAAGTTTATAAATGTTCCCCTTTTGGGTTTAGGAGGTTGGATTTCAAACCAGCACACACAGAGAAGGGCTTCCCAGCTGCTCAAGGCTAGAGGTAGAGATCAGTCTCCTGAGTCAAACTGTAACCACTCCATCTTTCTGTGGCAGATGACAGCACATTGGGGGTTAGGAACCAAACCATGATGTGTTAACAAGAGACATGAGGCACATGTCCTTTGATCAGATTATCAGGGGTAGAATTGCCCAGCGTTAATGTTTGGGATTAGCATTGGCTGAGGAGGTTGGCAAGGTGAACCTGGGGCATGTCAGACTTTGAATTCAGAGTGCTTCCTGTTTGTGTTAATTTTCAATGAACACAAATTATATTTGCAGCACAAAGGGACTCCCAGATGATGGAAAGGGCTTCATAGCTAATGAGATGATTGTAAGCACGCGGTCTACCCAGGCTAGCGCCATCCTGCAGCCCTGAGTGCTCATCGACGGGTGGTACGGGAGGCTGCTAGATCTTTTACTTGACCTCAGGCTCCTGGCTATATTCTGGAGGGTTGAAATTACTAGAAATCTGGCTACTTCTTAAAAGCGCTGTTAAGTTTCTTAAAAACCTTAGCAAGTATTCTATTTGGCTAATGTAACAGTCCCAAATATGTACAGATTGAAACTGATATGAATATATTTGCTGATTTTCTAGGCAGATGACACTGGTCTTAAGGCTCCTCCACTCATTAACATCGTGTTGGTTTTTCTATTCAATATCATAGATTTTATTATTGATACCTTTAGAAAAAAAAAGCCACTTCCCAGCTTCCTTGCCCACAACACATCTATGGATCTTAAGATTTTTTTTTGTCCATTCCTTCTGTTAACATGGCCTAACCCCAAACTATTTGTGGTGGGTGCTACAGGTGTTAACATACAAAAGAATAAACAATATATCTAAGAGGCTATCTTTCTGGAAGATCACTCAAGGACACTAAATTTTCTAAATGTTTAGAAATCAATTCCTAAAATTTTATCAATGAACACTGAGTGAAGACACTTCAGAAACTGAGGCTGCAGCAGTGTGACTCCTTCCAGCCTTCACCTTCTCCCATCCCACCATGGTCCTGGTCTTTTCTGTGTATGATTTTCCTCTGCCTGGAGTTGGTTGGGAAACAGCACTGAGTCCCTGAAAGATGTGCTCCAGGCCTCTGGGAACCCCCATACTCGATAGCAGATGGTGGCAAATTAAACTGGCAATGGAAAAAGCCAGAGAATTCCTGGCCCTCTGCTAAAGAGTCCAGTGGGATAGAGGCAGGGAGGACACAGAACTGGAAAGTAGCCCAAACTTTCAGTACTCTGAATCAATTTGCTCAATAAACACTCCCTGTTGGTAAAGCTATTCCAGACTACAGGTTCATGCAAAGATCACAGACCTGCGTTTTGTCCCTAAATTAGTAAAACTGAACACATGGAGGGGCTCAAAAACAGTTGTAGGCTGGGTAGCAGTAGGAACAAAGGCGAAAATTATATCAGCCCACCCTTATCCTCGGTGTCACTTTCATTGATTTCAGTTACCTGCAGCCAACCAAGATCTGAAAATATTCAGTGAAATATTCTAAAAATAAACAATTCATAAGCTTTAAATTCTAGCATGTTGAGAAGCACAATAAAATCTCTTGAGTCCCAGTAGTTCCTGCTCGGATGTGACTCATCCTTTTGTCCATCATCTTCCCACTATAGACACTCTTGCTTCTGCCTGTCAGTCACTTCATAGCCCTCCTGGTTATCAGATAGACTGTGGTGGTATTACAGTGAAGCCAAAAAGTGCTTCCTCTAAATTAAAAGGTGAGTACAGTACACTTAAACATCGAGAGAGAGAGAGAGAGAGAGAGAGAGAGAGAGAGAGAGAGAGAAAGAGAGAGAGAGAGAGAGCATATTCACAGAACTTTTATTATGGTATATTCTTATAATTGTCCTATTTTATTAGTTACTGTTTTATTTTACTTTTATTCTTTTCTTTTTTATAGCAAGAGAGAGAAACTGAGAGACAGGTAGGGAGAGAGATGAAAAGCCTCACCTCATAGTTGCGGCACCTTAGTTGTTCATTGATTGCTTCTCATATGTGCCTTGACCGGGGTGGGGGTGGGGGGCTTCTGCCAAGCCAGAGACCTCTTGCTCAAGCCAGCGACCTTGGGCACAAATCATCAACCTTGGGCTTCAAGCCAGCTACTATGGGGTCATGTCTATGATTCCACGCGCAAGCTGGTGACCTCATGCTCAAGCTGGTGAGCCCACACTCAAGCCGGAGTCCTCAGAGTTTTAAACCGGGGTCCTCAGCATCCCAGGTGGATGCTCTATACACTGTGCCACCACCTGGTCAGGTTATTAGTTACTGTTTTAAATCTCTTACTGTGCCTAATTTATAAATTAAACTTTATTTTATATATATATATATATATAATAAAGTTATATATATATGAAAAAAACATAGTGTATATAGGTTTCAGTACTATCAGAGGTTTCAGGCATCCACTGGGCATCTTAAAATGTACCCCCATAGAAAAGGGGAGGGCTACTGGAAAGCCATGACACAATTATGTAGTAATGTGTGTTGAATGGTAAGTCTTTTTTTTTAAGTTTTTTAAAATTAATTTTAATGAGGTGACATTAATAAATCAGGGTACATACGTTCAAAGAAAACATCTCCAGGTTATCTTGTCATTCAATTATGTTGCATACCCATCACCCAAAGTCAAATTGTCCTGTCACCTTCTATCTGGTTTTCTTTGTGACCCTCCCCTCTCCCCTCTCTTTCCCTCTCCTCCCTCCCTCCACCCCGTAACCACCACACTCTTGTCCATGTCTCACAGTCTCACTTTTATGTCCCACCTATGTATGAAATCATGTTTTACTTATTTCACTCCATATAATGTTATCAAGGTCCATCCATTTTGTTGTAAATGATCCGATGTCATCATTTCTTAAGGCTGAGTAGTATTCCATAGTATATATGTACCAAAGCTTTTTAATCCACTTGTCCTCTGACGGACACTTGGGCTGTTTCCAGATCTTCGCTATTGTGAACAATGCTGCCACAAACATGGGGGCGCATTTCTTTTTTTCGAACAGTGCTATGGTGTTCTTAGGGTATATTCCTAAAAGTGGGATAGCTGGGTCAAAAGGCAGTTCGATTTTTAATTTTTTGAGGAATCTTTATACTGTTTTCCACAGTGGTTGCACCAGTCTGCATTCCCACCAGCAGTGCAGGAGAGTTCCCGTTTCTCCACATCCTCGTTAGCACTTATTCTGTGTTGTTTAGCTTATGAGCACCATTCTGACTGGTGTGAAGTGATGTCTTATTGTTGTTTTAATTTGCATTTCTCTAATGATTAGTGATGTTGAGCATTTTTTCATATGCCTATTGGCCATCCGTATGTCCTCTTTGGAGAAATTTCTATTTATTTCTTTTGCCCATTTTTTGATTGGATTGTTTGTCTTCCTGGTGTTGAGTTTTATAAGTTCTTTATAAAATTTTGGTTATTAACTATCAGATGTATTCTCTTATATGTTCTCCCATTGTGCGGTTTGTCTTTTTATTCTGTTCTTATTGTCTTTAGCTGTGCAAAAACCTTTTAGTTTGATATAGTCCCATTTGTTTATCCTGCCTTTTATTTCATTTATCCATAGAGATAAATCGGCAAATGCAGTGTGTCTGTAAAGTTGTGGTGCACTCTTGACCAGTCACAGGAAAGCAACAAAAAATGACAGAAATGTAAAATCTGCACCAAATAAAAGGAAAACTCTCCCAGTTTCATACCTATTCAGTGCAGTTTGATGTGGGCTCCATTTGTTGCCCTATGCACATCCAAACGATAGTGAAGTTCTTGCCACAAACAGGTTAGGACGTCTGGTGTAACAGAGTGAATAACGTCTGTGATTCTCTCTTTTAAGTGATTAATGTCATTGATATGTTCAATGTACACATGTTGCTTCACATAACCCCAAAAGTAAAAGTCTAAGGGCATCAGTTCTGGGGATCGTGGTAGCCATGGCTTGACAGAACCCCTGCCTATCCACCCCCAGGGGAATTTTCTATCCAGAAACTCATGAACAATAGTGGTGTAGTGTGGAGGAGCGCCGTCCTGTTGAAAGAGGACACCTTCTGGAAATTGTGGCACTGCATACAATTCCAACACGTCAGGATAGGTGTTTGCTTTCACAGACTGTTCCATGAAAAAATATGGGCCTATCACCTTATCATCATGCATCAGGCCACACCACACGTTCGCTTTAGGGGTGTTACGTTCGTACTCAATGTAGGCATGAGTATGCTCAGCAGCTCATATTCGGACGTTATGGCGATGAACATGTCCACAGATATGGAAGGTCGCTTCATCGCTAAACACAATCTTCTGCAAAAATCTTGCATCATTGTCGATCTCATGAAGCATATCTGTAGCAAACGTGCATCGTGTGGGTCTATCCGCCAGTTTGATTACGTGCAACAGCCACAATTTGTACTCCGTAAAACAGAGACGTTTCTTTAACACCTTATGAACTGTAGTCTTGCTTAGGTGTAATTGTCGAGCACACGCATGCACAGATTTTTTAGGGCTCCTTAGGTAGCTATCCCATATAGCCTCTACAGACTCATCACTAACTGATGGCCTACCATAACGGGGTTTCTCCACCAAACTGCCTGTTTCCTTAAACTGCTTATCCCACCAAGTAATGTTATTCCTTTGTGGTGGCGCTTCATTATAAAGGCGCCAATATTCACGTTGCACTTTGGTCACAGATTCAAATTTAGCGAGCCACAGAACACACTAAACTTTCCTCTGTATCGTCCACATCTGTACTGGCATTGCTGTGGGCTGCTCCGCTGTATACATGGTGTTACGTCATCATCTGCGCATGCGCACATGCTGCCACATCATCCTACAGAAACTGGGAGGGTTTTCCTTTTATTTGGTGCAGATCTCACACTTCTGTCTTCTATTGTTGCTTTCCTGTGACTGGTCAAAAGTGCACCATGACTTTATGGACATACTGTATATTGCTGCGACAGATGTCCGAGGGCTTACTGCCTATGTTTTCTTCTAAGAAGCTTATGGTTTCATGGCTTACATTTAAGTCTTTTATCCATTTTGAGTTTGTTTTTGTGAATCTTATAAGTTGATGGTCTAGTTTCATTTTTTTGCAGGTAGATGTCCAATTTTCCCAACACCATTTGTTAAAGAGGCTGTCTTTACTCCATTGTATGTTCTTTCCTCCTTTGTCAAATATCAGTTGTGCATAAAGGTGTGGGTTTATTTCTGGGTTCTCTGTTCTGTTCCATTGATCTATGTACCTGTTCTTATGCCAGTACCAGGCTGTCTTGAGTACAATGGCCTTGTAGTATACCTTGATATCCGGAAGAGTGATACCTCCTGCTTTATTTTCTTTTTAAGATTGCTGAGACTATTCGTGTTCTTTTTTTGTTCCATATAAATTTTTGGAATATGTGTTCTATACCTTTGAAGTGTGTCATTGGTATTTTAATTGGTATTGCATTAAATTTATAAATTGCTTTGGGTAATATAGACATTTTAATGATGTTTATTCTTCCTAACCATGAGCACGGTATATGCTTCCACTTGTTTGTATCTTTCTTGATTTCTTTTATCAATGTTTTATAATATTCCGAGTACAAGTCCTTAACCTCATGGTTAAATTTACTTCTAGGTACTTCATTTCTTTTGTTGCAATAATGAAGGGGGTTGTTTCCTTAATTTCTTTTGCTGACAGTTCATTGTTTGTATATAGAAATGCCTCTGATTTCTGAGTATTAATTTTATATCCTGCCACCTTGCTGAATTCATTTATCAGGTCCAGTAGTTCTTTTACTGAGGTTTTGGATTTTCTATATACAATATCATATCATCTGCAAATAATGACAGTTTTACTTCTTCTTTTCCAATTTGGATGCCTTTTATTTCTTCTTCTTGTCTGATTGCTGTGGCTAAGACTTCCAGAGGTATGTTGAATAAGAGTGGAGAAAAGGAGCACCCCTGCCTGGTTCCTGATCTTAAGGGTATTGCTTTTAATTTTTGCCCATTTAGTATGATGTTTGTCGTGGGTTTGTCATAGATGGCCTTTATCATGTTACGAAATGTTCCCTGTATTCCCACTTTACTGAGAGTTTTGAGCATGAATGGGTGCTCGATTTTATCAAATGCTTTTTCTGCATCTATTGAAATTATCATGTGATTTTTGTCCTTTTTTAGTTTATGTGTTGAATCACATTGATTGATTTGCAAATATTGAACCAGCTTTGCCTCTCCAGAATAAATCCCACTTGATCATGGTTTATGATTTTTTTCATATATTGCTGGATCCGGTTGGCTAATATTTCGTTGAGGATTTTAGCATCTAAATCAGTGGTTCTTAACCTTTTTTGAGGTACTAAACCCACCAGTTTCATATGCGCATTCACCGAACCCTTCTTTAGTGATAAATAAAATATGATTTTTTTTTCCAAATTCAAGACATAGGTATGTTTTTTTACTGGTGCACAAAATGAGCCGTGCATGAGCATCACCTTGCTCAAAGAACAAAACCAAGAAAATGCATAAACTCACAACAAATTATGGTATTGCTTTATTCTGGCCTTTGTGGCAGAGGCTTCTCCGAACCCCTGAGACCAACTCATCGAACTCTTAGCGTTCGATAGAACTCAGGTTAAGAACCACTGTTCTAAATTTATCAGGTATATTGGCCTATAATTTTCTTTCTTTGTGTTGTCTTTGCCTGGCTTCAGGATCAGAATTATGCTTGCCTCATAAAAGGAGTTTAAAAGTCTTCCTTTCTCTTGAATTTTTTGAAATAACTTGAGGAGGATAGGTGTTAGTTCTTCTTTGAATTTTTGGTAGAATTCACTTGTGAAGCCATCAGGCCCAGGTCTTTTCTTTTTTTGGAGTTTTTTGATAACTGTTTCGATCTCATTTGTTGTAATTGGTCTGTTTAGGTGATCTGATTCTTCCAGATTGATTTTTGGAAGATTATATGATTCAAAAAATTTGCCCATTTCACCTAGGTTGTCTAATTTTTTGGCATAGAGTTCTTCATTGTATTTTCTTATAATGCTTTGTATTTCTGTTCTGTCAGTTGTTATTGCTCCACTCTCATTTTTAATTTTATTTATTTGAGTCCTCTCTCTTTTTTTCTTGGTGAGTCTAGTTAAAGGTTCATCAATCTTGTTTACTTTTTCAAAGAACCAGCTCCTGGTTTTATTGATTCTCTGTATTGTTTCCTTAGCCTCTATGTCATTTATTTCTGCTCTGATCTTTATTATTTCCTTACTTATACTAGTCCAGGGCTTTATTTGCTGTTGCTTTTCTAGTTCTTATAGATGCAGGGTCAAGTTGCTTATTTGAGGTTTTTCTAGCTTCTTGACGTATGCCTGTAGTGCTATGAACTTTCCTCTGAATACTACTTTTGCTGTGTCCCATAAATTTTGAGTAGATGTATGCTCATTATCAGTTGCTTCTAAAAACTTTTTTATTTCTTCTTTAGTCTCATTGTTAATTCATTCATTATTTAATAACATGCTAGTTTTCAAGTGTTTGAGCATTTTTCAGTTTTTCTTTTGCGGTTAATTTCTAGTTTCATGCCATAATGATCAGAGAAAATGCTTGATATGATTTCAATCTCCTTAAATTTGTTGAGACCACTTTTGTGTCCTAACATGAGGTCTATCCTAGAGAATGTACCATGAGCACTTCAAAAGAATGTATATTCTGCTGCTTTAGGTTGAAAAGTTCTGAAGATATCTATTAAATCGAGTTGATCTTGTGTATTCTTTAAGTCTGCTGTTTCTTTGTTAATTTTCTTTCTTGAGCATCTATCCAGTGTTGTTAGTGGGGTATTGAAATCCCTTACTATTATAGTATTGCTCTTAATCTTGCTCCTTATATCCATCGAAGTCTACTTTATGTAAATCGGGGCTCCTATTTTTGGTGTGTAGATATTTATAATGGTTATATCTTTCTATTGAATTGTTTTCTTTATCTTTATGTAGTGTCTTTCTTTATCTCTTACTACAGCCTCTTTTTAAAGTCCATTTTGTCAGATATAAGTATTGCTACTCCGGCGTTTTTTTCATTTTCATAAAATATTTTGTTCCATCCTTTTACCTTCAGGCTATGTGCATCTTTTGTTTTAAGGTGTGTCTCTTGTAGACAGCATATTTATGGGTCCTGTTTCTTTATCCACGCAGCTACCCTATGTCTTTTGATTGGATCATTTAATCCATTTACATTTAAGGTTATTATTGATATGTAGTTGTTTATTGCCATTTTATTCTTTAAAGCTGTATTCTTCTTTTGCTATATTCTTTCTCCCTTTGAACTGTTCACAACAGGCCTCTTAGCATCTCTTGCAGAATTGGTTTGGTTTTAATGAATTCCTTGAAGTGTTTTTTTTTGTCTTGGAAGCTCTTTATTTCTCCTTCAATTTTAAACGTTAGCCTTGCTGGATAGAGTAGTCTTGGTTTTAGGTTCTTGTTCTGCATTACTTTGAATATATCTTGCCATTCCCTTCTGTACTCAAGTGTTTCTGTTGAGAAGTCAGATGTGTTCCTTATGGGGGCTCCTTTGTAGGTAATAGCCTTTTTTTCTTTAGCAGCTTTTAAAATTTTCTCTTTATCACTTAGCTTTGGTATTTTAACTATAATGTGTCTTGGTATAGGTTTCTTTGGGTTTCTCTTTAATGGAGTTTTCTGTGCTTCTTGAACGTGTGAAATATTTTCTAGTCTTAATTTAGGGAAGTTTTCAGCTATGATTTGATTGAACAAAGTTTCTATTCTTTGTTTTTTCTCTTTATCTTCAGGAACCCCTATTATGCAGATGTTTTTTCTCTTCATGTTGTCACAGAGCTACCTTAGAGTTTCCTCACATTTTTTGAGTCTCTTCTTTTTTCTGCTCTCCTTCTGTGACTTTGTTTATTTTGTCCTCTAACTGGCTGATTCGATCCTCAGCTTCACATATTCTGCTTTTAATTCCTTCTATTGTGGTCTTGAGTTTTGATACTATATTTTTCAAATCTGTCTGATTCTTTTTTATTATTTCAATTTTCATTTTTATACTTCTTATCTCTTTATTTAGGTTTTCATAATGACTATCCATTGTTGGTCTAAGCTCTTTGAACATCCTAACTATCATTATTTTAAACTCTGCATCAGGTAGTTTGGTTATATCTGATTCATTCAACTCCTTCTCTGGGGATTTCTCTTGATTCATTTGGGTTGCACTCCTCTGCCTGCCCATTTTGTCTGTGTGTAAGAAGGGTTTGGCTACTGGAGTCCAATAGGTGTTGCCTCTGTGTTCCCTAGGTGTGGTCTGTCTGCAGGCCCGCCACTCCCTCTGCCACTGCCTAAGGTGGTTGGGTATGGGTGTTGCAGGCACTGGCCACTGTGGCTGCTGCTGTCTCTACCTCGCTTCCATGGGAGGGGCTGTGTTCTTGTCCCAGGCTCTATAAATAAGCCTTAGCTGGTCTCGGCCTTCGTCCCTCTTCCACGGGTCAGATTGCACACCACACTTGGGCCACAAGCCTGGGTACCAAGGGCAAGGGTGAGCACTTTTGCTCACCTGTGGGTCTCTGTCAGCCTTTTCCTCTGGGCTAGGAGGAGCTTCTGGTGCCTTCTCAGCTGCAAGCTAGGCTTCTGCCCTGCCCCCGCCAACCTCGGCTCCTCATCAGGGCTGCTGGTGCGCACTCTACTCTGAGCCCAGGGCTTCTGCCCTACCTCCACGGGCAAAGCCAGTTCATGCAGGGCTTCAAGCCTCGGAGGCCTTGTGAGGCTCTGCGCCTGCTTGCCCATGCCCAGTGGCGGTTCTCTGCCTGTTCTGGGTTCCCGCTTTTTCCCCACAGGTGAGGTCACAGGCAGACCGCAACCGCCGGACCACTTTTGCGTGTCCCCTTTGCCCCCGCTGGGCCAGACTGAGCTCACGCCAAGAGGCTCGGCCTCTGCCCCACTGACATAACCGCACTTCTGTGTCCTGCCGCCTCCTGCCCTCCAGCAAGCCCTCAGCAGTGTGGGTGGGGGCGCTGCAGCTTAGATCCTAACACTTCATACTGTAGTCCTGAAAGCTCCCTCCTTCTAAGTGACTGTGCTCTAGTTGCCGCAGTGAAGCCTGTTTGGCTGGTGTCCTGCTTCCCCTTGCTGGTTCCAGGGGAAATGTTTCAGATTTGTGGAGTGACTCAGCCAAGGGTTTAGGGTGGTTGTCCCTCAAAGCTTTTCTCCCTGTGCCTTCCAGACCGTGCTCTCTTCCCATTGCTCCAGTCCTCTCCTCTCTCCCTGTCTCCCGGAGTCCCAGGTGAGTGGTTGTGAGAGAGGTTTTCTGAGCCGTCTCTTTAAGAAGAATTTTGGGTCTGAAACAACTGTCTCTTTCTCACAAACATTATCATAACCTGTCTCCCAGCTAAATACTGTCCATATGCCTCTTCTAAGCTCTGGGGCTGTAGGCTGGGGCTTTGTTCCTGGGACCCAGGTCCCTACCCTTCTGCTGGCCTCTCTTCCCAGCACATGAGTCTCTGCGGGCTGCCTTTTGTTCTGGGGAGCTGGGCAGCCCTTTCCGCATTTTTGCTTTTCCTACCAGTCTCAATGTTGCTTCTTTAGTGTTCCCCAGTTGAAAAGTCCTCTCAGTCCAGTTCAATGTTGGTTTATCCAGATGATGGTTCTTAGAATCAAGTTATAATCCACTTTGGTTCTGGGAGTTGGAAGTTGGTACGTCCGCTTACTTTATCGCCATCTTGCCCCTTGAATTGTAAGTCTTGAATGATATCAAGAGGATGAGAAAAACAAAATTTGGGGTCTGGAAGAGACATGAGGTCAGTCCCCTCAATTTAAATATGAGGAAACTGAACACCTCCTCATCAAGATGAAGTAATTTGTTCCAGGTCAAGGTCACTCAGTTACTTGGCACTCAGTGATCAATAGTACTACTGCTACTAATATTAATAATATAACAAATATTAATAGTAATAAAATGAATGAGAGTAATAAAAATAGCGCGAATAATACTACTTATAGTACAAACAATGCTACTAATAGCTAAGATGATAGAATACTTACTCTATGCCAGCTACTATTCTGCGTGCTTTAGTTGGTAGTCATAGCAGAAGACTACATGTGTCTTGCTCCAAGACATAGAACCAGTATAGGTGGAACTGAGATTCACACCAGAGCTTATGCTCTTCTTAATTTCTGAACTGCACAGTCCTCTGGGTCTTTGACTCCTGGTCTAATGCTCCCTGTTCTTGAACTGGGCATGTAAAGGATTAAGGAGACACTGAACACAGGAGTTATATGACTAAGTGATATTTAAAAGTGATTGGTATGGGTGGCTTCAGTGGCCAGGGTAAACTAGCGAAGAAATGGAGAAGGGAGACCAGGTAGAAGACTGTCTAAATACAGCTGTGATGAACGTCTGGACCACAGCAGGCATAGGGAGGTTTGCACTGGGTAGGAATGATTTGTTAGCAAACATTCACTCCATAGTATGAATCAGTCTGTTCTGTTGCTTATCTTTTTAGAAAACAAAAGCTCTTACTATAGAAGGAGGAAATGGAGAGAGGGTAGAGAACCAAGAAAGGGGAGGAATAATACAGTAAGGGGAAATGGCAAAGAGCAAAGGTAGAAATGGAACAAATATTGATGACTTCCCAATATACCTTACATAGGTCCAGACCTTTTGGGGATGGTTTAATTTATTTCAGGTAAATTCCAGTATTGATTTCTCATTGAAGGACAGTAAGGAAAAAGAGAACATGAAAGATGCCATTTCCTAGTGAGAATAAGACCTTAACAAGGGCTAAGTACTACATGAAGAACCCAGTTGGTTTTTACAGATCGCGGACTCCTTCAGGGAAGGACTTGGCACTGCACTGCTAGGAGGCCTGCCGGAAGACAGCCTTCAGCCATCGAGACCCTCCTGGTCTGTGGTCCTGGCCTCTGCCTGGTGACCCACATCCAGTGACACACTTAGGCTGGGGTAGAAAAGTCAGAATGTCTTGGTCTAATTCAGGCAGCACTGGCTGAACATCTACCCTCTCTGCTCCTGTGGGGTGGCCAGGTGGCTCTCGGGCTGCACCACAGCTCCCCTGTGCCCACCCCTCCTCTACCTGCCCACGTCCTGCCCACTCAGCTGCTCAGAGTCACCTCCCTGGGAAGCCAAAACAACCATGGAATCTCTCCCTCTGGCTGCCTCTCCTGTCATCCCACTAAGACTGTGATAGCTCTGATGGGGACTGAGTGTGTCCTTCCTGCATCACCATGCACTTACTCCCAAACTGCCCATATCATAGAAGATGGTCAAAGAAAACCTGTGGTCTATCAGGCAGAGGGTAGCCACCTCTCTTGCTGGAACCTTCCAACATGCCTAGGGCAGGTTGGTTTATCTCACTGTTGATCACAGATGTTATGCAGTACACAGAGCATGAAATCCCTCAAAAATTTTTGATAAGAAGCATTTTTTCATTCCCATGAGGTCCTCAGGTCACTGGAGGTAAAAAGTCCCTGACTCTATCAGGAGACCTCATAGGTCTGACAACTCAGGCCTCAGGGTCTATTGACAATCAGGAGAGGGGCTGTCAGGGTTAGACACAGTGAGACTCAGAGTCCAAGTGCAAGCATGCAGCGCAGGACACGGAATGCTCCGGGTACAGGCAGAGGACCATGCAGCTTGCTCAGCTCTGGGCTGGTGATGACAGCAGCACCCCTCAGCTGGGGTCCACCTCCCCGCAGGTTTAGTTTCCCTAGGTTATGGTTTCTGAATAATGTGCCCAATCCTACATCCTGAACAGGGAGCATCTGACTGCTGAGACTGAGTGAGATGGCCATCCCCAGACAGCAAAGTGCAGGGGGACTTGTTGTACATTCATGGCAGAACCCCCCACCTTATTAGGGGTGCACCATCTCAGAGCCAGGGGCTGTGGTAAGCCAGGAAGGAGACCAAAGAAGTCAAGCCAGTGTGTGCCTCTGTCCATGGAGGGTTAGACTCAGCACAAACGGTAGCTTATGAATGAAATCTGACTAGATTTCTCAAGATACAGGTCTCTTAAGTAGATGTCCAGGGTAAAGAGGAACAAGAATTATATTCTGGGAGGAGGAAAATAAACAAGGAATAGCTGTTTCAATCAATTGTAAACAGGACCAATGAGGCTAGAAAACAGACAAGACTCTGCCAGATGCTTCTCATTTGTTCTAAGAATTAGTTTCTGCGCACGAAGTCGGATATTGAATCAGCCCATATTTGAATGCTGAGCTCTTGTCATCTTGACGTAATATTGCCACTGGCATTCTGTTAGGATAGCTGCCCTCAAATATCCATTTTCAAACACAGGACATGAGCAGTTTCTCAACTATCCACCAGATGGTACCTTCCTACCAGAGATTAGGCCTCAGGTGGTAGAAATTTAAACTGTTTTCCCACCCGTAGACACGCTATATATAGAATGGGATGTCTACTCTGGCTATGTTAAAGGGTCGTAAGAACAAATCTGGGCGCCAGGCAGCGTGGGAGCCTACAGCATTTTTATTTTCAAGCTTATGGAACTGAACTCAAAGGGTCCTCTTTGAGGTGGGGGAACCTCTTGCAGGTGTGAGGAGCAGAGTCACTAAGAAGGCTGGGTAAGGGGTCAGCTCCTGGGAAGGCCTGGTCATGAAGCCCTTTGTATGATCTCACTAATTGCCAAATATGTTTGTAGTCTGCCCGGGCTGGTGGGGTGCTCTGCACTGGTAGCTGGTGTCCCTGTACAGGAGAGGCTCTGTTAGAGAGACTTCCTCACTTGTTCTAAAGCCCAATACATAGTCTCCCCAGCTTGTGTAGTGTCCTTGGGCTGGGGAAGGTAACTAATGTTTACTGTGGGGTGACCATTGAGCCCTGTTTCACCTGGTATTCTTCTACCTTTTCCCCTCTTTTTTCTTGTTTTTTTGAGAGCAGCAAGGAGAGAAATAGACAGGAACATTGAGCTACTCCTTTATGTGTCCTGACTGGGGATTGAACTGGCAACCTCTGCACTCTGGAATAATGGTACAACCAACTGAGCTATCTGGCCAGGGCTACTTTTCTACTTTTAACACTAAAAGGAAAGCAAACCTATGTGGCTAGTCACCCTGGGGTGCATGTACTGGGGGTGTCACGAGGCTGTCACATGACTCTGAGGTGGGAGACAGGGGTGCGGACAATGGTTTCCAATTATGAATCATTTTATAACTGCCATTTTCTTACCAGTTGCCCGGCCCCGTTTAGCCAGTGAGATATATGCCAGGAAAGGCAACTATCTGGAGAACAGAAGAGGTCTTTTTGGCTTTTGTGTTTCAGAAGTTTAGACCTTCCTCAGAAGACTTGGGCAAATCGGTAGATGTGGTCAGCCAGCACAAGTTTTCTAGGTTGGGGAGTGGAAAGAGAGCAGAGGGGAGATGAGAGACTAGGTGCTGGGGGGCTGCTTTGTTCTCACTCACCCTTAGCCAGGTTCCCTGAGGAGGATGGATGGGTGGGACCCACAAGTGGGGCCTGACCCTCTTGGCTAGGGAGAACATGGGTAGGGTGTGAAGATCTCAGAGAGCAGAGAACTAGAGAGATCTAGGTATATTTAAGAAGCACATAATCAGCAGGGGAATCTGTGGGCTTGGAGGCACCTCTGAACATGTATGTGCTGGGTTGCCTAATGTCCCTAAAGTCATGTTCATGTAGAACCTCAGAATGTGGCCTGATTTAGAAATAGGGTCTTTGCCAATATAATCAGGTTAAGATGAGGTCAGGACAGGTCTGAGTCCTGTACTGCAACAGTTTAGTGTCCTAAGTAGAAGGGAGTTCAGACACAGAGCTGCATACCCAGAGGTAAGACTGCCATGTGCAAGAGACACAAGATGGCAGCAGAGTAGGCAGATGCACAGACTCCCAGCTCACACCACCAAACTGGATTACAAATTAATTTAGGAACAACCAGCATGAAATCCAACTCTGGACTACAAGAACTGCTCTCAAAATCCAAGGAGAAAAGAAGCCACACCAAACCTGGTGGGTAGTGCTGAGGAGTGGTGAGCCTCCCCTGCTTACGGGAACAAAGGGAGGAGCTGAGGCTGAGAGCCCAGAAAGGCTCTCAATCCAAGAAAAGCAGTAGAAAATATTACTCACAGCTACTTGCATGGGGACCTGGGAACAAGGTGTGTTGAAAGAGCAGGCTTGTTTTCCAAAAGAAAGGGGGAGAGAGAGACAGAAGGTGACAAACAGGGGAATGCATGGGAGAACCTAAGCAGTGGAATAATCCAGTGCCATACCTGGGGGAGGTACTGGAGGCAGCCATAGCTGAGGGAGAGGTCAATCCTTCCACATAACACAAGACTAAAGTGGTTCTGGGTCAAACATCTCAAGATATCCCTCCAGCTCCAATCAGCACAAAAACACACAGCTGAAAACAAGAAGTGGGGAGGAGAGGCAGTAACTCAGGTCTCCATGGAGATCTGAGATACACCTCACCTCACTGAAGAGGAGAAAGCACCCCGCCCCCAGAGAGAGTAACTGGCAGATCAGGTCTTCGAGTCTCATGTTATACCTACCTCATTCCTGGATACAGTTTTAAATAAGCCCCCCTGCTGAGATCAGTAAACAAGACTACCACTGACTTAAGAAAACTGAGAAGATAACATACAAATCAAGACTTCAAAGGGGCTCTTTTAGAAAAGCCAAATTCCACAGTGGATTACAAACAACAGCTGAAGCCAACCCAAGAAGACATAGAAATAACACAACTGAAAATTGGAGGCAGACAACACCAAGCCTAGACTCAACCAGCTCTACAAACAACACACCCAAACATACAGACATAATGAGAAGACAGAAAAGTGCAATCCAAATGAAACCACAAGAGAATCCTCCAGGAAATGAACTGAGTGATATGGAAATAACCAAACTTTTAGATGCAGAGTTTAGAATAATGATTGTTAGGGTGCTTAGGGATCTTAGAACAATGATGGATGGTCATTATGAACACCTTAATAAAGGGATAGCAAGTATAAAAAAAGGACATTGAAATATTAAAAAGAATCAGTGAGAGATGACAAATACAATATCAGAAATGAAGACCACAATGGAAGGAATTAAAAGCAGGATGGATGAAGCTGAGGATCCAATCAGCAAGTTGGAAGACAAGATGAACAAAGGTATGGAATCAGAGCTAAAAAGAAAAGAGACTCAAAAATTCTGAGAAAACTCTTAAGAGAGCTCTGTGACAACATGAAGAGAAATAACATGAGCATAATAGGGGTTCCTGAAGAAGAAGAGAAAGAACAAGGGATAGAAACTTTATTCAATCAAATCATGGCTGAAAACTTCCCTAAATTGATGCAAGGAAGGGTCTCACAAGTTCGAGAAGCACAGAAATCTCCATTAAAGAGAAACCCAAAGAAACCTATACCAAGACACATCATAATTAAAATACCAAAGCTAAGTGATAAAGAGAAAAATGTTAAAAGCTGCTAGAGAAAAAAAGGTTATCACCTCTAAAGGAGCACCCATAAGGATGACATCCGACTTCTCAGCAGAAACACTTGAGGCCAGAAGTGAATGGCAAGTAATATTCAAAGTAATGCAGAACAAGAGCCTACAACCAAGACTACTTTATCCAGCAAGGCTATAATTCAAAGTTGAAGGAGAAATAAAAAGCTTCCCAGACAAAAGAAACCTCAAGGAATTCATTAAAACCAAACCAATTCTGCAAGAGATGCTAAGGGGCCTGTTGTGAACAGTTCAAACAGGGAAAAGAATATAGCAAAAGAAGAATACAGCTTTAAAGAATAAAATGGCAATAAACAACTACATACCAATAATAACCTTAAATGTAAATGGATTAAATGATCCAATCAAAAGAATAGGGTAGCTGTGTAGATAAAGAAACAGGACCCGTACATATGCTGTCTACAAGAGACACACCTTAAAACAAAAGACTGAAGGTAAAAGGATGGAAAAAAATATTTCATGCAAATGGAAATGAATAAAAGCTGGGATAGCAATACTTATATCTGACAGAATGGACTTTAAAACAAAGGCTGTAGTAAGAGATAAAGAAGGACACTACATAATGATAAAGGGAACAATTCAACAGGAAGATATAACCATTATAAATATCTACACACCGAATATAGGAGCTCTGACATACATAAAGCAGACTTTGATGAAAAAAAAGGATGAGATCAACAGCAGTACTATAATAGTAGGTGATTTCAATATCTCACCAACATCACTGGATAGATCCTCAAGAAAGAAAATGAACAAAGAAACAGTAGACTTAAAGGATACATTAGATCAACTTGATTTATAGATATCTTCAGAACTTTTCAACCTAAAGCAGCAGAATATACATTCTTTTCAATGCTCATGGTACATTCACTAAGATAGACCACATGTTAGAAAACAATAGAGGTCTCAACAAATTTAAGAAGATTGAAATCATATCAAGCTTTTTCTCTGATCACAATGCCATAAAACTAGAAATTAACTGCAAAACAAAAACTGAAAAATATTCAAACACTTGGAAACTAAATAGCATGTTATTAAATAATGAATGGATTAACAATGAAATCAAAGAAGAAATAAAAAAATTTCTAGAAACGAATGATAATGAGCATACATCAACTCATAATTTATGTGACACAGCAAAAGCGGTACTGAGAGGGAAGTTCACAGCACTACAGGATTATCATGAGAAGCTAGAAAAAGCTCAAATAAGCAACTTGACCCTGCACCTAAAAGAACTAGAAAAACAACAGCAAATAAAGCCCAGGAGTAGTAGAAAGAAGGAATTAATAAAGATCAGAGCAGAAATAAATGACATAGAGGCTAAAGAAACAATACGGAGGATCAATGAAACCAGGAACTGTTTTTTTGAAAAGGTAAACAAGATTGATGAACCTTTAACTAGATTCACCAAGAAAAAAAGAGAGAGGACTCAAATAAATAAAATTAAAAATAAGAGTGGAGAAATAACAACTGACACAAGAGAAATACAAAGTATTATAAAAAATACTATGAAGAACTCTATGCCAAAATATTAGACAACCTAGGTGAAATGGACAAATTTCTTGTATCATATAATCTTCCAAAAATCAATCTGGAAGAATCAGAACACCTAAACATCCAATTACAACAAATGAGATTGAAACACTTATCAAACCTCCCAAAAATCAAAACCCCTGGGACCTATAGATTCACTGGTGAATTCTACCAAAGATTAAGAAAAGAACTAACACTTATCCTCCCCAAGCTATTTCAAAAAATTCAAGAGGAAGGAAGACTTCCAAGCTCCTTTTATGAGGCGAGCATTATTCTGATTTCAAAACCAGGTAAAGAGAACAAAAAGAAAGAAAATTATAGGCCAATACCCCTGAAAAATTTAGATGCTGAAATCCTCAACAAAATATTAGCCAACTGGATCCAGCAATATATGAAAAAAATAATACATCATGATAAGTGGGATCATGTGAATATTGAACCAGGCAAATCAATCAATGTGATTCATCAAATAAACAAAAGAAAGGACAAAAATCACATGATAATTTGAATAGATGCAGAAAAAGCATTTGAAAAAATCCAGCACCCATTCATGATCAAAACTCTCAGTAAAGTGGAAATGCAGTGAACGTACCTTTACATGATAAAGGCCATCTATGACAAACCCACAGCAAACATCATACTAAATGAGCAAAAATTAAAAGCAATTTCCTTAAGATCTGGAAACAGGCAGGGGTGCCCCCTTTCACCACTCTTATTCAACATAGTTCTGGAAGTCTTAGCCACAGCAATCAGATAAGAAGAAAAAATAAAAGGCATCCAAATTGGAAAAGAAGAAGTAAAACTGTCATTATTTGCAGATGATATGATATTGTATATAGAAAACCCTAAAGTCTCAGTCAAAAAACTACTGGACCTGATAAGTGAATTCAGCAAGGTGGCAGGATATAAAATTAATACTCAGAAATCAGAGGCATTTCTATATATCAACAATGAACTGTCAGCAAAAGAAATTAAGGAAACAATCCCCTTCACTATTGCAACCAAAAAAATAAAGTACCTAGGAATAAATTTAACAAAAAAGAGTTAAATTTCCGACTTGTACTCGGAAAATTATAAAACATTGATAAAAGAAATTAAAGAAGATACAAACAAGTGGAAGCATATACTGTGCTTATGGCTAGGAAGAATAAACATCATTAAAATGTCTATATTACCCAAAGCAATTTATAAATTCAATGCAATACCAATTAAAATACCAATGAAATACTTCAAAGATATAGAATTCATATTCCAAAAATTTATATGGAACCTAATAAGAACATGAATAGCCTCAGCAATCTTACAAAGAAAAAATAAAGCAGGAGGTATCACTCTTCTGGATATTAAGGTGTACTACAAGGCCATTGTACTGAAGACAGCCTGGTACTGGCATAAGAACAGGCATATAAATCAATGGAACAGAACAGAGAACCCAGAAATAAACCCACAGCTTTATGGACAACTGATATTTGACAAAGGAGGAAAGAGCATATAATGGAGTAAAGACAGCCTGTTTAACAATTGGTGTTGGGAAAATTGGACATCTACCTGCAAATAAATGAAACTAGACAATCAACTCTCAGGATTCACAAAAAACAAACTCAAAATGGATAAAAGACTTAAATGTAAGCCGTGTAACCATAAGCATCTTAGAAGAAAACATAGGCAGTAAGCTCTCCGACATCTCTCGCAGCAATATATTTGCCGATTTATCTCCACAGGCAAATGAAATTAAAGGCAAGATAAACAAATGGGACTATATCAAACTAAAAAGTTTTTGCACAGCTAAAGACAATATGAACAGAATAAAAAGACAAACCACACAATGGGAGAACATATTTGACAATATGTCTGATAAGGGGTTAATAAACAAAATTTATAAAGAACTTATAAAACTCAACACTAGGAAGACAAACAATCCAATCAAGAAATGGGCCAAAGCAAATGAATAGAAATTTCACCAAAAAGGACATACAGATGGTCAATAGGCATATGTAAAGATGCTCAACATCACTAATCATTAGAGAAATGCAAATTAAAACCACTATGAGATATCACCTCATACCAGTCAGAATGGCACTCATCAGCAAAACAACACAGAATAAGTGCTGGTGAGGATGTGGAGAAAAGGGAACCCTCCTGCACTGCTGGTGGGAATGCAGACTTGTGCAGCCACTGTGGAAAACAGTATGGAGATTCCTCAAAAAATTAAAAATCGAACTGCCTTTTGACCCAGCTGTCTCACTTTTAGGAATATACCTTAAGAACACCATAGCACTGTTCGAAAAGAAAAAATGTGCCCCCATGTTCGTGGCAGCATTGTTCACAATAGCGAAGATGTGGAAATAGCCCAAGTGTCCGTCAGAGGACGAGTGGATTAAAAAGCTTTGGTACATATATACTATGGAATACTACTCAGCCTTAAGAAATGATGACATCGGATGATTTACAACAAAATGGATGGACCTTGATAACATTATACTGAGTGAACGAAGTAAATCAGAAAAAACTAAGGACTATATGAGTCCATACATAGATGGAACATAAAAATGAGACTCAGAGACATGGAGAAGAGTGTGCTGGCTACCCGGGGATAGGGGAAGGTGAGGGAGGGGGTAGGGAGAGAGGAGGGGCACAAGTAAAACCAGATAGAAGGTGACAGAAGACAATTTAACTTTGGGTGATGGGTATGCAATATAATCAAATGTCAAAATAACCTGGAAATATTTTTTCTGAACATATGTACTCTGATTTATCAATGTTACCACATTTAAATAAATAAAAAAAAAAGATAAGACTGCCATGTGCAGATGGAGGCAGAGGCTGAGTGATGCTGCCACAGACCCTGATGCCCAGAACTGCCAGCATCCTCCAGATCCAGGAGCAGCCAGCTGAGCACCGACTCTTCCCTGGGGCCTGCAGAGGGGGCACAGCCCTGCTGGCAGCTTGCTTTCAGATGTCCAGGCTCCAGGATTGTGAGAGGATCAACTTCTGCTATTTTAAGCCACCCAGTGTGTGGTTCTTTGTTTCAACACCTCTAGCTGACTAATCCAGCTGGGAGGGAGGATGATGGAGAAGCAGCCAGTGTGGACCACACCTGAGGAGCAGGTGGGTAGAGAGGCTTCTGTAGACGCCAGCACAGACAGAGGGCAGTTGAGCACTGGGTGGCCCTTAGCACAGGACTCCTGCAGTGGGAATCCTGAACCCTATGAGATGATGTTCCCGGCATCAGGGAGAATGAGGCTTAAAACAGAAATTGAGTAAGGAAAAAGGAAACGTTACTTTTAAACCTTTCTTTTCTCATTTTTATTGTTTGTAGACTAGAATTTAATACCATTACAAACCCATTCTTTTCTTTAATTTTCTGAAGACTAAGGGCCATTATCCATAGCTGATGGTCAAGGACCTGAGGCCTAGGGAGGGGGTTACGGCCACCGAGTGGGGGCTCCAGCTCACCGCTGTCTGCCTGCCAAGCCCTCCTGCCGGTCATTATCATTTCCGTCCTGTCCTACTAAGTGCCTGAAACTTTGGCCAAACTGACCTGGGCCATGTTCCTTACACAGCCTAGTGCCTTCTCAAGCCCTGAAATTAGGTTGCAGTTTTGCCGGGTAGGGTCCTCCTTTCCTGTTTGCCATCAAAATCTTACCTGTGACTCCACGCCTCGCTCATGAACCCTTTTCCAAGTTTTCCAAGTGAGTTGTCATCTCTTTTTCAATCTGGCAATTGTTCTGGAGTATTTTTGCTGGCTGTACTGCAACTTCTCCAATTCTTCTCATATGTCTTTATGTCCCTGTAACATTAGCATGGTGGCCCCACTCCATGGCAGGTCTCACAGTGCAGTGGCCACCATGCTAAAGTTACAAAGGCATTAAGTGTTTGGTGTGATCATTGCTAAAAACATTACTGCATTCCACAATGTACTAGGGATAGTACCTACTGGTTGGTGACTGCAGCAGGCCCTTGATAAGTTGGGGCGTTGTCTTTGACTCCAGCAGCACCAGTCCAATGGACTGAAGGATTTCTGGTATCAGGGTCAGAATATCATTAGCGCTGTGGGTGTGACTTGTGACTTTCCCGAGAGGTAATGGAAGAATGAGCATCTGGGGCCTCTCTGCCTAAGGACCTGCTGCACCAGCTCAGGGGTGGCCCTCTAAGCCCATCCCCAACACCTACTGCTTTCACTCTCAAGTCTCCCTCTGCCTGCTGATGTCTGAATTCTCTCAAACTGGCCATACACATCTGCATTCTGGAGTCAGAGATAAGACAGGAAAGCAGGTTTTCCTGTGAGGGAAACGAGCTAATTTAAAATTTTACTGAGGTCTGAGCTGCTGATAACAAATGCTTTCATGAGGGTAGGTTTCAAAGGGAGGCGATTGGGCAGGGGGAGCAGAGAGACCAAGGGGAGGCAGCTGGGCAGGGGGAGCAGAGGATGAGCTGGCTGAGCTGGGGGAACAGAGGAGGAGTGGTGGGGAAGGAAATGAGGCCCAGGGCACTCAAAGGGAAAGCTTATCTACCCCTCCCTTCCCTTTTTTTTTATCATGAGCCCTGCCTGATTCTGATATTCTACATGAATGGATTTCTGACTTTTGATTTCACAAATCTAAAAAAGTATTTTTCTTATAAACATTCTGGAACACCAGAAGGTGACCATTATTTATTTGGTTAAAAAAAGAACATCAAGAAGAAAAAATCAACCCAAAACCTCAACCACATAGAGTCACCACCATTTCATGAAAGAAACGGTGTTTTAATGATAACACGTCATTGAGAATGACAATCAGAATAAAAGGCTATTCTTTTACATTGGAAGTATAGAGGTTTATGGGGAAAGACATAACTACTTTGCTCTAATCTGTCTCCCTATGCTGAAAGCCTAGAAGAAATGTCAGGCAGAGACTGGCAACCTGGTACCAACTGGTTTTGAGAATCACTGAGTCCACCCTGATTCTGTAGTTCACGATGCCCTACTGCCTCCTTGTTGCCAACAGGAGTAACTGTAGTGGCTAATGGGGCCTCACCATATACTTAGGGCCCGTTTTATTAATTACATTCCATATATATTCCACCCATTATGCACTAAGCTTGGAGCCCATGAAGAAAGAGACAGCCAGGCCCTTGCTATCAAGAAGCTTTCCTAAAACGCAAATGTTTCAAACAAAAAGTTAGCAAAAATGTTTGGATTTGCGTGTTGAAATGTCATCTCACCACCAAAGTGACTTACCTGTGGGTTCAGAGGCCCAGAATAATCAGATATCTTTATTGTGGAATGTAATCAATCTCAGCATCAGAGCAGTCCTGTGAACTTGGGCCTAGCTGACCCCCTACAGCTTTGTTTCCAGCCCTGCCCAGAAGCCTGAGCTCATACATGCCAATAAAGCTGGAAAATGATCTTGTAGAGCAAATGTGGCAAGGCTGTCCCCCACAGGGTGTTCCTGCGCTCAGCTCTCCAGTGGTCTAAATCCTATTATGTGGTCACCCTTAGGACAGGCAAGCCTACTTTTCTCATGAAGTCCTTCCAGGCCTACTCTAAATTCACAGTGACCTCTACAGGATGATTTTCTACTATCATTTTTTTCTTCTTTTTTAGAGGGCAATTTATATCTTTATTTGTTATTACTTTTTTGTTTAGAAATTAAATTTAATGGGTGACATTGATCAATAAGAATACGTAGGTTTCAGGTAAACATCTCTATATAGCATTTAAACTGTTGATTCCATTGTGTGCCCACCACCCAGAGTCCAATCATTTTCTGTCACCATATATTTGGCTGTCTTTATACCCCTACCCCACCTCCCTTCCTCCTGTGTAAAGCCAGTAGTCAGGGCCACCATCACAGCTGCCTGGTTCGCATTAGATTTGGAAAGTCTGTAATGAAACAATGGAGCCAAGAACTGGTGAGCCATCAGCTTTAATTCTAGCTTGCACCCAGTGGGCAAGTAAAAACACACACTGGACTCCAAAACCCATTCATTCAGTGCTCACAAAGCTACTGACTTATCCGAGTTTCCTAGGATCAAAGGCTTCTAGCTCACCAGACTTATTCATCTCTGTTCCCCATCTCCTTCTCCAGCACAAACTCTGCTCAAACTGGCTTCTCCTTTAGCACTCCACCATTTTGGCTGCTTCTCCTCTCCTCCACGTGGCCTTTCTCTGCTCTCCTCTCTAACTAACCTCAGGAACCAAGAGCACAAGCTCCTAGTCTGTCCCACTTTATAGTGTAGAAATCCAAACCCTTAATCCAATCTACAAACAAGGAAGTCTCTGATACTAAGTCACTTATCTGAGGCATAATGAGAGGATTCCTCATGAGAGTATACCACCCCCCATCAGCCAATCAGTCAAGGGTATGGGTAAAAGCTTCCTCTTAAAACTTGCACGTGGGCAGCGCCATCTTTAACAAAGTGAGCATAATATATTTTATCTGCCCAACACCCTGCTAACCACTTCACTTTTATCTCTGTCCATGAGTCTCAGTTTTTTATCACAACTATGTGTGAAATAATACAGTTCTTAGCTTTTTCTGATTTACTTATTTCACTCAGTATAATGTTCTCATGGTCCATGCATGTTGTCATAAGTGTCACTATGCCATCATTTCTTATGGCTGAGTTGTTGGGGACTGAAAGCCAACAAGGTCTTTGCAGTTTAGATTTTTGGGGAACAGAGGTGTGGGGAACTGGCAGTAAGCTGACAGTCTGTCCAGCCCCCCACCTCACTTGTTCTGTGAAGTTGCTAAAGGCTGTTTTCTCAACACACCTTTATGTTACTTATGGCGCTGAATTGTTTATACTTGTCCTACCCTCCATGTCCCTGGAAAGACTGGAGGCAAGTTTCTTTTTATCCTTAGTCTTGTAAAGTTAAGATGTTATGTATGGTGGGGGTTTTCTGCATTGGGGAGAATTCTTGGGATGCCTTGGAAATGTGATTTTGCTTTAATGATCTCTTTGATTTGCTAATGGCCTCTCTTTGCCCTATAAATAAAGCAGGTTGGGGAATGGAGCTTTTCTTTTTGCAAGATATCTCTTGCCTTGCAAAGAGACCTCCTGAGCCCATCCTTTTTCTCTAAGTGTATTTTCTTAATTCTGCGCCATTCCCACTCAGGACCTAGAATTACTAGTCGCGCTGGCTCGCGGCATTGAATAGTATTCCATTGTACATATGTACCACATCTTCTTTATTCAATCCTCTATTGAGGGACACTTTGATTGTTTCTGTGTCCTGGCCACTGT
Organism: Rhynchonycteris naso; assembly: GCA_037038555.1. Lineage (NCBI taxonomy): Eukaryota > Metazoa > Chordata > Mammalia > Chiroptera > Emballonuridae > Rhynchonycteris > Rhynchonycteris naso. The sequence continues at coordinate 105,276,198 of CM072997.1, forward strand.
GAATAATGCTGAGATAAACATGGGGGTGCATGGGGCTTTGTGTGCCAATGTTTTTGAGTTTTTTGGTAGATACCCAGTAGAGGGATTGATTAGTCACATGATAATTTTATTTTTTTAAAACTTATGATTTTAATTTGTGTTTACATAGATTCAAGTGTCCCACTGAATATATCTCCCCCACCCCCTTATTCCCCTCAGCCCCCCATACACCCTCCTCCCAATGCCTTCCTCCTTCCCTCCAAGATTTGCTGTCCTGTTCTCTATAATGCTGTGTTATGTATATATAATTTCATTAATCTCAACCTTCTCTGATCCCATCTTCTCTTCTACTTTCCCTCTGACCGCTTTCCCTCTGGTCCCTTTGATTCTGCCTCTGCCTCTGTTCCACTCCTCAATTCCCATTGTTCACTGGATTACTCAAATGAGTGATGGAGGTCATATGATATTTTTCTTTCTCTGCCTGGCTTATTTCACTTAGCATGATAGTTTCCATGTCCATCCATGTTGTCGCGAAAGGTAAGATTTCCTTCTTCCTCACGGCTGTGTAGTATTCTACTGTGTATAGTACCACCGCTTTTTAATCCATTTGTCCACTGATGAACACTTGGGCTGTTTCCATATCTTGGCTATTGTAAACAATGCTGCAATAAACATGGGGGTGCATTTCTTCTTTTGAATCAGTGATTTGGTATTCTTAGGATATATTCCTAAAAGTGGGACAGCTGGGTCAAAGGCAGTTCGATTTTTAATTTTTTGAGGAATCTCCATACTGTTTTCCACAGTGGCTGCACCAGTCTGCATTCCCAGCAGCAGTACAGGAGGATTACCTTTTCTCCATACCCTCTTCAGTACTTATTGTGTTGCTTTGTTAATAAATGCCATTCTGACAGGTGTGAGGTGGTATCTCATTGTGGTTTTAATTTGCATTTCTCTAATGATTAGTGATGTTGAACATTCTTTTCATCTGTCTATTGGCCATCTGTATGTCCTCTTTGGAGATGTGTCTATTCATTTCTTTTGCACATTTTTTGATTGGATTGTTTATCTTCCTGGTGTTGAGTTTTACAAGTTCTTTATAAATTTTGGTTATTAACCCCTTATTAGACATATTAGTGAATATATTCTCCTAATGTGTGGTATGTCTTTTTATTTTGTTCATGGTGTCTTTCACTGTGTAAAAGCTTTTTAATTTCATATAGTCCCATTTGTTCATCCTATTCTTTATTTCACTTGCCTGTGGAGATAAATCAGCGAAAATATTGCTACAAGAGATATCAAAGAATTTACTGCCTATGTTTTCTTTCAGGATGTTTATGGTTTTACGACTTACATTTAAGTCTTTGATCCATTTTGAGTTTATTTTTGTGAATGGCGTAATTTGGTGATCCAGTTTCATTTTTTTTTGCGAGTACCTTCCCAATTTTCCCAACTCCATTTGATAAACAGACTGTCTTTACTCCTTTTACTCCATTTAAAGAGACTGCTTTACCTCCTTTGTCATATTAATTGATATAGATGTGGGTTTATTTCTGGGTTATCTGTTCTCTTCCATTGATCTATATGCCTGTTCTTATGCTAGTACCAAGCTGTTTTGAGTACTATGGTCTTGTAGTATAACTTGATATCAGGAAGTGTGATACCTCCCACTTTATTCTTCTTTTTCAGAATTGTTAAGGCTATTTGTGTTCCTTTTAGGTTCCATATAAATTTTTGGAATATTTGTTCTATATCTTTGAAGTATGTCATTGGTATTTTAATAGAAATTGCATTGAATTTATAGATTGCTTTGGGTATTATAGCCATTTTAATGATGGTTATTCTTCCTATCCATGAACATGGTATATGCTTCCAATTGTTTGTATCTTCCTTGATTTCCTTTATCATTGTTTTATAAATTTCCCGAATACAAGTCTTTAACCTCCTTGGTTAAATTTACTCCTATGTACTTTATTTTTTGTTGTTGCAATAGTGAAGGAGATTGTTTCTTAATTTCTCTTTCAGACAGTTCATTTTTTGGTGTATATAAATGGCACTGATTTTTGAATGTTGATTTTATAACCTGCCATCTTGATGAATTCATTTATCAGGTCCAGTAGTTTTTTGACTAAGACTTTAGGGTTTTCTATGTACAGTATCATATCATCAACAAATAATGATTGTTTTACTTCTTTTTCAGTTTGGATTCCTTTTATCCCTTTTTCTTATTTGATTGCTATGACTAGGACTTTCAGAACTATGTTGAATAAGAGTGGTGAAAGGGGTGCACCCCTGCCTTGTTCCTGATCTTAAGGGGATTTCTTTTCATTTTTGCCCATTGATTATGATGTTGGCTTTGGGTTTATCATAGATGGCCTTTATTATGTTAAGCTATAATCCCTGTATCCCTACTTTGCTGAGAGTTATGATCATAAATGGATGTTGTATTTTATCAAATGCTTTTTCTGCATCTATTGATATTATCATGTGGTTTTTATATTTTCTTTTGTTTATGTGTTGAATCACATTGATTGATTTGCGGATATTGTACCAGCCTTGTCTCCCTAAAATAAATCTCGCCTGATCATGATACATGATTTTTTTCATGTATTGCTGGATCTGGTTTGCTAATATTTTGTTAAGAATTTTATCATCTAAGTTGATCAGGGATATTGCTCTATAGTTTTTTTTCTTTGTAGTGTCTTTGCCTAGTTTTGGAATCAGTATTATGCTTGCCTCATAAAAGGAGTTTAGAAGTCTTCTCTCCTCTTGAATTTTTTGAAATAGCTGGAGAAGGATAGGAGTTAGTTCTTCTTTGAATATTTGGTAAAATTCACCTGTGAAGCCATCTGGCCCAGGGCTTTTGTTTGTTGGGAGATTTTTGATAACTGTTTATATCTCATTTGATGAAATCGGTCCGTTTAAGTTTTCTGATTCCTCTAGATTGATTTTTGAAAGATTATATGTTTCGAGGAATTTGTCCATTTTGCATAGGAGGTTGTCTAATTTTATAGTATACAGTATTTTCTTACAATCCTTTGTATTTCTTCTGTTTCAGTTGTTACTTCTCCTCCCTTATTTCTAATTTTATTTACTTGAACCCTCTCTCTTTTTTTCTTGGTGAGTCTGGTTAAAGGTTCATCAATCTTGTTTACCTTTTCAAAGAACCAGCTCTTGGTTTCATTGATCCTCTGTATTGTTTTCTTAGCCTCTATGTCATTTATTTCCGCTCTGATCTTTATTATTTCATTTCTTCTACTTCCTCTGGGGTTTACTTGCTGTTGTTTTTCTAGTTCTTTTAGATGCAAGGTTAAATTGTTTATTTAAGCTTTCTCTAGCTCCTTAAGGTATGCCTATAGTGCTATGAATTTCCCTCTCAGAACTGCTTTTGCTGTGTCCCATAAATTTTGAGTTGTTGTATGTCCATTTTCGTTTGTTTCAAGGAAATTTTTGATTTCTTTCTTGAGGTCATTGTTAACTCATTTGTTATTTAATAAACATTGTATTTAGTTTCCAAGTGTTTTTCCATTTTTCTATTGTACTTGATTTCTAGTTTCATGCCATTGTAATCCGAGAAGATGCTTGATATGATTTCAGTTCTTTTAAGTTTGTTGACATTTGTTTTGTGTCCTAGCATGTGGTCTATCCTAAAGAATGTACCATGAGCACTTGAAAAGAATGTATATTTTGATGCTTTAGGGTGAAAGGTTCTGAAGATATCTATTAAATCCAGTTGATCTAGTGTGTCCTTTAAGTCTGCTGTTTCTTTGTTAATTTTCTTTCTTGAGGATCTATCCAGTGATGTTAGTGGGGTGTTAAAATCCCCTACTATTATAGTATTGCTGTTGATCTCGCCCTTTATACCCATCAAAATCTGCTTTATATATTTAGGTTCTTCTATATTAGGTGAGTTGATATTTATAATAGTTACATCTTCCTGTTGGGTTGCTCCTTTTATCATTATGTAGTGACATTCTTTATTCCTTACTATAGCTTTTGTTTTAAAGACTTTTTTGTTTGATATAAATATTGTTACTCCAACTTTTTTTAATTTTCATTTTCATGAAATATTTCTTTCCTCCCTTTACTTTCAGTCTATGTGCATCTTTTGTTTGAGGTGTGTCTCTTGTAGACAGCATATGTATGGTTTCTGTTTTCTTATCTACTCAGCTACCCTATGTATTTTGATTGGAGCATTTAATTTATTTACATTTAAGGTTATTATTGATATTTAGTTGTTTATTGCCATTTTATTCTTTAAATCTACATTCCTCTTTTACTAGGTCACCCCCACCCTTTGTTCTGTTTACAGCTGGCCCCTTAACATTTCTTGTAGCATTGGTTTGGTTGTAATAAATTTTTTGAGTTTATTTTTGGTCGGGAAAACTTTTTATTTCTCCTTCAATTTTAAATGATAGCCTTGTTGGATAGAGAAGTCTTGGTTGTAGGCTCTTGTTTTTTTATTACTTTGAATATTTCTTGCCATTTCCTTCTGGTCTCTAATGTTTCTGTTGAGAAGTCCGACGTCATCCTTATGGGGGCTCCTCTGTCGGTAATAAACTGATTTTCTCTTACAGCTTTTAGTATTCTTTCTTTATCTCTTAATTTTTGTATTTTAATTATGATGTGTCTTGATGTTGGCCTCTTTGGTTTCATCCTTAATGGAACTCTCTGTGTTTCTTGAACTTATGGGACTTTTTCCTTCATCAATTTAGGGAATTTTTCAGCTATGATTTCTTCAATCAGATTCTCTATCCCTTGTTCTTTCTCTTCTCCTTTAGGGACCCCTATGATGTGGATGTTATTTCTCTTCATGTTGTCACAGAGCTCTCTTAGAGTTTCCTCAGACCTTTTGAGCCTCTTTTCTTTTTGCTGCTCCGCTTCCTTGCTTTTGTTTATCTTGTCCTCTAACTTGCTGATTTGATCCTCAGCTTCATCCATCCTGCTTTTAATTCCTTCTAGTGTAGTTTTCATTTCTGATATTGTATTTGTCATTTCTGACTGATTCTTTTTTATTATTTCAATGTCCTTTTTTATACTTGCTATCTCTCTATTTAGTGCTTGTATGTCCATCCGTTTTAGCTCTAAGATCTTTGAGCATCCTAACAATCATTATTTTAAACTCTGCATCTGGTAATTTGGTTATTTCCATTTCCTTCAGATCTTTTTCTGGGTATTTATCTTGTTGACTCATTTGGGTTGCATTTCTCTGCCTTCTCATTTTGTCTCTGTATAAGAAGGGTGTGGTCTCAGGAGTTCAATGAGTGTGGCCTCTGTGTTCCCTAGGTGTGGTTTGTCTGCAGTCCCGCCACCCCCTCTGTCATTTCCTTGGGCATTCGGGCACGGTCATTGCTGGTGCTAGTACACTGCAGTGGTTGCTGCAGCTTCTGCCTTGTCTCCATGGAGAATTGCATTCGTGTGCCCGGGCTGCAAGCCTTGGCTAGCCTGGCTTCTGCACTGCCCCCAGGGTGGAACTGAATTCATACACCTGGGCTGCAAGGCCTGGCCTGCCCTTTGCCTCCGTCCCACCCACACAGGCAGGACTGCATTTCTGCATCTAGGCTGCAAGCCTGGCTGGCCCCTCACCTTCACCCTACCCTTGTGGGCTGGACTGTGCTTCCATGGGGGTGGGCCTGCAAGCCTCAGATCCTTGGGCATGATTGCGTTCCTGCACCCAGCTACAGTCTCAGCCAGTTCTCTGGATTTTGCCTTGCCCCTGTGGGTAGGACTACAGGTAGGACCACTCTTGCATGCCTGGCTAGCAGCCACGAGTCAGACCGCTTTCGCATGGCCCTTCTGCAGTCATGGCTGGCTCTAGCTTCTGCCCCCATTGGCAGGACTACGCTCCCACGTCCTGCTGCCGCCCACCCTCTGGCAAATACTCAGCAGTGTGGAGGTGATGATGCAGCTCAGACCTTAGCACTCAATACTGTATCCCTGATGGCTCCCTGCTTCTAAGCAATTCTTTGCTCTGACTGAAGTAGGAGAGCTTCTGTTTGGCTGGTGACCGGCTTCCCTTTGCTGGTACTGCTGGTTCCAGAAAAAATATTCACTTTATATTTGGGGAGTGACTTGGCCCAGGGGTTACAGTGGTTGTCTCTCAAAGTGTTTTACCCTGTGCCTCCTACGTTACACTCTCTTCCTGCTACTCTGGTCCTCTCAGCTCTCCCCGCCCCCTGGATCCCCAGGTGAGTGGTTTTTCTTTTTATATATATATTTTATTATTATTAATTCTAATGGGGTGACACCAATAAATCAGGGTACATATGTACAATGAAAACAGCTCCAGGTTATCTTATCATTCAATTGTTTTGCACACCCATCACCAAAAGTCAAATTGTCCTCTGTCACCTTCTATCTGGTATTCCCTGTGTCCCTCCCTTCTTCCCTATTCCACTCTTCCCTCCCTCCCCCCATCCCGTAACCACCACTCTCTTGTCCATGTCTCATATTCACACTTTTATGTCCCACTTATGTATGAAATCATGCTGTTCTCAGTTTTTCTATTTTTCTGATTTACTTATTTCACTCCGTATAATGTTATCAAGGTCCATCCATTTTGTTATAAATTATCTGATGTCATCATTTCTTATGGCTGAGTAGTATTCCATAGTATATATGTACCAAAGCTTTTTAATCCACTCATCTTCTGATGGACACTTGGGCTGTTTCCAGATCTTCGCTATTGTGAACAATGCTGCCACGAACATGGGGGCACATTTCTTTTTTTTGAACAGTGCTATGGTGTTCTTAGGGTATATTCCTATAAGTGAGATAGCTGGGTCAAAAGGCAGTTCGATTTATAATTTTCTGAAGAATCTCCAAACTGTTTTCCACAGTGGCTGCACCAGTCTGCATTCCCACCAGCAGTGCAGAAGGGTTCCCTTTTCTCCACATCTTGCCAGCACCTATTCTGTGTTGTTTTGCTGATGAGTGCCATTCTGACTGGTGTGAGGTGATATCTCATTGTGGTTTTAATTTGCATTTCTCTAATGATTAGTGATGTTGAGCATTTTTTCATATGCCTATTGGCCATCTGTATGTCCTCTTTGGAGAAATTTCTATTCATTTCTTTTGCCCATTTTTTGATTGGGTTGTTTGTCTTCCTGGTGTTGTTTTATAAGTTCTTTATAAATTTTAGTTATTAACCCCTTATCAGATGTGCTGTCGAATATGTTCTCCCATTGTGTAGTTTGTCTTTTAATTCTACTCTTATTGTCTTTCGCTGTGCAAAAAATTTTTAGTTTGATATAGTCCCATTTGTTTATCTAGCCTTTTATTTCATTTGCCCGTGGAGATAAATCGGCAAATATACTGCTGCTACAGATGTCGGAGAGCTTGCTGCCTATGTTTTCTTCTAAGATGCTTATGTTTTCACGGCTTACATTTAAGTCTTTTATCCATTTTGAGTTTGTTTTTGTGAATGGTGTAAGTTGATGGTCCAGTTTCATTTTTTTGCAGGTAGATGTCCAATTTTCCCAACACCATTTGTTAAAGATGATGTCTTTACTCCATTGTATGTTCTTTCCTTCTTGTCAAATATCAGTTGTCCATAAAGCTGTGGGTTTATTTCTGGGTCCTCTGTTCTGTTCCATTGATCTATGTGCCTGTTCTTATGCCAGTACCAGGCTGTCTTGAGTATAATGGCCTTATAGTAAACCTTGATATCTGGAAAAGTGATACCTCCTGCTTTATTTTTTCTTTTTAAGATTGCTGAGGCTATTTGTGTTCTTTTTTGGTTCCATATAAATTTTTGGAATATGTGTTCTATATCTTTGAAGTATGTCATTGGTATTTTAATTGGTATTGCATTGAATTTATAAATTGCTTTGGGTAATATAGACATTTTAATGATGTTTATTCTTCCTAGCCATGAGCACAGTATATGCTTCCATTTGTTTGTATCTTCCTTGATTTCTTTTATCAATATTTTATAATTTTCCGAGTATAAGTCCTTTACCTCCTTGGTTAAATTTACTCCTAGGTAGTTTATTTTTTTGTCTGGAATAGTGAAGGGGATTGTTTTCTTAATTTCTTTTGCTGACAGTTCATTGTTGGTATATAGAAATGCCTCTGATTTCTGAGTATTAATTTTATATCCTGCCACCTTGCTGAATTCATTTATCAGGTCCAGTAGTTTTTTGACTGAGACTTTAGGGTTTTTAATATACAATATCATATCATCTGCAAATAGTGACAGTTTTACTTCTTCTTTTCCAATTTGAATGCCTTTTATATATATATATATTATTATTATTAATTCTAATGGGGTGACACCAATAAATCAGGGTACCTATGTACAATGAAAACATCTCCAGGTTATCTTATCATTCAATTGTGTTACATACCCGTCACCAAAAGTCAATTTGTCCTCTGTCACCTTCTATCTGGTTTTCCCTGTGTCCCTCCCCTCCTCCCTATCCCACTCTTCCCTCCCTCCCCCCATCCCATAACCACCACTCTCTTGTCCATGTCTCATATTCTCATTTTTATGTCCCACCTATGTATGAAATCATGCTATTCTCAGCTTTTCCTTTTTTTCTGATTTACTTATTTCACTCCGTATAATGTTATCAAGGTACATCCATTTTGTTATAAATGATCCGATGTCATCGTTTCTTATGGCTGAGTAGTATTCCATAGTATATATGTACCATAGCTTTTTAATCCACTCGTCTTCTGACGGACACTTGGGCTGTTTCCAGATCTTCGCTATTGTGAACAATGCTGCCACAAAAATGGAGGCGCATTTCTTCTTTTCGAACAGTGCTATGGTGTTCTTAAGTTATATTCCTATAAGTGGGATAGCTGGGTCAAAAGGCAGTTCGATTTTTAATTTTTCGAGGAATCTCCAAACTGTTTTCCACAGTGGCTGCACCAGTCTGCATTCCCACCAGCAGTGCAGAAGGGTTCCCTTTTCTCCACATCCTCGCCAGCACTTATTCTGTGTTGTTTTGCTGATGAGTGCCATTCTGACTGGTATGAGGTGATATCTCATTGTGGTTTTAATTTGCATTTCTCTAATGATTAGTGATGTTGAGCATTTATTCATATGCCTATTGGCCATCTGTATGTCCTCTTTGGAGAAATTTCTATTCATTTCTTTTGCCCATTTTTTGATTGGGTTGTTTGTCTTCCTGGTGTTGAGTTTTATAAGTTCTTAATAAATTTTAGTTATTAACCCCTTATCAGATGTGCAGTCGAATATATTCTCCCATTGTGTGGTTTGTCTTTTTATTCTACTCTTATGTCTTAAGCTGTGCAAAAACTTTTTATTTTGATATAGTCCCATTTGTTTATCTTGCCTTTTATTTCATTTGCCCGTGGAGATAAATCGGCAAATATACTGCTGCTACAGATGTCGGAGAGCTTGCTGCCTATGTTTTCTTCTAAGATGCTTATGTTTTCACGGCTTACATTTATTCTTTTATTCATTTTGAGTTTGTTTTTGTGAATGGTGTAAGTTGATGGTCCAGTTTCATTTTTTTGCAGGTAGATGTCCAATTTTCCCAACACCATTTGTTAAAGATGATCTCTTTACTCCATTGTATGTTCTTTCCTCCTTTGTCAAATATCAGTTTTTCATAAAGCTGTGGGTTTATTTCTGGGTCCTCTGTTCTGTTCCATTGATCTATGTGCCTGTTCTTATGCCAGTACCAGGCTGTCTTGAGTATAATGGCCTTATAGTAAACCTTGATATCTAAAAAAGTGATACCTCCTGCTTTATTTTTTCTTTTTAAGATTGCTGAGACTATTCGTGTTGTTTTTTGATTCCATATAAATTTTTGGAATATGTGTTCTATATCTTTGAAGTATGTCATTGGTATTTTAATTGGTATTGCATTGAATTTATAAATTGCTTTGGGTAATATAGACAATTTTATGATGTTTATTCTTCCTAGGCATGAGCACGGTATATGCTTTCACTTGTTTGTATCTTCCTTGATTTTTTTTATCAGTGTTTTATAATTTGCTGAATAAAAGTCCTTAACCTCCTTGGTTAAATTTACTCCTAGGTAGTTTATTTTTTTGTCTGGAATAGTGAAGGGGATTGTTTTCTTAATTTCTTTTGCTGACAGTTCATTGTTGGTATATAGAAATGCCTCTGATTTCGAGTATTAATTTTATATCCTGCCACCTTGCTGAATTCATTTATCAGGTCCAGTAGTTTTTTGACTGAGACTTTAGGGTTTTCAATATACAATATCATATCATGTGCAAATAATGACAGTTTTACTTCTTCTTTTCCAATTTGGATGCCTTTTATTTCTTCTTCTTGTCTGATTGCTGTAGCTAGGAATTCCAGAACTATGTTGAATAAGAGTGGTGAAAGGGGGCATCCCTGTCTGGTTTCTGATCTTAAGGGGATTGCTTTTAATTTTTGTCCATTTAGTATGATGTTTGCTGTCGGTTTATCATAGATGGCCTTCATTATGTTAAGGAATGATCCCTGTATTTCCACTTTACTGAGAGTTTTGAGCATGAATGGGTGCTCGATTTTATCAAATGCCTTTTCTGCATCTATTGAAATTATCATGTGATTTTTGTCCTTCCTTTTGTTTATGTGATGAATCACATTGATTGATTTGCGAGTATTGAACCAGCTTTCCCTCTCCAGAATATATCTCACTTGATCATGGTGTAGGATTTTTTTCATATATTACTGGATCCAGTTGACTAATATTTTGTTGAGAATTTTAGCGTCTAAATTCATCAGGTATATAGGCCTATAATTTTCTTTCTTTGTGTTGTCCTTGCCCAGTTTTGGGATCAGAATTATGCTCGCCTCATAAAAGGAGTTTGGAAGTCTTCCTTCCTCTTGAATTATTTGAAATAGCTTGAGGAGGATAGGAGTTAGTTCTTCTTTGTATTTTTGATAGAATTCACTTGTGAAGCCATCAGGCCCAGGACTTTTCTTTGTTGGAAGTTTTTTGATAACTGTTTCGATCTCATTTGTTGTAATTGGTCTGTTTAGGTGTTCTGATTCTTCCAGATTGATTTTTGGAAGGTTATATGATTCAAGAAATTTGTCCATTTCACCAAAATTGTCTAATTTTTTGGTATATAGTTTTTCATAGTATTTTCTTACAATGCTTTGTATTTCTGCTGTGTCAGTTGTTATTTCTCCACTGTCCTTTCTAATTTTATTTATTTGAGTCCTCTCTCTTTTTTTTCTTGGTGAGTCTAGTTAAAGGTTCATCAATCTTGTTTACCTTTTCAAAGAACTAGCTTCTGGTTTCATTGATCCTCTGTATTGTTTCCTTAGCCTCTATGTCATTTATTTCTGCTCTGATCTTTATTATTTTCTTCCTTCTACTTGTCTTAGGTTTTTTTTGTTGTTGTTTTACTAGTTTTTTTAGATGCAGGGTCAGGTTGCTTATTTGAGCTTTTTCTATCTTCTTATGATATGCCTGTAGTGCAATAAACTTCCGTCTCAGAACTGTTTTTGCTGTGTCCCATAAATTTTGCATTGATGTATGCTCATTATCATTTGTTTCTAGAAACTTTTTTATTTATTTTTTTATCTCATTGTTAATCCATTCATTATTTAATAACATGCTATTTAGTTTCAAAATGTTTGAGTATTTTTCAGTGTTTCTTTTGTGGTTAATTTCTAGTTTCATGGCATTGTGATCAGAGAAAATGCTTGATATGATTTCAATCTTCTTCAATTTGTTGAGACCATTATTGTGTCCTAACATGTGGTCTATCATAGAAAATTTACCATGAGCACTTGAGGAGAATGTATATTCTACTGCTTTAGGGTGAAAAGTTCTGAAGATATCTATTAAATCAAGTTGATCTAGTGTCTCCTTTAAGTCTGCTGTTTTTTTATTAATTTTTTTTTCTTGAGGATCTATCCAGTGTTGTTAGTGGCGTATTGAAATCCCCTCCTATGTTAGTATTGCTGTTAATCTCGCCCTTTATATCCATCAAAGTCTGCTTTATGTATGTCGGGGCTCCTATATTTGGTGCATAGATATTTTTAATAGTTATATCTTTTTGTTGAATTGTTCCCTTTATCATTATGTAGTGTCCTTCTTTATCTCTTACTGCAGCCTTTGTTTTAAAGTTCATTTTGTCAGATATAAGTATTGCTTCCCCGGCTTTTTTTTCATTTCCATTTGCATGAAATATTTTTTTCCATCCTTTTACCTTCAGTCTATGTGCATCTTTTGTTTTAAGGTGTGTCTCTTGTAGACAGTATTTGTATGGGTCCTGTTTCTTTATCCATGCAGCTACCCTATGTCTTTTGATTGGATCATTTAATCCAATTACATTTAAGGTTATTATTGATATGTAGTTTTTTATTGCCATTTTATTCTTTAAAGCTGTATTCTTCTTTTGCTCTATTCTTTCCTCCCATTAAACTGTTCACAAGAGGCTTCTTAGTATCTCTTGCAGAATTTGTTTGGTTTTTATGAATTCCTTCAGGCTTTTTTTTTCTGGGAAGCTCTTTATTACTCCTTCAATTTTAAATGTTAGCCTTGCTGGATAAAGTAGTCTTGGTTGTAGGTTCTTGTTCTGCATTACTTTGATTATATCTTGCCATTCCCTTCTGGCCTCAATTGTTTCTGTTGAGAAGTTCGATGTCATTTTTATGGGGGCTTCTTTATAGGTGTTAGCCTTTTTTTCCCTAGCAGCTTTTAAAATTTTTTCTTTATCCATTAGCTTTGGTATTTTAACTATGATGTGTCTTGGTGTAGATCTTTTTGGGTTTCTCTTTAATGGAGTTCTGTGTGCTTCTTGAACGTGTGGAGTGTTTCCCTGCCTTAATTTAGGAAAGTTTTCTTTTATGATTTGATTGAACAAAGTTTCCATTTCCTGTCCTTTGTCCTCTTTTTCAGGCACCCCTATGATGCGAATGTTGTTTCTCTTCATGTTGTCACAGAGCTTCCTTAGAGTTTCCTCACATTTTTTGAGCCTCTTTTTTTTTTTTCTTCTCTGCTTCTGTGCCTTTATTTATTGTGTCCTCTAACTCGCTTATTCAATCCTCAGTGTGATTCATTCTGCTTTTAATTCCTTCCATTGTGGTCTTCAGTTCTGATACTGTATTTGTCATTTCTGTCTCATTCTTTTTTATTATTTCAATTTCGTTATTTATACTTGTTATCTCTTTATTTAGGTGTTCATAGTGACTATCCATTGTTGCTCTAAATTCTTTGAACATCCTAACTATCATTATTCTAAATTCTGCTTCTGCTAATTTGGTTATATCTGGTTCATTCAGGTCCTTCTCTGGGGATTTCTCTTGATTCATTTGGTTTGCATTCCTCTGCCTGCCCATTTTGTCTGTGTATAAGCAAGTTGTGGCCACTGGAGTCCAGTAGGTGTTGCCTTTGTGTTCTCTAGGTGTGGTCTGTCTGCAGGCCCCCCACCCCCTCTGCCTCTGCCTAGGGTGGTTGGATTTGTTCGTTGCCAGCGCCAGCCCACTGTGGCTTTTGCTGTGATTTCTGCCTCTCCTTTACAGGAGGGGCTGTCACTCGAGCCACAAGCCTCAGCACCAAGGGTAGAGGTGTGCACCTTTGCTCAGCTTCTGACCCAGCCGTTTTCCAGACTTCTGCCCAGAACCTGCAGTCAGAGCCTGCTCGCCACAGTTTCGTGTGTTGGACGGGGCTTTTGACGTGCTCTCAGCTGTGAGCCTTTGCTTGTCCGGAGATTTAGCCCCGCCCTCGAGGCCTGGGCCCTTCTGCGCATTGTCACTAACCCAGGTTTATTGGGCCGGGCGTGTTTGCTGGCTTCCGCTCAGCTGCGTACTTCTGCTCGTCCCGGACTCTACCCTGCCCTGGCGTTCAGAGCCCGCTCATGCTCGTACGATGATAATTCACGGTTTCTCTGGCCGGGCGGGGATATAAGCGTGGGCTCAGCTGCAAGCTTACACTTGTCTCGGGGTCTACCTTGTTCCCGCGCTTGGAGCCCACTCGCGCACTTATAATAGCAAACTGCGGTTTCTCCGGCCGGGCGGTGCTCGTAGTGTGAGCTCAGCCGCGAACCCCCGCCCGTCCCTGTTCCTAGTCGGTCCCCGAGGTCAGGGCTGGCTTGCGCATGGTTGCAGAGCAGATTTTTGCCCGTTCCTGGCCTTCTGCTTTGTCCCCATAGGTGGCATTACAGGCGGGCCTGCAGCTTCCTTAGTGCTTTCGCGCGTCCCCTTCGACCCTGCTGGGCTAGACCGAGCTCATACTGGCTTGGCCTCTGCCCATGCCGACAGAACTGCGTTTCAGTGTCCTACCGCCCCAAACCTTTCAGCAACCCTCAGCAGAGTAGGAAGGGACCTAATACTCCCCACTGTAGGCCTGGGAGCTCACTCACTTGTTTCACAGCTCAAAACTGTCCAAACGCCTCTTCTAGGCTCTGGGACTGCAGGCTGGGGCTTGGTTCCTGGGACCCAGGTTCCTTTCTCTCCGCCAAACTTTCCTCCCGCCATGCGGGTCTCTCCAGGCTGCCGTTTGCTCTGGGGATCTGGGCAGCCCTCTTCGCGTTTTCGCTATTCCTACCAGTCTCAATGTGGCTTCTTCTGTGTTCCTTGGTTGAAAAGTTCACTTAGTTTAGTTCAAAGTTGGTTTATCCAGATGATGGTTCTTAAAATTGAGTTATAATCCACTTTGGTTCTGGGAGTTGGAAGTTGGTATTCAGCCTACTTCGTCGCCATCTTGCTTCTCCCTCTGGTGAGTGGTTTTGAAAAAGGTTTTCTGTGTGGTCCCTTTAAGACAACTCCTGGGTCTGAGAAATCTGTCTCTTTCCTGCAAACAGTATCCTGACTTTTTTCACAGCTAAATACTGTCCATATGCCTCTTCTAGGCTCTGGGGCTGTGGGCTGGGGCTTTGTTCCTGGGACCCAGGACCCTACCCTCTCTGCTAAACTCCCCTCCAGCCACACAAATCCTTCCGGGCTGCAGCTTGCTCTCCAGAGCTGCGCAGCCCTCTCTGCATTTCCAGTTTTCCTACCAGTCTCAATGTGGCTTCTTCAGTGATCCTTTGTTAAAGAGTCCTCTTAGTTTAGTCCAAGGTTGGTTATTCTATATGATTGTTCTTAAAATTAAGTTGTAATCCACTTTGGTTCTGGAAGGTGGAAGATGGTATATCTGCCTACTCTATCACCATCTTTATTTTTAATTTTTTGAGGAGCCACCATCTGTCTTCCATAATGGCTGTACCAGTTTAATTCCCACCAGCAGTGAATGAGGGTTCCTTTTTCTCCATAGGGTCTCAGACACTTGTTATTACCTGTCTTGTTGATAATAGCCAATCTAACAGGTGTGAGGTGGTATCTCATTGTAGTTTTAATTTGCATTTCTCTAATAGCTAATGAAGATGAGCATCTTTTCAAATAGCAATTTGTTGTTTGTATGTCTTCATGGGAAAAGCATCTGTTCAGGTTCTCTCCCCATTTTTTAATTAGATTGTTTGTTGCTGAGCTTTGTGAGCTCTTTATATATTTTGGATATTAACCCCTTATTAAAGCTGTTGTTTATGAATATCATCTCCCATTTGGTTGGTTGCCTATTTGTTTTGTTGCCAGTTTCTTTTTCTGTGCAGCTTTTTAGTTTGATATAGTCCCATTTATTTATTTTTGCCTTTACTTCCCTTTCTTTTGGGGTCAAATTCATAAAATGTTCCCTATGAACAAGGTCAATACATTTAGTACCTATGTTTTCTTCCATGTAAATTATTGTTTCAGATATTATATTTAGGTCTTTCATCCATTTTGAACTAATTTTTATGCAGGGGGATTAAATATAGTTAAGTTTCATTCTTTGCATGTGGCTTTCCACTTTTCCCAGCACCATTTATTGAAGAGGATTTCTTTTCTCCATTGTGTGTTTTCTGGCTCCTTTGTCAAAGATTATTTGTCCATATATATGAGATTTTATTTCTGGTCTCTTGATACTGTCCCATTTGTCTGTATATCTGTTTTTATGCCAATCAATATCATGCTGTTTTGATTATCATGGTTCTATAGTATAATTTGAAGTCAAGTAATGTGACTTCATTCTTTTTTTTATCAGGATTGCTTTTGCTATTCTGTGTCTTTTATGGTTCCATACAAATCTGGTGATGTTTTTGTTCTAGTTCTTTAAAAATTGACATTGGAATTTTAATGGGGATTTCATTAAATTTGTATATTGCTTTGGGTAATATGGCCATTTTAACTATGTTGATTTTTCTGTTCCATAAACATCAACTATTTTCCCATTTCTTTGTGTCTTTTTCAATTTATTTTAATAATGCTTTGTAGTTTTCAGTATATAGTTTCTTCACATCCTTTGTTAAGTTTATTCCTAGGTGGAGTCCTTGGATTTTCTATCTACAGAATCATGTCATCTGCAAAAAGTGATACCTTCTTCTTTCCCAATATGTATGACTTATTTCTTTCTCTTGCCTCATTGCTTTGGCTAAGTTTTCTAGTACTATGTTGAATAAGTGTGGAGAGAGTGGGCATTTTTGTTTTGTTCCTAATTTTAGTAGAATAACCTTCATTTTTTCACCATTTATTATGATATTGACTAATAGTTTGTCATATATGGCCTATAGTAGACTAAGGTACATTCCTTCTATAACCATTTTATTGAGTGTTTTAAACATAAATAGATATTGTATCTTATCAAATGTCTTTTCTGCATATATTGATAAAATCATATAATTTTTATCCATTTTTTTGATGTGGTATATTACATTGATTGATTTACATATGTTGAACCATCCTTGTGCCCTAGAATGAATCCTACTTGATTGTGATTTATTATTTTTTAATGTATTGTTGTATTTGATTTGCTAGTTTTTTGTTTAAGATTTTTGCATCTGTATTCATTAGAGATATTGGTCTGTAGTTTTCTTTCTTGTGTTGTCCTTGCCAGGTTTTGGTATGAGGGTTATGTTGGCCTCATAAAATGTGTTAGAGAGTATTGCTTCTTCCATTTTTTGGAATACTTTGAGAAGAAGAGGTACCAAATCTTCTTTCAATGTTCAGTAGAATTCACTAGTATAGCCATCTAGTTCTGGACTTTTATTTTTGGGGAGGTTTTTGATAGTTGTTTCTATTTCCTCCCTGCTTAAGGGTCTATTTAGATTTTCCACTTCTTCATGACTCAGGCTAGGAAAGTTGAATAGTTTTAAGAATTTATCCATTTCCTCTAGGTTGTTGAATTTGGTGGCATATAATCTTTCATAGTATTCTACTATGATCCTTTGTATATCTATGAAGCCTGTGATAATTTTTCCTTTTTTATTTCAGATTTTTATATGAGTCTTTTCTCTTTTTTCCTTAATAAGTCTAGTCAGTTGTTTGATTATTTTCTCGATCTTTTCAAAGAACCAGCTCTTTGTTGTATTAATTTTTTCTATAGTTATTTTTTCTATTTCATTTAATTCTGCTCTAATTTTTAGTATTTCCTTTCTTGTCTGACTTTGGGTTGCCTTTGATTCTCTTTTTCTAGTTCTTTCAGATGTACTGTTAGGTTGTTTACTTGAAATCTCTTTTGTTTCTTGATATAAGCCTGTAATGATATAAACTTCCTTCTTATTACTGCTTTTGCTCTATCCCAGAAGTTTGATATGCCATTTTGTCATTCTCATTGGCCTTTATATATTTGTTTTGATTTCAGCTTTTATTTCCTTGACCCAGTCATGTATTAGAAGTATGTTGTTTAATTTCCACATTATTGTAGGGGTTTTTTACTTCTTTTTTTCAGATGAATTCTAATTTCAAATTCTTATGGTCAGAGAATATGCTTGGTATAATTTCAATCATCTTGAATTTGTTGATGTTAGTTTTGTGGGTCAACATATAGACTATACTTTATAGTTTTTCGTGCCCACTGGATAAGAATGTAGAATCTGATATTCTGCAATAAAATATTCTGTAAATATCTATTATGTCATTTGGTCTAGTGTGTCATTTAGGGCTGATATTTCTTTATTGATTTTCTTTCTTTTGTATTTTTCTGAAGTGAGAAGCAGGGAGGCAGAGAAACAGACTCCCACATGCACCTGACCAGGATCCACCCATTATGCCCACTAGGGGGCAATGCTCTACCCATCTGGGACATTGATTCATTGTAACTGGAGCCATTCTAGTGCCTGAGGTGGAGGCTATGGAGCCATCTTCAGCACCTGGGCCAACTTTGCTCCAATGGAGCATTGACTGTGGAAGGGAAAGAGAGAGAGATAGAGAGAAAGCAGAGGGGAAAGGGTGGAGAAGCAGATAGGCACTTCTCCTGTGTGCCCTGGCCAGGACTTCCACACACCGGGTCAACACTCTATCACTGAGCCAACCAGCCAGGGCTCTTTATTAATTTTCTGTTTGGATGCTTTATCTAAAGCTGTCTATGATAGGTTGTGATTTCCAAATATGATTGTGTTTTTGTCTATCTCTCCTTTTTGTTCTGTTAGTAGATGCCATACATATTTTGGAACTCCCGGTTTCAGTGCATATATATTAAGAGTTGTTAGATCTTCTTGATATAGTGTCCCCATTTCCATTATGAAATGCCCATCTTTGTCTCTTGTTGCCTTTGTTGTCTTGAAATCAGTATTGTCAGATAATAGTATGGTTGCACCTGCTTTTCTTTGGGTATTTTATGCTTGGAGAATTGTTTTCCAACCTTTTACTTTGAGTCCACTTTTGTCCTTATAGCTTAGATATGTATCTAAAGGCAGCATATGGTTGGGTTTTGCTTTTGATCCAATCTGCTACTCTGTGTGCTTCTTTATTGGTGAGTTCCATTCATTTACATTTATGATGATTATTCACACATAAGGATTTCCTACAGCCATTTTATGTTTTGTTTTCTGGTAGCTCTGTGTCTCCTTTCATTCTTCTCTTTTTTGTTTCTTTTAGTTGTTTTTGTTTGGTAGTGTTTCATACTTCTTTTTTTGTTTCTTCTTTTTTTAAGCTACGTGTTTCAGTTTTTTTGTGTGTGTGTGGGGTTTCCATTATGTTATTAAGAGAAAAATTTCATATATGCAAGAGTCCTTTGTCTTATGAGTGCTTCTTCCCTCCATCCTCCTTTGCTACTTCAGATCTTTATCCTCTCCCATTTTATGTTATTGTTGTCACAGATTATCCTTGTTTACATTGTAACCTTATTGGAGATTTTACTTATAGTTTTGTTTTAATTTATTCTTTGTATCTGGTAGAATAACCCTCTTGAGTATTTCCTGCTCAATTTCTTTGATCCTTCATGCTGCATGCCTGGATGCTCTAACAAGTATTCACACGTGGGAAGATATGATTAGCGTGGGATCTCCATCTTCAACATGCATGGTCTAAACTCTTCATTCAAACAGAGTTTGGGCTATGCTGCAAGTCCAGCTTTGTTCTCAGCTTAAATCCAAGAAGTAATCAATCTAGTGTTTATTAAGCACCTCCATGAAAGAGGGAACTGTGCTGGATGGTGACATAAAAGATCTATCTATCATCTATCTGTGGCAAAACAGCTCATTGCAGTTCAACAATTATGCACTCACATACTTAATTAACTTGTTCCTTAGAGTTATCTTGTGAGGAAAGTTTTTATTTTATTACACAGACAAGTAAATTGAGGCCAGGCAACACAAGAAGTCAATACTAGAGATGAGATTTGAACTCAAGCTTATCCACCAAACAGGGTACTATGATTTATAAAACCTCAAAAGACAGATGCACACCTTCATTTTACAACTGAGAATATTGACAACCAGGAAGGTAAAGTAGTATTGATGCTGTGCTGCATTACTAACAGCAAATTCTCTGTGAGACTCTATCCTGGCCCTAAAGGCTCTCTGGAGTACAGACCAAAGCTGTGTTGTGTGTCTTCAGAACTGTTGTTCTAGGAAAGGAGATGGAGCAGATGATATCTGCACTTCCCTTGCTTGTATGTTCCCAGGAAGGTGAAACTTTGGTCATCCTCCTATTTATATCTTGGCTTGGGGGTGGGAAAGAGGCTGACTTTTGGCTAATGAACAGTTGATGGGCCCAAAGTACTAGATTTTCTCTAGAGACAGCATCCTCCCATAAAACCATCCATCCCTGTGGTCTGCGATAAGTCACAGAGATAGTTTTGTCTTAGCTTTAGGGCATGGAAAAACAGAGAAACAGTAAATTGGTGGGGCTATTTGCAAATCATAAATTATTCAAAACCATTCCTAGATTGTCCTGGATTTCTCAGTCTGCTTGAATAGTGAGATCCGAGTCAGCATACATCAGCAGAGGGGACTGTGAAGAGGAGAGTGTGGAAAATAAAATACAGACAAATCGAACAGGGACCTTGTGTGACTTGGATAAATAGAAATCCAAATAGCATCAGAAACTCTAAGTAAAGTCTCTTTGAAGATTAAGTATTTATACGGCACTTTGTACTCATAAAGTGAATTTCAATCATTTATCATCTGAACTCATAAAATTGTAGTAACGTATAAGTATCTGTGTAATGGCTGAAGACCCACACTTGAACTATTGCCTATTGCCTTCAAACAAGAGGACAATTTATGCACCTGGGAACTGTTTTTAATGTTATTGTAAAGCACTATCAGAAATATTAGAAATGAATACCCGAGTCTTGATCCATGATCCAAGCCTATAATTCTCTCCTATGGCACTTCTGAAAGATCTGCCTCTCCTGTCGGCAGGAAGCAATGAAAGGTGGATTCTTCCTTATGAATTTCTAGTAAATCTTTACTCTTTATTACACAACATAATGGTTTGCTTTTGTGTAGCCCTTTGCGTTCCAAGATGTGCTAATGACATGTTGAGATATTGGTGATTTTGAAAGTGTGTATGGTTGAGAAGAAGATACCAATTTATTTTCATTCAGAATTTAAGGTAAAAGTGCTTTGAATTTTGGCAGGTGAAGCTTCTAGCAAAACCTGACTCTTTCTGAAATCATTAAGAAGCTTCTAATAAGCTAGAGCTACATTTTATTCCTCTTCTAACTGTTCAAATGATCCAATTTACAAAGAGGCTTCTCCACTTAATCTACCTTGTCTCTGCAACTGTCTAAAACCCAACTTCCCTTTTTAGTTAGAATTATTAGATCTAAAATAAAATTTATAGATCATTTGGTCCAATCCTCTTACTTTACTGATGAGGAAATTAAGATTCTAAAAGGTTAGAAGGAAGACTAGAATCCAGGTGTTCCAAGTCTTCTTTCCACTCTCTGTTTCAGAATCTTGTGCTGTTTGATGTTATTACATGTGTTCCCATAGCTACACTGAATACTTTGCACAGGACTCATCCATAGCACAGCCATAAGCAGTTGCCTGGTAATGGCTGTCTAGAGTGCTGTGTAGAAGAAGAATCAGTCTGATAGGTCTTCTATGGCTGTCCTTCTCTCCCTGGTTGAGTTTCTTCCCAAATGTAATCTCTACCAAGAGGAATTTGATCACCCTAACTAAAGTGCCCTTCCTCCCCCATTCTCTCATCCACACTCTATCTCCCTTCCTAGGACCTCACATTATCTGTAATGATCTATCTTTCTTATGTATTCCCTTCTTCTACCACTAGAAGGTAGTAAGCTCCCAGAGGGCAGGGACTTTGTTATCTTGTTCGCTGCAATGTCCCCTGTGCTTTGTAGAGTGCTGATGTGTAGAAAACACTCAGTAAATATTTGTGAATAGTTAAATGCTGTAACTGGCTTGTGATGTCTGCCATGGGCAGCACAGGGACATGTCATGAGGTCAGTGCCAAACTTTTGTCATCACAAGTTGGTTGTTATTGGCAAATTGATCCTGGGTACAAAACTGCTTTCCTTTTGACATTCAACTTGATTCTGGTCCATTTCCTGATGATCGGTTATTAGGTACTTTGGAAATAGCAATTCTCTTTAATCACTAATTAAGAATTTAAGCAGAAAAAGGAAAGTTTCCTGCTGTTATCTTCTTTCCTCAATAGTATAACTGTATTTTATTCATCACAGAACTTATACAATTCTTTTTTTAACTATTTTTAAAAGGTTTTATTTATTCATTTTTAGAGAGAGAAGAGGGAGAGAATGAGAGAAAGAGAAGGGAAAGAGCAGGAAGCATCAACTCCCATATGTGCCTTGACCAGGCAAGTCCAGGGTTTCAAATTAGCAACCTCAATGTTCCATGTTGATGCTTCATCCACTGTGCCGTCACAGGTCAGTGCCACAATTCTTTACACAGTAAATATTTATATACTGACCACTTTTTTTAATGTAATTTCAAAGGGATTTTTGACTTTCTTGCTAACCTGATATACTTGCACACTGCACAATACATAGTGCATATTGGTGTAACTAATTGAGATGCAGGTGTACAAAACCATGGGCAAAGTTTAGGTAACTATCTGAATTACACTATTCTAAAGTAGTGTGAGCAGCATCTATTACCTTCACCCTGAGTACCGGCTGTTCTCATCCATCCTTTCCAGGAAGTCAATATTTGAAATAGGCTAGTGTGAAGCAGCAGAGGCTGGAGAAAAATAAAAGACCAAGGAGGGATTTAGTACTTAAATGGTTTACAAATTTATCTATATTCTTTTTTATCTCTTTTCAAAGAATTGTGATATTTATGGAAACATTTATAACAGGTAGAGGTTTTTGGAAATTGGGTCATTTTTATCCCAGTTGATACTGTTGTTTCATGTCAAAAGCAAGATTTGATGCAGAGCTCTGGTATACCTGATTTAATGTTTCCTAGGATCCTGGGTTGTATAGCATCTATACCCTCCTAAATTTGATAGTGTCAATATGACCTGACATTTAATTATTTGCATAGCCTATTTAAAATTAAAATAGCAACAGGCTCTGAGTTTTTTTGAAGCTTTAATACTCCTTTTAAAAAAATATTTTTCATAAATTACTTCGCTGTCTGGCAAGCCATTCCATCCTTCAGTTCCTATAATAAAAGGGAAATGGTGTTCTGTGGGTGTGGAATGCAGAACGTGGAGAACAGCGTGGTTAAACAAGAGCGGATACTGATGAAGTCCATTAATCAAAGTGCCTTTTAAATCTGTGCAAGTGAGAACTGTGGCATCTGGGGATTTGATTAAAGGGGAAAAAGAGGAAATCTAAAATGGCAGAGGAGGCCAATAGCTGCCTGGGCAGGTCGCATCTTAGAGCCTCTGATTAGAGCCCATATCCAAGAGCTGTTTTCAATGGGATTTGTTTTCCCTAGGTCTTCTTTTGCAGTTTATTTGCTAAGAAAAGATAAGTTTGAGCTGCAATGTCTCCACATGGCTATTGGAAAATCACCAAATCAATACTACACAAGCTTTAAAATCTTTTCAGGACAATTTCTTATAATCTTTTCATCTTTCGATTACCCTGACCTATCCTGACGAGCCACTAGGAATGAAAGGAAAGAGTCAGAGCCGTCTTCCAGCCTTTCTGGCTCAGGCGAGTAGGCGATGGCTGTGCCGCGCGTCCTCTGCAGTGGTAAGCATCATAGAAGGGCAGGATTGGAAAAGGGTGGACACTTTAGGGCATGTGAGTTTGAGTGGTTTGTTAGAATATTTTGGGTATTCTTTTATTTATTTTGCGCTGCCTTTCTTTGTGCTAACCTCTTAGTATTTGCTTGTGTACTTGTCCAAAGTTCTGTCTTAAGGTGCTGTATTTTTCTTACCTAATTTCTTTGGAGCATCCTGCTGCTCGCTAGTGAAGGCTTTTTTACTGATGAGAAGTAGTCCTGTAAGCTGTGTGCTCTGCTTTTTTAGGTCACAATTCTATGCTCCAGGAAGTGATGAGTAATTCCGGGAACTAAAGTGGTCAAAGAGAATGTCAGACTGTTCTGTTGGGAAGAGTTCCATCTAGGCCCATGATGGCAAAACTTTGACACGTGTGACAGCACTGACACACATAGCTATTTTCGATGACACACGGCCGCATCCAGAGAAGTATAGGGCTGCATGCCGAGAAGGATGTTTCATCCTTGGCTCCTGCACAGCCAGCTAAGGATAAAACATTTGCTGTAGTGTAAACACTCTGTGCCGGAGGTCTGTAGACCAAACCATTTTTGTTATTTAAACTATAAATATCGCAAAATTATGGGTTTTTTCTCGAAGGGGCACATCACCCGAGTTATGCTCGGCTTTTTGGCGAATTTTGACATACCAAGCTCAAAAGATTGCCCATCACTGGTCTAGGTGGTGGTCTGAGCTGCAAATGGACCCTTCGCTGAGCTTAATTGCAATGAGCACGGGGAGCTCAACACATACCTGGGCAGCCACCTCACTTATTCACACAGTGGACACTTACTTATCAAGGAACGCTATGTGACAGGCATCATTTGATAGCACTTGTGAGTAAAACAGACAATGTCCATGTGGGGCATTCTTATAGGGGATTCAGACAGAAAGTGGATTAAAAAATAATCAAGATAGTATCACATAATTTTCAGTGCCATGGTGGCAATAGAATAAACTGATATAGTAAGTATAGTGAGGGTAAAGGTGGTGGGGATGCATCACTAGATTGGGTGAGGAGGTGATGTTTGAACTGAGAACTAAACAATGAGAAGCAGTTAGCCTCGGAGATGTGAGGGAAGAGTGTTTCATGGGGAAGAACAACATAAGTGCAAAACTCTCCCAGGGGTCCCACTGGATACGTCTGAACCACAGAAAGAAGGCCGATTGTTGGGCCAGAGAGAGTGCACAGAGGATGGTCAGAGATGATAGGGAGCCTTATGGGTCATGTAAGGAAACCAGATAGTTCCAAACTATGATGGGTCACTTTAGTGCAATGGTTTTTAACCTTTTTTGAGGTACCGAACCCACCAGTTTCATATGCGCATTCACCAAACCCTTCTTTAGTGATAAATAAAATATGATTTTTTTTTTCCAAATTCAAGACATAGGTATATGTTTTTTTACTGGTGCACAAAATGAGCCATGCATGAACATCACCTTGCTCAAAGAACAAAACCAACAAAGTGCATGAACTCACAACAAATTACGGTATTACTTTATTCTGGCCTCTGCGGCAGAGGCTTCTCCGAACCCCTGAGACTGACTCATTGAACACCTAGGGTTCGATAGAACCCAGGTTAAGAACCACTGCTTTAGTGTGTTTTAAGCAGGAGAGTGATGTTTCTGTTTTACAATTATAGAAGATTGTGGGAACTGATCTGCAAGGTAGCAGAGAGATTTCTTGTCATGGAAT
The DNA here is from genome assembly GCA_037038555.1 of Rhynchonycteris naso. Lineage (NCBI taxonomy): Eukaryota > Metazoa > Chordata > Mammalia > Chiroptera > Emballonuridae > Rhynchonycteris > Rhynchonycteris naso. Next base: position 105,301,271 of record CM072997.1, read on the forward strand.
AAATAAGGAATTTCTAGAAAGAGGGGATACAAAACACTATTGAATTCTTCTGAGAGGCCAAGTAAGCTGAGAACAGGAAAACACCCTTCAAAGTTTGCAAGATGGAGGCCACTGAGGACTTGGACAGGTGACTCTTCTTGGCAGAGATCAGGATGAAAAACCAGAGTGGCTTATAGAATGGAAAGTGCCCTGAGAAGAGACTGAGAATGAAAAGCTCTGGGTTCACGAATGGACATACAGCTAAGGATAGAGGTAAGGCAAGGGGGATAGAATGGATCAAGGGAACCTCCACATAATGTGCTCAGTAAACTCCAACTCCCTCCTTTCCCCAGGAACCAGAATTTGGCAGTCACAGCTAAGTGTGCAGGCCAGGAGTTTGTTAAGCTTCTGTGTGGAGAAACTATCTAGTGTAAGATAGGAGAGCTCCATGTACTGGCAGTTGAGGAATAAAAAGAAAGGAGTCAGATACCCACTCCTTGACCGAACAGTGCGCTCACCAGTTAGCATACTGCACTCTCACACACATAGGTCCTAGTCATGACTTAGTGCCTCACTTTTAAACATGAACTGAAAACCAATAAAGAACATATATTTAAAAAATCCCCCTGAGATGGAAAACAGAGGGCAAAACTAACAAACAAGGAGAAAAACAAAAAAATTCAAAGAAAGCAGTTTATATGAAGATTAGACAAAAACTAAAAACTTATAGTAATTAATATATTCAGAGACATATTTCATTTATTTCTGCTCTGATTTTTATTATTCCCATCCTTCTACTCACTTTGGGCTTTGCTTGTTCTTTTTTAAGTACCTCTAATTATAAAGTTAGATAGTTAGAGATTTTTCATGTTTCTTGAATCAAGTCTGTAATGCTATAAATTTCTCTTTTAGGACTGCTTTTGCTGTATCCCATGGATTTTGGGTTGGTGTCTTCTCATTTTCACGGTATCTTTTGATTTTTTTCTTTAATCTCATTGTTAATCCACTCATTGTTTAGTAATGTGTTATTTAACCTCCATTTCTGGGCAGTTTTGATTTTCTTGTGATCAATATCTAGTTTCAGACCATTGTGGTCAGAGAAGATGCTTGATATGATTTCAGTCTTCTTAAATTTATTGATATTTGTTTTGTGTCCTAATGTGTGGTCCTTCCTAGAAAATGTTCCATGAGCACTTACTTGAAAAGAATGTATATTCCGCTGCTTTGGGGTGAAAGGTTCTGAAGATACCAGTTAATTCCAGATGATCTAATGCATAATTTAAGGCTGCCATTTCCTCATTGATTTTTCTGTCTGGAAAATCTAATCATTGATGTCAATAGGGTGTTAAAATCCTGTAATATGATTGTATTACTGTTGATCTCTTCCTTAATGTCCAACAAGATATGCTATATATATTTAGGTGCTCCTACATTGGGTGTAAATGTTGTATATCTTCTTGTTGAATTGCTCCCTTTAACATTATGTAGTGTCCTTCTTTGTCTCTTACTATAGCCTTTGTTTTAAAGTATATTTTATCAGGTATAAGTGTTGCTACCCCAGCCTTTTTTTCATTTCCATTTGTATAAAATATATTTTTTTATCTCTTTACTTTTAGTCTGTGTATAGCTTTCATTCTAAGGTGGGTCTCTTTTAGACAGAATATATATGGGTCTTGCTTTCTTAACCATTCAGCTACTATATGTCTTCTGATTGGAGCATTTAAGCCATCTACATTTAAAGTGATTATTGATAGGTGTGTTTATTGTCATTTTATTTTATTTTATTTTTTTACAGGGACAGAGAGAGAGTCAGAGAGAGGGATAGATAGGGCCAGACAGACAGGAACGGAGAGAGGTGAGAAGCATCAACCATTAGTTTTTCATTGCTGTTGCGACACCTTAGTTTTTCATTGATTGCTTTCTCACATGTGCCTTGTCTGCGGGCCTTCAGCAGACCGAGCACCCCCTTGCTGGAGCCAGCGGCCTTGGGTCCAAGCTGGCGAGCTTTTGCTCAAGCCAGATGGGCCCTGCACTCAAGCTGGTGACCTTGGGGGTCTCGAACCTGGGTCTCCTGCATCCCAGTCCGATGCTCTATCCACTGCGCCACCACCTGGTCAGGCCAGGCTATTGTCATTTTATTTTTTTAAACTATATTCCTCTGTTTTCTTTTCTTCTTCTTCTTCTTCTTCTTCTTCTTCTTCTTCTTCTTCTTCTTCTTCTTCTTCTTCTTCTTCCTCTTCTTCTTCTCCTCCTCCTCCTCCTCCTCCTCCTCCTCCTCCTCCTCCTCCTCCTCCTCCTCCTCCTCCTCCTCTTTCTTCTCCTTTTTCTCATCCTCCTACTTTGTCTCGTTCTACTATATTTTTTCTTCCTCCTCCTCCTTCTTGAAGCAGGCCCTTTAACATTTTTTATAGTACTAGTCTGATGGTAACAAACTCCTTTAGCTTTTTCTTGTCTGGAAAGGTCTTTACTTCTTCACTTTTAAATGATATCCTTACTGGGTAAAGTAGTCTTTGTTGTCTTGCTTTTCATCACTTTAAATATTTTATACCAATCCCTTCCAGCTTGAAATGTTTCTGTTGAGATATCAGCTGACAGTCTTATGGGAGCATTCTTGTAGGTAACTTTTTCTTTTGCTGCTTTTAGGATTTTCTTTGTCTTTAACCTTTGCCATTTTAATTATAATATGTCTTGGTGTGGGACTCTTTGGGTTTATCACTTTGTACTTCCTGGGCTTGTGTTTCTTTTTTGTTCACCAGTCAAGGAAATTTTTGGTCATTATTTCTTCAAATGGGTTCTAGATCCCTGCTTTCTCTCTTCTTCTGGGACCTCTATGCTATAAATGTTGTTATGTTTAATGTTGTCCTAAAGGTCCCTTTAATTATATATTTTAATTCTTTTTAATTTTTTTTTCTGCTCTGATTGGGTTTTTTTTCTACCTAGTCTTCCAAATTGCTAATTTGATTCTCTGCTTTGTCCAACCTATTCTTTGTTTCTTCCAGTGTATTCTTGGATATTGTATTCTTTGTTTCTGGCTGGTTCCTTTTTATGATTTCTATGTCCTTTTTTATGCTTGCTATCTCTTTGTTGAAGAACTCACTTTGTTACTTGAGCATCCATATCACCATTACTTTGAACTCTATATCTGATAAATTTCTTATCTCCATTTCATTTAGCTCTTTCTCTCAAAATTTCTCCTGTTCTGTTGTTTGGGGCCTGTTTCTTTGTTTCCCCATTTTGTCTTCCTTTTTATATTTGTTTCTATATATTAGATAGATCTACTATGATTTCCAGTTCTCATGGATGGGCTTATTGGGTGTTTTATTGGGTTCAGTGGTACAGTCTCCTTGATCACCTGAGTCTGATGTTGGTTATGTGGGTTCTCCTGTTGTAACTGAGTCTTGATTGCTATTGGCCCATTGTTCATGGAATTAACCCTCAGGTTGACTATGATGCTCTACTTTGACTGAAGCATGTGAACTGCTGTGCAGGTGCTGACCACAGGAAATGGAATTTGCCTCAGCTGGGTTTGATGCCTGATGAGAAGCTGGCCCCTGGGTGTGTTGGTTCTGGGCCTCTTGGGAAGGAACCTGTTGTAGGCCAATGTAACATGCTGCCTGTGACTTTCCCTCAGCAACCTGTTTGGAGCTACAAGTGACCCACAATTTGTGGCTGCCTCTGCTGTACTTAATTGCACATAGGAAGGAATAAGCTGCACACCAAGGCCATCTTTTACCAACAATGGGCCTGGGGGGAGGTCAGTAAATGTCCCAAGACACCCCAACATTCAATTCTGGCTGCTTCTGCCTCCTGGCTGACTGTTAGGTTCAGTAACTGAAAGAGTCTCTGTTGGAGTTGGGAAGATGGGGTTAGTGGACCTGCATTAGGTGGAGGTGTTAGTCAAGCTTTGGGGAAGGTGATGGGTGTGACTTTCACTCCAGAGCCACAGGTCTTAGTCTGTTCCAGATTTTGCCCCTACCAGATTTTGCTGCAACCAGATTTTGCATCTGGATTCCAGATGGTGGGTCTGGTGGCAATGAGGAGGGTGGTTTTACTGAATCTCCCATGAGGAGGTAGCACCAATCAGATTAATGGAAGTGGGGGGATTGGTTCCCACCTGAAAGACAGACAACTGAATCACTGTCTCTCCGAGTTCTTTTAGACCTCTACTCCCTGGTCAAGACTGCTGAATCCTCAGCTGGGCCTAACCTCTACAGGGTTTGGGAAATTATGTTTCCCCAGGTTGATATGGCAAAAGGGGGGTGCTCCACTCAAGAGAGATGGCAACTCTGATATTAGAGATTGACTCAGCACAGGAATCCTGATGGCTGTTCTCCCCAACCCTCCACCATGTATTTCCCCAGAGCTTCAAAATCTCAGACTTTCCTCATACAACCCTATCCCACTCAGCCCTCTCTTTGCCAGAGTCAGTGACTACGAATGAGATTTTTGTGCATTGGCCCTTTAAGACGGTGCCTCCAGATTTCACTCTATGTTTTATATCAAGAGTTTTATATTTTTGGCTGTTATATTAAATTTAAAATATAGAGATTGGCCAGTGAGAAAATAAAGGTAGAGAGTGTATAAACAATTCCCTCAGAGAAGTTTTGCTGGTGCCATTTCTGGCAGACAGAAAACTTGTAGCTTTTCACAGACAAATGCTATGTGTATGTGTCTCTTACTGGCTCTGGTGCTATGGGTTGGGGAGGCTGGCTTTAGGATTAGGTTCTACCATCTGAGTGTAAGCCGTTCCCCACAGCTGAGATATTCCTCCAAAACTTCAGCTGGTTTGTGGGAGTAGGGGTAACCCTTTTTGCCTTTCCACTCTTCCTGCCAGTCTTGATGTTGCTTCTACTGTGAATTTTTGGGGTTTTTAAAATTAATTTTAATGGGGGGACATTAATAAATCAGGGTACATATGTTCATAGAAAACATCTCTAGGTTATCTTATCATTCAATTATGTTGCATACCCATCACCCAAAGTCAAATTGTCCTCTGTCCCATTGTGTGGTTTGTCTTTTTATTCTGTTCTTATTATCTTAGCTGTGCAAAAACTATTTAGTTTGATATAGTCCCATTTGTTTATCTTGCCTTTTATTTCATTTGCCCATGGAGATAAATCAGCAAATATATTGCTGCTACAGATGTCAGAGAGCTTGCTGCCTATGTTTTCTTCTAAGATGCTTATGGTTTCATGGCTTACATTTAAGTCTTTTATCCATTTTGAGTTTGTTTTTGTAAATGGTGTAAGTTGATGGTCTAGTTTCATTTTTTTGCAGATAGATGTCCAATTTTCCCAACACCATTTGTTAAAGAGGCTGTCTTTACTTCATTGTATGTTCTTTCCTCCTTTGTCAAATATCAGTTGTACATAAAGCTGTGGGTTTATTTCTGGGTTCTCTGTTCTGTTCCATTGATCTATGTGCCTGTTCTTATGCCAGTACCAGGCTGTCTTGAGTACAATAGCCCTGTAGTAAACCTTGATATCTGGAAGTGTGATACCTCCTGCTTTATTTTTTCTTTTAAAGATTGCTGAGGCTATTCGTGTTCTTTTTTGGTACCATATAAATTTTTGGAATATGTGTTCTATATCTTTGAAGTATGTCATTGGTATTTTAATTGGTATTGCATTGAATTTATACATTGCTTTGGGTAATATAGACATTTTCATGATGTTTATTCTTCCTAACTATGAGCACAGTATATGCTTCCACTTGTTTATATCTTCCTTGATTTCTTATATCAATGTTTTATAATTTTCCAAGTACAAGTCCTTAACCTCCTTCATTAAATTTACTCCTAGGTACTTTATTTTTTTGGTAGCAATAATGAAGGGGATTGTTTTCCTAATTTCTTTTGCTGACAGTTCATTGTTGGTATATAAAAATGCCTCTGATTTCTGAGTATTTATTTTATAACCTGCCACCTTGCTGAATTCATTATCAGGTCCAGTAGTTTTTTGACTGAGACTTTTGGGTTTTCAATATACAATATCATATCATCTGCAAATAGTGACAGTTTTACTTCTTCTTTTCCAATTTGGATGCCTTTTATTTCTTCTTCCTGTCTGATTGCTGTAGCTAGGACTTCCAGAACTATGTTGAATAAGAGTGGTGAAAGGGGGCACCGCTTACTGATATTAAAGAGATTACTATTAATTTTTGCCCATTTAGTATGATGTTGGCTGTGGGTTTGTCATAGATGGCCTTTATTGTGTTAAGGCATGTTCCCTGTATTCCAACTCCACTGAGAGTTTTGAGCATGAATGGGTGCTAAATTTTATCAAATGCTTTTCCTGCATCTATTGAAATTATCATGTGATTTTTGTCATTCCTTTTGTTTATGTAATGAATCACATTGATTGATTTGCAAATATTGAACCAGTCTTGCCTCTCCAGGATAAATCCCACTTGATCATGGTGTATGATTTTTTTCATATATTGCTGGATCCGGTTGGCTAATATTTTGTTTAAAATTTTAGTGTCTAAATTCATCAAGGATATTGGCTTATAATTTTCTTTCTTTGTATTGTCTTTGCCCGGTTTTGGGGTCAGAATTATGCTCGCCTCATAAAAGGAGTTTGGAAGTCTTCCTTCCTTTTGAATTTTTTGAAATAGCTTGAGGAAGATAGAAGTTAGTTCTTCTTTGAATTTTTTGTAAAATTCACATGTGACGCCCTCAGGCCCAGGACTTTTCTCTTTTGGGAGTATTTTGATAACTCTTTCGATCTTATTTGTTGTAATTGGTCTGTTTAGGTGTTCTGATTCTTCCAAATTAAATTTTGGAAGATTATATTATTCAAGAAATTTGTCCATTTCACCTAGGTTGTCTAATTTTTTGGCATAGAGTTCTTCATAGTATTTTTTTATAATACTTTGTATTTCTGTTGTGTCAGTTGTTATTTCACCACTCTCATTTCTAATTTTATTTATTTGAGTACTCTCTTTTTTTCTTTGTGAGTCTAGTTAAAGGTTCATCAATCTTGTTTACCTTTTTAAAGAACCAGCTTTTGGTTTTATTGATCCTCTGTATTGTTCCCTTAGTTTCAATGTTTTTTATTTATGCTCTAATCTTTATTATTTCCTTCCTTCTATTGGTCCTGGGCTTTATTTGCTGTTGTTTTTCTAGTTCTTTTAGATGCATGGTCAGGTTGCTTATTTGAGCTCTTTGTAGCTTCTTCTGGTATGCCTGTACTGCAATGAACTTCCTTCTCAGTACTACTTTTGCTGTGTTCCATAAATTTTGAGTTGATGTATGCTCATTTTCATTCGTTTCTAGAAACTTTTTTATTTCTTCTTTGACCTCAGTGTTAATCCATTCATTATTTAATAACCTGCTATTTAGTTTCCAAGTGTTTGAGTATTTTTCAGTTTTTCATTTGTGGTTAATTTCTAGTTTCATGGCATTGTGATCAGAGAAAATGCTTGATATGATTTCAATCTTTTTAAATTTATTGAGACCATTTTTGTGTCCTAACATGTGGTCTATCCTAGAAAATGTACCATGAGTGCTTGAGAAGTACGTATATTCTACTGCTTTAGGGTGAAAAGTTCTGAAGATATCTATTAAATCGAGTTGATGTAGTGTATCCTTTAAGTCTGCTGTTTCTTTATTAATTTTCTTTCTTGAGGATCTATCCAGTGATGTCAGTGGGGTATTGAAATCCCCTACTATTATAGTATTGCTGTTAATCTTGACCTTTATATCCGTCAAAGTCTGCTTTATGTAAGTCAGAGCTCCTATGTTCTATGCGTAGATATTTATAATAGTTATATCTTCCTGTTGAATTTTTCTCTTTATCATTATGTAGTGTCCTTCTTTATCTGTTACTACAGCCTTTGTTTTTTTTTTTTAATTAGCTTTAATGGGGTGACACCAATAAATCAGGGTACATATGTACAATGAAAACATCTCCAGATTATCTTATCATTCAATTGTGTTGCATACCCATTACCCAAAGTCAAATTGTCCTCTGTCACCTTCTATCTGGTTTTCCCTGTGCCCCTCCCCTTCTTCCTATCCCATTCTCCCCTTCCTCGCCCCACCCCGTAACCACCACACTCTTGTCCATGTCTCATAGTCTCACTTTTATGTCCCACCTATGTATGAAATCATGCTGTTCTCAGTTTTTTTTTTCTGATTTACTTATTTCACTTCGTATAATGTTATCAAGGTCCATCCATTTTAGCCATAAGAAATTATGACATCGGATCATTTACTACAGCCTTTGTTTTAAAGTCCATTTTGTCAGACATAAGTATTGCTACCCCGGCTTTCTTTTTATTTCCATTTGAATGAAATATTTTTTCCCATCCTTTTACCTTCAGTCTATGTGAATCTTTTGTTTTAAGGTGTGTCTCTTGTAGACAGCATATGTATGGGACCTGTTTCTTTATTCATGCAGCTACCCTATGTCTTTTTTATGTAAATCAATAGGTTTTACTCCCCTTTATTATTAATTTTAATGGGGTGAAATGATCAATAAGGGTACATAGTTTCAGAGAAAACATTTGCTACCCTATGTCTTTTGATTGGATCATTTAATCCATTTACATTTAAGGTTATTATTGATATGTAGTTGTTTATTGCCATATTATTCTTTAAAGCTGTATTCTTCTTTTGCTATATTCATCCCTCCCTTTTAACTGTTCACAACTGGCCCCTTAGTATCTCTTGCAGAATTGGTTTGGTTTTAATGAATTCCTTGAGGCTTTCTTTGTCTTGGAAGCTCTTTATTTCTCCTTCAATTTTAAATGTTAGCCTTGCTGGATAGCGTAGTCTTGGTTGTAGGTTCTTGTTCTGCATTACTTTGAATATATCTTGCCTTCCCTTCTGACCTCAAGTGTTTCTGTTAAGAAGTCTGATGTCATCCTTGTGGGGGCTCCTTTGTAGGTGATAGCCTTCTTTTCTCTAGCAGCTTTTAAAATTTTCTCTTTATCCATTAGCTTTGGTATTTTAACTATGATGTGTCTTGGTGTAGGTTTCTTTGGGTTTCTCTTTAATGGAGTTCTCTTGGCTTCTTGCATAATGTGAAATGTTTTCCAGCCTTAATTTAGGGAAGTTTTCTGCTATGATTTGATTGAACAAAGTTTCTATTTTTTGTTCCCTCTCCTCTTCTTCTGGAACCCCTATGATGCGAATGTTATTTCTCTTCATGTTGTCATAGAGGTCCCTTTGAGTTTCCTCACATTTTTTGAGTCTCTTTTCCTTTTTCTTCTTTGCTTCTGTGCCTTTGTTTATTGTGTCCTCTAACTCGCTGATTCGATTCTCAGCATAATCCACCCTGCTTTTAATTCCTTCCATTGTGGTCTTTAGTTCTGATACTGTATTTGTCATTTCTGTCTGATTATTTTTTATTATTTCAGTTTCTTTTTTTATACTTGCTATCTTTTTATTTAGTTGTTCGTAATGACTATCCATTGTTGCTCTAATTTCTTTGAACATCCTAACTATCATTATTTCAATTCTCCATCTGGTAATTTGATTATATCTGGCTCATTCCGGTCCTTCTCTGGGGCTTTCTCTTGATTCATTGGGGTTGCATTTCTCTACCTGTCCATTTTGTCTGTGTATTTGAAGGTTGTGGCCACTGGAGTCCAATGGTTGTTGCCTTTATGTTCTCTTGGTGTGGTCTGTCTGCAGGCCCAGCACCCCCTCTGCTGCTGCATAAGGCGGTTGGGTATGGGCCTTGCTAGCACTGGCCCACTGTGGCTGTTGCTGTGATTTCCGCCTCTCCTTCATGGTAGGGGCTGTGTTCTGGTGCCCAGCTCTACAAGCCTCAACCTGCCTGGGCCTTCGCCTCATCCCCACAGGTTGGGTTGTGCACTGCACTGAAGCCACAAGCCTCAGCACCAAGTGTAGAGCTGAGCACCTTTGCTCAGCTGCGTACCCAGCCTGTTCCCGGGCTTCCGCCCAGCCCCTGTGGTCAGAGCCTGCTTGCCACAGTTTCTCAGGTTGGATGGGGCTGCTGGCGTGCACTCAGCTGTGAGCCTTCGCTAGTCCCGGGCTCCAGCCCCGCACCTGTGGTCAGAGCCAATTCACGCATGCAGGATGGCAATCCGCGGTTTCTTGAGCTGGGCGGGGCTGCTGGTGTGTGCTCAGCCGAGATCCTCCGCCTGTCCCTGGTCCTAGCCCCGCCCCCGCAGTCAGGGCTGGCTTGCGCAGGGTCCAGGGTTGCAGAGCAGATCTCTGCCCATTCCTGGCTTCCTGCTTTTCCCCCGCAGGTGCCTGACCGCTTTCTCGCATCCCTTCCACCTTTGCTGGGCTTGACCTCCGCCCCCACCAACAGAACTGTTTCTGCGTCCCACCGCCACTGTTCCTCCAGCAAGCCCTGAGCAGTGTGGATGGGTGCACTGTAGCTCAGACCCTAACATTTCATACTGTAGTCCTGGAAGCTTCCTCCATCTAAGCAGCTCTGCTCTAAGTGCTGTGGGAGAGCTTGTTTGGCTGGTGTCCTGTCTCCCTTTGCTGGTATTGCTAGTTCCACGTGAAATATTCATTTTTGATTAGGGAAATTACTCAGCCCAGGGGTTAGGGTGGCTGTCCCTCAGAGTGTTTCTCCTTGTGCCTTCCAGTCCACACTCTCTTCCCGCTGCTCTGGTCCTCTCCTCTGTCACGGTTCCCAGATCCCCGGGTGAGTGTTTGTGAGAGAGGTTTTCTGCGCTGTCCCTTTAAGAAGAATCTTGGGTCTGAGAAAAGTGTCTCTTTCTCACAAACAGTATCCTCACTTGTTTCACAGTTCAATACTGTCCAAACACCTCTTCTAGGCTCTGAGACTGCAGGCTGGGCCTTTGTTCCTGGGACCCAAGTCCCTCCCTCTCCGCCAAACTCTCCTCCCACCACGCGGGTCTCTCCGGGCTGCCGTTCGCTCCAAGGAGCTGGGCAGCCCTCTTCGCGTTTTTGCTATTCCTACCAGTCTCAGTGTGGCTTCTTCTGTGTTCCTTGGTTGAAGAGTTCACTTAGTTTAGTTCAAAGTTGGTTTATTCAGATGATGGTTCTTAAAATTAAGTTATAATCCTCTTTGGTTCTGGGAGTTGGAAGTTGGTACGTCTGCCTACTTCATCACTATCTTGCTGTCTTGAATTTTTGGTTTTGAGACTCCTCTTTCTTAGACTTGAGTTGATAATTCCTGATGATTTTTTTTTTTTAATTTAGTTGTAACTCCAATTTGGTCCTGGAAGAAAGTGAGTGTAACATCCACCTACTCCACTGTCATCTTGGACCTTCTCTGAAACTTTTTTTAACAACCTTATTTATATGTAACTCACATACTGAACAATTATTTTACTTGCAATGTGCAATCTGATGTGTTTTAGTATATTCATAGATATACCCATCACCATAGTAAATTTAATAGCATTTTCATCACCTCAAAAAAAATCTCCACATACATAACACAGAGATATAGATAACACGATCGAAAATCCTAGAGGGAATGATGGAGGGAGTTTTGGGGAGAGGGGCAAACCGTGTATAAAAAGGGACATAGGGGTGGGGGTGAAGGAGTTACATTCAGTGGGACACTTGAATCATGTAAACACAATAAATTAAAAATTGATAAAAATAAAAAAAATATCTCCATATTCTTTACTTATCACCCTTCTATCCCTCATTGCCAACCTCACAACCATAGACAACCACAGATCTACTCTGTCTCTGCAGATTTTCTTACTTTAGACATTTCATATGACTAGAGTTGTAAAATATGTGGTCTTTTGTGAGTGACTGCTTTCACCTGGCATAATGTTTTACAATATCTGTCCATGTTGTGATGTGTATCAATACTTCATTCTTTTTTTTCATGACTGAATAAAGCTTCATTGTATATATATACCACAATTATTTATCCATTTACCAGTTAATAAACTTTTGACTTGTTTCCATCTTTGCCTATTACAGTGCTGCTATAAATATTCATGGACAAGTTTTTGTGTGGAGGTATATTTAAATGTCTCTTGGACATTTAAATGGCATTTTAAAGTGGCATAAGTGGGTCATATTGACGGCCTATATTTAATTGTTTGAGAATTGCTAAATTATTTTCCAAAGTGGTGTGACCATTTTATATCCCCATTATCTGTGTATAAATGTTCTAATTCTTCCCCATCCTTACCAACACTAGTTTTGATTATAGCCATCTTGGTGAGTATAAAGAGATATCGCGTTATGGTTTTGATTTGCGTTTTCCTGATTTCTCTGTTGAGCCTCTTTTCATGTTCTTATTGACCATTTGTATTATTTTATTTAAGGAAATGCCTTTTCAGATTCTTTGCCCATTTTTAAGTTAGATTATCTTTCTTTTTGTTATTGAGTTGAAAGACTTCTTTATGTATGTATTCTAGATATGTCCTGTATCGGTAATATGATTTGAAAACATTTTCTCCCATTCTATGGGTTGTCTTTTCACTTTCTTGATAATACCCTCTGAAGTATAAAAAATTTATTTTGATAAAGTCCTATTTTATCTTTTTTGTTGTTATTGCTTATGCTTTTGGTGTCATAGTTAAGAATCCTTTGCCAAATCTGAAGTCATAAGGATTTAGTTCTATGTTTTATTTCAAGAGTTTTATATTCTTAGTCTTATATTTTATTTAAGAAATAGAGATTAATCAATGGGTAAGTAGAGATAGGGAGTATATAAACAATCTCCTCTGAGAAGTTTTGCTGGTGCCATTTCTAGAGGAGAAACTAGGTTAAGAGAAAATTACTAAATATAAAGATTCTATCATATTTTTCTAAACAGAAATATCCAAGAAAAGAGAAATAATTAATAATAAATTTTTGAGTTGGCTATCCCTTAAAAATTATATAAATTCTCTCACTCGAGAAAGGAGAGGGAATAAAAGAGAAAAGCTTAATAATAATCACTCATACTATTTCTACTCATTAGAGTAAAAGGTTCAGGATTTCAAAGCTTTTCCTGGAAGAATTGTAAACAGAAAATAAAAGTGTTTATAAAGCTTGACAAAGTTAACACAAATTGTAACAATTGCTAAAGCTAATTATTGTTGTTTAATCCCCCCGCCCCCCCCCCCCACACACAATATACTAAGAGTTTTAATTAGGGTCATTAAACTCTTAGGTTATAAAGAACACCAGAACAACCCACTGGTATGCTAAATAGAGAAGATTGCTATTTACCAACAGATCTTAACCTTGACATACAAAATGAGATCATCATGCTGCGGGGCTGCTTTCACAAATATGTATGAAACTAACTCTAATCTCAGACAATGTTTTTAAAATTATTATGGGCAAGAATATGAAGGTCCTATGAAAATATATAAGGGGTTAGTTCTACTAAAGGAATTGGGATTAGTTGCAGAGAGGAAGTGGCATTTGAACAAATTCTGGAAGTCTAGTAAAATTTTGTCAGTCTTTGGAGAGAAGGCATCATGGGCTGTGTGTAACAGTAAGGCTGGAAAACAAAGGACAGGGTTTAAGAGTTGATAAGACTAAATTTTCTTGACTGTGACATGAAGAGAGCCTCAGTGTAAGGTAAATCCAGAAAGAGAGAGATGGCAGCCATAGCATGGGTGGTAATGAATGCCAAACTAAGGAGTTTTACTTCCTACTCTTAGTTCTGACTGGCATTTCAAAAAACTTATCATCTAATAGTGTGGAGGGAGAGGTGAGCAAAGGAGAAAACCTGAAAGCAGATTAGAAGGAGATGACTGCTTGGTTCGCTCTGGAGGTAGTGGAGGAGTTGACTAGCTTCAGTACAGAGATATATAGAGGAGATACAGATAGTCCTCTAGAGTGTGAGGAGGAGTTTTTGTAACTTCCAGAGTAACAAAGTGGTAATTATAGGTTTGCAGGGCTCTTTGACCCTTCCTCAGATGGGAAACCAAGGAAATTTGAGATAAATTCTTTCTTTCTCTATTATTATTATTTTTTTTACAGAGACAGAGTCAGAGGGAGGGATAGATAGGGACAGACAGACAGGAATGGAGAGAGATGAGAAGCATCAATCATCAGTTTTTCGTTGCGACACCTTAGTTGTTCATTGATTGCTTTCTCATATGTGCCTTAACCGTGGGCCTTCAGTGGACCGAGCAACCCATTGCTCAAGGCAGTGACCTTGGACTCAAGCTTGTGAGCTTTTGCTCAAACCAGATGAGCCCACGCTCAAGCTGGCGACCTTGGGGTCTCAAACCTGGGTCCTCTGCATCCCAGTCTAACACTCCATCCACTGCGTCACCGCCTGGTCAAGCGAGATAGATTCCATTTTAAGAGCCAACATGGATCCTCTCTCCCTGTAGGGAATTCTTGCAAACTCTCAAGGGATATCAATCCTTCATGTTAAAATTTTACAAGCAGTGGAATAAATCATTATCCAAGTGCCAAATGTACCAACCAACAAATCACTAAGAGGATTCTCTGAGATTTACAGTTGTGGCATTATTGACTTTGTAGCTAGTCTTGGATGCACCTCTATGGTTAGACACTGGAACCCTGCCCCATCTAATCACTTAACTCACTGGAAAAGTCTTGTTCTTTGGTGGGATTAAGTTACAAAGATCCTTACAGGCAATCACTTCAGGTTAACCTCTGAGAGCTGCCCTATATGATCTGGCTGACTAATCCTTAGCATTCATTTTGCTCTGAACATTTCTGTCTGTGAATCTGTCATTGGCATCCTCACTCTTCATTCATCACCTTGTGTTCATGTGGCAAGTCTTTCCTGGGCACTTGCAGGCTGTATGCTCACTGTGGAGGTCCATCAGTGAATCCCATGGACACAGACTTGATAAGGAAGCCAGACAAGCATCTTAGGAAAGCTTCCAGAAGGAAGTGGCAGTGAAAACCTCCATCATCTTGGCCGAGCTCCTTTTCCATACTTTACTTCCACATAGGCTCATTAATTCACCTTGTTGATTTCCCTTATGAGCTCTGTCAGGTCACGGTTTCCTTTTCATTATCTTCCCATAAAGGGACTTTAATAATAGATGCCTTGAGAGGCTGACTCTTACAGAGAGGTCTGGGCAGGCCTGGGCATACCAGCTGTGTGGCCTTGAGCAAGTTATTAAACCCTTCTCAGTCTCAGTCTCTTCAACTAAAAAATGGGGACATCTATGCCTTCCTCATAGATATATGATGAAGAACAAATAAGATAAAATTTTTAAATGGCCCCAGGCTTAGTATTTAAAAGATAATCATTCTAGTCACTTTCCTGTGCCTGCAATCTCTCCCTTTGTTTAGTACACAATACTCACAGCTGCCAATTCCTCTTCCCCAACTTGAATCTTATCTCTCTTTTATCTCTTGCTCAAAAAGTTTCAGATTCCCAGAGTCTGTAGATGGAAGTCTGTATCCGTCAGGAAAGAGGCAGTACTCTAAGGGACAAGTGAAGAGAGTGTAAGGGAGGGAAGGGCTCTGAGAGCACAGTTTGGACCCAGAGCATCTAAAGGATCCCCGAGGAAGCGATCCCTGAGCTGAGCTCTGAAGAATGAATAGAAGGTTAGTAGGCAAAAAGGGAGGTGGAAGAGGAGGGATATGGGAAGACCATTCTAGGTAGAGGCCCTTGGGGAGGGTGCAGGTGGTATGGCTAGAGTTCAGAGAGTAGGGTGGAGGTGGCTGGGATGAGCCCAGGACCATCAAGGACACAGGACAAGCATTTGTGACATAATTTTCATGGCAGAAGTCAGGAGAGCCATGAAAGTTTTACTCGTTTACACATCAGTTTCTCTTGCTGGGAAGTTGCTATTCTGTAGACTTTATAGTAAACACCGTAAGTGTTCAAGAAATTTGATAAACAAAATTAATACAATTGCATTTGTAGAAATAGAGGAAAAGAATTTTGGTGGCTGGATTTTCTGATTATTCGAATGAGGCTTGATTGAGGGTGCACTGCAATTTGCCAGCCACAGAGAGAGGACTTGTTGCAGAGGTTAAGTTTGGGTTGATTTTGCTCTCCAGGAACACACAGATGATACTAAAAATCAGTCCACAGCTCTCCACACCTAGAGTAAGACAACTTGTGCTCCCCAGAGATCCAGACAAGGGGAATTAAGGTAGCTTGAATCTGAATCTG
The DNA here is from genome assembly GCA_037038555.1 of Rhynchonycteris naso. Taxonomy (NCBI): domain Eukaryota; kingdom Metazoa; phylum Chordata; class Mammalia; order Chiroptera; family Emballonuridae; genus Rhynchonycteris; species Rhynchonycteris naso. The sequence goes on from CM072997.1 coordinate 105,317,281, forward strand.
GGGACTGGAAAGCTGATGGAGGTTCTGCAGCTTCTTGGATCTCCATGGAAATGAGCAGATTCTGGAAAAGTTTCCTTCTAAGAGAGAAGGGCAGTGTTGGCTGCATCTTTTCCTCTGGACATGCTTAAAATTCATGATTCATGAAGCAGCTGTCTATAGATTCTCTCCAGACATGGGTCATTCTGCACTGTTTCTGACCCCTTCATCCCTGTTCTTCCCTCCTGCAAGACTCCCTGGTACTCCGACAACCAGTGGGTCCTGCTGCTCCACACAGAGTGAAGGCTCAGTAATGGGAGACATGCATCTCAGAAACAAGAGCCATGTGTCTGATTCATCCTCGTATCCCAGGGCCTAGAATAACATTGTACGCAAACAGAATGCTCATTTTTTAGCAAAAGATCTGTGGAGAATGAAATAAAATGATAGTCAAGTTCATAGGGAGCCCTCTTCCTTAGGGTTGAGAAAAAAATTCATAGCCCAGACTTCTCAATCTTTAAGTGAACATAATTAACCAAAAATCTTGTTCTGATTTAGTAAGTTTGAGGTGCAACCAGAAGTTTTCTACAAGCTCATGATACTCATGCTGGTCGTCCTTGGATCCCTCACAGGGTAACAAGGATGTAAATGGAACTAAACAGCTAGTTCTAAGAAAGGGCAAGAGTCACTTACTACATTTTATAAATTAATAGCCTGCCCCACTCACCTACAGTGTAACTATGCAAGCTAGAGTTACATAAGGTTTAGTGTAGTTTTGAAATACAGTGGTCCCTTGTCTGTCATGGGGGTTCAGTTCCAGAACCTCTGTGATAGTCAAATATCCACAAAGTAGCAACCTTATATTTATTTTATTATTTATATATATTTTAAGGCTTTATAAATTCTCCCCACACTCTTATAAACCTTTGCCACACTGTTATTAACCTTTCACACACTTTTATAAACACTTCCTATGCTTATTTTACTGCAAAAATAATTAAAATAATAAATTATAAAAATACTACTTATATACTACAAAATCCCACAATATAGTGAAAAACCTGAGATACAAAATTAAATATATATAATTTAAAAATCCATGATAGGGCCCTGGCCGGTTGGTTCAGTGGTAGAGCGTCAGCCAGTGTGTGGATGTCCCAGGTTAGATTCCCAGCCAGGGCACAAAGGAGAAGCACCCATCTTCTTCTCCACCTTTCCCCCTCTCCTTTCTCTCTCTCTCTTCCCCTCTTGCAGCCTAGGTTCCATTGGAGCAAAGTTGGCCCGGGTGCTGAGGATGGCACCATAGCTTCCACCTCAGGTGATAGAATGGCTCTGGTTGCAAAGGAGCAATGCCCCAGAGGGGCAGAACATCGCACCCTGGTGGGCATGTCGGGTGGATCCTGGTTGGGCACATGTGGGAGTCTCTGCCTTTCTGCTTCTCACTTCAAGAAAATACGAAAAAAAAAAAAAGAAAAAAAAATCCATAATAGAGTGAGACCGCAAAAGGCGAACTGCGATATGGCAAGGGAGGACTGTATTCATTTTATTTACACCTGTGGGAATATAGGGGCATACATACCAATCATACATATTGAAAGTTATCTCTACACCAAAAATATTCATGGGAATTCAATAGCAATTCCTAGTATATAATTTCAAGTGATTAAATAGTTATTTCAGAATTGAATAGTTGTAGATTTTTTTTTTTTTGTCATAGCTTCATTGATCTAGCAAGCATTCTGTGGAATACTTAGCACTGATAAAGCTCCTGTCTGGGTTCTGGAAGATGCTCTTCCTCTCCACCTTGAGCTCCAGTCTAATGGGATGTCTAGAGATAAATAACAACAGTATGACATGATAAATTGTCCTTGTCATTGCTGTACAACAAAACTATACTGTGAGCCACCAATGCAATTTAAAATATTCTAGTAACCATGTTAGAAAAGTAAGGTCAAATGGGTGTTATTAATTTTTATTGTAGATTTTATTTAATTTAATATGTTCAAACTAGTCTCATTTCATTATGTGATCAATATAAAAACATTAGTAAAAACATCATTTTTTTCTGTGAAAAGGATTAGTAAGATATTTTACATGTTTGATATTGCATTTTGTCCTTACAGTACATCTCAAGTTGTGACTGACAACTTCTGTATTGGATGGTGCCAGTCTCTGCAGTAGGGTGGCAAATAACTTCAGTGGAGTATGACCCTTAGAATTACAGCCCAGCTGAGGTTCTGTGGACACATTCCTCAACACTTCTGAACTTCACTTTCATCCAGGCCTGTCTTGGGGTTTAAAAATGAAATAGGTAGCTCATAAAATACCTATCAAGACTTATGACCTGATTTAATTTTTTTCTCTATTTCCCTATACCTAATACTCTAACATACAGGATTCTTACTTAATGAGAAAATCCAGAATTAATTTGAGCAGTTTTGCTTGATCATTCATGAGTAGTTGAAGACTGGGAATCTGTCCTAATGGAGAAGGGTAGGCAGGTCCACATTATTCACTATTTGTTGACTACTCACAAGTCATTTCAAACCCCCTTTATCCTGGAAGCCCCTTGCCCTGGAAGCCGGAGTATGAATGCTTGCTAGGAGAGGCCACCCACGCCTGTTGTGCTCTGGTATTTTTCATGCTTCCACACATTGCTCGACAGATATTATGTGGCCACCTAATATGTGCCAGGTACAGGTCTGAGCACTGAGAGAGGCAGAAGAAAAAATTATAAAAAGGTGTGTCCATTGTATAACACCGTACAAAAACAGCCAAATAAAACAATGAGGAAAGGGAAGTTAGAATTATGACTAGGGTGGTCAGGACATTCTCACTGCAAAGTTGAAATATGAGCAAAGGCTGAAGGAGATGAGGGAGCCAATCCTTTAGTTACAGATGGGAAAAGCATGCCAGGCAGGGGAACAGCAAGTGCAGAAACCCTGACGAGGGGAAGGCTGGTCCTAATAGCACAGCAGGAGCCAGTGTGGCTGGAGGGGAGTGGGCGAGGACTGTGAGCAGCAGGGGTGAGGTCAGAGAGGAAACAAGGTGTTTGCATGACATAGCTTCTATGCCCCTCTGAGATTTTGGCTTTTTCTCTTGAGTCTGCTGGGAGGTTATTGGAGTTGGAAGTGGAGGGGTGGCATGTTCTGATTTTGACTTTACTGCACTCACTCTTGTAGGTATAAGGCAGATGCAAGCCAGGGGAAGAAGGTGGGAAGCCAAATGGAAGGTAGTGAGGTGATCTGAAGGTGTCTTGAACCATGGGTGGTCATGAACATCAGTGGACATCAACAGGAGGCTTCTGGGAAAGGGTTTAATTTCCTCGTGAAAACAGACTGACCATCCAGAAATTGTCCTTCCCCTTTGACTCTTCTTCATGGATGTGATGACTCTATTTGCCGCTGCTGTCTTTGGTAAACAAATATGCTGAGACTGACCATGGGTGGTATTCATCCCCTGGACTATGAATGGTTACTGCTCATCTCTAGATTTCTTATTTTGTGACTAGACAAACCTCTTTGCTTGAGCTGAATGCATCCGCAGTGACACGGTGCCCTTGGTGACCCCTCCCTCTTCTGCAGCTCTTCACTAGGACCCCACTGGCATGAAAGGCTGGACTCCAGCTGCTTGCAGGCTGCTCCAAAGAGACAAAGGCCCCTGTATTGTGTGACAGCGGGGAGGAAAAGTGATTTGATACACGTTCTCTATGTTGTCTCTTAATCCCAGTTCATCTGGGCTAATCTCCAAGTGGATGAAATAATCAACTCAAATTATAAATTTGGCTCATTCAATGGGCTGAATAAGTGGCTGGAAATAATTCCACAAACTGTGTTTTCCATTAAATAGTTGAAATTATTCAAGGTCATGGAAAATTTTCAACAAATATAATATGTCTGAAAATTTATTAAAGATCCGTCTGCAAAAATCATTGGAAAAACCCAATTCGACAATAAAAATAAATTACATTTCCGTTCTTGCTGTTGCTCCCTTTGGGATGGTGCACATCGCTATCCACTTTGTGCACAAATGGAACCAGCACATTTTAGACAAAATGACTCCAGGTTCAAACCATAAGGTTTAAACCATTAGGTGAGGATTCTACACTGAAAAAGAAATTGGAAAAAATTCCCTAACTTAATGTTGCTCAGAGCATATATGTGCTAATTTGTTTCATCCCTGGGGGTTCTGGGAATCTGAGTTTTTCATCTGTGACTTTGAGTTAAAGACAATTTTACCCTGCAGTTTTGGAGTTTGTTAGGGTCATCTGGAGCTGCCCCATGGGGATCACAGTTCACTAGAATCACTTACTTCTATTTCCATTTTATACTGAGCAGAAGAGAAAGTTCCTCTGAAGGACAAGCTAGGAAGTTGACCAGGGGAATGTCATTTTTGAACAATGAATTTAAAGTCCCTCTGAGTAATTTCTCTCTAGTACAATGGAACTTTGCAAATTGAATTTAGAAGTTGGTTGGAGTTGTGGTCCCATCGCCCTCCTGTACTCTCCATATTGGTTCAAAGCAGTTTCCTGGATACCTCTTTAAATAAAACCCATGTAACTTAAAGCCACAATATTGTTGTCCCCGTTTTCTTCCTTTTCATGTGATTGCTTTTTGTGGTAGCTCTGGCTGCTGGTCTGGGTCTTGCTAACTGCCTTGGGCAGGGCAAGATCTGTGGTTTTCTCTTTCAGATGGGAATTAGCACTCAGGTTGCATACTCATGCTGGACTGGCCGACCAGTTTCACCTCCACATAGATTCATTCCCTGAGAAACTTGGAATGAGAAAGAGACACAACCTCTTTTCATACTGAGTCCAAACCTCCTCCCTAATGAGAACTGTCAGAGCTATGATTCTGTTGCTTAAAAGAAGCCATTGCCTGTGGACATAGACAAAAGGAAAGAAACCCCAGTTGCCCCCATCAGTTGCCCACTGCACTGGAGGCAGCTCCTGGGGGCTGACATGGTGACCGGTGATGGAAGTTGACATATAGGACTGGTGTAGTGTCCAAGGCTGCTTCTTCCAAGCATGGAATAAGCTTCAGCTGCAGCTCCCGCCTTCATCCTGTAAGCAAGGCAGTGCACATGGTAAAACAAGACCAAGGCTCTTTCTAGGAGTGGGAGGAAGGCAGAGAATGACTTTTTTGTTTTGTTTTGTTTCCTCCATGGTGAGAGCATATTTGCCAAATGTTAGAAAGAGTACTTTGGTAATAGAGTCTTGAGTACTTTCTAACTGTGACACTAGGCCAAGCACTTTATAAGTTTTAATTTCCTGAATCCTCAACACCCCCCTTCCCCCACTCCCAGGATGGAGTTACTCCATCAACCTCATTTTACAGATGAGGAAACAAGTACTCAGAGAAGGTGGGCAGCTTGCTCAGGGCTGCAGGTGGCACGCGATGCAGTGTAGCCTGCTCAGGCACTGCTCTTAGCCTCTACCAGCCTGCTCTGAGGATGGCCCTGTGGCTTCTGCTGATGCTCATGGTGTGTAGAATGAGTTTCTATTTTGTGACAACCTGAAATTTGCTTTCTAATCCAGGTGGAAGCACATACTCCCTCTATTTCTCTCCCTACCTTGGTCCCCAAATACCCCTCTGTGAACAGTGTCTAAGGAGGGCTGTGGCAGTGGTTGCCCTGAGCAGGAAAGTTGCCTCGGTAGCTTTTGATCTATTTGTACTGGGGTGATGACAGGGCTCACACAGAGCCTGGCAGCCCTGGACCCTCTGCAGTCTATGGTCTCATTGGTTTCTTTGACCTCAGAGGCAACATGAACTATGATTTTACTTCTGGTCCCAATGGCATCTTATGATTCCATTTGTGTGGCTTAGTTTCCTGACATGCACAGAGGGGACGACAGTAGATGCATCAGTAAAAGGCAATGCAGCAAGAGTGAGAGAACCCAATGGGTGTGTAAGGCACCATCTGGTAAAGCCCTGTTGCCATGGAACCAGTTCACCCAGGGTCATTGGGTTGCTGACTGGCAGGATAAGTGAGTCTGAGTAGTTTCTGGACCCCAAGGAAGGGTCTTTTTCTGTGACATCCATGTGTCCCCATTCCTATTGTGATTTCTGAAATTCCATAATTGAATGATTAGTTTTTTATTTTGAGGCTCCTTATATTATCTTAAGAACTGTATGATTTCACACATAGGAGGGATATAAAACTGAGACTCATGAACACAGATAAAAGTGAACTGGTTCCCAGTGGGAGGGGGCTGGAGAGGAGAGGAGTGAAAGGAGGAGAGTAAAGAGGGATAAATATATGCTGATGGAAAATGACTTGACTTTGGGTGATGGGTACACAAGATAATCAACAGTTCAGATGCTATAGAAATGTTCAGCTGAAACCTCTGTATTCTTATTGATCAATGTCACCGCATTAAATTTAATTATCTAAGTAAAAATTTGAAAAAGAAAAATAATTTAATGGTGCATTATGTATTAAAAACAGAAAAAGAAAAAAATTATTTTGATAGAAAGATCAAGATTTTTGTTTTCTCTTTTTAAAAAAAGAGAAAGACAGGAAGGGAGAGAGAGAGAGAGAGTGAAGAGAGAGAGTAAGAAGTATCAACTGGTATTTGCTTCACTTTAGTTGTTCATTAATTGCTTCTCAATCTGGGAGCTCAAGCCAAGCCACTGACCCCTTGCTCAATCCAGTGACCTTTCAGCTTATACTAGTGTCCTTGGGGTTCAAGTCAGTGACCTGGGGATCATGTCAATGATCCCACACTCAAGCCAGTGACTCCTTGCTTGAGCTGATGAGGCCTAGCTCAAGCTGACAAACAAATGCTCAAGCCCACAAGCCCATGCTCAAACCAGCGATCTCAGGGTTTTGAACTAAGGACCTCAGCATCTCAGGTCAACGCTGTTTCCACTCTGCCACTGCCTGGTCAGGTAGAAAGATGAAGATTTTTGAAATCAGAAAATCTGTAAGAAACTTTATCGTACCATACATTTAAGCTATGAGTAATTTCAAAAACTCCCTAACATTTTAATTTGAATTACATATGGCAGTGACTGTGGGATGTCAAGATCTTTCACTGCTGCTACTACTGTAGTTTTAATTTGGACCTAAAATATAACTATTCTTGTTAATAGTAAGTTTGTAGTAGTTTTCAATTGCCATATAACCTATTATACATAATTAGTGACTTAAAACAACATCCATGTGTTAGGTGTCTGATTTTGAGCAAGGTACTTCATTTCAGGACCTCAGTTTCTCCTCTATAATATGTGACAGATGAAGTGGAAGTAGTTTTCTTATGCCTTTTTATCAGTTTAGACATTCTTAGTTACAAAAACTTGGTTATAAAATCACAAAAGACTAGTTTTAGAGATGCTTGACATTATTTACAAGGAAGAGTTATGAAAGGAGTGAGAAAGTCTCATTAAAATGGGACCTAATCGAATGTGCACTACTAGTAGAGCCCCGAGGGTCACCTATGTGTGGGGAGGGTAGCTCTCAAAAGGTAATTTATATCAGAGGATATGCAGTACAAGAGCAGCCAGACCTGTGGTTCAGGAGTTAATTTATTCAAGCACTCTTACCTCTACCTTCCTTTAGCTCTTGCTCGGAACCACACACTGGTGTTGCAGAAACCAAAGTAAAAACCAAACAGTAACAAGGTTTCTTATTTTTAAGAGCAGAGCAGGTGCCGAAGACACTGGTGCTATTCACCAATCATCTGGCCTTCCTTCCTAGGCAGCCAGTAAAATTATTCTTCTCCAGCATTTGAAGATAAACGTTCCATGCAATATTGTTTTTTCTTTTTTTCCCTCCCCTCCCCTCCCCTACCATTCTTCTCTTTCTGTTCTTTCTTTTGGTCTGTGAAATGTGAATGGAAGCAGTGTGTGTCACTTCTGGGTGGAATTACTTAAGAACTGGTGTGTGGTTCTCCATCTTTTCTCCTTGTTTCCTGCAGTGACCATGAATATAGATGGTGAGTACAAGTATTTTACCGCCTTGGTTAAATTTATTACTAGCTATGTTATTTTTGTTGTTGTTGTCATTGGCAATAGGGAATGGGGTTGTTTCTTTAATTTCTCTTTCTGGTTTTTTATTATTAATGTATAAAAATGCCACTGATTTCTGAATATTAATTTTGTATTCTGCTACTTTGCCATATTCATTTATTAGGCTTAGTAGTTTTTTTTTTTTTTTTGGCTGAGACTTTAGGGTTTTTTCTATGTATAGTATCATATCATCAACAAATAATGACAGTTTTACTTCTTCCTTTCCAATTTGGATGTCTTGCATTTCTTCTTCTTGTCTGATTGCTGTAACTAAGACTTCCAAAACTACGATCATGTCTTGTTCATGATCTTAAGGGTATTATATTAGGTTTTCTTTTTTTTTTTCTTTTTTCTCTTTCTACAGGGACAGAGAGAGAGTCAGAAAGAGGGATAGATAGGGACAGACAGACAGGAATGAAGAGAGATGAGAAGCATCAATCATCAGTTTTTTGTTGCGACACCTTAGTTGTTCATTGATTGCTTTCTCATATATGCCTTGACCAGGGGCCTTCAGCAGACCGAGCAACCCCTTGCTCGAGCCAGCGACCTTGGGTCCAAGCTGGTGAGCTTTTTGCTCAAGCCAGATGAGCCCACGCTCAAGCTGGCGACCTTGGGGTCTCGGACCTGGGTCCTGTGCATCCCAGTCCGATGCTCTGTCCACTGTGCCACTGCCTGGTCAGGCATTAGGTTTTGATTATTGAATATGATGTTGGCTGTAGGTTTGTCATATATGACCTTTTAATTATGTTGATGTTTGTTCTCTCTATTCCCACTTTGCTGATAGATTTTTATCTTAAATAGGTGCTAGATTTTATCAAATGCTTTTTTTATTTATTGATATGATCATGTGATTTTTATCCTTCATTTTATGTGATGTATCATGTTTTGTGAATTTTGTACCAGCCTTGCCTCCTTAGCATAAATCTGACTTGATTATGATGTATGATCTTCTGAATGTACTGCTGGGTCTGGTTTGCTAATATGTTGTTGAGAATTTTAGCATGTATGTTTATCAGGGATACTGCCTATAATTTTCTTTATTTGTAAAGTCTTTATTTGGTTTTGCAATTAGGGTAATACTGGCTTCATAAAATGAGCTTGGAAAGTCTTCCCTTCTCTTAAATATTTTAGAATAGTTGTTTTTAATTTTTTTTTTTAGTGAGAAGAGGGGAAGCAGAGATAGACTCCTGCATGCACCTGGCTGGATCCACCCAGCACGCCCACTAGGGGATGATTCTATGCCCATCTGGGTGTTGCTCCATTGCAAATGGAGCTATTTTTTAGCACCTGAGGAGGAGGTCATGGAGCCATCCTCAATGCCCAGGGCCAATTCACTCCAGTCGAGCCATGGCTGTAGGAAGAGAGGAGAAGAGAGGGGATGAAGGAGTGGAGAAGCAGATGGGTGCTACTCCTGTGTACCCTGACTAGGAATCAAACCTGGGATACCTACACACTGGGCTGACACTCGACCACTGAGTCAACTGGCCAGGGATTTTTTGGAATAGTTTGAGAAACATAAGTGTTAATTCTTCTTTGAATGTTTGGTAAAATTTGTATGTGAAGCCACCTGTTCTAGGACTTTTGTTTTCTGAGACTTTTTACTTGGCAAATTATAGAATGTTAAAAAAAGAAATTGAGGAAGATACAAACAAGAGGAAGCATATACTGTGTTCATGGATTGGAATAATTAACATCATTAAAGTGTCCATACTACCCAGAGCAATCTATGATTTAATGCAAATCCTATTAAAATACTGATGTCATACTTCAAAGAGCTAGAACAAATATTCCAAAAATTTATATGGAACCCAAAAGAACCAGAATAGTCTCAGCAATCTTGAAAATGAAGAAAAAAGTGGCAAGTATCATACTACCTGATATCAAGCTATACTACAAGGCCATTATAATCAAACCAATCTGATACTGGCATAAGAATAGGCATACCAATCAATGGAAAAGAACAGAGAACCCAGAAATAAACCCACAGCTTTATGGTCAATTAATATTTGACAAAGGAGGCAAAAGTATACAATAGAGTTTTTTTTAATAAATGGTGTTGGGAAAATAGGACAGGTACATGCAAAAAATAAAAATAGACCATCAACTTACACCATTCACAAAAATAAACTCAAAATGGATAAAAGACTTAAATATAAGTAGCCAAACCATAAAAATCTTGGAAGAAGACATGGGCAGTAGATTCTCAGATACCTCTTGTATCAATATTTTTGCCAAAATATCTCTAGGGGCAAGTGAAATAAAAGATAAAATAAATGGGACTATATCAAACTAAAAAGCTTTTGCATGGCAAAAGACACCATTAACAAAATAAAAAGATAACCCACTCAAGGGGAGAACATATTTATTGTTACATCTGATAAGGAGTTAATAACCAAAATTTATAATAAAACTCAACACCAGGAAAGTAAACAGTCCAATTAAAAAATGGGCAAAGGACCTGAATAGACACTTCTCCAAAGAGGACATACAGATGGCCAATAGACATAAATGTTCAATGTCATTAGTCATCAGAGAAATGCAAATTGAAACCACTATGAGATATCACCTCACATCTGTCAGAATACTATCATCAACAAACTCCAAGTGCTAGTGAGGGTGTGGAGAAAAGGGAACCCTCTTGCACTGCTGGTGGGAATGCAGACTTGTGCAGCCACTATGGCAAACAATATGGTGTTTCCTCAAAAAATTAAAAATGAATCTGCCTTTTGACCCAGTTATAACACTTCTGGGAATATATGCTAAGAATCCTGAAATACCAACTCAAAAGAAAATATGCAACTCTCCCATGTCTATTGTAGCACTGTTTATAATAGCCAAGATCTGAAAATAGCCCAACTGCCCATCAGTGGACCAGTAGATTAAAAAGCTATGGTACATTACACAATGGAATACTGTAAAGCCAATGGCCAAGGGTACCATCACAGCCACCTGGCCAATGCAGGTTCACATTAGATTCGAATAGTCAGTAATGAAACAACGGAGCCAAGAACTGTTGAGCCATCAGCTTTAATTCTAGCTTGCACCCAGCGGGCAAGTAAAAACAAACACTGGGTTCCAAAACCCACTCATTCAGTGCTCACAAAGTTACTGACTTATCCAGGTTTCCTAGAATCAAAGGCTTCTAGCTCACCAGACTTATTCACCTCTGTTCCCCATCTCCTTCTCCAGCACAAACTCTGCTCAAACGGGCTTCTCATTCAGCACTCCGCCATCTTGGCTGCTTCTCCTTTCCTCCACATGGCCTTATTCTGTTCTCCTCTCTAATACTAACCTCAGGAACCTAGAGAGAGCAAGCTCCCGGCCTGCCACACTTTATACTGTAGAAATCCAAACCCTTAATCCAATCTACAAACAAGAAAGTCTCTGGTACAAAGTCACTCATCTGAGGCACAATGGGATTCCTCATGAGAGTGCACCACCCTACATCATCCAATCAGTCAAGGGTGTGGGGAAAAGCTTACTCTTAAAACTAAGCCTTAGGCTATAACAACCCAGCCTGCCCACAGCCTGTCCCCCAAAACACATTAATATCAATGGACTTGCATGTGGGCAGCACCATCTTTAACAAAGTGAGCATAATATATTTTATCTGTTCAACAAATACTATGTGGCCATGGTCATAAAAAGGAATGAAATTTTACCTTTTGCAACAGCATGGGTAAACCTAGAGATTATTATGCTAAGTGAAATAAACCAGGCAGAGAAAGACAAATGCCATATGTTCTTACTTATTGGTATATATAGAATCTAATGAACACTATAAACTGAGGAACATAATGCAAACAGAGGCATGGATACAGAGAACATTGACGGACAGCTGTCAGAGGGAAGGGGGAATAAGGCACGGGATCAAAGAAGATGAAGGGATTAGCCAAACTCATTTATACATAACACATAGATACAGACAACAGGGTAATAGCCAGAGGAAAAGAGGTGTGGAGGTAGGGCAGTGGTTCTTAACCTGGGTTCTATCAAACCCTAGGGGTTCGATGAGTCGGTCTCAGGGGTTTGGAGAAGCCTCTGCTGAAGAGGCCAGAATAAAGTAATATCGTAATTTGTTGTGAGTTCATGCACTTTGTTGGTTTTGTTCTTTGAGCAAGGTGATGTTCATGCACAGCTCATTTTGTGCACCAGTAAAAAAACATATACCTGTCTTGAATTGGAAAAAAAAATCATATTTTATTTATCACTAAAGAAGGGTTCGGTGAATGTGCATATGAACCTGGTGGATTTGGTACCTCAAAAAAGGTTAAGAACCACTGAGGTAGGGGGAGGAGGGCAGAGGAGGGGTAAATGGGAACAGAAAGAGACTTTGCTTGGGGTAGGGGTACAATGTGGTGTGTACATGGTATTTTATTGAGCTGGAAACCTGTATGATTTGGTGAATCATATTATCCCAATAAATTAAAAGTAAAATAAAATAAAGTAGATGGTGATATAGTGGTGAAACACCAAGAACAGCTCTGTTGGGAAGATAAAATATATTATGCTCACTTTGTTCAAGATGGCGCTGCCCACGTTCAAGTTTGTTGATATTAATGTGTATTGGGGGACAGGCTTTGGGCAGGCCGGGTCGTTATAGCCTAAGGCTTAGTTTTAAGAGTAAGCTTTTCCCCACACCCTTGACTGATTGGATGAGGTGAGGTGGTGCACTCTCATGAGGAATCCTCCCATTATGCCTCAGATAAGTGACTTTGTATCAGAGACTTCCTTGTTTGTATAATTGGATTAAAGGTTTTGATTCTATACTTAAAAAGTGTGGCAGGCCGGGAGCTTGCTCTCTCGGTTCCTGAGATTAGGGTTAGAGAGGAGAGCAGAATAAGGCCAAGTGAAGGAGGCCAGGAGAAGCAGCCAAGATGGTGGAGTGCTAAAAGCCAGTTAGTGCAGAATCTGAGCAGAGAGAAGGAGATGGGAGAACAGAGGTAAATAAGACTGGTGAGCTAGAAGACTTTGATTCTAGGAAACTCGGATAAGTCAGTAGCTTTGTGAGCACTGAATGAGTGGGTTTTGGAGCCCATTGTGTGTTTTTACTTGCCCACCAGGTGCAAGCTAGGATTAAAGATGATGGCTCACCAGTTCTTGGCTCCATTGTTTCATTACCGACTCTCCGAATCAAATGCAAACTTGCATTGGCCAGGTGGCTATGATGATGCCCTTGGCCACCGGCCTTACAAGCTCCCTGGGAGGTTCCAGAACTTGCAGGACAAGTTGCATGACTGAGAAACAAACCATTTATTTTTGGAGAGACAGGCTAGGAGAGAGAGACAGAAACATCAAATTACTCCCATATGTGCCCTGACTGGGGAATCAAACTGGCAACCTCCGTGTTTGGCATGATGCTTCAACCAACCAAGTTGTTCGGCCAGAGCTTAATATTTTCTTTTAGCGATAGAGAGAGGAAAGGAGAGAGAGGAGAGAGAGAAGGGAAGCATTTATTTATTGTGTTGGGCAGATAAAATATATTATGCTCACTTTGTTAAAGATGGCACTGCCCATGTGGAAGCCCGTCTCCTAGGTGATGATATTAGTTGTTCTTCTTGCTTGGGATGGGCGTGATTATATTAATGTGTGTGGGGGACAGGCTGTAAGCAGGCAGAGTTGTTATAGCCCAAGGCTTAGTTTTTCTGTTTCTTTTTTTTTCAATTTATTTTTATTTATTTATTTTGTAGAGGAGACACACACACAAGGAGAGAGAGAGAGAGAGAGAGAGAGAGAGAGAGAGAATGGGGGGAGGAGCTGGAAGCATCAACTCCCATATGTGCCTTGACCAGACCAGTGCAGGGTTTTGAACTGGCGACCTCAGTGTTCCCAGGTCGATGCTTTATCCACTGCGCCACCACAGACCAGGCCCTAAGGCTTAGTTCTAAGACTTTCTGATGTAAGGTGGTGCACTCTCATGAGGAATCCCATTATGCCTCAGATAAGTGACTTTGTATCAGAGACTTCCTTGTTTGTATATTGGATTAAAGGTTTTGAATCTACACTATAAAGTGGGGCAGACAGGAAGCTTGCTTTCTCTCGGTTCCTGAGATTAGTATTAGAGAGGAGTGCAGAGAAAGGCCACGTGGAGGAGAGGAGAAGTAGCCAAGATGGAAGAATGCTGAAGGAGAAGCCAGTTTGTACAGAGAGAAGAATATGGGGAAGAGAGGTGAATAAGGGTAGTGAGCTAGAAACCTTTGATTCCAGGAAACTCAGATAAGTCAGTAGCTTTGTGAGGACTGAATGAATGGGTTTTGAAGTCCAGTGTGTGTTTTCACTTGCCTGCCAGGTGCAAGCTAGGACTAAAGCTAATGGCCCATCAGTTCTTGGCTCTGTTGTTTCATTACCGACTGTCTGAATCAAATGCGAACCTGCACTGGCCAGGCAGCTGTGATGGTGGCCGTGGCTACTGGCTTTACAATTAATTGTTCCACTCAGTTCTGTACTTATTGGTTATATCCCGTGTGTGCCATGACCGGGATTGAACCCACAACCTTGTTGTTTCAGGACTATACTCTCAACCAACTGAGCTAACCAGCCAGGGCCAGGCATTGTTTTTTAAGCTTTTAAGATATTGGGGTCGTTAGTTACTGTAGCATAACTTCCTATAACCTGACTGATAAACAGACCACAAAACTTGGTAAATGGCCGAGATTGTGATCTGGAGAAATAACACTTTACTGACAGAGGAAGAAAAAAGCCCTGATAATCCAAATTCCTGGATGAACTGTTTTGACTTTTCTTTTTCTGCTTCCTCCCAGGCTTGAGAAAGTTGGTGAAGCGTTAAAAAGCAGATAACAGGGATCTGAAAATAAGTAGAATTAGTCTGGATTGATCTGCCAACCGCTTGCCAACTGAGAGTTTGCTGAACTTGCAAGCTATGTTTTCTAAGGGTACATCTCTTACATACAATCTTGTCTAGGCTTCTGGCTTTTCTGTGTTTGCTCTGATGGGCTGCATATAAAGAAAGCATTGGAATTCTGTCTTTCAATTAAGTAACTGGAACTTATTTTTTTCTTTTAATTCTTGTTATGTTTGGGTTGATGTATTTTGGCTGTCTTCTCAAAAAACTTTTTCTGTTGCTTCTGATTTAAATCAATTTCCTGAAATTCCTTTTAAATGAACCCTTTACTCTCTTTCTTTTCTTCCTCCAGAGGAGAATCTATAACAAGCCAAGCACCAAATTCCAAAATCTAAAACTTAGGAATTCCCCTGTGGAAATTGAGCCTGCATTGGTCTTCTTAACACTTCTTATTCTATGAGGTAGTCATTCTCAGACCCCAGAAGAGATCATATAAAGTTCAAAAGCAGGTTTAAGTTTAGAAAAAAGTCAAAGAAAACCCAATTGTTTACTTATTCATATTTATTTATTAATTAATTTATTGTCAGAAACAGAGAGAGTCAGAGAGCGGGACAGACAGGGACAGACTGGCAGGAATAAAGAGAGATAAGAAGCATCAATTCTGCCTGACCAGGTGGTGGCGCAGTGGATAGAGCGTCGGACTTGGATGTGGAAGACCCAGGTTCGAGACCCGGAGCTCGCCAGATTAAGCGTGGGTCCATCTGGCTTGAGCAAAAACTCGTCAGCTTGGACCCAAGGTCGCTGGCTCCAGCAAGGGATTGGTCAGTCTGCTGAAGGCCTGCGGTCAAGGCACATGTGAGAAAGCAGTCAATGAACAACTAAGGTGTTGTGACGGCAACGAAAAACTAATGATTGATGCTTCTCACCTCTCTCCATTCCTGTCTGTCTGTCCCTAACTATCCCACTCTCTGACTCTCTCTCTGTCCCTATAAAAAAAATAAAAGAAAAAATAAAAAGAAAAAAAGAAGCATCAATTCTTCTTTGCGGCTCCTTTAGTTGTTCATTGATCCTTCTTCATATATGACTTGACCTGAAGCTACAGCAAAGCAAGTGACCCCTTGCTCACACCAGCGACCTTGAGCTTCAAGCCAGCGACCATGGGGTCATGTCTATGAACCCATGCTCAAGCCGAAACACTGTGCTCAAACTGATGAGTCTATACTCAAGCTGGTGACCTTGTTCTTTTTTTTTTTTTTTTTTTACTTTCATTATTTTTATTTTTTCTAAGGCAAGTTATTTCTTTTTAGATTTTATTTATTCTTTTTCTATTAATTATAATGGGGTGACACCAATAAATCAGGGTACATATGTACAATGAAAACATCTCCAGGTTATCTTATCACTCAATTGTGTTGCATACCCATCACCCAAAGTCAAATTGTCCTCTGTCACCTTCTATCGTGTTTTCCCTGTGCCCCTCCCCTCCTCCCTATCCAACGCTCTCCTCCCTCCCCCCACTCCTTAACCACCACTCTCTTGTCCATGTCTCATAGTCTCACTTTTATGTCCCACTTATGTATGAAATCATGCTGTTCTCAGTTTTTTTCTGATTTAGTTATTTCACTCTGTATAATGTTATCAAGGTGCATCCATTTTGTTGTAAATGATCCGATGTCATCATTTCTTATGGCTGAGTAGTATTCCATAGTATATATGTACCGAAGCTTTTTAATCCACTCGTCCTCTGACGGACACTTGGGCTGTTTCCAGATCTTCGCTATTGTGAACAATGCTGCCACGAACATGGGGGCGCATTTCTTCTTTTTGAACAGTGTTATGGTGTTCTTAGGGTATATTCCTAAAAGTGAGATAGCTGGGTCAAAAGGCGGTTCAATTTTTAATTTTTTGAGGAATCTCCATATTGTTTTCCACAGTGGCTGCACCAGTCTGCATTCCCACCAGCAGTGCAGGAGGGTTCCCTTTTCTCCACATCCTCTCCAGTACTTATTCTGTGTTGTTTTGCTGATGAGCGCCATTCTGACTGGTGTGAGGTGATATCTCATTGTGGTTTTAATTTGCATTTCTCTAATGATTAGTGATGTTGAGCATTTTGTCATATGCCTACTGGCCATCTGTATGTCCTCTTTGGAGAAATTTCTATTCATTTCTTTTGCCCATTTTTTTTATTGGATCGTTTGTCTTCCTGGTGTTAAATTTTATAAGTTCTTTATAAATTTTGGTTTTTAACCCCTTATCAGACGTGCTGTCAAATATGTTCTCCCATTGTGTGGTTTGTCTTTTTATTCTGTTCATATTGTCTTTAGCTGTGTGAAAACTTTTTAGTTTGATATAGTCGCATTTCTTTATCTTGCCTTTTATTTCATTTGCCTATGGAGATAAATCGGCAAATATATTGCTGCTACAGATGTCAGAGAGCTTGCTGCCTATGTTTTCTTCTAAGATGCTTATGGTTTCATGGCTTATGTTTAAGTCTTTTATCCATTTTGAGTTTGTTTTTGTGAATAGTGTAAGTTGATGGTCTAGTTTCATTTTTTTGCAGATAGTTTCATTTTTTTTGCAATTTTCCCAACACCATTTGTTAAAGAGGCTGTCTTTACTCCATTGTATGTTCTTTCCTCCTTTGTCAAATATCAGTTGTCCATAAAGGTGTGGGTTTATTTCTGGGTTCTCTGTTCTGTTCCATTGATCTATGTGCCTGTTCTTATGCCAGTACCAGGATGTCTTGAGTACAATGGCCTTGTATTATACCTTGATATCCGGAAAGTGATACCTCCTGCTTTATTTTTTCTTTTAAAGATTGCTCAGGCTATTCGTGTTCTTTTTTGGTACCATATAAATTTTTGGAATATGTGTTCTATATCTTTGAAGTATGTCATTGGTATTTTAATTGGTATTGCATTGAATTTATACATTGCTTTAGGTAATATAGACATTTTAATGATGTTTATTCTTCCTAGCCATGAGCACGGTATATGCTTCCACTTGTTTGTATCTTCTTTGATTTCTTTTACCAATGTTTTATAATTTTCCGAGTACAAGTCCTTAACCTCCTTGGTTAAATTTACACCTAGGTACTTTATTTTTTTGGCTGCAATAGTGAAGGAGATTGTTTCCTTAATTTCTTTTGCTGACAGTTCATTGTTGGTATATAGAAATGCCTCTGATTTCTGAGTATTAATTTTATATCCTGCCACCTTGCTGAATTCATTTATAAGGTCCAGTAGTTTTTTGACTGAGACTTTAGGGTTTTCTATATACAATATCATATCATCTGCAAATAATGACAATTTAAATTCTTCTTTTCCAGTTTGGATGCCTTTCATTTTTTCTTCTTGTCTGATCGCTGTAGCTAGGACTTCAAGAACTATGTTGAGTAAAAGTGGTGAAAGGGGGCACCCCTGCCTGGTTCCTGATCTTAAGGGTATTGCTTTTAATTTTTGTCCAGTTAGTATGATGTTGTTGTGGGTTTGTCGTAGATGGCCTTTATCATGTTAAGGAATGTTCCCTGTATTCTCACTTTACTGAGAGTTCTGAGCATGAATGGGTGCTGGATTTTATCAAATGCCTTTTCTGCATCTATTGAAATTATCATGTGATTTTTGTCCTTCCTTTTGTTTATGTGATGAATCACATTGATTGATTTGCAAATATTGAACCAGCCTTGCCTCTCCAGAATAAATCTCACTTGATCATGGTGTATGATTTTTTTCATATATTGCTGGATCCCGTTGGCTAATATTTTGTTGAGAATTTTAGCGTCTAAATTCATCAGGTATATTGGCCTATAATTTTCTTTCTTTGTATTGTCTTTGTCCAGTTTTGGGATCAGAATTATGCTCGCCTCATAAAAGGTGTTTGGAAGTCTTCCTTCCTCTTGAATTTTTTGAAATAGCTTGAGGAGGATAGGAGTTAGTTCTTCTTTAAATATTTGGTAGGATTCATTTGTGAAACCATCAGACCCAGGACTTTTCATTTTTGGGAGTTTTTTGATAACTTTTTCGATCTCATTCGTTGTAATGGTCTGTTTAGGTGTTTTGATTCTTCCATTCTTCCAGATTGATTTTTGGAAGATTATATGATTCAAGAAATTTGTCTATTTCACCTAGGTTGTCTGATTTTTTGGCATAGAGTTCTTCATAGTATTTTCTTACAATGCTTTGTATTTCTGCTGTGTCAGTTGTTATTTCTCCACAGTCATTTCTAATTTTATTTATTTGAGTCCTCTCACTTTTTTTCTTGGTGAGTCTAGTTAAACGTTCATCAATCCTGTTTACCTTTTCAAAGAACCAGCTCCTGGTTTCATTGATCCTCTGTATTGTTTCCTTAGCCTCTGTGTCATTTATTTCTTCTCTGATCATTGATATTTCCTTCCTTCTACTGGTCCTGGGCTTTATTTGCTGTTGTTTTTCTAGTTCTTTTAGATGCAGGGTCAGGTTGCTCATTTGAGCTTTTTCTAGCTTCTTATGATATGCCTGTAGTGCAATGAACATTCCTCTCAGTACTGCTTTTGCTGTGTCCCATAAATTTTGAGTTGATGTATGCTCATTATCATTTGTTTCTAGAAACTTTTTTATTTTTTTTTGATCTTCTTGTTAATCCATTCATTATTTAATAACCTGCTATTTAGTTTCCAAGTGTTTGAGTATTTTTCAGTTTTTCTTTTGGGGTTAATTTCTAGTTTCATGGTATTGTGATCAGAGAAAATGCTTGATATGATTTTAATCTTCTTAAATTTATTGAGACCATTATTGTGTCCTAACATGTGGTCTATCCTAGAAAACGTACCATGAGCCCTTGAGAAGAATGCATATTCTACTGCTTTAGGGTGAAAAATTCTGAAGATATATATTAAATCGAGTTGATGTAGTGTATCCTTTAAGTCTGCTGTTTCTTTATTAATTTTCTTTCTTGAGGATCTATCCAGTGTTGTTAGAGGGGTATTGAAATCCCCTACTATGATAGTATTGCTGTTAATCTTGCCCTTTATGTCCATCAAAGTCTGCTTTGTGTATGTCGGGGCTTCTATATTTGGTGCGTAGATATTTATAATAGTTATATCTTATTGTTGAATTGTTCCCTTTATCATTATGTAGTGTCCTTCTTTTTCTCTTACTACAGCCTTTGATTTATAGTCCATTTTGTCAGATATAAGTATTGCTACCCCTGCTTTTTTTTCATTTCTATTTTCATGAAATATTTTTTCCCATCCTTTTACCTTCAGTCTATGTGCATCTTTTGTTTTAATGTGTGTCTCTTGTAGACAGCATATGTATGGGTCCTGTTTCTTTATCCATGCAGCTACCCTATGTCTTTTGATTGGATAATTTCATCCATTTACATTTAAGGTTATTATTGATATGTAGTTGTTTATTGCCATTTTATTCTTTAAAGCTGTATTCTTCTTTTGCTATATTCTTTCCTCCCTTTGAACTGTTCACAACAGGCCCCTTAGTATCTCTTGCAGAATTGGTTTGGTTTTTAATGAATTTCTTGAGGCTTTCTTTGTCTGGGAAGCTCTTTATTTCTCCTTGAATTTTAAACATTAGCCTAGCTGGATAGAGTAGTCTTGGTTGTAGGTTCTTGTTCTGCATTACTTTGAATATATCTTGCCTTCCCTTCTGGCCGCAAGTGTTTCTGTTGAGAATTCAGATGTCATTTTTATGGGGGCTTCTTTGTAGGTGATAGCCTTTTTATCTCTAGCAGCTTTTAACATTTTCTCTTTATCCCTTAGCTATGGTATTTTAACTATGATATGTCTTTCCTTAGATTTTTTTGTGTTTCTCTTTAATGGAGTTCTCTGTGCTTCTTGAATGTGTGGAATGTTTCTCAGCCTTAATTTAAGAAAGTTTTCAGCTATGATTTGATTGAAGAAAGTTTCTATTTTTTGTTCTCTCTCCTTTTCTTCAGGAACCTCTATGATGCGAATGTTTTTTCTCTTCATGTCACAGAGGTCCCTTAGAGTTTCCTCCCATTTTTGAGTCTCTTTTTCTTTTTCTTCTCTGCTTCTGTGCCTTTGTTTATTGTGTCTTCTAACTCGCTGATTCGATCCTCAGTGTCATTCATCCTGCTTTTAATTCCTTCCATTTTGGTCTTCAGTTCTGATACTATATTTGTCATTTCTGTCTCATTCTTTTTTATTATTTCAATTTCGTTTTTTATACTTGTTATCTCTTTATTTAGGTATTCATAGTGACTATCCATTGTTGCTCTAAGTTCTTTGAACATCCTAACTATCATTATTCTATATTCTGCTTCTGGTAATTTGGTTATATCTGGTTTATTCGGGTCCTTCTCTGGGGATATATCTTGATTCATTTGGTTTGTATTCCTCTGCCTGCCCATTTTGTCTGTGAATAAGCAAGTTGTGGCCACTGGAGTCCAGTATGTGTTGCCTTTGTGTTCTCTAGGTGTGTTCTGTCTGCAGGCCTGCTACCCTCTTTGCCGCTGCCTAGGGCGGTTGGGTGTGGGCGTTGCCAGCACCGGCCTACTGTAGCTTTTGCTGTGATTTCCGCCTCTCCTCGCCGGAGGGGCTGTCATTCAAGCCACAAGCCTCAGCACTAAGGGTAGAGGTGAGCACCTTTGCTCAGCTGTGAACTCAACCTGTTTCCGGGCTTCCACCCAGCACCCGCGGTCAGAGTCTGCTCACCAGTTTCACGGGTTGGACGGGACTTCTGACGTGCTCTTAGCTTTGAGCCTTTGCCCAGCCGATGCTTTTGTCCTGCCCTTGAGGCCAGGGCCCTCTTGTGCAGGGTTGCAAACCAATATTTATTGGGCCGGGCATGGCTGCTGGCCTGTGCTCAGCTGCGAACTTCCGCTCGTCCGGGTCTCTACCCCACCTCCATGTTCAGCGCCAACTCGCGCACGCAGGATGGCAAACTGCAATTTCTCCAGCTGTTTGGGCCTGCTGGAGCGAGCTCAGCCATGAGCCTTCGCCCATCTCTGGCCCTAGCCCCGCCCGCGCATTCAGGGCCGGCTTGCACAGGGTTGCAGAGAAGATCTCTGCCCGTTCCTGGCCTCCTGCTTTTCCCCACAGGTGAGGTTACAGGCGGGCCCGCAGCTGCCGGACCGCTTTCGCGCGTCCCCTCCGCCCCTGCTGGGCTAGACCGAGCTCACACCGGCTGGGCCTCCACCCCTGTCGACATAACCGTTTCAGCGTCCGGCCGCCACCATCCCTCCAGCAACCCTCAGCAGGGTAGGAAGGGGCCCTATAGTTCAGATCCTAACACTCCATACTGTAGACCTGGGAGCTCCCTCCCTCTAAGCAGCTCTGCTCTAATTACTGCAGGAGAGCTTGTTTGGCTGGTGTCCTATCTCCCTTTGCTGGTTTTGTTAGTTCCAGGGGAAATATTTGTTTTTGATTAGGGAAGTGACTTAGCCCAGGGGTTAGGGTGGCTGGCCCTCAGAGTGTTTCTCTCTGTGCCTTCCAGTCCACACTCTCTTCCCGCTGCTCTGGTCCTCTCCTTTGTCCCCACTCCCTAGAGCCCCGGGTGCGTGGTTGTGAGAGAGGTTTTCTGCACTGTCCCTTTACAAAGAATCTTGGGTGTGAGAAAAGTGTCTCTTTCTCACAAACAGTGTCCTCATTTGTTTCACAGCTCAATACTGTCCAAATGCCTCTTCTGGGCTCTGGTACTGCAGGCTAGGGCTTTGTTCCTGGGACTCCGGTCTCTCCCTCTCCGCCAAACTCTCCTCCCACCATGTGGGTCTCTCTGGGCTGCCGTTCGCTCGGAAGAGCTTGGCAGCCCTCTTCGTGTTTTCGCTATTTCTACCAGTCTAAATGTGGCTTCTTCTGTGTTCCTTGGTTGAAGAGTTCACTTAGTTTAGTTCAAAGTTGATTTATCCAGATGATGGTTCTTAAAATTAAGTTATAATCCTCTTTGGTTCTGGGAGTTGGAAGTTGGTATGTCCGCCTACTCCATCGCCATCTTGCTTCCGACCTTGGGGTTTTGAACCTGGGTCCTTTGCATGCCAGTCCGATGCTATACACACTGCGCCACTGCCTGGTAAGGCTACTTTTTCACTTTTATATCAAGTTCCAGGTGAATTTATTTATTTTCTTTTTTAAATTTAGTTTCTGTATCAGTAATATAGTTAGGAGATTCAAAATTACAAAGACTTAAGTGGGTATGTATAGAGAGTCTCATTCCCACTTCCATTTCTAGCTATTCTCCAATACAATTACTTTCTTTTGTACCTTTACAGGAATATACTGTGCATTAACAAGCACATCTCATATAGCTCTATTTTCTCTTTTATATAATTGGTAACATTCTCTCCTGTTACCCTCCTTGCTTTTCTTGTTTAATGGTATCTCTATTTTATAGATCTTTCTGCATCAGTATATAAAAATCTTCTGTATTTTAAAAATTCTGGTAAGCTTATTTAACAAAAGTCTGCATCAATGGGCATTGAGGTTGTTTTCAATTTCTGCTTTTACAAATCATGCTGCTATGACTAACTTTGCCTTAAGTCAGTTCACATCTGTGTGAATATGTTTATGAAAATAATTTCTAGAAGTAGAATTATTAGTTTAATAATAAGTTTAAGGTGAGACACTAGAATCTATGTAAACACAATAAATACATAAATAAATTTAAAAAAATGTTTAAGGTGTAGCTGAGTGAGACTTCAGTAGGCTCAAAAATATACTCAAACCATGGATGTCAGAGCCTACTATGTATAATTAATTGTTCATGGTTTAAAAGTGATATTATATCATACATACACTGAGTATTTACTTTTTGCTTAATGTGTGCCCAAACTATGTGGGTGCTAGAGATAATGCAATAAATAAACTATGTAAGAATAATGTTTTTCTAACAACTAATGGAGCAGAAAGAGCAGTGTGGTGGTTAATTTTATGTGTCAACTTGGCTGCACTGGAGTGAGTAGTTGTTTGGTTGCAACACTAGTCTAGCTGTTGTTGTAAAGGTATTTTTTGAGGTATAATTAACATTAACCATCATTGACTTTATTTTTTATTTTTATTTTTTTTTACAGGACAGAGAGAGAGAGTCAGAGAGAGAGATAGATAGGGACAGACAGACAGGAATGGAGAGAGATGAGAAGCATCAATCATCAGTTTTTTGTTGTGACACCATAGTAGTTCATTGATTGCTTTTTCACATGTGCCTTGACCGTGGGCCTTCAGCAGACCGAGTAACGCCTTGCTCGAGCCAGCGACCTTGGGCCCAAGCTGGTGAACTTTTGCTCAAGCCAGATGGGCTCGCACTCAAGCTGGCGACCTTGGGGTCTCGAACCTGAGTCCTCCGCATCCCAGTCCGACGCTCTATCCACTGTGCCACCGCCTGGTCAGGCTACTATCATTGACTTTAAATGAAGCAGATTACCCTTCATAGTGTGGGTGGGCCTCACCTAATCATTTGAAGTCTTAAAGAAAAAGACTGAAGTTTCCAAAGAAGAAGGAATTCTCCTTGGGACTGCAGCATGAAAACACTTTCTGAATTTTGATTTGCTGCATTACAAAATTCAGACTCAAGACTGTAGCATGAATTCTTAACTAAATTCTAAGCTTTCTGGCCATCCCTACAAATTTTAGGCTGGCTAGCCTCACAGTCATGTGAGCCAATTATATAAAATAAATCTTCCACCCTATATATGTCCTACTGATTCTGTTTCTCTGCAGTTTCCTGAATAATACAGGCAGAAATACTGATCTCCACCCAACATATGAGAAGCAGAAGCTAGGTGGATCTATGCTTTCCTAGAGACCAAACTCTACAACCAGAGTTTTTTCTACCACCTTATAATTTTATTAAAACTCAAAATAGGTTGTATACAATGGTAATCCCAATACGGAATATTAGACACACTGATCAACGTGCTTACTCTGTCTATGGACCCTTCTGCAGGGAAGCTGTGGGTTGCAGTATGAGATATCTCTGGCTACAAATGATGGGATCAGAGGTGGCAGTGTGACGCAATGGTAGCCAGTCTGCAGACTGGTCAGTGATTGCTGACATGGCCTGTCATAGAAAGCTAGCCTGAGCTGATGAAGTTTGTGCAGAGGCTTAGCAGGCAGGGCAGTAGAGTAGGATCAGAAGCTGCTGGGCTGTGAAATAGGAGGAAGCAGGGAAGACCACGAGAGGACTGATGCCAGCTGAAGTTGTAAGAGGACAGAACACCGAAGTTGAGTAGAATGGTCATTAGAGAGAAGAGCAGCAAGTCCACTGTGAGAGTGGGCGATGGACGATCTCTAGAGCTGCCTCAGACTTTCATCTCACGGTGTTAAGTTCCACACATATTCTTAAAGCAAACCCACTTTGTCTTCATGAAAACTCAAATGAGCCTCTGCTTTTTGCAACTGGCTTTTACAATTGTGAAACAGGAAAACTTCATACAGACTTCCAAAGACAGATCTTGACTAGGACAGTTAGGACCTGAGTCAGTTCTACTTGGAGTTGGAAACAAGCTTATTTTGGTGTAATGGAGTAACTGTGTAACTGAAGGTTGGGGAACTAAGTCCTTCTCGTTTCACGAAAATCTTTTTTATAGCTGGGAGAGAATTAGGGACCATGACCACCCAGGCCATAACCAGCTTTTCTCAGCTCTTCTCTTAGCTAGGTATGGCGTGTCTCTACTTCTGGCCGACGATATGCATTTAGCAGCTTCTGATAGTCTTCTTTTAAAGATACCTGACACATACTCCTTACTCATTTTAACTGTCTATTTCTCTATCCTGCTCCCTAGAAGCTGATGCTATAATTATGTACTATAAGATCAAGGGCAAGAATAGCTACAAGATGGAATTTGGTTCCTGAAGTGGGGAGCTGCTTGTAACAGAGCCTCGGCAGGTGCACAGGATTAGTTGAAGTGGTCAGATAGTAAGTAGAAATACACATATATTGCAGGCTAGTGAGCTGGCAAACTTTGTGGTGGCAAAACATGTAGTATACAAACTCTTCCCTGGGTTCACTGGAGGCAGGGCAGGGTCATTCTGGGTCCACAGTCTTTGGGAACTGGTGGGAAAATTTAACTTCATGGTTTGTGTTGACTGTGTCTTGATACTCTTGAGATAAGACAGGAGCTCTGGCAGGGTTAGCAGCCTGTAGACATTGCAAGAAGGGACTATGGCTTTACTGAAATAAAACTCTCCTGTAATCTAAATCAACTGAGGGTTCAGTAATTGAGGACCCAGCAGGCCTGAAAATTCCAAGTACATTTGCATTGAAAATTGAAGGGGTTAGGATTAGCTCTGAAAGGAAGCTTTACCAGGAGATGTGAACTTCGGGTTGTAGGCCTTTCTCAAGCATTACCTATGAGGAGTCCTGGGCATCACCATAAGCTAAGTAAAATAACAATGGTGGCAAAAATCAGATAGGGGCTTTCCTCCTTCTAAAGCCTGCTGTTTCAGATGGCTTCAAGGTGGCCACTCTGAGATGAAGGTGAAGGGCATGTGCTGCAGACCAGCATGGCTAGTAATTGTCCAGGTCCTGAGTGAGAATGGTGCAGAATGAAGAAATAAACTCAGAGAGAAAAAGGATGGGATCCAGAGGCCTCTGCAAGCTGATGGCAAGCCAGAGCAAAAGCAAAGCCCCGGGTCTGCTTTATTATATAATGCAGAGCTGTATGCAAATAGAGAGACCTCTGATACAAAGTCACATTTCCAAGGCAACCCAAGAATTCTCCCAAGTGCAATAAACCCTCCACCCTACATAACTAAAATCAACCAACATCAGAACAAAGGGTGAGAGGAAGGGCATGTCAATCGCCTCTAGTAACTTAATCAAACAAGTGGGGATGGGACGAGTAGAAACACTCAGCTTCATGGCCAACATGAAGGTGTGGGGAAAGAGCTTAGCCTTTAGCTTAAGCCTTAAGCCTTAAACTGCAAGGGCTTTGCCAGCTTGAAGTCTCCCATAGGCGTGGAGCGAAGAGCCCAGTGAGTAACAGACTAGAGTGGGTTTGGCACACTGCAGTCTGTTAGGCAAGTCTGACCTGACCTTGAACAGGTGAAAAAAAACGTGAGTATTTGTTTTGTAAGTACCTACATAACACTCTGGATTTTGCCTTTTGGCCCACTAAGCCCAAAATGTTTACTATCTAGCTTCTTTTACAATAAAAGTTTGCCAACCTCTAGACTGATGTTTTAAGTTTAAAGATTAGGTCTAGAGCAGATCTTGCACACAGAGTGACTATAGGGAAATAAATAAACAAGAACCTTAGCATTTTTTTTGAGAGAATTTGTTGCTATAAGTAACTATCATCTTTACCTACCCTAAACCACCCCTGAAGCAATGTTGCCGGTCCTAAACCTACACCAGCAGGACAGTCAGCTTCCAAGAAGAGCACACTCTACAAAGCCCTTTCACTCTCCAAGGACAACATGCAGTGTACCAGATGGCCATTAATCAACTTCCTCTGTAGCCGAGAAGGGGCCTTCGCAGTCCTTGCCCTGTGGGATTGGATAAACTACAAAGGGCCAGTGACTAATACTGTTTTTGTAGTCCCCATTCTCTGTTTCATTTGCCACTGCTGAGTCTTCGCACACTCCATCATCTCATAGTATGCATGTATGTGTGTGTGTGCACAACCATGTGTGACCTTTAGTTGATAGTCCACTGAGCTACAAGGAGCCACACATGTTCCTGATGAACTTAAGGTGACATGAGAGTGGACAGAACTTCAAGGTAATCTCTAATCTAGTCCTAAGGGACACGACCTTAAAACCATGTTTTCATTTAGACATTTCAAATATTTATATGTTCTTTGCATTTTATACAAAATACCTGTATAATTTTTGTCTTAAAATTAAAAGTGGTAAAATAAAAAGAACTCTGCAGTACGTATTTGGCTGTGTATTTGTAAGCTATCTTTTTACACTTTGGAAAGAAGAGCAGATACAGTTTTTTGCATTTTAACTCACAAACCTCAGGGGTTCCATTCCAATTCTTAATCACTCTTCGGAAATGGGTGAACTTTGGCATAGTACTATTATCTTCTAATGTCTTAGATATTTGTTTGTTTGTTTTACTAAAACAGTATCTTAAATGGAACACTTAGGTTTTTTTTTTTTGAGGGACAGGTAGTTCTCATCAATTAATTACACAATTATTGTAACTGCATCTTAGTAAGGTTAGACATTAGTACAGTAATACCATTCTAATGTTCCCAACCTAACAAAATTCTTAACATTTTGGTTACTCCATTATAGTCCTTTTCTGTATGAATTTTTAATGATTACACTCATAATGAACAAAAATTTCTTTTTTTTTTACTAAATATTATGTAAAAGAATCTGTGTATCTACATAGTCTTTTTTTTTTTATTGATTCATTTTAGAGAGAGAGGAAGGGAGAGAGAGAGGGAAGCATTCATTTGTTGTTCCACTTAGTTGTGGGTTCATTGGTTGTTTCCCATGTGTATCTTGACTGAGGATTAAACCTGCAACCTTGGTGTTTCTGGATGATGCTCTAACTGTGTGCGTTATTGGACCAACTGAGCCATCCTCAGTGCCTGGGGCTGATGCTCAAACCAATTAAGGCACTGGCTATGACATGGAAAGAAGAAGAGAAGGGGGAGCAAGAGGCAGAGAGAAGCAGATGGTCACTTCTCCTGTGTCCCCTAACTGGGACATCGATATGCTGGGCTGATGATCTATCCACTGAGCTAACCTGCCAGGGCCTATTTTAACATGATATGTAAAATGTGATCCTTAAGTTTATTTAATTTGCGTTATTTTTATAATTGGCAATGTTGTCTTCTATGTTTTTAAATTTTATCATTTTATTTTCTTTCTGGCTTATGTACCATAAACCATCTTAATGTGTTTATTGCAAATTGTGTGAACATTTTAAAACAATAAATCACTTCTGTAATCATAATGTCCTCAGCCTATTCTTTTCTTTTGCTTAATAATTTTTCTTGGCATGTAGATGTTTTAAAATTTTTCTATCAAATCTAGTAATTTTTCTCTCCAATTTCTTCTATCACAGTTATACTTAAAAGTCTTTTCTCTCTAAACTTTGTAGATGTACTTAATTATCAATCATATGAGTATTTATATTCTCCTGCTTGAAGTTTTACATGTAGCCTCTTAATTGTAAGTTTATTTATTATATTACTTGGATCTAAAGTTATACCTATACTAATGTTAATCAGCAAAACCAACACTATTAACTATTTATAACTTTGCCTTCATTAATTTATGAGTTCTTTTTATTACATATAAAATTCTTCTTTTGTAATATTGTCTAATTCTGGAGCATTTATTCCATTTAAACTTAATGGTCTGTCTTATTGTTCTCCTTTGTTATGCTTATCTGTCTTCTCTCTTGGATGAACTTTAGAATTAATATGTACTGAATTTAAAGAAAAAATTTACTTTGAGATTATGATTGAGATTGCCTTAAATTGTTATAAATATCTGCAGAATTTTTGTCTTAAATTTGTATACTGATGTTTAGAAGCCAAACAATGGTCAGGGGTTGATGAGGAAGAATTGCAGATTTCAGTGTGGAGAAAGAGGAGGGGAGAGAGCAGAGCTGGCGGAAGGGAAGAACAGGGCAGCAGTGGTTCCAAGGTGGTGCTCGCGGGGCTCAAGCACAAGCACAGCCCATCTCACTTTTTAAGGCTAACCAGTATGACACAGAAAATGGCAGTGACCAATAAACCTCAGTTGGAGATGATATCAAGCTTAGAAGCCTGAGCCCTTTCTCAGTGTTCAGCCCCAAAGGGAGAAGACATGGACACTTTCTTTATGGGCAGAGGGGACCATGGGCTTCCAGCTAGAGGGGACATCAGGGACTCCACTTTTCACCCGCCAAATCATTCTTTCTCTACCTACAGGGTGTCTTCCAACATTTCTTTGAGAGAAACGTGACTATTTTATTCCACAGTCAGAAAAGAGGCTTACCATGCCTGAGAGTGAAGACTGTTAGATTGAATCTTCTCTTCACCGCGGCCAGGGGAAGCACATTGTGAGCATGGGGAGGAGTTGGGTAATAAGGGGAGACGGTGGTGGGGAAGGGGACAGAAAGAAACCACCCTGAGGTAGCCCATACCCATCACTCTAGATTCATAATTTTCCCTATTGGCTGTCCCTGTGGAGTTGGGAGCTGAAAATGGGATACAGAATCATAGTGGAGTGCATTGTGTGGCAGTGCCCTTCCACCTCCCAGATGGGGGCACACTCCGGTGTTCTTCTATATAATCACTGTGTTGAGTTTATTTTAAGTGTTCAGGTCTCCAAAATGAAGGCAGCACCAGCTCCATCCCTCCTTGAGCAGGATGGAATCATTTGAATTGATAATCAGTTCCAGTAAGCACTGAGGTCTGGAGTCTCGTCCAAGACAAGCAAAAAATAAATAAATAAATAAAAGGAGTGTGAAGGAGGGACTGAGGTGGGAGCAGGTGAGGCTATTTGGACAAAGTGCTGCTTAAATGGTTCAGAAGTTGTCAACAGTTGAAGTCTGGCTGTATGGTCATTTTAATGTGCAGTAAGGAGATGGGATTCACATGCCATGCCATGTCATCACCAAAGTCACCTCTGCTAAGTGTCATGCTGAAGCTGGACCCCTGTCTCAGGCAAAAACCTCACATTGAATGGTTAGGAAGCACATACATCACACAGCACCAAATCTGCCAGTTTCCATCTCCTTCACCCCATTAGTAGAATATATATATCATTGAAGGAAGTGAGTTACAATATAAAAATATGGTAATTCAGAGAGTCAGGTCACAATTGACAGCACATTTGGGGGACTGCTTTCCTGAGCTATCCCCAGAGACCCTATATTTAGTGAAAAGACATTTCCCAGAAGGTTTCATAAATATTCTCCATGGGAAAATTCATGTATTTATCATTTCACATAAAAAGAATTCTAAAGTAAATGTTTCAAGAGCCTACTTCTCAGAAAATAAGTGGTTGTTTTTACTCCATAGCTGGAAGAGTTTTTCTGATCAACTTTATAGAAGTCAGGGACTGCTCTTAGACTGCGTGAATTGCAATGTGAGTACCAGCATTACCCTAATTTTCCTTGCCTCTTTGTCCTTCGTGTAGCTGTACTTAATACACCATTTTCTCATTGTGGTGTTGGAAGTGTATTAATGATGCTTTTTATTTTACGTACTATGATGCTTTGACCTCTGAAGGACTTGCTGATAGGGGAAAGAGGGCCCTCTCAGGGTAGCCTAGTTTTAACTGTAACAAAGGATTCCCTGCACCTTTCACTGCAAACCAACCAACCAAAGCCCATCTCCCTGCTGCCTCCTTTACCAGGCTTTCACTGCTGTGATCATTCCAGGGACAGGTGCCACACAAGGAGGGACATGCCAGTGCCCTAAAACCAATGGAAAGTACTCCAACTAGCCATGCCTGTTTAGCTTGCCTCACTCATTCTTCCCCACCAAAACCATGAGAAAGTTTCTCACCCATCTTTTTCCTCACACCCTCTGCCTCCTGAATGTCCTTGGTTTTTCCTGATGTGACAATTTGTGGTGTGGCTGGGCCCCTCCTCTGGGAATTGTAACAAACTCTCTTTTCAGTGACAGTTGTCTCCTCCTCTGTTGGCCTCACCAGGACGGAATAATAGTAAATTCTACATTTTAAAATGGGGTGGGAAATGTTTGTGAATCTGCTCTCCAGTGTCTCAGAGTAGTAAAATTAAAGATAATTCTTAAAACTGCATGTAAATAATTCCAACTGGTCATGGCTTTATCATATCGTATTTGCTGTCAGTTAAATTGAGGTTTTATTTTGGTTCTGTGGGCCAGTCTGCATACTGTTTGAAGGAAACGATACATTGATGAAAATCTGTGGAATCCAGCAGCCACGGGACAGAAGTATAAGGAAAATAAAATTGGAAAGCCTGAGGTTAGCCAAGGCAGGACCAGGCCAGTGTGGGAAGTTTATTGAGTAAGCACTATAAAAAGGAAGCCAAAAAATTAGAGAAAAAAGAGAAACATTTATTTCAGTTGGGATAAGATGGAGAAAATATAATTCAACAAAAATCTTGGAGCGCTGGGTTCTGATGAATGCCTTGATGGATGAGCTGGGCACCATGCTTGTCCCCAGAGACATGGAGAAGATAGGAGCGGTGGGACCTGTGCATGAGGACTTCGCAGTTCCTTGGGGAGTGCAGACATGGGAAGTGGGCATGACTGCTCAGTGAGAGTGCTTGGCGGGGCGCATGTAGGGACCATGTGAGAACAAAGGAGGCAAGTCAGAGAAGTCGTCTAATAGGATCAGGAGGCATTTGCCTGGAACAGAGTGAATGAGGAGGGAAGGTATTTTGAAGAAGTTTCTAAGTAGAGCAGACAAATTGTGCAAAGACCTAAAGAGAAACTGAGCCAAAGAAACGCTCTTACAAGACAATTATATGAACAAATTTTTATTAACATTTTTTTTCAACTGTGGTAAAATTATATAACAATTTACCATTTGGACCATTTTCAGGTGTGCAATTCAATTGTGTTAAATATATACCTATTGTTGTGCAACAGATTTCTTGAACTTTTACATCTTTTAAAACTAAAACTTTGTACCCATTTGACAACAACTCATCCTCCCCTCTCCCAGACCCGGATAACCTCTATTCTACTTCCATGTTTGTGAGTTTAACTACTTTGGATACCTCATATAAGTTGAATCATGCATCTGTTGCCTTGTGATTCACTTGTTTTCACTTAGTATAATGTCCTCAAGTTTCATCCATATTGTTGCATGTGACATAATGTCCTTTTTTTGGTGACAGAGACAGAGAGAGACAGAAAAGGACAGATAGGGAAAGACAGACTGGAAGAGAGAGAGATGAGAATCATCAATTCTTTGTTGCGGCACCTTCGTTTCTCAGTGACTGCTTTCTCATATGTGCCTTGAGCGGGGGCTACAGCAGAGCAAGTGAACCCTTGCTCAAGCCAGCGACCTTGGGCTCAAGCTGGTGAACCTTGCTCAAACCAGATGAGCTCGCGCTCAAGCTGGTGACCTCAGGGTCTCAAACCTGGGTCCTCTGCATCACAGTCTGATGCTCTATCCACTGCAGTACTGCCTGGTTAGGCAGAATATCCTTTTTTTTTTTTTAAAAGGTGGAATAATATGCCATTGAATGCATATACCAAATTTTCTTTATGTATTCATCTGTCAGTGGACATTCAGGTTGAGTCCTTTTTAGCTTAGGTTAGCACATTGAGTCATTTTAGCTTAGGTTAGCACACTGGAGCTTCCAATTGAGAGCACTCACTAATAACTCCAGTTCCTAGAAACCAAATAGCGTGAACTTCTACCACTGGGAGCTAAGCTTCCTGAGTGCCCAACTGGTTCCTGAGAGTCCTGCCTCTGTGACTCACTTCTGCTCGTCAGCGGGGTGCAGCTGGAGCAGGAACATGGGTGCTGTGTGTGCATACCAACTCTTGCCCATGTGTTTGTCTCAGTTCTACCTTCTGGCAGCTCATGGTTGGAGAATCGGGTTGAAGTTCTAGATTGGGAGTGCCTGGGTTACGACCTGCTTGATCACCATCAGCTGGATAATAAATGTCAGCAAGTGACTTAATATCTCTAATGTCAAATGGGAACAAGTGTATGTTCCTTACAAGGTTGCTTTGAGGATTGAAGGATCAATAACTGTTAAGTGTTCAGAGCAGTGCGTGGCAAATGGCAAGCTCTCAAAATAATGTCACTTAAGTCAGTTACTAGACACTGGATTACTGTCCTAAGGCTGCTGAAACAGAGCACCATAATCTGGATGGCTTCAACAACAGACATTTATTTTCACGCAGTTGTGAAAGGTAGAAGTCTGGCATCAAAGCACCTGCAGGGTTGCGCTCCCAGTGAAGCCTCTGGGGAGGTTCTTCCTTTCTTTCCCAGCTTCCAGTGTTGCCATCAGTCCTTGGTGTTCCTTGGCTTATGGCAGCATCACTCCAATCTCTGCTTTCATCTTCATGCAATCACCTTACTGCTGTGTGAGTCTGCGTATCTCTAATATCCTTCTCCTTGTAAGGACACCAGTCATAGGGTTTAGACCCCACCTTTAATCCAGTGTAACTTAATTTTAACTAATTACATCTTCAAAAACTCTATTTCCAAGTAAGGTTATATTCCAATGCTCAAGATGAACATGAATTTTGGGGGGACACTATTCAACCCATTGTAGTACTGTTGGGAAAACAGCTGTGTTAGTCTCGTTTGCTTGTACTTTTCCTGATTAGTGCATGAGCATGTGGCAGCACCACGTGTATATAGTCTATGTAAGACTACAGGTGCTTGCCCTCAGCACAGATTGTGGATTACCTGCTCACCACGGCGAGGGTTGTCTTTTACCGTTCATTCACTTCCTGCCATAAAAAGAGGTTTTCCCCTCCTGCTTGCTCATCTGCCATTGTGAGAGTCTATTAAATGAGAATGGCCCAATGCTTTCTGCTTCTGCAGTTCCTCTATGGTCTGCCCCAATCCAATGTGGACATACCTGACCTCAACCACTAGCATTACAAGTTATTAAGGTATTACTTTTGTGGGTGCTTCTCTTGGTGCAGAAAACCTATCAATATGTTTAGTTTTTTTCAGACAAATGTTAAAAGCTGGTTCTATAAAGCACCATGTGTGTTATAGCCTGAACACCATCCAGTAGAGACAATTTATAAAACATAAAATATAGCGTTTGACTCAGACTTGCTCTGGCATGAAAGCTGGAGAGCAAAGTTGAGGTGGGAGGAGGAGGCTGAATTCAATTCTAGCCGACCATCTGTCCACTGACAAGGTGACAGACCTCCTTAAAATTAATTCAGACAACATTAATGTAAAATGCAGAGAGTCCCTTTTCTGGTCCATGCAAAATGAAATTGGATCTTTGTGTTCAGAACATTGAGGACCACGGTACCCTAATGCAGTATCAGAAGTCACACAGGAAGGCAATGGTGTTGGTCAATACCTTAGTAATGATCAGAAAATCTATGTGTGGATCTCTTTATGTGGGTGTTGCATCCCCTAGGTTTCCTGTGTGGGAGGGTCTGCCAGGTGCACAGTGTTTATCTATGCATTCCCCAGCGTATGCTGCTTGAAGTTTGCAACAGGTCCAAGTCCAAGGCTTGTGCCAATATCCTTCACATTCTTGTTGTGCATGAGTCCCAGCTGGTGCTAACCAAATTAATATCTGAATATAGTCAAATGCATAAGATACCCATTTAACTTTCACAGAACCACTCAAAACTTTCATCCTGTTTGTATTTGCTGATGACTGCCCTTGTCCTAGCAGTGGTTCTCAAACATCTGTGTGCATACAAATGGACATCTTGTTAAAATGCAGACTCAGATCCAACATAGCCCAAGGTTCTGCATTTCTAATTAGTCCCAGGTGATGCTGAGGCTGCTGGTCCCTGCAAGGGCAGTGGCTGGCTTAACTAGCAGGACTCTATCTCAGCTGCCTTCCCCACATCCTTTCCAACAGGCATGCAGCCTGAGAAAAGGTACTTGTGGAATAAAGCTAATGGAATCTGAGAATGAGAAATACATTCACTGTTCAAGAGATGCACCCAGGTATAGAGGAAAGAATGCCAGACCAGAAACTGGAGAACAGGTGTTGGGATCGAAGTCTTTGCTTTGCTACCCAGTAGGTATATGATCTTGGAGACATTATTTAAGCTGTTTAATGTCTTAGTTTAGTAACCTATAGTATAGCAGTGCTAACACTGTTTTTAAGTACTCAGAACTGGTGAGAATTAACTGATTTGATATATTTTTTAAAACTCTATGAAAAGTGGAAAGCACCATTAAAGGTAAGTTATTCTCTTCCTCCACACTGTTTAGAGACTGGGTCCCCAAACTACGGCCCGCCGGCGGCCTGCGGCTCCCTGAGGCCATTTATCCACCCCACGACCCCCGCACTTCCGGAAGGGGCACCTCTTTCATTGGTGGTCAGTGAGAGGAGCACAGGATACATCCGCACCCATAGTTCCCATTGAAATACTGGTCAGTTTGTTGGTTTAAATTTACTTGTTCTTTATTTTAAATATTGTATTTGTTCCTGTTTTTTTTTTTTTACTTTAAAATAAGATATGTGCAGTGTTCATAGTTTTTTTTATAGTCCGGCCCTCCAACAGTCTGAGGGACAGTGAACTGGCCCCCTGTGTAAAAAGTTTGGGGACCCTGGTTTAGAGAATGAAAAGGTGGTATTGGCTCAAACAGGCAAGCACTATGACATAAGGAGCTCCGTTCATGGTATCTATGGGGAAAACAGTTGTGTTAGGCTTGCTCGCTGGTTTCCTGGCCACACGCATTTTGCCCTCTACTGTGAAAAGCAGTTTTTCCTGTTTATTCACTTGCCTGTCTCTGCAAGACTTCAATAAACAGGAATGGCCTGACACTTTCTGGCTCTGCAGTTCTTCTATAGTCTGCGTGAATCCAGTGTGAACCTGCCTGGCCTCTGCTACTAGTTTTATAATATCTGTATGTGCTTCTTTGAGAAATGTATCCTTTAGGGTGTTCAAGGGGAAAAATGCTTAAAGATAAAGCTTTTATTAACAATGTCTAGAAATTTAATATATTTAGCATTTACTGAGCTCTTTGTACATACAAAGTGTCATCCTTGGGCTGTGGATGTATCAAGAGAAAGAAAACAGGGCTCTGGACCTGGAGGGGTTTGAGTCCACCATGAGAGATGATGACCTTAGACTAGGGAGTTCAGTACAAAGCCAAGGGTGGGTCATGTGCAATGGGGTGGGGCCTTCACTATCCAGAGCCTCTGAAGTTGCCCAGGCCTGCTCTCTGCACTTCCTCAGCCACCACCTCAGTGGTCCCACACTCTCTTATATCTGGGCAATGAGAGGTCATGTTAAATAGTGGTTGAAGCTAGGGATCTGGAATCAGATGGCTGGATTTGAAGCTCAGCTCTGTGTGACTTTGGGCAGCTTATTTAACTTCTCTGTATTTGTACACTGGAGATCATATAACAGTATCTTCTGTAGAGAGTTGTAGTGAGGAAGAAAGAAATAAGTATGCATTATGCGCACTAATATATAAGTACACACATGGTTATGTGGTGAGCTCTATGGATTAGCTATCATCTTAGTATGGAATGGCTGGAGAGTCCACAGAAAATGGTAGGGATGGAGCTCAGCCAGTGGGTGGCCCAGACAGGTGCCCTTCTGCCCTTGTGGTGGAGAATCCACAGGCAGAGAACAGGGATCTGGGGTGGACAGCCCTGCCCCAGCACCATGGGACTGATGGCTGTGGGCTTCCTGCTTGGATAATGCCGCTCCTTGAGAGGCAGCAAGAAATTTCTAATGGTGGCTTGACTTCATTCCTCTGGTTAGGCTCCTGTTGTCACTCCCTGGAGCCAGTCACACTGGTTCTCTCGGCCAGGTCACCAGGTCAGAATGTCTTGTCTCCAGTGGTGGGATTAAAATAATTTAACAACTCATTCTCTGCTCTAATGATCACTTTAAGTATAAAAAATATACACCAAAAGTAATTTATTATATCATGCATTTAATACTTAAATAAGAATAAAAGAGGTACACAAAGCTAGATTATGTTATAAGAAAGTTTTAAAATATTAATAAAAATATTCAATAATACCTGACAAAAAACAATAAAACTGTTATTTAAGATACTTCCATATTGCTTCGATTGGCATCCTCACTTGCAATTTCTTTCACTGATGGATGGAATGAACATTACTATGGACACTTAGAATATGCTATTGTGCAGATGAACGTTAAAAAAGAGTAAGGAATGTAAATTTGTGACTTCCACATTGGGCAGCTGCCCAGGCACCCACCTTAGAGAGAATCCTGATTATAAGTGCCATTTTAACAACCGGTTCATTGAACTCAACAAAAAATTAGGTATTGGTTCTGCCAAACTGATGCGAACCGGCTGAATCCCACCACTGCTTGTCTCTCCTCCCTGATCTCTTTCAAAGTCTCTCCTCAGTGTACTCCTTCCTGTGACCCTCTCCTAGGCTCCCTGAGGGCAGCATGAGGTGGTCTCCTTTCTCTAGTTTCCTGCTCAGTTCCACTGTTGTGTACACTTATACCCCCTGCATACCTCAGGCCTTCTCTTGTTTTAGTGGTAAAATATATAAATATTAATTTCCTCTACATAACAACACTAAGTGGAAAGGTAACATGGATGCCTCTTGCAAAGACTTAGTAAAAAGAAAAACAAAAATTGCTATTTAATTTATGAAGCCATTGTAAATACTGCAGGAAGGTAGAGAGTAAAAGGAGGGCAGAAGGTGCCAGCCACCTATCAGCACATATTTATCTGTTGTCGTTTCCATACAAGACAGTGTGGGAACAAGCAGGAGGGATAAATCTGCAAAGCCCAGGTCTCCTGGAGGCATGTGGCCAAGGAAAGACTGACTCCTCGTGGAATCTGATAGTGAAGAGAATGTTCACTAAGGAATGGTGCAAGGTGTTGGCGAAAGAATGCCAACTTGCTAATTTTCCCCTCTTCCATGAAGTTTTCTAGCTCTAACCTGGAGGAATTCATTCATTCATTCATTCATTCATTCATTCATTCATTCAGCAAGGGTTTCTGGTTCTCTTTCACCATCCAGGCCACCTATAGCTACTATAATGGCTTATATATTTCTCATTAGTGTCTGACCAATTAACCTACCTCCCTTATCTGTAACAGTGTGGGTCAAAGTGAATGTGGCTTTCCTTCTGAATATCAGCTGGGTAAAATGCAAATAATGCAAAATTAAATTCTGGCTCTGCCACTTACTGGCTTATATTGAGCGAGCTACTTAACCTTTCTGAGTCGTTTTCTAATCCACTAAATAAGATTGATAATACCTGTATTAATCAGCATGGGCTGCCAAGCAGAATACCATTGGCTGGGTGGCTGAAACAACAGAAATTTATTTTTTCACTGTTCTGGAGGCTGGAAGTCCCAGGTCAAGGTCTGGCAGTGGTGGTTCCTAGTGAGAGCTCTCATCCTGGCTCAAGCCATCTTTTCTCTGCGTCCTCACATGGTGGAGAGAGAGAGAGAGACAGAGACAGAGAGATGAGTAAGATGCATTTTTGCTGTTTGTTTCTTTTCACTTTCTCTCCCTCTTCTTCTTTGTAAGGTCACAGTTCTATCAGATTAGAATCCTGTTTTGTAACCTCATTTAATCTTAACTACTCTCTAAAGACCTTATCTCCAGATGCAGCCGCAGTGGAGATTAGGGCTTCAGCATATAAATATTGGGTGAGGGATGTGATTCAGTGTCTCACAAATTGTCTTTCTAGGTGAAGAAGGCAGATCTGAGGGCAGCTCACCGGTGTCAGCGCCAGCCCTCTACATTAAAAAACAAGATCTGAGCTGAGTAATACTCTTCACTAGTGGCCCATTTCTTCTGTGAGCCCCATTGTCCTTTCCTGCCATCTGCTACCTCAGTCCACATCAGGTACTTTAGAACATAAGAGATATAATGCTGAGTCCCATTCTCCATTCTATTGGAAGGCTCCAAGGTCCAGGATAAATTATCAGATGCAAGTATCCACCAGGGAAGAAGATGGACTAACTTCTCCTACCTCTAACTGCAGCACTCCTTGTCAAGATAAAGGCATCTGTTTAGGCAGTTCTTCCAGATGAATGGGCATTTGCCTTAACCTAAATAAGTCAGATAGACCTCTCAAATTCTTCTTCTTAGAGCAGCAATCAGCTTCAAGGTGGTCTTTCCAACTCCAGAAATAGGAAGGGCTAAGATTCAAGAAAATTTGTTTTCTCACTAGAGATTAAAAGCGTATGTTCATGTGTGATAAAATTCTGCTTTACTGCGTACAGGACTATATTTAAAAATGAAGTAAAATCAACCCCTCTACTTTTTTCTTTCTTAATTGGATTTATTGTATTTTTAGTTGTTATGTGCAGAGCTCTTAGCTAGGAGCCAGTCTGGGGAGTGTGAACAGTGAGAGACCAGTTTTCAGGTCTTGAAAAGCTGCCAATCCAGCTGGGAGACAAAGCAGACAGGTGAAAAGATCAATAGAGTATTTGCCTTCCTAACATTTCAGCACAATGATGAGCTGTCTATTTTCACCTACTTCATAGGGTCATGGTGAAATTTATATTAATAAGGGAAGGCACAGGTGGCAGGGGCCAATGAATACTGGTTACATAGATAAATAAATGCATATGCATGTCTGATGGCCAATGAAGGTGGGGCATGAGAAACATAATAATCAGTGGAATGGGGGCATGGAGGGCATTGTCCTGGTTCTGAAGAAAGCATTGGGGACATGGACAGTCTGTATGGCTGAGCTGGAGCTGCGGTTGCCCGTCATTCAAGGATCTCAGCTCTTCCCAGCTCCCGGAGCATTAAAATTATCCATCCATCCACATTGCTCAGAGGCAAAGGATGATTGGTTCCTTTTGTGTGTGTGTTTCTACTTTTTGCCTTTAAATTGATAGAGCAGATGGAAATCTTGTTTCTCAATTACCCAATGTCCCCATTCGATCTGAGTACATCTGGAAGAAGATTATTTGGGTACATTTGCTTTTTAAAAATGTGAGCAAAAACAGGCATGGTGTGGGGGGAGGCTTTCTATCTTTTTTCCCCCCTGCCTGCCCCATCAATATAGTTTCCCAAGACAAACAAAGAAATAAACTCTTACAACATTCAGTCACAGCAGGGACTACTTCTGCTCCATTCCTCCAATCTCAAAATAAACTTAATTTATAAGGACTGGGAAGGCTACAGCGGTATTCTATAATGCAAATAAAACACAGCACGAACACATACACAGGAAGAAAGTTTTATATTGCAAATGTATCTGGGAAGTTCAGAGAGACATAAAATGTAGGGATAGACACTAGAGATGATTACTTTGGAAATGAATTGCAATTTTCCATTTTTAAGGGAACATATGCCACTAAGTTTTCTCTTCCAGGATCGACTAGTGAGTGGCCTTCAGCCAGTTTTATCCTGATTGATTTGGCTGGCTGTGTTGCTTTTGAAATGCCCATGACAATGCTGTTCTTTGAGTATTTTCATTCCCACTTACTTCTCTTCTTGCAGCCTGAGCTGTTCAGAGTAATTAAAAAGTGTGCTAACCAAGCCAAGGCTGACTTATCAATTAAAATCTGTCTCTCCACCTTCACCAGTGAATTTCAGAAATTCCAGTTATAAGACTAAATGCAAGGCCTGATGGTAAATATTTTTCTGACTTTGCTATTCAAATGGTCTTTGGACAAGGCAGGGATCTAGGACCAGCTCTCAACAAAATTGTGGAAAATTTGGGCACTGGCTGCCTTCTTTCTCTGCCACTGGCCATCTTGGAACACTGCAGGCTTCTCATCACCGAATGCCATTGTAGAGGAGGGCAGTCCAAAGACTGTGCTAGAGATAGATCAAGGCATTAGGGACACAAAGGAACTACCAATCTTGAAAATATTTGAATTTATTAAATAATTCCTGCATGGCTTATTTAAAAGTCATGCCAATGAGATTTCAAACACAGTAAATCTTTTTTAATTAAAAAAATTATTTAATTTTTAAATTTAAATTTATTTATTTTAGAGAGAGAGAGGAAGGGAGAGAGCTAGACAGAAACACTGATTTGTTGTTCCACTTATTTATGAACTCATTGGTTGATTCTTGTATGTGCCTTGACTGGGGATTGAACCTGCAATTTTGGAGTGTTGGCATCACATTCTAATCAACTGAGCTACAGGGCCAGGGCATCAGACACAGTAAATCTTGGTTGGATTAGGGAAAATATTTGGGGACATAAAATTTTTTGACACTAAAGACATTATTTATTTACTTTATCCATCTAGCTATCTTTGACCCTGACAGTTTATTATTTATAACAACTGGATGGCTATGCTCAGGCATTGATGAGCATGGGTCTGTCTTCAGGCCAAGTCAGAGTGCTTCCAAGATGCCTTCCACACAGGGCCTGTGGAGCTCTGACCTCCCCTCTCTCTCTGTGTTGGGCAGGGTCTGATAATGGGCAAATTGTGAAAGGATAAATATTTGTCTTGTGTGTCTACCTTTTCTTTTCCCTAAGTATTATTTGGGGACACCTTGGATGTCTTTTTGTTCTTATACTTGAGGCAACATTATGATTACTAGAAAGACTAACCTTGAGTTAGCAAACATTTTAATTGGAAGCTAAATCCCAAAAGTAAATGGGGAGAAGCTTGCTATTATACCGAATCAGAGAGAGACTCAGTGATTCAATTTAATTTTTAAAAATCTTTTCACTTTTAATGCCTTTTTTTATTTTTTAAGATTTTGATTTATTGATTTTAGAGAGAGGAGAGAGAGAGAAAGTGAGAGAGAGAAGGAACGGGAAACACCAACTTGTAGTAGTTGCCTCTCGTATGTGCCTTGACTGGGCAAGCCCA
This sequence comes from Rhynchonycteris naso, assembly GCA_037038555.1. Lineage (NCBI taxonomy): Eukaryota > Metazoa > Chordata > Mammalia > Chiroptera > Emballonuridae > Rhynchonycteris > Rhynchonycteris naso. The sequence continues at coordinate 105,359,381 of CM072997.1, forward strand.
AGGTTTCAAACCAGCGACCTTAACATTTTAGATCGATGCTGTATCCACTACACTACCATAGGTCAGGCCCCTTGAGTTCATGTTAATGCTGGCTTGTCACCCCAGTGATTGTGGAGTGGTCTGTTAGATGATATGCCTGAAATGGGGCTGATCTGTGGAGGTAAGAGCAATCTTTCTTTAAGTGTCTTCCTCTTAGCACATGTCATTACATGATTTACCAAGAGGTCTGGTTGATAAAGAGGTTAGATTGGTCACGAGCTTTCTTTTCTGTCCACTTGGGATTCTCCAGTAAAGAGAATGAAGGTATTTCTCCTTCATCCTAACATATCACGCACTGTGTGTCTGGGACTATTCCAAGCGCTTTACCCTTAAGTCATCACAACAAACCAGTAATGTAAGTACTATTATCATACTGATTTTAAGAAGGAACTGAGGCATAGAGAGGTTTAGTGACTTGCCTAGGGTCATATGTGTTGTTAGCAGCGGAGCAGACATTTGTGCCAGGCTGTGGTCTGGCTTCTGGGCTCAGGCTGCTGACCAGCCCACCATCTCAGCCATGGTATATGCTGCCCATCTAGGTTTTATCCCACCACACCCTCTGATTGGGCTCTATCAACACTCACCTCTTTCCCTGCCTGACAACACCAGGAACTTCCTGGAACTAAGAATTACATCTTACATTTGTATTTGTATTCCTAATAATGTGTTGCTGACATATATGGGTGAACAATATATCTGTTAACTTCATTACAGAACATTTTAGAGTAATTTCCTGGCAAAAGCCCATACTGGGTTAGGCCTTGAGATCTCTTACTCTAATTGTTCTCAGCTCAAGGAACTAAGCAATGGGCCTTTCATACTAGTCTCTAGCGGGGAGCCTGCTGGAATCTGGAGAGGGGCTCTTGCTGAGCTTGTGGACTGAGGTGGGTTTCTTAACTTTGTTTTGAATGATCTTAAAGTTGCTACAATGCCTTGGATGCAGTTGAAATCAGAGAACCTAAGTGTTGCATGAGATCCTTGGGAAGTACATCCAGGTAAGTGACTGATTGACCTGCAGGACAGGTATTTATTTTGTTCTGGAAGATCTTCAGGGTGGATGACAAGGTTGTCATTCTCAGCCATTCATCGCTGGTATTACTTCAATTTTTATTTCTTCTTCTTGTGGATAAAAGAGTCAGATTAAAAATAACAGTAGACCTCACACTTTGAAAGGAACAACAAGAATAGATGTTGCCAGACACCGAAGATTTGCTAATGTAACAGTTTTTCATCAATCTTGGCTTTAAAACATGAAATAAAGTTACATAATTTTTTTGTCAGATAAAATATATCCTATGAAATTGTGATAAATGATAAATGTCCCTTGGGCTAAATTCAAAGTGGAACTTATCCACAAGATTCTTTAAAAGAGACACTTAGTCATTAGAGAGCACTGTCTTTAAATATGAATGATACCATTTAAGTGGTCACCTTTTATGTGGGTCTATCCCTCAGCCACATCTTACCAAAGACATTTCTGTGGGTGCTGGCAGATCTGTATTATGGTAGCAGAGCATTTGACATGTGTTTGAAAACAAATGATTACCTTGGCTTATTACAAGAACCCTCTGGAATTCAGAAGCACACGTATGTTCATCTTATGTCTCATGGCAGATTAGAGGTAGGGCTGGGACCTGGAGCTCGGGCTTCTGCCCTGTACCATTTGCACTGTGCAATGGAAGGTCCAAGTCCTTTGCTTTATAATGATTAAAAAACCTAGAGGAACCTAGAGACACTAGGTTTGACTTGATCATTAGAGAGGCATAGCAAGGTAGATGGCATTTGGACAGCATGGCATGAGGACACACACTTGGCCATTGACACAGTCCAGCTGGAGGTGAGGGAGCTGATGGTCACTAAGAGGGTGTGGGGGAATGGCAACCTCTTCCTGAGCTTATCACCACCCCTTCCTCCATGCTCCTCCTTCTGGGTCCCTCTCATAGCTGGAAGCCTGGGAGTCATCCTGGTCCCTGTCTATCCAGCATGACACCCAGTCTTAGTAATCACATTACCTAGCACATGACTACCACACTAATTTTTACTGTTATAGAAATTATGCAATGTTGATTAAAGTGGTTGAAAAGACATAGTCAACATTCTGTTGAGTGACAAATTTTAGGTCTTCACCCTGACAAAATCACCCTAAATGGCAGATGATTCTTATATCCTATTATCTTCAAAGGGCCAGGGGTGACAGAGGGTCTTTCCCTGGGCTGAGAAAGGTCTGAGGCTGCAGCTGAACTTGGCAGATAAAATTGGTGATGGATGATTAAGTGGGCAGTGTGGGGGAGGGAACAGTGCTGGCTCATGAACATGTATTATTCAAATCTGAGACAGTCAATTTCTACTTAAAAGAAAAAAAGAGATGCAGTCATGGAAAATGTCAGCAAAAAGTACATGATTTAGTCTTAAGGGTCTGTATTATTTATTATGAAAAAAACTTAGGGTGGCAATTGTTACCAGCCAAAGGCTTTCTTCATCAAAGAATCTTAGTAGAATTCCTATAAAACATCTGAGTTCAAGTTTAGCTGCATCATGGTAATAGGCCAGTAGGATAAGTTTGACACCCTTAAGTATACACATGAAATTACTTTATGGACAGTCTTGTTTATTAGAAATGTGGAGAAAATAGGCTAAACACAACTATCTCAGCTCTTGTGCAATGAGAAGCTGAGCTACTCTTTCAGACAGCAACTAGCCAGTGGGTTTAATTGCTTCTGAAACCATCAGTCAACAGTTTTTGAGCCTTCTCCATACATCAGACAATGTACTAAGAACTTTGTGAGTCTTAAGGTATTTGACCTTCTTGACATCCCTATCAGGTAGGCACTATTGTCATCCCCATTTTATAGATAAAGATAATGAGTCATGATAAGGTTAAGTGCCTTGTCCAAGCTTGGGATAGCCAATATTCATTCAATCCCAGATAGTCTAACAACATAGACTACATCAAGTGCAAAGTAGAGGAGAAGGGACCCTTGAAAGACTAATTTATGACAACTGTTTGATGCCTACAGTGCCTCCCTCCTTACCAGGAATGTCTGTTTTCAGGCGGGAATCACACAACAAATTAGTTCAGGAGGAGGTTTTATGAGCCTGGGTCTCTATTTCTAGAGTAGAGTGGTACAAAGTATGATACTGTGTTATTTGTCTCTTTCCATGATGAAGACATGCCTGCATCACACTGGAAGTTCTGCAGTGAGGTAGAGCCATGCAAATTTAGTAGTTTCTCTACCCAATTTCTTGAAGGAAACTGGAGTGCTATTCCCTAAGCAGTGATTTTCAACCTCTTTCATCTCATGGCAAACATGAACTAATTATAAAAATTCTGCAGCACACTAAAAAAATACCATATTTCTTTTGCCAATCTGACAAAAAGTAGGTTTAATTTTGATTCATTCACAGTGGACAACTATTGTGTTGGCTGTTGTCATTTTTTTTTTAATTTGACAATCTAAGGGAAAGAGGTCAGTGCATGTTTGAAAAATTCTTCGTGCTCATCGGTTGAAAATTGCTTCCCTAAAGAAGGGGGGATGAGGCAGCTAGTCTGGAAATAGCATGCATCTACTAAAGCAAGCACCCAACTCACCCTATAGCAATGTACCAGGGCACTAGGTAGCTACTCATTAAATGGGTTAGGGCATGATCATGCTTTCTGTCATTTAGATCTGAGGTTATTTTTGCCATGGTACTACTCTCATTTCAGCACTAACATGTCAAACTAACCTTTCTTCTCTCCTATTCCAATATCTACTGTCCCAGACTGGTCTTCTATTATTACCCTTTCTCAGGTTACTGCAGTTGCCATCTCTCTGCTTTCCCTGAATCCAATCCTTTTACCTTCTAATTTTTCCTAATTGTGAAAAGAATAATTTGTTTTGATAGCATAGATCCTTTCATGTTATCCCAGCTGAAAAGTCTTTAAAAATTTCCCAACATTTTTTTGCATGGCTTTCAAGATCCTCTAAAATCTAGCCCTTACCTAGACATCTTATTTTCTTTTCAGTACTTCTTCCAACACATTAGGCCCCTCAGCTAAACATTTAAATTCTCCACCTCCTTTGCTCATGGCATTTTCTCTACCTAGAATATTTCTCATTCATCCCATAGTAATCCTACTCATATGCTAAGGATTATCCCAGATATTGAGTCTCAATAATGGTTTCCCTAACCAACTACATTTACCTCCATGCTCTTGCCTTGCTTTAAACTCATTTTTATGTATGTAGCATGTGTCTGTTGCTTAGACTACTTCTCTGTTTCACAAGGAGAAAAGGACTACCCTTCCAGCTATAGAGTCTGACATGATTTTAAGTCCAATCCTTAATTCCCAGGACAGTAATACAATTAAATTGGCCTATCTTAAGAAATATGTCATCCATAGGTCCAGTGGACCATGATTAAAAAATGGCATACCATACAAATATGGCTGTTGGGGTTCATCAAAGGAAGTAAGGGTGAACTTCCACAGAAATAGGGAATTAGGCCATTGGGACAGAGAGGTATTTCCAAAAAGTTTCTACTATAGTCTCTGCTAGTTTGTGAGGACCTCAGGAATAAAAACTATATTCTCATCTTCATTTGTTTTGCTTTCCCCAAACCCTCATGTCCCAAGGTCTAAACATGGCTGGTCTTATAGGATACTCAAAAAAATAAGGCAATTTTGTTAAAGGCAATGCATATAGAAGAGTAACAAGTTGTTAGATGTTACTGTTCCCTTGTCTAGATTTCCAGTGATGATTCCAAGGTTGAGAACAAATGAGCTGGTACCAAGGATTCACACTTCTAAGGCAATGTGTTAGACTAGACCATCTGGGCTGAGTATGTAAAGAGACTGTAAAATTGGTTTATCCTCATTAGCCCATCACCTACCTCAGGCAAATAGAGGGCGGAGAGAGAGATTGGAGGCTTGAAAGAAGAAATTTCTTTGGAGGGAGCTGAGAGGGTTCCGTGCATTTCTTTCACCCTCATCAGTAGTACTTTTCACTAATTTTGAGCCAAAAAAAAGGGGAGTTTTAAAACAATTGTTCACAAAGGCTAGCTGCATTCCCTAGAATTTGTAAGACTCAGAAATTGCTATCTGATTCTCAAGGTGAATAAAGTCAGATGGCTGAGGCTGTAGCTTGCCAAGAGCTCCAGGGCAACAGCAGAATCAAGAAAGAGATAGTCATGTTGAGCTTTTGCTGAGAGCGGGATAAAGGAGCATCTTTCCTGGGGAGATGTGGCCCTTATAGAAAGAGACAGTTTGGAGTATCTCTTTGGGTTCCTGGTTAAGAATATCATTTAGAAGGTTCATACTACCCTGAGAGATGGATCTCTGGAAATAAAAGTGGGAATCAGAAATAACTAGCCACAGGGGAAGCATTGCAGGAGGCAATGAAACTGGAGTTAAAAGTGGAAAATTCCCAGAATCCTGCAAAAGCACATCAGGGGATGAAGAGCCTGCTTTGTACAGCTGCAGCAGCTACCGGGCACCATATCTAGATCTCAGTTGTACCAGCAGTTAGTGAGTGGAAGAGGAGGTGGAGCTGAGAAGAGAGGCAGGGGAGAGAAGGTGACCACTGCTCCTCCCTCACTGTGGGATTCCAAGTCTGAAGCCAGTGCCAGATGGGGGCAGGAGAAAGTTTAATTGAATAAGAGTCCAGCTATTGTATTGCCCATGTTAAAACTGTGTGATTATAAGATTGAACTGAACTATGCTCTGCTATTAATAATTTCCATTGGACATTTTTATATCTAAAAGTGGCTCAAGCAAAGGGAATCTGCTTCAAACTTACCGAAATAGGTGGTAAGGAACAAATCTACTAATCAAACCTGTGGGGGAAAGTGAGAAAAATAGTCAGGTTTACTTGTTTCCTATTAAATTTAATCCACTCAATAAAACATTACTGAAATTCAGAAGGAGAGATCTCCATGGGCAAGGATGAGCTGAGAAAGTATCATAAAAGAGGAAGGTCTAGAGCTGTGTCTTAAAAGGAGGGTTGCATTCAGACAGAGGTCTGACCTTGTTCTTCCCTATAAAGCATTTATTACAAAACCTCATTTTCTGTGCTCATTAGTTCTAGGAATCTCTGGAGAGTCTGACACCACTCAAATTGAGTTAGAGCAAATGGACTGTGGAAATCTTATGCTATTTACTGACCACAGAACAGAAAGCTTAGCTTGACAGTCACAATGTCACTTGGAGGGCTTAGCCTGCATTCTGAAGCATCTTGTTAAAAAAAGCAATGTTTGGAAAAATATTGAGGCTAGGTCAACACCCAAGGCAGCATATATATATGACTTGGTGTTGATTCAAAGTATCCACAATGCTCAATGCCTCACATTTGGTCAGTATAATGCACATGTCCCTGAAGGAGACTGACAGAGCACATTTCTTCCGAAGGGTTTTCACACCTGATCTTACCAGGTCTATAGGAGGGAGGGAAGGACAAGGATTACTTTTCTCATTGATAGTAAAATTGCATGACTTGTTTATACTGACACTGTAATAAGTCATGGCCCATGAATGTGAATTTCATTATACTGGAAATTCTTTTTCTGGAAAGAGGTATCTGAACTCTCCCATGGAGAAATTCTCTAGGGGCAAGAGTTGGCCAATTTTTATCTATTTCCATCACAACTTTTAGTAGACAGCAAATATGGCCACAGATTTTTCCTTTCCATCCGCTTCCTTTGAAAGTGCCTCTCTCGGCTGACCCTTGCCTTGTGACTAGCTTCGGCCAATGGAACTTAAGCAGCTGTGGCATAAGCAGTGGTTGTATGACAGCATGAATAGACCTGGAGATTATTATGCTAAGTGAAATAAGCCAGGCAGAGAAAGACAAATACCACATGATCTCACTTATATGTGGAATTTAATGAACAAATTAAACTGATGAAACAAATAGAAACAGAGGCACGAATACATGGAACAGACTGACAGCTATCAGAGGGGAGGGTTTGAGGGGCTGGATGTTAGGAGGTGAAGGGATTAATACAGAGACACAGAAAAGAGTGTGATGATAGCCAGAGGGAGAGTGTGGGGGAAGGTGGAGGTGGGCAAAACGAGGGGGAAAGGAGACAGAAGAGACTCTGTTTGCAGTGGATGCATGATTAGTGTGTAGATGGTGTTTTATTGAGCTGCATGCCTAAAACAGTACCCCAAGAAAATCAATTAATAAAATAATGATAAAATTAGAAAAAGATAAAATATAAAAATTAAAACACTTGTACAATGGAACTTTTGTTTTTTTCTTCTGTGCTTGGAACCCTAAGATCACCAGGTGAATGAGTCCATGTAAGCTGTTATGAGATGAATTGAATCTCCTTCTAAATACATATGCTGAAGTCCTAATATCCAGTACCTCAGAAAGTGACTGTAGTTGCAGATGGGTTTTTAAAGAAATAATTAAAGTTAATGAGGTTAGAGTGCTTGCCCTAGTCCAATATGACTGGTGTTATTATCAGTAGAGTAGATTAGGACACAGACACACATAGAGAGAAAGACCATGTGTAGACAGAGGGAAAAGATGGCCATTTATTTGTCAAAGAAAGAGCCCTGAGAAGATACTAAACCTGTTGATAATTTGAACTTAAACTTCAGCCTCCAGAGTTGTAATAAATTAAGTTTCTGTTGTTTAAGATCCCTACCTATGGTATTTTGTTATGGATACCCTAGCACAGTAATACATTAGCTTAGTGGAGGATGAAGGCTTATATGGATGAGAACTGAGACACCTCGTTCAAAAGCCAACCAACTTCCAGACATATAAGTAAAGCCATCCTACATCATCCAGCTGCCAGCAAGCTATGGATGTGTGAGGAAGCCTAGCAGAGAAAAGCTACTAGGGTCAGCAAGAGAAGGCGGGGGCTCCCCTGGTACCCCTTATATTTACAGAGAAGCTCGTTGGGCATATGGTGAGTTTGTGTTCCAGGAAAGGAACATGGCCTTCTGCTGGGACCCTTTTTTATAGGTAACTGTGTCAGGGGAGGAAAAAATAATCTACATGGATTCTGGCTAGTTTGGGCATAGGTGCCAGCCTTTCTTTTAGAATTTATTCTGGAAAGCTAATAACTGGATGACCTGACGCCCATGGGAACTTCCTGCTCCTTCTGTCAGCACCACTGCTGTGGTGGGAAACTGAACCTTGGAAAACTGAACCAGAAGAAGGGGAGTCCCTGGTCCATGTTGGCTCCTTATCTGGGAAACCCAGAGTGAATTACAAGAATCATTTTTGGATAATCTTCTCATCCTACCCCTTTATTGTAGGAACTCAAACAACATCAAAGACAAAGAAGCAGAAGCTATGTTTTAGATTATCATTGGATTTTGCATCATCCAAAGGCAAATTCTTATTTCCCTGGTTAACAGACAGAGGAACCAAAGATAATGTCATGGAACTATGACATCCTTCATCTATAAAGTTGGCTGATTTTTTCAGTTACAGAGATACTGCTCACAAAAATTAAGGGATCAGGGAATGTACAAATATTCCAGTACTTTCAGCCTTTTGTATAGTGCATTTTCATTAATGAAATAAAAGTTGTTTTTGCATCTCATTTGCATAATTGAACAACTTTCTTTGACTTGTCTTTTGCTTTTCTGATGTCCTTGTTTAATGAAAAAAAAAATCAAATGCTTCTTCTTTTTATTGTTTCATATTCATTTTGAAATAGCCCCTAATTTTTGTGAGCAGTATATATACCCTGAGCCATTTACTGATTCTTACTGAATTTCCCTGTTGTTCAGAATAACATGGTTTCTAAAGTGGCTGGGAGGATTTAGGGGAGTGAAGTGACTGAAAGGAAATCTTTTTAGTTCACCTTGATCTTACTGTTGTTATTGTTCAACAAAATGAGCTCCCCCTCCTGCCCCTTTGGGACTCTCCCAGTGTCCTATCTTTATGGTACTTGTTGTTCCATATTGACTGTGAAGTCTGAAGTTTATTTTTTAATTTGCCTTTTCATGTTTAGAATTAGATATAGAAATTGGTGTCCTAAAAAACTATTCTTTTGAAATATTTCTACTCAAAATCACCTCTACAACAATAACAAAGTATTGAATATTATCTCAAAGGAGCTGTTTCCCTCCCTCCCCTCTTATTTATCCTTCCTTCTCTCCCTCCCTTCCTTCTTTCCTTCCTTCTGTGTATTTTAAAACACCATCGGATCAATAGGTCATTTGACACTTCTTCATATCAGTTTCATTCTGATATCTGCTGGAAACAATCAACATTTTAGTTTCAGTGGGAGTCTTTTGAAACCTGCTTAAAGATAATCTGTCTGAAGCCTTTGATTTGGAAAAATGGAAAAGGAAAAGAGAAGTGACTAGATTTTTAGAAGTTTTTGAGATCAAGGGATTTGGTTAATCTTTTATGATGTTTGCTATAACTTTATAAGTTCAGATGTGCAGGGTTATTCTCCAGAAGTTATTTCCTGCTGATTCCGCCACTGTGTGGATGGTGTTTCCTGGATGATAGTCTCAGGGAGACCACAGGTTCTCTTATTTTGGTTAAATTCAGTGGTTTTCACCCTGAGTTGCACTTTATAATCACCTAGGGGAGCTTTAAAATGTATAGAAGACCACAGCCCACCCTCAGAGTAATGAAATCATAATTTCTAGGCATGAGACCTGGGGATCAGCGATTTGATAGCTTTTCAAATCATGATATGCAGTTGAGATTAAGCACTACTGGGATACTGAACCAAAGAAATTATAAAAAGCATCTCCATCTAATTATTCTTTAAAAAATAAACAAAAGCATTGAAGTAAGCTAATAAAGTACAAACATAAACCTTTAAAAAATACTAGTATAAACCTTTAAATAGAATGTACAAATTGGACCCCGGCCATTTGGCTCAGTGGATAGAACACCAGCCTGGCATGTGGATGATGTGGATGTCCTGGGTTCAACCCCCGGTCAGGGCACACATGAGAAGTGACCATCTGTTTCTCTTCCCTATCTCTCTCCCCCTTTTCTCTCTCTTCTCCTTCTGAAGACAGTGGCTTGACTGGTTTGAGTGTTGGCCTCAGGTGCTGAGGATAGCTTGTTTGGTCTGAGTGTCAGCCTCAGGCACTAAAAATGACTCAGTTGATTCTAGCATCGGCCCAAGATGGGGGTGGGGTGGGGTGGGTGGGGGGTGGGGTGGGGTGGGGGGGGTGGGGGGTGGGGGGGGAGTAGCCAGGTGGATCCTGGTCAGGATGCATGTAGGAATCTGTCTCTCTATCTCTGCTCCTCTCACTTAAAAATAATTACAAATTAGATTAGACTGTAAATTATTTTATGAAAATGGGAACAAAATCTGAGGTAGCAATACTTATGCCAGACAAAATAGACTTAAAAACAAAGGCTATGACAAGAGACAAAGAAGGACCCAGAAATTCCCCTTCTGAGCATTTATCTGAAGAGACCTAAAACACTAAAATGACAAAAAGACACATATATCCATATATTCATTGCAACATTATTTACAATAGCCAAGATACGGAAGCAACTTAAGTGTCTATCCAGAGATGAATGGATCAGCTGCATAGGGTCCTACCCCATGGAGTAGGACTTGCTTGAGTGGGGCTCTGGTACCTGATGAGTCACCCCTTGATTGTGCTGCTCATGGAGGTAATTGCGTGGTGCTTCTACATGGTCTGAAGCTGTCCACTGGGTGTTCTGGCTTTGGGCACTCCCAGAAGGCCAAGGTTAGCCACTATTTGTGCCCTGTCCAGGGCCACAGGACAAAGCCATCTGCTTGTACTGGGCTTGGAGTGCATGTTAATCTTCACTGTACCCTTCCTCAGCCACACTGGCTTTCTTACAGACATCCGGCCCACGCTGCCTCATGACCTTTGCACTTGCAGGGATGCAGTTCTACTACATACCTTTCATATGTAATGCCTCCTAATCTCCTTTAGGACTCTGCTTAAATGTCACTTTTTGAGTGAGGTCTTCCTTCTCCGTCATCCTGTTAAAAATGAAACCCTCCACCCCCCCTTTGTTTTATTATTCTTCATAAACTATTGCCAGTTGATGTACTATATATTTGATCACTAACTTATTGTCTGTTTCTCCAGGTAAAATGTTTGCCCCCAAAGGCCCTGTCACATGGTAAATATTTCCCTATTGAGTGAATGACAAAAGAAGCATTCATTTATATAGGCTTGGATTGCATGTATCTCCTTGTATTGGTAGAATATAAAAGTAACTTTAATGCCATTATATCAGTAAAATTTTTTGGAATTACACTTATTGAAAGAAGTTTCTGATATTGATTTAATACATTTAGATCTTATGGAATTTTGAATAGGTGATATTTGGAGTTGTTGATATTTCTCCCTACATTATAACAAGTGAGTTAATAAAAAAAAGCAATTATAAGTTTTAAGAAGATTAATGTTTAAACTTTTAAAGAAAATAAGTGTTTCTAAGAGTACTTATTTATATATCCACTAGAATGTATTGATTAAAATTATTCTCTTCTATTAATTAAAGAAAATTCTCTAATTCTACTTGGTAGATAATCTAGGAAATACTCTGTGTATCTCAGTAATGTTACTGTCATTGCTGAGAAAGAATTGAAATGTATTTCAGATTTTTTTTATTTATATTTTGACAAATCTTCCTGTAATCTGGACTTTCTTGTTTTACTAAACTTACTGTCTCACGGGTGAGGGAGTGGCTCCAGCCTGTGGAGGTAGAAACAGGCTGAGGAGTGATGTCAGAGAAATGGCGGCCTGAGAGATACTCCTCATTTCTCCCCTTGAAATTTCACAAATTCTACAACTATATGCAGGAAAAAACCCCCAGATGAACCTGAAATATACACACACTAGTTGACAAATGTATGATTGTGCAAGAAGGCGGGCCAAAGCACAGAAGAAAAATAAATGCCAGAGAACTGAGTCTTTTTCTTTCCTCACGGACCTGAGGGAGGGAGGCACTGTTAGCACAGGCAAGACTCACTAAAGAATAAAGAGAAAGGACCCATATAAACAAAATCCAAAATGAAAGAGGAGAAATTTCCACAGATATCATAGATATACAAAGGATTATTACAGAATACTGTACTATGAAAAATTATTTGCCACGAAATTCAATAATCTAGAAGAAATGGATAAGCTTTTAGAACAACAATACAATCTTCCTAGACTGAATCATGAAGAAGTAGAAAACCTAAATAGATAGATAAGCAGGGAGGAAATAGAGACAACTATCAAAAACCTCCCCCCAAATAAAAGACTGGGGCCAGATGGCTATACTAATGAATTTTACCAAATATTCAAAGAAGATTTGGTTCCTATTCTTCTCGAAGTCTTCCAAAAAATTGAAGAAGTAGCAATATTTCCAAAAAACATAACCCTCATACCAAAACCTGTTAAGGACAACAGCAACAAAAAAACTACAGGCCAATATCTCTAATGAATACAGATGCAAAAATCCTAAACAAATACTAGCAAATCAAATAAAACAACACATCAAAAAAATAATTCATCATGATCAAGTGGGATTCATCCCAGAAATACAAGGATGGTTCAACATACGTAAAATGATTAACGTAATGCACTATATCAACAAAACAAAGAACAAAAACCATATATCCTATCAATAGATGCAGAAAATGCATTTGATAAAATACAGCATCCTTTTATGTTTAAAACACTCAACAAAATGGGTATAGAAAGAAAATACTTCAACATAATAAAGCCCATTTATGACAAACCATCAACTAACATCATATTAAATGATAAAATACTGAAAACTTTTTCTCTAAAATCTGAAACAAGACAAGGTTTCCCACTCTCTCCATTCCTATTCAACATAGTGCTGGAAGTTCTAGTCAAAGAAATCAGAAAAGAGAAAGAAATAAAAGGCATTCATATTGGGAAAGAAGAAGTAAAGATTTCACTATTTGTAGATGACATGATCCTGTATATAGAAAACCCCAAAGACTCCACAGAAAGGCTATTAGAAACAATAAACCAATACAGTAAGGTCGCATGATATAAAATTAATATACAGAAGTCTATTGCTTTCTTATATGCCAACAATAAAACCTTGGAAAAAGAATTTAAAAAAATACTCTCATTTACAGTTGCAAACAAAAAATAAAATATTTAGGAATAAACATAACAAAGAATGTAAAGGACCTACATACTGAAAACTATGAAACATTATTAAAGGAAATTGAAAAAGACACAATGAAATGAAAAAATATTCCTTGTTTGTGGATAGGAAGAATAAATATAGTTAAAATGGCCATATTACCCAAAGCAATATACAAATTTAATGCAACTCCCATTAAAATTCCAATGTCATTTTTTAAAGAAATGGAACAAAAAATCAACAGCTTTATATAGAACTATAAAAAAACCTCGAATAATCAAAGTGATCCTAAGGAAAAAATAATGAAGCTGGAGGCATTACTATACCTGATTTCAAACTATACTACAGAGCTAGGGTAATCAAAACAGCATGGTACTGGCAGAAAAATAGACACACAAACCAATGGAACAGAATAGAGAGCCCAGAAATAAAACCACATATATATGGTCAGATCATCTTTGATAAAGGAGCCAAAAAACACACAATGGAGAGAAGAAAGCCTCTTCAATAAATGGTGCTGGGAAAATTGGAAAGTCACATGCAAAAGAATGAAACTTGACTACAGTTTGTCTTCTTGCACAAAAATTAATTCAAAATAAATCAAAGATTTAAATATAAGATCTGAATCAATAAATTACATAGTAGAAAACGTAGGTACTAAACTCACGAACCTTGGCCATAGAGAACAATTTATGAATTTGACCCCAAAGGCAAGGGAGGTAAAGGCAAAGATAAATGAATGGGACTACATCAGACTAAGAAGCTTTTGCACAGCAAAAGAAACTGTCAACAAAACAAACAGAAAGTCAACTAAATGGGAGATGATATTTGCAAACAACAGCTCAGATAAGGGGCTAATATTCAAAATATATAAAGAACTCACAAAACTCAGCAACAAGCCAACAATCCAATAAAAAAAATGGGAAGAGGACATAGACAGACACTTCTCCCAAGAAGAAATACAAATGGCCAACAGATATATGAAAAGATGCTCATCTTCACTAGCTATTAGAGAAATGCAAATCAAAACTACAATGAGATACCACCTCACACCTGTTAGATTAGCTATTATTAACAAGACAGGTAATAACAAGTGCTGGAGAGGCTGTGTAGGAAAAGGAACCCTCATTCACTGTTGGCAGGAATGTAAAGTAGTACAACCATTATGGAAAAAAGTATGGTGGTTCCTCAAAAAAATTAAGAATATGACCCAGCAATCCCTCTACTGAGTATATAACCCCAAAACTTGAAAACATGGGTACGTAAAGACACATGCACCCCCATGTTCATTGCAGCATTATTAACAGTGTCCAAAACATGGAAACAGACAAAAAGCCCTTTAATAGATGACTGGATAAAGAAGATGTGGAATATATATACTATGGAATACTACTCAGCCATAAGAAATGATGACATAGTACCATTTACGACAACGTGGATGGACTTTGACAACATTATACTGAGTGAGATAAGTAGATCAGAAAAAGCTAAGAACTGTGATTCCATACATAGGTGAGACACAAAATTGAGACTTATGGACATAGATAAGAGTGCAGTGGTTACCTGGGGGAGGAAACAGAGGGAGGGGGTGGCGCAAGGGAGGGGCATAAAGAGAAACAAAATATAGGATGACAGAAGATGATTTGACTGGGTAATGGGGATACAGTCCAAATGATGTGGAGATTTTTTTAAAAAAAATCTGTGTGCTCTGATTGACCAATGTCATCCTGTTAAATTTAATTGTCTCAATTAATTAATTAATATTTTCTTAAAAGAAAGAAATGAGATGAGGCCCACTGAGTTTGATGTTATGTGCTTTTTGTTAATAATGTTAGAGTTTTTGTTTGGTTACATCTGTTACAAATTGGGAAAAAGAGCAGCAGTAGTTAAAAGTAATTTAAAGATGTTCCCTGTGTTCCTGATTCCATGCCCTCTGTCCCCTTTATACTTTGCCCCTTATCATCCCCATTTCTTTATGCTGCCTTTTCTTACACTACCCAAACCATTTCACTGTAGCACCAAAGCCATTCTCCCAAGGGAAAAAAATCCCAAACCCAAATACCTGAAAACTTCCTACACTGTGGCTGTCTCTGGTTCTGATTGCCAGGTGATGAGGCATCTCTTTCCTTTTCTGTCTCTCCCCCTGGTACTCCGGGTGTATCTAGCACAACCTTTTCTATGAACTTAAGCAAGATGATCTCTTAAATGGTAATCTCTTAGGATCTCCTAATTATCTCAATGCTAGCTACCTATTCCTAACTGAAGAGAAAAACAGAGACAACTTTGGAAGAATCCAGTACTTTTCAGCACCCTCTCAGAGGACACCACACCCGGGAGGTCTGCATGGGGAGAAGGTTGACCTCTGGGCTGACATGCTGCTGTGGCTCTGCAGACTGTATCCACTGGGATAATTCTTTTTTATTTTTATTTTTAAATTTTAGTTAGAGAATTAACTTTAACACGGTGACATTGATCTATAGAATACATAAGTTTCAGGTAAATATTTCAATAGCATTTGAACTGTTGATTGTGTTGCATACCCATCAACCAAAGTCAAATCATTTTCCTTTACCACCTTATATTTGTCCCTCTATACACCCCCTTCTTATCCCTTCCCCATACCCCCTTTCCCCTGCTAACCACTTCAATTTTATCTATGTTCATGAGTCTCAGTTTTATATACCATCTATGTGTGATATTATACAGTTCTTAGCTTTTTCTGATTTACTTATTTCACTCAGTATAATGTTTTCAAGGTCCATTCATGTTGACATAAATGTCACTATGTCATCATTTCTCATGGCTTAGTATTCCACTGTATATATGTACCACATCTTCTTTATCCAACCCTCTATTGAGGGACACTTCGTTTATTTTCATGTCTTGGCCACTGTAAATAATGCTGTGATAAACATGGGGGTGCATGTGTCTTCATGTACCAATGTTTTTGAGTTTTTGGGATAGAGATCCAATAGAGGGATTGCTGAGTAATATGAACCACTATACTTTCTTCCATAATGGTTTTACTAATTGGCATTACCACCAGCAGTGAATAGGGTTCCTTTTTCTATACAGCCTCTCCAATACTTGTTACTATCTGTCTTGTTGATAACACTGGGGAACAAATTTTTTTTCCTTTACTGTTGCATGAGGTTTTAGACCGTTTTCTATATACTTCTGCATGGCTGTTTCCAAATCTGAAATCTGTTTCTTGGTGCATGCTCTAGTTTTTATGCAATTTTAATTTCTTTTTGTTACAGTTAATGGCATGCATTGGTTTTTAAATTGGAGTTAAAGGGCAACAGCTCTTGGACTGAACATAACTACAAGGCAATTAATGTTTTACAAACATCACTTTTACATAATTGTAGTTGTTTTTAAATGTAAACATTATTATCTGATAAAAACACCCTCTTATTTTGTTTTAAGATTGAATCATGGCTTCAATCTGACAGTAGTTTATATATATTTTTGAAAGTCGGAGGAAGACTAGAAGAAACCCCCCATTTATTCACACCATCAGCTCTTAAGAGTCTTCTTCATTATTGTCCTTCCATATCCACCTGCACAGTTCCTGGTCATGAAGGCTGTTAACAATGCTTGTAACACCAGCATCCCAGTATTTACTTTATGTAATTTTAAAATACCTTTAACACCATGTTCAAAATTCAAAATGTTTATAAATCAAAAAATACAAAAATGTGTGGCTATGTTATGAAATATCAAGTCAATATAATAAAATGTAAATAATAAATGTTTCATTCTAGCTTACTTTTTTGCAGATAAAATTAATGCAGTGTAGTATTAAAAAAGAAACAAAATTACATAAAAAGTAAAAATTTAAAAATTGAGATTAAATGATTAAGATATTTTTAAAATAACATGTTAAAAATGTAATAATCATGTCATCTTTGAGTCATTGACAACTGAGTTTCATGCATAATTTTTTAGCCAATGAACTGGCCCATTTGGACACCCCATTAAGTGAGAAGGTAGTAGTGGATAGGTGAGAGTGTTAAGCAAACTTCAAATGTTTTCTTCTGACTTCATCATTGTCAAACAGTTTCTTCCCTTCTTTAAACATGTTGAGACCTTTTAATACTTTTATCCTTTAGGAAATGCAATCTTTTTAATTTCTACCAAGATGAGGTTTTTCTTTCAAAGAAGGCCATTTTGGCTCGTCCTTGTTTTCTGGACTTCACAGTGTATAGGAGACTGCGGTGCAGAGGCTCCCGTGTCTGCTTTGACACCACCATACACACTTTCCATCTACACGGATAGTCCTTGATCCAGAGTGAACTTTTGCAATAGAATCTCAGCTGTGTTTCTTGTCACTTTCTTCTTACGGGGAGAGAGAAGAATGCTTTGTAAATTATTTAAACTAAACATTTAAAGCTCTATATATCACTTTCCAGGTATATTTTAGATGAAAATATCTTTTAAATTAAAAACTTAACCCCTTATCAGACGTGTTTTCGAATATGTTCTCCCATTGTGTGGTTTGTCTTTTTATTCTGTTCTTATTGTCTTTAGCTGTGCAAAAACATTTTAGTTTGATATAGTCCCATTTGTTTATCTTGCCTTTTATTTCATTTGCCCGTGGAGATAAATCGGCAAATATATTGCTGCGAAAGATGTAGGAAAGCTTGCTGCCTATGTTTTCTTCTAAGATGCTTATGGTTTCATGGCTTACATTTAAGTCTTTTATCCATTTTGAGTTTGTTTTTGTGAATGGTGTAAGTTGATGGTGTAGTTTCATTGTTTTGCAGGTAGATGTCCAATTTTCCCAACATCGTTTGTTAAAGAGGCAGTCTTTACTCCATTGTATGTTCTCTCCTCCTCTGTCAAATATTTATTAATGTCATCCCATTAAAATTAATTTAAAAATACCTTAAAGTGTTTGATATTTCACCAACAAAACACTGTTCTGACAATTAATGAGAGGACAGAAATTCAGCACGGAGACACCAACTGCAGTCATCAATGAAGACATATTTGTTTGGGAATTTGGGAAGTGCTTGTTCATTGGTCTGGTACCGTGACCCTCATACCAAATTACTGCCATTTTACAAAGAAAAAAAGAAAGGGTCCAAGAAATGGAACTAGCCTAAGGTTATACAGGCAGGAAATGATGCACTTGACTTTTTAACCCAGCTCAATCTTCTGGTTCCATGAATTCTTTTTCCTCCACAGTGAGTGTGACCTTGCATTAACACTCATGGCCTGTAAAGGCAGGTGTCTGCATAGGTGAATAGGTGACAGTATCTTACTGGGAGGGAGTCACAAACATTCAGAAAAGGGGCACGGGTGCGCTTTCATTGTCTCACCTCTCCTTGTGCCTCCTCTCCCTTCCTCTATACACTGTCCTCTCTGGCTCTATTACACAAAGTTGCCCCTGGGGTCAAATCTTGGAAAACTTTGCCTGCTGCCCAGAACTTGAGGCTAGGGACTCAGTTCTTCTCTGACCAGTGTTGACCTCTAAAATGTCTGAAGCATTGCCACACATTTTTTTTTTTTTTGCTAATAATGATTCTTCTTATGGCATAACTTTGATGGGTTATTATGCTAATAGTCCCCTCTACACACACACTAGTGGGGGCAGTAGCTGGAAGAGAAGTGAGTAAACCCACACCTGCCCCATGGGTGACCTTCCCAGTGACTGCCTTTCCTTCCCCCTCACCCACGCCTCTGCAGTTGGCTAGGAAATGACTGTGGAAAAGAACACGTGAGGACACGTGAGTGATGAAACGAGCTCAGGAGGCTTTCCTTCTCCTCCACATCTCATCAGTAGCAGATCTCGGCGTATAACAGGATTTGAATGGTGACAGGTGTCTATTATTGATTTTTGTTTTAAGAGAAAGTATATTTCACATAAGTGATATCTTAGATGATAACAGCTTTGGTCAAACAGGCTGAAAAATTGCATTTCTTAGTCTGGCTCCTGCATCTGCATTTATTAGGAGACGAGCCTGGTGCTGCTCCCTTCCACCACTCTTCAATTTGAAGTGGGGTCCCTTTGGTGAAGAAAAGAAAATCTCTGGGCTCCATATTATTTTATTTTTGAGCCTTCTACCTGGATGATTCAAGCTATGCTGTGAAGATTTCTCTGCCCAAATGTTGAGCCCTGTATTTGGGTGCCATGGAGATTGTGATTCTAATCACTTGGTTCAGCACTGTCTTCTCTCAAGGATGATTGTTTTAAAAAATCTTAAGTTTTCTGCAGGGATGAACATTAACATCTCCAATGTTTTTTTTTTTTAATTTCTTTTTATTTTATTCATTTTAGAGAGGAGACAGAGAGAGAGAGAGAGAGAGAGAGAGAGAGAGAGAGAGAGAGAGAGAGAGAAAGGGGGGAGGAGCTGGAAGCATCAACTCCCATATGTGCCTTGACCAGACCAGTGCAGGGTTTTGAACCGGCGACCTCAGTGTTCCCAGGTCGACGCTTTATCCACTGCGCCACCACAGGTCAGGCTCCAATGTTTTTTTCTGCAGGACTTTTCCATATTGTTTTCCTCTAATATAGAGGAAAAGTGGCAGCAACAGACTGCAAAATTCAGAAAGCAATGATGCAACTAAAGTGTGGAAATGATTGTGGAAAGGAACACGTGAGGACACGGAAGGTGAGCTGTGGCCCGCTGCCCCGACCATGTGAGGACATGGAAGGGGAGCTGCTGCCTGCTGCCCTGACTGGCTAGAGACCAATGATGACTTTGGGGGAAAACATAGAATGCTCAAGTGGTTAGAATTCCATTTGATCTACTCCCAAGGACCTTTTCTTATTAGTAACTATACCCATTTTGCAGATGTAAAATGTAATGTCTAGAGAACCCAAGAGACTTTCTCAAGTTCACATGGTAACTATGTGGAACTCTCTGGAGCAAAACCAAGATTATTAATTGCTTGTCTTAGTACTTTCTTTATGATAGCATTCTATTCTTTATTATACTTAATTTATGTGAAGGCATTTTTAAGGATCAATTAATCTTTTAATGTAATCAATGGCTTCTGTAGATAGGAAAACAAAACCTTGGGTCAGAATCCTTAAGAATCAGGAATGATTCTGACATTCAGATTTTATTTTATTTATTGACTTTAGAGAGAGAGAGAGAGAGAGAGAAACGCTGATGCACTGTTTCAACTGATCATGCATTCATTTGTTTATTCTTTTATGTGCCCTGACTGGGATTGAACCCACAACCTTGGTGTATTTGGACAATGCTCTAACCAACTGAGCTAGCAGACTAGGGCTGACATTCAGAATTTAAATCTCAGCATTGGAAACAGTGGAGGAGTTATCCAGTCTATCTCCCAGGCAACGTGTAATCACATCTAGGTCATCACTAGCACAGAGCTATTTTTTTATGACTTCAGTGTACCTACTGATGGGCAGCCCACTTCTTTATTAGATAACCAAACTTATTAGAACATTTTTCTCATCTTGAGCTTAAAACTGTCTCCCCATAAAGACTTCCTAAGATCCCATTTATTCTCATGAAGTAGTGAAAAAAATAATCTTCCACCTGATAGCCCTTTAAATATCTATAGAGAGCTATCAGGTTTTCTTTTATCAGGTTGAAGGTCCCAAGTGCCTTTGATTATCTCTCACCTGAATACTCTCTTAGCTTGGTCACCCTCCCAGTTTTCAATGGCCTGCTTACATAGTGGAGCTTAGGACTGATGGTAAACATGGACAATAGTTGTGGTACAGATGTCATTCTCACCAACCCATGTGGAGGAGTCATGTCAACACTGCTGTCCTCCTGCTCAAGCAGGATCTCCTGTACACTTGAGCATGTTTTGTACCATGTGATCTGGAGATACTTCTCCAGTGTATCTACAAAACACCAGATTCAAAGGTTTTATGACACTATGATGATGTTTGTCTTTTCCTGCACCAATTTTTACTGATCGATTTTCTCCACTGGTTCACCTAAAAATGCTGCTGCTCATTCCTGTGTGAGAACACTAATAACCCTGCCAAGGGTGCTTCTTCTTCATGTTAAAAGGCAACAGTCTTTCTGGGACTGAGCTATGTGTGTGGGTAATGAGAGAGAAGCTTCTGAGACTGGGTCAAAGATTTTCTATTATGCCGGTGCCCGGAGCCCCAGAAAGGGTCTTGTTACATTAGGTCCTCCAGCAGCTGGGCTTCACTTTCTAACAAATGTAGCCTCAGGCTCAGCCTGAGGGACCATGTGGAGGCATAAGCAACCTTCATTTCCAAATCATCTCTTCTCTTTCCCCTGAGTATCCTGCTCATTTTCAATCTTTTCACTGTCTTCCTTTCAGAAAATAACAACCATTTCAGAATGGAGGCAGGCAAAGGACTGTGGGGCCTGAATGGAAATGGGGCAGATGCATACTAGGGCCTTGAGGAAGCCAGAGAAACAGAGGGAATGGTGCCGGCACACTTACAGTGCTGAAAGCTCCAGCTCGGCCAGGCAAGTTTCAGTGAGTAATTATAAATTTTAAACTGATAAATGATGATAATTATAATATCTATCTATTAAATGTCTTGGAAGAATTAGATGCCCTAGTATGTTAAGAGTTTTAAACAGCACCTGGCCATGACAAGTTCTCAGGGCTTGCCATATAATGAGCGTAGTGATCAAACATTATTACCAGTGCTTTTGAAACAAGTATTGGTGAGAGGGACCAACACCTATTTTTAAATAAATGAAACAAAACAGAAGCAAGACCAGCTTTTTGACTTATTTTACAGAATTCTGGAGATATGAGGTTTTTTAAACTTGTTTAATATAGAATAGATTTTTCCTTTGTTTAAGCACTTATTTTCAAACACTAACAAGTATTTTGGATATCTATTAAAAGTCAGTTTTGGAGGTTAAGTCTGTTATATTTTAATAGTTTTTGAAACCAAGTTAGGTTAAGCATGGCAAAGGACCATTGTTTGCCTTTAATTGGGGGATGAGAACACATTTTCCTTTTTAACTTTGTACTTTCCTTTTTTTTTGTAGTCTTTCTAAGTGAGAAGTAGGGGGCTGCTGACTTCCACATGCGCCCGACTGGGATCCACATGGCATGCCCACCAGGGGGCGATGCTCGGCCCATCTGAGGCATTGCTCCATTGCAACTGGAATCATTCTAGTGCCTGAGGCCATGGAGCCATCCTAGCACCCGGGCCAACTTTGCTCCCATGGAGCCCTGGATGCAGGAGGGGGAGAGATAAAGAGAAAGGACAGGGGGAAAGGTGCAAAAACAGATGGGTGCTTCTCCTGTGTGCCCTGGCTGGGAATCGAACCTGGGACTTCCACATGCTGGGCCGATGCTCCACCACTGAGCCAACCAGCCAGGGTCTAACTTTGTACTTTCTTTACATAATTGTTTACTTCTAAGGAAAGATTTTCTTCTAGACCAAGGAGGAGGTGGAGGAGAGAGAGCAGAGCTTTATTTGTGCTTGAACCCTGAAAAAGCATGTCTTGTTCCCTAGCAAAGAAGTGACCCTGCTTCCTAGCAGAGAGGTAAGGGTTTGAAAGACCCAGAGAGAAATGACTGCAGGACGTGTCAGGATTGAAAAACAGGTCTTTGCCCATGGTGAGTTCCTGGAATTGAAGGGACCAAAGCAACAAGAAAATGAAGGGCTTGTGAAGCCAGGGTGGACATGTAAAGGATGAGCAACTTTCTACCTCCACCTCAGTCTATTTCTCAGGCCCCAGAGCTATGGTTCAACTGGATGTGGGGAAGCACTTTAGGAAATCATGTTAAAGGGATATCTTAGCCCCAAACTCAATTGTTCTAGATATATTGTCTTTACTTTCTGTAAGCCTACTAAGATTCAAACTTGAGCCTTTTTTCCATAAACTAGTGGAAAATAGAATATTACATATTTTTTTAAAACATACATATAGACAAATGAGATAATATTTATATATCTCTTGGAAACTTGTTTATACCTTAGCAATTGAATTCTTTCTGTGACATAAGATAAATAATTGTATTAAACTTTTTTCCAGATAAATAATATTGCATAGTATGTATGTTTTTTAGTATTTTAAGTTCTCAAGAGTTTGGCAAAAGCATGAGACTGTACAGGCAAGTTGAATAGTAAGCACTAGAACCCAGAGGAGGATCTTGCAAACCTTTGCAAGCAGACAGCCCTCATAGATGACTGAGGGGCCAGCTCTGTCTCAGTCTCTTGCTGCAACTTTTCCCTAACAAGCCACTGTACCAATGGATTAAAAGCAGATGGGAAAGGGGAGCTTTCACACTTCTCTCGCTGCTGCATGCACTTGGCACAGGGTGCTGGTTGTAGCAACACATTCTCTCTAACTCCCTGGCTCTGCAGTTTTTGTTTTTGTGATTAATGCCCAGAACAAAGGTGAGTAATGTAGCAATCCATTGTAGTAATTTGAGTTATGGGGAATATATGGACTCCTTTGCTCAGCATACCTTTCTCCAGCTCCTTGTCACATAAAAAGAATTATTACATTGAGAATACAATGCCATTAGTCACAGGACCAAGCAGAGACACAACTTATGTGCCCCCAAAATCTTCACTGCTTACAATTAAAATTCGACTCCAGAGCCCTGGTTTTGTAGGACTAGAGGACGCTAACTGGACTGAAACAGTGCTATGGGAAGCTCCAAATGCCTTTCCCAGCCCTGCTGCTTCTAGCTGTTGCCTAAGAGTGACAAGTCAAGTATGAATGAGACCCATAACTGGAAATAAACTGATTTCACTTTTATACTGTATTATTATTCCCCCTCCCAATAACTTTTGAGCTCTTGGGAGATTGAGAGGGTTGTTAGTGGGAGAAATCTGATTGGAAGTGGTAAGAGGACTTCCTGCTCCCATAGGTCCAGCAAAGCATGACCACTGTCACCTTGCACGGATAGAAGAGCAGGAGAACGGGTGAAATGCAGACGAAGGCCTTGGCACTGACTTCCACATTTGAGGGAGGATGTTAGATGCCTGTGAGGCTGAGGACTCCTAATTCTACCAGCTTTAGAAGAAAGTAAGAGCACACACATTAGGATTCCATAAGCCATATTGGAAAGTGTGAGAGGAATTCAATAAGTCAGGGTTTCTGCTCTAGCCCATGGGGCTGCAGTCATGTTGGTTTGGGTATTAGTCTTAATGGAAGTATTCTGAATTTGTTTTCTGGTAGGGTTCCTCTTTTTTCATCCAAGACAAACATATTACAGTTAGATGTATTAAAATTCACTTGGGGGGTGCTGAGTACTATTACAATCTTACCTGAAGAAATTCCCTGACCATGGAGAACAAGTGTGAAGGTAGGGAAGAGAGGAACTAGGAATTAGCTCAGCTCCTATTGTTTATTTGCATTTTGTTAAGAAACTCCCTCCTTCTGCACTCTTTCTGTGTGCATGAGAGAGAGAGAGAGAGAGGGAGAGAGAGAGAGAGAGAGAGAGAGAGAGAGAGAAAGAAAGAGAGGGAAGAGAAGAGGAAAAGAGAGGAGAGAAACAGAAAAGGGGGTCATGTCTATCTAACCCACAGTACCTGGTCCCACGGGGATTTCCTGCCATATCCGAGTCTCCACCACTCTTGTCTAGCCTGAGTAGGACATTTGAGCCAAGGTGGGAAAGGACCCCAAGTCCTTGCTTCATCCATCACTCCCCTTGCAAAGTCTCAGTGCCCCAGGGCTGCCTATTCATGTGGATTCTATGCATTGGATCCTGAGCCAGGTTCTTATTCCCACAGATGCATAAACATCATCCAAATCCAAGGAACAGCAGGATGTTTCCTTTAGAAAATCCCTCTTCAATATTACAACACCTAAATACCAGAAAGATAACTCCGTGTGCAACCTCTCTGCTCTGTGCACCCCCAACCATATCGAGTCTTTCTCTATCCAGCATGTATCTGATTGAAAATTCAATTCAGCTCACTTCAAATATGTGTTGAGCACCTTTATGTTGGCAGCAAAGTGGTAAAAGTCATAGGGGATACAAAATAAGTAGAAAGCATAGTCTATGTCTTCAAACAATCTGCTGTGCTATTGGGATCGAAATGGGGAGAGAAGAGACCAACATGAGACAGAATATATTTACTTATCAGAACATGTTGTTCTGACATTAAGTGCATTGGGTTAGGAGTTGTTGGTGAGGGCTACTGTTGCAGACTGGAAAGGCTTCTTGGAGCACCTTTGAAAGATTGGGGGCATTCTACTATGCAGCAGAATCACATACAAAACTTTCCCTATTGTTTCAGATTTTCCACAGAAGCCTTAGTGCTGAAAACAACATGACCCAATTACTCCCACAGCTGTAAATTTTAAGAGTTTGCCAAGGAGCTGCAAGACCTAGACAAGGCTTAACTAGAGGTGGCCAGGACGTCCCTTGATCCTCACTACCCATTACTCACTCCTGTGCCCCACACCCCCTCAGCAGTTTATAGAAGCAGAAGAGTATAATGCAGGAGGAGGCCCTTGCTAAGATTTTTAATGGTATGTGGTCTGCTGAGTGAAGGTGGTGAGTGTTTTCTCTCCCTTCCATGTGGAGGAAGATTGGGTAGCTCCCTCTCCTCCTTCTTAAGACAAGACTGAAGAGAGCCTGGTGGCCCACACCTGGGTTTGATGCTGAGTAGATGAAGCTGTGGTCCTGCCCTGGGGCTGCCCCAAGCACAGAGTGTGGTGGGGAAGTTCTTGGGAGAACTTGACAAAAGTGACCAGAAGTGAGAGGACATGGTATGAATCAACACTGGGATACATCTTGCAGGGGAGATTTGGGAGGTGGGGGCAGGTAGGCGCAGCCTGTGATGTCAGCACTGTGAAGCTGACTGCCTTTCCAGCGCAGGGCCTGCCAAGTATTGGTCATTTTCCCACGGAGCAGGTGGCTGCAGCAGGGCACAGACTAAAGAGGCTGGCCTGCCAGCAGAGGACCCTTGGCCATTTAAGGTGTGGTGTAAATGAAGGTAGGCAGTAAGGAGAGAGAGGGTACAGGAAATCGGCCAAGAGCTCATTCTTTTGTACAGGAATTATGCTGCGTGGAAGTTCCCTTTGGATCACCCCCAAACCTATACGCAATCCCAAGGTGGAACACCTGTCACATTGACAGTGTTGCAAGTGAAGGGAACAATGCTAGTTAGACAAGTGTGCCCTTCTTTCCTGCCTCCTCTCTGATCACAGCTCTTGAGGTGGAAGGAAGCCCAGGTGGAGGAAGATGGAGTGTTGGAGAGAGGAAATGCAGAAACAGATAGGGCTTTTTCTCTGAGCTGAAGGTTGGTCTGAACTGGGAGATGGAGAAAGTCTTCACATCGCTTGTGAGGTTAGGTTTTGATTTGTGTGGGGCAGGATTTTCCAGTTCCTGAAAAGTGAGTGTAAATGACTCAGATGAGACTCTTATGGCTGAGGTGACTGGGAAGCTATATGAGTTGTTCTAAGAGCTGTCTAGGGAAATGGAGGGAGATGACACAGAGCTCCACTGAAGGGCAGTGCCTGGAGCTCATAAGGTCCAGTTAACTGGTTACAGAGAGGTGGGGATCAGGAGGGTATTTCCACAAGATAGAGTGGCAGAAGGGAGGCATGGGGTGGGGTGAGACTGAACTTGTTAAGAGTTTCAGTGACTGCTTGACAGAAGGGGAAGGGACAGCAAGTGACAAGGATTCAAGGAAGACAGAAATTTACTGTGAAAGCCTTGAGATAGGACTTCAATAGTTTTGAGTGGAAGGCAGCAGAAGGAGTTAAAGCCAATGATTAATAAAAAAATATTTTACCATTCAAGTGGGTTTCCTGAGAAGAAGCTCATTCTCTCCCTTCTCCCCTGAGCCTTTACAGCCAGCATTTCAACCTGTCATGTACTAGCTGGTCTGTTGTTGCCATGTGGGTTTGAGAGTCTGTCTTCTCATAATATTCTCAGACATTCAACTAAGGGGTGTTTCTGAAAGAAGGGGCAGGGAAGGCCCACTGCACCTGAACCTGTGTAACTGGACTGTTATTAGCTTAGACCCAGAGATAGCAGTTTAATTTCCTGTTTATAAAACAATTGAGAAGCAAGGAGGAGAGAGGAGGCAGTTGTGTTTGCAGAGCATTGGGAGCAGTGACCCTCTGGGACTCCCAGAAATGTGTATTTCCAGAGGGCTTTATGATCTCTGAGTTGGAGCTGAGTTGCTGCTCAAATCAAGAATTGGTAGCTGTCTTATTTATATCCTCTTATCTGGCTGGCATTTGTCTCTGTAGCAATTAAAAATTTGATCCATACTCTTGGAGGGCCAGAAATACGTTTGTTTGTTTTTTTTAAATGGCATCGATTCTGACTTTGACCTTTAATTCTGTAGAGCAGATGTCCCCAACTATGGCCCGCGGGCCAAATTGCAGCCACCTGAGGCCATTTATTCGGCCCCACCGCACTTCCAGAAGGGCACCTCTTTTATTGGTGGTCAGTGTATGGAGTACTGTATGTGGCAGCCCTCCAATGGTCTGAGGGACAGTGAACTGGCCCCCTGTGTAAAAAGTTTGGGGACCCCTGTAGGAGAGTCAGGAATTAGACCTCAGTCCTGTTGGAAGGCTGCTCCATTTCTGTGTGGGTACACAAGGATGAGGGCAGTGGGGACGGCGGAAGGACTTGTGGTCTGTAGCCCACCAGTAGGATGACTACTATCCTCATTGTTCAAACTTTTGTGGTCTGTGTGAAGGTGGCTGGCTCTCCTGCTTCCCACCGGCATGCCATCTTTGACCACTGCTCCCAGGCCACTTCTCTTAATGGTCTGTCTGTCCAGCATCCCTTACCCAACTCTGGTAACTCTTCTTAGAGGGCTCTAAACCTTGTCTACTTTCTAGACTCTTTTGGAAACAGGTGTCAGTTGCTTTTGATATGGCTGCTGTCATATGCCCTGTGTCACCCACTTCATTGCTCTGGGGCCATTCAGCCTAATCACTTTAATGAGCTATGGGTATTGTACACAAACATCAGGATGGGGGAAGGGAGTGTTATCTCATGGCAGGGGTCCCTAAACTACAACGGGCCGCATGTGGCCTCCTGAGGCCATTTATCCACCCCTGCTGCACTTCCAGAAGGGGCACCTCTTTCATTGGTGGTCAGTGAGAGGAGCACAGGATGCATTTGCACCCATAGTTCCCATTGAAATACTGGTCAGTTTGTTGATTTAAATTTACTTGTTCTTTATTTTAGATATTGTATTTGTTCCCATTTTTTTTTTTACTTTAAAATAAGATATGTGCAGTGTGCATAGGGATTTGTTCATAGTTTTTTTTTATAGTTCAGCCCTTCAGTGGTCTGAGGGACAGTGAACTGGCCCCCTGTGTAAAAAGTTTGGGGACCCCTGTCTCATGGGTTCTTATCAACTTCTGCTTCCTGCAACACAAAGCACACAAGAAAGGCAACACCAGGCCTGATCCCTTTTTGCATTTACTGGAGGAAGGGGGGATACCTATAGTTAGAAGGGAGAAACCATATAGACATTCCCCTGTCCCATCTATCTAGCCTGCAGAGCAGAAATGGTGAAAAGTTACGACAGCCAGAGACACACCTCAGCGTCCCTGAGAGCTGTCAGCTGATCTCAGGAGGAGGGTGTGAGTAGCGAGGGGGTGAGTCCCTCAGAGGCATGCGGCCAAACACCTTTGAGTCTCTATAGCACGTGCTGCCAAGCATCCTCCATCAGCCCTAGCTGTCACAGCCCCCTTTCCGTTGTTGGTCAAAATACATGAGAGGATTTGACCAGGACACCCTACCCACTGTCAAAGACAAAACAGTGAGTGAGGAGATTGATTTGTTTTATCCTGTTGCAGTAGGGAGAGCACCCAGATCCAAAGATCAGAGAGTTTTGGCAGAGTGGCTTAGCCTTAGATTTCGTAGATTTTGTAGCGGAGTAAGCACATTGCAGATGGGGTGGTTTACATTGCAGATGGGGCTGTTTTGTAAGCAGAGAAGCCTCTGTTATCTCCACTAAAAAAAAAAAAAAAAAAAAAAAAATTGCCCCTCTGTGGTTACCTGGTTTCAAGGGAACAAACATCTGTAATCATTTATGAGATAAGAAACGGGAAGATGAAGGGTGTATGTTAGGGGTTGTATTGTGTCCCTCCAAAAGCCATGTTAAAGTCCTAATTCCCAGTACTTGTGAATGTGACATTATTTGGAAATAAGGTCAGTGCTAATGTAATCAAAGTAAGATGAGATCATTAGGGTGGGCCTTAATCCAAAATGATTGGTGTTCTTGTGAGAAGCGATGGCTAGAGACACACAGGGAGGAGAATGCCATGTGACTGCAGAGCCAGAGCCTGGAGTCATGCTGCTGGGAGCCAAGGAATGCCAAGGATTGCTGATGACACCAGAAGCTAAGAGAAAAGGCATCAA
Source organism: Rhynchonycteris naso (assembly GCA_037038555.1). NCBI lineage: Eukaryota > Metazoa > Chordata > Mammalia > Chiroptera > Emballonuridae > Rhynchonycteris > Rhynchonycteris naso. The sequence continues at coordinate 105,388,786 of CM072997.1, forward strand.
ACAGGTCCTTTCCTGTAGTCTTCAGAAAGTCTGGCCTCACAAATCCTCCATTTCTGGCGTCTAGACTCTAGAACTGTGAGACAAAAAGTTTCTGTGGTTTAAAGCTACCTATTATGCCAACCGTAGGAAAGAGGTTTATGTCCAGCCTCTTTCAGAGAATAATAATGGCTAGACATGTCCCTACCCTTTTGTGTTCCTTAAATGGCTTATGAAAAAGAACTATCCTCCCACATGGTGACTTAAGCAAGGCATGTCATCAACTCCTTGTTGATGACTCCTGTCAGACCAAGGGTGCCTCCCCTTGTTTACCTGTGACAAGACCAAACGCAGATAGACCTTTTCTCTTCTGCCTGAACTTGTTTCAGCACAGGGTTCAGAATTGTCAACCTGCTTAAAACTCAGAAATGGGTTTTCATCCCTACATGTTAAAATTGGATGTTTTGAGTCTAGTCCCAACCCCATCAGCCTCGTCTGCTTTGCTGGTTATTCTAGCAGTATTGACACACCCCATGCCCCACACCGTGCATTGCTCCATGTAAAGCCAATACCCAGGGTCACTATCACAGCTGCCTGGCCTTTGCAGGTTCACATTAGATTTTGACAGTCGGTAATGAAACAACAGAGCCAAAAACTGGTGAACCATCAGCTTTAATTCCAGCTTGTACCCGGCGGGCAAGCAAAAACACACACTGGGCTCCAAAACCCACTCATTCAGTGCTCACAAAGCTACTGACTTATCCGAGTTTCCTAGAATCAAAGGTTTCTAGCTCACCAGACTTATTCACCTCTGTTTCCTATTTCCTTCTCTAGCACAAACTCTGCTCAAACTGGCTTCTCACTCAGCACTCCACCATCTTGGCTACTTTTCCTCTCCTCCACGTGGCCTTAATCTACTCTCCTCTCTAATACTAACCTCAGGAACCAAGAGAGCAAGCTCACTGTCTGCCCCACTTTATAGTGTAGATTCAAAACCCTTAACCCAATCTACAAACAAGGAAGTCTCTGATACAAAGTTACTTATCTGAGACATACTGGGAGGATTCCTCATGATATTGCACCATGCTACATCATCCAATCAGTCAAAGGTGTGGGGAAAAGCTTACTCTTAAAACTTGCACATGGGCAGTGCCGTCTTTAACAAACTGAGCATAATATATTTTATCTGCCCAATAGTCCACACACACTGAGCCGTTCACAGACATGTGTTTGTTGGTGGCATTCTTTTTGTCTGGACCACACACTCATTCCTCTTTCCTGTAGTTTCACTCAGCTGATACATCCAAGTCTCTGAGAACCTATGCTATGCTCTCTCACCTTTCCAAGCTGCTCTCTGGGACTTTGTGGAAGTCTGTTCCCCCCTCAGCAGATCACAGCACTCTTCTCACTTTGTTAATGTCATATGTTTCCATCTTTCTTTCTTCTACTAGACTTTTGGTTCTGTCCATGTTCTGATTCTCTTTACTGCTGAGAGCTCAGTGCTTGAAACAGAGCAGGTGATAAATAAGTATTTGTTGAGTAGAAATGAACTCTGTCTCCTTCAGACCCCTTTCCCTGACCCTTAGAAATCTTTCTGTTCCGAGACTTCATGTTATTTCCCCCAGATCACCTTCGCTGCCTTTCCAGAGAGGCCAGGACCATATGTTCAGGTTTCACTGCCCTTTCCACATAAGTATTCCATTTACGCTTTTAGAGTTCCAGACACAGCCAGGAAAAAATCCTTTTCTCTGCATAGGCATAAAATGTTATTTTAAAATCACAAAGTATCACATTCTCATGCAAAATGTTTTGAAAAAATACAGAAAAGCAAAATAGTCCAAGAACACAAAATTATTTATAATTCTACAACCCAGACTTAATTGTATAGTTATGTCATATCTCTGAACAAAATCACAATCCCCTTGTATATTATTACATCTTGTAACCCAGGTTTTTTTTTCACTTAACATTTCAAGATCAGTTTTTCATGTTAGTCATTTCTGATTTGTGTGAAAAGTGCAAATGCTTTTCAGGAGGGAACTTTTCAGCATAGAGATATATATATTTTTTAGTTGCTTTGTCAGTAAATTTATTATTGTCTTTATCTCAAAAAACCTTCATAGAAAATTGTGGTTTGGTTTAATAGCTCTCAGCAACCTGTTCCGGAGTTCTGAGGAAGCTTGTCTTCTTCTCAGCTATCCAATCTTTCCTCTGGGCAAGGGAGAACTTCACTCTTCTAGTGAGAAAATCCCTTCCCACAAACATATTAGGCTAAGAAACCTTCCACAGATTTGGAAATGTTAGAAGCATCTGTCATGGAAGGTGATGTGGAAACTGGTTACTAAAAATAACAATTAACCAGAAAAGTGAAATGAAGAAATGTCTAATGTAGAAATGTAGTTTCTCTTTTCAGTTCCAATGATTGGTTTTTTAATGTACCCAGGTTTGTTAAGAACCTAGAAGTCCACACACGTGGCAAATGCAAAAAGGCACCACTGTTTCCCTATCACCTTTACACCACTGGCATCATCTTTGCCACTATCACCACCATTATCATTATCACTGCCACTGCCATCTCATTCTCTTCCACTTCCTCACTCCCTTCCCTCCTCCTCCTCCTTCAGTACTTTCATCACCATTTTTCTTATTTTATTTCAATTTCAACTGTTTAGATTGGGAGTTATATAAATAGTGGGGTGCATGAGAGCAGAAGAGATATTGAAAATTGATGGAATACATTTAGGACTTTTTTTTTCTTTTTTTCCAAGTGAGAGGAGGAAAGATAGACAGACTTCCTGCATGCAACCCCAGTCTGGGGCCAGTGCTCTGCCCTCCTGGAGCCAGGCTTGCAACTGGGCTAATTTTAGCATGTGAGGTGGAGGCTCCACAGAACCAGCCTCACTGCCTGGGGCCAATGCCCTTGAACCAGGTGAGCCATGGCTACAAGAGGTGCAATGAGAGAGAGAAGGGGAAGAGGTGGGGTGGAGAAGCAGATAGTTGCTTTTCCTGTGTGCCCTGATCGGGAATCAGACATGGGATATCCACTCACTGGGCCAACACTCTACCACTGAGCCAACCTGCCAGGACATTTAAGACTTTTTGCTAAACTACTGAAATCTCTAAGGCTGCTTTAATTCTCTGATGTGGAACAGGACCTGATAGTTGATCTGTATGTAACAGCTTTCTTTTCAGTCTCATCAGTTTAAAAAAAATTCAAAATAACATTAATAAAGAAGCCAGAGTAGGTATTTTTTCTTTTTACTTGTCTGCATTTATATTTACCAAACACATATGCCTGCTTAATGAATAAAGGTTAGGCTTTTAGACAGAAATCTCATGTGGATTTACCTGAATCATGTAGAAGTTTACCTGGTTGCGTAATCTGTATAATTTCTTTTTACAAAAACCATTGAGAATGCATTCCATGTCCTAATATATAAATTGTTGTGTACATTTTCTCCTTGGGAGAGGACAGTGATCCTGAGAAAGACTCAGAACTGATTCCCGGTGCAGATCCCGAGTGAGAGCACCTGGTGTCTCCAGTGATTGAAATGATATATTAATGAGTTCTCATTCTCGGTGACATTTTACCAGGAACCAATTAACCACAGTAATTACATCTCTTCCATTACGTGCTCTGAAATGTGAAGTTCATGGGGGTTGGGTTGCTGTGTTTGTTGAGCTTTTTTTTTTTTTCCAATATGACAACACTCAAAGCAGTAAACTAGAGTCATTTATTATGTTCCATTGTCTTCTGGGTGTCACAGCATGAAGGAAATTTTGCAAAGGGTGGTTTTTATAACCACACAGATGCCAGTGCATGTAAATAATAATAACCTACAAGTAGAAAGCTTTCACTAAGGCTGTGCTTGAAGAGGTGACAGAAATTTGGTGGGGAAAGGACACATATTTCAGAACAGAATACTAATACTTCATGCTAAAATATAGATTACTTAAGAAGGGAAGGATTGAATAAGAGCCCTGGTTAACAGACTCATAGGTAATTGGGTGAGTGATATTGAATGAAAACATTTTGTTTATTCATATTATTTTTTCAAAACTATTGAAACCTTTCCTAAAATATCATAGTTTAGTTTTCTAAAGTAAATAACGTCTATGCTTCACTTTTCTCACTGTAAAAATTGATAATATTTGTATTAGCCTAATAAGTTTGTTGTGAAGATGAGTAAGTTAACATATGTACAAGTACTTAGGATGGTACTGGGCATATTGTGAATGCTCACATAGTGCTAGTTATTCATTTATTTTAGAACCTGAAACTTATAGAGCTGTAGCTTCACTCTTTAAAAAATTAGTAGTGCTATTGAGTCTATAAAATATAATTGGGTAAAAATTAAGACTAACAAAAACAGAAAAGTGGAAGAAACTAAAACTAGCTTAAATCTCACAAGTTCAAAGATAACCACTGTTAAAATGTTGTTGGAACTGTTTTCAACATCAGCCTCTCTATAAATAAGTATAAATATATTCACAGATAAATATACCTAATTTTATACTATTGAATTAAAATTCAATATAACTGACTTCTATAATTTATGCAGTATGCCCAAGATGTATTTAATCAATCAATATGACCTCCACTATCATTTTTAATAGCTGCATCATATTCTATGGAGCATACAAATCATAAATCATTTGACTAACCCTCCAGTAATGAATATTTAGACTATCCTTTAATTTCTTTTATAAAATTCTGTGTGTGTGTGTGTGTGTGTGTGTGTGTGTATATATATATATATATATATATATATACATATATATATATATGCCTTCTGTTCCACTTATACATTTATATGCTTCTTCATTGTAAATTCAGAGCTATAAGATTGCTGGATCAAATAGTAGTACATGAAATTGAGACTCAAGGACATAGATAAGAGTGCAGTGGTTACCAGGGGGAGGGGAAGGGAGGAGAGGGAGGGAGTGGTGGGAGGGGAGGGACATAAAGAAAACCAAATTAAGGGTGACAGAGGACAATTTGCTTTGGGTGATGGGTATACAACATAATCGAATTTCAAAATGATCTGGAGATGTTTTCTCTAAATCTATGTGCTCTAGTTGACCAATGTCACCCCATTAAAATTGTCTAAATAAAATTATTTTAAAAAACTGAAAAAAATTAAAAATGGAACTGCCTTTTGACCCAGCTATCCCACTTTTAGGAATATATCCTAAGAATACCAAATCACTGATTCAAAGGAAGATATACACCTCCCATGTTTATTATGGCAGCATTGTGTACAATAGCCAAGATCTGGAAACAGCCCAAGCGTCCATCTGTGGATGAGTGGATTAAAAAGCAGTGGTACATATACATGATGGAATATTACTCGGCTATGAAAAATATGGAAATCTTACCTTTTGCAACAGCATGGATAGACCTGGAGATTATTATGCTAAGTGAAATAAGCCAGGCAAAGAAAGAAAAATATCATATGATCTCACTTATATGTGGAATCTAATGAACAAAGTAAACTGAGGAAGGAATAGAGGCAGAGACGGGGTCACAGGAACCAGAGGGACAGCTGTCAGAGGGAAGGGGGATGAGGAGATGGGATCAGAGAAGGTGAAGGGATTAGTGAAACTATATATACATAATACAGAGATATAGATAACAGGACAGCAAATCCTAGAGGGAAGAGGAGAGGGAGTTATGAGGAGGGGGGCAAAGGAAGTATAAAAAGGGACAGAGTTGGTGGGGGGGGGGCTGAGAGAGTTATATTCAGTGGGACACTTGAATCCATGTAAACAAATAAGTTAAAAATTAATAAAAATTTTAAAAAAAGAAAAAAATAGTTATACATGTTATCATTTGAATCATAATTTTGTACTACTCTTCCAGAAGGTCAAGCTAAATTAAATTCAATTTGGGAAAGATTTGCCAGTCGGAGATAGAAGGTTGACATCAGGGAAGAACGGTATTTTAAGTAGTAGGCACAGTGTGAGCAAAGCAGGGAGATGGGGAAATGTATGCTACAACTGGGGGTCTTCAAATTTTCCTGAGCTTGGGATTTTCTACTCAACATCTTATGTAAACTCCTTTATATCAACTGGTATAGGTGATATTCATCCTTTTAAAAGGTGTGGTGTGGTCATATAATATTTTTCTTTTTCTGCCTGGCTTATTTCACTCAACATAATAGTTTCCAGGTCCATCCATATTGTTGCAAAAGGTAATATTTCCTTCTTTTTTATGGCCCCATAGTATTCCCTTGTGTATATGTACCACTGCTTTTTAATCCACTCATCCACTGATGGACACTTGGGCTGTTTCTAGCTCTTTGCTATTGTGAACAATGCTGCTATAAACATGGGGGTGCATTTCTTTTTTTCAGTCGGTGATATGGTGTCCTTGAGATATATTCCTATAAGTGGGATAGCTGGGTCAAAGGGCAGTTCCATTTCCAACTTTTTGAGAAATCTTCATACTGTTTTCGACAGTGGCTGCACCAGTCTGCATTCCCACCAGCAGTGCAGGAGGGTTTCCCTTTCTCCACATCCTCACCAGCACCTATAATGTGTTGTTTTATTAATGAGCGCCATTCTGACTGATGTGAGGTGGTATCTCATTGTGGTTTTAATTTGCATTTCTCTAATGATTAGTGATGTTGAGCATTTTTTCATATGCCTATTGGCCATTTGTATGTCCTCTTTGGAGAAGTGTCTATTCATTTCTTGTGCCCATTTTTTGATTGGATTGTTTGTCTTCCTGTCGTTGAGTTTTACAAGATCTTTATAAATTTTGGTTATTAACCCTTTATCAGATGTGTTGTCACTCATTTGAGGAATCCAAGGAACATTGAGAACTGAGGAAAGGGATTGAGACAGAGGAGGGATCAAAGGGACCAGAGGAAAAGAGGACAGAGGGAAAGGAGATGATAAGATGGGATAAAACTGAAGGGAAGGGGGGAGGACACTGTAGGGAGGGGAGCAAAGGAGATGTGGAGGAGAATATGGGAGAGGGGTGATGCAGTTGGAGTTACCCTAGAATCTATGTAAACATAATTAATTAAATTAAAAAAAATAAAATAAAAGGTGTGGTGTGGATGAACGCTAATTTATCAAATCTTTTACCACTATTGGTTATATGTTTTTTTTAAAAAAACATCAATGTTTACTAGTAAGAACAGTACTGTACCAAACAGTCTTTAAGTTCTGGTGGTTTTATTTATTTCTGTGGCATAGATTTCTAGAACCGGGTTTGCTGAATAGAAGTGTACATATACTTTAAATTTTAATCTAGATTGCTTTCCAAACCTGTCATTTCACACTTCCACCTGCAAGTACTGTTTCTTCACATTTTCACCTGCAATAGGTAAGGGGCTGATGAACATGGTCAGTTTGATGTGCATAGCTTAACTTAGCTTGTGATTCTGTGGCTACTAGTGAATTGGAGAACTGTGCATATGTGTGTGGCCCATTTGGGTTTGTTACTCTATGCATTGCGCATAAGGCATCATTTCTTTTTCCTATTACTAAAGTTTCTGATAGAAATTCTTTTGCTCTGTAGCTTGGTGCTCAGCACCTTGGAGGTTAAGGCTTGGTGGGAGCAGAACCAGTACCTCAGCTGCCTCGGGACAAGTATCTGTCCATGGGTGGCATTTGCCACAATACAGGGTGGCAGGATTGGGGGTTGAAGAAACTAGCTCTCATGTCTTCCCTTCCTTGCTTTCTCTTTATTGTGGCAGTGCCTCCCATGGACCTCACACTGAGGCTACAACTTGCTGAATGACACTCTCAAGTAAACATGTCAGAAAATGTGTTGATTTTCCCTGTGTTCATAAAGGATAGTTTGTTTAAAATTCAGATTTTGGCCTGACCAGGAAGTGGCGCAACGAATAGAGCATCAGACTGGGATACAGAAGACACAGGTTCGAGACCCCGAGGTCACCAGCTTGAGGGCGGGCCCATTTGGCTTGAGCAAAAGCTCGCCAGCTTGGACCCAAGGTCACTGGCTCCAGCAAGGGGTTGCTCGGTCTGCTGAAGGCCTGCGGTCAAGGCACATGTGAGAAAGCAATCAATGAACAACTAAGGTGTCACAGCGGCAATGAATAACTAATGATTGATGCTTCTAATCTCTCTCTGTTCTTGTCTGTCTGTCCCTAACTATCCCTCTCTCTGACTCTCTCTCTGTTCCTGTAAAAAAAAAAAATTCAGATTTTGGATTCAATATTATAATATTCCACTGAGCCTTGAAATCATGCTGCTGTGTCTTCTAGGTAATGTTGGTGTTGAGAACTGATTCTCATTTTCTGGAAGGTGGGTGGGTTTTTTGTTTTTATCTCTTAAGAAGAATTTTGAGTCTTTTTTCTCATCATGGTGTTATGTAATTTTGTGAGGCTGTGTTTCAGGGTGAATATTTTTATTCACCCTGCTCAGCACTGAATTGGCCTTCACGAAAGGAGAGTTATATCTCTCTTCAGTTTAAGAACATTTTCTTCTTTAATTTTGTTGATTATTTATGATCTTAATTATTTTCTGTTTTATTTTTTTCCTCCTTTTATTAGATGGATGTTGGGCTTCTGGATTTATCTTCCATTTCATATTTTCTATTCCTCTGTTTTTATCTTCCTATCTGGAAGTTTTCCTTAACTTTCTCTTTTTTGTTTTATCTTTCAAATCATTGTTTTATTTTCTAAGAAACATTTTTGAATTTTTTCATTTTCATAGTAGACTATTCTTGTTTTACTAATGTGATACCTTTAAAATCTTTGTGAGAATACTAAATAAGAATGTTAAGTCCCCTCCGTCACCCATCTTCTCTCTTTCTTCTTGGATTAGTTGTTCTGTGTATATCTTGATCTTTTTCTTTTGTGTGGAAACCCAAGACCTTCATTGGAAGACTGCTCCACTTTATTAGATAGTGTTTATCCAGCTTTATTCCAGAGTGCACTTTCTTTTTGCAGTGTGTTCAACTAGCTTCTGTAGCTGCCTTGAACTGTTTTGCATCAGAAGCCTTATTTCTTATCCCGTTTCTTATTTTACTCTCTGTATCGCCTCACCAATTGCAATGGGTAGAATAATGGCCCCAAAAGGAGTCCATGTCTTAATCCCTAGAATTTGCGAACATGCCACATTACTCAGTGCAAGGGACTTTGCAATGTGATTAAGCTAAGGATCTTGAGATGGGGAGATTATTCAGATAGGCCCACTGCAATCCCAAAGGTTCTTATAAGAAGCAGACAGCAAGGTCAAAGTCAGAAAAGGAAATGCAACAACAGAAATCTTGGTGGGACTGATATGGCCACAAGCCAAGGAATATGAATAGCCTCTAGAAGCTAGCAAAGCCATGGAAACAGATTTTTGTCTAGAGCGGTTATAAGGGACACATCTTTTGTTCTAACATCAAACGATGCATTTGAGATGTATGAGCTCCAAAATTATAAGATAACAAATTGATATTGTTTTAAGATCTGGGTTTATGGTCATTTGTTACAGCAGAAAAACTAACTACACCAAGTCATGGAAAAACTATAGATCCAAGGGGAAGATTAACTCTCACCACATGGACTTTTTCTGCAGCATATTCTGGGCTATGGCTTCTTCTATCTACTTATCAACAGGTATAATAATCCCATGCCTTCTTTTTTATTTTCTGGAAGGCTGTAAACTTTTCTGATTGCCAATGGACCACCTCTCTCCCTGTTCATCAGCTGCCATGGGTTGTTTTCCTTTTCCATTTCTTTATTGTCATAGAGGGAGTTTGGGAAGAATGAGAAGTGATCAGTGTGCTATTGGAATCCATGCCATACTGATTACATGGATTTACAGAATGTTTCAAAAAGTCTCAGTATTTTAGAGTCACAGGTGTCAAAAATGGTCCATCCAAAGTACAGTTGACCCTTGAACAACAGGGAGCAGGGGGAGTTAGGGGCACCAAACCCCTTCATAGTAAAAAATCCACTTGTAGCTTTTGACTTTGGTTGGCCCTTCTCATGTAGGGATTCATCAAACTGCAGATCTGAAGCAGTACTTTTGAAGAGGTTGGAAAACTGCAGTTGGGAATGTGAAATAATGTTTTTGAGTCACAGTTGGTTGAATCTCCAAACCCACAGATAGAAAGGACCAGTTATATTTATTGAAAACAACAACAACAACAACCAGAGGATATAAGTGGACCCGGCAATTCAAACCCATGTTGTTCAAGGCTCTACTGTTATCTGGCCCTCCCTTGGTGTCCTGCGAACCACGCTTAGCCCAGCACAGGTATTTGTGAGACAACTGGAAGAGATGGCACACTGTAGCATTTCTCTTTAAAGAAAGATAACTTGAGGACGGAAGATGGCGATGGAATAGGCGGACGTACCAACTTCCAACTCCTAGAACCAAAGTGGATTATAACTCAATTTTAAGAACCATCATCTGGATAAACCAACTTTGAACTAAACTAAGTGGACTCTTCAACCAAGGAACACTGCAGAAGCCACATTGAGACTGGTAGGAATAGTGAAAATGCGAAGAGAGCTGCCCAGCTCCCGGAGCAAACGGCAACCCAGAGAGACCTGCGTGGCGGGAGGAGAGTTTGGTGGAGAGGGAGGGACCTGGGTCCCAGGAACCAAGCCCCAGCTTGCAGTCCCAGAACCTAGAAGAGGCGTATGGACAGTATCGAGCTGTGAAGCAAGTGAGGATACTGTTTGTGAAAAAGAGAGAGTTTTCTCAGACCCAAGAATCTTTTCAAAGGGACAGCTCAGAAAGCCTCTCTCACAACCACGCACCCGGGGCTCTGGGGAACGGGGACAGAGGAGAGGAACAGAGCAGCGGGAACAGAGAGTGGACTGAAGGCACCGGGACACTCTGAGGGACAGCCACCCTGACCCCTGGGCTAAGTCATTTCCCTAATCGAAAACGAATATTTCCCCTGGAACTAGCAATACCAGCAAAGGGAGACAGGACACTAGCCGAACAAGCTCTTCCATGGCAATTAGGGCAGAGCTGCTTAGAGGGAGGGAGCTCCCAAGCCTACAGTGTGGAGACTTAAGACACTGTCATCTCTCTGAGGGTTGCTGAAGGGATGCTGGCGGCAGTATGCTGAAACGCGGTCCTGTCGGAGTGGGCAGAGGCAAAACCGATGTGAGCTCGGTTTAGCCCAGCAGGGGCAGAGGGGACGCGCGAAAGGGGTCCGGCAGCTGCGGGCCAAACTGTGACCCCACTTGTGGGGAAAAATATGGGCAGAGATCGGCTCTGTGACCCTGCGTAGGCCGACCCTGACCGCGGGGATGGGGCTAGGACTAGGGACGGGTGAGGGGCACACGGCTGAGCTCACGCTGCCAACCCCACCCGGATGGAGAAACTGCAGTTTGCCATTCTTTGTGCACAAGCGGGCTCCTAACGCGAAGAAGGGGTAGACCCCCAGACGAGCAGAAGTTCGCGTCTGAGCTCACGCTACTAGCCCCGCCTGGCCAGAGAAACCCCGGCGGTTTGCCATTCTACATGAGAGCAAGCTGGCTCTAGCGGCTGAGCTCACCTACTAGCCCCACCAGGCCAGAGAAACCCCAGTGGTTTGCCATCCTATGTGCACACGAGCTGGCTCTGAACGTGGGTGCATGGTAGAGTCCAGATCGATAGGAAGCTAGCAGCTGAGCTCACGCCAGCAAACACACCCGGCCCAATAAACCACGGTTTGAGACCCTGTGCAGGAGGGCCCTGGCCTCGAGGAAGGGGCTAAATTCTGGAAGGGCAAAGGCTCACAGCTGAGAGCACGTCAAAAGCCCCGCCCAACCCACAAAACTGTGGAGAGCAGGCTCTGACTGCGGGGGCTGGGCGTAAGCCTTCCGGAAACAGGCTGGATCCACAGCTGAGCAAAGGTGCTCACCTCTGCCCTTGGTGCTAAGGCTTGTGGCTTGAGTGACAGCCCCTCCCACGGAGGAGAGGCGGAAATCACAGCAAACGCCGCAGTAGGCTGTCGCTGGCAATGCCATACCCAACCACCTTAGGCAGCGGCAGAGGGGGTGGCAGGCCTGAAGACAGACCACACCTAGAGAACACAAAGGCAATGCCTTCTGGAATCCAGTGGCCACAACTTGCCTATACACAGATAAAATGGGCAGGCAGAGGAATGCAGACCAAATGAATCAAGAGAAATCCCCAGAGAAGGACCTGAATGAACCAGATATAACCAAACTACCAGAAGCAAAATTTAGAATAATGATAGTTAGGATGTTCAAAGAAACTAGAGCAACAATGGATAGTCATTATGAACACCTAAATAAAGAGATAATAAGTATAAAAAATGAAATTGAAATAATAAAAAAGAATCAGACAGAAATGACAAATACAGTATCAGAACTGAAGACGACAATGAAAGGAATTAAAAGCAGGATGAATCACACTGAGGATTGAATCAGCGAGTTAGAGGACACAATAAACAAAGATACAGAAGCAGAGAAGAAAAAGGAAAAGAAACTCAAAAAATATGAGGAAACTCTAAGGGAGCTCTGTGACAACCTGAAAAGAAACAACATTTGCATCATAGGGGTGCCTGAAGAAGAAGAAAGAGGACAGGAAATGGAAACATTGTTCAATCAAATCATAGCAGAAACTTCCCTAAATTAAGGCTGGGAAACATTCCACACGTTCAAGAAGCACACAGAACTCCATTAAAGAGAAACCCAAAAAGATCTACACGAAGACACATCATAATTAAAATGCCAAAGCATAGAATAAAGAAAAAATATTAAATGCTGCCAGAGATAAAAAGGCTATCACCTACAAAGGAGCCCCATAAGGATGATATCAGACTTCTCAACAGAAACACTTGAGGCCAGAAGGGAATGGCAAGATATAATCAAAGTAATGTAGAACAAGAACCTACAACCAAGACTACTCTATCCAGCAAGGCTAACGTTTAAAATTGAAGGAGAAATAAGAGCTTTCCAGACAAAGAAAGCCTCAAGGAATTCATAAAAACCAAACCAATTCACAGCAAACATCATACTAAATGGGCAAAAATTAAAAGCAATCCCCTTAAGATCAGGAACCAGGCAGGGATGCCCACTTTCACCACTCTTATTCAACATAGTTCTGGAAGTCCTAGCTACAGCATTCAGACAAGAAGAAGAAATAAAAGGCATCCAAATTAGAAAAGAAGAAGTAAAACTCTCACTATTTGCAGATGATATGATATTGTATATTGAAAACCCTAAAATCTCAGTCAAAAAACTTCTGGACCATATAAATGAATTCAGCAAGGTGGCAGGATATAAAATTAATACTCAGAAATCAGAGGCATTTCTATATACCAACAATGAACTGTCAGCAAAAGAAATTAAGGAAACAATTCCCTTTACTATTGCAGCCAAAAAAATAAAGTACCTAGGAGTAAGTTTAACCAAGGAGGTTAAGGACTTGTACTCGAAAAAATTATAAAACATTGGTAAAAGAAATCAAGGAAGATACAAACAAGTGGAAGCATATACCGTGCTCATGGGTAGGAAGAATAAACATCATTAAAATGTCTATATTACCCAAAGCAATTTACAAATTCAATGCAATACCAATTAAAATACCAATGACATACTTCAAAGATATAGAACGCATATTCCAAAAATTTATATGGAATCAAAAAAGAACACGAATAGCCTCAGCAATCTTAAAAAGAAAAAATAAAGCAGGACGCATCACTCTTCCAGATACCAAGGTTTACTATAAGGCCATTATACTCAAGACAGCCTGGTACTGGCATAAGAACAGGCACATAGATCAATGAAACAGAACAGAGGACCCAGAAATAAACCCACAGCTTTATGGACAACTGATATTTGACAAAAGAAGAAAGAACATACAATGGAGTAAAGACAGCCTCTTTAATAAATGGTGTTGGGAAAATTGGACATCTATCTGCAAAAAAAGTGAAACTAGACCATCAACTTACACCATTCACAAAAACAAACTCAAAATGGATAAAAGACTTAAATGTAAGTCGTGAAACCATAAGTATCTTAGAAGAAAACATAGGCAGCAAGCTCTCCGACATCTGTAGCAGCAATATATTTGCCAATTTATCTCCATGGGCAAATGAAATAAAAGGCAAGATAAAGAAATGGGACTACATCAAACTAAAAAGTTTTTGCACAGCTAAAGACAATAAGAACAGAATAAAAAGACAAACCACACAATGGGAAAACATATTCGACAGCACGTCTGATAAGGGGTTAATAACTAAAATTTATAAAGAACTTATAAAACTCAACAACAGGAAGACAAACAATCCAATCAAAAAATGGGCAAAAGAAATGAATAGAAATTTCTCCAAAGAGGACATACGGATGGCCAATAGGCATATGAAAAAATGCTCAACATCACTAATTATTAGAGAAATGCAAATTAAAACCACAGTGAGATATCACCTCACACCAGTCAGAATGGCACTCATCAGCAAAACAACACAGAATAAGTGCTGGCGGGGTTGTGGAGAAAAAGGAACCCTTCTGCACCGCTGGTGGGAATGCAGACTGGTGCAGCCACTATGGAAAACAGTTTGGAGATTCCTCAAAAACATAAAAATTGAACTGCCTTTTGACCCAGCTATCCCACTTATAGGAATATACCCTAAGAACACCTTAGCACTGTTCGAAAAGAAGAAAAGCGCCCCCATGTTCCTGGCAGCATTGTTCACAATAGCGAAGATCTGGAAACAGCCCAAGTGTCCATCAGAAGACGAGTGGATTAAAAAGCCATGGTACATATATACTATGGAATACTACTTAGGCATAAGAAATGATGACATCGGATCATTTATAACAAAATGGATCGTCCTTGATAACATTATACGAAGTGAAATAAGTAAATCAGAAAAAAAGAAAAACTGAGAACAGCATGATTTCATACATAAGTGGGACATAAAAGTGAGACTATGAGACATGGACAAGAGAGTGGTGGTTATGGGGTGGGGGGAGGGAGGGAAGGGTGGGAAAGGAAGGAGGGGAGGGACACAGGAAAAACCAGATAGAAGGTGACAGAGGACAATTTGACTTTTGGTGACAGGTATGCAACACAATTGAATGTTAAGATAACCTGGAGGTGTTTTCATTAAAAAAAATAAAATTAAAAAAAAACAAAAAACAAACCAATTCTGCAAAAGATACTAAGGGGCCAGTTGTGAACAGTTTAAAGGGAGGAAAGAATAGAGCAATAGAAGAATACAGCTTTAAAGAATAAAATGGCAATAAACAACCACATATCAATAATAACCTTAAATATAAATAGATTAAATGATCCAATCAAAAGACATAGGGTAGCTGCATGGATAACGAAACAGGACCCATACATATGCTGTCTACAAGAGACACACCTTAAAACAAAGGATGCACATAGACTGAAGGTAAAAGAATGGAAAAAAATATTTCATGTAAATGGAAATGAAAAAAACCCCGGGGTAGCAGTACTTATAGCTGACAAAATGGACTTTAAAACAAAAGCTTTAGTAAGAGATAAAGAAGCACACTACATAATGATAAACAATTCAACAAAAGATATAACTATTATAAATATCTATGCACCAAATATAGGAGCCCCGACATACATAAAGCAGACTTTGATGGATATAAAGGGCGAGATTAACAGCAATACTATCATAGTAGGGGATTTCAATACTCCTCTAACAACACTGGATAGATCCACAAGAAAGAAAATTAATAAAGAAACAGCAGACTTAAATGAGACACTAGATCAACTTGATTTAATAGATATCTTCAGAACTTTTCACCCTAAAGCAGTAGAATATACATTCTTCTCAAGTGCTCATGGTACGTTTTCTAGGATAGACCACATGTTAGGATACAAAAAAGGTCTCAATATATTTAAGAAGATTAAAATCATATCATGCATTTTCTTTGATCACAATGCCATGAAACTAGAAATTAACCACAAAAGAAAAACTGAAAAATACTCAAACACTTGGAATCTAAATAGCATGTTATTAAATAATGAATGGATTAACAATGAGATCAAAGAAGAAATAAAAAAGTTTCTAGAAACAAATGATAATGAGCATACATCAACGCAAAATTTATGGGACTCAGCAAAAGCAGTTCTGAGAGGGAAGTTTATTGCACTACAGGAATATCATAAGAAGCTAGAAAAAGCTCAAATAAGTAACCTGACCCTGCATCTAAAAGAGCTAGAAAAACAACAACAAATAAAACCCAAGACAAGTAGAAGGAAGGAAATAATAAAGATCAGAGCAGAAATAAATGACATAGAGGCTAAGGAAACAATACAGAGGATCAATGAAACCAGAAGCTGGTTCTTTGAAAGGGTATACAAGATTGATGAACCTTTAACTACACTCACCAAGAAAAAAAGAGAGAGGTCTCAAATAAATAAAATTAAAAAGGACAGTGGAGAAATAACAACTGACACAACAGAAATATAAAGCATTGTAAGAAAATACTATGAAGAACTCTATGCCAAAAAATTAGACAATCTTGGTGAAATGGACAAATTTCTTGAATCATATAATCTTCCAAAAATCAATCTGGAAGAATCAGAACACCTAAACAGACCAATTACAACAAATGAGATCGAAACAGTTGTCTAAAAACTCCCAAAAAAGAAAAGTCCTGGGCCTGATGGCTTCACAGGTAAATTCTATCAAAAATTCAAAGAAGAACTAACTCCTATCCTCCTCAAGCTATTTCAAAAAATTCAAGAGGAAGGAAGACTTCCAAACTTTTTTTTCTGATCCCCAAACTGGGCAAAGACAACACAAAGAAAGAAAATTATAGGCCTATATCCCTGATGAATTTAGACGCTAAAATTCTCAACAAAATATTAGCCAACCGGATCCAGCAATATATGACAAAAATCATACACCATGATCAAGTGGGATTTATTCTGGAGAGGCAAGGCTGGTTCAATATTCGCAAATCAATCAATGTGATTCATCACATAAACAAAGGAAGGACAAAAATCACATGATAATTTCAATAGATGCAGAAAAGGCATTTGATAAAATCCAGCACCCATTCATGCTCAAAACTCTCAGTGAAGTGGCAATACAGGGTTCATTCCTTAACATGATAAAGGCCATCTATGATAAACTGATAGCAAACATCATACTAACTGGACAAAAATTAAAAGCAATACCCTTAAGATCAGGAATCAGGCAGGGATGTCCCCTTTCACCACTTTTATTCAACATAGTTCTGGAAGTCCTAGCTACAGCAATCAGTCAAGAAGAAGAAATAAAAGACATCCAAATTGGAAAAGAAGAAATAAAACTGTCACTATTTGCAGATGATATGATATTGTATATTGAAAACCCTAAAGTCTCAGTCAAAAAACTACTGGACCTTATAAATGAATTCAGCAAGGTGGCAGGATATAAAATTAATACTCAGAAATCAGAGGCATTTCTATATATCAACAATGAACTGTCAGAAAGAGAAATTAAGGAAACAATCTTCTTCACTATTGCAGCCAAAAAAATAAAGTACCTAGGAGTAAATTAAACCAAGGAGTTTAAGGACTTGTACTCGAAAAATTATAAAACACTGATAAAAGAAATCAAGGAAGATACAAACAAGTGGAAGCATATATCGTGCTCATGGCTAGGAAGAATAAACATCATTAAAATGTCTATATTACCCAAAGCAATTGGTAAATTCAATGCAATACCAATTAAAATTCCAATGACATACTTCAAAGATATAGAACACATATTCCAAAAATTTATATGGAACCAAAAAAGAACACGAATAGCCTCAGCAATCTTAAAAAGAAAAAATAAAGCAGGACGCATCACTCTTCCAGATATCAAGGTTTTACTATAAGGCCATTATACTCAAGACAGCCTGGTACTGGTATAAGAACAGGCACATAGATCAATGGAAAAGAACAGAGGACCCAGAAATAAACCCACAGCTTTATGGACAACTGATATTTGACAAAGGAGGAAAGAACATACAATGGAGTAAAGACAGCCTCTTTAACAAATGGTGTTGGGAAAATTGGACATCTACCTGCAAAAAAATGAAACTAGACCAAGAACTTACACCATTCATAAAAACAGACTCAAAATGGATAAGAAACTTAAATGTAAGCCGTGAAACCATAAGCATCTTAGAAGAAAACATAGGCAGCAAGCTCTCCGACATCTGTAGCAGCAGTATATTTGCCGATTTATCTCCACGGGCAAATGAAATAAAAGGCAAGATAAAGAAATGAGACTATATCAAACTAAAATATTTTTGCACTGCTAAAGACAATAAAAACAGAATAAAAAGACAAACTACACAATGGGAGAACATATTAGCACATCTGATAAGGGGTTAATAACTAAAATTTATAAAGAACTTATAAAACTCAACACCAGGAAGACAAACAACCCAATCAAAAAATGGGCAAAGGAAATGAATAGAAATTTCACCAAAGAGGACATACAGATGGCCAATAGGCATATGAAAAAATGCTCAACATCACTAATCATTAGAGAAATGCAAATTAAAACCACAATGAGATATCACCTCACACCAGTCAGAATGGCACTCATCAGCAATACAACACAGAATAAGTGCTGGCGTGGATGCGAAGAAAAGGGAACCCTTCTGTACTGCTGGTGGGAATGCAGACTGGTGCAGCCATTTTGGAAAACAGTTTGGAGATTCCTCGAAAAATTAAAAATCGAACTGCCTTTTGACTCAGCTATCCCACTTATAGGAATATACCCTAAGAACACCATAGCACTGTTCGAAAAGAAAAAATGCGCCTCCATGTTCGTGGTAGCATTGTTCACAATAGTGAAGATCTGGAACCAGCCCAAGTGTCTGTCAGAAGACGAGTGGATTAAAAAGCAATGGTACATATAAACTATGGAATACTACTCAGCCATAAGAAATGATGACATCGGATCATTTACAACAAAATGGTTGTACCTTGATAACATTATACGGAGCGAAATAAGTAAATCAGAAATAAAAAACTAAGAACAGCATGATTTCATACATAGGTGGAACATAAAAGTGAGACTATGAGACATGGACAAGAGTGTGGTGGTTACGGGATGCAGGGAGGGAGGGAAGAGTGGGATAGGGAGGAGGGGAGGGACACATGGAAAGCCAGATAAAAGGTGACAGAGGACAATTTGACTTTGGGTGATGGGTATGCAACACAATTGAATGATAAGATAACCTGGAGATGTTTTCATTGTACATATGTACCCTGATTTATTGGTGTCACCCCATTGAAGTTAATAAAAAACAAAAAGAAAAGAAAGATAACTTCAGTGAAATAGCCATCTTGACCTCATAAGCATCTGTCTCCAGTCCTCAGCGCCAGCTGTGCAGCCATCTGATGTGAATTCCAGCCAGGTTTGGGTTTGTCTGGTCCCCGGTGTGGCCCCACGATGAGAAGACACATGGCTTTTCTCCTGGAATCTTCAGAAGAGCAATGGGTAGCTGGCCAGGCTGGTGGGAGCCTGTGTCCTAGTGCAGTGACTGCTGCCTCTCCAATGTCTTCTCTGCTCCTTCAGGCAGTGACCTTATTTCCTTGTTAAGGCTCATTACTTGATCACTGAGCACAATGCTCACATTTCCTGAAGTTCTGAAACTTTCTTGTGCTGTGTGGAAAGAGGTCATATATCTGTTGGGTCAGAGGCCACGATTTGAAAAAGAGAGAACTATGATTTTCCCCCAGGAGGAACATGGTCCTCAAAACACATGTTTCATTCACCAATCACGTCTGAGACTTGGAAGGTGAATAACACTTTAATAATTAATTGTTTAACTATTTATACCATTTGAGAATTAGAAGAACGTGTCCAGGTTGCAGAAGTCAGACAAACCTCTGTTGAAAATAATGCCTCTCTCTAGCCTTGTGATTGTGTATATTTCTTAAACTTCTATAAATCTGTTTTTTCTTTTCAGTTAAAAAGGTAGATATCCATATAATAGGCCTATTGTGAAGCTTAAATGAAATAATAAATGTAAAGTTGTCAGCATATAAATATTCATCTTCTTGTTTGCTTGTACTATGAAAACTGGTGACCCAGTGCTAATAGTTTCCATATGTTATAGCATTTATTATATTTTTCTGATTACAAACATTACAAATGTAAGCTTATGCAGAGGATTTTAAAACACAGCAAATATTATAAACAGAACTATCAATCTCATCATCTAGGGATAATACATTTTGTTATATTTTTTGTTTTTCTTATAAACAATCACAGATTTATTGAATTATCTATTTCTTTATATCTATTATAATTTCTGTTGAGAGATTAGTTTGGCTTTGGATAGATATGTAAGTAAGCTGAAAATGACATATTTTTATTGCTTTCTTCATTGCCCATGAAAAATTGGGATAGCTTTTTACCTTATAAGGTTATTATAAGGATTAAATGAAATAATATATTTGATGTAAAGCACTTAGCACCATGCTTAATACATCCTAAGTTCTCATGAGACATTTGCAATTATAAGGATATTAATAATTAATTATAGATATATTATAGCTCTTGGGCAATTATAGGCTCAGAAAGATTTCTAAGATTGTCTCACTCTGGCCTGCTTGCCTTGTTACTGTGCCATGTTTTGAAACACTTAGTGTTAACTATTTCTGTGTTTATACATATTTAACCTCTTAAAAAGTGTGCTCATTCCTATGGTTAATTTATTAACTGATTGTATGTTAATTACTGCCAACAGTTCAGTCAAATCTGCATTTAAGGAAAACACAGTGACTACACTTTTGATGTAGTTTTCAGGATAAGCTACATTATGCTCCGTTAACAGGTGATCTTAGTGAATTAAGACAAGAGCTTTATTTTATGTTCACACCACATGTCTATCATTAAGTAGTTATGGACTCTGGCTATATATATCTTCACCCTTAATGTATAGCAACTACCAGCTTGAATTTTACAAGTCATAATATTAGAAGAGAAAAAGAGCTAAAAGTCTCCCATTTCAGTGACCCAGCCTAAGAATGCACATGAGACTGTCAGTTGCATGAATTAGCCAGAACTGACCACATAGCAGCACCCAGCTTCAAAGGAGAGGGAATAAGAAGTACAATCTTATTATAGACCATGAAGAGTGAAGCCAGAAATATTTGGTAAATTTATCCATGACTGAAATAGTTGGTAATGAGATTTTAGGTCACACATGAGAACCAGTTTTGAACACACAGGTTGTTTGGCTTCCTGCAAGTCAAGCTATATGGATGGCCATCTAGAACAACTTCTGAGTGAAACACGGGAATGCTTTGAAGGCCTGTGGTGATATACTGAGATGTTGGAGGAAGAGAAGGAATTGCTTCTCTCCTTTGTTTTCTTTTTTAGTCACCTGGAGTTTTGATTGAGTGTGTCTGGACTGGTGTTGATATACTTACAAAAAAGTGGTCTTTGGGGCATAATGTTTTTCTTGTATGGTGTCTGAAATGACAAAAGGAAGAGCTTTTCTTGAAAGACATGGAAAGCACCTGTTTAGCGGAGAAATTTTTAGCATCAACCTGGCAAAAATTCTTTTAAAGGGAAGAAGTAGATTTATTTTTCCTCAGGTGACTAAAAGATGTCCTGTGTGGAGTACTAGGTGGTAGCTCTATATCAAGATATTTTGGGTTAGTATTAGTTGTACTCATGTGTTCCATGAGATGAGAATTTTCCATTTAACAAAGCAATTATTTTTTTAATTATCTCCTGAATCTCCAGTTTTTATGTAAATTTGGCAGTTTTTTTTTTGGTCTTAGAGATGATAATATCAAGGTACATAATGGAGTAAAAAGGAAAAAGGCATTTACTGAGCACCTCTTATGTACCAGGCATTCTATGAAACCCTTTTACATGCATATTTCATGTTAGTCTCCCAATAACTTTGTAAGTCATGTATTCTTATATTATTAACAAGAAAACAAAGGTGAGTACGTTGAAATTGGTTGTATTTGAGCTGCACTAGAACCCGGGTTTCCTGATTGCTCACATCTTTTCCTCGAGTCTTACAATCTCTTTTCTCTGCCTCACTCAAAATTGCCTGGATGAAAGCATGTTTTTGAATTAGTGCTGCCTCTATTTATAGTATTTCTCCTTGACACATTCAGTTTGACAAAAATGATGAAAGTAACTTCATTTCGTTTGGTGAAGTTATTGCTGGAGCATCATGGAGAGGATTTTGCACCAAGAGGGTTGTTTGCACTGCATTCTGCACAGGCCTGTGCAGTGTTCACATTTTTCTATACCAGTGAAGCAAGATAAAAAATCATCAGTGATTCTGGCCTTATACTCAAAAACGGTTACATTTTTCAGCCTTCTTTTTCCCATTTCACCTGGATTTAATACAGATATTGCAATAATTTCTCAAAAATTTCCAAATCCCTGTTTATAGGGAGACTTATTGAGTTCAGCACAATAACATCAGCAATAACATTTTCAAAGATCAAAGTGACAAGATTTGTTTACTCAACTTAATACACACACATCTTAGAATTTTATTTGGGGTTTTATATTTTTTATTATTTACTAAAACTCCCAAAGGTCTAAGATACAGAGTGATTTAAGATTTTGTGGCAGCATGCATTTTGAACTACCCTAGTTTGTGAGAAATATAATTTGTAGAGTGAACTATGTATCTGGAAGTAAGTTCAGCCAGAGTTTAGCATTTGCATCCCAACCTAGATGTGTTTTATACTTTTTGTCTCAGTGTATCGAAATAACAGAATGAATTAAATTCTGTATAGCAAGCAAGAGTTGTTTAAGGAAAGTCTAATTATATTCTTTCTCTATTCATAGGCAGTGGCCTCCAAGTGGGTATGGAAAAACCTCTTTAGGACTTTCACTAATATCTATGTTTTAATTTAGGGGTTGGCAAACTATGACCCATGGGCTGAATCCAGGTCACCCCTTGTCTTTGTGACTAAATTTTTATTGAAACACAGCTGTGCCCTTCTGTGTACATTCATCAGTGGGAGCTCTCATGCTGCAATGGTGGAGCTAAGTAGTTGGCCTGCCTAAAATCATATGGCCAATAGAGCTTTTAAACTACTGACTACCTGGTGCTATAGAAAAAAGTTTGCTGATGCTTATTTTAATTTCATATTTAAAATATTTGAATATTTGCAACAGTATGGATGGACCTGGAGAGCATTATACTAAATGAAACAAGCCAGTCAGAGAAAAACAAATATGATACAATTTCACTCATATGCTGAATTTAATGAACAAAACGAACTAACAAGCAAAGCAGAGACAGACTCATAGATAGAGAGCAGGTGGACAGCTGGTGGGAAGGATGGGGCCTAAGTGAAGGGGGTAGAAGGATTGAGCAAAAAAAGAACAAAAAACCGTACAACTCATGGACATGGACAACTGTGGATAAGGCCGGCCCGGGGGTGAGGACGACGGAGATGCAGGAGACCTGACTCCAGGGACAAGGTTCAGTGATGTAAATCCACTTTATTCAGGAAGTAAACTAGCTTATATGCATGGGTTCAGCCAATAGGATGTTATAGTAGGGCAAATGGCCAAAATAGGTCAGGAGGCTGCCTGGCTGGCACTGAGTCATTTCCGTATAGCGGGCGAGCTCCCTTCCTGGGTGTTCCCAGGAGGGATTCAGGAACTGGAGTATTCTCATAGCATAGCATCAGCCACAGCTGCCAGGTAAATGCTCTGGGCTCTACCAACATATCCCCCTTCTCTTTTTATTAAGGCCAGTTGAACTTGCTTGATGACTGCTTGTTGCTGTTGTAGCTTCTGAATGCTATGCATTATGCAACGGAATCCTAGTAGAACTAAAACAACTATAATACCTATTATTAGCTGTATTAAACAATGAGGCAAGCTTACTAGTTAGGAAATAGAATGGGGGTCTTAAACAGGGGATTTCTCCTAGGGGTGGGGATGTCATTTCCCTCCCATTGTGTTACAGAGAACTTCCAGGTGCCGTTAAACACAGTTCCATTTTTATTGTAAAAAATGGACGTAGGTCCATGCACGCCCCCTTCCCACAAATGTCCCAGTGTCCAAACATGGAATAGATGGCTTGCCGCAGGCTGCGTACTGCATATGGTTTCATTTCATCTCTTAGCTTTCGATGCCCAACTCTGAGGTTGATGCCCATCTCCAAGGTTGATGGTCTGAGCATCCAGGCCAGAGGCAATGCCGCAGTCTCTCCAGGGAATTCCTTCTCTCAGGAGTGTTCTAGTGGGGCGGGCCCAGTTGTTGGTAGCTAGGGGGAGGAGGGTTTGTAGGCCAAGTACTTAGCCTTGGTTGGTAGTACCGTTTTCAGCAAAGTACCCCGTAGTATGATTTTGAAGGAGGACTCACCCCTCCGAGGGGACGGTGTCAGTAAACTTAAGTAGCATCGGGTCCCTGAGGTTACCCCACATAGTGCCGTTCCACTGCTGGGATTCCCGGCCACTATTGTCACAAGGGAGACTAAGGGAGCAGTTACTGGTATATACTGCTGGAAACTGTGGGCTATTAACTTCAAAAGGCATAATTATGCCAGGGTGGGGAACAGCCGCCCAGACATGAGAATCTTCTCATGCCTGGGAGTTCACTGTGAAAATGGCACACATGAGGAGGAACAGAATGCCTGGACCTGGGGGTCTGTCAGGCTAATCTTTAAGCCTGTTCAGCTAGCTCCTTCATATCTCCCCAGGCTATGTTATGAGCACGTTGGTTAAGAGGTCTTCTCCTGGAGCACTGAGGACCTCTTCCAGGCAGCCATTCATCAAAGCTGAGGCTGGCCATCTCCTGAACTGGAGGGTTCGCAGGTGTTGGAGGCGTCGTCGTTGGTGGGGTCATCTTGGGTCATCAGGAGTGGCCGTACTTTCCTTCCTGGGATCCAAATTGGATGTGGGCTCTTTTCTGGAAAAACACAAGCATAACCTCTTCCTTGCATTAGAAGGGGGTGAGGTCCCTGCCACTGAGCTGTGGCTGGGTCCTTCTAGTGTATCAACGGCAATGGGGTTGGTTGCTACGAAGGCCTCCCCAATGTTTATAAGCAGTAGTTACTCCTTCAGAATCAAAAGTTAAATAATTGAGAGTGAATACAGCACTAAGGAGCACTTCTCCAGGTGAGACCCAGGGCATATCCCCTCTTTCTTTTTGAATTTGAAGCTTGATGTCTCTGTGTTGCCATTCTAGAATGGCTTGTCCTTGGGGATTATAAGGAATGCCAAGGCGGTGTGTGATTTGCCATTGGGAACAAAAGGCTTTAAATTGGCTGCTGGTTTAACAGGGCCCATTGTCAGTTTTAATTTTCCAAGGTACACCAAGGCAAAGCATGGCCTGTTGAAGGGCACAAATTGCATGTTTAGTTCCCTCTCTGGCCAGAGCTGTGGCAGAAATGGCTCCGGAGAAGGTGTCTACTGCTACGTGTACGTAGCAAAGTTTGCCAAATTGGGGAACATGAGTGATATCTACTTGCCATACAGCATTAGGCTGTAGACCCCTAGGGTTGACACCTTGTGGTTGTAAGGGACTTATGGGTAGTAAAGGCCCACATTGTTTACACACATGTACAAGGTGTTTGCAGGCTGCATGAGTGAGATCAGGAAAGAGAGATTGAAGAGAATGGGCAGACATATGAAATTGGGCATGCAGCTGCCTAGCTTGCTCAATAGGAGAAACTGTTAAAACTAGGTGATTCACCTGTGCATTGCCTGCTATAAGAGGACCAGGTCAGCCTGAGTGAGAGCGAAGATGCTGAATATACAAAGGATGTTTTTTTTTAATTTTTATTTTATTTTTTACAGGGACAGAGAGTCAGAGAGAGGAATAGATAGGGACAGACAGACAGGAATGGAGAGAGGTGAGAAGCATCAATTATTAGTTTTTCGTTGCCATTGGGATACCTTAGTTGTTCGTTGATTTCTTTCTCACATGTGCCTTGACTGCGGGTCTTCAGCAGACCGAGCCACCCCTTGCTGGAGCCAGCGACCTTGGGTCCAATCTGAAGAGCTTTTGCTCAAGCCAGAAGGGTCCGCGCTCAAGCTGGCAACCTCGGGGTCTCGAACTTGGGTCTTCCGCATCCCAGTCTGATGCTCTATCTACTGTGCCACTGCCTGGTCAGGTGTATATACCAAGGGTGTTGACGCTTCTCTAATAGTTTTTTAAGCTGGCTGAGGGCCTTATCAAGTGCCGTCTGCTTGGGTTGAAAGGTGGAATGGGTAAGACCTCTAGCTATTTGTACAGCATAAGTACTATCTGAGAAGATATTGAGGGGAGCCTGTTGCCAGAGACATAGGGCATAATAGATGGCTAGGAGCTCGCCTACTTGTACTGACCCTGCATAACTGTATTTATGGAACTTTGTGCTTTCTATTGGTGATTTGAATACTATCCCACAATGAGAGCAGCTAGCATCAGTGAATGTGAGCATGCTCTGTGGGATAAGAGTAGAGGCTGGATAGGAATGAGGGGTTGTTTGTAATGGGACTCTCTGCAGACTTTGCAGGAGTTTATCATTGGGTAGGTGATTGTCTATTTGACCAGGAAAGTTAGCTAAAAGTGATTGTACTTTTATGCATCAGGAAGGAGGAACTGTATATGGTCAAGAGGGATTGGTAGGATGAGTACATCTGGTTCTCGACTGTATAGGGTGACACAAGTGCGTGGTAGCTTCCGGCCAAGCATGCAGATCGTGGTCTTGCTGGGGGTGATTTTAGACAGCTGACTGTATGCTATGTGTACACAATAAAGAGGTTTGTTCTGAAACAGGACTCCAATAGGACAGGAGTCCTACCTTTTGTGGCCAGGGCAATGGCTGAGATTGTCTGAGTAGGGTCTAGCCTGGCCGTTGACACAGAGCAAATAGCAGTGTTAACACCCATTATAACCTGCTTTGCTGCTGCAGTGAGATGGCGGATGGTAATGGGCTCTGTGTTGCCCTCAAGAAGGGAGAACAAGGGGTGCAGTTCAGCAGTAGATATAGTTAGGTATCCACGTATCCAGTTCATTTGACCGCATAGCTCTTGTAATTCATGTAAAGAGCGTTGCTGAGGGACTGCGAGCATAGGAGAAATAGGTGTTATTTCCTCTCATATGTGATATCTCAAGAAAGTAAAAGGCGGCAGGGTTTGTACTTCCTCTGGTGCTACAGAAAGCCCAATGGCATGCAGATTAGCTAAGAGCTGCTGGTAACACTCCTCTAATACTGTAGGATCGACATGAGCTATTAATATATTATCCATATAATGGTATATGAGGCATTGCTCCCGCAAGGGTTGCATTGCGGTGCCTACATACCGCTGGCAGATGGTGGGGCTATTTTTCATACCTTGTGGAAGGACTGTCCACTGACACCTTTGAGCCAGAAGGGCATGATTAGTGGAGGGCACAGTAAAAGCAAAATAAGGCTTGTCTTCCGGGCGAGCTCCCTTCCTGGGTGTTCTCAGGAGGGATTTAACCTGCTGGAGTGTTCTCACAGCATAGCATCAGCCACAGCTGCCAGATAAATGCTCTGTGCTCTACCAACAGACAACAGTGGGGTGACTTCTGGGGTTGGGGACATGTAAGAAGGTGGAGAAAGATACAGGGGAGATCAGCATGGATGGAGACTTGACATGGGGGCCGATGAACACACAATACAAAGATGTGTTATAGAATTGTGCACCTGAAACCTGTTTAATTCTGTTAACTAGTTCCACCCCAATAAATTCAATATAAAGGAAACAAAAACAAAAACAAAATTGATTGTTCTACATTGTACTTTGTATGGTATATAGTAGTGGTATTTGTACATAATTTGTAAATTTATGTGTACATACACACATATGTATGTATGTGTATAGGAGGTGCATTTAAAAAGCATTTGCTTAGGTGGGAGCACATTCACAAATTTTGAAGACCACAGGTTTAGGACTTACTATTTAAGAAATATTTACAAATGATTGCCTTTGTTGATGTGGTCGGGCTGTTAAAGGCACAAATCTTGTTTTGTACAATGTTTGTGTTTTTATTATTCAAATTCTGTGAGAGAAAGAATAAGCATAGTGGAATATTCAGGGAGGAATTATGACCAAATACTATAGGTGAGAGGGAGGAAGGAAGGGATGAGGAGGGAGGAAAGAAAAAAAAAGAAGACAAAGAGGAAAAAGAGTGGAGGAAGGAGAATTAAAGCCCTGCAGTGCCTGCAGAGCCCACCTGTACTCTTGGTTTGGGCTCTGTAGCAAAATCAGCTCTGATTTGGTTATGGAGTGGAAGGCTCTCTTTAAAATAGACTGCTATTCTGATACTGAGAGGCAACACAGGCCATCTTCAGCCATGGACTTTTTTGATCATTCAGCAGCTTGGTTGAAAAATAGCTGAGGAGTCCCTGAGTATAAACTCATTCTTTAGATTTGGTGAGAGGACAAACCAGTGAAGGGATGACAAGGATAGCACAGAGGGTTTGGGACAGCCGCTTTGCTCTGCGGGCCTCTAGAGCTGGAAGGCTTGCTCATTAGTCAGCGAGGTAATAGGACTGTATATAACCAAGGACCCAAGGCCCACTGAGAATTTCTTGCATGTGTATTAATCTCCGCAGAGCAAAGTCATTTCAAACTTAAAACTAATCTGCATTAATGAACAGCCTCCTCGATCTCCATCTTCATGGTGCATGCAGCATGGTGACTTGTCTCTACCCTACATGCAGTAAGATGGCTGACTGATGAACATCTTCCCTAGGAAGCTTGTCTGGGAGCGATAACCTTGCAAACGGGTGTGCATCAAAAAACGGGTTATTATATTTTATTAAAATGTTGAAATAGACTCCAACTTTCCAAAGTGATTCCTCTCCTCACACGGACAGTGGCTTCTGTCCTGTTCTGTATATGTGTGTGTGCGGTGGGGGGATCTCTGTGCTACTGCTGTCCCAGGGCAGGCAGCCCTGGGATGATTTTGACACACCCCAGCTCTGCCAGTCAAGCAGGATGGAGGCTGGAGAAGGTTACTGAGCAGACACGAGTGTTTAGATGGAATTGAACAGAAGAGTTTTGACCTAGGGCCAGTTCCAGAAAGTCTGGGAACACTGGGGTTGGAGTGCCGGAACAGGGGGGAAGGAGAAAATAGCAGCGTGCAGAAGTATCATCTTGGGTTTGAGTTGAGGCCTTAACGTGTGAGCACAGATATTCCCCAAGACTATCATCGCCATCATTCTACGGTCTGGCTCAATGCTAATTGCTTTATATGTCTCCTTATTTTTAATCCTTAAAGCAACCTTTAGAGAGAGGTGCTACTAGTATTCTTATTTTTTTATTTAAAAAATGAAGATACAAATCGTAAAATTCACTCTCTTAATAGGACACATTTCAGTGGCTTAGTATATTCACAGAACTGCACCATGTGACCATTGGCTAATTCTAGAACACTTTCAGAACCCCAGAAAGAAGCCCTGTACCTGTTAGCGTCACTTCTGGTCTCTTCCTACTCCACAGCCCCTGGAAATCATTTATCTACTTTTTGTCTCTATAAATTTGCCTATTCTAGATTGTTTATATAAATGGAATCATATGGTATGTGACCTGCTGTGACTGGCATCTTTCACTTAGCATAATGGTTTCAAGTTTCATCCATGCTGTAGCATGTGTCTGCATTTGTGCTTATATATTGTAACCTTGTTGAACTCATTTATTACCTCCAGTAGTCTTTTATTTTGTGGATTCCTTAGGATATTTTATATACAAAATTAAGTTATCTGAAAAAAGAGTTTTACTTTTTTCTTAATATGAATGCTTTTTCTTTCTATTTCTTACCTAATAGTGTTAGCTAGACCTTTAGTACAATGCAGAATAGAAATGGTGAGAACTGAAATAGCTTGTTATCTCCATCAACACCTTTTAGCTTAAAGCTCTGCTATCTAGCCATTTGGTTCATATATATATATATATATATATATATATATATATATATATATATATATATATATGGTATATGAGGTTACTATATAATTATATATTATACAATTTTTTAATACATATATATCTGTGCTCTTGAGCTCGTGGAGGTCTACTAGCTTGAACAACAATGTTTTTCTGGTAAAATATGCTTAAATTTCTTACTAATAGTTATCAAGAATTTTCTCTAGTTCCAAGTTGTTGATAAAAGTCATAGATTAGGGTTTCGAGTTTAGAAATACAAGGATTGGAGAATGAGTTCATTACATACACATCTAGAGATAACCAGGTACAGCTTTGCCACTTACTGCATGCTGTTGTGTGTGCATGTGTGTAATTTATAGTGATCTACTTTGTGTGTATGTGAGACATACAGACATGAAGGGGCAGATATGAGAAGCATCAACTCGTAGTTGTGTCACTCTAGTTGTTCATTGATTGCTTCTTATACATGCCCTGACTGGGTGGCTCTAGCCAAGCCAGTGACCATGGGATTATGCCGATGATCCCATGCTCAAGTCAGTGACCCCTAGCTCAAGCTGATGAACCTGCACTCAAGCCAGTGGCCTCAGGGTTTTGAACCTGGGTCCTCAGCATCCTAGGCTGATGCTCTATCAACTGCTGCGGACTAGTGTGACTCGTAATTGTCCAGGTCCTGAGTGAGAATGATGCAGGATGAAGTAATAAACTCAGAGAAAAGAAGTATGAGATTGGGAGGTCTCTGCAAGCTGATGGCAAGCCAGAGCAAAGCAAAACCCCCAGGTTTGCTTTATTATATAGTGTAGAGCCATATGCAAGTAGGAAGTCTTCAATATAAAGTCACATATCTGAGGCATAAATAGGAATCCTGTTAAGGCATAAACAGGAATTCTCTGTCTTTTTTTGTGTGTGTGTATTTTTCTGAAGTGAGAAGCGGGAGGCAGAGAGACACAGTCCCATGTGTGCCCTACCAGGATCCACCCAGCATGTCCACCAGGGGGCGATGCTCTGCCCATCTGGGGTGTTGCTTTGTTGTAACCAGAGTCATTCTGGCACCTGAGGCAGAGGCCGTGGAGCCATCCTCAGTTTGTTCCAATAGAGCCTTGGCTGTGGGAGGGGAAGAGAGAGACAGGGAGAAAGAAGGGGAAGGGTGGAGAAGCGGATGGGTGCTTCTCCTGTGTGCCCTGGCCAGGAATCAAACCCGAAACTTCCACATGCTGGGCTGATGCCAAACAGGAATTCTCTTAAGGCATAAACAGGAATCCCCTCACCATACATAACTGAAATCAACCAACAGCAGAACAAACAAAGGGTGAGAGGTTTGGCATGTAAATTGCCTCTAGCAACTTAATCAAGCAAGTGAGGCTGGGGGATGGGATGTGTAGAAACACTCGGCTTCTGTGTGGGGAAGAGTTTAGCCTTTAGTTTAAATCTTAAACTGTGAGAATTTTGTTAGCTTACAGTCTCCCACAATCCACTGTGGGAGGAAATGTTTTGTCATGGCCTAAAGATCATGCAGTATACAGGCCTCTGCTAAAGCACATTGCTTTTCTGGACCAGATCACAAGCCAGAACTTTAAACTTTTGAAAAGGAATAATAATTTGGTCTCTGGCATGTCTGGAGCCTGAAACTGATAGCTTTCATTTCACCATCAGCATAGATCATGGGTAGTCTCCAATTTACCAATATGAGATAATCCAAATATTCATTTGAAAGTTGGCAGTTTGGCATTACAGTTTATTTTCTCTTAAGAACAGTGACAATGAGGTTCCCCAGCTTGCAAACAGAGCCTTTAAAACCCAAATGTGCTATCTTATTGACCTCACAAGGTTCTGTTAGCTCCATGTAGACCACAATTTTTTTTTCTGTGAAAATGTGACTATGGACTTCCTCTTGTTCCAGGTTGCTGATGGGTGAGGATCATGGTTTGGGGCTGTGCTTTGGGGAAGGCAGGACAATGGAGATGAGGAGTTTGTGTTAGTTTCCCATGGCTGCTATAGCAAATAACCAGAGCCTTAGTGGCTCAATGCCACACACATTTACTGTCCTACAGTTCTAGGGATCAGAAATCCTAAATGGCCTCTGGGGCTGCAGGGCTGTGTTCCTTCTAGAGGTACCAGGGAATAATCTACTTCCTTACCTTTTCCAGCTTCCTGAGTCTGCCCACATTTCTTGGCTCTTGATCCCTTCCTCCATCTTTAAATCCATCCACAGCAAGTTATGTCCTCATTCTGCCATCTGTCTGGGTCTCCCTTCCGCTCCCTATCTCTTCTGTCTATTAGGACACTGATTACATTGTGCCTACCCAGAAAACCCAGGTTCATCTCTTCACTTCAAGGTCAGCTGATTAGCAACCCAAGTCTATCTGGAAGCTTAATTCCCCTTTAATTCTACATGTGTTACTATTACTGTCTGCCTGTCACCCAATGTAATAATTAATCCCTTAATAACTACATGGAGCTTTTAGAAAGGGTAAAAATTATTGTGTACTGAAGTCCCTGGTCAGGCCTGATGGAGGGGGCTTAAGGAAGAAAGACAAATAAATGTGCAGAAGAATTTTTTGGAGGGGATATCTTGGGACAAATATAAAGATTTCACTTTAGGAATTGTAAGGTATTTTCCCCACTGAGAAAGAAGAAAATCAGCATAGTTACTAAGTATTAACTATTAAGGCTTTATTTGGTACAGAGCGTTTCTCAGACAGGACTCACTGGCAAGGGAGATGAATGCCAGGAATCTCACACTGGGGACCGCATGGCGCCAGATTTTAAAAGGGGCCCTCCCGGGGTTGTCTAGCTAATATGATGTAGTGAAATCTCACTGTCTGATGGACAGTCGCTTTTCTCTCAAAGGTTTCTGCGAAGTGTAGTTTCCCTGTGCCTGGCTGTGTGGGCGATCCCAGACAAAGACTAGGGCTCTGATTTCTCACTTAACCACCCCATTGCTAACCACCCTACAGGAATGGTTAGGGTTAGGTAATGAGAAGAGAGAGAAGTTCTCATAGGGGAAGTGATGTAAAGTGAGGAGAGGATTCTGGAGGGTCTTGAGTTCCAGTCTAATTATTTGGGATTTGATGTATGAACTTGCTGCAGGAGAAAGGCATACAGATTGGTCCACTGAGGAGTGTAAGAGGACATTGTATCCTGACCAGCCTGGTCCCATCTGTGATGAGGCACTGACATTACTCTGCTCTGCTCTTCAGACATGAATCTGAGAAAGCATAAGTCTTTAGCTTCTCAAAGAGCCTGCTTTATAAATCTCCCCACCCCCCACAGGCCCATCTTCCTTTCAACATCTCATTCATAGACATTTCCATCCAGCCTCTAATCATACTTGACAAGAAATTTTTATCTTGACTGCTGTCTTGAGAAAATGCCAAAGAAAGATTGCCTTCAATGCAGAGAGCCAAATTTTCAAAGCCCCGTTCTCTTTCTCTTTCTCTCTGACTACTGTATAAAGATGGGTTTCTCTTCACCCCGCTACCCCTCAACCTAATGACTCTTTCCATGTCATGGAGACTTTGTTGTTTCCTTAACTTTTTTGCTCCCTTTCCTGTTTCTCTCCACTGTGATGGAAATCCAGCTAGACTCTTGCTTCTTGATACAGGAAAGCAAAGCCATGTTTTATTTAGTGGTGACAATGGGAGAGGCTATTGACACTCATACATTAATATGTTTTTCCTGCTACGTTTAGGTCTTTCAACTAAGGCAGAGAGAAGGAAGGTGAGGGCTGGTGGGCATGAGGGACCGCCGGCAGGACAGTGCCTAGGTGGCTGTGGCCTAGTCCGGCTAACAGAATCAGTGTGGTGAAGCAGCCGGTGGCGCAGGAACGGATCAGAAGCTATTCCAACCCAGCTGCAGAAAGAGGCTGGACCTTGCTGGAGTTTCATTTAAATGAATACGTTTTACAAACATTGGATTTTAGCTTACTCAAGAAACAATTAAACCCCAATTGTGGTTGTACATATTAAATGATAACAGTGGTGAGGCAAATGAAGAGATGCTTCACAGATCTGAGTAAAGAATTAATAGGACAGCGCTTGGGAGCATGAAATGAGTACTGCGTTGATCTCCTCGAATGCTGCATTCCCCGTGGCACCAAACAGGTATAGTAGGCATTGCACACTTACCTTCCTTGTGGCAGGCACCTGATGGCTGGAGGTCTTGAAGGACTTTGAAAATCTCCCTTCTAAAGAAATTCAATCTCTGCCTGGAAGTTGTGGATGGAAGAGATGCCATCTGTACAATGAAAGGCAGACTCTCGCTTTCTCTGTCCCTTTTCCATGGTGGCTGGTGGGTTTCTCTCTCTGCCTCACATGCATTTTTGTGGAACTAATGTTTCACAAATCCTGCCTTATCTGTGGAGTCTTACCTGTCAGACCTTCCAGAAGTTGTCGCCTCCTTTGAGCTACAGAAATATGTTAGTTGAAGGGAGTAAATACTAAGCACCTGTGTGATTAATAACTTGAGCTCCCTAATCCGGTTCTTATCTTTAAGAACACAGGCCCAGGCTATGACCAGTTTCTTCTTCTGGAGCAGAGGGTGTTGCCAATGTGATTCATATATTGGAAAGTTACAGCATCTTTGTTTTATAGGCAAACAGACCTTTCAAACTGACGTCCTGAAAGGATACTGAGGCTTACAAGTTACACTTAAGTGTTGCACATTATAATGGTATGACGGCAAGAATAATGACAAGCCACACATTTTTATGGATCTTTATAAAACTTTAAAAGAATGTTTCTACACATGATTCCATTTTATTTTATTTTGTTTTAGAAACTCTGAGATAAATATAACAGCTATTGCTCTTCTCAAATATAGGTAAGAAAACTGATCCTCAGATATATTATATCTTGCATACTGCGTCATGAACATATACACATCCTTTCAAGCATTCAGATATGTGTGCATAGACCTATATATACAAGAAGGATGCTGGTGCTCAGGACGCAGAGAATCCAGAGACCAACATTCCAAAGCATTGTCTACAAATACATGCAGTGCAATACACTGGGAATTTGGAGGATAGACAGAAGTATTAGGTTTCATCTCAGCTTTGTAATACTTTTCACCAGCAGTGTATTTAGATAAGAATGTTTGAGAAGTTCAAGGGTGAAGCTGTTTTAGGACTTTGGGACTTACATAATTGGTTAAAACTTCTGTGTCTAGTATAAGGTGCTATATCCTAGGATCCAATGAGGACCTTTCAAAAGAGTCTTTACATGCTGAAATTCTATACAGTTACTTTACATATATATGTACATGTGAACTTATTTAGGGGTGAATCCACAGTTTTCAAAAATCTGTCATCTAAAGTATTTCATTAACCTATATACTTCTCATGACTTAAGAATACACTTATCTTTTATTCCAAATCTTCTCTTCCATGTTGCTTTTCTATTTCCACTATTTTCTGCTTCCTTAATTTTTCTCAGATACTTAACTTTATAATCTTTTGTTTTTCTAGGCAATTTTTCTCTTACTACTTAGGACCTCTAATGAGCTTGAAGAACCTCACTAGAGAAGAACCATACAGTTCTGCTACAAGCATCCTCCTAGGGAAATACCATCACTGAGTCTCTCAGATTCTCACTTTGGTTTCCTTATACAGATTTGGCCCTAGAGTAAAATGGTTTGTACATTTATTTCTATATTACCCAACTTATTAATTTTCTGATCAAGAGTAACTGCTACCAAGTGATCACCTTGTTAGTGACAGTAACATATTGATTGGCTTAGCTTTTAAGTGGGAACTAACAGAGGTTAATGGTCCATGCTGTTATGCCTTGTTAATAAGTGAGGCTATAAGAAACTGTGGAAAAGACTAGAAATCAGGGCATTTGGGTTTCATCCCAGCTCTACTACTGCATGCCCTCAGCATGACATTTATCTCTTCTCATCTCTGAAATGGCCTCAATTGTGAAAGATTCCTTCTGAGCTACCATTATATGATTCTTTAATAGGCTATCTGAGCAGATAGTCAATCATTTTGGAGAGATCACCAACAAATCTCTCCAAGATACGTTAGAGTTTCCAAAACGTTTGCCTCACCTATTGCCCAGTCAGTTCTTGGTAAGAGTAAAATGGTTTGTACCATGATTGTTGAAGCACAGGAAGCCATTTTTACCACTTCCATTTAGGAGTGAAGCCAGACTATAGCTGAACTGGCTCAATAAGTCGTTTGTACTGGGAATGTCTTTGTAAGTTTTCCTGTAGATTGTGCAATTTTTGTGTTGTTTTATTTCTAGCGCTCAGAAGTGGGGATTAGAGCGGACATTTGGTAATTGAAAGTGTTCCCCCTTTACAGCACAGTTAGCAGTAATTGTTAAGAACTTCAGTCCCCTCTGAAGAGTTTTCTCTTGCGAGCTGCCTCAGAGTTTCTAGGCTTCCACATAATCTGTGAGCAGGCTCCCCAGGACATATGACCCCCACCAACAGCTGATAAAAGTTTAAACCATTTAGAAGAAGCTACAAATTGCAGTTTGCTCCTGAGAGTTTGTTTAGTAAATATCTAAAACATTAAGAGACACATAGTATAAGAGTTAAAAAATAATTAAATTGTAGATTTCTTCATTCTTCAGGGCTGAGGGGTGGGGGAGTTGTGTCCCTTTCCTTCCATGTGCCCGTCGCTCATCACTGGCCCCTCCCTGCCAGCCAGTCAGCGCCAGCGTTCACTGAGCCTTCTTTGGTGCCAGAACCAGGGCAGACTCAGCTTGCGTTCATCATATTAGTGTGCATCATAATGACCTTAGAAGGGACTCAGTGGAGTAGTCTGTAGCGTGTGAGTAGATTGACCCCAAATTAGGAGTGTGCCTCGTCCACAGGCACTCCATGGCTTCCCACCACAATGATTTGAGAGGGATTTCTTTTCTCATTATTGCTAATGGTTTTCTACCTATAGTGGCATTAAGGTTGAGAGCTCTTTGCAATGCCACTTTGTCTCATTCTCTTCACACAGTTACATACAGATGGGCATACACACAACCCCTCAGGCACAGAGAAACACAGGTACATAGGCACATAAATATCATGGAGGACATGCATGGATGTACACACACACACTTAGACACTAACACACATTGTAATTAACACCCCCAGAGTTTTAAGCAGTGCAATTTCCCAAGACCTCTGTTATTTCTGGTCTTGGACTGTGACTGCTGATGTGCTCTAAAGCTGCCCACTCCCATCACTCTTTCTCCCTTCTTGAGCAGCCCATCCAACTTCCTGCATCTTTTGTCTCATGCTAAGGATGGAGGCATGGCGTTGTGGGGACTGTAGGCAGATGGAAGGCTTGGATTAGGGGTATGGTTGATCTGGGACCTGATAATAGGCTCATAGGCTGCTCCTACACTGGGATAACATGGGGACTTAAAAATCTCCCACCAAGAAACTCTAGGCATAGGTCTAGCTCAGCAACTGGACGTGGGGCGCAAGCTTGAGGATGCATAGAAAAGGAGCCTTGCTTGTTTCTTCCACTGCTGCCTCTCCCTTGGTGCTCCCATTGACTTAGCAATAATAATGCAAGTTTCCTAAGAGTGATTTTAGAGGCAAGCACTTCCACCGAATGACTGATGTCAGAAATTCTTTGAAATGAACAAAACCTTATGCCTTATCCCAAGTTTAAAGATAAGGGTGAGCATATGGGTTTCCTTGGAGAGCTGACAAAGTGGCTTTTACATACATGGAAGATCAGCATGGCATGACCTCAGGGCAGTGGGCTGGGGCTGGGGAGAAGGGCCACATCTCTGGTGGCCTCAGCCAAGCTATCACCTCTCTCTGTTTTATTTTCTTATCTTTAAAAAAATGGCAGTGTTGTGTTAGAAAACCTTGAAACCCCTTCCATCACTAACTTCCAAATGTATGTTATGAAAAATTGACAATAAAGTACTTTTATGTTTTAAGGATATTGGAGGACATTAATGGAACGTGACAAAAGGGAATCAACACCTGAAAGATACCCAAATGAAGTAGGGACATTGGCCCTAAGGTCAGTTCTGCTTACTTTAAACTTATAAATCAAAGCTTTGGCCAGAGGAATATTAGGTTGTATGAAGCTGGGCACATTCCTACCTCCATGCAGGATGGCTACTAGTTTGTCGGGGAAGAGGATCTGTAAGATAAGAAAGGCACACATAAAATAGACTGTCTTACAATTTCATCAAGAGTCTCCTGGATGTATTCATTTAGGCACTATAAGTATAGCAGGTGGGCATAACTCATGCCTAGTGGGATCTTACAAGCTGTGTGACCCTGGCAAAACTGCCTAAGCACTCTGAGCTTCAGATAACTCATCTATACTGCTCACAAAAATTAGGGGATGTAAAGCCAGTATCCGGGGTCAGGATCACAGCCGCCTGAGCCGTGCAGGTTCACATTAGATTCGAGCAGACAGTAATGAAACAACGGAGCCAAGAACTGGTGAGCCATCAGCTTTAATTCTAGCTTGCACCCGGCGGGCAAGCAAAAACACACACTGGGCTCAAAAACCCACTCATTCAGTGCTCACAAAGCTACTGACTTATCTGAGTTTCCTAGAATCAAAGGTCACTAGCTCATAAGACTCATTCACCTCTGTTCCCCATCTCCTTCTTCAGCACAAACTCTGCACAAACTGACTTCTTCTCCCTCAGCACCCCACCATCTTGGCTGCTTCTCCTGACCTCCACGTGGCCTTAATCTGCTCTCCTCTTTAATACCTCAGGAACCAAGAGAGAGTAAGCTCCCGGTCTGTCCCACTTTATAGTGTAAAATCAAAACCTCCAATCCAATTACACAAACAAGGAAGTCTCCAATACAAAGCCACCCATCTGAGGCACAATGGGATTCCTCAGGAGAGTACATCACCCTACATCATCCAATCAGTCAAGGGTGTGGGGAAAAGTTTACTCTTAAAACTAAGCCTTAGGCTATAATGACCTGGCCTGCTTACATTACAGCCTTTCCCCATACCCATTCCAAGCATAAGGGCAAACAATATCCCCTGGGTGTCGGGCTTCCATGTGGGCAGTGCCATCTTTAACAAAGTGAGCATATTATATTTCATCTGCCCAACAGGGGATATTTCAAAATGAATATGAGGTGATAAAATATCCCCTTATTTTTGTGAGCAGTATATACCAATTCCTACCTGGCAGGTCACATGAGCTAAGGTTTGCAAAAGCACCAAGTAGAAATCAGGGCATAGAAGATAGGGGGCTCTTGAATGGTCTCACAGAGATGTATGTGTCTTTGGTCCAGACACTTAACTCCTAATTGCAGCAAGTTCCACAAAGCAGAGAAGAATATGAATGGGTAACATTTAGCTCTTTGGTACTTGGAAAACATTTTGCTTTTTAAATATTCTTGCTAGCAGGAAGCTTTCTAAAGGTCAGCTTTCTGAAGCTTATTAAAGAAGATGATTAAATCATCTCACAGTTTGAGAAGAAAAAACAGATGGATTTAAACAGCTTCCTCCCCCATAGTTGACATTTTTTTCCCCCACAAATCAAGGTAAGATTATAGAGTTGTGTGTGTTATTATTCTCTAAAGGAGACCATGGCGGTGCCAGACGGCAGCTCTGGTGGCTTGTTTCTTGTTTACACACAGCCATTAGCCTTGTTCTTGTCACTGTCAGTTGCTGAAGAATCCGTTGTAAAGCCAGTAGTTGGGGCCACTATCACAGCCGCCTGGCCAGTGCAGGTTCACATTGGATTCGGACAGTTGGTAATGAAGCAACGGAGCCAAGAACTGGTGAGCCATCAGCTTTAATTCTAGCTTGCACCCAGCGGGCAAGCAAAAACACACACTGGGCTCCAAAACCCACACATTCAGTGCTTACAAAGCTACTGACTTATCCGAGTTTCCTAGAATCAAAAGTTTCTAGCTCACCAGACTTATTCACCTCTGCTTCCCATCTCCTTCTCTCTACACAAACTCTGCACAAATTGGCTTCTTCCTCAGCACTCTGCCATCTTGTCTGCTTCTCCTCTTCCACGTGGCCTTAATCTACTCTCCTCTCTAATACCTCAGGAACCAAGAGAGCAAGCTCCCGGTCTGTCCCACTTTATAATGTAGAAATCCAAACCCTTAATCCAATCTACAACCAAGAAAGTCTCTGATACAAAGTCACCCATCTGAAGCACAATGGGATTCCTCAGGAGGGTGCACCACCCCACATCATCCAATCAGTCAAGGGTGTGGGGAAGAGCTTACTCTTAAAACCAAGCCTTAGGCCATAACGACCTGGCCCGCTTATATTACAGCCTTTCCCCCCACCCATCCCAAGCATAAAGGCAAATGATATCACCTGGGTGACGGGCTTTCATGTGGGCAGCACCATCTTTAACAAAGTGAGCATAATATATTTTATCTGCCCAACATCTATCAAGTCCATGACTCATTAGGGGGTTACATTTTTGCTTTCTGAAGAAGAGTGGCAGGGGGCAGATAACTTCAGGAGGTGAGCAAACTGGGCTGATTACCATCTGCAGGCAGGGTGAGAGCTTCAGTCCTAATCATGCTGGCAGACTGCCCTGCTGTCTGATTTACTCAGAAAAAGTCCTGAGTTAACATTGTGTATGCTTACCTGGAAGACTAACAGTAGCTCTGGATTGAGCAGGCCTTCAGAAACATGGAGAACATCGTTATACTAACAAAACTCCACAAATGTTATAACCAAGCCTCTGCATTATGTGCTTTCTTTTATAATGTAAGAGCCATGCAGAAATCCATTTCTGTGTACTTACGTGCATGGCTTTTTGATGCCGATTGAGATATTAACTGATGCACAACTTCTTTTCTTTACTCCTCTTTATGTAGTTAACTGGCTTGAGATGTCAGAGAGGTCATTGATTCAGGACAGCTACATGTCAGGGTAGAAGGTGCCAGTAATCTGATAGTCCTTCTGTCTTGGATTTCTAAAAGCTTAATTGCTCAAGAGAAACTGTGGGGTTTGGTGAGAAGGTAGAAGAAAAGGAGACATGATTTTAGAGGATCTTAGTAAAGAAAGAAAGATCAGAAGACTCTTTCCACTGGCCCTACACCTCCCTGCCATTTATTAGACTAGAAGACAAGAGAGAGAGAGAAAGAGATCTTGGAAGCACTTAGATAACTTACTCATTGACCCCAATTTGTTTTATTATTTATTTATTTATTTATCACTCCTGGGTTCCCACTCTGACTGCCCCCCCCCCCAATGCCTTTGGCTCATCTCAAAAACATACGCATATGTATTGCTTGGTTCTTCTGTTTCTGGCAGATAGTAGTTTTTCTCATTTTGTGAGGAAAGTGCTCATTTCCCAGAATGACCAGAGGGTCTGTATCACACAGCACTGAGCATTGTTAGAGAGATTAAAACTGAAGACATACTTTTTAATGCTTTTAAAATAAGAGTTTTTGTCTTAAGGTAGAATGCACAACAATTCCATACAATGCTTCCTATGGACTCCAGCATTTCAATTTTATTACACTTTTATTGAATATTCAATAAAAGAATATGACACCCTTTCAAATAATGTTCTTATACCCTACTATTATGAAGCCTAATGAAGACAGATAGCAAATTTGTGCTATCAGCACAAGTGGCATAAAAATAATCCTGGAACTTATTTTGTCCTGCATTGGCATAATTTAAATGCACAACTTTAAAATCCTTGGTTCCTAATAACTCAGTAATTTCCTTTGCATTCTGCGTTGTATTCAACAGTTCAGCATTTTTGTTATATAATATTAGTGGCCTCATATTGGTGCTATTATTGGCTAATAATAATACTATTTTGTTCATTCATTCTGTGAAGATTTACTGAGTGCCTGCTTATTGCCAGACATTGCATTAGGCCATAGAGATGAGTAAGACATACTCTCTTCACTGTCAGAGATTTTGTGATTGACCAGGAA
The DNA here is from genome assembly GCA_037038555.1 of Rhynchonycteris naso. NCBI lineage: Eukaryota > Metazoa > Chordata > Mammalia > Chiroptera > Emballonuridae > Rhynchonycteris > Rhynchonycteris naso. The sequence goes on from CM072997.1 coordinate 105,430,450, forward strand.
GACAAACTCAGCTGCTTCTATCTTAAGGATTCTTTTTAAGCCCTGTGGCAGTGTGGAGCAGAGGGTGCTATGATGGTCAGTATCTAGGCTTGAGTGTGGATAGGGAAGGCTTCCTAAAGGAGAGGAGGAGGAGTGACCTGGGGAAGGGAGCGAGGGAAGGGAGCAATAGTATGTTCAAAGACAAGGACATATCAGCAGTACAGAGACATTGACTTAGACATATTCAGGATTTCAAAAATGCAAATCAGTCATTTTGGGCTGAGTAGTATGTACAATGAACAGCTCTATCTTGGTACTGGCATCACCTAAGTTTATAGACCAGATCTTTTCAATTAAGTCATGCTCTTTATACTTAGAAGGGGTGAAAATACTTTGAAAAAAAATACAAACTTCTGTGCAAAAATTCTGCATTTAACATTTTAAATGATGGTTACTTTGTCCTGTTTTCCTGGACAACTGCAGTACTTACTCCAGACCAATACTTCCAGGGAGATCCAGTTTTTAGAGTCTGCACTCAGCTCTCCTGCCCTGCCCATGGGCGGCCCTTTCAGAATGCTGGAGCTGGAAGTTAGTTTTGCCCTCTTGCCCTTTATTCTTGACAAACTTCAAGTAAATCTTTGATTTCATGATGATAGGAGAACTCTCCCCTGGACTGTCAAGTTCCTAAAAGCAAGAGTCATGTCCATAGAGTTAAATGCAACAGGGGTGCTGAGTAGGCCCAACATGTTTACTGGATTTGGCTGTTAGGAGGCCAGTGGCGACCCTGGCCCACGCAGTTTAAAAGAAACCAGACTGGTGTGGGCTATGGAATGGACGAGAACTGTGCAGATGGACATCTTGATGGGTCTTCCCGGTCAGGACTTGGTCAAATGTGGGGGGTGGAAAGAGGGTGGATGCAGGGTGAGTAAAGGTGTAGGGGAAAATTATAGACATTTCCCATGCTACTTAGTTTACGTTTCATGTTCTTACACCTGACAGTCACTAAAAATGCATACACATTTTAGCTGATCCCCAGATAGCCATTGTTTCCCAGACAGAAAAAATTTTACATACTTTCCCTATCACTGACATTCAGAAAGAAATGGAGTGTTGTTTTTTTTCTTTCCAAATCATTAAGGACAACACTTGAGGAAAATTCTTGTTATTGTCAGCTTGCTGAAATGAGCTGTTGTTTTGCAAATGGGCACCATGTTATTATGTGCATTTATTCAGTCTGCTCACACACAGAGACTCTGGGACGCCTGTTTCCACACAGTCTTCCTGTCATCTCTTATGGGACCTTCACACATGAGTGACACTGATTATCTCATGTCACAGCTCATCAGTTGACTTAACTCCAGAAGAATGTGAAATTGCCTAACAAGCCTCCAAATGCTGATAGCTGTACGCCAGCCTAATCGCACATGGTGTTCTCCTGTCTCATCCGTTTCCGCACAGCGGCTGCAAGTCTCTACTGTGAGACAAATGCGGTTTCTGGAGCTGTGGCTTGACTACCCCAGTTTTGAGGGGAGTTTAATGCCCATCCATCAATTCCTGGTGGGTTTCATTCAGGAAGCACACTCTTGTTGCTACTGTCCCCTGTGTGTCCTTCTCCCCACCCTATAATTTTCCATCATTCCCTAAAATTGATCTGGGCAATCTGGCAATTTGGAAAAATTATTTTAAGCACAGGCTTTTAACTCTGTGTGAAGGGACAGGGGTGTAATGAAAGTTTTGGAACCTCAGTTAGGAATAATACACAAATCCTTGTATATATCTCCAACAAATTTTGTCAGTTTGGGACTTTAGGCACTCCCTTGATTCCCACTCTCTTTTGCAGAGTCCTCATACCAGGGTGTTCTGTGATCCACTAACTGTGAGTATGGATGGTTGTGGTCAAACTGTCCCCTTCGCAAAGGTGTAGGTTCTCAGAAGCATGATGAAGGCACTATGGCAGATACAAGGATGAGTAAACTAAGGGTCCCATTTGCAATCCAATGGGGAAATCAACAAGGCAGGGAAACATATTGTAGATTGTATCAGAGTTCCCATATATTATGTAAAGGTATGGGACATGGTGTCATGAAGAAGGCCAGCAGGTTTAGTCTGATTGTTTCTTAAAACAAGGAGACAAATATGCCTAAAATAAGGCAATGCTTTGTTGCGGGGTCCAGAGCCTTTAGGGCAGCTGCTCTTTACAGGAGTTGTATTCACTACCTTTTCTTATTGTCTGTATTTTTGGTGCTCTGGCTTGTGGTCTCCCTAACTGAGGAGGGACTGTGCCTCCAGGGTTAGTCCATTCTTAGCGACATCAAAGGGCGTCCCCCAGGAGTATGCCTTTTATTTGCAAGCTAACCACGCAAGAGGCCATACTGCTACAGCCTCCTCTAGCTGGCTCTTATGCTCTGGAAGGCAGGACTCCTCTGCTCCAGTCAGCCAAGGCCACGCTCCAGACCCCTGGAAACTACCTCTACAACTTAGAGCCCATTGATATTACTTAAACTAGCCAACGTGAAGCTGCTTCTTGTGGAAAACACAGCAAAGGCTGGGCCATGGTTGCCACTCACCTCTTTAGGCTCCTGACCAAACCTGGTGCTTCTCCATGGCCCTGCATGGTGTGGCCTGCCCCATTCTCTCAGAACATGTGGGTAATAAAACTTTTATATGGAACTACTTTCAGTGGCATTAACATCTCTGCTTGTTGTTCCTCAGTAAGTAAAATGTAAGTAAAATGGTGCAGGTACATTTTGCTGCAGGTACATTTTGAGACAGAAGTGGGCTCTGAGGGGGGGGGGTGGCCCCCTAAGATGGAAAGACACTTGGGTCTTGGGCCTTCTGCTTTGTGGGGCTAATGGGGGTGGACTTTGCACCCCCAATACTGTAACTATATTGTTTATAGTGAAACATATACTATGATAATTATATAGACTTCAGGGGTACATTTCTGTAATACGTCTTCTGTATGCTGTATTATGTGCTCCCCCCTAAAGTCAAATCTCCCCCCATCATCATTTATCCCCCTTTCCCTTGTTTTACTTCCCTCACCTCCTTTTCCTCTGGTAGTCACCATACTGTTGTCTGCATATATGAGTTTTCTGTTTTGTTTTCCTTAATCTCTTCACTTTTTTACCTAGTCTTCCGACACCCACTCCCCACCCTGACAGCTGTTAAGTCTGTTCTCTGTTTCTATTTTGCTTCTTAGCTTATTTTTGTCCATTAAATTCCATAAGTGAGTGAATTCACATGGTACTTGTCTTTCTCTGGCTGGTTTATTTTACTTAACATGATACTCTTCAAATCCATCCATGTTCTGTGCAAAAGGTAGGATTTTCTTTTTAAGACTGTGCAGTATTCCACTGTATAAATGTACCACAGATTTTCTATTCACTTATCTACTGATGGGAAGTTGGAAAGCTCACACATATTTCAATCTTTATAGTTAAAACAATATCTATAATACATGGCCATTTCCTGCACATTGATTAACATGGACAGTAAAATTGTTAGACAGTAATTTCATCATTGTCCCCACAGTTCTTTCAACTGTCACTACTCTATGTAATTGAGTGAGATGCCATTCCAGACTGTGCAAAACATAGTATTTGATGCAGACATTTTTGAGTGAGCCTAGAAAAATGACAACAGTGGTCAGAACCTAGAAATGTGAGAAATAAAATGAGGTCCAAAATGTGACTATAACCTTATGGAAGCTGTTGTTTTGAAAGTAGAGACACTAGAACTGAACTTCTACATACAAGTGTCTATGATCTAATTAACAAAGTTACTTTAGAGGCTGTGTATGCAGGAAAATGCACTGCTGTGGCCTTTTGGTAGCCCATGGTTTATAGCCCCAACTGCCACATTGCTTGATACTTCTCAGGGGTAGCAAATCTTTATTCTTTTAGGGTGGATTTACTTATTGATAAATGCCATTTGTACTGTATTTGGATCCCGGTCTGGAGTTGTTCTAGGTCAAAAGGAATCACTTTTTTTCCCTATAGTTTATAAGCTGACTCAGAAAACAGTTCCCAAAGAGAAGATTTTCAAAATACTTTGAACAGTATCATTGTTGGCATGGAGCTTTGAACTCCTAAAAGCATGACTTAGATGTAACATTTTGGACATGCATACATACAATAATAGCATATTGTATAGATATTGATTTAACTATAGACATGCAAATACAATAATATATACCAGGGGACCAAGGAGTAGACCTTAGCAACTCTAAGACTCTTTGTTTCTGTTGTCTATTGAATTGGTCAGAGAAAGTGTAGAAAGTGTCTAAACCAGCTTTACACCATTCACCATCCATGTTTGCCTCTATAATTAGTGCAAGAGGGCATCTCCTCTGTGGTAAGCAGCCCAAATGGAGAAACCCAGTGAAAATAGTTTCTGGTTATTAGTAGAAACTGGTTGTTTGCTAAAAAGCTGTGAATATTATTTCCGGTTTTAGATTATTGTTTAAGTGCAATGGTTAAACTAAAATTTCTCAAGTATCATGGGAAGCCAATCATTTTCCAGAAGAGTACTGTGTAAGGGAATTGGCATGGACTACAAGTCTCCGAGACCGAGATTTGGGATGACCAAGGCTCTTAGGGAAGCCACATTTGTCTTCCTGACTAAACAGGCCTGCAATTGCTATAATATGTTTGTCTAAATAATTGGTTGCATCCTCCAGCCATTGTTGTGGATTCAGTCTGTCTTGCCTACCTCATGGGGTTATCGTAAGTGTCAAAAGAGGTAATGCAGATAAAAGACTTTTTAAAAATATGATATATTTGTGCTCTTATTATTAGGTTATAAGCTATCTTACTGTATTAAAGAATTGTGTTGCCTGGGAAATAGACTACTAAAATGTGAAAAGTTCATTTGAGACTCTAGAAAATGTCCTAACAACATATGGAGATCAAAGCAAAAGTGCTTTAATGAGATGGATGTCAATGCCATAGAAGCAGGGGTTACAGAGAAAACTCAGCTCAGAGACATAAAATCTATTCCTCATGATTTCACCTTCTGACTGCTATTCCTATACTGGCTCTGCATTTAAGGGTGAGGCATGACGATGTGGTGAGGTTGGGCCCTAATTCCTTCCCAGAGAATATCCATTTGTGCTATGGGGCTCACTGGGCCAGTTCTGTGACCTCTTTGTGTATGCCTACAGGACAGACTGGATTGGAAGAATTTTATGGTGCAGGGAAAAGAATAAGGAAAGTGGGAACTAGTTGTTCATAACACAAAATACACATTGAGTCCTTTTTTTTTTTTAAAGCATAGTATTAGAAGCTGGTATTGCAGAGGGGGGCAGGAAGCAAGAAAATCAATTTAAACGGAAGTGAAGTTATTTAGAACAGAGGAGTAGAGGTCATGAGTTACGCTATAGAGATGGATAAGAGAAATTCTTTCAAATTTATCCATTTCTCACAAATGAAACTCTCTAGTTTAAGCTATTGTCATTGTCTTCATTAGGTTCTGAGCCTAATTGACCCACTGACAGACACCTTACTCTCACCAATTTGTTCTTTTGCCTGTACCCATCTTTAAAAACTCAATGCTGATTCTGACACTTCCCTTCATATAACCTTTCGTGGCTTTCTACTTCTGATAGGATGAAGACAAACTGTTAAACACACGAGCAAGATCTAATGGTCTGGTTCCTGCTCTCTATCTACCTCATCTTGCATCAGGTCCTCCCTCCCAGATGTGTTCACCATACACTGGTACTCTTTGTTTCTCGTTGTCATCTTGCTCCTTCCAGTGACAGGTACTGAACCTGACATTCCTTCTGCTTGGAGCAATCCTCACATATTTTATTTCCACATAATGACCACTTCCTCCCAGAGGCCCTACTTGATCTCCTAGGCTATGTCAAACCTGCAGTGTGGGTTGGCCCTACATCACCTCTGTAGCAGTAGTACATGCTGGACTGTGGTGTTTGGTTATGACTCTTTCCTCTATTGACATGTTGTTCCATGATGGGAGTGACCTTATCTGATTTGGGTCACTATGGTGTTCCCAGCATCTGGTACATCGTAGGCTCTCAAAAGATATGTCAAGTAAAGAAATAAAAATAAATAATGAAAATTAATAAATTGCCATTTTAAGATTAAATCAGAGAAATCTCAGATGTGTTGATAGGAACATTGGCTGAGTTAATGAGGTAACCCACCTATCTGCTTTTCCTGCTCTTAATGAGCATAAATTATATTTTCTAACTTTAAATCTCTCTGTTGCATTAGGAATCATTGCTAACATGAGACTTTCTAATTTTTTATAAAACTGAGAACAGCTTGAAATTCTGAGTAGAAAGGGTCTTTTACTATGAAAGCAAATAATTTAGTTTAGATGTTACTCAATTTGACCTGCAAATCAAGAAAATGCCCAGGGTCAATTAGACTTACACTGCAGCTGGTTGGTTGCCTGTTGTCTCTGATGTTGCTGCTTTCTTTTCCTTTGGCCCTACAGATGTGACCATGGATGCCAATATGATGACATTTAGGTACTATAAACAGATTTTGCTGCTTTCTCACAAAATGTTATGTTCGCTAAGACTGAGCTATCATTAAAACAAAAGAGTCTTTCAAAGTCAAGTTGGAAATACAATCTGGTATATGTATATATATTTTTTTCAACTTTATTTCTTCTTTTTTTAATTTAGAAATTAAATTTAATGGGATGACAATGATCAATAAGAGTACATAGGTTTCAGGTGAACATCTCTGTAGCATTTGAAATGTTGATCGCATTGTATGCCCATCACCCAAATTCAAATAATTTTCTGTCACTGTATATTTGTCCCTCTATGCTCCCTTCCCTCCACTCCCTCACTCTGGTAACCACTTCACTTTTATCTATGTCCATGAGTCTCTGTTTTATAACCCACCTATGTGTGAAATCATATAGTTCTTAACTTTTTCTGATTAACTTACTTCATTTAGTATAATGTTCTCAAGGTCCATCTATGTTGTTGTAAATGTCACTATATCATCATTTCTTATGTCTGAATAGTATTCCATTGGATGTATGTACCACATCTTCTTTATCCAATCCTCTAATGAGGGACACTTTGGTTGTTTCCATGTCTTGACCATCATGAATAATGCTGCAAAGAACATGGGAGTGCATGTGTCTTTGCAAATCAAGGTTTTTTGAGTTTTTTAGGTAGATACCCAGTAGAGGGATTGCTGGGTCATGTGGTAAATCTCTTAATTATTGAGGTGCCACCATACTGTCTTCTATAGTGGCTATCTGGGTTTACATTCCCACCAGCAGTGAACGAGGGTTCCTTTTTCTCCTCAACCTCTCCAACACTTGTTATTATCTGTCTTGTTGATAGTAGCCAATATAACAAGTATGAGGTGGTATCTCATTGTAGTTTTGATTTAAATTTCTCTAAGCTAGTGAAGATGAGCATCTTTTCATATATCTGGTGGCCATTTGTATGTCTTCTTGGAAGATGTGTCTGTTCAGGTCCTCTCCTCATTTTTTTAATTAGATTGTTTGCTAGTTTGTTGCTGAACTTTATGAGTTCTTTATGTATTTTGGATATTAACCCCTTATCAGAGCTGTTGTTTGTATTATTTCCCATTTGTTTGACTGCCTGTTTATTTTGTTGTTAGTTTGTTTTGTTTTTTGCTGTGCAGAAGCTTTTTAGTTTGATATAGTTCCATTCATTTATTTTGCCTTCCCTTGCTTTTGGGGTCAAATTCATAAAATGTTTCTTATGGCCAAGGTCCATAAGTTTAGTACCAATGTTTTCTTCTTTGTGATTTATTGTTTCAGATCTTATATTTAGGTCTTCGATCCATTTTGAATTAATATTTGTACATGGGGACAAACTGTAATCAAGTTTTATTCTTTGCATGTCATTTTCTAATTTCCCTAGCATCATTTATTAAAGAAGCTTTCTTTTTTTTCCATTGAATGTTTTTGGCTTCTTTATCAAAGACAATTTGTCTATATATATGTGTGGTTTTATTTCTGGGCTCTTGAATCTGTTCCATTGTTTTGTATGTCTGTTTTGTTTTTTTTTTTTCCAATACCATGTTGTTTTGATTATTGTGGCTCAATTGTATAATTTGAAGTCAGATAGTGTGATACCTCTGGCCTTATTCTTTTTCTTAGGATTGCCTTGGCTATTTGTTTTGTTTTTTTTTTTTTAATGGTTCCATACAAATATGGTGATTTTTTTGTTCTATTTCTTTAAAAAATAACATTGGAATTTTAATGGGGATTGCATTAAATTTGTATATTGCTTTGGGTAATATGGCTATGTTAACTATGTTGAGGATTCTTCCAATCCATGACATGGAATATTTTCTCATTTTATTGTATCTTTTTCACTTTCTTTTAATAATGCTTTGTAGCTTTCAGTATATAGGTTCTTCACATCCTTTGTTAAGTTTATCCCCAGGAATTTTTTTGTCTTTTTTGCAATTGTAAGAGGGATTGATTTTGAGTTCATTTTTTGAAATTTCATTGTTGGTGCATATAAAAGTTGTAGACTTTTGTATATTCATTTTGTATCCTACAACTTTACTATGTTTGTTTATTGTTTCTAACACTTTTTCAGTGGAAACTTTTGAATTTTCTACATACAGAATCATGTCCTTTACTTCTTCTTTCCCAATATGGATGCCTTCTATTTTTTTTTTTCTTGCCTGATTGCTCTGGCTAGGTCTTCCTTTACTATGTTAAATAAGAGTGGAGAGGATGGGTAAACTTTTCTTGTGTCTGATTTTAGAGAAAAATCCTTCAGTTTTTCACCATTTAGTATGTATTTGTTGATGGTCTCTCATATAGGGCTTTTATTATGTTGAGATGCTTTTCTTTCATACCCACTTTATTGGATGTTTTAAACATAAATGGATGTTTTATCTTATTGAATGCCATTTGTGCATCTATTGATAGGATCATATGGTTTTATCCCTTGTTTTGTTGTTTTCATGTATTAAATAGATCAATTTGTGTATGTTGACCTATCTTTGTGTTCCTGGAACAAATCCCACTTGATTGTGATGTATTTTTTTAATGTATTGTATTTGATTTGCAAATATTTTATTTAGGATTTTTGCATCTGTATTCATAGAAGATATTGGTCTGTAGTTTTGTTTTTTGTATTGTCCTTGCAGGTTTTGGTATCAGGGTTATGATGGTCTCATAAAATCTGTTAGGGAGTATTGCTTCTTCTATTTTTTGGAAGACTTTGAGAAAGATAGGTACCAAATCTTTATTGACTATTTGGTAGAATTTACTAATGTAGCCATCTGGTTCTGGACTTTTATTTTTGGGGAGGTTTTGATAGTTGTTCTCTTTTTTCTCTGGTTTTAGATCTGTTTAGATTTTCAACTTCTTCATGAGCCAGGCTAGGAAAATTGTATAGTTCTAGGAACTTATCTATTTCTTCTGGATTATATAATTTGGTTGTATATAATCTTTCATAGTATTATATTATGATCCTTTGTATATCTATGATGTTTGTGGTAATTTCTCTTCTTTTATTTTGGTTTTTGTTTATATGAGTCATTTTTTATTTTTCCTTAAGGAGTCTAGCCAGGAGTTTGTCTATTTTATTAATCTTTTCAAAGAACAGGCTCTTTGTTGTATTAATTTTTCTATAGGTTTTGTTCTCTATTTCATTGAGTTCTGCTCCAATTTTTCCTTTCCCTTTTTTGTTTGTTTGTTTGGCTGACTTTGGGTTGCCTTTGTTGTTCTTTTTCTAGTTCTTTAAAATATGATGATTTCATGGACCTGGGATTTATAATAGCCTCATGCATTATTCTTGACACCACCAAAGATTAGAGTACACACCATGTTAGCTTCCCTAGACTCATGGCCTAATGTGTGTGAAGATACCCAGCACAGTCCCTGGCACCTGGTAATAATAAAAGTTGTTCATAAATGTTGAGAACTGAAATTCAGTGGCAGTTTCCTGTGCCAATTTTCCCTAAGGAAGTTTCTATCTGGCAAACATACTGAAGCCCTTTATTTCTTATACATCAATTCCTCCAAAAATGGGAGCTTGCAGATTCATATTTTTTCAAGGCTTACCTTTGCTTTCAGAGAATTATGATTTGCTCTGATGAAAGAAAACTTAAACATATAAAACTAATTGTAGACTGGATCATGTAGTATTCACTCAAGTCCAAAGTTTTACATCATTTTTTTATAAATTATAGTGAAATGAAGGAAGGGAAATGATGTGAGGACAAAGATGATTATTTCTGTGACATCTTATAAGAAAATATGTTTTATTATTTACAATTATTTATTATTTGGATTCAGGATAAATGCTTTATATGGGAAAGGCAACCAAATATTGTGCATAACTGAGAAATCACAGCAGGTCCCTTTCCCACCCCAAGAGAGACATCCCAAGCAAGAAATATCTTTCTGAGTGGCCTGCCATTACCATGTCTGAAATCCCAACCATGATGCTTTAGTCTGAAGACATGAATCTGTTATAAAAATGCAAATAAAGAAAAAACAAGAGTCTATACCTCTATTAGATATTAATTTTTAAAAATATTTAACTGTCCCATTAGCTTGTTCTTGAGAAAATGGGTGCCAGGGAGGCTTTCAGTCCCTACAATATATTCTATCACAGTTGGATCACCATCTGTTAGTGATATTGAGAAGGTGAATCTTATATATTAATCTGTGTGATTCCTGCAGCACTAGGCTGTATGTTGTTACCTGAAGACCAAGGTCCTGTCTCCCTTTAGAGTTTCCAGCATGTAGCCTGTGGCCTGATGGCACATAGTCGGCCCTTTAGTTTCCTTTTTTTTTAAATGACTATTTTTAAGAACAGTTTTGGGCTTACAATAAAATTGAGAAGAAGACACAGAGATTTCCCACATATGCCTAGTCCCACATGGACATAGCCTCCTTTCTTATTAACATTATATACCAGAATGGTACTCTCTCTCTCTCTTTTAACCAAGGATAAACCTACAAAGTCCATAGTTTATATTAGGACTCATTTTTGATGTTGTACCTTCTATAGGTTTGGACAAATGTATAATAACCTGTGTCCATTATTATAATATACAGAGTATTTTCACTGTCCTTAAAATCTTCTGCACTCTGCCTTCCATCTCTCTCTCCACCATGCCCCTGACAACCACCAATCTTTTTACTATCCCTATAGCTTTGACTTTCCAGAATGTCTTGTAATTGGAATCATGCAGTATGAAGCCTTTTCAGATTGGCTTCTTTGACTTTGTGCTGCAAATTTAAGCTTCTTCTAGGTCTTTTCATGATTTGATAACACATTTCTTTTTAGTGCTGAATACTATTCCATTATGTACATGTGTCATGATAGTCTTTTCTTCCTTTTTTTTTGACAGAGAAAGAAAGAGTCAGAGAAAGGGACAGATAGCGACAGACAGACAGGAAGGGAAAGAGATGAGAAACATCATTTCTTTGTTGCGGCATCTTAGTTGTTCATTGATTGTTTGCTCATTGATTGCTTTCTCATTTGTGTCTTGATGGGGGGAGGGGCTACAGCAGAGCGAATGACCCCTTGCTCAAGACAGTGACCTTGGACTCAAGCCAGCGACCTTGGGCTTCAAACTAGCAACCTCTGGGCTCAAGCCAGTGACCATAGTGTCATGTCTATGATCCCAAGTTCAAGCTAGCGACCCCATGCTCAAGCTAGTGAGTCAGTACTCAAGCTGGTTACCTAGGGGTTTTGAACCTGGGTCCTTCACACCCCAGTTTGACACTCTATCCATTGTGCCAGTGCCTTGTCAAGCACAATAGTCTTTTCTATTCAAGTGAAAATGAAACCAATAGATTTAGTTGGTTTGTGTTAAATATTTATGTTTTAAATAAATTTATTGTTTTTATTCAAACTGGTCTGGATGCACAAATGCAGTCTCCTATTCTTTGCTGTACCACATTTCTGTGCATTAGAAAAGGTTCAAAAATTGATATCACAAAATGAAGTATGATTAGAACAAATTAAAAATGTTATTTTTTATTTGTCACATACTGCAAGGTTGTTTGGTATAAACAAACAGTGGGCTGTGTATGTGGGTACTGAACATCTGAAAAAATCTTACCAGAAACCTATTCTCTAAAGATGGGTCCTTGAAACACTTCAGATGTTGTTTCTGACCTGCACTGGGGAGTTTCATTTTCCTGGGGAATACTAGAAGGGGTTTTTCACTGGGAAAATGAACAGTGTTCCAGTAATGTGATTGGCTAGCAACTATAAAAATCTGGCAAACCCAGTAATAGACACATCACTTCTGAAAGAGCCCTGAAATAAAAGACTGCTTAAGTGGAGCCAGTGAGATGCTCTACCCACCCCTAGCCAAGGAGGAATGTCTTAAAGGGAAACTTCCCTGTGCTCAGGCTATTAGCAGAGTCTAGGCACTGATAGCGGGGGTTGGGAACAGTTTTGGCAGAAAGAGCCATGAATGTCACATATTTTAAAATGTAATTCCATGAGAGCCATACAATATGTTTAACACTAAATACAAGTAAATGTGTGCATTTTATGTAAGACCAACACTTTTAAAGTACAATAAGTCTCTAAATTCTTTTAAATAACGTTATGCTGTTGCTAACCAATGATGAATAAAGTACTTCTTACCATTAATGCAACTTCTGTTGCTGCATGGTTCTGCTGATGGCTTTGTAGTCTGGTTGATACTTGGTGAGGTTAAGCTTCATGCGGGCGTTGAGACTTCCATCCGTTACACGTGATTGTAGGTTGGTCTTAACGTTCTTTAGATGTGAGAAAGACTGCTCACATGCATACATAGAGCCAAACATTGTCAGTACAGCAATACTCACATGCTATAGTGTGTGGTATGTGACGGGAAGCGCGTTCCAAGTTTTAACAATCAGTTGGTCCGTGGGTTGAAGTATTTTCATTTTTCCCCATTTGTGTTTGCTTGCTAACTCTGCTTGCTGTCGTGCAAGTCTTTCCCAATCTTCATTCAGTGTCTTGAACTTATTCACCCACATGTCTGAGGCCTTCAGGTCAGCAGCTAATAGCTCAAAATCTCAGATGGAGACACCGGGGATGTAACTCAGGTCAGCACTGTCCACTGCACACTCATGTAGATGGGTGATGAACTTAAAAAGACAAGTGTGCTCACAAAATTCTCCAAAGCACACTTTGAATGACTGGAGGAGATTAGATGTGAAGCCCATAAGCTGCTGGAGATCAAGATGTTGAGCAGGCTCACTTGCTATGCATGCATCCTTAAACTGTCCCAGTTTTTCAAAGTGTAGTAAACGACATGTTTCAATGTAGGCAATGAAGAGTTCCAGCTTGTTTTCAAATGTAAACATTGCTTGTTGAAGGGATAAGACTGTATTTCCAATGCCTTGCATTTTAACATTGAGCTGGTTCAGATGTTCAGTTATGTCCACGAGATAGTAGAACTTCAGGAACCACTCAGTATTAGCTAACTCAGGATGCTTGATGTTTTTCATTTCAAGAAAAGTCTGGATTTTGCTCAGACAAGCTGCAAAATGGCTGAGCACCTTCCCTCTTGACAACCAATGCACATTGCTGTGCAGAAGCAGACCAGAATAATTATTCTCAACTTCATCCAGCAGTGTTTTAAACTGGTGATCATTTAAAGCTCGGGCAACAATAAAGTTGACCACCCAAAGACCAGTGACATCACCTCACCAAGGTGCTTTCCACATATCTGAGCACAAAGCGCCTCCTGATGTAGGATGCAGTGAAAATTTAGGATGGGTCTCTTTTCATGTTCACGAAGAAGTGCTACGAATCCTTTGTTTTTACTCACCATGCGTGGAGCACCATCAGTATGCACAGAAATAAATTTATCCATCCGTAGATTTTTTTCTTTAGCGACTCAGTGAAAGACTTGAATAAATCCTCCCCTCTTGTCTCCTTCATAAGCAATTCAGCAAGACTTTCCTCACATAGTGTGTCACCGACAGCATACCTTGCAATCATGCTGAATTGGGATAAATGGCTTAAGTCTGTTGACTCATCCAAAGTGAGAGAAAAGAATGGTGCTGCATTTATGTCCTTCACTCTGTTGCCTCAATTTGATTTGCCATCATGATGGTACGATTGTGAACAGTTCTTTTCTTTTTTAATATGAATTGTTTTTATTAATTTTAATGGGGTGACATTGATAAATCGCGGTACGTATGTTCAGAGAAAACATCTCCAGGTTATTTTGACATTTGATTATATTGCATACCCATCACCTAAAGTCAAATTGTCTTTCGTTACCTTTTATCTGGTTTTCTTTGTACCCCTTCCCTCCCCCTAACCCCTTCATCACCTTCCTTTCCTACCTTCCCCCCCCCCACCGAAACCAGCACACTCTTGTTTAATGTCTCTGAGTCTCATTGTTATGTCCCACCTATGTATGAAATCATGCTATTCTCAGCTTTTCCTTTTTTTCTGATTTACTTATTTCACTCCGTATAATGTTATCAAGGTCCATCCATTTTGTTGTACATGATCCGATGTCATCATTTCTTATGGCTGAGTGGTATTCCATAGTATATATATGTACCAAAGCTTTTTAATCCACTCGTCCTCTGACAGACACTTGGGCTGTTTCCAGATCTTTGCTATTGTGAACAATGCTGCCACGAACATGGGGCACATTTCTTCTTTCTGAACAGTGCTATGGTGTTCTTAGGGTATATTCCTAAAAGTGGGATAGCTGGGTCAAAAGGCAGTTTGATTTTTAATCTTTTGAGGAATCTCCATACTGTTTTCCACAGTGGCTGCATCAGCCTGCATTCCCACCAGCAGTGCAGAAGGGTTCCCTTTTCTCCACATCCTCGCCAGCACTTATTCTGTGTTGTTTTGCTGATGAGCACCATTCTGACTGGTGTGAGATGCTATCTCATTGTGGTTTTAATTTGCATTTCTCTAATGATTAGTGATGTTGAGCATTTTTTTCATATGCCTATTGGCCATCTGTGTGTCCTCTTTGGAGAAGTGTCTATTCATCTCTTTTGCCCATATTTTGATTAAATTGTTTGTCTTTCTGGTGTTGAGTTTCTTTTTTTTTTTTTTTCTGGTGCTGAGTTTTACAAGATCTTTATAAATTTTGTTTATTAACCCCTTAACAGGCATATTGTCGAATATGTTCTCCCATTGTGTAGTTTGTCTTTTTATTCTGTCCTTACTGTCTTTAGTTGTGCAAAAGCTTTTTAGTTTGATATAGTCCCATTTGTTTATCCTGTCTTTTATTTCATTGCCTGGTGATATAAATCGGCAAATACATTGCTGCGAGAGATTTTGGAGAGCTTACTGTCTATGTTTTCTACTAAGATGCTTATGGTTTCATGGCTTACATTTAAGTCTTTTATCCATTTTTGAGTTTATTTTTGTGAATACTGTAAGTTGGTGGTCTAGTTTCATTTATTTGCAGGTAGATGTCCAATTTTTCCAACACCATTTGTTAAAGAGGCTGTCTTTACTCCATTGTACGCTCTTACCTCCTTTGTCAAATATCAGTTTACCATAAAGGCATGGGTTTATTTCTGGGTTCTCTGTTCTGTTCCATTGATCTATATGCCTGTTCCTTTGCCAGTACCAGGCTGTCTTGAGTATAATGACCTTGTAGTATAACTTGATATCAGGATGAGTGATACCTCCTGCTTTATTCTTCCTTTTCAAGATTGCTGAGGCTATTTGTGTTCTTTTTTGGTTCCATATAAATTTTTGAAATATGTGTTCTATATCTTTGAAGTATGTCATTGGTACTTTAATTGGTATTGCATTGAATTTATAAATTGCTTTGGGTAATATAGACATTTTAATGATGTTTATTCTTCATAACCATGAGCACGGTATATGCTTCCACTTGTTTGTATCTTTCTTGATTTCTTTTATCAATGTTTTATAATTTTATGAGTATATTTACTTTCCTTGGTTAAATTTACTCCTAGGTACTTTATTTTTTTTGGTTGCAATAGTGAATGGAATTGTTTTCTTAATTTCTTTTGCTGACAGTTCTTTGTTGGTGTATAAAAATGCCTCTGATTCTGAGTATTAATTTTATATCCTGCCACCTTGCTGAATTAGTTTATCAGGTCCCATAGTTTTTTGACTGAGATTTTAGGGTTTTCTATACCTCTCCAAATAATAATAGTTTTACTTCTTCTTTTCCAATTTGGATGTTTTTTATTTCTTCTTCTTCTCTAATTGCTGTGGATAGGACTTCCAGAACTTTGTCGAATAAGAGTGATAAAAGGGAGAACGTCTGCCTTCTTCCTGATCTTAAGGGGATTGCTTTTAATTTTTGCCCATTGAGTATGATGTTGGCTGTGGGTTTGTCATAGATAGCCTTTATTATGTTAAGGTATGTACCCAGTATTCCCACTTTGCTGAGAGTTTTGATTATAAATGGGTGCCGGATTTTATCAAATGCTTTTTCTGCATGTATTGAAATTATCACGTGGTTTTTTCCTTCCTTTTGTTCATTTGATGAATCTCATTGATTGATTTTGGAATATTGTACCAGCCTTACCTTCCTAGAATAAATTCCACTTGATCATGGTGTATGATTTTTCTCATATATTGATCCGGTTGGTATTTTGTTGAGGATTTTAGCATCTAAATTCACCAGGGATATTGGCCTATATTTTTTCTTTCTTTGTGTTGTCTTTGCCTGGTTTTGGAATCAGAATTATGCTTGCCTCATAAAAGGAGTTTGGAAGTCTTCCTTCCTCTTGAATTTTTGAAATAGCTTGAGAAGGATAGGAGTTAGTTCTTCTTTGAATATTAAGTAGAATTTACTTGTGAAGTCATCAGGCCCATGACTTTTCTTTGTTGAGAGTTTTTTGATAAGTGTTTCGATCTCATTTGTTGTATTCGGTCTGTTTAGGTTTTCTGATTCTTCCAGATTGATTTTTGAAAGATTGTATGTTTCAAGGAATTTGTCCATTTCATCTAGGTTGTCTAATTTTTTGGCATACAGTTCTTCAGAGTATTTTCTTTCTTTTATCTTCCTTTTTTTTTTTTTTTTTTTTTTTTTACAGGGACAGAAAGAGAGTCAGAGAGAGGAATAGATAGAGACAGACAGACAGGAACTAAAAGAGATGAGAAGCATCAATCATCAGTTTTTCTTTCATGGTTAATTTCTAGTTTCATGGCATTGTGATCGAAGAAAATGCTTGATATGATTTCAATCTTCTTAAATTTGTTGAGACCGCTTTTGTGTCCTAACAAGTGGTCTATCCTAGAGAATGTACCATGAGCGCTTGAAAAGAATGTAAATACTGCTGCTTTAGGATGAAAGGTTCTGAAGATATCTATTAAATCCAGTTGATCTAGTGTATCCTTTAAGTCTGCTGTTTCTTTGTTAATTTTCTTTATTGAGGATCTATCCAGTGATGTTAGTTGGGTATTGAAATCCCCTACTATTATAGTATTGTTGTTGATTTCGCCCTTTATATTCATCAAAGTCTGCTTTATATATTTAGGTGCTCCTATATTAGTCGTGTAGATATTTATAATGGTTATATCTTCCTGTTGGATTGCTCCCTTTTTCATTATGTAGTGTCCTTATTTATCTCGTGCTATAGCCTTTGTTTTAAAGTCCATTTTGTCTGAGTAAATATTGCTACCCTGTCTCTTTTTTCATTTCCATTTGCATGAAATATTTTTTTCCATCCTTTACCTTCAGTCTATGTGCCTCTTTTGTTTTAAGGTTTGTCTCTTGTAGACAGCATATGTATGGGCCCTGTTTTCTTATCCATGCAACTACCCTATGTTTTTTGATTGGGTCATTTAATCCATTTACATTTAAAGTTTTTATTGATATGTAGTTGTTTATTGCCATTTTATTTTTTAAAGCTGTATTCCTCTTTTGCTGTATTTCCCCCCCCTTTGATCTGTTTACAATAGTCCCCTTTAGCATTTCTTGAAGCTTTTGTTTGGTTGTAGTGAATTTCTTGAGTTTTTTTTCTTTTTGAAAGCTTATTATTTCTCCTTTCATTTTAAATGGTAGCTTTGCTGGATAAAGTAGTCTTGGTTGTAGGTTCTTGTTCTGAATTACTTTGAATATTTCTTGCCATTCCCTTCTGGCCTCAAGTGTTTCTGTTGAGAAGTCGGATGTTATCCTAGTGGGGGTTCCTTTGTAGGAGATAGTCATTTTTTCTCTAGCAGCTTTTAAAATTTTCTCTTTATTCCTTAGCTTTGGTATTTTAAATATGATGTGTCTTAGTGTAGATCTTTGGGTTTCTCTTTAATGAAGTTCTCTGTGCTTTTTGAGTGAGACATTTTCCTGCCTCAATTTAGGGAAGTTCTCAGCTATGATTTGATTAAACAAAGTTTCTATCCCTTGTTCTTTCTCTTCGTCTTCAGGAATCCCTATGATGCAGATGTTATTTCTCATCATGTTGTCACAAAGCTTTCTTAGAGTTTCTTTAGACTTTTTAAGTCTCTTTTCTTTTCTCTGCTCTGCTTCTGTGCCTTTGTTTATTTTGTTCTCTAATTCGCTGAGTCTGTCCTCAGCTTCATCCATCCTGCTTTTAATTACTTCCATTTTGGTCTTCAATTCTGATATTGTATTTGTCATTTCTGTCTGATTCTTTTATATTATTTCAATTTCCTTTTCTATATTTGCTATCTCTTTTTTTAGGTGTTCGTAATGACCATCTATTATTGTTCAAAGCTCTTTGAACATTCTAACAATCATTATTTTAAACTCTGCATCTGGTAATTTGGTTATAACTGACTTATTCAGGTCCTTCTCTGGGGATTTCTCTTGATTCATTTGGGTTGTATTTCTCTGCCTGCCCATTTTGTCTGTGTATAAAAGGGGTTTTGCCATGGAGTCCAATGGGTTTTGCCTCAGTGTTCACTAGGTGTGGTCTTTTGGCAAGCCCTCCACCCTCTCTGTTGCTGCCTAGGGTGTTCAGGCATGGCGTTGCTGGTGCCGGCCCACTGTTGCTGTCACTGTTTTTTCTGCCTCTCCTCCATGGGAGGGGATGTGTTTTCATGCCCAGCATTACAAGCCTCAGTCGGTCTAGGCCTTCTCCCGCCCCTATGGGTGGTGTTGCGTGCCGCATATGGGCCACAAGCCTCGGCACCAAGGGCAGGGGTAAGCCTCTTTGCTCAGCTGCGGGTCTTCGCCTGTTCCTGGGTTTCTGCCTTGCCCCCATGGTCAGAGTCAGCTCATGCGTCAGGCTGCAAGCCTTGGCTCTACAGGCCTGGTGGGGCTTTGGGAACGAGCTCAGCTGCAGACCTCCACCTTTTCCTGGGCTACTGCCCCATCCCCATGGGTTCAGCTGGGTTGAGGTTAGGGCCACAAGCCTCGGAAGCCAGGTGAGGCTGCGAGCCTGTGCGCCCTTGCTCAGTGGCCCCTCTGCCCCCACCGGGCTAGACTGACCTCACACCTGCCGGCCTGGCTTCCTCCCCACTGTCGGAACTGCTCTTCTGCCTCCTGCTGCTGCCCGCCCTCCAGCAATCCCTCAGCAGTGTGGGTGGGGGCGCTGCAGGTCAGACCCTAACACTCCATACTATAGTCCTGAAAGCTCCCTTCTTCTAAGCAGCTGTGCTCTTAGAAGAAGGGAGCTTGTTTGGCTGGTGTCCTGCTTCCCTTTGCTGGTATTGCTGATTCCAGGGGAAATATTTGTTTCAGATTTTGGGAGGGACTCAGCCCAGGGGTTTGGGTGGATGTCCCTTAAAGTATTTCTCCCTGTGTCTCCTAGATTACACTCTCTTTCTGCTGCTCCAGTCCTCTCCTCTCTCCCCATCCCCCAGAGCCCTGGGTGAGTGGTTGTGAGAGAGGTTTTCTGTACCATCTCTTTAAGAAGAATCCTGGGTCTGAGAAAAGTGTCTCTTTCTCACAAACAGTATCCTGACTCATTTTTCAGCTAAATACTGTCCATATGCCTCTTCTAAGCTCTGGGGCTGCAGGCTGGGGCTTTGTTTCTGGGGCTCAGATCCCTCCCCTCTACACTAAACTCTCTTCCCATCACGTGAGTCTCTCTGGGCTGCTGTTTGCTCCAAGGAGCTGGGCAGCCCTTTCTGTGTTTTTGCTTTTCCTACCAGTCTCAATGTGGCTTCTTCAGTGTTCCTTGGTTGAAGAGTTCTCTTAGTTTAGTTCAAAGTTGGTTTTTCCAGATGATGGTTCTTAAAATTAAGTTGTAATACACTTTGATTCTGGGAGTTGGAAGTTGGTATGTCTGCCTACTCCATTGCCATTTTGCCACTCCTTCATGAATAGCTCTTGATGACAGAGGCATTTCTTTTATTTGTTTGATTATCTTGTCTTTATCTGAAAAGTCGGCAAGAAGTTCATTGACAACATCAAGCATGAATGTTTTGCCATACTCCCCATTTGTGAATGGCTTTCCATTTCTCAAAATTGCTAAAGCACCAGCAAAACTATCCGAATTCCAGTCACCTTGTTGGTCCGAACACGAAGTTGCTGCTGTCTAGCTTACACTCTGCACAGTAGCTCTTCACATGCTTTCTTCCTGCTGTCCCCCTCTGTATATTTTGATGCAAATGTAGTATGGCGTGTGTGGAAGTACCACTTTATATTTGACCGTTTCATCAATGCAATTTTATCATTGCATATTAGAACCTGCTCTCTCCACAAAGGCAAATTCCTCTGTCCATTCCTGCTGAGAAGTACGATACTCCTCATCTTCTTTTCTTTTAGGTTCATCAAAAGGGTTTTTGCAATTAGCTAGCTGCCTACTTGATTAAAAGGAAGGAAGTTTACTTTCTGATATCACAACAACTTTTGTATGTTACGCATTATCCAATAAAAATTTGGTGTTGTCCTGGAGGACAGCTGTGATTTGCTCCAGCCACCCGCAACCATGAACATGAGCAGTAGTAAATGAATGGATTGTAATACATGAGAATGCTTATATTTTTAACGTTATTATTTTTTTTTTATTAAAGATTTGTCTGCAAGCCCTGGCTTATAGATTTCCAAGTTAGGAGGAGAAAAAGACATATGGAAACAAGAATGTGTTGTGTGGAGCTCAGTTATCAAAAGTGGGTGGTCTAAGGATAAGAACATTTGGGAAAGTATACTCTGTGGGTTTGTTTAGTAAAGAAAACGGGCATTTAAGGAAGCCCAGGAGAGCACAGTTCTTAGTTTTAAGTTTAGCAAGAAATAGTTAGGCAAAGTCTTGCAAATCTTGGTGGTGTTGGAGCAGGCAGTTATTGTGTGTGTGTGTGTGTGTTTGTATGTGTGTGTATGTGTATATATATATATATATATATATATATATATATATATATACACATACACACACATATATAATATATATCTTAACCCTTTACATACCTCCCTGGGCATCGTGATCTGATCTGACAAGATGAGAAGATCCTGCTTCCAGAGCACTGTTGAATCTGCCTGAGAGCTCCACTTTTCATTCTAGGACTTGACCGATTGCTCTAGGATATAAGCAGGAACATTCCTAGGCTTATAGAAACAGGTTGTGGGATTGATTTTGTGTTTACTTACTATACTTGTATGAGTGGTAAAATTTTATTTGAAACTTTTTTTTTTCTATGTCGTAGCAACTGGTAGCAATATGTCTGCAGTACCAGATAGATTTTTAGTCATTGGAGTTTCTCAGTATTATAGAAAATTTGCAGGTAGATTTGGGTCAGTTCACAGCCAAAATAGACAGGGAAAAGAAACTAAGAAATATTTGTGTTTAACTGGGTCTAAGATTGTATTTGGACTATTGGAGTTTTTATCATAACCCTACAAGGTAAGAATTATAACCCCATATTGTAGGTGAGAAAATCCAGACAAAGAGGTTAAGTAATTTTCCCGGGGTCAGTAACAGAGTTAAAGTCTGAAATGAGTTCTGTTTAACATTCTCTTATTCAAAAGCATTAGCACTTCTGATTGCAACATTCCCCCTTTCAGTATATGAAGTAAGGGATGTTCATGATTCCATCTGTGGAATAAAGTATAGAGTCTAGAAGGCATTTTAATGTAATATTCATCCTTTTAAAACATTTGTTTTCAATGTAAATAAAAACTATGTGATGCTCAGTACTGTGGAAAATGAATTTTAGTTAATTTCAAGTTTGTTAGCTTGTTAAAATTTCCAGATGTGGTTAAATATAAATCATTATTTTTCTGTTTATGGTGAAAAAATTGAAGATCTTTGGGAAGTCTGAGTTGTTTGAGGGTTTACAAAGTCCTTGATTCTTTCTTGCTCATTTTCATTGGGTTTGAAATTCAAATTATCCAGAGCAGCAATAGCCTTGAAGTATATTCTGCATTCTATCAAGAAACACAACATCTCCTTTCAAAATTTAATTGAGCAGCACAAAGCTAATTAGCTGTCCAAAGGCATGCCATTTAATTCACAATCCAGCATTAATTTATTCAACACAATGAACTTACCTTCCATATAAATGCCTTTGCCCTATGACTTTTTGAACAGCTGCAAAACAGAAGAATGACTGATAGCTCTTTCCTTTCAATGTGGTGGTTACTTTTTATTCTCTCTTTCTTCATTTGGCCAAAAGAAGGTTGGATAATGCCAATTGTAATGGGAAGTTTTCTGTTTTGTTATGTTTGTGTGTGTGTGAGTATGTGTGGCAAATTTGAAAATGAAATAGATGGCTAGAATATTATAGCATATAGTCATCAGAGAATCACCAAGCTGATAGGAGATGCAGCAATCATTAAATTCTGGTCCTCTTTTTTTTTTTACAGGACAGAGAGTCAGAGAGAAGGATAGATAGGAACAGACAATCAGGAATGGAGACAGTTGAGAAGCATCAATCATCAGTTTTTCGTTACCACACCTTAGTTGTTCATTGATTGCTTTCTCACATGTGCCTTGA
Source organism: Rhynchonycteris naso (assembly GCA_037038555.1). Classification (NCBI taxonomy): domain Eukaryota; kingdom Metazoa; phylum Chordata; class Mammalia; order Chiroptera; family Emballonuridae; genus Rhynchonycteris; species Rhynchonycteris naso. The sequence goes on from CM072997.1 coordinate 105,453,233, forward strand.
TCACGGGCCTTCAGCAGATCGAGTAACCCCTTGCTCAAGCCAGTGACCTTGGGTCAAAGCTGGCAAGGTTTTGCTCAAAACAGATGGGCTGCACTCAAGCTGGAAATCTTGGGGTCTCGAACCTGGGTCCTCCGCAGGTCCTGCTTTTTGTAGGCTAGGAAATTGATGGTTGAATAAGTTTGGAGCATTGTCCAAGGTCACTTACTAGAGTGTATAAATATTGCATACTTTTTTCCCCCTTAGGAAAAAAAAATTGCCTTACTCTAACATAAAGGCCTAGTTTGTTGTTTATCACTTGGTAACTAAATACATTGTAGATAAGCACATTGTGGCAATAAGGAGAGTGGTCCAAAAATGTTCATAGCCTTCACAGTCATGTCTATCAAGTGTTGTGGATTCAAACATACCCATCTTTCAAGCCTCTTAATTCATGCCTTCTCTAGTCTCTGACTCTTCATGAATCTCACATCTTTACTGTTTTCAACACTCACTCAGGAGTTTAATCTCCCATTTCTTCATTGTGTTTATGTGTGTGCATGCATATACACGTGTACCACTTTTAAAAAGTTTTGATTTTATAATGCACATCATTATAACAAACTTAGTACAGATTAAAGAAATAAACTTTTGGCAAATTTTTTATTTTTATTTAAACCCCTTAAGGATCTCATGTCCAACAGTAAGCAGAGGTAAAGCTCAAGGTCAGTGAATAGATAGATGCCTTGTACTTATAAACCAGCAGGGAGAAACTTGACAGAGAAGGGAACATTGCCTACACAATCTGTATTCCCAGGTGGGACATTCGCTTCTTATGGAAGTCAACAATTGTCTGCTGATGGTCTAATTCAGTGGAAGTTTCCAAGTCCTTATTTTACTTTTCATAAACTATGACATCATCAGTAAGACTCATATAGGTTTGTCACTGAGTCTATATTCTTCCTTGAATTCAACACCCTTTAGGCACAGAGTAAATGCTCTATAAGTGCTTGTGGAATGGATCGGGAGTTGTTGGAATGTACCAACATTCTATCAATGCGGTCTGTTCAAGGTTTAGTTAGTCATTGAGGTGTTTGTTTGCATCATTATACCAGATAACCTGAGTACCTACTAGACATAATTGAGAGGAAAATTGGTTTTGCTCTTTGAAAGTACTGCTTAAACATGCATTGGTGATGTCACTGATATTTTAAGCATCTCATGCTTTACTGTCTAAACTAGCCCAGCACTGACATTGATATTTTAATACATTGTATCTGTCAGATTAGGTGACAGCGTGCTGCAGAAACCTTCTGAATCCTAGAGGTGTTTAACTGAAAAGTCTGATTTTTCACTTGTGCTTTACCTCCATTGCAGGTGAAATGGGCATTCTGCGCCACATCTTCCCACTCTGGACCCTCACTCCAAAGACAGCCACTATGCTGAAAGTTTCTGGTTTCTGTGTCAGAAAGGAAAAGAGCTTTGGTGGATGTTTCACTGGCAATTTAATGCTCTAGTCTGGAGGTGACACATGCTTCTTCTTACAAGTTATTGTCCAGGACTAGTCATGTGGTCTCACCCAGCACAAGAGGGCAGGAAGTGCCAGAAAGCCTCTGGGCTTAGGAAGCAGACAGCTGGGAATATATGATTAGCAGCATTAATGGCTATGGCACAGGGTTCAGGCTGATCTGCCACGAATTGGTAAAGCCCTCAGTACCCCAGTCTTCTTGTCTTTGAATGAGAAGCAACAGTGTTATAATTGTGACCACTTTTCAGGCTTAGCGTTGACATCACTGAAACCATAGCATTGGGTGGAGTAAGAGAAGCTGGGAATGACAGAAGCAGTTAAAGCCAAAACTAGGTCACTTGATCTTTTGGTAGGTTTAGTGTCCAAGAAAAGAAGCTGCTGTCAGGTTATAGGCAGGTAAACAAGGCCTGTATCTGGCCTTAGTCTATTAGGATCAAAAGTAAAATATACAAAATACTGCCATCTGGAGTTAATGTTTTTATATTCTGTTGCAAAATCATAGGCAATGTAACTAGTTTTTTTTTTTAATTTTTTTAATTTATTGTGTTGACATGGTTTCAAATGTCCCACTAAATACAATACCCTCAACCACCCACATTGTGTCCCCGATACCCCATGTAAAGTCTATTTCTAGTTCGATTTCATCCCCTTCACCCACTCCCCTTTCCTCCATCCTCCCTTTCTCTCTGAGATTTCCTACACTGTTATCTGTATCTACGTGTATTGTATATATAATGTGGCTAATCCCTTCATTTTCTTTGATCCTGTTCTTTCTTTCCCCTTCCCTCTGACAGCTGTCCATTTGTTCCCTGTGACCCTGCCTCTGTTTCTATTTTGTTCCTTAGTTCACTGTGTTCATTAGATTCCACATATAAGTAAAGCCATATGATATTTTTCTTTCTCTGCCTGGTTTATTTCACTTAGCATAATAATTTCCAGGTCCATCCATACCATTGCAAAGGTAAAATATTCTTCATTTTCACAGCCACATAGTATTCCATTGTGTAAATGTACCATAGCATTTTTATCCACTTACCCACTGATGGACACTTGAGTTGTTTCTAGATCTTGACTATTGTAAATATTGCTGTGATGAACATGAGGGTACATATCATCTTTTGAATTAGTATTTTGGGATTCTTAGGATATTTTCCTAAAAGTGAGATAGCTGGGTAAAAGGCAGTTTTATTCTTAAATATTTGAGAAAATACCATACTGTTTTTCACAGTGGCTGCACCAGTCTGCATTCCCACCAGCAGTGCAGGAGGGTTCCCTTTTCTCCACATCCTCACCAGCACTTGTTCTGTGTTGTTTTGCTGATGAGCGCCATTCTGACTGGTGTGAGGTGATATCTCATTGTGGTTTTAATTTGCATTTCTCTAATGATTAGTGATGTTGAGTATTTTTTCATATGCCTATTGGCCATCTGTATGTCCTTTTCGGAGAAATTTCTTTTCATTTCTTTTTTTTTATTTAATTTTATTTCTTTTTATTTATTCATTTTAGAGGGGAGATGAGAGAGAGAGAGAGAGAGAGAGAGAGAGAGAGAGAGAAAGTTAAAGGGGGGGAGGAGCTAGAAGCATCAACTCCCATATGTGCCTTGACCAGACCAGTGCAGGGTTTTGAACTGGCGACCTCAGTGTTCCCAGGTTGATGCTTTATCCACTGCGCCACCACAGGTCAGGCCCTTTTCATTTCTTTTGTCCATTTTTTGATCGGATTATTTGTCTTCCTGGTGTTGAGTTATATAAGTTCTTTATAAATTTTGGTTATTAACCCCTTATCAGACGTGCTGTCGAATATGTTCTCCCATTGTGTGGTTTGTCTTTTTATTCTGTTTTTATCGTCTTTAGCTGTGCAAAAACTTTTTCGTTTGATATAGTCCCATTTGTTTATCTTGCCTTTTGTTTCATTTGCCTGTGGAGATAAATTGGCAAGTATATTGCTGCTGCAAATGTCAGAGAGCTTGCTGCCTATGTTTTCTTCTAAGATGCTTATGGTTTCACGGCTTACGTTTAAGTCTTTTATCCATTTTGAGTTTGTTTTTGTGAATGGTGTAAGTTATTAGTCTAGTTTTATTTTTTCACATGTACCTGTCCAATTTTCCCAACACCATTTGTTAAAGAGGCTGTCTTTACTTTATTGTATACTCTTGCCTCCTTTGTCAAATATCAATTGACCATAAAGGCATGGGTTTATTTCTGGGCTCTCTGTTCTGCTCCATTGATCTATATGCCTGTTCTTATGCCAGTACCAAGCTGTTTTGTTTTGTTTTTTTTCTTTTTTACAAGGACAGAGAGAGAGTCAGAGAGAGGGACAGACAGGGACAGACAGACAGGAACGGAGAGAGATGAGAAACATCAATCATCAGTTTTTCGTTGCCATTGCGACACCTTAGTTGTTCATTGATTGCCTTCTCACATGTGCCTTGACCAGATTGCCTTCAGCAGACTGAGCAATCCCTTGCTGGAGTCAGAGACCCTGGGTCCAAGCTGGTGAGCTTTTTGCTCAAGCCAGATGGGCCCACGCTCAAGCTGGCGATCTCAGGGTCTCGAACCCGGCTCTTCCACATCTCAGTCTGTTGCTCCATCCACTGCACCACTGCCTGGTCAGGCGGTACCAAGCTCTTTTGAGTACTATGGCCTTGTAGTATAGCTTGATATCAAGAAATGTGATACGTCCCACTTTATTCTTCTTTTTCAAGATTGCTGAGGCTATTTGTGTTCTTTTTTGGTTCCATATAAATTTAATATTTATTCTAGCTCCCTAGAATAAATACTTCATCATAGTGAAATATGCCATTGGTATTTTAATAGGAATTGCATTGAATCTACAGAATGCTTTGGCTAGTATGGACATTTTAATGATGATAATATTTCCTATCCATGAGCATGTTGTATGCTTCTACTTGTTTGTATCTTCCTTGATTTCTTTTTTTTCAATATTTTATAATTTTATGAGTACAAGTCTTTCACCTCCTTTATTAATTTTTTCCTAGGTACTTAATTTTTTGTTGTCGCAATAGTAAAGGGGATTGCATCCTTAATTTCTCTGACAGTTTTTGTTGGTGTATACAAATGCCACTGATTTCTGAATATTAATTTTATATCCTGCCAGCTTGCCAAATTCATTTATCAGGTATAGTAGTTTTAACAGAGACTTTTGGGTTTTTTATGTACAGTATCATGTCCTCAGAAAACATGACAGTTTTACTTCTTTTCCTATTTAGATGCCTATTACTTCTTCTTGTCTGATGACTTCCAGAACTATCTTGAATAAAGGTGGTGAAAGGGGGCACTCCTGTCTTGTTCCTGATCTTAAGAGAATTGATTTTAATTATTGCCCATTGAGTATAATGTTGGCTGTCAGTTTGTCATACATGGCCTTTATTATGTTGAGCTATGTTCCCTGAATTTGCACTTTGCTGTAAGTTTTGATTATAAATGGGTGCTGGATTTTATAAAATGCTTTTTCTGCATCTATTGATATGATCAGGTAATTTTTATTCTTTATTTTGTTTATATAACAAATCATGTTTATTGATTTGCAAATATTGTACCAGCCTTGTCTCCCTCAAATAAATCCACTTGAGCATGATGTATGATCTTTTTAATATATTGCTATATCTGGTTTGCTAATATTTTGTTGAGAATTTTAGTGTCTATATTCATAAGGGATATTGGCCTATCGTTTTCTTTCCTTGTAGTATCTTTACCTGGTTTTGGAATTAGGATAATGCTTGTCTCATAAAATGAGCTTGGAAGTCTTCCCTCCCTTCGTACCTGCCTCCAACAAGAGTTGCTGGGTTCTGGCTCCGATGCTCTCTACAGCTGGTCACTGAATGTGTCAGTTCTGGGTCTCCCTGAAGGGAATTGAGTGCAGATCAGTGCAGAGCACTGCCCTTGACTGGCACTCAGTAACCTTCTTGGAACTACAAGCAAACCAGAGGTTGTGGCTATTTCCGCAAGACCCAAGTGCACATGGAAATACCAAGCCGCACACCTAGCCTGGTTTTTACCCACACTTAACCTGGGGGCAAATCAGCAAAAGGTCCAAGCTTCTCTGAGATTGCCTCCTGCTGCCTCTGTCTGCTGTCTTCTTGTTGGGCTCAGCCACTGAAATAAAAACTGCTGGTAGTCTTGAGCCTAAAGCTACTAAGAGATTAGGAAGAGTGGTAACTATGGCTTCTGCCCTTCGGCCCCAGGTGTCAGTCTGTCCTGACTTTTTTCACAGACTTCAGTAGGATGTGGCCTCTGACACTCAGAGATGTGGTTGGACTGCAGTTTGGACGGTTTGTACTGTGTCTACCATGAGACGAAAATACCAGTCATAGACTTGGAAGTGTGCAAGTGTGTGGGGGGGATCTGGTCTCAATGCCTGAGAACTTAGTCACTGACACGACTAAGGAAAGCCTGCTTCCTGGCTTCTCAGAATGGCTCAGTCTCCAAAAGGTAGGGCAAGAGGGGTTCCAGAGAGTGGGCAATTGCTTTCTGCCTGGCTGATACCCCACAGAGAGTACTGCTTTATCCAAGAATAATGGCAACTGCAGTATTGGAGAATGACTCAACACAAGGGTTCCAGGGGCCATTCCCCAGTGTTTTTCCCTGGGTCACCAGCTTCACACTCTCCTCACACAACTCTAGTCCTTACATCCCTCCTTCCACTGGAGCCCCAGGTAAGTGGCTGTGAATGAGATTATCTGTGCTGGCCTTTTAAGACAGAACTTGTGTCCTGGAGAGCTCCTGTCTCTTTCTCACAGACAGAAATCTCAGCTCTTTTCACTGCCAATTGCTATGTGGGTATCTCTTTTAGGCTCTGGAGCTCTAGGCTGGGGCATGTGGCCTGGGGCTGAGGACCCACACCTCTCAGGATGATCCTCCCCAAAGTGAGAGTTCCTTGGGACCCTCAGCCACCGCTTGCTCCTGGCATTGGGGCAGCCCTTTCCATGTCTTCATCCTCCTACCAGTCTCGGTGTAGCTTCTTCTGTGATCCTTGATTATAGACTCCTCTTCGTTAGTTTGAACTGAGGTTTTCAGGATGATTGTCATTTTTTTAAGTTTTATTTTGTGTGTGTGACAGCGACAAAGAGAGAGAGAAAAGGACAGATAGTGACAGACAGACAGGAATGAGAGAGATGCGGAGCATCAATTCTTTCTTGCTGCTCCTTAGTCTCCTTAGTTGTTCATTGATTGCTTTCTCATATATGCCTTGACCAGGGGGCTGCAGCAGAGTGAGTGGACCCCTTGCTCAAGCCAGCAACCTTGGGCTTCAAGCCAGTAACCTTTGGGCTCAAGCCAGTGACCATAGGGTCATGTCTATGATTTCATGCTCAAGACAGAGACCCATCACTCAAGCTGGTGAGCCTGTGCTCAAGCCGGATGAGCCCACGCTTAAGCTGGCAACCTTGGGGTTTCAAACCTGGGTTCTCGGCATCCCAGTTCGTCGTTCTCTCCACTGCGCCACCGCCTGGTCAGGCCAGGATGATTGTTCTTAAATTTAGTTGTAATCCAATTTGGTCCTGGGAGATGGCAGTTGAAACGTAGGCCTACTTTGTCGCCTTGTTGGAATCTTACTAGTTATTTTTTTTAAAAAAAATGCAGGTCAAGTGTCTCTTTTAAAGAAAGACTTTAAATAGTTATTTTGATTCACAGAAAATATATTAATATTTACAGAGAGAGGGAAATAGATTTTGAATTTAGATATTTTTGAAACATCCATATTTGTACACAAATGTGAAATGTTGCTATGAAAGTTTCCCATAGGTTTGTTTCTTCATAAGTCATACATCTCTTATCCCAGGATGCTTCTTGTCAATAAAAACTGTAGTGCATCACTTAACCTAAGCAGCTAAATTAATTGTGTCATAGCCAAATCGATTGCTGGCACACTGGTGATTTAATAGTTCTACCATGTGAAAATCTGTTTTTTTCTTTGTGTTCAGTTGATCCTATAGTGCTAATTGCAAGTGATTTTTGGCAGTTGTCAAGTATATTTGATTTGGATAAATCATTCCTTTCATTATGTCAAACCAAGTTTTTTTATACCTTATATCTTTTCTGATGATTGCCTTAAAATCAGATCTCTGGGTATTACTTAGTATACATTCTAATATATACTCATACCAAAAACATACTATATTGAATTGAATGCATTGGTCTGTTGCTTTGCCAGTTCTTCCATCATATTTATAAGTGTTTGAACTTTTCTCCAAGGAGATGCTGAACTTTGTGAGTTCAATCCCGGTGCCATTGGAAGCTAAATAATTCCTCAGCACACAATGGAAGCTCAAGTCATGTTGTTCAATGTATTTCTAGTTGCAAAGTAACAGGGACTTTGGCTAATTTTAACAGAAAAATAATTTGGTGCAAGGATATTGGCTGACTCATAGAAATTAAAGAAGAGCTGGAAAAGAAGGATTGGAAAAGGGCAGGATTGAGGTAGATTTGGGGGTCCATGTAGCAGAAACAAGTTAAATGTCTTTGCAGGGCCCATTGCTAGAGAGAATGATATTCAAACATTTTTTTTTCTTTTAGCAAGATGTGAAGTTCTGCAAGAGTTCATCTGATTATCCATCCTAAAGTCAAACCTCAGGTTTTGGGGAAAGGGAGGCACCTTGATTTATAGCTCTACAGGGATTAAACAATGAGGAAGAAGTAGAAGTGAGATCCCCAAAAGAAATTAGAATAGTCAATATTTGAAAAAGGGGATGAGAACAAAAAAGATAAATGTCTGCTTTAAGAAGTAAAAGGCTTGAAGATAAATGGTTTAATTTGAGTGTTTGTGTAATCGAAGTAACAGGTCTACCTGCATTCTTTCAGTAATGTAGACTGCACTGGGGGATATTAGCAGGCTCTGTCCTGGCCTAATTATTAGCCAGATTTGACTTTCCAATTAGTAAAGATTTCTATTGGTCTGGAATTTGATTTTGCTTCCACACTCCTGATATATTTGTACTAGTGGAAGTACTATCTAGAAAGCTAAAAAGTTCCTCAGTTAAAAATGAACACTTTTCATTAATACTTATAGATTAAACTCATATTTTATGAGCAGATGTAAACATCATAACTTGGTCTTGAATGTGAAAAATTAATAGCAATTTATCAACATTAAGGCAAGCTTGAGGCAGGTTTTAAATGCTGGAATTAGAATTTGCTGATTCACATTGTTTTGTTTTGTTAATTGACCCTTCAGACAACAGGTCCATTTAAAGGACTGTTTTGTAAGGATGTGGCTCCATCAGGGTCTCCATTGTTTCTTGGGAACCACAGCTATATTGACCCTGAGACAAAGGAGTAGAGAGATCTTTTCCAGCAAAGGCCCCAGTGGCTGGTCTCGGGGAGGCTGGTCCTTGCTCTGATAGAGAGCTTTAGTTTCAAGGTTGATTGTCATGAGCTTTTGGGTCAGCATATGGGCTGCTGCTTCCCATCTGCACACATGACATGGTAGCATTATTATATTTCATATGATTTTTAGCATGTGCCAATCACATTTTCCTCTAAAGTTTTGTCTGTTGAGTGTGTGTGTGTGTGTGTGTGTGTGTGTGTGTGTGTGTGTGTGTATTTGATCAGCAAGAGTTAATTTCCCTTTGTCAGGAAGAATCTTTTGCAGGAAGTACTGTCAGCTTCATGGGCCTGTGACCTGTGCAGTTGCATAGGCCCCTGTGCTCAGGGAGATTCCACACTATGCTTAATTCTCTGCTGTTGCCATCTTGAAATTCTGAGTAATTTTTGAACAAGAAGCCTTGCATTACCCCTTTTTACTGGACCCCATCATTCTGTTGTCAATCCTGTCAGACAAATATCAACAAAAATAAGGGCACTCTTCCACCATACTGTCTTTTCAAGTTTGAACTTTTCTGCCCAAGTCCTCTTTTTACGTTTCCTCACATTCAGAGATTTTCTCTCTTGCTGCCATCACTAAGGCGAGTCTCTTGAGTTTCTCTAGGTTTCTAGAATCCTTGATGTATGTGGGGAATAATTCTTTCTTTTTTTTATTTGAATGTCTTGGGGTGATACCAGTTAATAAAATTATATAAGTTTCAGGTGTACCATTCAATAATATATTGTTTACACTTTGTACTGCACATTTTCCACTCCAAGTCCATTCTCCTTCCATCACCATTTATCCCCCTTTACTCTTTTCTACCTTCCCTACATCCGTTCCCCTCCTGTGATAACCACACTGTTGTCTGTGACCAAGACTTTCATTTTCTTTGCTTAATCCCTTCACTTTTTCCCCCTAGACCCCAATCACCTTCCCTCTGACAGCTGTCAGTCTGTTCTCTGCATGTGTGAGTCTGTTTCTATTTTGCTTGTTAGTTTATTTTGTTCATTAGATTCTACATGTGAGTGAAATCATGTAGCATTTGTCTTTCTCAGACTGGTTTATTTTATTTAGCATAGTAATCTCCAGGTCCATCCATACCGTCAACAAAATGAAAAGACAGCCCACTGAATAAGAGAATAGTCAGCAATACATCGAATGAGGCAGTGGTTCTCAAACTTTTTGAAGTTGGGGCGCATTTAAAATCCTACAAATTGTAGGCGCACTATATACAAATTTCTGAGAAATATGTTATAATAATTAAGTCAAATATTAAAGAAAAATATATAAAGTCCAAGCGTGCTTTTATGGTAATTAAACAAAATAAACGTGACAAAATTAAATTTGTTCTGACATTAAAAAGCATTTTTATGTTACATTTTTTGAGTTATGCTTTTTAGAATTTGTAAAAAGGAGGGGTTAAAAATAAAAAAAAAACACAACAAAAAAGCTATCTTTATATATATAGATACATTCTTAGTAATATTTAGTAAATTTGGCAGGTCCCAGCGTGAATGTGTTTTTTCATTCTTGTGTTTATGAGAAACAGGAACCTGATGTGTCTTAGTGATTTCTTTAATGTTTGGGCATAAATCTGAAAGGCAAACTCTCATTTCCTCATCAATACATTGAAGAATTTCTCTTTTTTAGTCTTAATTGTGTTGAGTGCAGAAAACCCCCACCATACACATCATCTTAACTTCACACCAAACAAAGGATAGAGAAACTTGTGTCCAGTCTTTCTGGGGAACACGGGGGGTAGTGTAAACAATCCAGCACCACAACTCAACAGCCTTTTGCAACCTAATCAGTCAAGTGAGGTGGGGGTTGAGCAGACTGTCAGCTTACAGCCAATTCTCCACACCTCTGTCCCCCAAAAATCTAAACTCCAAAAACCCTGTTGGTTTTTTGGTCCCCAACAGGTACATATTTCTCTGGAATACCATAGGGTGCACCTGGAAATCTTTTAGGGTGCGCCAGTGTACCCTGGCACACACTTTGAGAACCACTGGAATAAGGGTTTTAAATCCAATACTTATAAGAAACTTATAAAACTTAACACCAAAACCCTCCAAACAATCCAATTAAGAAATGGGCTAAGGCCTGACCAGGCAGTGTTGCAGTGGATAGAGTGTCGGACTAGGATGTGGAAGACCCAGGTTTGAGACCCCGAGCTCGCCTGCTTGAGTGCGGGCCCATCTGGCTTGAGCAAAAAGCTCACCAACTTGGACCCAAGGTCGATGGCTCCAGCAAGCGGTTGCTCAGTCTGCTGAAGGCCCATGGTCAAGGCACATGTGAGAAAGCAATCAATGAACAACTAAGGTGTTGCCATGGCAACAAAAAACTAATGATTGATGCTTCTCACCTCTCTTCGTTCCTGTCTGTCTGTCCCTATCTATCCCTCTCTCTGACTCTCTCTGTCCCTGTACAAAAAAAAAAAAAAAAAAAAGAAATGGGCTAAGGATTGGTATAGACACTTCTCCAAAGAGGACATACAGATGACCAATAGACATGTGCAAAGATGCTCAATGTCACTAATCATCAGAGAAATGCAAATTAAAAGGTAAGGTTTCAAAAAAAAAAGGTAAGGTTTCATTGTTGTGATTTTTGTTTTTGGGACTGTTGTTGATGCTATAGGAAAGATACAGGAAAATAGAAAGATTGAAGCAAAATGAAGAGTAAAAAAACAAAATGGTAGTAAACTACCCAAACATTAAAGCAATCATCTAAGCAGAATGATATTAAAACCCAGCCACAGATTTTCCTGGCTGATGCAGTGTTTTTAGGGCATGTACATCCTGTTTCTTTTTATCACAGGGCAGTTAGACAATGCTTCTCTGAGTCTCAGCCATAGGCGTAATGTCAAAAGCACTGTGGTAAAGGCTTCGGGATCTTGTGTAGACAGATCTGTCATTACACTTAGGTTTTTCCACCAAGGCTTAGTAAAGTAACTTGTCTATATCTTCTTATCTGAGAAACGGGTTTTTATGCAGTCATGTGGGATAACACAAGTAGCATATTAAACACAGTGCTGTGCATGTGGTGAGCTCCCAGTGAGTGGTAGCTTGGCGTTTATTTTTATTTTGCTTGTCCTTTCCTTCCAGTCCTTTTTTTATTAAAGAATTAGATCTTTGCTCCCCTCCCCCTTAGCCGTGGGCCCTTTGGCTCTACTCCCTGGGCAGGCCTGCTGCTCTGGGACTTGGAAAAGCAGCTGCTTTTACTGTTGTCTCCTTGCCCTTCTACTGGCCTTCTTTGCCCTGAGTGCTCCAGCCCTAGCTATCGAGAATCTGGTGATATTTGGTGTAAAGCTCTCTGATGTCCCACTCAGAGTCTGACATACTCAAATGAGGGAACTGAGGAGAGTTCAAAGAAGGTGCATTTTGTAGAAATGCAAACAGCATGAGAGGTGCTAGCAAAGGGTAGTGAAGTAATGGTAAGTTGGACAGTAGGGACCTGACACTAACCACTGGCCTGAAGGGATGTGGGGCAAGGTGTGGGAGCAGTACAATGACTGCTCTGCAGGTGTAATGGCCCAAAGCCTAAGGTCCTAGGATAAATACCTGAAACTCATCCTTCTGCCCTCCAGTCCCTGCCATTGCCTTCCAACAGGAAGCTGGAAGACAAGAGAGGACATTGAGGTGGTCCATCCACAGTCAGCCTCTAGGGCAATGAGTGAACAGACAGAGAAGGATGGAGGCTGGATGTGCAGGGGCAAGCGGAAAACATCCCCACCTACAAACCGCTCTCCTCTGCCTTTCCACCATCCTAGAAAATAAAGAAGCATATAAACCCAACCTTTTATAACTACAAATGCCTTTGAAAGTAGAATAAGTGAAGAAGAGAGTCACACCGGAAAGTGCACTTTGCTTCAGAGGCAAAACAAATAAGATTCTTCCTGTATGGTCTTCAACCCTTCACTTCTCTGAATGATCTTTCTACTCAAGACAGTGTTGGATGAATGGCTCTACATTGTTAGTCCAAGAGATCATGTGTTTCTTCTAGCTGGAGTATTTTACCATTCCCTCTCTGCTGACACATGTCTAGACCCAGCTCAAAATCTCAGTACTCACAGGAAACCTTTGATTCATTGCACCTTGTTTCATTTATCACTTTTTTCTCCCTGCTCTCCAGTACTTAAATACTGTATTTATTCATAATAGTTAAACACAGGTTATGTGTATGAACATATTCTTATATTTAGTCAGCTGCTTCATTGAAAAGTTAGTTGCCTTTTTTTTTATTAACTTTAATGGGGTGACACCAATAAATCAGGGTACATATGTACAATGAAAACATCTCCAGATTATCTTATCATTCAATTGTGCTGCATACCCATTACCCAAAGTCAAATTGTCCTCTGTCACCTTCTATCTGGTTTTCCCTGTACCCCTCCCCTTCTCCCAATTTAAGTGTAAATATTTTATTGATTCTAGTAGTGATGCTGGAGATTATGACTTTTCTCAAGCTGCTAACACCCCTCTAATTCTTGGCTTCTATCTACTCCAGGATGTTTCTTCATCTATCTATTTAGCCATTCATCCATCCACTCATTATTCAAATATTTATATATATATCAGGAAGCTACTGTGTGCTTGATGCTATGGTTACACATACCTATAAAGAAAATGCACATATATCTTCCATCCAGAATATTTGGAAGAAGTTGTAAATAAGTTAAGCCTTGATACTGATTTCCTGATCTCTTTTATGACCCATGAAAGTTTTGAGTTTCTACTTTAGCCCCCACCTTTAATTTATATTTATACAAGCAGTTTTGGGAAGCTCCTCCTTTCTGTAAGAATCCTTCCCCATTCAGGCCCTATGCTGTTCCCCTCTCCGCTGTGAGTTGAGTTTTCCTAGGAACTGATAAAGAAGCTTCTTAGAGCAAGTATGTTAGATGGGTGGGGACACGTCTCTGGTATGGATAGAGCAAGAGGAACTTTTTCCAGCATTACCACATGAAACTTAACTTGTTTTTCTAGGGCCACTGTTCTCAAATGTTTTAATTTTAGGAACTATTTAAACTCTTAAAAATTATTAAATATACTGAATAGTTTTATTTATGTAGGCTATATAAAATCTACTGTATTAGGAACTAAAATAAAAAAGTAACATATTTATTAATTCATTAAAATAACAAGCCTATTACATGCAACATAAAAAACCAATTTAAAATAAAATAATTATTTTCTAAAATAAATGTAATGTGAGGAATGGTATTATTTTACTTTTGAGGAAATTTTTAATATCAGACTTTATAGAAAGTTCTTTCTTATATTGGTTTCTGCATTCAGTCTAAGTATGTTGATTGATTGAATTATATGCTAAAAATCAGGCCTCACATAGATATGCAGTTGGTAAAAAGAAGTATTTTAATAAACTTTTCCAGGTAATTGTGGATATGCTTCTTTGCTATTATACCAAATTTCAGTCAATAGTAAAGTCCTCAAAGATTAGTTGCAAGGTGGTATCTGAAACCATATTTATCTATAAATTGTAGGAAGCTATTAGTTCATGATAAAAGTTTTACAAAATTCTAATTTTCATTTTCAATCTGAAGTTTAGTCATTGGCAACAAATATACTGGTTATTTTTCTGGAAGTGCTGTGCTCACTTGATTTAGTTTCGGAAGAATATCTGCTAGATACCCAGGTCTGAATAATCACAGTTTGCCAGTTGTTCTTTTAAGAAACAATGTTATTCCATGAAAAAAGTGACTCATTTACTAGCAACTTGAACAATCACACACATTTCCCCCCTGGAGACAACTCCAAACTTTGGTATGCAGCACAAGGGCTGTATGCATATTTCCCATTTTGCTATGCAGAATATTAAAACGATGTGCTGTACAAAAAAAGTTGTGACTTAATAAAATAAATAATGCTTACAGCTTCATCATTGACATTCTTAAGGGTTTTTGTTTGTTTTTACCTTTTGTGAGTAGTGATGAAAGATATGAAAGCTACTAGAATTGTGTCCTTGCCTCGGTTTGGGCTAAGGCGTTGATGGTTTTATCTGCCATTGCTTTGGGACAATCAGCATAAATATCAACTAAGCAAAAAAGTAAATGATGTATCAATGTGATTGTGAAAATAGTTTGGACTTTGAGGACCCCTTGAAAGTGTCTCAGTTGTTTCCTAGGACCTGTGGACTACAGTTGTTCTAAGAAAACAATTTCATCAATGTTAATGGGGTAGGAAAATTTTTATTGGATCTGGAAAACTAACCACTTTGTATAACAAGTCTTCATGGTAAAAAAATGCACTCTGAATCTCAACACCTAGCTTATTAAGAAACTTTGATAATTCTCTCCATTTATAAGTTGGGGATGGCCTATATGTCAATACTTTGCATAGTGCACCTGTTTCCTAATTCACATGATGTTTAGCTTCTTGAAAGAAAGTAATTAAAAAACACTTAAAACTAATTTTCTCTCAAGAATTAAAGAAAAAGAGACACATTTTAGTGAGTTAGACAAAAATCAAGTTATGTCTTTTTGCTATAATGGACTAATATTCTCAGTAAAACATTCCTAGGCAAAGTGAATATAGTAAAAGTATTTATTTGCAAAATAAACATTAGTAAAAATCACTAAAATTGTTAAATCAAAATCCCCTGGACATTAACCTTGTTAATTCTATTCTCCATATTCTTTTTAATAGAAATTCTTGTAAACCAAGTTTATCTTGTTTTTAACGATGGTCCAGATTTAGCATATTTTTCAATTTTGGCTGTGTTGTGTGATTGAGCTTTTCTGTTCTTCTCCAATATTTAATGAACATTTGCTAGATGTATGTCACTTTTTATTTAGAGATAGTATATGTGATGATGACATCCATGCAAATAGAGTTTACAGTGTAATTTACAGCTGGACTAACATTGTATTTGAGCCAACCAATGAATCTCATGTTCTAAGCTGATATTTGCTCAGGTGCAAAGCAAAGTTAACTGAAAAATACAAAAACTTTTATTGTATACTTCAGTTTATTTTACTTTTATTGGAGATAAGGAAAACATTTTATTTAAGTTTCATAAAAATACATCTTATAAGTCTGTATATTCTTTATAGATCTTAGAGAAAATAGTACTAAATAGATATTTCATAACTATTAATGAAAAAAAACATATACTTCAGACACTGACACATTTTATTCCAAATTGTTATATATTTTATATATATAGTTATTGCATTTTCTCCATATAAATGTAACACTTCTTTTTCAGAAATTGATAATTTAATTAATTTATAATAAGCCAGTTTTATATTTTAGGACTGAGTATGTTTGTAGTATATGTTTCTATATAAATGTGTATTTTGCAATAACACATACAAAGACATATATTAACAAGTGAGAAGAGTGGCCCATGTCAAGGTAGGGGAGAGGAATGGGAGGGAAACAAGTAAAAGCCCTGTATAGACTATTGAGAATATGCCATGAACTCAGGAATATGGTCAGCTCACCACCAGCATTTGAAAGCCAAAGAAATTTGATATGTTTAATAATTATATATCATATTTAGAAAGATATAGGATTACATCTATCTCTAACCAGTCCTGTATTGTTCTGACTGACTTTATGAAGGGGAAGAATGCAGAAACAACAGAAAATCCTATTGTCTCTCCCTTTTTTCCTACCTACATTGTCTTTTTAAAAAGTTTTATAAGTTTTCAAATATTTGTAAAAGGAAGGTATAATAAACCCATATAAGCTTGTCACCACTGAGATTCAATAACTGAACATTTTGTCAAAAGTTTTATTTTTCCTTTTTTCCTTTCTATATCTTAATGTGATTCTCAATTTATCATTTTATTCCTAAATCCTTCAGTATGCATCTCTAAAAATAATATTTTTCTTTTTCAATGTGCTTGGTAAGCGCCATTTGAATTAAATGGGGAGTGCCTTTTACTGGTTCCTCCTTGGGGTACTAACTGAGGTTTTCCAGGAATGCTTTTCCTTAAAAGCAAAACACACCCATGCTTGAAATACAAACATGTTCAATGTCACCTCAGAATACCTGAATAGACAGTACACATGGCATTAATTAGGTGGATGGGGACAGAGTCTTGACAGGCATGCTTTAAGGAGGAACGTATGGTATTGAATTATCCCACAGCACTCTGGGTACATGTCTCCACACTCCTCTTTGTCTTAGTTTTTTAAACTACTTTTAAATTATTATTTATTTTGACAAACAAAAATTGTATGTATTTAAAGTATATAGTGAGGAAATTTTGATACATATGTATATATGTATACACATACATACATTGTAAATGATTAACACAGTTCAACAAATTAACACATTCATTATATTCCATAATTACCTTTTGTGTGTGTGTGTGTGTGTGTGTGTGTGTGTGTGTGTGGTGAAAAAACTTAAGATGTATTCTCTTAGCAAATTTTATGTATAATATTCAATATGTTATTATTAACTGTAGTCACCATGCTTTACTTATGTCTCCAGAAATTAATTCATTTTACAACTGAACTCTTGTACTCCATAATCTGTATCTTTTCTTTTCTTAAACCCCTCTGGCTTCTGCTAACCACTATTTTACTCTCTGTTATTATGTTTAACTTCTTTTTTAGATTCCACATGTAAGTGATATCACACAGTATTTGTCTTTCTGTGGCTGGCTTATTTCACTTAGTATAATGTCCTCCAGGTTCACTTGTATTGTCACAAATGGCAGCCTGCCACTGCCTACTGCAGCGGTGGAGAAAGCATGACGTCACTCCAGAGGTGCCAGCCTGAGCAGATCAGTGGCTCCACTTCATTTTGCTGTGCTGGTATCACACACACTGTCCTTCTCAGGGAAAAGACCTGGGACTAGGGACTCTTACAATACCATCCTCATGCTCTAAACCAACTCACCATACAGTCTGGACTTCCTTCTATCGAGAAGTAATTTTACTTCTAGAGCCTTCTTGGCCTTCTTTACCACTAAAGTTTGGTTAGAGAAGTTCTACTTCAGGTTGCCTGAACTCCTTGTCTTGGGCAGTTGTTGGGTAAGCAGTTTCCTTCTAAATGCTCTGTGCTCTAAACTGGAATTAAGTTCTCCTTCCATATTGAGCAAGCATCTCTGCCTAGCAGCCTGATCAGGTTGGACAATACTTTGTTAAATTCTAATCCCGGGAAGCTAGCTGACTGCTGCCCTTCCTTTGCTTTAGGTCAGTGATGGGCAATCTTTTGAGCTTGGTGTGTCAAAATTCGCCAAAAAGCCGAGCATAACTTGGGTAGTGTGTCACTTCGAGAAAAACGGCCTAACCAGAAATCCCAGAACTAGACGCTCTGTGCCGGAGTTCTGTTGTTTTGGCCTACAGACCTCTGGCACAGATTGTCTACACTACAGCAAATGTTTTATCCTCGGCTACTGCCCCTGGCCATGCTGGAGCTGAGGATGAAACGTCCTTCTCGGCATGCGGCCCCATATTTCTCTGGTATACGGCCGCATGCGGCCACGTGTCATGGAAAATGGCTACGCATGTCGGTGTTGACACGCATGTCATAGGTTCGCCATCACGGCTTTAGGTGTTCCATTGCAGAGCCAAGAAGTTGAATTTCTTTGCATTAAAATGGGTATGAGAACACAGATGCACAAAAACAAATAAATAAAATAATCCATTGCACTTCCAGAACATATAACTTAATTAATAATACACTGAGAAGTAGATGTATTTCATTTCAGTAACTACACATATGGGTGTGTGTTGCCTAGGTAGTGAACTATTCAGGATTGATTGGGGCCACCTCCTATTTCTTTTTAATCCCTCTGGGGCAGCTCAGAGTTGAACCTTTATAAACCAGTGACTGACCGCCTCTGGTGGAGAGGTTGTCACTTCTGAAAGCCAAAGTAACTCTTTTGTGACTCAGATGCAATTTTGTTACTTTCGACAAAGAGCTCACTACAAAGTTCTGAAAGACTCATGGCTTAATCTCTGTGAAAGAGGTTGCTAAGCAACTGAGAAGCTGGATGTTCAGACCTTTGCACACCTTTTGTCCATGTGTGCCCTTGTAGCCAGCATGGCTTCTCCTGTCATCTCCTAAATCCACATCTCAGGATCTCTTCCTGTTTCAGAAGCCAGACTGAAATCTTCACTTCCCCACTGGACAAGTCTGTCTTTGCTGTATGTCCTTGAAGTTAATATATATCATCTAAATATATTGCCAATTTCTGGTTCCTAGCTTCCTAAACTTTTCAATGGAAATAGAGTGTATAATTTATTTTCCTCAGCTTTCTACAAACTGGGGGTACATTGAGATAATGAGAACAGAACCAACAGCATTTCTCTGCCTCTGTCTTCACTAGAATTGCTGCAAATTACACCTATTAAGAACTCTCAGCTGGCTCATGAGGTCTCCAGAGGGCATTGTCTCTTTGTTGGGAGCAGCGTCCTTTGTGGCCTTTTTTTCTTCAGCCATTTTCACTTTTCTTGCTCTAGGTGTTGGATTTGCAGGTCCCCCAAGCGCTAGGTGACCAGATTTTAAAATCGGTAAAGTGGAACACCATTGAAGGGGGCAAGGGGGCGTTCTTGATTAAAAATTTGGTCAATATAGAGCAAAAAATATTTTTCATAGAATGTAAAAATAGTATAATAATATATATTTTAAAACGGAACTTTTTTAAAATGCCGCGTGACGCAGGACAAATTGTTAAAAATTGGGACTGTCCCGCCAAAAGCGGGATGTCTGGTCACCTTACCAAGGGTCCTTTGATCCGTTGCAGGGTTAAAGTACCAAACTTGGTCATAGGATGCTTTCTGCAACCTGTTCTTAGCAGATAGGAACCTATTGAAATTATACACTTTGGTCTCAGATTTGTGGGACATTCTAATTGTTATTTAGTTCTGGAATAGTGCCACATCTACTGAAGTATTATTTAATAACCGTACCATGGTATAAAAGGAACTGCATATTTTACTTCTGTCTGCTGGGGAGTATGAGTTCCCAGAAGCATTTCCCATATCCACTGCTCAGTTCTTTGCCTCCCTCAGATCTTTGCCTCCCTCACTGCCCGGAGCTTCTCTTCACCACTTGCTCCCGTTACTAGACCCTATTGCCTTTCCTTCTTCTTTCCCCTCCCTTTTATTTTTTATTATTTTTTGTTTTGTTTTGTAACTCACTATAAGATTTGGTACTTCCTTTCATTTCTGCTCCAGATCCTGCCAGACCCAGTGCATTCTCAAATCATGCAAAGTAAAATGATCTTGCTTTCTGAGGGTAAAGGGTTGGGCAAGGGAATTAATATGTCAATTATAAAATTGTCTCAGGTGGGCTGGAGGAAGGAGAATGTTTGTTGCCATGCTTGCATGCATCAGTTTTAAACTGTGGCAGAGAAGTGAGTATTAGTGGTAGAACAGCAGGTAATAGAGGTTATTATATAAGAAAGAGCCCTGGAGTTCAAACTTGCCCTCAAACCCTACCTCCACCACAAATGCTCATCAAGACCCTGGGCAAGTTATTTAACATCTTTGTTTCAGTTTCTCATCTGTAAAATGGGGTTCGGTGAGGCTGAATGAGATAATTCATGTTAAGTGTTCAATAAGTGTCAGCAGCTGTATATTATTGGTATCACCTTTTCTGTCCAGAGCCTGACAATTCTGGTCCAGCTTTGCAGAGGAGGAGGCATTGATGTGGGATCAGAGGGAAACCTGCTACACTCGAATTCTTCCCTTCTCCCTGACCATGACTAGTCTTCTGTATATTCTGTGCTTCTTCCTCAGGATGAGCTGCCTCCAAGATGCATCTGCAAAGACATGCCTGCCAGCAGGGACTCCAGACCTCCAGCAGGGCCTGAGCTACAGGAGACCCACAGCTACTTTTATCATGTTGAGACCTCTTGTTGCAAGAGGAAACACAATGGCCAGGAGTCCTGAGCCTGAGATTCTTGTTGTGGTCCACACTGATTAAGTTGCACAAATTGCTGCTTTGAGTCTCAATTTTCCAACCTATCAAATGAGGACATGGGGGCACCATTTATAAAGTCTATCTTTAAAACAATTATAATCCTGTTGTTACAGAACCATTGGATGTGGGTGCTGTTCCCCAGCTTACCTGTGGACTGTTGTTGAAGTACTCGAGGTGAGCAGAACCCTGGCGCCGGGTAGGAGTCACTCCATAAAGACTCACTCTTCCCTCTGAAGTTCCCCTACTCCCAAGCACATCATCAGAAAAATTGCTCTATGCATACATTTATGATCTATGAGTCATGGACCCAGCTGTGATAACTGAAGATAACCCAAGAAGTTTTTATTAAGTGAGAAATAAAAAGTAATTCAGTGCAAAGCACTCCTTCTCATGCTCCAACATTTCTCACCCTCTGTCCAGTTCCACTGGGCAAATAATGTGCACTGACTCCTGCCTGCTGCCCACTGGCCACACTGCCTTTGCTTTGTCATGGCTGCCTAAAGCTGGCCACTGGCAGTTTTCTCATTGTGCCAACAATTGTACCTGTGCCAGGAGTGAATAATGCACAAGAATGTTCTTTCTCTTCCAAATGGTCACAAACGACCTGTTACAGCATAATAATGTATGTGAGCTTTCCGATAATGGCCAGGAAAGGTGGTTTGAATTTTGCAATCAATACTTTGATAACTTGTGGTATTTTACTCCATTAGAACCTATTTTCCAGAAGACATCTTCATCTCCTTAAAATGAATTCTTCTCTTCTCCTTACCTAACCAAAGTCCATCCATAGCTTTCTCTGACAACTCCAGCCTACTTAGAATATGCCAAACTTTTACTACTCTTAATCTTACATGATTTTACATTGCAATTTATTCTTTCATTTGTAAGGCACTTTTCCGTAAGCTAGACTGCCAGTTCTCTGAATAGGAATAATATCATTTGCTTTCTTATATTGGGTAAGTGTTGGACAGTAAATACATATGTCCTAGCTTATATATAAAAGTTTGCATTCATAGTATTGGTGGGTGGATACGAGAACAAGATAATATACTCGTTAGTTTTCACTGTATAACCAACAATTTCAAAATATCAGTAGCTTACAACAGTAAACATTTATTTTTCTCTCGTAGCTTGTGGTTTGGCTGATTTAGGCTGGGCTTGGCTGGACCAGGCTGGACTCCAAGATTCTGACTAGAATTGGGTCTTTTTTTTACATGTCTTCTTTCTGGGGTTCCATCAATCAATATTCCTGTGGTATGTTCTTCCCCCACAAATATTGCATGACTCAGAGTATGGTACATGGCTCAGTTGGAGTCAGCGAGGCAGAGAAGTTTCTTCACCTGCTGTGGTTGAAAACACTGCAACGTTTCTTATTATGATGTCAAGGGCTGGGACCAAAAATTGATCTACTACACAGAGCTAAGTCATTGTTCTTTGACCTGGAAGAGACCCTGGAAGATTATCCACACTGATTCCTTGCCTCCTGGTATATAAACTTGCACTCCAATTCTAGTCTGAAAACAGCCAGCATCAGCATCATCTGGGAACTTATTAGAAATGCAGACTCTCAGGCCCCACCACAGACTTACTGAATCAGAATCTGTATTTTAATAAAATCTTCAAGTGATTCATACACACATTGAAACGTGAACTTGTCTAAGATAACGTTTTCATAATATGTTCCATGAAAGACTAACAGGTGTCACAAGGGGGAAAAATGCTTCCATAATTAAATAAATTTGCAGAATTTTAAGACTTCTCAACCCTTTCAAATTACTAATAGAAATCGTAAATCACTGAGCTGAGAGGTATTTTAATTTCCTAGAGCTTCCATAACACATTACCATAAACTGTTTCTTCCTTCCTTACCTTCTTCCCTTCCTCCCTCCCTCCCTCTTTCTTTCTTTCTTTCTTTCTTTCTTTCTTTCTTTCTTTCTTTCTTTCTTTCTTTCTTTCTTTCTTTCTTTCTTTCTTTCTTTCTTTCTTCCTTCCTTCCTTCCTTCCTTCCTTCCTTCCTTCCTTCCTTTCTTCTTTCTTTCAAGCAAGAGGAAGATAGATAGACTGACTCCTCTATGTGCCCTGACTGCAATCCTCCTGATAATCTTGTCTAGGGCTGATGCTTTGCCCATCAGGGGCCATGCTCGCAACCGAGCTATTGTTAGTGCCTGAGGTAGAAGGTCCACTGAACCATCCACAGTGACTGAGGCCAACATGCTTGAATCAATGGACCTATAGGTGAGGGAGGAGAAGAGGGAAGGGAGAGAGGGGAAGAGAAACAGATAGTTACTTCTTATGCGTGCCCTGACCAGGAATGAAACCCAGGAAGTCTACCTGCCAGGCTGACACTTTATCCACTTAGCAACTGTCTAGGTCCTCAAACTGAGTGTCTTAAACAACATAAGTTTATTATCTCATAATTCAAGAGGTCAGAATTCTAAAATCAAGGAGCTGACATGGTTGGTTCCTTCTGGAGGCTCTGAGAAGGAATCTGCCCACACCTGTCTCCTAGCTTCTGAGCCTTTCTTGCTGTCTTGGGTGCTCCTTGGCTTATAGCCATATCACTCCAGTCTTTGCTCTGTCACTACATGGACTTCTTCCCTGTATGTGTCTCCTCTGTGTTGTGTCTTTTTCTCTTCTTATAAAAACACCAGTCATTGAATTTAAGGCCCACCCTAATCTGATATGATCTCATTTTCACCAAAGTACTTAAGTCTACTAAGCCCCTCTTTCCAAATGAGATTACATCCTGAGATTCTGAATGGACATGACTTTTTTTCTTATGGGGGACAGTATTCAATTATGGAGGTGGGAGGATGAATAAGAAATAAAGCATTCTCTTAATATGCTTGTCAGAGAACCCTTCATAGACTTTGGTGAAGAATCTGTGCCATCCTAGACACTTGGTTGTTCATATTCCTCTGAGAATTTTTTTAAGAATAGAACTCTTCAGTTTTATTTTGTAGCCCATTCCAAAGTGAGCCCAAATTTCACCTGTAATTATTTATCAGGCATGGAAAACTTGTAGCCTGAGTCACTCAGGTAAATTTTGTTTGGCTATCTCATGAGATTGTATTGAGAAGTAGCTCCATTTTGAGATGAAGATTTGATATGATTGTGTATTTGAGATCAGTGATATTTATAAGAAGCTAAGAAAACCCCCACTCATTCCTATTTTTTCTTTGCGTGAAAAATTAAACACTAGGATTTCACCATTAACTCACCCATGAGACTGTAATGATATCTAATATGAACTAAATGAACAGGATTACAGAGGGTAAGTTTGACTGCCTATCCTCCATTATCTGAAATAGAACAAATGAAAATTTTCAAATCAGGGACCTGGGCTCAAAGAGCACAAGGATACAGTACCCGGGAACCATTGAAAGTCTTTCTGAATTGGGTACTGTCTTGGGAACGCAAGGTTTAGTCATCACCAAACATACAGGGTGGGACAAAAGTAGGTTTAACAACGGTTTAAATGGGAAATAATCAAATAATTAATAAATAATAATACAAAGATAACCTCTGTGTTTTACAAACTCACAACTGTAAATTTACTTTTGTCCCACCCTATATTTGCATTTTTAAGAAAAATTTTCTTGATATAATTGTAGATTTATATGCAGTTATAATAAAGAAGAGAATTTCTCTGTACACTTTACTCTGTTTCCCCTCAATGCAACATTTTGCAAACAAACAAACAAACAAACAAACTTTAGTATAACATCACAACTAAGGAATTGACTTTGATACACTTTTCCAACCTTATTCAGAGTTCTTCCATGTTATTTGTACTCATTTGTTTGTGTGTGCATGCATGTACATACCTGTGTGTGTATTTAGCTCTATAGAATTTTGTCACATAAATAGGTGTGTGTATCTACCACCAAAGCCAAGACATTGAACAGTCCCCATCACCATAGGAGTCCTCATATTGCTCTTTAGGGACATATATTTTGAATTTAAATTCTCTCAGCAATTGTTCCTGAATCATCTATGCTCACAGAACCCTGGAATTTATTCTGCTTGGAGTAAACAGCCTCCCCCATGAATTGGCTGGCTTGGAGCACTAGTCAGCAGTTGTGCAAGATTACAAAGTCAAAGTGGACAGCTGGGGAGGCAGACCCACACTCGTGGCCTCCTTCTCATCAGGCACTAACTGAGCTAACTGGCCAGAGATAAGGACTTTATTTCAAATAACAAATTAACAGTTTCCCATAACTTCATTAATACACAGCTGTGATCCCTTGAAATTGCATCTCTGACAAACCGGCTGCACTAAAATTTACCCCACGTAAAATGATTGTGCTAATTACTTTCTCTTTATGCTTTTATAATCAGCTGACTGGCAATAACGCTTGCAACGTAGTCATGCACTAATGAGAAAAGTCATCCAGTCTCATGCTGTAGGTCATTAGCTAAATGGCTTCTGGAATCAAAGAGCAACTTCCCCCTTTGGTACTGTTGAAGAGTTTGGTGGATTGAATGCCTTATTTTGGAGCCTCAGGTACTAATCAAATCTGGATATTGACAGGAGAGAAATTGTCAAGGCCTGGAATCTCTTCAAAGAACTCTTTATCTTTCTCTTTCCAGAAGCAGGTCTCAGAAATGTTATGGAATTGGCAGTTTCTCTTGGTTGTTCTCGATTCCATTATCCTGTGCACATGAGCCTGGCGCTAGCTTGCTAGCTTATATCCTGCCTACGTTATAATACTGATTCTCTGAAGGAATGGTACTAATAAAGTATTCCATAGCTTTTTCATGGAATGTTTTTAGACTTTACAGTAAAAATGGACTAGGCCCAGGGATGTCAGACATCCTGTAGTCATGGAATAGTGATGTACATAAATTGGTCCCCAACCTGTAAGTCTTCTAGGTTCTCCTCTGGTCATTCACATAGATGACAAATGTAGACCTAATGACCTGAACCTTGAACTAACTGCAGAATGCTTGGGAACACAAAGTATTTGTGCATGGTTTTTACATTGATACCAACGTTTCCAGACATGTAACTGCTGTGTAAATGGACAAAAGATTGCATTTGTCTTATTTTGAATTTGAGCGGTTCACTGTTTTGGGAAACTGACATTACAATGGCAGTGGTCATTTAAGTCTTGAAGTTGCTTAGCAAATTTGTGTTGGTCAGTGTAAAGCCAGTAGCCAAGGCCACCATCACAGCAGCCTGGCCAGTACAGGTTCACATTAGATTTGGACAGTCAGTAATGAAACAACGGAGCCAAGAACTGGTGAGCCATCAGCTTTAATTCTAGCTTGCACCCGGAGGGCAAGCAAAAACACACACTGGGCTCCAAAACCCACTCACTCAGTGCTCACAAAGCTACTGACTTATTCGAGTTTCCTAGAATCAAAGGTTTCTAGCTCACCAGACTTATTTACTTCTGTTCCTGTAAAGCCAGTGGCCAAGGCCACCATCACAGCCGCCTGGCCCATGCAGGTTCACATTAGATTTGGACAGTCGGTAATGAAACAACGGAGCCAATAACTGGTGAGCCATCAGTTTTAATTCTAGCTTGCACCCATAGGGCGAGCAAAAATGCACACTGGGCTCCAAAACCCACTCATTCAGTGCTCACAAAGCTACTGACTTATCCGAGTTTCCTAGAATCAAAGGTTTCTAGCTCACCAGACTTATTCACCTCTGTTCCCCATCTCCTTCTCCAGCACAAACTCTGCACAAACTGGCTTCTTCTCCCTCAGCACTCCACCATCTTGGCTGCTTCTCCTGGCCTCCACGTGGCCTTAATCTGCTTTCCTCTCTAATACTAACATCAAGAACCAAGAGAGCAAGCTCCCTGTCTGTCCCACTTTATAGTGTAGAAATCCAAACCTTTAATCCAATCTACAAACAAGGAAGTCTCTGATACAAAGTCACCCATCTAAGGCATAATGGGAGGATTCCTCATGAGATTGCACCATCCCACATGATCCAATCAGTCAAGGGTGTGAGGAAAAGTTTACTCTTAAAACTAAGCCTTGGGCTATAAGGACTCTGCCTGCTTACAGCCTGTCTCCCACACTCAATAATATAATTACGCCGATCCTAAGCATAAGGGCATAATATCACCTGGGTGATGGGCTTCCATGTGGGCAGCGCCATCTTTAACAAAGTGAGCAAATATATTTTATCTGCCCAACAGTCAGTGTTGGGAGCTGTCACTGTCCCTGTGACTGTGGGAAGGGCTTTGACTACTGCATAGAATCTTTTAGTCTAGTTCTGCATGAGCAGTGCCTCTGAAATGCATGCTCTTACTCAAAGTTCCTTTGCATTTCTTTAGTCCTAATGTTGTAAGAAAGGTGTGTAGGTAGGATATATTATCATTCAATTTTGTCTAAGGTGGTAAACTGGGTTCTCATTTAATATGAATGAAGGGCTTTAAAGGGGTAAGAACCAAAGGGATGATGTAACTAATAGTAATAATAATAATAATAGTGATAATGACTTTTTCACCAAGACCTTCTCACTTGGGTTATTCTAACAGCTGCCTGGCTAGTCCTTCAACTTCTAGTCTCACTTCTCCCCTCCCACTCAGCTGCTGAGTGCTCTTTCTGAGATGAGAGTCAGACCAACTCACCTCTCTGCTCTCTGGTACTTCATCACCTTCATCTGTTCTTAACCTGAGGTGCTCAACAAAGTAGAATTGAATTATAATGCAGTTAAGTCCCTTTGCCATCTATGTATTGTACTTCACACATATAATAGCATTTTTATGAAAAGTTGTCTATTGATTTCATCAGACTTCTAACGGGATCCATGGTGCACACCCATGCGTGCACACACACACACACACACACACACACACACACACAAGCATCTAGATCAGGTTCAATTCTTTGTATGTATAAAAACCTTTAGTGATCTGGCCCTGCCCACCTGCCTAACTTCATTTTTCATACTTCTTCTACTCCATTCACCCTGACCTCCACCACACCTTTCCCCACAGCACACACTTGAATATTTCTAGTTAGTTCTGAGGAGACCACTCTCTCCAGCCTTGTGCACACACAGCTGTAGGCTTTCTGATGCTCTCTTGATGACCATCACCTGCCTCAAGTGTTGGCCTGAGTGACAATCTTCATTCGGTAGGCTTCCTGACTCACCCCTCTCAGGACACCAAGATACACCTCCTTGGTCCAGACTGCAGTCAGACTGTAGCTAGTATTTCATAAAAATCAATTCCTGAGCCAGTTTTCCCCAGTACACATTCAGATCCTTGATGTCAGAGTTCATGTATTCTGACCCAAGTATCCTCTGTGCCCACAAAAGTGCCTGTGTGTAGTAGTTGCATAATAAAAGGTGGTCAAATGACTGTGTGCATACATTAATTCTGGTAAGATATGTGTTGGGCAAATGAGTTTGTAAAATTTGTATATTTTGAGTTTGCTCACTTTTATTGTTAAAAATGGCACTGGGCAGTACCAGGTATGTGATTTGTGAAATTACAAATTACCTTCCTGAATGGGAAAGGCCATTGTCTTGCTAATGTTTGCTGGAGGAGAGGTTTTCCTACCAGAAAGTTTTGCAGAAAGAGAAGCCATGTTTGCAGAGTGCTCACAGAGAGAATGCAGTGTTGAAGAAGAAACCAGTTTGTGCAGAGAGAATGAAGGTGTGCAGATGGGAAACAGAGCTGAGGGGCTTCTGCAAGCTCCGCTGAGACTGGTGAGGCCTTTTATCCTAGGAGGAACCAGAGAAGATTCCCCTGGTTGTGGAATTGGATAATGTATCAGGGTTTTGGGAGCTCTGAATGAATGAAGAGGGACGTGTTTTCCCTGTGTGTTTGCTCGTCGGCCCATGTGAGACTTGAATAAAGGAATGGCTCACCATTGTTTGGCTCCACTGTTTCTTTACCGTCTGTCTAAATCTAATGAGAACCTGCATGTGAATGGCCATGACAGTGGCAACTACTGGTCATACTATATGACACAGCTCCTTGAAAATAAGGTGAGACTGAAAAGGGAAAGGAGTCTGAGACTGAAGACTACAGAATATGAGAAAGCAGAAGAAAGGGCTTAGCTGTCTGGTAACAAAATCATTTTCAAACCTTAGTGGATTTCTCTCCCCTAATCCGATATTTTATTATTTCCCCTCCATCCTCAACCCCTTGGTTGAAATGTTCTCTATTTTACCAGGGGAAGGTAAGAGGGGAAATGAGAAGATAATTTGGGGGGATCCAGAGAGATGACTAAGGTCATAGAGGATATCTCTGTGTAATGTCCCACATATTTCATAATGTTTCTAAACTCATGGAGTCTGTGGGGAAGGGAAGCTTTTTATTGGCAATTGAGATAGGAGCTGGGCTTCCAATCTAGATTGATATGGGATAAAACTGAGGCAGTGAGCAAGAATGTAGACACCCAAAGGCTGAGAGGAATGGGAAGAAAAAATCCCCAGGAAATCATAGAAGCTAAAGAGAAAGTTCTCAGCCTCTATCACATTTTAGAATTGAGGTTAGAGTCAATTGTAACCCACTATGAATAGGGCAGGGAACCCTGCCTGTCATCCCAGGTATACAATAAAGACAGACTTGTAATAATGTTCTTCAAATGCATTGTCATAAGTAAAGGACTGAGATCACTTTGGCACTTGTCCCTATATTTTCTTCAAAGGTTTTTCCTGCTGTTCTCTGAGAGTAGACTATTTCCTCATTGTCCATTAGGGGAAGGATAGGTTGCTCTCACAGACATACTCAACAATGACCAGTGGCTTAAAAAAGCTTGACATTGGGTTTTCTCTCATGGAACAGTCTGGGGTCAATATGCTGGGCTGCTGAACAGCTCTGCCCCAGGATCACTCTCAGGAATCCTCGGGCTTCCTTTCATATGGTGTTTCTGACATTTTCTCCGTCAGTACTCCTCAGACTCCGAATAACAATGGATCCTTTGTGGAGCTTGTGAAATGCAGTTTCTGATTCTGTTATGGGACCTAAGATTCTGCATTTCTGGAAAGGTCTGAGAGCAGCAAGGCTGTCAGGCACTGTCCTCTTGACTTGTTTGAGCGTGGGTCTTGTGCCTTGCATTGAAGTGGCAGTCTGAAAATGGCACCTCACCCCTCTGCTCATGTTTCACCAGGAAGAAGTTAATAGTGTGGCAACACATAGGTCAGAGGAGCACTAGAAATGTAGACCTTGGCAGGCAGCCATGGTCCCTGCATCCTGTGAGTCCCAGGGGAATGGAGAGGGATGCTGGTGGAGAACTTTGTGGGTCCTGTTCCATCGTCTCTGCTGGGTCCTTCTCTGGGAGCCCGTGCTGGGGAGTCAGTACACAGAGCAGCCCACCCCCTTCTCTCAGCTGTGGGATTATAACCTGCTGGCTGCTGACTACAGGAAGAATGTCAGAGTGTTCAAGTTTGAAAGCACATCTAAATTTGTGTATGCACACTCATGTTTTTTTCCTAGAAGAATGGCCTTCTCACATGTTGACATGCTCCGTTAGACAGTAGAAAAATGAGTGAAGTTAGAGTTAGCGTGCCAGCAAAACCATATGTAAGTCTCCCTTATTTATTTGACTAATACCTGAACACTTACTACTTGAAAATCAGTGTACTTGGTGTTGAGAATGTAGCAGTGAAGGTGACTGGGATAAGAGGCAGTCCTGAGTATCATTTGAGGGTGTTTACTCAGTAAATCATCTGCTTGAGCTCAAAATCCAGCTCTACCACTTTACCTTGAACAAATTTGTTAACATCTCTGCCCGGGCTTTCTCATCTGTAGAATGCTGTAATTGTGAGATCCCCTTGGTTATTATGAGGATTCTATGAGATTATGAATTAGTCACTATTATTATGCCTGTCCTCAGGAAGTTTACACATGAACAGTTCTCATTATTTGTGTTCCTAAAGAAAAATAAAGTGAGGTCACTGCTGTAGGGATTGTGGAGACCTGGACCCAAGGAATTGTATGCTTTCTCTTAAGCAAAGAGTGGGAGCCAGGTGGATGGGGGCCTAATCTCACTCTTTACCATTAAGAGAGAAAAGCTTCCCTTAGTAGAAGTAGGCTCCATTTAACCACTGGCTTAAAAATTTTTTTTTTTTGCAGAGGTGTAAACCAGGGGTGCTCAATATGTCAATCGTGATCTACTGGTCGATTGCGAAGAAAGTGTGGGTAGATCACATGACATTAAAAAGACATTTGTCTTTTGATTGGCATACAGGGTAGCCAATCTGACGTCTGAACTTTTGACACCCTACACATGCGCGTTAAACCGCGCTAACTTGTTCAGTTACATTGCTGCGTAGTTAGCCTTCAATTTATTTAAACTAAATACAACAAAGGATATAAAAATGAGTGCCATATCTGGTCCGAGTAAGAAGCCTAAAACCTACCACTTTCATACAGAATGGGAGGGGATTTTTTTTACTATGTCATATTCCTAAGTGCATTTGCCTCATCTGTCTGTGTGCCATTGCTATTCCAAAGAAGGGAAATGTGGAGCGGCTTTTTCAGACTGTTCATAAAACCTATGACATTGACTTTTCTCCGAAAAGAGAGCTGAGAAGGAGAAAGGTGAAAGAAGAATACACAATATTAAATAGTAATAATAGTAACTTAAATAATGATAATATTGAAGAAATAAATTTATGTTTTGCATTTTTATTATAGGTAGATCATTTTGACTTGGTCATCTTATAAGTAGCTCGCAAGCTGAAAAAGTGTGGACACCCCTGGTGTAAACATTTTATCAACCTTTCACATGACCTCAATTTTGTTTTTGATGTTGGAGATTACTCTATCAACCATACAGTGAGTTTGCTAATAGCTGGTGGTCTTTTCATTTCTCTGCTATCTTCAAAGAATTTCATCTTATTTATCAGAGTGAAGTGACCTTAACTTGCAGAGGCTTTTATATCCATTCTAGCTTACGCCTTCTCTCTGCCTCACTCTCACACATTGCCACAGGTCTTAGGATTCTGGACAACACTTTCTTTTATACTAGAACCCCAGTGGTTTGGAATTCTCATTTGGACTATGGTTGCAAAGTGAAGCACAGTGTCATTACAGGTTGTTCTTACATGGAGCACTTCAAAGTCACATGTTGATTTTAAGGCTGCTTGGTAATTTTCTAATTTATTTTTTTTAACTTAGAAAATAGCAAAAGAGCCTGACCTGTGGTGGCGCAGTGGATAAAGCGTCGACCTGGGAACACTGAGGTCGCCAGTTCAAAACCCTGCACTGGTCTGGTCAAGGCACATATGGGAGTTGATGCTTCCAGCTCCTCCCCCCTTTCTCTCTCTCTCTCTCTCTCTCTCTCTCTCTCTCTCTCTCTCTGTCTCCTCTCTAAAATGAATAAAATAAAAATAATAAAAAAAAAGAAAATAGCAAAAGAACATCAAAGGTCTTTAGAAATGTGTGTACTTGTTGAACACTATCTTTTATGAATTATATACTTCTCTGACAATCTGATGGAATCCATGACCCCTTCCTCAGAAATACATACATATGCAGCAGCATACATAAATTTGCATAAAATCCAAGGGGGTTTCACAGATCTCTTTAAGTCTATGAACTCTAGGCCAAAAAAATATCAAGATGGAACATCCTTGGAAATGCAGAGTTAATGGCAAATACATTATGCATGTAAGCCGATATGTCAAAGGTTTTATTTTAAGTAAAACAAATCAATATTCATTTTATTGAAGCAACTGTCAACTATTTATTTATTTCAGTCATATTTTAAGACAACTCTTCAAAGCTTACTTTTATTGATTGGGCCCCATTAAATAGATTTTCTCCATTTTAAATTTCTGTATGTCTGCAGGGCAGTCCCCAATGTTGCTGCACAGGATTGCACATAATAGTCAGTGTATTAACAGCTTTCATACTCGTTCAACTAATTGAAGTACCTTTTTGCATTTCCTGGATTATCTTCCCATCACCCATGCCTTTAATCAGGTGGAGACAGCCTCCTGTGTGCAGATAGATCAACACTAGGAGGTCTGTAAACTTGTGTAATTAGAAAATTTATTGAAATTCGGTTTTTATGTATTTTGCTGCCCACATTTAAAGAGATAAACAGTGTTTTAACCATCTATGCCTTGTGGGGGTGGGGTTGGTTGCAGAACAGGCAATGGCAATTGCTTTCAGAGTGTATTTTCTTGGTTTTGCTATTCTGAAAGCTGAAACAAGGGAATTATGCAGGAGGTAGAGGAGGTGAGAGAGAACAAAGCAGTCCAAGAGAGTGGAGGTGATTTCACTCAAAGCTGGGGAATTCTGCATGGCCTTGGGTCCCATAGTTACTTCCCTCTGGAGCTGGGGAGGAGACAGGAGCTTGGATACTGAGATGGTGGGCAGGAAGGGGATGGCTGCTTGGTCTGCCTTCCGTAAGGTCAGGTTTAGGAGTCGCAGATAGGGTGTCTGGACAGAGCTGGACCGTAAAAGACTACGTACATGTTAGCAGTGACTCCTGGGAACCCAAACCAGAGGCCTTCTTGAAGTTATTTTCTCATGTCTGAAACATTCACAGAGCTTGAGGGACAAAGGGCTTGAATAATGACCACTACTGAATTTCCTTCCAGAGTGGCCATGAGGGTGGGGTGAGGTGTTAGAATCAGATCTAGCACAATTTCAAAAATATCAGGTTCTATGGCATACCCTGCCTCCATCCCTGTACAGAAGATGTAGATGTAAGTCTTGCCTTTGTAGAGCTCACAGTGATGTGGTAGACATAAGACGTAAGTACAAGGTTGGCATGGACAACAATAAGGAATCATAGAAAATCAGAAGAAAAAAATTGTTAGAGGGCATGAGAAAATGTTTCATTGGAGAAGTGGTTTCTTGAGCACATTTTGAAAGGTTAGTGCATCTTAGATGTATGAAAAGGAGGAAGTGGCCTTTCCAAGTGCAGAAAATAATGTGAGCAAGAGCTCAAAGAGAAGCATTGTGAAGAATAAGAGTAGTTTGGGCATACTGTGAGTTGCAGCAAGGGAGTGAGTCAGGAATAGCCTTGGAAAGGTTGGCTTATAGCCACACAAAGATTTTTAAATGGCATAGAATGCTTTCATAGAAAAGCAGGTAGTAGATTAATATCTCATAGTTTATATGGCTTTGAGTAAGTTGCTTAATCTCTTTGAATTTCAGTTTTATTTATCTATAGAATGGATAATATTAACTTACAGGATTGTAAAATTAGAATAATATGACAGTGATGATGATAGGTACCATTTATTAAGTACCAAGGTACCTGTGTCTGGCATATACTGGTGCTTAATATCAATAAAAGTGGGCCATTCTATTTCATGCTGTGCTGTGCCGTGCCATCCCATCCTATCCCATCCCATTCTATTCCAACCCATGCTATGTCATGCCATCCCACCCCATTCTACCCCATCCCATCACATCCCATCTCAACTCATCCCATCTCAACCCATGCCATCTCATCCCATGCCATTCCATGCCAAGCCATGCTATCCCATCCCATGCCATCTCATCCCATGCCATCCCATGCCATCCCATTCCATCCCATCCCAACCTGTCCTATCCCATCCCATCCCACCCCAACTCATCCCAACTCATGCCATGCGATGCCATCTCACCCCATCTCATTGCATCCTATCTCAATTCATCCCATCTCAACCCATGCCATCCCATGCCATGCCATGCTATCCCATCCCATCCCATCCCAACCATGTCATGCCATCCCACCCCATCCCATCCCATCTCATTGCATCCCATCTCAACCCATGCCATTCCATCCCATGCCATGCCATGCTATGCCATGCCATGCCATGCCATCCCATCCCTTCCCATCTCATTTCTACTCAATCACTCAGCTATTTAGACTGTGACTAAACATACTTTATGAATACTAGATTATATTAGGGTTTATCCAAATTTTTACTTGTTTCCTACTGAGTACATACCTACTTGAAATTAGGCATGGGCATTTGACTTGCAATGGCCAGTGCAATGTGAATGAGCATAATGTGTTCCTTCTGTATGGAAGCCTTGAAGGGATGGTGCATAAGCTTCCATGCTTGCTTTCTCTGCTATGGAAAACCATGGAGTATTGTTTTTGACATGGTGGTATCAATTGTTGGAACTTCTGGTAGCCCAAGGCCCTAAGTAATTATGATGTTTAGAGCTCTCTGCTCCCTGCTAAATGGTGTAGACATGTAGTATGTGTGGGATATAAACCTTTGCTGTTTTAAGTCCTTGAGATTTGGGGAGTATTTGTTGCTGCCACATAACTGAATATGTCCTGACCAGTACATCTTTATACGATTCATCAATGCAGATGCAAAGCACAGCTCTGTGTAGCTGAAAGAGACCACTGGCTTTTCTTTTTGGCTTAGTGTAGGCTAACTATGATGACTTTCTAAGGCCCTTCCCTTTCACATAGCCCTTGGCTGCTAAGCTTGTTTATCAATCTTTTTTTTCCAACACCCAAAATTCCTGCCTCTATGGGTTTCTTTCTAATACATCAAGCTCATTTTTTTTCAACAGTTCTTGTGTTAATTTCAAAGTATACCAGCGTTATCAATTTTCTTTCTTTTTAGATATAAACCTAGTCTGTTTCTTATTTTTCAGTCGGTCTGTCTATAGCAAAAATAACTGAATATGAGATCTGTATCACTAAGAGAATTGCATTAACCTAAACCAAAATGATGGTAATAATGGCATTTATGTAATGCTTACAACACAAAACACATATGCTAACCAAGTGCTTTCCATGTGTCAGCTTATTTAATCTTCTTAACATCCTGTGGTGTAAGTATAGCTAACAACCCTATTCTATTGACTTCCTAGAAACAGGCACAAAAAAGATAACATTGTAAGGAAGGTGGGTGGCCAGAACTCAAATCTAGCTATTCTGACTCTGGAGCTCTTGCTTTTAAATGCAGCATCACACAGCATCTCAGGTTCAACTCTTATTTTACCCAAAGAATTTCTTTACTTGTGCCCCCTTTCAAGATATCTTGCTAGCTATTATTCTTCAATAGAACCAATCAGTCAAGCACAAGTATTTGTGGGTTACTTCTCTTCCTCCTTTTTTCTCTCCTTTACTTCCACAGATATTATTAAGCATCTACCATGGATTTATTTATAAGAAGTAATGTTTTTAAAGTCTCAAAGAAATCATAATCTAGTTGAAGCAATATCTGTTAAGTTTTATTAAGTTATTAGAATGCCAAATATATAGTCATGCTAAATTATCTGCTCCCACCACATCTGGATGAGTGGAAGAGGGAGGGATCAATGGCCGGGAGCATGTACGTGGAGAGTGCTTCCCAGAAATGGCTCTGAGGATGAGTGGGAATTAGACAGCAGGAGGAAGAGAGAAGTGATAAGAAGAAATTAAGTCGAATCTGTGACTGATAAATAAATAATTGAATGAATTTTTTGCTGAGAAAACATGTAGTTAAGAGTAGTTAAGAGTCTTCGCTTGCAGGTGTGCTTGCAAAAACTACTTCTTTGAAACTATTTTTCACTGTATCTTAAAATAGTAACAAGGCCCCAAAGTACAGATACAGAAATTATAAAAATAGAGCCCAGGAAGACAGATTTTTATGGGAAAGTATTATTCACAGGGAGCTAAAAGCTTTTATGCTTCATAGAAGCTCTTAGGGTTGAAGCAAATCTCATGTTCATTTATAGCCTAACTCATTTATGTATTGCTGGAAGATTTTGCAAATGTAACCTCATTTCTGCCCTTCCCTGAACTCTGAGAATACCGCAGGCCGTATTTGTTCATAAAGGTGGATTTCTTTTTTAAAGAGCAATTTGATGTAATTTTTGTTTTTTATGAAGCCCATTACTATGCGTGCACAATTTGCAAGCATTCCGTGGCCGTTTCTTCCTTCTATGGCAAGAGAACTGTGCAGTCATCTGTGCTTCTCTGACTGCCTGATTCTCAACCACAGTCACATTTTTGGAAGAAAAAGGAGCCACAGTAGGAAGCAAAATATCTGTTCTTTTCTTTGGGTTTTCACCAATATCTGCCACTGTTTACCACTTAATCCAGTTGTCTCTCATGATTCAAGTGTGTTTACTGAATCATTCGCCTCCTCTTTCAATGTCCCATTTTATTGAGTTTAGAATGGCAGTGGGGTTCTTGGAAGCCATCCGATCCAACTGCTCTATTCTATGGGTGGAGGTTCCCAGGTCTAGGAGAGGAGAGCCCTTCCCTCTTGCCCACAGCTAGTAGTGACTGAGATGAAGACCTGGCTCTTGCCACTAGCCCAGCTTTGCCTGGGTCTCCTAGTGAGATTCTGCTCTATGAACTGGGGAGGGATTAATGACTGATTGTTGAAGACTTCCACAGAAGACATAACACAGATTATATAGTCAGGAGTTCCCTTTGTTTGATTCTTCCACAAATCAAGCCTTTTTTTTTCTCTTTTGATCACTTCTCTGTGGACACACAGGGCTAGGTTGCTAAGTGAATAAATACAGGTTTATATAAAATGACATAGACATAAACAAGGATCTACTGAACATGGTCCCTGTTCCCAGCACTGTGCAGGTGATAAGGGTCATGCAGAAGGACAAGCCATGGTCCTGGCTCAAAAGCATTGTATAGTCTATTCTGAGGAGGTACAACTAAGCAATAGCAGAAAATAGTATTTGTGATAAAAGGATCAGTTCCTTCATAGGGGCAGGTCAAAGTGGTGGGACTGCAGGCAGTTTGGGAACCTTCATGTGAGAGATAAGGCTTGAGAAATATCTCCTGATAAACATTAAAGGTGGTACTAGGTTTTCCCACCACCCTTTCCGTCTCCCTCCAGACTCCGACATCTCCATCTACACATACTCACCTATGTTTATGATTTTTCAGAGCAGCTCTGGTTTCAACTAAATTTCATTTCATTAAATTATGTAAGTTATTGTCAACTTGTATGTGATTTAAGACTTTGCATATACATACAAGAGAAGAAAGTGCTTTGTCAGGACAAATGGGATATTTTCTTTTGTTTAGAGAATGTGGTTGCATTTATATTTTTAAATTCTAATTTTTACATTTTTACAATAGTTTATAGTTTTCAGTGTGATGTCTTACACATTATTCTATTTGAATATATGAGCAAACCATAAGGAAGGTAAAATGTGACTACTATTCCTGTTTTAGAGATGGGGAGACTGAGAGTCAGTGAGGTAAAATGCTTTGGTCACACTGACATAACTGAGTGGAAACACTAGAATGTGAACACTGACCCTCTGAGTTCCACCCTAAGGCTCTTTTCCTCAACTTACTAGGTTAATCACTTTAATTGATATTTCATTCAGTGGATTTTATTCTCTTTCCCTGAATGATGCTGTAAAGGTCAAGCCAACCAATGGAGTACTTTCTGCATAGTACTATTCAGAGTATATTTTCTAGTCTAGAGGTATGAATGAAACTTTCAGAGTGACAAGAGTTATTAGTTTCAGCCCCGAAGTTTGGTTGGCTTTTGTGTACCATGAACTGATCTTTTGTAAATTTATTTTCAGTTACACTAATTGCAAGTATGTATTCCAATCTTAAATTTCCCAATTGATTCCCATTTCAATGTTTTTTAACTCAGGTTTCTAAAAATTTGAAAAGTCACACATCACTTTTTTTTTATAGTTTTTTTTATTAGCTTTAATGGGGTGACACCAATAAATCAGGGTACATATGTACAATGAAAACATCTCCAGATTATCTTATCATTCAATTGTGCTGCATACCCATTACCCAAAGTCAAATTGTCCTCTGTCACCTTCTATCTGGTTTTCCCTGTACCCCTCCCCTTCTCCCTATTCCACCCTCCCTTCCCTACCCCCATCCCGTGACCCCCACACTCTTGTCCATGTCTCATAGTCTCAATTTAATGTCCCACCTATGTATGAAATCCTGCTGTTCTCAGATTTTATTTTTTTCCTGATTCACTTATTTCACTCCGTATAATGTTATCAAGGTACATCCATTTTGTTGTAAATGATCCGATGTCATCATTTCTTATGACTGAATATTGTTCCATAGTTTATATACACCAAAGCTTTTTAATCCACTCGTCTTCTGACGGACACTTGGGCTGTTTCCAGATCTTCGCTATTGTGAACAATGCTGCCACGAACATGGGGGCGCATTTCTTCTTTTCGAACAGTGTTATGGTGTTCTTAGGTTATATTCCTAAAAGTGGGATAGCCGGGTCAAAAGGCAGTTCGACCTTTAATTTTCTGAGGAATCTCCAAACTGTTTTCCACAGTGTCTGCACCAGTCTGCATTCCCACCAGCAGTGCAGAAGGGTTCCCTTTTCTCCACATCCTCGCCAGCACTTGTTCTGTGTTGTTTTGCTGATGAGCGCCATTCTGACTGATGTGAGGTGATATCTCATTGTGGTTTAATTTGCATTTCTCTAATGATTAGTGATGTTGAGCATTTTTTCATATGTCTTTTGGCCATCTGTATGTCTTCTTTGGAGAAATTTCTATTAATTACTTTTGCCCATTTTTTGATTGGATTGTTTGTCATCCTGGTGTTGAGTTTTATAAGTTCTTTATAAATTTTGGTTATTAACCCCTTATCAGATGTGCTGTCGAATATGTTCTCCCAGGGTGTAGTTTGTCTTTTTATTCTGTTCTTATTGTCTTTAGCTGTGCAAAAGCTTTTTAGTTTGATGTAGTCCCATTTGTTTATCTTGCCTTTTATTTCATTTCCCCGTGGAGATAAATCAGCAAATAAATTGCTGCTACAGATGTCGGAGAGCTTGCTGCCTATGTTTTATTCTAAGATGCTTATAGTTTCACGGCTTATGTTTAAGTCTTTTATCCATTTTGAATTTGTTTTTGTGCATGGTGTCAGTTGATGGTCTAGTTTCATTTTTTTGAAAGTAGATGTCCAATTTTCCCAGCACCATTTGTTAAAGAGGCTGTCTTTACTCCATTGTATGTTCTTTCCTCCTTTGTCAAATATCAGTTGTCCATAAAGGTGTGGGTTTATTTCTGGGTTTTCTGTTCTGTTCCATTTATCACTGTGCCTGTTCTTATGCCAGTACCAGGCAGTCTTGAGTATAATGGCCTTGTAGTAAACCTTGATATCCGGAAGAGTGATGCCTCCTGCTTTATTTTTTTTTTTTAAGATTGCTGAGGCTATTCGTGTTCTTTTTTGGTTCCATATAAATTTTTGGAATATGTGTTCTATATCTTTGAAGTATGTCATTGGTATTTTAATTGGTATAGCATTGAATTTATAAATTGCTTTGGGTAATATAGACATTTTAATGATGTTTATTCTTCCTAGCCATGAGCAAGGTATATGCTTCCACTTGTTTGTATCTTCCTTGATTTCTTTTATCAATGTTTTATAATTTTCTGAGTACAAGTCCTTAACCTCCTTGGTTAAATTTACTCCTAGGTATTTTATTTTTTTGACTGCAATAGTGAAGGGGATGATTCCTTAATTTCTTTTGCTGACAGTTCATTGTTTGTATATAGAAATGCCTCTGATTTCTGAGTATTAATTTTATATCCTGCCACCTTGCTGAATTCATTTATAAGGTCCAGTAGTTTTTTAACTGAGACTTTAGGGTTTTCTATGTACAATATCATATCATCTGCAAATAGTGACAATTTTACTTCTTCTTTTCCAATTTGGATGCCTTTTATTTCTTCTTTTTGTCTTATTGCTGTAGCTAGGACTTCCAGAACTATGTTGAATAAAAGTGGTGAAAGTGGGCAACCCTGCCTGGTTCCTGATCTTAAGGGGATTGCTTTTAATTTTTGTCCATTTAGTATGATGTTTGCTGTGGGTTTGTCGTAGATGGCCTTTATCATGTTAAGGAATGTTCCTTCTATTCCCACTTTACTGAGAGTTTTGAGCATGAATGGGTGCTGGATTTTATCAAACGCCTTTTCTGCATCTATTGAAATTATCATGTGATTTTTGTCGTTCCTTTTGTTTATGTGATGAATCACATTGATTGATTTGCGAATATTGAACCAGCCTTGCCTCTCCAGAATAAATCTCACTTGATCATGGTGTATGATTTTTTTCATATATTGCTGGATCCGGTTGGCTAATATTTTGTTGAGAATTTTAGCATCTAAATTCATCACGGATATAGGCCTATAATTTTCTTTCTTTGTGTTGTCTTTGCCCAGTTTTGGGATCAGAATTATGCTCGCCTCATAAAAGGAGTTTGGAAGTCTTCCTTTTTCTTGAATTTTTTGAAATAGCTTGAGGAGGATAGGAGTTCGTTCTTCTTGAATTTTTGATAGAATTCACTTGTGAAGCCATCAGGCCCAGGACTTTTCTTTTTTGGGAGTTATTTGGTAACTGTTTCAATCTCATCTGTTGTAATTGGTCTGTTTAGGTGTTCTGATTCTTCCAGATTGATTTTTGGAATTTATATGATTCAAGAAATTTATCCATTTCATCTAGATTGTCTAATTTTTTGGCATAGAGTTTTTCATAGTATTTTCTTACAATGCTTTGTATCTCTGTTGTATTAGTTGTAATTTCTCCACTGTCCTTTCTAATTTTATGTATTTGAGACCTCTCTCTTTTTTTCTTGGTGAGTCTAGTTAAGGGTTCATCTATCTTGTTTACCCTTTCAAAGAACCAGCTTCTGGTTTCATTGATCCTCTGTATTGTTTCCTTAGCCTCTATGTCATTTATTTCTGCTCTGATTTTTATTATTTCCTTACTTCTACTTGTCTTGGGTTTTATTTGTTGTTGTTTTTCAAGTTCTTTTAGCTGCAGAGTTAAGTTGCTTATATATTCTTTTTCTAGCTTCTTATGATATTCCTGTAGTGCAATAAACTTCCCTCTCAGAACTGCTTTTGCTGTGTCCCATAGATTTTGAGTTGATGTATGCTCATTATCATTTGTTTCTAGAACTTTTTTATTTCTTCTTTGATCTCAATGTTAATCCATTCATTATTTAATATCATGCTATTTAGATTCCAAGTGTTTGAGTATTTTTCAGTTTTTCTTTTGTGGTTAATTTCTAGTTTCATGGCATTGTGATCAGAGAAAATGCTTGATATAATTTCAATCTCCTTAAATTTGTTGAGGCCTTTTTTGTGTCCTAACATCTGGTCTATCCTAGAAAACATACCATGAGCGCTTGAGAAGAATGTATATTCTACTGCTTTAGGGTGAAAAGTTCTGAATATATCTATTAAATCAAGTTGATCTAGTGTCTCCTTTAAGTCTGCTGTTCCTTTATTGATTTTCTTTCTTGTGGATCTATCCAGTGTTGTTAGTGGGGTATTGAAATCCCCTACTATGATAGTATTACTGTTAATCTCGCCCTTTATATCCATCAAAGTCTGCTTTATGAATGTCGGGGCTCCTATATTTGGTGCGTAGATATTTATAATAGTTATATCTTCCTGTTGAATTGTTCCCTTTATCATTATGTAGTGTCCTTCTTTATCTCTTACTACAGCCTTTGTTTCAAAGTCCATTTTGTCAGATATAAGTACTGCTACCCTGGCTTTTTCTTCATTTACATTTGCATGAAATATTTTTTTCCACCCTTTTACCTTCAGTTTATGTGCATCTTTTGTTTTAAGGTGTGTCTCTTTAGACAGCATATGTATGGGTCCTGTATCTTTATCCATGCTGCTACCCTATGTCTTTTGATTGGATCATTTAATCCATTTACATTTAAGGTTATTATTGATATGTAGTTGTTTATTGCCATTTTATTCTTTAAAGCTGTATTTTTTTTTTTTTTTTTTTGCTATATTCTTTTCTCCCTTTGAACTGTTCACACTAGGCCCCTTAGAATCTCTTGCAGGATTGGTTTGGCTTTAATGAATTCCTTGAGGTTTTCTTTGTCTGGAAAGCTCTTTATTTCTCCTTCAATTTTAAACGTTAGCCTTGCTGGATAGAGTAGTCTTGGTTGTAGTTTCTTGTTCTGCATTACTTTGATTATATCTTGCCATTCCCTTCTGGCCTCAAGTGTTTCTGTTGAGAAGTCCGTTGTCATTCTAATGGGGGCTCCTTTGTAGGTGAGAGTCTTTTTTTCTCTAGCAGCTTTTAAGATTTTTTCTTTATCTATTAGCTTTGGTATTTTAACTATGGTGTGTCTTGGTGTAGATTTTTTTGGGTTTCTCTTTAATGGAGTTCTGTGTGCCTCTTGAACATGTGGAATGTTTCCCAGCCTTAATTTAGG
The DNA here is from genome assembly GCA_037038555.1 of Rhynchonycteris naso. Classification (NCBI taxonomy): domain Eukaryota; kingdom Metazoa; phylum Chordata; class Mammalia; order Chiroptera; family Emballonuridae; genus Rhynchonycteris; species Rhynchonycteris naso. The sequence goes on from CM072997.1 coordinate 105,496,069, forward strand.
AAAGTTTTCTGCTATGATTTGATTGAACACATTTTCCATTTCCTGTCCTCTTTCCTCTTCTTCAGGCACCCCTATGATGCGAATATTGTTTCTCTTCATGTTGTCACAGAGCTCCCTTAGAGTTTCCTCACATTTTTGAGTCTCTTTTCCTTTTTCTTCTCTGCTTCTGTGCCTTTGTTTATTGTGTCCTGTAACTCGCTTATTCGATCCTCAGCGTGATTCATCCTGCTTTTAATTCCTTCCATTGTGGTCTTCAGTTCTGATACTGTATTTGTAATTTCTGTTTGGTTCTTTTTTATTATTTCAATTTCATTTTTTATACTTGTTATCTCTTTATTTAGGTGCTCATAGTGACTATCCATTGTTGCTCTAATTTCTTTGAACATCCTAACTAACATTATTCTAAAATCTGCTTCTGGTAGTTTGGTTATATCTGGTTCATTCAGGTCCTTCTCTGTGGATTTCTCTTGGTTCATTTGGTTTGCATTCCTCTGCCTGCCCATTTTATCTGAGTGTAAGCAAGTTGTGGCCACTGGAGTCCAGTATGTGTTGCCTTTGTGTTCTCTAGGTGTGGTCTGTCTGCAGGCTTGCCACCCCCTCTGCTGCTGCCTAGGGCGGTTGGGTGTGGGCGTTGTCAGCGCTGGCTCACTGCAGCTATTGCTGTGATTTCTGCCTCTTCTTTGCAGGAGGGGCTGTCACTCAAGTCACTAGCCTTAGCACCCAAGGTAGAGGTGAGCACCTTTGCTCAGCTGCGGAACCAGCCTTTTTCCGGAAGGCTTACGCCCAGCCCCCTCAGTCAGAGCCTGCTCACCACCATTTCATGGGTTGGGCGGGACTTTTGACGTGCTCTCAGCTGTGAGCCTTTGCCCTTCCAGAATTTAACCCCTCCCTCGAGGCCAGGGTCCTCCTGTGCAGGGGATTATTTGACTGGGCATGTTTGCTGGCATGAGCTCAGCTGCTAGCTTCCGGTCGTTCCGGATCCTACCCCGCCCCCACGCTTGGAGCAAGCTCGGGCACGTAGGGTGGTAATCCGCAGTTTCTCTGGCCGGGCAGGGCGAGCATTGTGAGCTCAGCCATGAACTTCCGCTGGTCTCAGTGTCTCCCTCGCCCCCGCCTTAGGAGCCCGCTCGTGCACACAGATGGCACACCGCGGTTTCTCCGTCTGGGCGGGGTTGGCAGCGTGAGCTCAGCCGCGGGCCCCTCGCCCGTCCCTGGTCTTAGCCCCATGCCCGTGGTCAGGGCCGGCTAGCGCAGGGTCGCAGAGCTGATCTCTGCCCGTATTTTTCCCCACAAGTGGGGTCACAGGCGGCCCGCAGCTGCCAGACAGCTTTTGCACGGCCCCTCCGCCCCAGCTTAGCTAGCCTGAGCTCACACCGTTCCGCCCACACCAACAGGACCGCGTTTTAGCGTTCTGTCCCAACCATAGGCTTCAGCAACCTCAGGGGGCTAGAAGTGCCCTAAGTCTCCACACTATAGGCCTGGGAGCTCCCTCCCTCTAAGCAGCTCTGCTCTAATTGCCGCGGGAGAGCTTGTTTGGCTAGTGTCCTGTCTCCCTTTGCTGGTATTGCTAGTTCCAGGGGAAATATTCGTTTTCGATTAGGGAAGTGACTTAGCCCATGGGTCGGGGTGGCTGTCCCTCATAGTGTCTCTGCCTTCAGTCCACTCTTTGTTCCCGCTGCTCTGTTCCTCTCCCCTGTCCCAGTTCCCCGGAGCCCCGGGTGCGTGGTTGTGAGAGAGGCTTTCTGAGCTGTCCCTTTAAACAGATTTTTGGTCTGAGAAAACTCTCTCTTTTTCACAAATAGTATCCTAACTTGCTTCACAGCTCGATACTGTCCAAACGCCTCTTCTAGGCTCTGGGACTGCAGGCTGTGGCTTGGTTCCTGGGACCCAGGTCCCTCCCTCTCCGCCAAACTCTCCTCCCGCCACGCGGGTCTCTCCGGGCTGCCATTTGCTCCAGGGAGCTGGGCAGCCCTCTTCGCGTTTTCGCTATTCCTACCAAGTCTCAATGTGGCTTCTGCAGTGTTCCTTGGTTGAAGAGTCCACTTAGTTTAGCTCAAAGTTGGTTTATCCAGATGATGGTTCTTAAAATTGAGTTATAATCCACTTTGGTTCTGGGAGTTGGAAGTTGGTACGTCCGCCTACTCCATTGCCATCTTCCCTCCCCCACATCACTTTTTATATTCATGGCAGATGATGGGATATTTTTTATAGTGTTCAGAAAAGTCACCAATGCTACTTTTGGCAATGGTCAACATTATAGAAATGTGATGTCTGAAACATTTAAAAATTAACATCACAGAAGAATATATGCATTTTCCATGTTCTCTATCATGTGTAATTTCTGAAGGCAATGTTTCCCTTGCGACAAAATCATGAAACAGATCTCTTGCTTATTCTTTAAGGTAGGTTGAGTTCCACTTTTAGGACATTTTTATATATAGTCCTAACCTAGACACTTGTGTGAGTGGAGTGGGGGCTAGATGAGAAATTGAAAACTAGTGACTCTTCTTGAAAAATGCACAATCTAGTTGGGTAGACAAATACAACCTTTTGCAGGTGGCATAATAATTGATGGTTCCTGTTCTGTTTACTTAGAATTCATTTAATTTTTCAAAATACAATAATGCCCTTTTGTGTAAAAAAGGCATAAATAATGCTTTTCTTTTTAAGTGAGAGGAGGGGAGATAGAGAGACAGACTCCCACATGCACCCCAACAGTATCCACCTGGCAACCCTGTTTGGGGCCAATACTTGAATCAACCAAGCTGTCCTCAGTGCCTGAGGCCGACACTCAGACCAACTGAGCTATCCTCAGCACCCGGGGCCGATGCTGGAACCAATCAAGCTATTGGCTGTGGGAGGGGAAGGGAGAGAGAAGAGGGAGAGGAATCAGGAAAGAAGCAGATGGTTGCTTCTCATGAGTGCCCTGACTGAGGATCAAACCTGGCATGTCCACATGCTGAGCCAACATTCTATCCATTGAACAAACTGGCCAGGGTCTTTTTCTTGGGTGGCCCTCTTAGTGCCTATAGTTTGACTTCAGGGATTTCTCATTCAGTTTACAAGTAATTATAATACAAGGCGGTGTAAAATGAGTCACTTAAGAGAAAAATATGCTCAAATGAGGGAGAGAACATTTGTGACAATCAATCATGAAAGTCTTCTTGGAGATGTTAAGATTCAGAATGTTTTCCGAAGAATGGAAAGGATTTTTAATAAGTGGATTTAGGGGGGAGGAAGTGCTGGCATATAGAAAACTCTGAATGCATGAATGATCAAATGCTGGATTTTCGAGGTGTGTTCTGAGGTCAGTGTGGCTGGGACATAGGATCTGTGGGGTGGGGTGGGTGGAGGAGAATTACAGATGTCTGAACTTTCGCTACTCAGAGCTTTTTCTTACCATTCATGATTGTGTTATAACCCAAACGAGTGATTACATTTTGTGCTCATTTTATTTTTTAAGGAAATTGTTGCTCAGATAAGCTAACTGTTTTGAGGATGGGTTGGGGTTTAGCAAGATGACTGGCATATATTCTTTGCACTTACCCTTTACATTTAGATGATTCTTGAAGCCTAGCATGGAACTTGTTGAAGAACATCTACTCAATAATGCATGCAAGCTGTGGTGAAACAGCTTGCCCAAGGCTTGACTCCAGAGTAGGTGTTTAATACCTATTAGTAAAGGGGAAGATGATATTCCATGTTTAAGTTTCAGCAGTTCTAGTTCAACCAAGGACAAAGCCTAAGGTAAGCACCATATCCCAATATTTAGAAATGAAACAATGCCACAAGTAGAGGAATTGAAGATATGATTATTGTTCTTGAAGAGTGTGTAACCCTGCAAGAAAGACAAAATATATCCTTTGGCAAGTGACATTAGAGTCAGTGGTCACTACTCTATTCACTTAGGTAAATTTCAGTAGGTTTTGCAAAATACACTGAGTAAGCTTCTTTCATGTGGCAAAAAGCCATAAGTATGTAAAGTGCTTATAGGAGATAAACATATATGAATTGGGTCTGAATTAAAATCTGCTCAGTATTGCAGCCGTTTCATTTCATCCTTTGTTTTGAAGAACAGTCCATTCTTTTGGGCTGGTGTACTAACTAGCATTCAGTACTTTTCTTACTTGGACTGTTACATAATTCCTCTACCTGGAACATTAGCCTATATTTTATTTTTCTTTAGAGCTCACAAAATCTTGTCAGCATTGACTACTTACCTTGCCACTCATTTGACAATTTTCCACCACCTGGTGATACCTCTTCCCTACTTTCTTAATTTTACTTTTCAAAGTTTTTTTGTTATTGACTTTTCACATGCTGTCTTCTATTCACAACCTGGCAAGCCAACTTTCCTTGAAGTCAGGGTCATTCATTACATAAAATGAACCAGTCTTGGGTGCCCCACTCAAGAGAAATTTTCTAAAACTTTCTGAATTGTTCTGTAATGCTCCAATTTATATTAAAAGCCCCTGTCATACAAGGTGGCAGAGATTTAGTCTCAGTTAATTTTCAGATGCTCCTGCATCTAAGGCAGTGGTTCTTAACCTTTTTTGAGGTACCAAACCCACCAGTTTCATATGCGCATTCACTGAACCCTTCTTTAGTGATAAATAAAATATGATTTTTCCCCCAAATTCAAGACATAGGTATATGTTTTTTTACTGGTGCACAAAATGAGCCATGCATGAACATCACCTTTCTCAAAGAACAAAACCAACAAAGTGCATGAACTCACAACAAATTACTTTATTCTGGCCTCCGCGGTAGAGGCTTCTCCGAACTTCTGAGACCAACTCATCGAACCCCTAGGGTTCGATAGAACCCAGGTTAAGATCCACTGATCTAAGATATAGAGGAGATCCTTGCGTCCTTGTTGGCATTTTCCTGCACTGGTGTCTTCTGAGAAGCCCACTGTTCTGTTTGGTCTTATTTGTTAATTCACATAGGTTTCTGTTGTCTCTTCTTTCACACCCTTCTTTAAGACCCTCTAGTCTGGGACTGAAGAGGACACAGGGGTGAAGCTGCTGTCTCTCACTGTGCTGGGTTTTAGGAAACTCAGTGAAACCCTAAGCCACATCTGCCCAGACCCAGCAGGTAGGCACCATGCTCTGGTAAGTTGCTGGCCTCCGTGGGGCTCACAGAAGAAGGGGCGCAAACTCAGTCTATTGAAAATTCTTTAAACTAGTCATTTTCAATCTTTTCCATCTCGTGGAACACATAAACTAATTATTAAATTTCTGAGGCACACCAAAAAAACATGTTTTTTGCCAATCTGACAAAAAAATAGGTATAATTTTGATTCATTCACACTAGATGGCTATTGTTGTGTTGGTTATTGTTATTTCTTTTATTTGGCAATCTAAGGGAAAAGAGGTCAGTGCCTCTGACTACATAGTCAGGTATGAGATGTTTTAAAAAGTCTTACAGCACGCTGGTTGAAAATTGCTGATCTAAGCCTACATAGGTTTCTATCAAGTGTCCAGCTCTGCCCAAGATGGTCAAGAAAGATATTTGAATTTCTTTTCTCAGGGACCCATAGTTAGATAAATGCACTCTTACTTGGATATTCTTTATTTAGTTGTTGAGACTCTAAGCCCTTCTCTGATTCATCATGTGTCTGATTTGAAAATCTAATATTTATGCTCTGAGCTCTGTTTATTTACATTTAAAGGTTTTGCTTTTGAAATTCTAATGAGCCAACTTCATTTTTTCCCTTCACTATCTGCAGGTATTAATTTCTGACATATTAATTCTAGTGCCTTGTCTGGGGGAAAAAGAACCAGGCATACTAGGAAATAGAGATTTTTTAAAAAGTATTAGTTCACATATCAAAATAGCGTGTTCCCCATTTATCTTCCCCCTCTCTCTTCTACAAAGCACTGGGCTGGTGATTTGGAGGGCATCTATATGTGAGACAATCTGGTGTCACATTCTAGGACCTTTAGGAAGATAGTCACTTCTATAACACCCATAATGGTGATTCTCAAACATTGATGATTTTCAGGGACCCCCTAGGAGATGCTGACTCAGATTTATGGAGAAGAGTTGGAGATGAAGGAATTTGTTTTTAAAATAATCATCCTATTTCAGATCAGTGATGCTCAAATGTTGGTGTGTGCCAGAATCAACTGAAGGGTTAGTGGTGGCAGAATGCTGGGCCTCTCACCCTAGGGTTTTCAATCCAGTAGGTGTGGGATTTTACATTTCCAACAAGTTTCCAGGGGATGCTTCAGTAGTTACTGGTGTACTCCACTTTGAGAACTACTGTCCTAAGTGAATAATTCACACATAATTAGCATTTAAAAGTTTTAATACTGCCCTGGCAGGACAGCTTGGTTGGTTAGAGCACCTTCTTCTTTTTTCTTTTAATTTTTTTTTAAGATTGTATTTATTGATTTTAGAGAAAGGAGAGAAAGAGAAAGAGAGAGAGAGGGAGAGAGAGAAGGAAGGGTATAGAGCGGGAAACATCAACTCATAGTGGTTGTTTCTCATATGTGCCTTGACCAGGCAAGCCCAGGGTTTCTAACCTGCAACCTCAGCTTTCCAGGTCAATGCTCTATCCACTGCACTACCACAAATCAGGCCTAGAGTGCCTTCTCAATATGCAAAGGTTTCTGGTTTGATCCTTAGGGCACATACAGAAACAGATTGGTGTTTCTATCTCTCTTTCTTTTTCTCTCTCTAAAATTGATAACTAAAAATAAAAAATTAAAAAATTTTAATACTGAGACTACACCACATACTAAATCAATCCCAGGCTCTGGCGATGGGATCCAGGCATCAGCAATGTTCCAAGCTTCCTGGGAGATTCGAATGTGCTGACAGTTGAGCCTCAAGTCTCTAGCCCTCTGCTTCTCAAACTTCAGTGAGTACTCAGATCACCTGGGCATTCAGATAAGATGTGAATTCTTATTCAGTAGGTCTACGCTGAAGCTGAAATTGGTCATTTCTTTCTTTCTTATTCCTGGAGGTATAACTTATATACAAGAAAATGGGGTATTTTTTAAATGAGCACTTTGTTGAGTTTCGACAAATGTGAACAGCTCTGTCAGCACTGCTGCAGTCACCTTACGGCACACCTTCATTCTCTAAAGTCAACCCATGCCCTTACAGTCAGTGCCCCCATGCCCGATTCTCAGTCCCCAGCAGTCGTTCCTCTGCTTCCTGTCACTAGAGCTTAATCTTGAGCAGTCTAGAATTTCACATAAATTAGACATTAGTATGTATTCTTTATGTCAATTGTTTTTTGCTTGTTCAGTAGAGCATCTTTACTTCCAATAAGATCTCAGTTATGTAGAACACACTTGTTTGTCTAAAGCAAGGCACTTAAGGATTTAGGTGGGGACTTTTGTTTTAGAGCATTTAGTCCGAAGACTTAACAATAATTGGTATTTATTAAATAAGATATATTAAAATGATTTTTAATTCTCATGATCAAGTATGAAAGAACTTTCGTAAGGAGTAAGTTAGCTACAGCTAGTGAAAGTCATGAGACCCTGGGAGGAGGGCAGGGAGGTGAGTGCTGGGAACAGGGACAGGAGGGCAGGTGGTGGAGGTGTGGTTGCCCCTGAAGTTACGCCAAGGTCCTGCATTCTCACACAGCACAGATTCACCCTCAACTTCCCTTTTATGACTTTATATCCAAATGATAAGGTGTTTTCTTGGCTTTGACAATATGGGGAATTGCAAAGCTCAGGAAAAGGTAAGATACAATGCCTGCAATTGCATTTTAGAAAAATGATGTGTAATATTTACTATGTAACATCTAAATAAGGCTGTTTCCCTGGGTCATGTGCACCACTAACTTTACTACTATGCATGCTTATAGCCATCTTTCATCATGTCATCAAATTTAATGAATATATTGTTTGTAGCTATCATGTCCCTTGTTAGATGAGAGTATATTTTATATATCTTATTAAATGACAATAGTTATTTCTGAAAGTTGGCAGTTTAGAGATTCACTACTAGGAAAAAAACTGAAGGGGGTTGGGGGAGAAATAAGCCTTTTGTTTTATTATGCTCTGGGAACTGATTATGGGCATAAAAATATAAAACATCTCATGCATCTACCAGAGCTTATTGTATTGTCAAGTAATGCACCTGTCTCTCTGATAAATAGGGCTCAGTAGAACAGTTAATGAAAGCTTGAGAGTTATTTGGTGCAGAAACATGAAAATATAGAGCTACTCAAATGCAGACTATGTGATCTTTTTCATCAAAAGATAGGCCTTGGCATTCTAAGAGTAATGGAAGGTGATGATTTCCTTACCATCAGACCAGAGAGAGGACATTTCAGGTATCACATGGAATCTTTGGGGAATCTAATGTCTCAGAAGTTGGATACTCAGTGGGCTTTGCATTTTTACACAGCTCTTCCACATGCATGGTTTCTGAATTGTCACAAAAAACATGTACATCGGGCTGCACAGGCACCATCTTCACTTGGCCAATGGAGACATAAGGGAAGAGACCTCAAAGTACGTACCTGGGCCCACAGGACACCATGGAAGAAGCTGGCTCCAGAGCCCTCTCCATAATGTTTGTGAAAAATACATTTGTGATAAACTCAAAGATGCATGTGATGTGTCTTCTAAAATGTCAGATCCTGGAATTCTTGAGCTAGAAGTGGCAATAGTAGATTGTGTGACAGTCCCTTTGCCTGAAGGCCACGCCTGTCTACACTGCCCAGGGTCCCCCTGTCAGCTCCGCGGTGGAGAGGCTGGGGTGCTGGAGATGCTTTGCTGCTTTCGGTGACTCTTTTCAGTTTTCTCTTTACTGCTTTTCTTTTGCAACTGAATTCTTATTTTCTGGCTGAAATAATTTGTACTTATTAGAGAATTCTTTCTTGTGTCACTTTTTTGGAATTTGAGGAATTACTGCTTCAAGTATGATTCTTCAGATAGATGATAAAATTAAGGCCATCTATTTCCAAACCTAACGGGTATAGGACCCCACAGCTCCCAAGCTGCTTCACCTGGTCTGTTGCTTTAATCCACAGCGCAGCTGTCTGAAGTGAACACTATTGTTTGTGCCTATTTTACAGATGTGGAACCCAGAGTGGGATGAGGTCACGTAACTTGCTCTAGCTACACAGTGAATGAATGCCTGTGACTCTTTGGTTTGCAAGTGATCTTTCTACTTCTAGGATTTTCTTTCTTTATTTTTTTAATTGTTGTTCCCTTTGTGTTTGTTTCATTTTTATCCTAAATACTACCAATATTAAGCTCATTATTTTAGAAATTATCTTTTCCTGCTGATATTTTTTTCCTTTCTTGATCTTGTGGCCCATATAGGAACAGTTTCATGGCATAAAAATGGCAACTGTTATACTAGTCACTAAAGGAAAAATAACAAAAATTTTAATTTAAAGTGTATTTTTCACTTGCATGGAAATGCCAACCGGATGTTTTGAGAGTGAAGGCCGAGTGCAGAAGAGTACAGAGAGCCTTCCCAGAGGGCAGGCTTGAGGTGGGCTCTGCTGTAGGAGTGCCATCTCAGCATTCTGCTCCTACTGTGGAAGCAAGTGGCCTGGGTGTCTTGTGGTATTTAATCACTCAATCCAGTTCTCCAAACACGTTCTAATCCTGACAATTTTAGCATCAATCTGGAATCCAGTGGGATATAGCTGACACGAAATCCATCAGTTTTGACCTTTTGCACAAATGTCACATGTTGAGAAGAGCAGTGGCTTGGAAATTGGGCGATCTGAAATCTCGTTCAACTTCTGAAGCTCTGTGACTCTTGACAAGTCACTTACCTGTCTTGGGACTTAATTTTTGTAAAGTTACTACTTCCTCCCTTAGCAAGTCATGGTTTGGGGATTGCTATTGCCTCAACCTGTCCTGTGCGCCTAGGAAGGGTGCAGGGGTCTGGAGCACTGTTCCTCTGGGTGAGGAGAGGGTCAGTTCTGGAAAGATGAATCATGAGGAAGTGAAAAGAGCCAACATGAATAGTTCAAAACAGCGTGCCTATTATGAAATGTGAGAAAAAGATATGGAGCCTGAGATGGAGAGAGAGAGAGAGAGAGAGAGAGAGAGAGAGAGAGAAATTGTGTGGAAACAGTAACTGAAGGCGTTCAAGTGAAGTTAGGATCAGAATCCCACCCCCACCCCCTCCCAGCAGCAGAGGCGGAAGTGGTTGTGATGGAGTTTGTGGCATTCTCAAAGTCAACAGCAGGGCAATGAGTTCTTTAAAGGAGATGGCTTGGCATTTTCTTCATTTGTGAGACAAGGTACCAATCAGCCATCATGTTTGCAAATACTAAAAAAGCTACTGATACCAAGTGTTGGTGACGTTTGGATCAAGAGTAACAACCTCAGACTGCTGGTAGAAGTGTAAATTAGTACAGCTGTTGATATTATTTAGCAAAATTGAAAATTATACTTGCCATGAATAATTCCACTCCTAGAGAAACTCCTGCAAAGGAGCTCAAGGCTATTTGTGTGAGAATGTTCTTAGTGTCAGAATACTCTTAATAGCCCTAAATTGAAAAAGAAATGTCTCTCATTAGTAGAATGAACAGAACTTTCTTAAAAGAAGGAGGGGTTGCCTTTATGTGTATATACTCGTGTGTGTGTGTGTGTGTGTGTGTGTGTGTGTGTGTGTGTGTATAGATATAGATATAGATATTCATTGAGTAATGGAAGATCTTTCATTGTCTCAGGGTCACTATTCTACATATCTGTACTTTTTGTATAAGATGAAAGATGAAGAAACATGTTAGAGACTTGTTGAAGACACATGAACATAAAACACTCTGTGAAAGATATATATATATCTCAACATTTTTAGTCTTTCTTTGTTGCCATTCCCCTCTCCCCTGCAGTAATAAGAAGATAGCAAAACCTGGATACTGTTAAAGTCTGATTATTAGATTGGTAGAATTTTAGTATTTTCATCTTAAAAGTACATAACCAATTTTTTTTTTTTTTTTTTTTTTTTTTTTTTTTTTTTACAGGGACACAGAGAGAGAGTCAGAGAGAGGAATAGATAGGGACAGACAGACAGGAATGGAGAGAGGTGAATCATTAGTTTTTTGTTGCCATTGTGACACCATAGTTGTTCACTGATTGCTTTCTCACATGTGCCTTGACCGTGGGCCTTCAGCAGACCAAGCAACCCCTTGCTGGAGCCAGCGACCTTGGGTCCAAGCTGACGAGCTTTTGCTCAAGCCAGATGGGCCGGCACTCAAGCTGGTGAGCGCAGGGTCTCGAACCTGGGTCTTCTGCATCCCAGTCTGATGCTCTATCCACTGCGCCACCGCCTGGTCAGGCCCAAAATTTTTATTGTTCAAATTGGGTGCTTTTGAAAGTAAAAGATGGTGAAATTAATAATTACTTTGGGCCGAGACATAAACGAGAACTGTCTGTAGCAAATACAATTATGTAAATATCCTTCCTAGGACTGCTGGTGTACATTCTATTGTCTGAAGCCAAATGAGGGAGAAGTTCTTTTTAATCAAATAGAAAATATAATTTCCCCAAAGAATTTAGAAAAAGCCCCTGAAAGAAGCTTCAATATTTTTTCCTCACCACTCCCAGAATTATCAACTCTGATTGCCTATAATGGCATATTTTTTCTGTATTAGTTTCCTAGATCTACAGTATCTTACTGTAGATACTGTAGATCTAGGAAACTGTGTATGTATCAACTGTATTCTAGATCTGTGATTAGAAATCTGTGTATGTGCAGACCTGAGTTAAGTTGTATGTGGATTTTCAACTACATGAGGGTTAACAATACTCAACCACTAGTTGTTCAAGAGTCAACTGTACAGTAGTTCCCCATTATCCATGGTTTCACTTTCTGCAGTTTTAGTGACTTGTGGTAAACTGTGGTCTGAAAATATTAAATGGAAAATTTCAGAAATAAACAAGTCATAGGTTATAAACTGTGAACAAATACTCAGGTATGCTGAGTAGTGTGATGAAAATTCACATCATCCCATAAAGATATGAACCATCCTTTTGTCCAGCATCTCCATGCTGTATATGCTCCATGCCCATTAGTCACTTTGTAGCCATTTGTATTATTAGCTTGAATGTTGTGGTATTATAGTGCTTGTGTCCAAATAAGCTTTATTTTACTTAATCATGGCCCCAAAGTGCAAGAGAAGCAATGCTGACACTTTGGATATGCCAAAAGGAAGCTGTAAAATGCTTGTTATGACTCAGTAGGTCAATAGTAGTATACTGCTACATATTTCCTGTGTCATTTACTTCACTTCATCTCATCATGTAGGCATTGTATCATCTTATACCATCAATACAAGATGCATGAGCACAGTACAGTATAGTATTTTGAAAGAGACACCATACTCTCATAATTTTCATTATGGTATGTTATAATTGTTGCATTTTATTATTAATCATTATGGCAAATCTCTTACTGTAACTAATTTGTAAATTAAATGTATATGTAGAAAAATATTAGTATATATAGGGTTTATTACTATTTGCATTTGTAGGCATCCACTGGGGGTTTTAGAATATATCTCTGTGGATGAGAAGGTGACCACTGTACCACAAGCTGGATGGCTTAACACAACTGAAATTTATGGTCTCATAGATCTGGAGGCTAGAAGTCCAAAATCAAGTTGTTTCCAGGGCCTTCTCCATTTGGAGCCATTAGGGAAAGCTCTTTCCTTGCCTTTTCTAGCTTCTGGTAGCTCCAGGTATTCCTTAGCTTGTGGTATCACTTCTCTCTCTGCCTCTTTTTATAGTCATCTTTCTGTGTGTCCCTCTTGTCACATGATATTCTCTTCTTATTAGGGCACCATAATACTGAATTAGGACCCATCCTTAATTGCCTCATCTTAACTTGATTAGATCTTCAAAAATGTTACTTCCAAATAAGGCCATATTCAGAGGTACTGGGGGTTCAGACCATATATCTTTTTGGGGGATACAATTCAACCTATAACATTATTCTTTTTGAACAAAAACCTTTTTTCCACTCTTTTCTTTTTAGCTCAGCTTAGATGAGCTAGTATTTCCAAAAATACTTTAGTGAAATATAAGTGGGAAAATAACAGTACTATTTCAAAGAACTATTTTCAGTAAAAGCAGCAAAGAGTTCTTTATGTCAAGATAATCAGATTATCAGGGACAATGCCAGGCATGATTGCTACACTCTTTCCACCTGAGTTTCCATCTGTTTCACAGATGAAACCTGTGGGAGCCATCTTGTTTTTCCAAGACTAGAAGCACTTGTTCTTTGATATATCACCCTACTCACAGTCAAATCTCAATTTCCCCAAACTAATTCTCTTTTAGTTTTTCAAATAGTCTTTTTCAACTAAGGACATATCACTGAATTTTATGGGAGGAATCTAACTAAGTTACAGTTAATTGGTACACATAACTCTGAACTGAATGATTTTGCTTTTTCTAACCCAGGTTATTAGCATGGTTTCTTCTGGAGAATTCTAATATATTTTTTTGTTTGTTTGTTTTCTTTCTTCCCCAGCACTCACAAAGAAAAGTCTACATTATAATATTACAGAATAGTGGACCCCATTTAATCTGATATAATTAGTACTGGTGGTTGTAGTTTTATAAAGAAGAATATAAAATTATAAGTAGATGTAGCTATGCACACATTTTATGATAAATATATAAAAGCATGCTAATATAATAAAATATGAAATTTTACATTGTTTAGAGGTTACCTAATTTTTGCATATAGTATTATTTCAATATTTTAAAAATATGATAACATGAATATCATGTAGATTGTTCAATGTAAAAACTAATTTCTATGAAAGATCCAAGATGGTGGCAGAGTGGCCGAGTAGGTTGATGTTACACTTACCTCCACCTAAGACCAAACTGGAGTTACAACTAAATTTAAGAAAACTCATCCTGAATAACCAACTCAAGAGTGAATGAAGCAAAATCTTATTACCAAGGATTCACAGAAGAAACCATATCAAGACTGGTAGGAAGGACAAAGATGTGAAAATGCTGGCCCTACTCCCATGAGTGATGGCTGACTTTCCAGAGAGCTATCTCAGCTACTGGGAGGCATTCCCTGAGAAGTGTGGGGTTTAAACCCCAAATCAAGCTCCCTAGCCTAGAGTTGCAGAACAAGGAAGAGGCACCAACATAGCATGTAGCTATAAAAAGCAGTGAAATTTCTGTATGAAAAAAAAAAGAAACAAGAGTCCACAGAGATATGAACACCCTTTTAAAGGGTCAATGCACAAAATTTTGTTTGCAGCCACTTACCCTGGGCTCCATCAAAAGAATGGCTGAGCAGACTAGAGTTGAGTAAAGAGTCAGGGGTTTTTGAAACTCTGGGAGTAGGCGGGGTTGGGGATCCCTGTGCTGAGTCATTCTCTGATACCACAGTTGGTATTGTTTTTAGGTGGAGCACTCCCCTTTATACAGCATCAGCCTGGGGGAAAGCAGCTGGACTTTGTTTTCCCTGTGGAGATTAGGCCCTGCTGAAGAGTCATTAGACTTGGCCAGAGAGTAGAGGTCTGGACAGACTCAGGGGGTGATAGTGATTCAGTTGTCTGTCTTTGAGGCAGGGTCATTCACCTCACTTTCCTGTGAATCTGACTGGAACTTCCCTCCCACAGGAGATTCAGTGGAACCACCCTCCTGACTGCCAGCATACCCACCATCAGGGCTCCAGAAACACCACCCACTGATATCTAGTGGTTCTGCCATGCTGAGGTTGGGAGAAAATATGGAACAGATTAAGACCTGTGGCTCTGAGGTGGGATCTACACCCACCACCTTCCCTGAAGCCTAATTGGTACATCCTCCTGAGGGGAGATACACTAACCCCATCTTCTTGTCTCTGCCAGAGGCTTTTTTCAATGACTAAGCCTAACAGGCATCCGGTGGGTGGTGGAAGCTGGAGGACGATCTCAAGGTGCCTTGGGACTTTTGCTGACTGGCCCTGTAACCAGTGTTGGTAAAATCCGGCCTCGGTGTGCAGCTTGGTCTTATCAGTGTGCACCTAAGCCCAGCAGAGGCAATCACAAACTGTGGATCGCTTGTAACTTCGAACAGGTTGCTGAGAGCTAGTCGCAGGCAGTATCTTATACTGGGCTGCACCAGTTTCCCTCCCAAGAGGCCCAGAATCAACACAACCAGTGGCCCATCATAAAACATAAGAGCAGGATCCAATTAGCTGCACAAGCAGCACATTCATGGGAATCAAATCAGGCACCAAAATTCTGCTTCCTGTGATCAGCAACTGCACAACAGCTCACACACTTTGGTCAAGGTACAGCCTCACAATCAGCCAGCAAGAGGGTCAATTACATGCAAGAATGGACCAGTAATAATCAAGACTCAGTTATAATAAGAGGGTCTGCATAACCCACACAAGGGACATTTCTGGAGCACCCAGCTTGGTGATCAAGGAGATTGAATCACTGAACCCAATAGAACACCTACCTTATGGGTCTACTAAACCCATAAGACCACCCAATGAAGAGTGGAAATCATAGAAGATCTATCTAATACTTAGAAACAGACACAAAGAGGCAGTCAAAATGCAAAGAAAAATAAATGACAAAACAGTAGAAACCTCCAGGAAAAGAGCTAAGTGAAATAGAGATAAGCAATTTATTAAGTATAGAGTTCAAAATTATGGTTATACAAATGCTCAATGAACAAAGGGAGAACTTCAACAAGAGATATAAAGCATAAAAAGGACATGGAAACCATAGAAAGGAACCAGTCATAAATGAAGAATACATTATCTGATATCAAGAATACACTGGAAAGAATAAATGGTAGGTTGAATGAAGCAGAAGATCAAATCAGGGATTTCAAAGACAAGGTAGGAAAAAATCCTCATCAGAGCAGTAAGAAGAAAAGAGAATTAAAAATAATAAGGATAGTTTAAGTGACCTTTGAGACAACATGAAGCGTGATGGCACCCTTATCATAGGAGTATCAGATCAGAAGAAAGAAAGGGATTGAGAATCTATTTGAAGGAACTATTACTAAAAATTTTCATAATCCGATGAAGGAAAAAGATACACAAATCCAGGAAGTGCAGAGAGTCTCAAGGAGATGGACCCAAGGAGGCCCACACTAAGGCACATCATAATGAAAATGGCAAAGCTTAAAGACAGAGAATCTTAAAAGAAGTAAGAAAAAAACTGTTAGTTACCTATAAAGGAGCTCCCATAAGGCTGTCAGCTGATTTCTCAACAGAAACATTCTAGGCCAGAAGGGATTGGCATAAAACAGTCAAAGTAATGAAAACAAAAACCTACAACCCAAACTATTTTAACAAGCAAGGTTATCGCTTAAAATTGAAGGAGAAATAAAGAGCATCCTAGAGAAGAAAAAGTGAAAAAAATCTGTTACTACCAAACCAATATTACAAAAATTGTTAAAAGGTCTGCTTGAATAGAAATAATAATAATAATAATACAATTGTAATAAGAGGAACAAAATAAAATGGCAATAATAATAATTTTAAATGTAAATGGCTTAAATGCTCCAATGAAAAGACAAAGTGTACAAAGTGTAGTTGATTGGGTAAGAAAACAAGATATATATATATATATACATACATACACACACACACACACACACACACACACACTGTCTACAAGAGACCTACCTCAGAACAAAGCATATAAATAGACTAAAAATAAAAGGATGGAAAAAGATATTTCATGCAAATGGAAATGAAAAAAACTGGGGTAGCAATACTTTTATATGAAAATATGAACTTTTTATCATTTATTTGTTTAATTTGTTGGTAAATTATATATAATGGGGTGACATTGGTCCATAGGAACACAAAGGTTTCAGGTATACATCTCTATAATATTTAAACAGTTCATTGCATTGTGTGCCCATCACGCAAAGTCATATCATTGTTTGTCATCAAATATTTGGCCCTCTTTACTCTCCTTTCCTCAACCTCTTTTCTCGTGTAACCACTTTACTTTTGTCTATGTCTGTGAGTCTCTATGTTATATCTCACCTAAGTGTGAAATCATACAGTTCTTAGCTTTTTTGAATTTAGTTATTTCACTTAGCATAATATCCTCAAGGTCCATCCATGTTGTCACAAATGGCAACATTTCATTATTTTTTATGGTTGAATAGTATTCCATTGTGGTTTGTAACACATCTTGTGTTCCAATTCTCTGTTGAGGGACACTTTGGTTGTTTCCATGTCATGGCCACTGTAAATAATGCTGTGATCAACATGGGTTTGCATATAACTTTGCATACAAATGTTTTTGAGTTCTTTGGGTAGATACCTAGTAGAGGGATTGCTGGGCTATATGGTAATTCCATTCTTAATTTTTTGAGGATCTGCCATATTGTCTTTCATAGTGGCTATACTATTTACATTCCTACCAGCAGTGAATGAGGGTTCCTTTTCTTCCACAGCCTCTCCAACACTTGTTATTACCTGTCTTATTGATAATAGTCAATCTAACAGGTGTGAGGTGGTATTTCATTGTAGTTTTAATTGGCATTTTCCTAAAGCTAATAAAGATGAGCATTTTTTCATATATCTATTTGTTGTTTGTATGTCTTCATGGGAGAAGTGTCTGTTCAGGTCCTCTCCCCATTTTTTAATTGGATTGTTTGTTGCTGAGCTTTGTGGATTCTTTATATATTTTGGATATTAACCCCTTATCAGAGCTATTGTTTATAAATATCAACTCCCATTTTGTTGGCTGCCTTTTTATGTTGCTGTCAGTTTCTTTTGCTGTGAAGTTTTTTAGTTTGATATAGTCTTATTCATTCATTTTTGCTTTTACTTCCCCAGTGTGTGGGGTCAAATTCTAGCAGTATATTTTCTGATATAGCTCCTTAAGCAAGAGAAACAAACAAATGGGACTATAGTAAGCTAAGTGTTTTGTTCATCAAAGGAAACCATTAACAAAATGAAAAGACAACCCACTGAATGGAAGGACATATTTGCTGACATATCTAATAAGGGATTAATATCCAAAATATATAAAGAACTTATAAAACTCAACACCCTCCAAAAAACAATCCAATTAGAAAATGGGCAAAGACCTGAATAGACACTTTTCTAAAAGGAACATAAAGATGGCCAATAGACATATAAAAAGATGTTCAACATCATTAATCATCAAAGAAATGCAAATTAAAACTACCCTTGTCAGAATAGCTATTGTCAACAAATCAAAAAACAAGTGTTGTTGAGGGTGTGGAGAAAAGGGACTCCTCCTGCACTGTTGGTGAGAATGCAGATTGGTACAACCAATATGGAAAACAGTATGGTGTTATTTCAAAAATTAAAAATGGAACTGATTTTTCATGCAAGAATTCAACTTCTGGGACTATAGTCCAACAATCCTGAAATACTAATTCAAAAGAACATATACACACCAATGTTCATTTCAGAATTATTTACAGTTGACAAGATCTGAAAACATCCCAAGTGCTCATCAATAGATGAATGGATAAAAAAAAATTTGTACATTTACACAATGAAATACTATATGGCCATAGAAATGAAGGAAATCTTATCTTTTGCAACAGCGTGAATGGACCTGGAGAGCACTATGCTAAGTGAAATAAGTCAGTCAAAAAAAGACAAGTACCATATGATTTCACTCATTTGTGTAATATAATGAACAAAATGTACTAACAAGCAAAATAGAGACAGATTCCTCAATAGAGAACAGGCTATCAGCTATGAATGGTGGGCGGGGGAAGCTGAGTGAGAGAGGTAATGAGAATGAGCAAAACAGGACAAAAATAAAGAAAAATTCATAGATATGGACAACAGGGTGGTGATTTGAGGGGAGGGCCATGGAGAAGGGTATGGGGGTATAAATGGTGATGGATGAAGACTTAACTTCGGAGGGGGGTGTACACAATATGTGGAGTACAGAGATGTGCTGGAGAATTGGATACCTGAAACCTGTATAATTATGTCAACCAATGTCACCTTAATAAATTAAATTTTAAAAAACTAATTCTTATGTATCATTATATACTGTATTAGCATTTTTTTCCTGTTATATTGATCTCTTATCTCTTACCCTTTTCCATTTTCCTCATTTTAGATTTATTTGTTTCTGTCCTTTACAACATACTTTGTGTATTATCAGTAATTTCACTCCCAAACATATTATCTTTATTAATCATTTAACTTTTTTCCATATGTCACAAATCAAGTAGACTTCTCTACAACTTATCCCTGACAGTGCTAAATAAACAGATATCATGTCTTTTTATTTTCAACATATAAGTTATTCATCACTTTCTTTAAAACTTTCAGTTCTGCCTGACCTGTGGTGGCGCAGTGGATAAAGTGTCGACCTGGGAACACTGAGGTCGCCAGTTCAAAACCCTGCACTGGTCTGGTCAAGGCACATATGGGAGTTGATGCTTCCAGCTCCTCCCTCCTTTCTCTCTTTCTCTCTCTCTCACTCTGTGTCTCCTCTCTAAAATGAATAAAATAGAAAGAAATTTTAAAAAAAGTTTTTTTTAAAAAAAGAAAACTTTCAGTTCTGATCATTTTTTGACATACAAATCATCTTTTGATTATGGCTAGGGATTTGTTTGTTGGAATTTCACTTCCTCTTCATTGTGTCTACAGTATCCATATGAATCATTCCTTATTTATAATTTGGGTTATAAAGTGGATCTGGAGTTAATAATATTATACCAACATCAATTTTCTAGTTTTGACAATATACGGTGACTATGTAAGTTATTATTATTAGGGAGCTGAGTAAAAGGAACTAAGGAGTATTCTACTATTTTTGGCAAATTATTGTAAGTCCAACTATTTCCAATGGAAGTTAAGAAAGCAAATCTAGAACTTGAAGACATTTCAGTAAAGTATTCTTGTGAAATTTTTATATTTTATACCAAAATTTTTATAGTTCTTATACCAATTTGAACAAAAGTTTTAGAATTTCATCTTTATTTTACTGTGGAGATTTATCTAAGCATTTAGCTTAATTTTTAAGAAACAACTCTGTCTTTGTACTCACTAGTATAAGGTGAAAATTAAAGGCTGTAATTGTTGTCATAATCATAACTAGCATAAATGGGTTAAGTGGAACTTAGCAGATAGTCACGCATGGGGCTTGAGTTCTTGGATGTTCTTGGTGTTCTAGAGCTTGCTGGAAGAATCAAACTACACTTTGTCTAGAGCTAATAGAGGGTATAAATTTATCCCACAAGCTGATTACATGTAAGACAGTTAAGAATACATTTACTGTATAACAAGTGCATAATAATTTGATAGCATTCTCTCACACCCTTTTCCTACATGAGGAAACTAAGGCCTCAAGAGTTCCAGTGACTGCCTCAAGAAAAGCAACTTAGAGGCACCACTGAGCTTAGAACAGATTTTATTCTCAGTTTTGGAGTCTCTGAATATTCTCATTCTGGTATCCTTCTGTTAAGGTCCAGACTGAACAGTCTGGCAGGAAGTGGGACTCTAATAGACAGATTGAAACTTTTAGGATGGGTGACAGTACTGATTTAGCTTGAGGAAATGTGTAAAATTTTAATTCTGAGGGCTGAAAGGGATTCCCTTTCTTGCTTAATCTTAAAAACTATATTCAGGTTTGAGAGCTCAGACATGGTAGAAAACCCTTCTCATCACTCTGAAAAAGAATATCAAGCAGTTTGGAAGTTCTTTGAGCTTCCACATCAATAATTCTGGTCTCCTTCACCTGAACATCAAACTTCTCTAGCAGCCATGGATTGCTTCTTGGGAGGTTTTAGTCTGTTTTAAAAAATTCTGTTTTAGTAGGATTTACTCTATAGCCTTCTCCAAGCCGTCTGTTCTCTTTCTAAGAATTCCTGGAAAGAAGGATGGTGGTATAAGGTGAAAATTACAGAGAATGAATGGTATCTTGGGGAAGTGCATGAAAAAGTAACAGGAAATACTTGTGTTTGAAAAACAGCATTTTGTGTTCCCTCCCAAAGGAATTTTATAAAAACAAAAAATGTGTAACCAAAGAATAATATACAGAATGTTTTATCAACCTATGTAGATCTTGCTGTTTATTTTGAGCATTGCCCTGACCTATTTGTATAAGAACTGAATATTATCCAAAGGTGGAAACTCAGCTCAGTATACAGATGTTCAAGACATCTGGATGGAGATCAGAACACTTTCCTGAGGTTTTAACTCTCCTTACTCCATAAACTAGCATGCTACCTGGGAACAATTCCAGGGAACTGTAGTTTAAGCTAAATTCAAAGGTTCTCTACAGCAGGACTTCCGAACCTTGGTGATACCAAGGTTTATTGGAATATTAGAGAGGATACTACAGTACAAAGCTCCTCAGTTATCTTTGGTCATAGAAACTTTTTGAAATCACTGAACATCTCAGGATTGATATTGCAGAGATTAGTTTAAGAAATGCTGATTGTCAAGCAACTTTAAGAAGAGTGATTCCTTCTTTTCACCGGCCTGATTCTTTAAGCCAATGTTTCAAATCGACTTAGAAGGACAAATACTTCAGAAACTATTTTCACTCTTTCTCCTTCAATGTGATTCCCAGGAAAAGTGAGTCATTATATATGTCACTAGCCCAAATGCAACCACTGCTCTTTAGAATTGACTCTTTACATGACTTATGGGTAATTAAATACTCTACTTGTAGTGATTCATCTGTCTAATAATTTCTTTTAAAATAATGATCTCTTCAATGATAGTATTTTCATACTCAGAAACTCACTTTCACCTTGTAACTTATTTTAAAGAGGATATTATAAATATATTTTCCAGAAGTAAAAAGATAATAAAAGTGTGACCTAGCAGAACTGGGCTGGAATCTTAAAAACAAAACCCCTTTATCATACTGCTCTTGGAGGATTGCAGTGAGATCGACATTTATATTAGATGTTACTTTATAAAGGTGTGGTGTGACAAAATGGGTGGGTCTGGAGGTAGGGTGTGAGAGGTTCTACCATAATAAAGAATAATAAAAAACAATCATGCCAAATTTGCTTCACATTTGTCAGTTTCCATAATTTTTAAGAATTACCTGTAATATTTTTGACATTTTAAATTTCTTATTGTATAGGTAGAATAATGGGAATAATAAAATGAGTAAACAGTTGACACTCAATAAACTGTTTAGCACTTGAAAAAAATCAATACATTATAAAGAACTCAATAGAACTCTTCTTGTAGTCCAAAAGGCCTTTCCTTAAATTGGGAAAGTACATTTTCAAAACTGCTGGTTCCACAAGGACAGCCTTAACATGTAGTGAGAAAGGTGGTTTTAATTAAAGCCATGCTTCATCATCTGAACTTTGTTTATTGCTTTATGGATCTGATTTATGACAAGCAGGGGATGAATAAATTCCTAAATGTGAAACTCGGGTCAGAGAATTAAAAGGGAAATTAATTTTAAAGTGTAACCAGGATCCTAAGCATATTTGCTTTAGTATGGAACCAAATATAAGTTTGGTTTCTTCATCAGAAGAAACCAAGGCTTTTGCTACCTAATGCCAATATATCTGATTGTCTGTCAGCATTATATTAGAATGTCTGGATGTCTGGCTAAGGGTAAGATATTTCAGGCTGACTCAGTTCATACATACGATATAAAGAACCTAAAGTAGTACTCAGTCAGTATTTTGGGTTGTCATAATAGCTTTGCAGCAAAGCCTGTCCAATCTGAATCTTTGAGATGTTTCATATGTCAAAACGCTGAGATTTATTAAAAGCAGACTGCTTGCTTGTTGCCCATTAGTCTAAGCACTCTCTGAAACCCAGGCAAAATGGTCATACATATAAATTATACAGAGAAAACTAACCCTAGAAAAATGTATGTGTGTATGTGTGTGTGTAGGCTAAAGGAAGGATAAAGCATGAGAGGGGGGATCCTTTCTACCAGAAAGGACTGGGTGCAGGCTTTTCCCATGGTTCTGCCTTGATTTCAAGCTCTTTAGTATTAGAAGAAATATTTGTGAAGTGCCATCTCTAAG
The DNA here is from genome assembly GCA_037038555.1 of Rhynchonycteris naso. Taxonomy (NCBI): domain Eukaryota; kingdom Metazoa; phylum Chordata; class Mammalia; order Chiroptera; family Emballonuridae; genus Rhynchonycteris; species Rhynchonycteris naso. The sequence continues at coordinate 105,519,012 of CM072997.1, forward strand.
GTGTTCTGCTTTGAAAAGCAGAAGAATTTTTTTTCCTGTTTTCAAAATGCTTAAAAATTCATTCTCAAGACAAGAGACAAAAATTGATGGTGAGAATGTGGAGAAAAAGGAACCCTTGGGCAGTGGATACATAAATTGGTTAAGCCATTATGAAAAGCATTAAAGAAGCTCCTCAAAAATTAAAAATAGAACTTTCATATAATACCTCCATCTCACATCTGGGTATTTACACTGCTTACAAAAATTAGAGGATATTTTTATTTATTTATTTATTTATTCATTCATTCATTCATTCATTTATTTTTTTAGAGAAGAGGGACAGAGAGAGAAAGAGACAGAGAGAGAAAGAAAAGGGAAGGAGGAGCAGGAAGCATCAACTTCCATATGTGCCTTGACCAGGCAAGCCCAGGGTTTTGAACCAGCGATCTCAGCGTTCCAGGTCGACGCTTGATCCACTGCAACACCACAGGTCAGGCAAAAATTAGAGATTATTTCGAAATGAATATGAAGCAATAAAAAAGGGAGCATTTGATTTTTTTATTAATCAAGAACATCAGAAAAGCAAATGACAAATCAAAGAAAGTTGTTCAATTATGCAAATGAGATGAAAAATCAAATTCTATTTCATTGGTGAAAATGCACTATGCAAAAAGCTAAAAGTACTGTACTGGAGTATCTGTACATTCCCTGATCTTGAAAGTGCACATCCTGCAATTTCCCACCCCTTGAAATGCCCCTGCAACATGATTTGCCCAAATGTGAAGCCTGGAGAACCATAGGGCGTCTTGAAGCTGGTCAAACACAGACGTCAGTGACAACAGCACTTGGAACATCCCAAAGCGTTATCAGCAGACTGTGGAATTGCTTTGAAGAGACTTGGCACAGTACAAAGAAGACGAGGGTAGGGTTGCCCATCTGCCATAAAAGCAAGAGATGACCACTACTTGACCCTATTGGCAAAAAATAAACAGACTCAGCAATGCAACAGAGCTACAGGGACAGTTTTTGCTGCCACTAGATGATGGATATGCACCCAGACCATATGAAATCAGTCCCATCATGTTGGACTGCATGCCTGGTGACCAATGGTATGCATGCCATTATCTGCTGAACACCATAGAACCCATAGAAGATGGGTTGATTAGCATCATCTTAGACCTTTGATTAGTGGTCAACTGTCCTCTTCTCTGATGAGTCACATTTCATTCTGCAACCTGACAATCACTGTGTCCTGATCTGGCATGAACAAGGAACACAGGAGAATCCATGTTTCATATGAGAAAGAGACTCCTTTGGTGGTGGTGGAATCATGGTGTGGGTTGGCATCAGCATTGGTGGTTGTATCAACCACTTTATTAGAAACAAATCTCTGACTGCTGTCATATCAAGATGAGGTCCTGCACCCTATAGTGGTACCCTACGCTGAAGCAGTTGGGAACAACTTTTTTTTCATGGATGATAATGCAAGGCCCCACCATGTACATCTCATCAACATGCTTAAGGAGGCAGGAATTGAACTCATGGACCGGCCTTCACGTTCTCCAGACCTGAATCCCATTGAACATGCTTGGGATGCACCAGGAAGTGTCTGACAAACCACCCAATGCCTCCCACACACTTCTTGAGCTGAAAGTTGCCCTGGAGCGAGAGTGGCAGAGGACCCCACAAGAACTGCTGGACAATCTGATCCTGTCCATGTCCCCATAGCTGTTGGTGTGTTTGGCAGTCTTGGGTGACCATACACCCCACTGAGCAGTCAATGTGTGGCACTCTTGTCCAGTTTGACATGCTTCTGTTCACCCCACCAATATGTCACTTGCTACTTAATCACGATAATTGAGTTTGCATCTCATTTGCATAATTGAACAACTTTTTTTGACTTGTCATTTGCTTTTTTTTTGAGTTTTTTTAAAATTAATTTTAATGGGGTGACATTAATAAATCAGGGTACATATGTTCAAAGAAAACATCTCCAGGTTATCTTGTTATCCAATTATGTTGCATACCCATCACCCAAAGTCAAATTGTCCTCTGTCACTTTTTATCTGGTTTTCTTTGTGCCCCTCCCTTCCCCCCTCTCCCTCCCTCTCCTCCCTCCCTCAACCCCGTAACCACCACACTCTTGTCCATGTCTCATAGTCTCGTTTTTATGTCCCACCTATGTATAAAATCATGCAGTTCTCAGTTTTTTTCTGTTTTACTTATTTCACTCCATATAATGTTATCAAGGTCCATCCATTTTACTGTAAATGATCCGATGTCATCATTTCTTATGGCTGAGTAGTATTCCATAGTATATATGTACCATAGCTTTTTAATCCACTCGTCCTCTGATAGACACTTGGGCTGCTTCCAGATCTTCGCTATTGTGAACAATGCTGCCATGAACATGGGGGCGCATTTCTTCTTTTCGAACAGTGCTATGGTGTTCTTAGTTTATATTCCTAAAAGTGGATAGCTGGGTCAAAAGGCAGTTCGATTTTTATTTTTTTGAGGAATCTCCATATGATGTTCTTTCTTTTTTTTCAGAGACAGAGAGAGAGAGTCAAAGAGAGGAATAGATAGGGACAGACAGACAGGAATGGAGAGAGATGAGAAGTATCAATCATCAGTTTTTCCTTGCAACACCTTAGTTGTTCATTGATTGCTTTCTCATATGTGCCTTGACTGTGGGCCTTCAGCACACCGAGTAACCCCCTGCTTGAGCCAGCGACCTTGGGTCGCTGGTGAGCTTTACTCAAACCAGATGAGCCTGCGCTCAAGCTGGCGACCTCAGGGTCTCGAACCTGGGTCCTCTGCATCTCAGTCTGATGCTCTACCCACTGTGCCACCACCTGGTCAGGCAACTTTTATGATGTTCTTAATAAAAAAAATCAAATGCTTTTTTTTATTGCTTCATATTCATTTTGAAATACTCCCTAATTTTTGTGAGCAGTGTATCTGAAGTAAGTGAAAACAGGATAGTGATAATGATATCTGTGGTATATGCCCTTTGCACTTTCATTTTCTATAACTCAGATATGAAAAAATACCCAAGTTTCTGTATATCACATACATGATTGCATGCATGCATGCATGCACATACATACAGGAAATATTATTCGGTCATCAAAAAGAGGAAATCTTTCGGTTTGTGACAATATGGATATACCTTGAAGGCATTATACTAAGAGAAATAATCCTTAGAAGAGAATGACAGATACTGCTTGGCATCAGTTATATGTGGAACCAAAACAAAAAGTCAAATTCATGGAAACAGAGATTAGAAAATTGGTTGCCAAGGACTGAGAGGGAAAGGTTGGTAAAATGGTACAAGCTTTCAACTATCAGATTAATAAATTCTGAACATCAAATTTACACCATGATAACTACAGTTGATAACACTGTATTGTATAATGGATATTTGCTGAGAGAGTAAACTTAAATGATCTCAGCCAATAAATAAAAAAATAAAAAGTGAGGTGATTGGTGTGTTAATCCCTAGATGGGAGATTTTTTTCACAGTATACTGGGTCGGACAAAAGTGGGTTTACAGTTGTTCGAATGGAAAATGATACAATAATTAGTTCACACTAATAGAAGAATAAACTGTTTTGCATACTCACAATGGTAAACCTACTTTGTCTAATCTTATATATGTGCACCAAATCATCATGATGATATACTCTATGTATGTATGTATGTATTTAGTGAAAGGCTGTTAGGCAGAGATAGACTCTCACATGTGCCCCAACCAAGATCCATCATGCAAGCCCACTAGGGGCGATGTTATGCCCATTCGGGCCATTAATCCTTTGCAACTGCAGCTATTTTTTTAGCACCTGAAACGGAGGCCATGAAGCTATCCTCAGTGCCTGGGGCAAAGTAGCTCCAATTGAGCCATGGCTGCAGGAGGGGAAGAGAGGGAGAGAGAGAGAAGGGGCAGTGGAAGTGTAAAGAAGCAGATGGGTGCTTCCCCTGTGCGCCCTGACCGGAAATTAAACCCAGGATGTGCACACGCCAGGTCGATGCTCTACCACTGAGACAACCAGTCAAGGCCTGAACACTTGAAATGTAACAGTTTTATTTGTCAATTTTACCTTAATAAAGCTAAAACAAAAAAGAATCTAAAGAGAATTCTATTAATGTGTTTTCCTTTCAACTGCAAGACTCCCTGCCATAACCAGTTTTGAGAATTCAGTGATAAGCATGCTGTCTGTGCTCAGCAAACATCTGTTGCATGAATGAATTAATGGATTGCTGGATGGGTGGGAGAATCGGCAATCCAGTCTGTGTGATAGCAACTGCTTCCTCACTGACCCTTTATTTAGCATTGGCGTGTCAAACCAGGCAGGGTTTATTGCAGTCCATGAGTGCCTGTCTGAAACAGAATCTTTAAAACTGAGCCTCAGAACCTTGCATTTGTTGCTTTAGCAAGCTCGCATGCTTGTTGAGATTGACAGCCGGTGTTAGTGTTTAGTTACCAAGCTCTATTTCCCATCTCTGTGTAAAAATAACATCTTAAGATCAAAAGTTTTTGTCAGTGAAACAACTCAGTCAGTTTTTTTGAGTGTTTAATTTCCTACATTTTCTGTCATTAGACGAGGAGAATGATCGTACATCTGTAGTATCCTTCAACTGGGAGTCACAAGCACATGACATCTGGGATTAAATCCTGTGGACAAATTTCTGACTTCTATATCAATACAAAACATTACCAGACAGTTAAAATGAAATAATTTAAAAGCCCAGTGTTTTAAAAAATATTAATGTGTATTTAATAGAACAAATAGGTCTTTGATACTTAATACACTGGGAAATAATTTTTATTCATTTTCCATTGCATGAGGTTTTAGAACTATTTATATATATGTCTGCATCACTGATTCCATATATGAAATCCGTTTTTTGGTGCATGCTCTAATTTTTATGTAATTTCAATTTCCTTTTGTTACAGTTAATGGCATGCATTGGTTTTTAAATGGGAGTTAAAGGGCAACGACTCTTGGACTGAACATAACCATAAGGAAATTAATGTATTACAAACATAATTGTAGTTATTTTTAAATGTAAAAAATTATTATCTGATAAAAACACCCTCTTATTTTTTTTTTTTAAACACCCTCTTATTTTGTTTTAAGATTGAATCATGGCTTCTTCGGAGTAGGCGTAAATGTAAGAATAGTCCTGACACCTTCTGTTATATATGTGGCTGTTACACACTTCAACATCAAAGGTGCAACATTCCATCATTTGTGACACGTGCATATATTGCCTATTTTCAAGTTCTCCTTGGCGATCAAGACAAGAATTGGGCTCCTCGTATTGTGTGTCATAATTGTGAAAAAATGCTTTGTGACTGGACAAAAGGAAAACACAAAGGAAAGCCTTTTGGTATTTCCATGGTTTGGCATGAACCTAAGGATCACAACAGTGACTGTTATTTCTGTCTGATCCATACAAAGGGCATTGGCAAGAAAAAATGGCATATGATTGCATATCCTAATATTCCTTCAGCAATATGACCTACCCCACACTCTGAGACACTCCTGGTTCCATTTTTCAATAATTTTATTTCTTCTAAGGACGAAGAAAGTGAACATGGTGATCAAGTGCATTTTGATAAGATAAATGAGGAAATGGCTGTAGAATCTGAAGGGTCCTCTTCCGATGCCAAGCAGTCATTAAGCCCTCAGCAGTTTAGCCAACCCAAATTGAATGACTTAGTAAGAGATTTGGGCCCATCAAAGAAAGCAGCTGAGTTATTAGCATCCAGGCTTTAAGAAAAGAATGTACTTCACTGGTCAGCTAAAGCATCCCATTTCAGGAAGCGTGAACAAATTTTTGTGGACTTTTTTTTCCAAACACAAACACTTTATTTACTGTCATAGTATCAGTAGTCTCAGCCAGCTAGGTTTTACCACTTACAGTCCAACAGAATGGCAGCTATTTCTTGACAGCTCTAAACGGAGTCTGAAATATGTTCTCCTACACAATGGTAATGTTTATGCAGCAGTTTCAATTGATTATTCAACTCATTTGTGAGAAGATTATAATGACATAAAAATTGTCCTTGACTTTCTGAAGTATGAGGAGCATAACTGGATCATTTGTGTGGACCTTAAAATGGTAAATTTCCTGCTAGGACAACAGAGAGGTTTCATGAAGTATTCTTGCTTTCTGTATTTGTGGGACAGCTGAGCTCGGGAGAAACACTGGACACAGAAGGAGCGGCCGAAACGTGAAGCTCTGGAAGAAGGGATGCAAAATATTGTGAATGAACCTGTGGTTAATTGAGACAGGATCATTTTTCCCCCATTTCACATCAAACTTGGCTTAATGAAGCAGTTTGTTCAGGGTTTGAATAAAGAAGGTGAATGCTTTCAACATATTATTTCTGTTCCATTTGTCTGTATGTCTGTTTTTTGTTTGTTTGTTTGTTTTTTTTGCCAATACCATGCTGTTTTGATTATTGTGACTCTATAGTATAATTGAAGCCAGGTAATGTGATACCTACAGCTTTATTTTTTTTTCCCTCAGGATTGCTTTGGCTAATCAAGGGTTTTTTTATGGTTCCATACAAACCTGGTAATTTTTTTAAGAAGATGTTTTTTATTTTGTTTGTTTTTTTAAATTTCTTTTTAGTTATTCATTTTAGAGAGGAGACACAGAATGAGAGAGAGTGAGACAGAGAGAGAGAGAAATGGGGGAGGAGCTGGAAGCATCAACTCTCATATGTGCCTTGACCAGGCAAGTGCAGGGTTTTGAACTGGCGACCTCAGAGTTCCCAGGTCGATGCTTTATTCACTGTGCCACCACAGGTAAGGCCACACCAGGTAATTTTTTGTTCTATATCTTTAAAGAATGATGTTGGGATTTTGAATGAGATTACATTAAATCTATATATTGCTTTGGGTAATTTGGCCTGTTTAACTATGTTGATTTTTTCTATCCATGATCATGGAATGTTTTTAAATTTTTTGTGTCTTTTAAATTTCTTTCAATAATGTTTTCTAATTTTCAGTATTTATACTGCTTACAAAAATTAGGGGATATTTCAATATAAATATGAAGTGATAAGAAAAGAAGCATTTGATTATTTTTATTATTAAACAAGAACATCAGAAAAACAAATGACAAGTCAAAGAAAGTTGTTTGATTATGCAAATGAGATGCAAAACCAACTTTTATTTCATTGGTGAAAATGCAATATTCAAAAAGCTGAAAGTACTGGAGTATCTACATGTTCCGTGATCCCCTAATTTTTATGAGCAGAGGTCCTTCACATCCTTTGATAAGTATATTCCCAAGTATTTTATTTTTTTGTTGTAATTATAAAAATAATTTTTTTCTGAAGTTTCATTGTTGGCATATAGAAAAGTAGTAGACTTTTGTATATTGATTTTGTATCCTGCAACTTTAATGTATTCATTTATTGCTTCTAATAGTTTTTTGGTGGAGTCTTTGGGTTTTTTTATATATAGGATTATGTAATCTGCAAAAGTGGTACCTTTACTTCTTCTTTCCTGATATAAATGCCTTTTATTTCTTTCTCTTGCCTGATTGCTCTGGCTAAAACTTCCAGAACTATGTTTATTAAGAGTGGAGAGAGTGGGCTGGATTTTAGAGGAAAAGCCTTCAATTTTCACCATTTAGTATGATATTAGCTGATGGTTTGTCATATATGGCTTTATTATGTTGAGTTACTTTCCTTCTATTCCAATTTTATTCAGTGTTTTAAACATAAAGGGATGTATTTTATCAAATGCCTTTTCTGTATCTATTAATAGGATCATATAGTTTTTGTTCTTTATTTTGTTGATGTGGTATATTACCTTGATCAATTTCCATTTGTTGAACTGTGCTTGTGCTCCTGGAATGAACCGCACTTGATTGTAATGTATCATTTTTTAAAATGTGTTGTTGTATTCGATTTGCTAGTATTTTGTTTAAGATTTTTACATCTGTATTCATTAGAGAATTGGTCTGTAGTTTTCTTTTTCGTGTGTTGTCCTTGCCAGATTTCGGTATGAGGGTTATGTTGGCCTCATAAAATGTGTTTGGCAGTATTGCTTCTTCTTCAATTTTTTGGAAGACTTTGAGAAGGATAGGTACCAGATCTTCTTAAAATGTTTGGTTGAATTTATTAGTGTACCCATTTGGTCCTGGAGTTTTGTTTTTGAGAGGTTTTTATTTCCTTCCTGCTTATAGGTCTATTTAGGTTTTCCACTCCTTCGTGACTCAGTCTAGGAAGCTTGCATATTTCTAGAAATTTATCCTTTTCATCTTGGTTGTTGAATTTGGTGGCATATAAATCTTTCATAATATTCTACTATGATCTTTTGTGTACCTATGATGTCTGTGGTAATTTCTAATTTTCATTTCAGATTTTGTTTATATGAGTCCTTCCTCTTTTTTCCTTAATGTGTTTAGCCAGTGGTTTGTCTATTTTATTGATTTTTTCAAAGAACCAGCTCTTTATTGTGTTATTTTTTATAGTTTTTTTGTTCTCTATTTCATTTAGTTCTGTTCTAATTTTTACTATTTTCTTTCTTCTGCTGACTTTGGGTTGCCTTTGTTTTTTTGTGTGTGTGTTTTTTTTTATATTTTTGTTCCTTAAGGTGTGAGGTTAGGTTGTTTACTTGGGATCTCTCTAGTTTTTTTATATAAGCCTATAATGACATAAACTTCCAACTTAATACTGTTTTAGCTACATCCCAGAAATTTTGACATGTCTTGTTGTTATTTTCATTTGTCTGTATATATCTTTGAGCTCTACTTTTATTTCTTCTTTGACACAGTCATTTTTTAGATGTATGTTGTTTAATTTCCACATATTTGTGGGTTTCTTTACTTTCTTTTTACAATGCCTTGTTCAGAAAATATGCTTGGTAAAATTTCAATCTTTTTGAATTTGATGATAGTTTTGTAACTCAACATATGATCTATTCTTGAGAATGTTCCATGCACACTGGGGAAGAATGTATAATCTGACATTTGGGGATGAAATGTCCTATAAATATCTATTATGTCCATTTGGTCCAGAGTGTCATTTAAAGCCGATATTTCTTTATTGATTTTCTGTTTGGATGATGTATTTAAAGCCATCATTGGTGTGTTGAAATCTTCAAGTATGATAATGGTTTAGACTGCTTCCATTTTTAGATCAGTTAGTAGATGTCTTATATATTTTGATGCTTCCTGGTTCGTTGCATATATATATATAGAAGTGTTATGTCTTTTTGATACAATGTCCCCTTTATCTTTATGCAATGTTTATCTTTGTCTCTGGTTACCTTTGTTGTCTTGAAGTCAGCATTGTCAGAGAAGAGTATGGTTACACCTGCTTTACTTTGGACATTATTTGCTTGGAGAATAATTTTCCAACCTTTTACTTTGAATCTACTTTTTTCCTTGCAGCTTAGATGTGTCTCTTGAAGGCAGCATGTGGTTGGGATTTGCTTTTGATCCAGTATGCTACTCTGTGCCTCTTTATTGGTGAATTTAGTCAATTTATATTTAAGGTTATTATTGACATTTGAGGATTTTCTATAGCCATTTTAGTTTTGTTTTCTGGTAGTTCTGTGTCTTGTTTGGTTTTCCTCTCTTTTTGTTTCTGTCAGTTGGTTTTGTTTGGTGGTATTCCATACTTCTTTCTCTGTTTCTTCTTTTATAAGCTGTGTGTTTCAGTAGTGGCATTTTTGTGGGTGATTACCATTAGGTTAAGAAAAAAATTTTCATAGGTATAAGAGTTCTCTGTCATATGAGTGCTTCTGTACTCCATCCACCTTGGCTACTGCAGATCTTTATCCTCTCCTCTTATATCATTGTTGTCACAGAGTATTCTTGTTTTTATTGTGACCTTGTTGGAGCTTTTACTTGTTTGAATTTGTTTTGTTCTTTGTGTGTGGTCAATTACCTCCCTTGAGTATTTCCTGCAGTGGGGTTTTCTGGTGACAAATTCCCTCAGCTTCTGTATGTCTGTAAAAGTTTTCTTTACCCTTCATATTTGAAGGATAGCTTTGATGGATATAGTACTCTTGGCTGGTAATTCCTCTCTTTCAGTACTTTGAATGTTTGGGTCCACTCTCTTCTAGCTTGTAGAGTTTCTACTGAGAAGTCTGATGATAACCTAATGCACTTTCCTTTATATTTATGGTCTTCTTTTCCCTAGCTGCCTTGAGGATTCTTTATTTATCATTGATTTTTGACAATTTTATTATGATGTACATTGGAGTAGGTCTCTTTGGGTTGTGGTAACTCAACATTCTGTTTGCTTCTTGCATTCGAGGCTCTAACTCTTTCTATAGGTTGGGGAAGTTCTCATTGATTATTTGTTTCAATATGTTCTCCATTCCCTTCTCCCTCTCTTCTTCTTCTTATATAGCTATTATTGTTATATTACTTTTTCTGATGGAACCAGACAATTCTTGTATATCTCTCTCAGTTATTTTTAAATTTGTGAGTCTCTCTCTTCTCTCTGTAGCATCTTTAGTTGCCTGTCTTCAATGTCACTAATTATCTCCTTTTTCTGGCTTGTTCTATTAGTTAAACTTGCTACCTCAGTCTTCAACTCATGTGTTAAGTTATTCATTTCTGTTTAAAAGTTTCAATCTCCTTGGTGAGGTGTTCATTTTGTTCATTAATTTGTTTTCTGATCTCATTAAGTTGCTTCTTGGTAATTTTTCACACCTCATTGAGTATTTTCAGAACTTCAATTTTGAATTCTCCATCATTTAACTCCAAGGCTTCCATGTGATTGAGATTTTTTTCTGGAGATTTTTTATTTTCTTTTGGAAATATGTCTCTGTCTTGTGTAGCCATGGTATTCAATTTATTCTTCCTTGATGGCATTTGAGAGTGGTATTGTTAAGTACCCTAACAAAAACAATTTCTAAAATTGAAAATTTTAAAATAAATACAATGAAAAACATATAAATTTAAAAAATTATGACAAATAAAGAAGAAAAATCACAGGAAAAAGAACAAAACCAGGAAATAATAAAAAACAAAACATTCACAGAAAAATAAGAATTAAATATATAAAAAATTTTAAAAATAAAAGTCAATAATGAAACAGAGAAGGAAGAATAAGAAGGGAAAAAAAGGAAAAATGGGGGTGAAAAAAGAGAAAATAGATTTTGGTTTTGAGAGGTTTCTTCCAGTAGGTGTCACTGTACAACTTTTACCTCTGTGAAGTTCTTGGGCTGTTTGCTGAGATGTTACTATCTCAATGATGTAAGTGAGGCTGCAGTCACGTTGGTGGGTGGGGCTTTATGGCTCTAACAATGGCAATCTCAGGCTTCCAGATGCTCCTTCCCACATCTCATCAGACCTGGGGACAGGAGGTGGAGCAGCTCTGTTTTTCAGGGGCAAGAATGTCTCTGGTGAGTTAGCTATGGGGTTTGTCTCTACTATTCTCCATACTGTGAGGTAAGGGAGGTGTGGTCTGGGAGGCTGGATGCTGTACTTTTTCTGTCTCTGCTGAGTGCAGGCTATAGGCAGACTGAAAGAACATTGACCATGACCTCATGCTCTGGCCACTTTGGTTTATCTCCCACTCTGCCCCTCTCTCTCACTGTTCCTCCCTGAAGAAGGAGATCCAGTCATTCCAAGTTTCCCTCTCATACTTCTCATAAAAAATCCAGAGAGTCCGAGCTTCCCTCCTCCACCTTGATTGCATTTTATCTTCTGCCCCTCTTCTTACCCTGTCCCACCTTTAGTACATTTGCTGTGTGAATCTTTCAGGTGCACCTGTGAACCAGATGGGATTCCTTCACTGCATTATAGTTGTTCAATCTGTTGAAATTTCAAGGGGAGAGATCAGGAGTATCTCTCATATTGCCATTACTCTGACATCACCCTAGCAAGTGTCAGTCTGCTTCTTTTTATCAAAATAATACATATATATTTAAAATATTGTAGGAAAGCTAAATTTGTCTCTTATAGCTCTACACAGTGTCATTCCACAGACCATTCCTTTAGTCATTTCTTCTTTTAAGTCTGAAGTGACCTCTGCATATTAGTTAGGATATGTTTATCTATAAGTAACAGAAACCCTGACCAATGTGGCCTCAACAAGTTAGATATTTTTTATCTCACTTCAAAAGAAGATTGAACAGAGGCTGTTCTAGATCTCATTTAGCAGATAAACAAGTTAAAACATGATTCCATCTCTTTCAAGTTTTCATTTTTGCTATCTTTAGTTCATTTTATTTCCTCATTTTGCTTGTTGCCTTCTGGTCACTATTATCATATATATGTTCCAGGCAGGAAAAAAACAACAACAAAGTCTTGTTTTGCACCATGGACTTTTATTAGGAGGCTCATTATTTTTTAGGAGAAACCTGTTAGATTTTCTTTTGTATGTCACTTGCTAAAACTGAGCCAAATGATCTTCTCTTAGCTGGGACATCTTTACATCAAGGGGAGCTTATTAAGAGCTGGGCTTCATACTAAGTCTCTTCAAGTGCAGAAAAGAGAGAGATTTACTCAGGGAGGCAAAATATACCCTAGTTGCTCAATTTCTTCAGGGGGTTTATACCATTTTTTAGAAAGGAATTCTTTGGCCTTTTTAATGGTAGTAGGTGTTTCTCATGGGGATACAATGTTAAATAGGAAATACAGGGAAGTGTGTGTTTGCATCTGCACGCATATACATATGCATATGCAAGGGGATAATGGGTTACTGACTAATAAATACAGTGGCTCAGATGCAAATAGAGTTTCAGCCAGGAGCTCCTCTTTGAGCACTCTCTCTCATTCCCTTTTCCCACTGTCCTTGCAAGGGATTCAAGGACAAATTCAGGATAAATTTAGCATCTGGATTTTCCCTGGGCTTTTCTGAGGGCAGTTGGGCCCTTTGTCTTGGTTATAGCTTCTTCCTGCTTTTTTTTTCTGGACTTCTAGTTACATTCTGCCCACATGGTCAAAGCTTTCAATCCTTTGTCTGCCTTTTCAAAATTTATCAGCCTATTTTGCTCGCTGATGGTCTCCCTCCTGTTCCCTCTGTGTTTGGTTCCTATAACTTCCACTGAGAATTATTTGATGTGAAAGTATTTGTGCTAATGTAATTGTGAACTGCTTACTATTCTGAGTTCTTCCTGGTTGTACTTTCCCTTTCTGACACAATCTTATGGTTTTAGGCTTAGAAAAAAGTCATTTTTAACTTTTGTTTTTACGTTTCACCAAGCAATATGCTTATGTTAAGCCCCTGCAGAAACTGCCTCACTGATCCACGTGGCCTGCCAGATAAAGTCCAAACCGCACTGCTGAACCATGCTTAGTTCTCCAGACTAACCTGTTGTATTTTTTAACAGCCACTCAGCTCTGGGGACAAACTAACTAGCTTGTCTCTTTCCAAACATGCCTAGCTATCTCTTACTCTGTGCATGGTCGCGCTTGCCTCCCAGGGTGTTTCCACCTTCCTCTTTACGTCCACATCCCTGCCGGGTGAGCCCATGTTTATTAAGGGCCTGTAAAGATCTATTTTATTGAGGTAAAGCCCCTGTCTTCTATGCATTTACTTCACCTTATATGCATTTGCCATGGTTTCAAAAATTGTTTATGTTTCCTATTAACTAAATGTGAGCACTTTCAGGGCTGGGCAATGCCTTCTCTTTCTGTTACTCTTTTCATCCCAGGGCTTGCCACACAGTATGGGCCTCATAAATGCTCCTAGAATAAATCAATGGCTGCGTGCAAATTTCTTTTTTAACCAGTTACATTCCTGCTCAGACTCCAGATGTTTTTCTCTGAGAAGATGATATGCCTCAGCCTTTTCTTAGCCCTGCCTCTGAGCTTTCTGAAACCACGCTGGCAGGAGAGCACAGCAATCTTGCCATTTGCCTTCAGTACCTCCTGGTGATGTCTCCCCATCACCATGGTCATTTCAGTGAACTTAACCTTTATAGGAAAAACCAACAGTAACCCACATCAATCTGTAACTCCTTTATTTAATTTATCTACACTGGCCACATTTGCTTATTAAAGTACAGAAAGAATAATGAGGTTTTCGTGGGCCTCAGAGTCAGGGAAATGTGCAGCTTCACAGTCCCTTAGACATTAACCAGAACAAACATTTTCTGCAGGGATCAGGAGACCCTGAGTGACCCACAGAAAGTACTTCTCAGGGTCATGTGGTGGGGTGGGGCACAACTCAAATTAGCACCTGGCTGTCCAGATGCACAATTTAGTGAGTGCTTTTCCTAGACTAAGTGCACACACACACACACACACACACACACACTCGCACACACACATGCGCGCGCACACACACACAGTTTTTCAGTTATAGAATATCCTTGAACAAAGTAGAAAATTAAACAAGAATTTAACTCCTTAGTGCTAACATATTAAATTCATAAAGTTCTTTGACATTTCTTACCTGCAGGTGCTCCAACAAGAAGTTTTAGAAGATCGATATTAGCAATGTTTGTGGAGAAATTCTTCAAGACATGGGACAGACACAAGCATTGCTTCCTTGGTCCCCTCACATTAAAATGTCAGTATCTCTCCCTGGATGTTGCAACAATCCCCAAAATGCCTGCCCACCTTTCCACATGACCTGTAGAGAGGCAGTGTAGCCCAGTTGTACACCATTTTGTGTTTCTCGGGAAAAAAGAGCTAGAGAGAGGCTGAGTGATGCTATTGGCTTGATGAGAAACCTGCCCAGAAGGGTCAATTTCCTGACTTAAAGCCATAGACAGGGCTGTTAGTAGTTCTGGGACTAGACGCTTGTTCTTGTGACCACCAGTCTTATTCTATTTCCATTAGACAATTTACTTCCAAGCTAGCCCAGGCTGTGACCCACTCAGGGATACCCATGGTTGATGGAATCATCACTGTGATAAAGAGATGGGAGGGGGTGAAGAGGCTGAGGTACAGAGAAGAAGGACACTGGGAGGGTGTGAAATCCCACAACCAAGAAACACACTGCTTGCAGGGACTGGCCCAGTTACTGAAATTATCCCAAGGTTTAAGAAGAATGGAACACACCAAGTTTGAGTAAAAGGTATCTTTAAAATGCAAATTGAGTGAACCTAGGCAATGCTAAATGATCAGAAGGCAGCTAGCCGGCTTCTGTAGTGCGTTGCCCTGTTCAGGTTGTTGTAATAATTTGTCTTCCCGGTCGGCTGCTGGATTAGAAATGCCAGTCGTTTCTGTAAGGGTGGAAACCAAGGTGTCCCTCCGGGTGCAGGTGGGGAGTCACAACTATTTAAACAGGGAATTTAGTAGGGAGCTGGCCTAAAGCCTAGGAGGTGTTGTTATTGTTCAAAGAACCTGCAAACTGCAGGAAAAGCCTGGATTTTGTCCAGTGAGTAACATGAAGGGTGTTTCTGTCCTGTCTGATTTACTTGAAAGGAAGGAGGAAGCACGGGTGGCCTGCTCCAGAGCTGTAAGGCTTGGTGGGGGCCAGAGTGTGGGGACACCAGGGGAGGGGATAAGGTTGAGAGTACATTGTGGGGAGGTTCTCCTTTGCTTTTTGAAAACCAAAGCAAAACAACACTCTTTACTTTGATGCATCCTGTATTCCCGCTTCTCTGTCTCCCTGTCTATCCCATTCTTTTTTTAAAATTAATTTTAATGGGGTGACATTAATAAATCAGGGTACATATGTCCAGAGAAAACATCTCCAGGTTATTTTGACATTTAAATATGTTGCATACCCATCACCCAAAGTCAAATTATCTTCCGTCACCTTCTACCTGGTTTTCTTTGTGCCCCTCCCCTCCTTATAATCCCCCCCCCATAACCACCACACTCTTGTCCATGTCTCTGAGTCTCATTTTTATGTCTCACCTATGTATGGAATCATATAGTTCTTAGTTTTATCTGATTTACTTTTTTCACTCAGTATAATGTTATTAAGGTCCATCCATTTTGTTATAAATGATCTGATGTCATCATTTCTTATGGCTGAGTAGTATTCCATGGTATATATGTACCACATCTTCTTTATGCAGTCATCTATTGAAAGACTTTTTGGTTGTTTCCATGTCTTGGCCACTGTGAACAATGCTGCAATGAACATGGGGCTGCATGTGTCTTTACGTATCAATGTTTTTGAGTTTTGGGTATCCCATTCTTTTCCTAGAGAAACATTTTAGTTTTTCAAGGTCTACCTATAGATGTGTGTGTGTTTGTGTGTGTGTGTGTGGTATGTGGCTGGTGTGTGGTGTGTGGTATGTGGTTGTGTATGTGTGTTTGTGTGTAAAAATAGTAACTGTAAAAGGTTGTTGTGCAAATGAGATGAAATAAAAAATCTGAAGTGTTTGACTTTTGCCACACTGCCTCTGGACCAAGGAGAAAGATTGCCTGAGTTTGAACCCCAGCTCTGTCCTGCCACTTATTAGCTCTCTGACCCTGAGCAAGTTTTTGAAACGTTTTGTGGTTTAGTTTCCTCACCTATAAAATGCAAATAATAATGATTCATAGGGATGAAGTGAAGACTAACTAAATTAATATTTATAAGGTTTTAGTGCTATTAATAAGACAGTAATTAAACAGACTAAGTATACTTTCCTCCACCACCTCCTCCTCCCTTTCCTTCTTTTGTAATAGCTTTATTGACACCTATGGACTCTCACTGATCAATGTCACCCCATTAAATTAAATTTTCTAAATAAATTTAAGAAATAATAGCTTTATTTAGGCACAATAGCCATAGAGCAAGCTGCAGAAATGTGAGACGTACAATTTGATACTTTTTGCTATATATCTCTATGTCTTCTATATATCTATGTCTATCTATAGATAGATTGATCTGTGAAACCATCACCATGACCGAATAATGAACATATCTATCACTTCACAAATGTCTTCATACCCTTTTATAACATCTCCTATCACCCTGCCCTCTGGCATTCACTTACCTACTTTCTGTCACTATAAATTAGTTTGCAGTTTCTAGACTTTTAAATAAATGCAATTATTCAGTGTGCCCTCTTTTTATTTCTGGCTGTTTTCTCACAGAATGATTTTTTTGGAGAATCATCCATTTTCTTGCTGTAAGGTATTTTTCCCTGCCAAGGAAGAAGGAAGGGCATAGCCACCAAGTGTGGATAAGCTAAAGCTTTATTTAGTAGAGTGCTTCCTGGATGAGGTTCTCTGGTCCACAAGCCAGGTGCCGGAGAAGTCGCATGAAGGAAACTGCATGGGGGAAATTTATAGGGTTGTATAGGTTGGAGGTGAGTTGATATGACCTGGCAAAATCTCACTGGCTGGCAGACAGTCACTCTTTTCCAAAGGCCTCCTGGGAAGTTTCTTTTGGCGTGCATGGGTGTGGGTGGTTCCAGCCAAAGTTCCCGGGCCTGGTTCCTCATGTGACCTTCCCCCATTGCCCACTGACCTCACATTCTGACCTTTTATGTTAGATAGGGGCACCACTGTTCATCTGGCTACTTCCTGCTGGTTAGGGGTGCTGTGGGGAGGGGAGGTCAGAAGGTGGTGGCTCTGAGGGAGTCACAAAAAACATCTGTTTGACCGTGATTCAAGAAACTTTGCAGATGTGGTTCTATAAGAATTTAAAAAAGAGGAGTAAATATGAGTAATATGCTGATAATTTGAAGAGGATAGGGGCAGCCCAGGTGAGGATGGGTGACTGCCACCAGGAGTTAAGCGGGTTATAGGAGGAGAGATTCCTGTACAGTTTCTCTTGCAGGCAGCTGAGGACATTGATGTTTTCTTCCATTGGGCCAGTCTCATTGAACAGCATTGTTCCCTGCTTTAACTCACTCTAGATGCAGGTTTCTGGTGGGAGGGACAGGGGTAACAGTAGGGTCTGCAGGGCCCAAACTTTTGGTGACCCCGAGACAGGTAGGGTCCAGTGGTTTTGACTGCCAGCAGTCCTACATGGGGGCAAGCTTGAGGCAGGAGACATGGTTAGAAATGAGGGTAGTAGTGATTATGGGGGAGCCCTTGGTAGTGAGGAGAATGTTGTCAGCTGGATAGTGGCTTCGAGACTTTGTAGAATGTCCCAACCCAGGAGGGGTACAGGGCATGATGGCATAACTAAGAAGGAATGAGAAAAGAGAATTTCATTCAAACTGCATGTCAGGGGTGGCATGTGAAGAGGAAAAGAAGGGGTCCCATCCACTCCCATAACTGAGACCTGTGAGGGAACTAAAGGTCTAGAGTGTGGTGGCAAAACAGAGAAGGTAGCCCCCATGTACACAAGAAATGAGATAGACTTACCCACTCCTGCAGCATTACCCTGGGGTTTGGCGTGGGTGATGTGGGTCTTCGAGTCCAGGTCACGTCAGTTGTCCACGAGGTTGAGGAGATCAAGCGGTAGACCCACCTGGCTGGCTTGGGCTCCCCTCTGGGTGGCTTATCCTCCATGTAAAAGTGCTGAGGAAAAGCCTGTTGCCCAAGAGGGGCAATCGCTCCATCAGTAACCGGGCTGCTTGAAGTCAGGGTAGGGCTTAGTGAGTGGCCACAGGCAGGAGCACTACTAGGCCCAGTGGTGGGGTTCCTCTTTGCAGCCTGGACTTGGGTTGGGCACCTCCTTGCCTTGACCCTGTAGTTCTGCAGGCCTCAGGGCTGCCACAAGAGCCTGGGTTTGGAGTGTTACCTTCTGCTGCATGCGGGCCTGGCGAGCAGCCTTGGCCTTTTCCTATTAGCTGCGACCATTAAAAATTTTAAATGCCATGTTCACAGGTCTGAGATAGGGGTTTGGGGGTTGAGAATAAGAGGAGGGGTTTCCTAGGGAGCCGGGCACCCAGATCCAGCCAGAAATGCCAGATCCAGAGGCCGGACAGGGCCAGCCCTTCCTGCAAGAAGACTGGAGTTGGACTGTGGGGTCAGGAACCCTGCAAACCAGCTGTATGGTCATACCATAATTTATCAGTTCACTTACTGCTGAACAGTTCACTTATTGCTAGATATTTAGGCTGTTTCCTGTTGAGTCTCTTCCAAATAAAGTTTCTATGAACATTCATGTATAAGACTTTATTTTTCTTTTTTCTTTTCTTATTCAGTGAGAGGAGGAGAGGCAGAAACAGATTCCTACATGTGCCCAGACAGGGATCTACTCGGCATGCCCACTAGGGGTTGATGCTCTGCCCAACTGGGGCCCTTGCTCCATTGCAACCGGAGCCATTTTTTTTTTTTAGCACCTGAGACTGAGGCCACGGAGTCATCCTCAGCACCCCGGGGCCAACTTGCTCTAATTGAGCCTTGGCTGCAGAAGGGGAGAAGGGTGAGAGAGAGGGAGGGGGCACAAGAGGGGGAGGGGTGGAGGAGCAGATGGTCGCTCTTCCTGTGTGCCCTGACTGGAAATTGAACCAGGGACATCCACATACCAGGCCATCACTCTACCACTGAGTCAACTGGCCAGGGCTCATATATATGAATATATGCTTCAATTTAGCTTGTGTAAATACCTAGAAGTGGAAGAACTGAATCATATATATTTAACTTTTCAAGAAACTGCCAAACTGTTTTCCAAAGTGATTGTAATATTTTATATCCCCACTAGCAGTGCATTAGACTATATTCCATATCCTTGCTAGAGCTTAGAATAATTATTGGTTTTAAATATGAAACATTTTGATAGGTATATAGTGCTATCTCACTGTGGTTAAAATGTTGGATATCTTTCCACGTTTTTATTTGCCATCTGTATATCTTTTTTAGTGAAATTCCTGTTTAAACCTTTTGCCAGTGATTAAAAATTGGGTTGTTTATTTTCTTACTGAGTTTTGAGAGTTCTTTTACATATTCTAGATATAAGTTTTTTTTTTTATCACAGATAATGCTTTTTCACTTTTTAAGTATTTTCTCCCTGTTTGTAAGCTTGTCTTTCCATTTTTCTCATAGTCATTTGAAGAGAGAAGTTTTAAATTTTGGTGAAGTTAAATTATCAGTTTGTTCTTTTCCAGATCATGCTTTTGATTGTGTATCTAAGAAATCTTTGCCTAATTCAAGGCCACAAGTATTTATTCTATATTCTTTCTAGACATGTTATAAGTTTTACATGCAGGTCCGCAATTTCAAGTTCATTTTTGTATATGATGTGAGTTACAAATCCAAGTTATGTTTTTGATTATGGATATTCAGCTGTTCCAATACCATTTGCTGAATAGACTGTGCTTTCTCCACTAAATTACCTTTATCAAAATCAGTTTGATTTTTGTCAAAACTCAATTGTCTGTATGACTTATTGGTCTAATTCAAGACTATTCTATTGCATTGATTCATTTACCTGTCTTTATATTAATACTACACTATTTACATTTCTAAAGTTTTATTTTAAGTGTTTAAATCAGATTGTGTTAGCCCTTTAACTTTGTTCTTTTCCATACTTCACTTTTAGAAAGTAACTCATTATATACTGTCATCGTAATTGACAGAACTGTTTTTAGTAGTAGACCAAGAGCCCCTTGTGGCCTGGAAGCATGACCACACTTGCTCAATTTTTTTTAACAAAGTAGATCTTTACCCTCTTCTGCTCCCCTTTCTCTTGCTAAACTTTCTGTTGGCATCTAGTTACACTTATTAGGAGCAGATTATTAAGGAACTTATTGGCCAAGGTGAGGACTTTAGATATTATTCTACCTCTTCAATTTCATTCACTACCTCTCTCTAGCCCTAGTGGTCTCTTTGCTGGTGCCCCTCACACACCGAGCACACTTTCATCTCACAGACTTTGTTTCCCTTGTCCCAGTGTCTGGGAAGCTCTGAGAGTCACATGGCTTGCCTCTCATCCCATGACTCAGGTCTCTTCTTAAATGTACCCCTGTGACCAAGACCTTTACCAACTACTTTCTCAGAAGTGCCTTTTCTGTTGTCTTCATCCCCACACTGTTTTTTTTTTTCAGAGTTCTTGTCACTATCTGACATCACACTTTTTATAATATATTTTTTAGTATCTATGGGGCAGCTGTGTTAGGCTTGCTTGTGGGGTTACCAGCCACAGGAACTTTGCCTGATTGGTGTGTGGGTGCGTAAGCTGTGCTATGTATGTATGGCCTATATAAGGCTATGGGTGCTTGTGTTTGAAAGAGATTAGAGATGGGGAATTGCGGGTGCACGGATTGCCTCCCCGCCACTACGAGGGGCCATTTTCCTGTGTGTGTATGTGTGCCTGAGAGGCGGTTTCCCCTGCCTGTGTGCTTGTCCATCATAGTGAGACTTTATTAAAGACAATGACCAACCCTTTCCAGCTCTGCAGTTTTTCTACCATCTGCCCAAATGCAGTGTGGACCTGTGTGGCCTTGGCCACTAGCATTACAGGCTCTAATGATTTCTCTGGTTGACAACGTTTCACACATGCTCCTGTACTTTGATGCTGGAGGAATTGAGTGTGTCCTGCATGGGTCCCTTGGAAGCTGTGCTGGGCTCCTGTAGACTGCCCCTCATGAACCTTTCCCCTTTACTGATTTTGCTTTGTATCCTCTCACCGTGGCAGAACACAGTCATGAGTGTGACTAACTCTGCTAAGTCCTGTGAGAAGTTCTACGAAATTGCTGAACTAGACTTGGCCGAAGGGACCCCCAACACGGAAGGAGTTTTATTTTAAAAAATAAAAATGAAACAAATGGCCAACATTAAGGAGCCTTTTCAGTAAGAGACAGGCATCTGGTCAGAGACTGGCTCGGGATCCCTCTGCAGTCTCTGGCTGTCTCTGGGATGGACTAGGAGACCTGGGTCTGAGGTGATCTATGACACTCGGCAGGGGGCTGGATGGTCTGGAGCAGCTGTGTGGTGAGCCTGGTTCCAGATCCTATGTCGTTAAGAGGACTCAAGCTTAGTTTACGGAAAATGAGAACTTTACACATGAGCTGTCATTTAGGGGCAGTATGTGCTGGCTCTGTGCTGACCACTTCCCAGGTCAACTGGAAAGCTAAGTTTGCAGAGCAGCTGAGCATGCACCCTAATTTGGGTCTTCAAAGTGGCCACTCTAGCACTGGCGCCTGGACTGAGTTTTGTGTAGGGAATAAGGGCACCAGATGAAGCAGTCCAGGTGAATACACATCTGGGTCTTTCAGAAATCTCAGCCGTTCTAGGCATCAGACTAATGATGCACACCTGCTCCACTGTCCCCAGTATCTGTTACTCTTTCCCTCTTTCTCATGCTGGGCTCCAAGAACGGCCTGCAGCGTTTCTTTTGGAATTTAAATGTCAATGTGTAAAATGTTCATAGAAATTGATCTACTTTTAAGTATTACAAGAGAAGTTAGGCCTGCTGGATTCTTTGTAGTGATGTTGCCAAATCCAGATGTAATGCTGTGGCTGAGGCCAGGCAGATTCACATTGGATTCGGGCAGACGGTAGAAAAACTGCAAAGCTGGAAAAGCGTTGGGCCACTTTGTTTAATAAAGTCTCACAATGGCAGACAAGCACACAGGCAGGGGAAACCGCCTCTCAGGCACACACACACACACACACACACACACACACACACACACACACACACACGCACACACAGGAAAATGGCCCCTCACGGTGGTGGGCAGGCAATCCCCGCATCTGCAATCCCACTGAGCCAAGCACCCATAGTCTTACATAAGTTATGCACACGTGCCGCAGTGAAGCACTCACGCACTAATCAGGGAAAGTGCTTGCAGCAGGTAACCCCGTGAGCAAACCTAACACAGCTGCCCCACACCAGGGAAAGGACAGCTTCTCAGTTCGATGGCTTTGGGGCCAGGGAGTAGGTAGTGTGTCTTGTTTTCTTCAAAGCTGTTCTATCTGGTTTTCAGCTTAGCTGTGGCTAGTTTTCTACTCCCTCTTTTTTTGTACTGGTGTGTGAAGAAGCTTTGTGTTGAGATGGCAGAGCCACCAGATCTAAGAGTCTGGATTCACGAAAGTATTGCATGGAGTTCAGATGTCCTGGGAAAGCTCCCAGTCCCGAAACACACTTTTGTTGGAGTAAAACTTAAGAATTAGAGTTTTGATGAGTAGTTTCAGAGTTTGTCACACAGCATAAGCTATTGAAGCCTATCATGCCAGTTTTGCTTTCCCTGTTCTGCTCCATGTCCTATCTCCCCCATTTCACCCTCCTAAACCACTGATGGGTAAGCTTTCGAGCTTGGTGTGTCAAAATTCACCAAAAACCCAAGCATAACTCGGGTGGTGTGTCACTTCAAGAAAAATGGCCTAACTGGAGGTCCCAGAACTAGACGCTCTGTGCTGGAGTTCTGCTGTTTTGGCCTACAGACCTCCAGCACAGAGTGTTTACACTACAGCATATGCTTTATCATCGGCTACTGCACCTGGCTGTGCAGGAGCCAAGGATGAAACGTCCTTCTAGGCATGCGGCCCCATACTTCTCTGGTATGCTGCCATATGCGGCTGCATGTCATCGAAAATGGCTACGCTTGTCAGTGCTGACATGCATGTCATAGGTTTGCCATCACGGTCCTAAACCATGCTCACTATCTCATTATCATTCAAATGTCAAAACTGAGCAATTTCAACCAAGCTTTCTATTAATTATCTTTGTCATAAGGACTTAAGGTAGGGATTTTGTTATGGGGAAGGGTGAGGAGGACATCGTTTGTTTAATTAGCATTAAAAAACTTTTAAAATCACAAATTACATTCCTTTAGTCCTATGAATGACTGAGTACTTAATTAACCCACAAAGCAGCTGTACTACTCTGAGTCAGGTGAAGTCCCTAGGAATGTCCCTGTGCTTCAGAGGACAGCTTTTTCTCCCTGCCATTGTCCACATTACTGATTCATCCATCTTCTGTTCACACTATGTGCTCATCATCCATCACAAAGTGGGGGAAAGTGCCATCACCCAACTTGGTTTCTCTATTCTAATGTTTTTTTTTTCTCAGCCTGTTTTTTTTAGGGAGTTTCTTTTTAATTGTGAACAACCATAGATTATCTTTAATAGCCTCTCTCATTAATTGTCTGACCAGTGTAAAAATCTGTCCTGAGAGACAGATTTTACTTCCACAGATCTCTGATAATGTCAAGGCACTGTGCAGGATTACAAGGACTGTGGCCGACCCCAGAATATAAATAGCTTTTTCTCAGGTATTTGACCCTGTTCTTAGAGTAACTGTAATCTTGGCATGTCAATTTGACATTTCAGTTAGTAAGGTACTGCCTATTTTTATAAGGTAGGGGATTATTAACAGTATGTAAGGGAAGACACTAAAATATCATCCAAGATCATGTCTATCTCTTCCATCAAAAGGGTGGGCAACAATCCATCTTGGAAGATTTAAGTGCCCTACTGCTGGAGGTAAAAACAGTGACAGTGAAAATAGCATTAGACTAGATGATCCCTTACCGCCCTGTGACTTTTAGGAGCTATAAGCTATTATATTTCAGAGCTAGAAGTACCATTTCAGATCATTTCTTTCTATATAAGGAAACTAGGTCCTTTGGGATGATTGCAACTGCTATGGTGATGTGAGTCCAGAATCCCTGTTTTCATTCAATATTTAGTGACTTTGATCACATGTCATGTTCCAGGCTGGAGCAACCATGAAAAAAAAAATAGCATTCCTGACCACATGGGGTTGGGCTTTGTTGTTATTATTATTCATGTCTCTCTTTATATCACAAGAAATTGTTTCAAATTTGGAAGGGTTTTCATCTATAGACTACTTACTCTTAACTCTGAGATGCAGGAGTGACCTAATATTTTTACACCTTGACAGTCTTCTTTTAAAAAAATTCACTCTTATTGATTAAACATATCCTCTGTTGGGTCTTCTTTATCAGTGAGAAGCTCTTAGGAGAATAAATATGTAAAATCCTTTATTCCTTGTGGTCAGGTGGTTTCTCATATTTTTTCAGATGAGAAAACCAAGACTCAGAAAACTTAAATTACTGGCCCATTTCACAGAACTATCAACCCTTTGA
Organism: Rhynchonycteris naso; assembly: GCA_037038555.1. Taxonomy (NCBI): domain Eukaryota; kingdom Metazoa; phylum Chordata; class Mammalia; order Chiroptera; family Emballonuridae; genus Rhynchonycteris; species Rhynchonycteris naso. The sequence continues at coordinate 105,543,821 of CM072997.1, forward strand.
GTAGTACGAACGTTCATGTATGTCCTGTACCTCCTGACCATCCAGATAACAAAAATTTTTATTTGACTCTATAGGCAAGAAAAGTAAGGCAAAAATAAATGAATGGGACTATGTAAGACTAAGAAGTTTTTGCACAGCAATAGAAACTGTCAACAAAACAAATAGGCAATCAACTAAATGGGAGATGATATTTTCAAACAACAGCTCAGATAAGGGACTAATATCCAAAATATATAAAGAACTCACAAAATTCAGCAACAAACAATCTAATAAAAAAATGGGAAGAGGACATGAACAGACACTTCTCCCAAGAAGAAATACAAATGGCCAACAGATATATGAAAAAATGTTCATCATCACTAGCTATTTGAGAAATGCAAATCAAAACTACAATGAGATACCACCTCACACCAGTTAGATTAGCTATTATCAACAAGACAGGTAATAACAAGTGCTGGAGAGGCTGAGGAGAAAAAGGAACTCTCATTCACTGTTCGTGGGAATGTAAATTAGTGCAACCATTATGGCAGAAAGTATGGTGGTTCCTCAAAAAATTAAGAGTAGAACTACCATATGACCCAGCAATCCCTCTCCCAGGTATATATCCACAAAACTTGAAAACATTGGATTGGATAAAGAAGATATATATATATATATATATATATATATATATATATATATATATATATGTATATATATACATATATATATGTATATATATATATACATATATATATGTATATATATATACATACAATGGAATACTACTCAGCCATAAGTAATGATGACATAGTATCATTTATGACAACATTATACTGAGTGAAATAAGTAATCAGAAAAAGCTAAAAACTGTAAGGTTCCATACATTGGTGGGACACAAAATTGAGACTCATGGACATAGACAAAAGTGCAGTAGTTACCAGGGGGAGGGGAAGGGTGGAAAGGGAGGACAATGGGGGAAATGGGAGGAGCTTAAAGAGAAATATAATATAGGGTATACAGCAGAATTGACTGTCCAAATGATCTGGAGATGTTTTCTCTAAATCTGTGTACTCTGATTGACCCAATATCACTTTGTAAAATTTAATTGTCTAAGTAAAAACAAAAAATAATTAAACAAATAAAAATATCTAAGGTACCATTAAAGAAAGGCAAATGTATATTCTTCTTGTTTCCATAAATTGATGATTAAACAAACATGATTTTAAGTTAATAAAACTGTAACTGGAACTAATTCTATTTTTTGAAAAAAAAAACAAAAACAACAACTTTCTCCTGGGGGTCAGTGAGCATGAAAAAACTCAGTACTCAAAGGGTTACATATACAAGTTGGGATTCCAGTGCAGTTCTGGCTGATTCTAAAGCCTTCACTATCATCTATTTAATCTTCCTTGGTATTCTAACTCTGCACATTCTTGGAGAATACTTTCTAGAAAATCATACTACATAAAGAATCTACTTCTTCCTTTAAGTTCTTCCTCTCTCCCCCCCCCCCCCTTCATTTTCTCTGGTTAACTTTGGGCTATAGATTCAATGAAATGGTAGAGGCAATTAACTCCTCTCAAGGTAGAAAAGGGTGGTTTCAAGGCAGAAGGGCAGTGTTGGAAGCCTAGGATTCTAAATCTGTGAATAAGAAAGGTGACCAAGAAGGTCAGATGATTTGTTTGAAAATTACCCTTCGCAAGTCAATTCTGAATGGCACAATGAGGTTTGTTGCTATGACACCAAGTAATTGCATATTCAATGCAATGGAATCCCCTTTTGTGTTCTTAAAAAATTAAAGCAGTTTTATGGATTTAAATGTTTAAGTGGTTCCAGTGGCTAGAAAGAAAAATTGTCTCATGAATAAAACAGGCCAATGCCTGATTGTTTGCATGAAAGGTATTTGAAAAACATGTTGCAGAGTTCAGGGTTTGGCAGCTTTTTTTTTATAGGATGCAGTGGTAGGAGGCAATAGATGAATAGTATATAGATGATTGTAGGCAAACTGCAGCATGCAAATACTGTGAGAGAGAAATTAAATTTACCTCAACACATTTTTTCTGAGCACTAATTATGAGCTCAGCAACATGCAGGGCTTTTAGAGCATGCAGAAGCAGCCTCTGGTATGGTGCTTGACTTTCTTCTTCCTTCACACATGCATTAGCTTAGGATGATGCCAGCACATTTGTCTGTGTATCAAATAAATTCCAATATTCCAATGTCTTAACATGGTAGATTAAAAAAAAGAACTGAGCTAATAATGAATGTTTTTTATAAATAGTCATATTCACTGTTTTTAATTATTATTATTTTTTATTTTAGTGAGAGATGGGGAGGCAGAGACAGACTCCCACATGCGCCCCAACTGGGATCCACCAGAAAGCCCACTAGGGGGTGAAGTTTTGCCCATCTGGGGACCTTGCTCCGTTGCAGCTGGAGCCACTTTTTACTGCCTGAGGTGGAGGCCATGGAACCATCCTCAGTGCCTGGGGCCAACTCGCTCCAATCAAGCCATGGGTGCTGCAGGAGGAGAGGAGAAGAGAGAGAGTGGGGGGGGAGAAAGGGAATGAAGTGAGAGGGGGAGGGGTGGAGAAGCAGATGGGCACTTCCCCTGTGTGCCCTGACCAAGAATCGAACCCAGGACATCCACATGCTGGGCTGACACTCTACCATGAAGCCAACCGACCAGGGCCAAATTCATTCTTTTTAAGTGTACAATTTGATGAAATTTGGCAAATATTCACGGTTATGTACTCACCATAACTATTAAGTTATAGAACATTTCTATCACCTCAAAAAGTTTCTTTGTGACCTGAAGAGTGAATCCCCTCCATTTCCAGAAACTTACAACTACTTCCATAACTTTTGCTCCTATTATTTTGCCTTTTAAAGAATATTATATTATTATTATATTAAAGTTAATATATAATAATTCATATTATGCTAATAGACTCATTTGTTATATAGCTTTTTTGTGCCTACCTTCTTTTACTTAGTATAATGCCTTTCTGAGAGTCCTTCATGTTGCTCCATATATCACTAGTACATTTCTTTTTATTGCTGAGTATTATTCCATTGAAAGGATGTGCCACAATATACTTGTCTGTTTACTGGTTAAGGAACATTTAGATTATTTCCAGTTATTAGGTAGTATGAATAAAACTTCTATGGATAACAAAAGTACATTTTTACTTCTCACTCATGTAAGTATGCAAAATGGATTTTTCAGATGAATGAGTGCTTTGTTTTCCCAGCTGGGAACTTAAGAATCTTGTCTTCTCTATTCTTGATACCAAGGGCCTTAGATCATATAGTTTCCAGCCATTGGAAGGGAGAGGGACTTGCTTCTACTACTATGACTGGAAAGTCACAAACCTCAGTTTTTCTTATATTCTATTGGTAGGAAACAGACATGTAGCCAACCAGGATGCAGATGTGCTGGGAACTTTAGTCTGGTGAACAAGCTTGTAATGGACACGGGTGCTTGGGTTTTTAGTGGACCAATAGCTGTTAACAACAGAATTTATTTATTTTTTTAGCAAATATTTATTGAGAGCCTATCAAATACTAAACACTGTGCTAGGGTCTGGAGATGTAGCAATGACAAAACAAGCCAACAAATAAAAACAATCAATAAAAATATTCAACATCTGGATAGATTTCAAGGAGTTATAATTGAGTTTTTATATTCAACAGAAATTCAGTACAAATAAAAGTACCATATCAAAAAGATTAGAACATGGCATAAATATGGGAATTATCAAATGACAGATGAAGAAAAAATTATGTGAGTGGGTCAGGAAAATCTCCCTGGAGGAGGTAAGATTTTATCTGGTCTTCTAAGGATGTTAGAGATGTGGGTAGGTGAGTGAGGGCAGAGTGAGAATTTCATAAGAGATAAATGATTCCAAAAAAGGAACTGAACAAGCACCGTGTCCTAGGTATGTTTTGTTTGAGGATGGTGAAGATATTTACCTGGATTCCCTACTTTGTTAAAATGTCCACATGCAAACATTGTTCAAGTTGCTTTCTAAAAACTTTCTTTTGAATTTGATTGTATTAATGGCTGCTGCTTGTTTTATTGAGGGTGATTGAATGTTTTAAAATATAGAATTTCATACCCCATGTGGTAAATATTTTTATAAATAGAATAAGTAGTCTTATCGTCTAGTGGATGTTTTCTAAATATTAATAGAATTAAACAAATTAAACTAGCAAAAAGTAAGTTGCTTTTCTTTCTCTTATAGAACAGTTTGGAGAGAGATCATGCCAGTTATAAATTAAACTGTTGACTTTAAAGCTAGAGATTTATTGGTATGTGTGATCTAATATAATTTGTCATTACATTATTTAGATTTAGTGTAAGAAACAGAAATCTGTGATAGGCACTTCAGACAGGATGGGATTTAATACAGGAAATTGGGTGTTTATAAAATTATTCAAAAGCCTGTTAAAATAGCATTTTGGGGCCATTGCTGTAGCTCTGACCTGGAAGTTCGAAAACTGCTGCTTCCTCTGTAGCCATCACTGCTGTTTCCACCCCCTGCCTGGCTCAAGCAGGTGATAAGTGGCACCTGGAGTTCAGATCCTACTTGCAGACTCTGAAGCATGCTTTTACCTCAGTTTGCATTCCTGATCTCACACCAGCTTTCTTACTCTGAGAGCCTATATTTATCCATATTCCTAGATTGGATGGAGATTAGGGAATATAGATTTTTTAAAAATTTTTATTGATTGTAAAGAGAGAGAAAACATGATTTGTTATTACACTTATTTATCCATTCATTGGTTGCTTTTCATATGTGCCCCGACTGGGGACTGAACCACAACCTTGGCATTTCAGGACGATGTTCTAATTGACTGAGCTAACCAGCCAGGGTCCTGAAATGTAGATTTTAGTCTTTTATACTCATAATTTACAATGACTATAGAAAGGGGTGGCTACCATTATTATTAAGCACCAGTTGACAACACTAAGTCCAATTGTCATTTATTTTTCTGTTTCCCTTGTTTCTCCCCTGTCTTCCCTTATGGCAGTGAAAGAGAAAGATTTTTTAAAAAAGAAAACTATAGAAAAAGAGATATTGAATACGTTATTGTTATTATTTTAAATATGAGAGATCTTGTATTCATATCTGATCATATCCTCATAAAAACCACTATTAAGGTGACAACCATTCTGAACTTCCCTTGGAAATAATATTATTTCATGTCAGAGAGTCTGCTTTCTGGACACTCTGGACTTAGACACTGATCAGCTGTGTGCTCACACATTTTTTTTTGCAGCACTTTCTCTAAACATTTTAAAATAAAACATTAATGAGAGATAGCTACAGGGAGGGGTGAAGTACAGTGTGTCCATAAAGTCCTGGTGCACTTTTGACCTGTGACCGGTAAAAAGTGCACCATGACTTTATGGACACACTGTATAGTTTTACAGTTGTATGTATGCAAAACACAAGAGTTTTTTGTATTTTTTAAATTAATTGTGTTTACATAGGTTCTAGGGTGACCCCGACTGCATCCCCCCTCCTCCATATCCCCTTCACATCTTCCTTGCCCCCATCCCTACAGCACCCTCCCCGCTACCCTTCAGGTTTATCCCATCCTATCCTCCTCTTTCCCTCTGTCCTCTTTTCCTCTGGTCCCTTTGATCCCTCCTCTGTCTCAATCCCTTTCCTCAGTTCTCAATGTTCCTTGGATTCCTCAAATGAGTGAGGTCATATAATATTTTTCTTTCTCTGCCTGGCTTATTTCACTCAACATAGTAGTTTCCAGGTCCCTCCATATTGTTGCAAAAGGTAATATTTCCTTCTTTTTCATGGCCCCATAGTATTCCATTTTATATATGTACCACTGCTTTTTAATTCACTCATCCTCTGACGGACATTTGGGCTGTTTCCAGCTATTCGCTGTTGTGAACAATGCTGCCATAAACATGGAAGTGAATTTCTTTTTTTCAGTCGGTGATATGGTTTCCTTGAGATATATGTGGGATAGCTGGGTCAAAGGGCAGTTCCATTTCTAAATTTTTGAGGAATCTCCATACTGTTTTCCACAGTGGCTGCACCAGTCTGCATTCCCACTAGCAGTGCAGGAGGGCAGGAGGGTTCCCCTTTCTCCACATTCTCGCCAGCACCTATAATGTGTTGTTTTGTTAATGAGCACCATTCTGACTGGTATAAGGTGGTATCTCATTGTGGTTTTAATTTGCATTTCTCTAATGATTAGTGATGTTGAGCATTTTTTCATATGCATATTGGCCATCTGTATGTCCTCTTTGGAGAAGCGTCTATTAATTTGTGTGCCCAAATTTTGATTGGATTGTTTGTCTTCCTGTTGTTGAGTTTTACAAGTTCTTTCTTATTTTATAGGAACAGAGAGAGAGAGAGAGTCAGAGAGAGGGATAGATAGGGACAGACAGACAGGAATGGAGAGAGGTGAGAAGCATCAATCATTAGTTTTTCGTTGCCATTGCAACACCATAGTTGTTCATTGATTGCTTTCTCACATGTACCTTGACTGCGGGCCTTCAGCAGACTGAACAACCCCTTGCTGGAGCCAGAGACCTTGGGTCTAAGCTGGAAAGCTTTTGCTCAAGCCAGATGGGCCTGCGCTCAAGCTGGCAAGCTTGGGGGTCTCGAACCTGGGTCTTCTGCATCCCAGTCCGATGCTCTATCCACTGCGCCACCACCTACCTGGTCAGGCAAGATTTACAAGTTCTTTATAAATTTTGGTTATTAACCCTTTTATCAGATGTGTTGTCGAATATGTTCTCCCATTGTGTGGTTTGTCTTTTTATTCTGTTCATATTGTCTTTAGTTGTGCAAAAGTTTTTTAGCTTGATATAATCCCATTTGTTTATCCTGTCTTTATTTCATTTGCCTGTGAAGATAAATCAGCAAATATATTGCTTCGATAGATGTCGGAGAGTTTACTGCCTATGTTTTCTTCTAGAATGCTTATGGTTTCATGACTTACATTTAAGTCTTTTATCCATTTTGAATTTATTTTTGTGCATGGTGTAAATTGGTGGTCTAGTTTCATTTTTTTGCAGGTAGATGTCTAGTTTTCCCAACACAATTTTTTAAAGAGACTGTCTTTACTCCACTGTATGCTCTTACCTCCTTTGTCAAATATCAATTGTCCATAAAGATGTGGGTTTTATCTCTGTTCTGTTCCATTTATATATATGCCATTACCAAGCTGTCTTGAGTACAGTGGCCTTGTAGTATAACTTAATATCAGGAAGTGTAATACCTCCCACTTTTTTCTTCTTTTTCAAGATTGCTGAGGCTATTTGTATTCTTTTTTGGTTCCATATAAATTTTTGAAATATTTATTCTATATCTTTGAAGTATGTCATTGGTATTTTAATTGGTATTGCATTGAATTTATAAATTGCTTTGGGTAATATAGACATTTTAATGATGTTTATTCTTCCTAACCATGAATACGGTATTTGCTTCTACTTGTTTGTGTCTTCCTTGATTTCTTTTATCAATGTTTTATACTTTTCTGAGTATAAGTTTAACCTCCTTGGTTAAATTTATTTCTAGGTACTTTTTTGTTGTTGTTGCAATAGTGAAGGGGATTGTTTCCTTAATTTCTCTTTCTGACATTTCATTGTTCGTATATAGAAATGCCTCTCATTTCTGCGTGTTAATTTTATATCCTTCCACCTTGCTGAATTCGTTTATTAGGTCCAGTAATTTTTTGACTGAGCCTTTAGGGTTCTATATACAGTATCATATCATCTGCAAATAATGATAGTTTTACTTCTTCTTTTCCAATTAGGATGCCTTTTATTTCTTCTTTTTGTCTGATTGCTGTAGCTAGGATTTCCAGTACTATATTGAATAAGAGTGGTGAAAGGGGACATTCCTGTCTTGTTCCTGATTTTAGGGGAATTGCTTTTAACTTTTGTCCATTGATTATGATGTTGGCTGTGAGTTTGTCATAAATGGCTTTTATCATGTTGAGGTATGTTCCCTGTATTTCCACTTTGCTAAGAGTTTTGATCATGAATGGGTGCTGGATTTTATCAAATACTTTTTCTGCATCTATTGAAATTATCTTGTGGTTTTTGTCCTTCTTTTTGTTTATGTGGTGAATCACATTAATTGATTTACAAATATTGTACCATCCTTGCCTCCTCAGAATAAATCCCACTTGATCATGATGTATGATTTTTTTCATGTATTTCTGAATCTGGTTTGCTAATATTTTGTTGAGGATTTTAGCATCTAAATTTATCAGGGATATTGGCATGTAATTTTCTTTCTTTGTGTTGTCTTTGCCTGGTTTTGGAATCAGAATTATGCTTGCATCATAAAAGGAACTTGGTAGTGTTCCTTCCTCTAGAATATTTTGAAATAGCTTGAGAAGAATAGGAGTTAGTTCTTCTTTGAATATTTGTTAGATTTCACCAGTGAATCCATCGGGCCCAGGGGTTTCATTTTTTGGGAGCTTTTTGATCACTGAGTCTATCTCTTTTGTTGTAATCGGTCTGTTTTGGTGTTCTGATTCTTCCAGATTGATTTTTGGAAGATTATATGTTTCAAGGAATTTGCCCATTTCACCTAAGTTGTTTAATTTTTTGGCATAGAGTTCTTCATAGTATTTTCTTAAAATATTTTGTATTTCTGTTGTATTGGTTGTTATTTCTACACTCTCATTTCTAATTTTAATTATTTGAATCCTCTCTCTTCTTTTCTTGGTGAGTCTCGTTAAAGGTTCATCAATCTTGTTTACCTTTTCAAAGAACCAGCTCTTGGTTTCATTGATCCTCTGTATTGTTTCTTTAGCCTCTGTCATTTATCTGTGCTCTGATCTTTATTATTTCCTTCCTTCTACTACCTCTGGGTCTTACTTGCTGTTCTTTTAATGTTCTTTTAGATAAAGGGTTAGGTTGTTTATTTGACCTTTTTCAAGTTTCTTAAGGAATGCCTGTAGTGCTATGAACTTCCCTCTCAGGACTGCTATAGCTGTGTCCCATAAATTTTGAGTTGTTGTAAGTTCATTATCATTCGCTTCTAAGAATTTTTTAATTTCTTTTTTGATTTCATTGTTAACTCATTCGTTATTTAATAACATGCTATTTAGTTTTCAAGTTTTCATGTGTTTGAGTATCTTTCCGTTTTTCTCTTGTCGTTGATTTCTAGTTTCATGCCATTGTGATCAGAGAAAATGCTTGATATAATTTCAATCTTCTTAAATTTGTTGAGACTGCTTTTGTGTCCTAACATGTGATCTATCCTAAAGAATGTACCATGAGCTCTTGAAAAGAATATAAATTCTGCTGTTTTAGGATGAAACGTTCTGAAAACATATATTAAATCCAGTTGATGTAGTGTATCCTTTAAGTCTGCTGTTTCTTTTTTAATTTTCTTTCTTGAGGATCTATCTAGTGATGTAATTGGTGCATTTAAATCTCCTACTATTATAGCATTACTGTTGATCTTGCCCTTTATATCCATCAAAGTCTGCTTTATATTTTTTGGAGCTCCTATATTAGGTGCGTAGATATTTCTGATGGTTATATCTTCATGTTGGATTGCTCCCTTTATCATTAAGTAGTGACCTTTTTTATCTCTTATGATAGCCTTGGCTTTAAAATTTATTTTATCTGATATAAGTATTGCTACTCCAGCTTTTTTTTCATTTCCATTTGCAAGAAATATTTTATTCCATCCTTTTACCTTCAGTCTATGTGCATCTTTTGTTTCAAGGTGTGTTTCTTGTAGACAGTATATTTACGGGTTCTGTTTTTTTTATCCATGCAGCTACCTTATGTCTTTTGATTGGATCATTTAATCCATTTACATTTAAGGTTATTATTGATTTATAGTTATTTATTGCCATTTTATATTTTAAAGGTGTATTCCTCTTTTACTATATTCTTTTCCCACTTTGATCTGTTTACAACAGACCCCTTAACATTTCCTGCAGCATTGGTTTCGTTGTAATGAATTCCTTGAGTTTTCTTTTGTCTGGAAGCTTTTCATTTCTCCTTCAATTTTAAGTGATAGCCTTGCTGGATAAAGTAGTCTTGGTTGTAGGCTCTTGTTCTGCATTACTTTGAATATTTCTTGCCATTCCCTTCTAGCCTCACATGTTTCTGTTGAGTAGTCGATGTCATCCTTATGGGGGCTCCTTTGTAGGGGATAGCCTTTTTTTCTCTAGCAGCTTTTAATATTTTCTCTTTATCATTTAGCTTTGGTATTTTAATTATGATGTGTCTTGGTGTAGGTTTCTTTGAGTTTCTCTTTAATGGAGATCTCTGTGCTACTTGAGCTTATGCAACCCTTCCTTGCATCAATTTAGGGATGTTTTCAGCTATGATTTGATTGAATAAAGTTTCTATCCCTTGTTCTTTCTCTTCTTCTTCAGGAACTCCTATTATGTGGATGTTATTTCTCTTCATGTTGTCACAGAGCTCTCTTAGAGTTTCCTCAGACTTTTTAAGTCTCTTTTCTTTTTTCTGCTCTGATTCCATGCCCTTGTTCATCTTGTCTTTCAAATCGCTGATTGGATCCTCAGCTTCATCCATCCTGCTTTTAATTCATTCCATTGTGGTCTTCATTTCTGATATTGTATTTGTCATCTCTGACTGATTCTTTTTTAATATTTCAATGTCCTTTTTTATACTTGCGATCTCTTTATTTAGGTGTTCATAATGACCATCCACTGTTGTTCTAATATCCATAAGCATTCTAACAATCATTATTCTAAACTCTGCATCTGGAAGTTTGGTTATTTTCATATCACTCAGTTCATTTCCTGTAGGATTCTCTTGTGGTTTCATTTGGATTGCACTTTTCTGTCTTCTCATTATGTCTGTGTGTTTGGGCATGCTATTTGTAGAGCTGGTTGAGTCTAGGCTTGGTGTTGTCTGCCTCCAATTTTCAGTTGTGTTATTTCTAGGTCTTCTTGGGTTGGCTTCAGCTGTTGTTTGTAATCCACTATGGAATTTATCTTTTCTAATAGAGCTCCTTTGAAGTCTTGATTTGTTTTTTTTCTTCTGTTTTCTTAACTCGGTGGTAATCTTGTTTACTGATCTCAGCAAGGGGTTTATTTAAAACTGTATACAGGATTGCAGTGGGTGTAAACTGAGACTCTGAAGACCTGATCTGCCAGTTACTCTCTCTTGGGGGCAGGGTGCTTTCTTCTCTTCAGTAGGGGGAGGTGTATTTCAGATCTTCATGGAGACCTGAGTTATTGCCCCTCCTCCCCTCTTCTTGTTTTCAGCTGTGTCTTTTAGTGCTGATTGGAGCTAGAGAGATATCTTGAGATGGTTGACCTGGAACTGCTTTAGTCTTATGTTGTATGGAATGATCAACTCCTCCCCCAGCTATGGCTGCCTCCAGCACCTCCCCAGATATGGCACTGGATTAGTTCGCTAATCAGGTCCTCCCATGCATTCTTCTGTTTGTCACTGGCTGTCTCTCTTTCCCCCTTTCCTTTTGGAAAACAAGCTAGCTCTTTCAACACACCTCATTCCCAGGTCCCCAGGCAAGTGGCTGTGAGTGATATTTTCTACTGTTTTCCTTGGATTGAAAGCCTTTCTGGGCTCTCAGCCTCAATCCCCCCTTAGTCCCTGTCTTCTTTTTTTCTTGGTTTTTGAGAGCAATTCTTGTAGTCCAGAGCTGGTTTTCATGCTGGTTCTTCCTAAATCAATTTGTAATCCAGTTTGGTGGTGTGAGCTGGGAGTCTGTGTGTCTGCCTACTCTGCTGCCATCTTGTGTAAGTCTATTATGTGTTAATTGTTGATTTATTTTTTATACAAACAACTGTAAGCCTACTTTTGTACTACTCTGTATTTTACTGAAGATCCAGTTGTAAGATGGGGAAGAGGTTCATGCTCTATCCTACTTAATAAAATTGCTTGTAGGATCACTCTGTCTTCCCATTAGAGATTTTTTTCAGCCTGCTTATCACCTTCCCATGAAACCTAAAAATTATCTTTATGCTGTTAAGATATGTAGCTAACAGCCCCTGCTTAACTCTCTATAGCAGTCTGCAAAAAGAACCCTGGGCAGTTAGCAGGACTGTCATAATCAATTGTTCCTCAAGTATAGTTTCTTTCAAGGAAGGTTTGGCAGATAATGGAGAGAGATTTCTTTTTACCTTGCACTCAAAGTGGATTTTCAAAGTACATTCCCCTAAGATAGTGTATTCTCACAGTGAAATTCTTTTCTGAAAATATATGCTTTCCTGCTTTTACTACAGTTGTTGTAAGTCTTTTTTTATCCTAGAACAAGGGTCTGATAGTCAACATTTTAGAGAAGTGATCCAAACTATAATTTTTAGTACACTAGAAATAATTATATGGAACAAAGCTTTTTAAAGTACAGATTAATTAAACAAGATAAGACAAAAGTAATTAAAATATGATTTAACTCTAATACTGTATTTACATTTAATGCTTTGCATGTTTAAAGTACTTTTATGTCCCTGATCCTATTGGAACACTACAGTAATGTTACAATTATACCAGTATTTTGTTTTTTAACTTTATATATTGATTTTAGACAGAGGAAGAGAAAGAGACAAACATTAATTTTTTGTTCTATATGCACTCATTGGCTGATTCATGTATGTGTCTTGATCAGGAATTGAACCCTCAAACTTGGCATACTGTGACAATAATCAACTGAATTACCTGACCAAGGCCACAAGTTATATATTTTTACAAAAATGCTGTGGTTTGGAATACTGACTTCTGAGGATATAAAAATTGTGGCAACTTATTTTCTTTGTAGTTTATTATAGAGTACTACCAGGCTTTTTCTATATATATTTCTTTTTTATATATCAGATCTGATGGTCCCAAACCTATCCAAACCATAATGATAATCATAATACAATAGTAATAAGGTTTGAATGCATATTTTGTGCACTTTACTTTATAGACATTATTGGAATCCTGAAAAAATTATTAGATAGGTAATATGATATATGTATTTACATGTAAAGGATTACTTAACTTGCCCCAGCCCCTAAAATTGGTACATACTTAGAACTACAACAGCATGAAAAAGAGCCATAAAATAGTACCCAGTTAGCAGTGAACAATACAATATTGAAAGAAAGAATGCTCTAGAAAGAATTAACAGTAGGTTAGATGAAGCAGAAGATTGAATCAGTAATTTGGAAGACAAGGTAGCAAAAAACACCCAATTAGAGCAGAAAGAAAAAAAGAGTTAAAAAACTAAAAATCATTTAATGGACCTTTGGGAAAACATGAAGTGTAATAACATCAGCATAATTAGGGTACCAGAAAAAGAAAAGAGAGAGCAATGGATTGACAACCTATTTGAAGAACTAAGTACTGAAAACTTCCCACATCTGGTGAAGGAAAAGGAAACACAAATCTAGAGGTACATAGAGTCTCAACTCCAAACAAGATAAACCCAAAGATGCCCACACCAACATATCATAATTAAAATAGCAAAGGTTAAATACAAAGAGAAAATCCTAAAAGCAGCAATAAAATGATAGCTAGTTACCCATAGGGGGCTCTCATAAAACTGTCAGCTGATTTTTCAATAGAAATTTTTTAAGTCAGAGGGACTGGCATAAAATATTCAAGGTGATAAAAAGCATGGACCTACAAGAATATAAAAAAAAGCAGAATATATACTCTTTTCAAGTGTACATGGAACAACCAAGACTACTTTGCCTAGCAAGGCTATCATTTTAAATTGAAGAAGAAATAAAGAGCTTCTCAGACAAGAAAAAAGCTAAAGGAAGTCATTACCATCAAACTAGTATTAAAGGAAATGCTAAAGGAAAGAGGAAGAGGAGGAGGAGGAGGAAGAAGAGGAGAAAGAAGAGATCTAATTATAAAGAATGAAATGGCAATAATAATCATCAATAATCACTTTAAATATACCTAAATACACCAACCAAAAGACATAGGGGTAGCATTCACTGAGTAGCTCTGTTGATTAGAGTGTTGTCCTGACACTCCGAGGTTGTGGATTTGATTCCCAGTCAGGGCACACATGGGAAGCAAGTTGTAAATACACAACTAAGTAGAATAACAAATCTATGTTTTTCTCTCTCTCTCCCCTCCTCTTTTCACTCTAAAATCAATAAATTAAAAATAAAACAAAAACAACAAGGTAGCTGAATGAATAAGGAAATAAGACACATATATATGCTGCCTACAAGTGACACCTTCTCAGAACTAAAAGGGAACACAGATTAAAGAGATGAAAAAATATATTTCATTCAAATGGAAATTTTTAAAAAACTGAGGTAGCAATACTTATATCATACATAATAGTCTTCAAAACAAAGGATATAGCAAGAGACAAGGCATTACATAAAGAAACAGAACAATCCAACTAGAAGATATAATTTTTTAAAACATTTTTGCAGCAAGTATAAGAGCACCTAAATATATAAAGCAAATCTTGATAGACATAAAAGGAGAGATCAATAGTAATACAGTACCAAATTTTCACACACCATTGACATCATTGGATAGATCTTCTAGATAGAAAATCGAAGAAGAAACAGAAGTCTTCAATGACATAGTGCACTAAATAAATTTAATTGATATCTTTAGAGAATCTCACCTCAAAGCAGCAGAATATACACTCTTTTCAAGTATACATGGAACATTTTCTAGAATAGACCGCATATAAATGGTGTCCATATTAGGACACAAAACAAATGTCAAAAAATTTAAAAAGATTTAAATAATATCAAACATCTTTGAGTATAATTGTGTAAAACTAGAAAATAATCACAGAAAAAATCCTAAAAAACATTGCCTCTATATAACATGTTATTAAACAGTAAATGAATTAACAATGAGATCAAGGAAAGAATTAAAATCTACCTTAAAACAAATGGAAATGGGAGCACAACAATCCAAAATTATGGGACACAGCAAAAGCAATACTAAGAGGAAAACTTATAGCATTACAAACCTACCTCAAGAAACAAGAAAAATTTCAAATGAACAATCTAACTATACTTAATGAAACTTGAAAAAGAACAACAAACAAAGCCCACATGAGTAGAAGGAAAGAAATAATAAAGATCAGAACAGAAGTAAATAAAACAGAGTCTTAAAAAGTAATAAAAAAGAACAATGAAACCAAGAGTTGGTTCTTTGAAAAGATAAATAGTATTGAAAAACTTTTAACCAGACTCATCAAGAAAAAAAAAATTCAAATAAATCAGACATGACAGAGAAGAGGTAACAACTGACACACAAAAAAATGCAAAAAGATTAAAGAAATATTATGAAAAACTATATGCCAACTAATTGGACAACCTGAGCAAAACAAATACTGATAATCATACAATCTTTTAAAATTGAATCAGAAAAAGTCAGAAAATCTGAATAGACTGATTACAATTAATAAGATTGAAGCAGCAATAAAAAGACTTCCAGTAAACAAAAGTCCTCAACTGGGTAACTTTATAGGTGAATTCATTGAAGAACTAGCACCTAGCCTTCTCAAACCATTTCAAAAAATTCCAAAGGAAGAAAGGCTCCCAAGCTCATTATACAAATCCAGCATTATCCTAATTTCAAAAACATATTGAGAAATTATAAATAAAGAAAGTTATAGTCCAATATTAATTATGAAAATAGATGTTAAAATTCTCAACAAAATATTAGCAAACTGAATCCAGTAATACATTAAAAATCTCATATACCATGATTATGTGAGATTTATTCTGGAAATGCTAAATTGGGACAACATCCACAAATCAATAAAAATGATACACCATATAAACAAATGAAAGATAAAAATCATATGATTATATCAATAGATCCAGGAAAAGCATTTGATAAAGTCCAGCACCCATTTATGTTAAAAATTCTTAGTATCATTAGAATAGGGGGAACATATCTCAACATGATAAAGGCCATATATAACAAACCCACAGCCAATGTCATACTCAGTGGGCAAAGACTACAAACATTTTCCTTAAGATCAGGAACAAAACAGGGATATTCAACACAATACTGGAAGTCCTAGCCACAGAAATCAGACAAGAAGATGAAACAAAGGCATCCCAATTAGATGGGAAGAACTAAAATTGTCATTTGCTGTTGACAAGGTGGTGTATATAGAGAACACTATGGATTCTACCAAAAAACCACTAGAACTGATAAATTGATTTAATAAAGTAGCAGGATATAAAATAAATATCCAGATATCAGTTACATTTTTATGCACCTATTACAAACTATCAGAAAAACAACTCAAGAAAACAATCTCATTTACAATCACATAAAATAAAATCTAGTAGTAAATGTAACCAAGGACATAAAAGATGTGTTTTTGGAAAATAGACATCAAAGAAAGAAACTGAAGAAGATACAAATAAGTGAAAGCATATATCATGTTCATAGATAGAAAGAACTAACATCAAGAACTTATACAACTCAACACCCCACAAAAAACAAACAAAAAACTATAAAATAATTTAATTTAAAAATTGGCAAAGGACCTGAATAGACATTTCTTCAAAGAGGACCAACAAATGGCCAATAGACATATGAAAAGATGTTCAATGTCACTAATCATCAGAGAAAGGCAAATTAAAACCACAGTGAGATATCACCTCATACCTGTTAAAATGGCTGTCATCAGTAAATCAACAAACAAGTATTCACTAGGATATGCAGGAAAAACTCTCTTTTGTGCACTGCTGGTGGGAATACAGATTGGTTTAGCCACTGTGGAAAACTATATGGAGTTTCCTCAAAAAATTTAAAAGTAACTGCCTTATGACCCAGCAATTCCAATTTAGGCAATATATCTGAACAAACCCAAGGCACTAATTTGAAAGAATATATACTCCCCTATGTTCCTTGCAGCATTACTTACAATAGTCAAGATTTGCAAGTAACCCAAGTGTCTATCAATAGGTGGGTAGATTAAAAAGCTATGGTACATTACTTGACCAGGCAGTGGCGCAGTGGATAGAGTATAGGACTGGGATGCAAATGACCCAGGTTTGAGACCCTGAGGTTGCTAGCTTGAGCGCGGGCCCATCTGGCTTGAGCAAAAGCTCGCCAGCTTGGACCCAAGGTTGCTGGCTCCAGCAAGGGGTTGCTCAGTCTGCTGAAAGCCCATGGTCAAGGCATATGTGAGAAAGCAATCAATGAACAACTAAAGTGTCACAACAAAAAACTGATGATTGATGCTTCTCATCTCTCTCTGTTCATGTCTGTCTGTCCCTATGTATTCCTCTCTCTGACTCTCTCTCTGTCCCTGTAAGAAAACAAAAACAAAAAAAGCTGTTGTACATTTATACAATGGAGTACTATTAAAAAAAAAAAAGGTATCTTACCTTGTGTGACAGCATGGATAAACCTGGAGAATGTTGTGCTAAGTGAAAAAAGTCAGTCAGAGAAAGAAAAGTACCATATGATTTCATTTATATGTGGAATTTATGAACAAAATGAACAAATAAATAAAATAGAAGCAGAGTCATAGAGGGCAGGCTGACTGCTGTCAAAGGGGAAGGGGGTTTGTGGGCTGGGTGAGAAAGGTGAAGGAATTAAACAAGAAAACCAAAAAACAGAAAAACCTCATCAACAGTGACAACAGTATGGTGATTTCTAGAGTAAAAGGGGATGGGGGAGTAGAAGAGGGTAAAGGGGGGTAAATTGTGACATAAAGAGACTTGGCTTTGGATGATGATTGCACATTGCAATATGCTACAATATACAGATGATGTATTTCAGAATTGTACAATTAAAACCTATATAATTTTATCAACTAATGTCACTACAATAAATTACATGAAAAAAAACCAAAATGTGACTTTATAGTAGGAAGTTTGAATTTATTATGGATTTAAGCCAATAGAAATCTCTAAAAATATTGGCAACCATGAATCATCTCAGAATAGGCAGACTGGTTTGAAAGCAGTGCTGACTTGGTCTCTGCTAGTTGGCAATAGAAGTTAAAACACATAATCAGTTTTGACACCTTAAAGTCACACTTTAGACTCTTGGAAGATTGTTACCCTGGTATTTTCTTTCCTTTTTATTTTTTTAAAATGTTTCCTCTTAGCACTATGCGTTGTGATGACCAGGCTTCCCCAGAGATTGATAATATTGCTAACAGACTAGTTCAAGAATAAAGATTAATGCACCAATCTTGTGAAGTGATAAAGCTGGATAGCAACCTTTGAAATCACTAACAAGGTCATGAGAATCAAATGAGATGTGTTTGGTACTAACTATGCTTTGTAAAGTTGAGTACCAGAGAAATATAGGAAGTTATATAGCCTCTCCTCACTTTACAATGAACAAAACTCATCTCTCTGGCTTGATCATTTGTCTTCCACCTCTCTGCTCTTCAAGGTCAAGTTTTTATTGGCTGATTCCTGCTCAACAACCACTGCTAGGGTCTTTAGTTATAACCCAGCCATTATCTTCTCACCATGGCAGGAGTGGGTTTCTATTTATTTTCTAGATGATGAATTGAACCTGCCTAATCCCCTGACTTCCCTACTTCTTCCTCTTGGTTAAGCAGCTGGATGACTTATGTTTATACATTGGGTCTGCTATGAACTAGGTATGTGTGGAGAAACTGAAATAAAAGATGTACACTTAAGCTGAGGTTTATTTTCCTAACCAGGCAAGGGAGG
This sequence comes from Rhynchonycteris naso, assembly GCA_037038555.1. Lineage (NCBI taxonomy): Eukaryota > Metazoa > Chordata > Mammalia > Chiroptera > Emballonuridae > Rhynchonycteris > Rhynchonycteris naso. The sequence continues at coordinate 105,562,442 of CM072997.1, forward strand.
ACAGATTTTCTAAAGAGGCAGGACCATCATCAGTATCTTGCACAGTTCTCAATTTTAATCAGCCTGTGATAGGGGGTCTGTCTATAAATGACTGCAACCTGTCTCACATCAGCCAAGGGATCCCAGAATAATTACCATCTTTCTAATTATGAAGTTCTCTACATTCTTTCTCTTGCTTCTCTTTATATAAACACTTTAGTTAAAGAGGTTTATGGACCAACTGTCTAAGACCATTTCTCTTTTTATTTTCTGGCTTTTGAATGTGTGTGTATTCATGCTTACATGTGTGTGCACCCGTGTGTGTGTCTACAATATTCATAATCTGGAAGAATATGCCATTGCTTAACCAATTAGAAGGAAAGAAAATATCTTTTAGCATCTTGTTACTTGTTTCACCATTAATTTTAGGTTTATTCATTATTGTTTAGACATCTGGATTGGAATTCCTGAGTTGGAAATGCAATGACAACTGATTCAACTTTAAAGAATTTGAAGATTTATATTATTTTTTTTAAATGATAAAATGTGATCTGCAGTAAGTCTTACCATCAGTTTACATATATCTCCCAAAACAATTCTGTATTTGTAAATTACTCTTCTACAGTGTGAATAAATGCTTTAGGATTTTTCTTCCTTTTTATATTAAAAAAAGAACAGCATTTAGTTCAGTACCCTTGATATTTAAAATTTTCACCTTTGTTATGAAGCATTCAGATAATATTAACTGGGAAACCTTGGCTTTGAGGATCTTATTTTTAATAGAAAACAACTGGATGAGTGATTTCTGCCTTTTTCCAAATAACCTGATTTCTTAAACTATCTTGAGAGTTTTATTTCACTTTGATTTTCCTTACCAGTTTCTATCTTATCTCTCTGGATAATCAAATCCTCATAAATATAAAAAGCCTTCTCGGTTGAAGTTGCCATTGAGAACTTGACAGCCTTCTCTTATCTGTTCCCTCTAAGCCACTCCTTCAGCTCATGCTCATGCTCCATTGAAACATATCTTTTCTTCCACTCTGAAGTTACATTGTGTAATATTTGGGGATATGATTTTTGTGTATATTTAAATTAAACTGGCACATTTCAAAAGACTGATTTAACAACCTCACTGATAGAATTTTATATCAATCAACCAATCAGTCGATCAAAAATATTTACTTAGTTGCTGATAAGATGGGGAGCTAAGTAACTTGTGAGGATGCATGTGAGGCTTGGCCTTTAGCTGCTCAGAGGAAGATTTGAATTCTATTACATGTAACCCCAGAGGTTTGAATTGCTGCCCCAGAGTCCCAGGGGAAAAAAAACTATTGCTACTTTGCATCCCTTGCTGTGCTTTATATCTGCTGCACTATCTCCACACAGTGTGACATTTGCTGGTGGTTGATTCAATCTCTGGATGTTCAGCAACTAGCACAGTGCATGGCACGTGCAATACCCTTGTGCCGATGACTGATGGAGGGAATGCATGTCTAAATATCCGGCACAGTTCCCTTTTAACCACTTCTGAGGTAATACTCACCATGTAGAACCCTGGGCGGCCCAATCTCTTCAAAAATTAAATTTGTAGTTTTGTCTCTTTTCCAGAAAAAAGTGCCAGACATTTTCCTGGGCTGCCTTTATGGAGAGTTACTCTATTATATCCCTCCTTCCCTCCTCCCCTCTTCGAGGTAAACAAGCTTAGGGTTTGACAGTTTATTCTGCCTTGAAGAGATCAAATTCTGCTGGTTATAAAAGAGGATGGCCTATTTGGATTTCAGGGCCAGAGGGAGTAGTATATAGGCCATGAGAAGGATGGTGGAAGGGAAAGTGAGAAGAGTGTGTTCCTTGTGATGGCAGATGCCTGAGGCCGGCTGCTTTCCAAGCCTGGTTTGTAACCCAGGAGTGGCTGGGCTGGAGAGGGCATGGTACTGCAGTGAAGGCAGCACACCAGTGCTCGTGCCTCAGGAGAAGGGCAAGCCTTGGCCCCACACTGTGTTCTGGGAACAGCTCCTTCGGCCCTTGGTTAGAGCCTCAGGTCTGTTTCTTTAAAAAAACAGTGCTTACTAATGTGGCTACTTCTGCTTACTAATGTGGCTACTTCTTCCACATCTAAGTTTTTGTGCAGGCACTGTGAGTCTCCCAAGTTACTAAGTAAGGGTCCTGTCTTATTAGTGCTCTCCTTGGTTATTTGAGATACTTCTCACCAGTTTCATGTACCATATGAAGACTGGGGATTGCACCTTCTACAATGTAGGTGAAGTGAGGGATGATGGTAAACTTTGAGCTGGAGAGATATAAGGTGAATGAAAATTTCTATTAAAGTATGGTAACTTCATTTTAATGAACTAAACGAAAGATTGCTCAGACCTTAACAACCCCATTTTGTCTTACTTTGTGTGATATCTCTAGGATATGCTAACTAAACCTGTTGAATCTATTGACTCCATTTATTTGATTTTTGTTAGACCCTTGCTGGGATTCAGTTTCTGCTACATGGTCATCACAATTGGACTTGAAGCTTTTAAAGTACCCTTTAATGCATGAAGACTTCAATTCCCCACAGAAAACACCAGTCCGAGCTCCCAGTCCCTCAGCTTGGATAGAAACTTGGGTCACTACTTATGTAAATAAAAAAGTTATAGTAGAGGCAGAAAACAGAATAAGATAGTTGTATTAATTATTTAATTGTTGAGTCATATATAAATTTAGCAGCCTAAAACAACACAAATTTATTAGTCTCCACGTTCAGGAGTTTGGGCATAGGTTAGCTGGGTTCTGTGCTTAGGGTCTCACCTGACTTAAGTCAAAGTGTTGGCTGGGCTGTAATCTCACTTGGGCTTAGGATCAACGTCCCGGGTCATGAGTTGCTGGAGATTCAGTCCCATGTGGCTGTAAGACTCAGGCTACTTGCTTCTTCAAGGCCAGTGGGCAGATCTCTCTGATGCAAGGAGATGCCCAGCCTCTATTGTAAAGGGTTTACCTAATAGTGAAGGCTCACTCAAAATAATCTCCCTTTTGATTAACTCTAAGATAAAGCTTAATTGCACCTGCAAAATTTCTTTGCTTTATAACATAATATAATCACGGGATTGATATTCCATCAGAATCACAGGTCCTGTTCGTTCTGGAAGGTAGGGGACGTGGAGGGCATGCACAACAAGGAATGGGCAGTCTTGAGGGTCATTTTAGCATTCTGCCTGCCTAATTAGTGAAAGGACATGATCCTGGGAGTCAGACAATCCTGGGTTCACATCCTGCCCTTGGCATTTACAATCTGTTAAGTAAAATAGGTTTTCTATACTTGGTCTGTCAAGTGAGAAGAGCCATGCATGCAGCCTGACTGTAGAGATTTGTGGCAATGCACATAAAGACCTGGTACAGTGAGTGCTCCATCAGCAGTGATATTATGGCAAGTGGGAGATAATGGTCTTGACCAAGGAGGGAAGGGGTGTAGTTGAGTAGAGGAGCAGTGGTGGTGACATATTACAGCTTCATTATTTCTGTAAAGTATTTGAAGTCTTTCCATGCAGGTAACTCAGTTGGTTAGAGCATTGTATCAACATGCCAAGGTTGCAGGTTCAATCCCCAGTCAGGGCATATACAAGGAGCAAACAATAAATGCATAAATAATTGGAACAACAATATGTGATTTTTTTGTCTCTTTCTCAAATCAATTGATAAAAATTTTTTTGAAAAATATTTGAAGGCTTTCAAAATATTAAGCAACATGTCTCTGTAAGGAGTGGGAATTTGATAAATGATAACTGGGTAGTTTCACACTTATTTTTATGTTTTCAATTAGCTCAGCCTAAACCAAAAAAATTAAAATAAAGAAGATGTGAAAATCTGGCCCAGACCGCGTGCAAACTTTAAGCATATGATTACAGGGGTAGATAGAATAAAAATGACTCTCTTATTCTTATAATTAAATTTAATTTTTATGTTTATAAAATTAATATGTGCAAGTTATATAATTTGGGAACTAGGTATAAATATAAATAAGACAGCCAATATCAACATTTGGTGTGCATCCTTCCAGTTTTTCAATCGTTGCAAAGTTTTTATATTATTATCATTGTATGCATACAATTACAGATATTATCTTAACATGAGATCATAGGTAAATTTCTCCCCCCTTTTTTTGACAACTGTTAAATTAAAATCATTTTAAATAGCTATACCCTTCATAGGTTGCAATTTTACATTATTCTGTGTACTTATGAAATTGATGTGTTTCCTCCCCAACTAGAATATAATTTCCATGTAACTAAGAACCAGGTTTGTTTTGCATCATTGCATATCTGCCACCTACCAGTACCTGGTGCATGGCAGGTGAACCATAAATGTTTGTTGAAGTGTTGAAGAGCTGAAAGAAAAAATGACTCTTGCAGATGTGCTATACTTTGCTTTCCACTCTAGTATAGTGTTAAGCACTATTTTCATTATTATAAATGAAACTGTAGTGACCAATGCATATAAACCATTTTTCATGTGGAAATTGGTTACTTCTCTCTCTCCACAGTTTGGAGTGCAAGTTACATGCTCCAGTTCCCAAATACAATGTATGTGTACTCACATAAAAATACTATACCATTCCTATCAGGGTAAAAAATAGGCAACCATCTACAATGTGTTTGATAGGAGGATCTGGTCTCATTGCATTCTCTTGGTTTGCTGATTACAATGTAGGACACACTGACTGTAGATTAATAATGGAATTTGACACTATGATGCAAAGTAGGAAATTTGTGGAATGTTCTGTGTTTCGCTGGCGCCCCAAGTGCTTGGGGAACATTTGGATCTAGTAAAAGAGATATTTTTATGATGAGACTGCAGTAGACATATTTCTAAAAATAAACCCCAAGATTTCATGACTTAATATCCAGATCCTGCAACTATAATGAGCTACTACTATGATTATACCATGTCATACGACACAGCTGACTTTAGGATAGGGGGACTACCCAGGTGAACCTGATGTGATGACCCAAACTCCTTTGAAAGTGAGAGTTTTAGAAAAGGCAATCAGAGAGATCCAAAGCATGAAGGGAATGTGAGGAACTGTTGCTGGCCTGAAAGTAGAGGGAACGTGTGAGAAAGAATGCAGGAGCTGAGGCAGTGCTCTTGCCAACAGATAGCAGTAGGGACCTCAACCCTGAGGGAGGAACTGAATTCTGCTTCTCTCTGACTGCATTTGAAGCAATGTCTTTCCAGATTCTCTATATGAGCCTCATCTGGTTAGCAACTTGATTTCAGCCTTATGATGCTCTGAACAGGGAAGGCCAGTGGAGCTTTGTTAGATTTCTGGCCTGTAGAGCCATAGCTAATAAATGGGAGTGGACTTAAGTTGTCTAGCTTGTGGTCATTTGTTATACAGCAGGAGATAACTAATGCAATACCCACTCTAATACTAAACCCATTGAAGCAGGCTCTCAGCAGCAGACATTCTTATACAAACTAGGTCTAAATCTAAATTATTTATTAATCTGTTCTCTGTTCTTAATTCTTGAAGGTTTGTAATGTATCTTACCATTTCACAGGAGAAATTACTGATTACTTTCTCCTTGACATCATTCTAATCTCTAAATGTATAGATGAAAACATTTTTAGTCTCCTGTAATGTCTAAAGTTGCCACATTCAAAATCAAAAGAAAGGCTTGAAAAGAAGACTTTGGGGATCACTTCTGTTAATAACAGAATGTTGAAGTGGTTGTATAGATCTCTGGCAGGTAATAGTCATAAAGCTGGACAAAGTGAACAAGAAATGTTGAAAAGCACCCCAAAAACAGAGAAAAACTGGAGGGGAAGCTGGTCTCAAAAACTGAATAAATAAAAAAAAATAAAGTTATGTGAACAATAGAAAGAAAGCACTGAGAATTGTGAGTTCTGGGCTCTCTTGATGGAGGGGATGGGACCATCCATTGCCTCGTGGCCACGGCTGTCAAAGAACAATGCTTTTCTGATCCACACCTGCATAGGCTAAATGTGTCTAAAGGCTTAAAGAGTAAACCTGGAAATATTTCAAAATTTGATTTAGAAAATTAAATTTCATGGGATGAAGCCAGAATTTTTTTTTTTTTAATTTTTATTTTTTTATTTTTTTAAATTTTATTTCATTCATTTTAGAGAGGAGACACAGAGTGAGAGAGAGAGAGAGAGAAAAAAAGAGAGAAAGGGGGGAGGAGCTGGAAGCATCAACTCCCATATGTGCCTTGACCAGACCAGTGCAGGGTTTTGAACCGGCGACCTCAGTGTTCCCAGGTCGATGCTTTATCCACTGCGCTACCACAGGTCAGGCTCGAAGCCAGAAATTTTAAAGAGAAATCCTGTGAACACAAATACGACTGAAGAAATTAGACCCAATTTAGGTCATAAAATATCCAAATCTGTAGCTGACAAGTTAACTAAGCAAAGCATTGGAGAAGTTTCCAGGTATGGCAGAAAGGCTGGCAGAGACCGGAGATAAATCTACTCATGAAAGCTAAATCTGTGAATTTCATGCTGCTCCTTATTTCCCGGCCATGCACAGCTGGGGAGGCAGAAATATTAACGGATCAGAGTATAGAAGGAGAGACAGACAGAAAAGCTAGAAATGCAGGAAATTCTTAGAAGCAGGGAAGCTATAGAGGTATAAACTCTATTTCTGTGCAAATCTTTGGTTGACTGTCAAATCTCATAGCCAAAGGGGTCCCCATAGGAAGGCATGAGAACAGGAAATGAACAGCTGAAAATCCCAGGGAAAAAATGCTTGCAGTTATATTCCAGGCAACTTAAATGGCCTAACTGTAGAAATCCAATAATTTTCAGAAGAAAATGGCAAAATCCAGAGTTGTTACAAGTTATTGTCTATAATATCCAGTTTTCAATCAAAATCACCAGACATATTTTATTTATTTCTGTGCAACAAATTATCTCAAGACTTAGTGGCTTAAACAACAATATGACAATTTTTGTAATCATGCATGGCTAGAATCTACAAGAGGCTTACCTATAGATGATTCTAGCTCAGGATCTTATAAAATCAGTCAAAAAATGTTTGCTAGGGCTACAGTCATCTGGAGTTAAGACTGGGGCTAGAAGATTCACTTCCAAGCTTAATTATGTGATTGGTGGCATGTGTTAGTTTCATCTAGTCTTCACTAACTTCAGATGGTGATAGCCTCAGATAACAAAGCACAGATAGTGTACAAAACCTGCAAATTAGAAATGCAAAACCAGAACTTGGAGACAGTTGTGAATACCAGAAAACCTCAGTGCACCTCTTAACTTTTAAACCATGTATTGTAACTTTAATAGAAATTAAATTAAAATAATGTAGAATTATGTGTGTGTGCATGTGTTCTGTGTGTAATGTTAATTGGAATATAGAATATTATTATGTTATGGTTTTGAAAGATTAAAAAGTAATTATTTAATAAATTTGCAACATTTACTCTAGAAATAAATTTGTGAGTCACATAGTTAAATTTGATTCTAATCTGGCAATTAAGAATTGAGTCTCAGGTTATAATCTTTGTTTATTTTAAGCAAGAAACTACGCTCAACATATTTGTGCAATTGAAACCTCTTCTATTTATTGTGTGGCTCTGTATATTTTCTTTGACTACCAGTTTCACCTCTGACATTAAGATAATAGTATGCACTCAAAGAATTGAGATGGAGTTTTAATGAGATGCCATGTGAAATAGCAGGGCATATGAAATGTACTCGCTGGGACAGGGTAAAGGCTCATTTAAAGTTAGTCTTGTTTGCTGGCCTCCAGATCCTCATGGCGTTTTACCCCCAGGTGAGTTTTTCCTGTTTCGTTACTGTTGCACAGCAAAATGAAATATTTGGGGGGAATTATTGGTCCCCCTAATTCACACATATCTAAATTATGTGTCCTTGAAGTTATCCAGAATCCCTCTCATTAGAAATGTTGTTCTTAATGGGGATAGGTATTAATACCAGTAAAGTAGAAAGTATGTCTTCATTGTGAGTACTTAAAGCAATTTCCAGGAGAAGCAAAGTAAATGTTAATTAATTAATTCCTGAAATAATAGTTTTCCACATGGCACCACCAGTTCCCATTACTGCATGTTGGTATTGCATACCAAGTCCCTGAAAAATATTGACTCTATCAGAGTTAACTGTCTTTTATTATTTCCCATCACCCAGAATGCTTGATATGGTTACAGTCAGATCAGGTTGTCTACCTGCAATGGACACACACACTACAATTGCTTCTATTCTGTATTTCTTCTCCATCTCTAAAAAATGCACTTTTTTTGTTTTTTACAGGGACAGAGAGAGAGTCAGATAGGGACAGACAGACAGCAACAGAGAGAGATGAGAAGCATCAATTATTACTTTTTCGTTGCCGTTGCAACACCTTAGTTGTTCATTGATTGCTTTCTTATAATGTGCCTTGACCGTGGGCCTTCAGCAGACTAAGCAACCCTTTACTGGAGCCAGAGACCTTGGGTCCAAGGTGACAATCTTTTATCAAGCCAGATGGGCCCGTGCTCAAGCTGGCAAGCTCGGGGACTCAAACCTGGGTCTTCCGCATCCCAGTCCGATGCCCTATCCACTGTGCCACCACCTGGTCAGGCTTCTTCTCCATCTCTTAACCCCTATTTTCTCTAGTTTCTTAATGTGATCAAAGCATGGTTGACTAAATATTTAGAAAAGCCAATTTATTTCCTATTATTTATTAATATAAGGTTGCTATCAGCAATACAATGCCAACAGGAGTCCTCAGTCTGGGGTACCATAAAAGGAAAAATTTTATCCAGATGAACAGTTTGTAAAATGGGGAAATACAGCCTCTGGAGGAGACTGAAAGGGTGCTCTTCTGAAACAAAGGCAAGGCCTGCTTATGTGAAGAAGGTATCTGCTCTCATCCCTGATTGTCCATTTTTATGCAAAATAGGAATAAAATTTGCATAGTTTGATTGGTTCAAATAGTACTGTCCTGATTGGTCAGAATCATGTATTTTGAATGATCATTATGGAGCTGCTCTGATTGGTTGATTAGGATGAAAATAAGGATAGCTATACAGCTCTAGTTAGAGGGGGCTGTGGAGATCTCAACTCACTTGTTGAAATTTGATTACAAGAACTTATTTATAAGGGTCAGCTAAGCCAGCTTTTCACCTAAAATGCAGAGTGTGTGAGAGGCCTCTGTTAGCAAGGGCTTCTAGACTGTGTTCATGAATTTGAGTCCAATTAACCACAAAGATTCCTTCTTGGCACGTTCCTTCTCCATGTTAACACATTCAAGAACCTTTCACTTTGTTTTTTCCTCCTGGGATAAAGTTTCCTGTCTCCACCAACTTTTCTCACTTGCACAAGCATGTACTCACATAATAGCACTGTCCTCTGATCTATCCCAAAATATATAAAAAGAATATATAGAGTAAGTGCTATGAAAATAAATGAAACTCAGTTAAAAGGGCAAGAAGCCATGCAGTTGTTTCCCTAAAACCATCCCCCTGATTGGATGGTAGTGTGAACATGAATAAAGGAAACAAGAAAAACGCTATCAGTGTTTTCGCTGGTACCCAGAATCCTGTGTAAAGATTAAATTGTGAGTCTGAGTCTAAGTCATTTAATTGTCTTTCTCTTATTTGATATATTTTTAGAAGGACTGATCTGTGAATATAACTAATTGTCATCATATAAGAATTGTTCTGGAAAATTTGTCCTCATATTGTGATCCTGACTGATTGGGCTAATTACCCAGGGTGCCCACAGAGCAAAATTTATTGAGGGGACTTCACCACTGCTCCTGATCTAACTATCAGCCCCAACAGGTTTAGAAAGCAGCTTTCATCTCCACACGAGGGTGGGTAGTATAATCATAACCAACCTGGTGGAAAACAATGGATGGGCTGCATATGGAAAGGGTTCAGGGTACAATGGAAACTTAAATAAGAAAGTGTAATTTTACAAAGATGAAGAAAGAATTCTAAATGCATAATAGCATTACAACAATCACAATAATCAACTGACCAATAATTGAAACAGATTTAAAAAGGAAGAGGAAAATCTGAATGGTCTTCAGGCTTCTTAAAATGCTAGATGCCAGAGCATAATGAAGCAATGATTACAGCAGTTTGACGAGAAAGGTTATGCTCTGCAATCAATCCTCAGTGAAGCTGTCATTCATTTAAGAGCAACATAAAAGGATGCATTGGACATGCAAGAATTTAGGACTACAGCACTTATGTACACATTTTTAAAAAACAGAAATTTTTTAAGAAAAGAGAATATAAATGAGCTGTCAAAACAAGTGAGAAAGGACAAGAAAACAAACACAAAGAAACATAAAATGACTTCATAAAGATTAAAAGACAATTTTAAAAGTTAAAAAAGGGAGTACAATTTCTATTAAATTTTAAGAGCTTATTTTGTAAAAAAAATAGACAAATGATTATGTAACCTAATTTAATAAAAAATAAACACGCAAAAATTTCTTTTTTAATTTATTGTGTTTGCATAGATTCAAGTGCCACACCAAATACATCCCCTCCACCCCCGTGATCCTCTCAACATCCCCCTTGCCCACCTTCCCCCATCGCCCTCCATCCTTCCCTCCAGGAGTTGCTTTCCTGCTCTCTATAACACTGCATTATGTGTATATAATTTCACCAATTTCTTTCCCTTCTCTGTTCGCTTTCTCTCTGGTCCATTTGATCCCACCTCTGACTCTATACCGTTCCTCAGTTCACATTGTTCATTGGATTCCTCAAATGAGTAAGGTCATATGATATTTTTCTTTCTCTGCTTGCCTTATTTCACTTAGCATAATACAGTGGTTCTTAACCTTTATTGAGGTACCGAAACCACCAGTTTCATATGCGCATTCACCGAACCCTTCTTTAGTGATAAATAAAATATGATTTTTTTTTCCAAATTCAAGACATAGGTATATGTTTTTTTACTGGTGCACAAAATGAGCCGTGCATGAACATCACCTTGCTCAAAGAACAAAACCAACAAAGTGCATGAACTCACAACAAATTACGGTATTACTTTATTCTGGCCTCCGCAGCAGAGGCTTCTCCGAACCCCTGAGACCAACTCATCGAACCCCTAGGGTTCGATAGAATCCAGGTTAAGAACTACCGGCATAATAGTTTCCAGGTTCATCCATGTTGTTGCGAAAGGTAAGATTTTCTTCTTTTCACTGCCGCATAGTATTCCATTGTGTATATGTACGACTTCTTTTTAATCCACCTGTCCATGGATGGACACTTGGGTTGTTTCCAGATCTTGGCCATTGTGAACAATGCTGCCACGAACATGGGGCGCATTTCTTCTTTTCAAACAATGCTATGGTGTTCTTAGGGTATATTCCTTTAAGTGGGATAGCTGGGTCAAAAGGCAGTTCAACTTTTAATTTTTTGAGGAATATCCATACTGTTTTCCACAGTAGCTGCACCAACCTGCATTCCCACCAGCAGTGCAAGAGGGTTCCCTTTTCTCCACATCCTCGTCAGCACTTATTCTGTGTTGTTTGGTTGATGAGCGCCATTCTGACTGGTGTGAGGTGGTAACTCATTGTGGTTTTAATTTGCATTTTTCTAATAATTAGTGATGTTGAACATTTTTTCATATGCCTATTGGCCATCTGTATGCCCTCTTTGGAGAAGTGTCTATTCACCTCTTTTGTCCATTTTTTAATATATATATATTTTATTATTATTAATTCTAATGGGGTGACACCAATAAATCAGGGTACATATGTTCAATGAAAACATCTCCATTTTTTGATTGTATTGTTTATCTTCTTTGTGTTGACTTCTAGAAGTTCTTTATAAATTTTAGTTATTAACCCCTCATCAGACATATTGGCAAATATGTTCTCCCATTGTGTGGTTTGTCTTTTTATTTTGTTCAAAATATCTTTAGCTGTGCAAAAGCTTTTTAGTTTGATGTAGTCTAAGGTGACCAGACGTCCCGCTTTTGGCGGGATGGTCCCGATTTTTAACAATTTGTCCCACATCCCGCAGCATTTAAAAAAAACCTCAATTAAAAAAATATATATTACAATACTATTTTTGCATTCTATGAACATTTTTTCTTGCTCCATATAGACCAAATTTTTAATCAAGAACCCCCACGTCAATGGTGTCCTGCTTTACCAATTTTAAAATCTGGTCACCTTATTAAGTCCCACTTGTTTCTCCTGTCCTTTATTTCACTTGCCTGTGGAGATAAATCAGCAAATATATTGCTGCGAGAGAGGTTGTAGAGCTTACTGCTTATGTTTTCTACTAAGATGCTTATAGTTTCACAACTAACATTTAAGTCTTTTATCCATTTTGAGTTTATTTTTGTGAATGGTGTAAATTGGTGGTCTAGTTTCATTTTTTTTTTTTTTTTTTTTTTTTTTTGCAGGTAGCTGTCCAATTTTCCCAACACCATTTGTTAAGGAGACTATCTTTACTACATTGTATACTCTTACCTCCTTTGTCAAATATTAATTGTCCATAAAGCTGTGGGTTTTTTTCTGAGTTCTCTGCTCTGTTTCTTTGATCTATATGTTTGTTCTTATGCCAGTACCTAGCTATCTTGAGTACAATGGCCTTGTAGTACAACCTGATATTAGGAAGTGTGATACCACCCACTTTATTCTTCTCTTTCAAGATTGCTGAGGCTATTCGTGTTCTTTTTTGGTTTCATATAAATTTTTGGAATATTTGTTCTATATCTTTAAAGTATGTCATTGGTATTTTAGTAGGAATTGCATTGAATTTATAAACCACTTTGGATAATTAGACATTTTAATGATGTTTATTCTTACTATCCATGAACACGGTATTGTAGCTTTCTTGATTTCTTTTATCAATGTTTTATAATTTTCCAAGTACACGTCTTTAACCTCCTTGGTTATATTTACTCCTAGGTACTTTATTTTCTTTGTTGCAATAGTGAAGGGGATTGTTTCCTTAATTTCTCTGACAGTTCATTGTTGATGTATAAAAATGCCTCTGATTTCTGAATATTAATCTTATATACTGCTATTTTGCTGAATTCATTTATCAGGTCAAGTAGTTTTTTTCACTGAGACTTTAGGGTTTTCTATGTACAGTACTTTATCATCAGTAAATAATGATACTTTTATTTCTTTTGCAATTTGGATGCCTTTTATTTCTTCTTCTTGTCTGATTGCTGTGGGTAGGACTTCCAGAACTATGTTGAATAAGAGTGGTGAAAGGGGGGCACCCCTGTCTTGTTTCTGATCTTAAGGGGATTGCTTTTAATTTCTGCCCATTGATTATGATATTGGCTGTGGGTTTGACATAGATGGCCTTTATCATGTTGAGGTATGTTCCCTGTATTTCCACTTTGCTGAGAGTTTTGATCATAAATGGGTGCTAGATTTTATAAAATGCTTTTTTTGCATCTATTGATATTATCATATGATTTTTCTCCTTCCTTTTGTTTATATGATGAATCACATTGATTGATTTGTGAATATTGTACCAGCCTTGCCTCCCCAGAATAAATTGAATTTGATCATGGTGTATGATTTTTTTCATATATTGCTGGATTTGGTTTGCTAATATTTTGTTGAGAATTTTAGCATCTAAATTCATCAGGGATATTAGCCTATAACTATTTTTCTTTGTATTGTCTTTGCCTGGTTTTGGAATGAGGATTATGCTCACCTCATAAAAGAAGTTTGAATGTCTTCCCTTCTCTTGAATTTTTAAGTTAGCTTGAGAAGAATAGAAGTTAGTTCTTTAAATATTTGGTAGAATTTGTCTGTAAAGCCATCTAGCCCAGGGTTTTTGTTTGTTGGGAGTTTTTTGATAACTATTTTCATATCATTTGTTATGATCAGTCTGTTTAGGTTTCCTAATTTTTCCAGATTTATTTTTGAAAGATCATATGTTTTAAAAAATTTGTCCCTTTCACCTAGGTTGCCTAATTTTTGGGCATACAGTTCCTCATAGTATTTTCTTACAATCCTTTTTATTTCTGTTGTGTCAGTTGTTATTTCTCCACTCTCATTTCTAATTTTATTTACTTGAGCCCTCTCTCTTTATTTCTTCATGAGTCTGGTTAAAGGTTCATCAATCTTGTTTACCTTTCAAAGAACCAGCTCTTGGTTTCATTGATCCTCTGTATTGTTTTTTCTTACCCTTTATGTCATTTATTTCTGCTCTGATCTCTATTATTTTCTTCCTTCTACTTTGGGTTTTACTTGCTGTTCTTTTTCTAGTTCTTATAGATGCAGGGTTAAGTTCTTTATTTGAACTTCATCCTGCTTCTTAAGATTCGCCTGTAATGCTATGAACTTCCCTTTCAGTACTGCTTATGCTGTGTCCCATAAATTTTGAGTTGTATGTTCATTACATTTGCTTCAAGAAAATTTTTGATATCTTTCTTGATCTCATTGTTAACCCATTTGTTATTTAATAACATGCTATTTAGTTTCCAAGTGTTTGAATGTTTTTCAGTTTTTCTATTGTACTTGATTTCTAGATACATGTTATTGTGATCAAATAAGATGTTTGACATGATTTCAATCTTTTTAAATTTATTGAGACTCGTTTTTGTATCCTAACATGTGGTCTATCCTAGAGATGTATGATGAACATTTGAAAAGAATGTATATTCTGCTTCTTTAGGATGAAAGGTTCTGAAGATATCTATTAGATCCAGTTGATCTAGTGTGTCCTTTAGTCTGCTGTTTCTTTGTTCATTTTCTTTCTTGAGGATCTATCCAGTGATGTCAGTGGGGTATTAAAATTTTCTACTATTAGAGTATTGCTATTGATCTTGCCCTTAATGTCCATTGAAATCTGCTTTATATATTTAGGTGCTCCTATATTAGGCACATAGATATATATAATGGTTATATCTTCCTGTTGGATTTCTCCCTTTATCATCATGTAACGACCTTTCTTATCCCTTACTATAGCCTTTGTTTCAAAGTCTATTTTGTCAGATATAAGTATTGCTACCCTACCTCTTTTTTTTCATTTCCATTTGCATAAAATATTTCTTTCCATCCCTTGACCTTTAATCTATGTGTATCTTTTGTTTTGAGTTGGGTCTCTTATAGACAACATATTTATGAGTACTGTTTTCTTATCCATGCAGCTATCCTATATACTTTGATGGGAACATTTAATCCATTTTTATTTTTAGTTGTTATTGATATTTAGTTATTTATTACCATTTTATTCTTTAAATCTACATTCCTCTTTTACTAGATTGTTTCCCCTTTTTTCTGTTTACAAGTTCCTTAACATTTCTTGCAGCATTGGTTTGGTTGTAATGAATTCCTTGAGTTATGTTTGTCTGGGAAGCTCTTTATATCCTTCAGTTTTAAACAATAGCCATGCTGGATAAAGAAGTCTTGGCTGTAGGCTCTTGTTTTGCATTACTTTGAATATTTCTTGTCATTCCCTTCAGGCTTCAAGTATTTTTGTTGAAAAGTGGAATGTCATCTTTATGAGGGCTTTTTTGTAGGTGATTGACTGCTTTTCTCTTGCAGCTTTTAGTATTCTTTCTTTATCTCTTAGCTTTGGTATCTTGATTATGATGTATCTTGGTGTTGTTCTCTTTCAGTTCCTCTTTAATGAGATTCTCTATGCTTCTTGAACTTGTGTGACTTTTTCCTTCATCAATTTAGGAAAGTTTTCAGCTATAATTTCTTCAATCAGGTTCTCTCTCCCTTGTTCTTTCTCTTCTCTTCTCCTTCAGGTACCCTTATTATTCGATGTTGTTTCCCTTTATGTTGTCACAAAACACTCAGAGTTTTCTCAGACTTTTTGATTCTCTTTTCATTTTGCCATTCTGCTTCTGTGCTTTGGCTTATCTTGTCTTCTAAATCACTGATTCAATCCTCTGCTTCATCCATCCTACTTTTAATTCCTTCAAATGTAGTCTTCATTTCTGATATTGTGTTTGTTATTTCTGATTGATTCCTTTTATGACTTCAGTGTCCTTTTTGATTCTTGTTATCTCTTTGTTTAGGTGCTCATTATGTCCATCTATTGTTGCTTTAAGATCCTTGAGCATTCTAACAATCATCCTAAACTCTGCATCCAGTATCCTGGTTATTTCCAAGATACTGGATGCAGAGTTCTTTTTCTATGATTCATCCCCTGCCTCTAAGTGTCTCTTTGCACTGACTGAAGCAGAAGAGCCTCTGATGGGTGGGGTAATTGCTTCCCTTGGCTGGCTTGGTTCTCCCAGGAAAAATGGTCACTTTAGGTTTGGGAAATGACCCAGTACAGAGGTCAGGGTGGCTGTCCCCCACAGTCTCTTCCTGTGTCCCTGAGACTACACTCTCCTCTCATTACTCCAATCCTCTCATTGCTCCCTGCTCCTGGAGCCCCAGGTAAGTGGCTGTGAATGAGGTTTTCTGCACGGTCCCTTTAAGATGGAGCCTGGGTCTAAGAGTTCTGTCTCCCTCTTGCAAACAGTAACCTGGCTCTTTCAGCTAAATACTGTCTGTTTGCTTTCTCTAGTCTCTGGGGGTCCAGGCTGAAAGTCTGGTCCTGGGGCTAAGGATCCACAACTCTCTGGGCAACCCACCCCACTGTGAGAGACATTCCAGGCTGTCTCTTGCTCCTCAGAGTGGGGCAGCCATTTTTGTGTCTTCGGCCTTCCTACCAGCTCAGTGTGGTTTTCTCAGTGATGTTTGGTTATAGATTCTTCTTAGTTTAGTCCAAAGTTGGTTTTTCAAGATGATTGTTCCTAAGTTAAGTTGTAATCCACTTTGGTTCTGGAAGGTGGGAATTGTAACATCCACCTACTCCATCACCGTTTTTTGATTTTCCTTTCAAATATAAAGAACATCATGGGAAGCATATAGACAGTTAATCTATTCCACTGTATTATAAAATTATTGAATTAGTACATTCTTAACTGGTCCTGGGAGGAAAGCCACATCCAGGGGCATGTGAGGGCTGCACAGCACAGGTGGAAGGCAGGGCTGGGAGGCAGTGGTGCTGTACTTGGCACGGGACTGGAACTGGGGGACACGGAGATGGCAGTAGCTGCGTTGAGGGTGGAGGGAGCTGCGGGTGAGAAGTAAACATGCAAAATTTAGTAATGAGAATTATTATTAAGTTAAATCAGACTTCATTTCTTTTTTATGTTTTTAATTTTTATTTATTCATTTTATAGAGGGGAGGGAGAGATAAAGGAGGAGGAGCAAGAAGCATCAACTCCCATACTTGGCTTGACCAGGAAAGCCCAGGGTTTTGAACTGGTTACCTCATCATTCCAGGTTGATGCTTTATCCACTACACCACCACAGGTTAAGCCTGGTAAGTTAAATCAAACATACAAAAATACTTGGTAAAATTCTAGGCTATTAAGCTTCAACGTTCCATTAAAATATGATTTTAAAAAATCATGCAAAATTAGCTATGACCAATATAAACAAATGAAGTCAGTTATACAAAAAAAATACCTTTTAAAGCTTTAAAGTCTCATCAAAATATGTAAGTTTTTGATAAATTACCAAAATCTGTTAAGAAGATAAAATGTGTCAATGTATCTATACATATCACTAAAATAAATAAAGAAGAATTAGCCTCAAGAAAGGTAGCAGCCTGGATTGTTTCACCAATGTTTTATGGTCCTTCAAGAGATAAAGGATGCTGATATTTCAACTTTATGGAGTACAGAAAAAGAAGACCCTTGACATAATTTTATTAATTTTAAGTAGATAGTGTAAACCTAGGAACCAATACTTGATAGAGATGATGTAAAATAAAAACAAAAATCTCTAATTTCTCACACATGAAGCAAAGATCTTAAATAATATTTGATTAATACAAGTCCAGAAGAATCTTCAATCAATAATTACCATGACTAAGTAGAATTACTTCCAGAAAAGCAGGTGTAGAACAACATTGGGAAATCTATTAATTTGTTCATGATATTGGCAGGTTAACAAGGAAAACATAATTTTCTTAGTTGTGAAATATGCATTTGATAAAATTTAACATTATAATAGAAAACCTCACCAAATCTTAGTCTTTAAGTATACAGGTATCCTTTCTTAAAATAAGGTGGTCAGGGATTATCAGGGGAATACCAATTTCTGCTTTACCAAAGACACACTAGATTAGATCAGGTCAGATAAAAAAAAAAAGTACCGGTTACCACCTTTACTACTTGATATAGTTTTAGAAATGTTAGTTTATGAAAATAGAAATGAAAACAACAGGAAATAAGAGAAATTTGTAAGTTGAAAATGATGAAGTTGTTACTTATAAAAGGTATAATGCAGTAAATGACTGAAAAACCTAATACAATCATCTCAAATTAGCTATTGGAAATAATGAGTTCAAAAGATTTCAATAGCTGTTTTATTATATAACAATAATCATTAACTAGAAAATAAATTGAGAAGCAAATTTTGCTTATGGTAGCAGCAAAAAGAACAAGTTACTTGGGAAAAAGCTTAATATGTCCTGAAGCCATAGTGGAATTCTACCATGTAGTTTTGTCCAGCTTTGCAAAAAAGATCAGTTGCAACTTTAGTTTTCCACTTACTAGTTATGTGACCAGTTAACTGAAATGCACTTGCATCCTTTTCTGTAAAACTGAGTAAATAATATGTCATAGGTGTTTTGTGAGAGTCAAAGAGACAATGTATTAAAAAATGCTCAATAAATTCCTGGCACATAAATTATTACTGAGAAATTTCAAAACTCTACTGGCATATGGTAATAATCCATCCTTGGAAAATGCAATCATCTGCACAAATATGTGTGCATAATGAATATGCATAATTATGTACTTTGTAACTTTGTTTTAATAGAAAAAAATTAGAAACAACTACATATATGTTAAAAATCAAGAACCAATGAAATACAGTATATTATATCTAAATCATATAATGTTTACAATCATTTAAAATATGACAGTACATTCATTGATATATGAAGATAATCACAATGTCTGGTAGAAGGACAAAATAAAATTTATTATACCATTTTGGTAAAAATTCTATATAATTATATGTATTTAACTGCAAAACAATAAGTACAAAGATTTACACATTGGTAATTGTGTTCTCTGGATTTTTATATTTCAGATTGTTGATATTTTATTTTTATTATCTGGGTTTTCAGTAATTCTCTAACAAAAGTTAATATTTTGTTTTGGTAAACAAAGTACAAAATATTGCTTAAGGACCTGTCTTGCACATCACAGTTTTATTGTGAAATTCTATTGGTCAACTCCCTCTGTTCTCTCAGGGCTTATGTTAGAACTTACTTCTCAGTCTTTATTTTTAGTCTACATTCATTTACAAGTTAAACCACATCCCAATGTGATTGAAACTTTTTTTTACACATGTCAATATTTATAGTCAAGAATTGCTCTGAGTGATGTCAGAGAAATGGCACCATGTGGAGGGAGGGCTCCTGATACCTCTCCCTGAAATTTCAACAAGTTCAACAACTAGAGACAGAAAAACAATCCCAGGAGCATCTGAAATACACATACCTCAAACACAGGTACAATTGGGTGAAAGGTGGCTGAAAAACCACTCTGAAAGAAATAGAATGGAGAACTGAGTATTCTGCTTCCCTCACTGACCTGAGGAAAATTTTTTCACTTGGAACTAAGAGTAAGGGAGGGCCAGGGCAGAAATATTTAAGCCGAGGAGAGAGTGTGCCCATGGCTCAACCTATGTAGAGCTAACACCAGCAGCAAACCCTGGCAAAGGTGGGTGAGTGGCTTGCCTGCAGAGTGGGCTCTGTTTACCCCCGGACACCAGATCAGCGAGAGCAGGCAGTGTACAAGTGGTTCCTCCTAGCACCTTGGGCATGGGTGCCTGCGTTCCCAGACGAAGGGACTGGGTCAGAGACTGTCAGCAGTAGCCTTCTGCATGGGCTGCAGCCAGAGTCTCTGTATAATCCCTGCTCCCCGAACAACAGCATGTGGGGAGTGCATGAAAGCCGACTTCCCTATGCCCAGACCTCTCCAGGCAAAGTGCCTCCAGCAGCCATACAGGCTAAAAAAGCAAATTACCTGGGAAGAAAACTATGAAAGTGCTGGGGGAAGGACATGCAGGCAGCTTGCAGACAGCCTATGGAGAGCAGACCTGTGGATCGCTGAAAGGAGCCTAACCAGCACTCTGCTCATTGCCTGGCTGGCTTACACTGGCAGTGGCTCTGACTGACAAAGTCTTCTTTCCCAGGTCTATGATTTAATAGAGTCTGGAGGAGGGACTTGATAGTTCTAAGGGCCTCTCGCTCAGAAAGTAGTGGCTGGGGCAACTTCCTTCCAGCCGATACAGGGTAAAAAACACATTCCTATGGAACAGACCTCAGAGGACACTGCAGAAGTTGGGTGGGCTGGGCTGTAGGCTTTTCAACAAGGGAGAAGCCTGTGAAGAGCTGACCCACAAAGCACTAAGGAAAATTTAACTAGACATATCCGGGGAACCTTAGAAAGGAACCTGACCAGAAGTCAGCTCACCCCCCTGCCTGCTTAAGCTGGTGGTTCTGGTCGGCAGAGCTTTTATACCCAGGCTATGCTTTAAAAAGACCTGAAAGAGGGACTTGCCAGCTTTTAAGACCTCTTGTTCTGCAGGCAGTGACTGGAGCATCTTCCTCCCAGCTGATACAGGTTACAAAGTGCAAACGGACTCTTCCATTGTCAGAGCCCAGGGAACGTAGTCCTGCAAAGAGCTGAAGCATATTAGACATATCGGGAGGCTCATAGAAAGCAATTGGCTCCCAGCCCTACCTGATTATGCTGGTGGCTCGGGCTGGCAAAGACTTAGCCAAAACCCTGCATTGAGTAGGGATAGAGGAAGGTTTTGGCAGCTCTTAGAGTCTCTTGCTCTCTGGGCAGTGGCAGCAGCAACTTCACAGCTGGGTCCCTCAGGCTGCTGGTTCAGAAAGGAGAGACTGGAGGAGAGGCTCTGGGAAAATGGACTCTCCCATTGTCAGAGCCTGCAAACACTGACAAGCCCTGCCTACCAATAGGACTGAGACCTAGTTTATGTTATCACCATAGCGATACATCAACTGCAAATCTCTACCTAAGAGTGCCACAGGAGCAGAACCTGGTATACAATGCCACTGGCCAAAAAGAGAGAAAAAGAAGAAAAAGGAAGAAGATAGCCTCTCAAAATCAGAAAAAATCCAGTCTTTATAACTTTTTCCATTTTTTTCTTTTCATTTTTGTATCTTTTTTTCTTCCACCTTGGTCCTTTTATCCTCTATTTATTTTATTCTTTTCTTTTCATTTTGAACTTAATTACCCATAGGTGTTACATTTTCCATTCTTTTTTTTTTATCTCTATGAGTGTTACATTCCAAAAACCTTAACTCTCTTTTATTTTTCTTTTCTCTTTTTTTCTCCCTCTCTTTTGGTTTCTTCTTTTTTCTTTCACTTTTTCTCTCATTTGATCCTCACTCACAAACAAATTATTTTATTTTGGATTTAATTTTTTTGTGTGGCATTTTGTGTGCTTTTAACTTCACTGTTTATCTCATTAGCATTCCCCTCAACTCTGGCTCTCCATTCTATGTAGTTTTTGTTCCACTTAATACAATAGAATTTGCATCTTTCACTGTATTTTTTCTTTGTCTTCTTTTCTCTCTCACTATATGTCTTATTCAACTGTCATTTACAAACAAATTATTATATTCTTGACCCAAATTGTTTCCTTGTAGCATTTTGTGGGTTCTAACCTCATTTTTTGCCTCTTTGTCACTTCTCCCCAACTCAGGCCCTCCATTCTGTAGTTTTTGTTCCATATAGAACAATATAATTTTCAGTTTTTTACTGTATTTTCTGAAAAACCAATTTTTAAAACTTTTTTACTTTTTTATTTTTTCGTCTTTATCAACTCTTATTAACATTATTAACAATACCACTCTCAAATGCCATTAAGGAAAAATAAATCAAATATCATGAATACAAAAGACAGAGATGTAGCTTAGATGAGAAAAATCTATAGAAAAATATTTCAATAGCTTGGAGACTTTGGAGTTAAATGACAGAGAATTTAAAAGTGAAATCCTAAAAATACTCAGAAATATATAAGAAAGCACAGAAAGGCAATTTAGGGAGCTCAGAAAACATTTCAATGAACAGAAAGAATACATCACCAAGGAAATTGAAACTATGAAAATGAATCAAATAGAGATGAAAAACTCAACTTATGAACTGAAAAATGAGATAACAAGCTTAGCTCATAGAACAGGCCAGATAGAGGAGAGAATTAGTGACATAAAAAACAGGCAACTAGAGGCACTACAGAGAGAAGAGGAGAGAGATTTACAAATTAAAAAAAATAAGAATGCCCTACAGGAATTGTATGACTCCATCAAAAAGAGCAACATAAGAATAATGGATATATCAGAAGGAGAAGAGAGAAAAAAATGGAATGGAGAACATATTCAAACCAATAATGGATGAAAACTTCCCAAGCCTATGGAAAAAACTAAAGCCTCAAATTCAAGAAGCAAGCAGAACACTGAGTTATCTTAACCCTAACAAACCTACTCTAAGATACATCATAATGAAATTGGCCTAAACCAATGACAAAGAAAAAATTCTCAAGGCAGCCAGAAAAAAAGAAGAATACAACATATAAAGGAAGGCCCATTAGATTATCATCAGATTTCTCAGCAAAAACTTTATAAGCTAAAAGAGATATTTAAAGTTCTGAAAGAGAGGAACTTCCAGCCAAGAATATTATACCCATCAAAGCTATCCTTCAAGTATGAAGGAGAAATAATAACATTTACAAATACAGAAAAGATGAGGAAATTTATCACCAGAAAACCCCCCTCTTCAGGAAATACTAAAGGGGGCTTTCTGACAAGATACAAAGAACAAAACAAAACAAAAGCAAACCACAAGTAAAAGCTCCATTAAGAGCACAATAAAATTAAATTTAATCTGTGACAACAAAAATGAAAAAAGGGAGAGGACAAAGATTAACAGTAGCAAAGGAGGATGGAATGCAGAAGCACTCATAAGATAATGTACTACAATGAACATGGTAGGTACCCTTTCCATTACTTAATGGTAGCCACTCCTGAATAAACCAAAGAAGCACATGGCTTGGAAAAATAAGCAACAGAGAAAAAACGTATGGATTATAACCAAACAAAACAAATGATAGAAAAACAAAAGAGAAGATTCAAACAAGATACAAAACTATCAGAAAGCGATATATAAATGCCAATAGAAAACTCTCAAATGTCAATAATTATACTAAATATAAGTGAATTGAACTCACCAATAAAAAAACACAGAGTAGCAGAATAGATTAAAAAAGAAACTCCAACTGTATGCTGCCTACAAGAAACACATCTAAGCTACAAGGATAAAAACAAATTCAAAGTGAAAGGCTGGAAAACAATACTACAAGCAAATAATATCCCCCTGCACACCAAAAAAAAGAAAAAGCAGGTGTAGCAATAATTATATCTACAATGCAGACTGCAAGGCAGCAAAGGTAATCATAGACAAAAACGATCATTTCATAATGATAAAAGGGACATTGAATCAAGAAGACATAACACTTCTTAATATATATTCATCAAACCAAGGAGCACCAAAATATATAAGACAGCTACTGATTGACCTAAAAAAAAAAAAAAACCACAATAAAAATACAATCATACTTGGAGACTTCAATACACTGCTGATGGCTCTAGATTGTTCATCCAAACAGAAAATCAATAAAGAAATATTGACTTTAAACAAAACACTAGAACAATTGGATATGATAGACATTTACAGGACATTTCATTCCAAAGTGCCAGAGTATACATTTTTCTCTAGTGTACATGGAACATTCTCAAGAATTGATCATATGTTGGGCCACAAAAATAACATCAAGAAATTCAGAAAGATTGATATCATGCCAAACATATTCTCTGATCATAAAGCCTTGAAACTAGAATCCAACTGCAAAAAAGAGGTAAACAAACCCACAAAAATGTGGAAACTAAACAATATACTTTCAAAAAATGAGTGAATCAAAGAAGAAATTAAGGTGGAGATCAAAAGTTACATACAGAGAGCACTGTAGGGGGGGCAAGGGAGATGTTGAGGGAAATATGGGTGAGCACGAATGCATTTGAGGTGACCCTAGAATCTATGTAAACACAATTAATTAAATAAAAATTAAAATAAAAAAAGGTTACATACAAATGAAAATTACAATACAACATATCAGAATCTCTGGGATGCGGCAAAAGCAGTAACAAGAGGTAAGTTTATATCACTACAGGCCTATATGAACAAACAAGAGAGAGCCTAATAAACCACTTAACTTCACATCTTAAGGGACTAGAAAAAGAAAAACAGAAAAACTATAGAAAAATTAATAAAATAAGAAGCTGGGTTTTTTTTGAAAAGATCAACAAAATTGACAAACCTTTGGCAAGACTCACTAAGAAAAAAGAGAAAAGACTCAAATAAACAAAATCCAAAATGAAAGAGAAAAAATCACCACAGATATCATAGATATACAAAGAACTATTGTAGAATACTATGAAAAACTGTATGCCACCAAATTTACCAATCTAGAAGAAATGGATAAATACCTAAAACAATACAATCTTCCTAGACTGAGTCATGATGAAGCAGAAAGCCTAAACAGACTCATAAGTGGGGAGGAAATAGAAACAACTATCAAAAACCTCCCCCAAAATAAAATTCCAGGGCCAGACGGCCATACTAGTGAATTCTATCAAACATTCAAAGAAGACTTGTTTCTATTCTACTCAAAGTCTTCCAAAAAAATTGAAGAAGAAGCATACTTCCAATCACATTTTATGAGGCTCACATAACTCTCATCCCGAAACCTGGCAAGAACAACACAAGAAAAAAGAAAACTGCAGAACAATATCACTAATGAATACAAATGCTAAAATACTAAACAAAATTCTAGCAAATCGAATACAATACATTAAAAAAATAATACATAATGATCAAGTGGGATTCATCCCAGAATCACAAGGATGGCTCAACGTATGTAAAACGGTTCACATAATACACCATATCAAGAAAACAAAGGACAAAAACCATATGATCCTATCAATAGATGCAGAAAAGGCATTTAATAAAATACAACACAATTTTTGATTAAAACACTCAACAAAATGGGTATAGAAGGAAAATATCTCAACATTATAAAGGCCATTAATGATAAACCATCAGCTAACATCACATTAAATTGCATAAAACTGGGGACTTTTCCCCTAAAGTCAGAAACAAGACAAGGTTGTCCACTCTCTCCACTTTTATCCAATGTAATGCTGGAAGTTCTAGCCGGAGCAATCAGACAAAAAAAAGAAATAAAAGGCATTTATATTAGAAAAGAAGAGGTAAAGGTTTCAGTTTTTGCAGATGATATGATTATATATATCAAAAACCCAAAGCCTCCACGAAAAGACTATTAGCAACAATAAACCAATACAGTAAACTTGCAGAATGCAAAATTAATATTAAAAAATTCATTACCTTCCTATATGCCAAGAATGAAACATCAGAAAACGAACTCAAAAAGAAAAAATAATAATCCCCTTCATGGTTGCAACCAAAAAAAATAAAATACTTAGGAACAAACATAATAAAGAATGTAAAGGACCTATATAATGAAAACTCAAAGCATTGTTAAGGGAAATTGAAAAAGATACAATGAAATAAAAAATATTCCTTATTTCTGGATAGGAAGAATAAATGTAGTCAAAATGACTATATTACCCAAAACAATATACAAATTTAATGCAATTCCCATCAAAATTCCCATGTCATTTTTAAAGAAATGGAACAAAAAAGCATCAGATTTATATGGAATTATAAGAAAACTTGAATAGCCAAAGCAATCCTCAGGAAAAAGAACAAAGCTGGGGGCATTACAATACCTGACTTCAAATTATATTATAGAGCCACGACAATCAAAACAGCAAGGTATTGGCAGAAAAATAGACACTCAGACCAATGGAACAGAATAGAAAGCTCAGAAATAAAACCACATATATATGGTCAAATAATTTTCGATAAAGGGGCCAACAACACACAATGGAGAAAAGAAAGCCTCTTCAACAAATGGTGCTGGGAAAACTGGAAAGCCACATGCAAAAGAATGAAACTCAACTACAGTTTGTCCCCTTGTACTAAAATTAATTCAAAAGGATCAAAGACCTAAATATAAGGCCTATAACAATAAATTACATAAAAAAACATAAGTAAACTCGGATCTTGGTTATAAAGAACACTTTATGAATTTGACTCCAAAGGGAAGTGAAGGCAAAGATAAATGAGCGGAACTACATCAGACTAAGAAGCTTTTGCACAGCAAGAGAAACTGACAACAAAACAGACAGCCAACTAAGTGAGAGCTGATATTTTCAAACAACAGCTCAGATAAAGGCCTAATATCCAAATATACAAAGAACTCATAAAACTCAACAACAAACAAACAAACAATCCAATAAAAAAATGGAAAGAGGACATGAACAGTCAGTTCTCCCAGGAAGAGATATAAATGGCCAACAGATGTATGAAAAGATGCTCATCTTCATTAGCTATTAGATAAATGCAAATCAAAACTACAATGAGATACCATCTCACACCTGTTAGATTAGCTATTATCAACAAGACAGGTAATGACAAATGTTGGAGAGGCTGTGGAGAAAAAAGAAACCTTCATCCACTGTTGGTGGGAATGTAAAGTAGTACAACCCTTATAGAAGAAAGTATGGCGGTTCCTCAAAAAAATAAAAATAGAAATATATATGACCCAGCAATCCCTCTACTGGGTATTTACCCCCAAAACTCAAAAACATTGGTACGTAAAGACCATGAACACGCAGTCCTATGTTCATTGCAGCATTGTTCACAGTGGCCAAGACATGGAAACACCCAAAAAGTCCTTCAGTAGATGACTGGATAAAGAAGATGTGGTACATATATACTATGGAATACTATTCAGCCATAAGAAATGATGACATTGGATCATTTATCACAACATGGATGGACCTTGATAACATTATACTGAGTGAAATAAGTAAATCAGAAATAACTAAGAATTATATGATTCCATACATAGGTGGGACATAAAAGAGAAACTCAGAGACACAGACAAGAGTGTGGTTGTTACGGTGGAGTGGGGGTGTGTGAGAGAAAGGTCTGGGAGGGGTGGGGGGGAAGAGAGAGGCACAAAGAAAACCAGATAGAAAGTGACGGAAGACAATTTGACTTTTGGTGATGGGTATGCAACATAATCAAATGTCAAAATAACCTGGAGATGTTTTCTCTGAACAGATGTACCCTGATTTATCAATGTCACCCCATTAAAATTAATATAATAAAAAAGATTTGCTCTGACATGGGAAACACTGTCTCCTTCATGTGATTTGTACATCTGAGCTTTCATCATCCTTTCAACAATATTGACTGAGTGTCCAGATATTCTGGTAGGAAATCTGTATGAGCTATTTGCAGGGGTTCTAGAAGAATGCAGTAAATAATACCACTTTTTCTTTACTAGGTTTCTGAGCCAACTGAGAAATATGTCAGATAGAGATATTTATTTATTTATTTATTGTGCTCACATGCACACGCGAAAGAGAGTAAGAGGGAGAGAGAGAGTAAGAGAGAGATATAAGAAGCATCAACTCATATTTGCATCACTTCAGTTGTTTATTGATTGATTCTCATATGTGCCTTGACCACAGGGCTCAAGCCAACCCAGTGACCTTTTGTACAAGCCAGTGACCTTGGGCTCAAGCCAGCAACCTTGGGCTTCAAGCCTGCAACTATGAGATCATGTCAGTCATTGACTCCGTGCTCAAGCTGGTGAGCCTGCACTCAAGCCAGCAACCCCAGGGTTTTGAACCTGGGACCTCAGTGTCCCAGGTTGATGCTCTATTTACTGTGCCACTGCTGGTCAGGTGTGTTTGTTAACTTCTTGTCAGTGGAGAGCTCAGCAATGAACACGGTCTGAAGAGAAGACATCACTGCCTAGGTCACTGCCTCAGTCACTGCCACCCACTGACTCCATAGACAGGGAAGGAGACAGACCATATCTCATGTGTGCAGGAGTGTGGATAGACTAATTTCTTCCTGTTGAGATCCATAGATAAAAAACTTTCTTTAACATTATTTTTCTGCCTCTCCAAAAGAAGAACAAGGGAAGTGGAGAGAATCCAGGTGTGTGATGCTAAGGTTGTTTTTTTTTTTCCTGTGAAAGAAAAAGAAAATCAGGGGTATAGACACTCTCCTCAGGGAGATGGTAATTGTCTAAAAAGTCTATTCTAACTTCAAGTCATATTCTCAACCCTGACCCTGTTTTCTGAGTATCTTCTGGGATTCATGGTGAGCAGTGTATATTTTGTCCCAGAAGGCTTTGAAATGAGGCAGAAGAGTATATTAATTAAAGGAGTTCTGAGGCTACTCTGTACTCAAGGCTGAACATTCATTCCTATTCCAAACTGTGTCTACACACATTTTCCAATATAGCCCACCAGAGATAACAATAAAATTAAGTGATAACATTACCATACTCCCAATAACAAAATGTCAAGAACGTAGAAATGCCCCAATTGAATATAAACACCCTCCCATTACCAAATTCCTGGGGAGAAATTAGTACAAGAATTAAATTGCTTTGCAAGTTCAAGCACAAAGGAATTAAAGTCAGAAATCAAATTTGCTTGCTTTTGTGAATTAAAAGTCTAGTGAAATCAGAATTTTTGCCCATTTCTTTTTTATTTTTTACTTTTAGCTAAAAGTAGTCTATTGGGTAGAATTTAGGTTCTTTCATCAGCTTTTCATCATGATGATCTCTTCAGGAGCTAACAAGTTACCAAAAGACACTGATGATTACTAGCACTGGTGTCCCCCACCACATTGAGAAAGGTCTCCAATCTCCAGCCCTACTAGCGGTGGTTCCAAGCAAACCTTTGTTTCAGAACACTCACACCCATGGCAGAGACTCATTGGCTTCTCAGAAGGGTGACCATAAATCCCAGTGTCTCTGAGAGTCTCAGAGTTATGCCTCTTATACCAAAGTAATGATCAGTAGTAGACACTTTCACTCTGAAAATTGCCTTGTTTGGAAAGTAAATTTTACAATATGTGAGTGTCCTATTGATAAAGACAATCTAGATTTTAACTTTACCATAAAGTTACTCAATTTATGCCAGTTTTCTGGAAGCTACTACCTGTGAAGTAAAATCAACTGGGAGAAAATCTTCAAGTAGAAGGTCAATTTGGGTATTGTGCTCTTACTATCTGGAAGAAATCCACCTATTATCCAGTGTTGTCTTTGATTTTATTCAGTTTAGAGCTTTGCCTTGGGGTGTTTACAATCACTGGGTCTTACTTTAGGTTTCTTTCCTTCTCTTCAAGTACAGTTTTCACTTTTTAAAAAAAGCCTTAATTTGTTTTTTAGAGCAGCTTTAAGTTTACCACAAAACTGAGAAAAAGATACTGAGATTTTCCTGATACCCCTTGCCCCACACATGCAGAGCCTCCCCTATTATCAATATTAGTCACCAGAATGGTACATATTTTACCAAAGATGAAACTACGTTGACACATCATAATAACCCTAAGTCCATAGTTTACCTTAGTATTTACTCTTGCTGTTGTACATTCTATAGGTTTGAAGAAATGAGTAATGACATATATCTACCATTGTAATACTGTTAAGAGTATTTTCACTGTCCTAAAAATTCCTCTGTGCTCTGCCTATTCATTTCCCTCTCCAATCTCTGGTACCACTGATCTTTTTATTGTCTCTATAGTCTTACCTTTTTCAGAATGCCATATAATTGAAATCTGAATAAATGTAGCCTTTATACATTGGCTTCTTTCACTTAGTAATATGCAGTTAAGTTTCCTCCATGTCTTTTCATGGCTTGATAGCTCATTTATATTTTAATGCTGTACAATATTCTACTGCCTATGTACCATAGTTTATTTATCCACTCATCTACTGAAGGACATCTTTGATACTTCCAAGTTTTAGCACTTATTAATCAAGTTCTATATAAACATCTGTGTTCAGGTGTTTGTGGACACAAATTTTAAATCTCTTTAGGTAAATACCAAAGAGTATAATTATTGGGTTGTATAGTAAAAATATTTTTAGTTTTGTAAGAAACCACTCAATTTTCTTCTAAAATGACTATACCATTTTGCATTCCCACCAACAGTATATAAGAGTTCCTATTGCTCTACAGCCATACCAGCATTTGATGTTGTCAGTGTTCCAGATTTTGACCATTTTTATAGGTGTGTAGTTGAATCTTATTGTTATTTTAATTTGCTATTCCCTAATGACATATGGTATGAAGCATCTTTTCACATGTTTATTTGACATCTATTTCTCTTCATTGGAGAGGTGCATCTTAATATTATTTTTCTACATTTTTTAATTGGTTTGTTTGTTTTGATATTGTTGAGGGTTTTTTGTTGTTGTTGTTAATGTTGACTTTTAAGAGTTCTTTGTATTTTGGGTAACAGTACTTTATCAGATGTGTCTTTCCCAAATATTTTCTCCCAGCCTGTGATTTCTCTCACTCTCTTGATATTGTCTTACAGAAGTTATGTAATATGAATAAAGTCCAGCTTATCAATGATTTCTTTTATGGGTCATTTCTTTGATATATCTAAAAAAGGCATCACCATTCCCTAAGTCATCTAGGTTTTCTCCCATGTAAGGTTCTGGAAGTTTTATGGTTTTGTGTTTTACATTTAGGTCTGTGATCCATTTTGAATTAATTTTTATGAAAGGTGTAAGGTCTGTGACTAGATTCATTTTTCATTTTTTTTTTTTTTGCTTGTAGTTGTCCAGTTGTCCCAGCACCATTTGTCAAAGAGACTGTCTTTGCTCCACTGTCAACAATAAGTTGACTAATTGGGGGGTGTTATTTATTAATTTTCTATTTTGTTCCATTAATATTTTTGTCTATTCTTTGCCATTACTATGCTGTCTTAATTATCATAGCTTTATAGTAAGCCTTGAAGTTGGAAGTTGGATCCTGTTAGTTCTGCTACTTAGTTCTTTTTCAATATCATGTTGACTATTTTGGGCATTTTACCTCTTCATATAAACTTTAGAATAAGTGTGGCAATATCTATAACTTGCTTGGATTTTGATTGGAAT
Organism: Rhynchonycteris naso; assembly: GCA_037038555.1. Classification (NCBI taxonomy): domain Eukaryota; kingdom Metazoa; phylum Chordata; class Mammalia; order Chiroptera; family Emballonuridae; genus Rhynchonycteris; species Rhynchonycteris naso. The sequence goes on from CM072997.1 coordinate 105,593,547, forward strand.
TGCATTGAATTTATAGATCATGTTGAGAAGAACTGGCATCTCAACAACATTGATTCTTCCTATCCACAAACATAGAACATTTCCTCATTTATATAATTCTTTCTTTGACCTCATTTATTAGTGTTTTGTAGTTTTTTTCATATCGGTCTTGTACATATTTTATTAGAGTTATATCTAAGTACTTCATTTTAGGGAGTGTTTTTTATTTTTAAATATTCTTTTACTCTTTGCTCTGCCCATTACTAATAATATCAACTTAGAACCTTACAAATGACTCTCTGTGACACAGAGCATGACTTCCTTGCATTTTAACAGCAGCCAATAATATTGTATCATAGTGTGTAAATGGCTGTATTGGAATAGATTCTTCTCTATCATTACATTTTTATCTTATATGTGAGTATATAGAAAAAATTGAGCCAGTGTAGCTCAGGAAAGCTATGACAGCTGAACCAGGAGTTGCTGGAACCTGCTAAAGGCCCAACATACAGCCTTTCTTTGCTGGGCCTTGCATGACCTGCATCTGTGAGGATCAGCTTTGGGACCAGTGCTTAGATAGGCACCTCTCTGCCCTCACCTCTGGCTGATGTCTCTGCTGAAGTCTGGCATTGCACATTGTTCTTTTCCTGAGGCCAACCTACCCCTGCATTTTTGTAAGGCCTCTGCCAAGCCCTGTAGTTTAAAGCCTTGCTTTTTTAGCTGAACTCTTCCCCAAATAGTCCTCATCTGTGGACCAAGCCACCTTAACTGTAGACGCCTAACAAGGTGGTAATTCCAAGCCCCCTGGCTCCTGACCTTGGCCAAGGTTGCAAGGAAACAATAGTAGAAAGCCAAATACTAAGTGTTGTGCTGGTAAGTGTTTCACAACCAGCTCTCTGGAGATCAACCCCTAACCCCAATCTGGTTTATAGTGTTTGCTGATTTCCATTGTTATTTTTAAGTGACAAACATGAGGTCCATAAACATGAAGCTGGAAAGATGAACACAATAATTTCTTCAAGCTCATACAAGCGACTCTAGTCACCACTAAAATTGCTCAATCATAAAATCCAGCCTCATAACCCAGAATAAACTTTACAAATGAATGAGGTTGAAATCCTTTATAGCCCAATAAAGTGCCAGCTAAGCTTAAACAACCTGAATCCTGAAACACTAGAAATCAGTTACCCTTTATTCATTTTCTCCCCTAAATTTCACTTCTTTTTTATTGTAGAGGTGAGGTTTATTGAGGTATAATTCATAACCAGTAAAATTTACCCTTTTGAATGCATAGTTTTGAGTTTTAGCAAATATATATAGTTGTGTAGTGACCACCACAAGCATAATATGGAACCCAGAAAGTTTCTTCATGCTCTGTTAGAATGAATCCCTTCCTTAACCCTCAACTCTTAGCAATCTATGACTATTTTTATAAATTTGTCTTTTGTAGAGGGTCATATAAATAGGAATACATAGTATCTAACTTCTTTCCCTTAGTATCATAATATTTTTGAATTAGGCAGATTTTCACCCAACCACTGGACTAGCCAGACCTTCTTTTACAACCAGAAAAGAGAGGAATGTACCTGATTCCACACAGACAGGGAGAAAGGGCTAGGCATATGCTTTTGCCATTTCTCCCAACTCACTAACCATTAATCACCTGGAGAAATGGGGAATAAGTGAGGAGACAAAGGACAAACAGCAAAGTATGATAATATAGCTGCTAGTTCGTGGAATTAATGGGAAAGCTGCATCTTCTCCACCAACACTAACTTAAGCCATTAGCAGTGAGTGGACAGTATTAGTTCCCATTTCCATGTACATGGTGAAACCTAACCCTTGTCCTTAGGTATCTCATGAAACAAAGACATTTGTGTATATGTGTGAGGGTTTGGGGATTGTCTATCAGGAAACAAATAAAGTTGGTCAGGATTTATAAAAGATAAGTGCAGAGAATATTATTTTATCTGGATTCAGTTGACATCTTCATAAGTCATTGTCACACAGAAGAACTTTTGTAATTTAAGTAGTTAAAAAGAAATAAGATCTAATGAAATGCCAAGATTGACTTAAAAATGATAACTTCTATTTGCAAAAGTAGTCATGGTAGGTTCCTAATATTGTCTCAAATCAATTTCTTTCCTCACAACACAGTTCTTTCCAGTGAATGTCCTAGTTATTTCTGGTTTCTGGTGTGTGCCTGTGTGTTTCTGCCCCATGCTGCCTTAACATGTAGTGGGGCTGAATTCATCTGTGAAGATGCCAACACCTGGGCCAATGGAGTCATCCATGATGGTCCCACAGCTGGTTCTCATTGCGATGGGTTTGCCACATGATAAGGACAATGTTTGCTCTGAACTTTGTCCTCTTGGTCCTGAGGGATCCCTTTTCCTGTAGATTTTCTGACATCTTTTATCAAAGTAGTTCTTTTTATTCCAGAAACTACCTCTCTTTCATTAAGCTCTCCAGAAACTCTTTTATCTTCTCTCAGCATGACCCTGCTCCCCTCAACAAAACCCCTAACGGTTATGTGCTGTTCTCTTCCTGTAGATGCTGCAGAGTTCACAACCCATCTGTTTCTAAAAATCTGACTCTGAAGGTCTGGATAAGTAACTCTTCTGTAGTTAATTTCTCTTTTCTTTCTACACTCAAAATCAGGAACAACTAATGAGCCTTAAGTGTGTTGATTTGTTTACAATTTATTCTCCTACAGCCACTCAATCTCATTGAGAATAGTACCTCAATGAGATATTTGCATTTTAAGCCTCATCATGAATGGAAATGATTCTTGTTCTTCTGTTTTTCAGGGGTCGTTATGTGGGTATAAGCTACCTGCCAAGAAGCCATGAAAAGGGTCATTCCTGTTGACGTAGGTTTTGACTTCAACTTCTTTCTCAAACATGAAAAATTTAGGGAAACTCACATATAGGAAAGGAAAAAGGATAAATGGTAACATCTGAAGAAGTATTTACTAGAGATTGAAATATGGCAGCCTATTTTTTGTGCTTACCTAGTTTCAGACATTAGGCTTAACATCTTATATTTAATTATGACTTTCCTGTTTTATTTTTCCTCCATAGTATTTACTATGTTTTCAAGTAATATTATATAAGTTTATCATTCATTTTGTTTTTCAGTCTTTCCTTACTAGAGTATAAGTTCCATGAGGGCAGAGATTGTTCTTTATCATTTCCTACTCTGTCCTTAGCTCTTAGATGATGAGAGTCACTAAAAAGATAATAGTTGTTTAATTAGTAACTCTTTCATCTCATGCAGTGGGTGCTATGGTTATGATTATTTGTCACACATGAGAAAATAGGGGCTTAGACGAGTCACATATCTTGGCCAAGGCCACGAACTTATTAAATAGTAGAGCCAGAAATCAAAGTCAGGTTTCAATTCCTGACTCCATGGTTGAACCACTTGTCTTCAATGCCTTTTATCTCTCAATCCTGACAATAACTCCATGAGAGAGATAATGCCCTTACTTTATAAGTGAGATCATTGAAGCCCAGAGAGGTCAAGTAATCTGACTCACTCCACACAGCTGATACATAGGGTAGACCAGTAATTTTGACTCTAAATTCCAGGCCCTTTTTCCTGAGCCACGGTGCATTGGTGAGTGGCTTTATAAACTAGTTATTGCTATGCATTTTAGGCTTCAGTTACAATGTTGAGAATAATAAACACTCATACATGGCAGAAAACAAAAGCTAAACATAATTCAAATAAAAGATAGATGTCTTCATGTTTTATGGCTAAGGATCCCAGATTTCCCAGGGGTTTGCTTCTCACCTTGTGGTGTCCTCAGGCAGTAGGAGGCTATAAGCCCTGCTTGTGTGCTCACCACTCCTTGAAAAAGAAATATTCCTTTCCCTTTTCAGTTCTTAGCACTAAAGACAGATTTGTTTTCTGTCTGTTTACTACGACAATAAGTCACTGATTCCAGTCCAGTGGGGAAGGCTGTACATTAACCAGGCAGAGCTGTGAAGGGTGCCATGAAAATGATGGTGGAAGTTACTGAAGGCCCTTTCCATGCCTGGAAGGTACTGAGACTGAATGCTCTGTGTCTCTGTGCTCCATTTCTGCACCATTGTGGGTGTGGAAAGATAAATACCCGGCGCTGCCCAAATCCACCTGTCCGAGTCTCAGCAGACACAAGCTCTAGATAAAATAAGGTGCTAAAGAAGTTAATAATGTTTGGAAATCCCTGAGCCTGTCAGAATAATAAATGCAGCTAATAAACATTCTAATTAGTTAACCTGGAGAAAAATCTTTGCCACTCTGGAGTGGACATTTTCATATTATCCTGATGTAAACAGTACCTTATCATAGACGACTGTTTAAATGTTACCCTGTATCTTTTCTTGAGTTCAGACACAGTTATCAACTATGCAAAAAGCAGCAGAAAAAGACTTAATAAAAAGTGACAGCAGGCAGCTCTCCCTGCTGGCAGAGATTAAGCGCTTAGCTCTTGGCATTTCAATTACCTAAAACTAATGGAATAAATATTTTACAATATTACTGCCTTTTGGGGGGTAAAGTACTCAAAGGAAAAACATACATAAAATGGGATTTTGTTCTTTTTCTAATGAAATAATTGAAAATGGATTTAATATTTGAATGTGCTCATTAAAAATAATAAAGATGCTAGAACACTATCAGTGTGAAGAGATCAGAACACAATTGCTTGTATGTGTTTCCTTTACCACCATTGTTGTGCCTCCAGCATAACTTTGAAACAATGCCCTCTAAGTGTACATGAAACTATTTTAGTTGACTTCACATGATTTTACAATGGTATATGTTTATTAGGATACTTTTTTTTTTAAACATGAGGCTAGTCAAGAATTTCTATATTCAGAGATTATGGCATTTTGGGTTTCATAGGGTTGAGGTCCAATGAAGTTTGTTCTTTGATGTGGCTCTCGGTGCTATGGTGTTGTGCCCTTCCTTGTCCGCTGGCTTATTTAAAGCACCAGAAAGCAACAGCTGCCAGGAGAAAGTGCATTCTCAATGAAATGAGACTTCTTTATTGCCTCCCACAGTGGCTTCCATGCAAAGATAATAATGGTGCTTGCCCACTGATACAAACTGCAGGGCCCAGAAATAAATCACACACTGCTAATGTCAGTGTTTGATGTCTTTGGAGATTGGAAGATGGTCTATTTTCCCTTTAGGTGTGCCATCATTTTCTCTAAGGTCAATAAAAATAATGTCAAATCTGAGTCTGTAAATGGCTTGCAGACTCCACTGTGCCACAGTATATCCAGTGGGGCCCATTAGTTTATGACTGTTGTTTGTAGAATTTATCATATTTTGTGTGTGCAAGTAGGAAATTTTTATGATGGAACTAAAAATTCAAGAATACCTATTACATTTAATAGATCTCTTTCCCTGTTCAATTGACTTGCCCTATACACATGGCATTCTCAAGAAACATCTCTCTAGAGGCATGGATTTTGCATGGTTTTAAAACATTTTTTATATCAGTGATAACAGCAGATGATTTGTTTATTGAAATGGCATCTATATATGCAAAATATCACTTCAAAAAGAGGTCAATATTTTTTCCATTTTTTAAAAACTTAGAAATTATGTAAACTGGCCAACATGTAATGAGAACTAATTTTAAAATTAATAATTTGAGCCCTTAGTAAATATATATATATATACACTTAAAGAAATAAAAGAACTAAGCAAAAAATTCTTGCCAAAGGATTTTTAAAATTTTGCAAACTAATAGAAGGTAAAATTACTATGCAATTTTTATTCTTCAGATTAAAGCAAATGATCCCAGTGTGGCTCAGGCCAATTAAGGGATTATCTAAGATAAGTACCAGAATCCAGACCATAATGACCTAGAAGCCTAACGCATTAGTGTGTATGCTGAGTTTGCTTCCTAAACCAGCCCTTTTTTCTGCAACTTGGAACTCTTTCAATCTAACTTGCTATCTCTCTCTTCTGAGTTACTGAAAGAAATGTTTCAGTTATTGCTCTTCTAGAATCATTTCTCAAGTCCATAGCCAATGTGATCAGTTAAAGATATAAATACAGTCTTTTAATTCTCCCGCTCAGACTCTCCAATGGCTTCCACTTACTTTCAAAAAATTAAACCCAACTCCTTATCATTCTACAAGATCCTGTCTGACTGGATCTTGCCCTCTCTACCACCTCATTCCTCATCACTGTCCATCTCATTCTCTCCAACCATTTGGCCATCTTGTTCCTTCTACCTGGAATGCTTCAATTCTAAACTGTAGAAGGTTGTGCTTTCTCATTTCTCTGAGTTCTCAGTTCAAGTTCCATATCCTTTCAAAGGTTCCTTGATACACACTATCTTAGCACATTTCTTTGGAAACTTTTTAATATCTTATATTTTCTTTACTGCTTTATTTCCTGTCATACTTCTACTAGAGTACATGTTAACCTCTGCAAAATCAAGTACTTTACCTGTTTATTCATTGTTCTATCCCTAGTTCCAAGACCAACGGCTGGCACTCTGTTGGTTTTCAATGAATATTTATTAAATGAATGAATGAATGCTTTAAAATTTCTGCTAGAAACTTGGAGATTTTTTCCTCCTCTACCTGAATATAGGGCAACCTATTCCTAACTCAAATCACTAGAGTGTATTCTGTTCCCTAACATGTTGATCTGAATGCTTAACTGGGAAACATTTCTATACAATTTAGAGTAGACAAAATTAGAGCTAGCTATATAAAATTAAAGAAAGGATAATGTAAGATCTTCTGTGATATTTAAAGTGAATAACATTTGTTTAGTTTTAGTGACATGATGAACTAAGAATTCTACTAAATGTGTTCCGGTTTGCCTTTGTAGTAATTCTCCTCAGGTTACTACTAATGTGTTTTGATTTCAAAGCTTAACATTAGACCTACAGTCACTCACCGAATTCAAGGTTTATTATCCCACATTAATTTGCTGACTGATAGGATCAAAATTGTGGCTAAGACTCAGTTCTGCATCATCCAGAGTCTAGCCCCATACTTGGTGCAGACATACCCTAAATACAGAGGCCTCTCTCCTAGCTTATTTCTTTTCTTGTTTGTATTTATAACCTACAGACATAGGTACTGAGATGTCTATCTCTTCTTTCATTTTTTTCAAAGTTGAGGCCATCTTCCTAAGATCTCTTTTCTACCCCTTGCTCAAAGCTAGATAATGATCCCCATTTATTTTCAGAACTCCTCCTCCTTTCTGGACTTCAGGAAGTTGGCAGCTTTTACAATGAATGCTTCTTACTAAGTACTGAGTGTGCGGGTGTAGTGTCCTAAGGACTGAGTGTCTGGGCTCTTGGAAGCTCTGGGAACTCTCTATTGCAAGGCAAAAGTACAACTTCTCTATGAAGAACAAAAGGAGAAAAATGGGATCTCATATGACAAATTCTAGGATAGATTTATACTGATAAGGCATTTGAGAAAAAAATAATGCTCTTAAACTAAGTTTTTTTTATTTTACTTCTTTTAGAAGTCTAAAGCTAGTGTCAATTTATGGGAAGGTTTGGAGGAGAATCACCTGAGGGGGTCTCAACATATAGCTGGGTTTACAGCAACTTCATTTATTAATATCCACATATGTTATCTTAAGATTCCTCCCCAGGAGAGAGAGCAATATGGCAATGGAGTAGGCAGATGTACCAACTTCCAACTGTCAGAACCAAAGGGGATTATAACTTAATTTTAAGAACTATCATCTGGATAAACCAACTTTGAACTAAACTAAGTGGACTCTTCAACCAAGGAACAGTGAAGAAGCCACATTGAGACTGGTAGGAAAAGCAAAAACATGAAGAGGGCTGCCCAGCTCCTTGGAGCGAACAGTGGCCTGGAGAGACCTGCGTAGCAGGAGGAGAGTTTGGTGGAGAGGGTGGGACCTGGGTCCCAGGAACAAATCCCTGCCTGCAGTTGCAGAGCCTAGAAGAGGCGTTTGGACAGTATTGAGCTGTGAAACAAGTAAGGATACTGTTTGTGAGAAAGAAACAGTTTTCTCAGATCCAAGATTCTTCTTAAAGGGACAGCACAGAAAATCTCTCACAACCACTCACCCGGGGCTCCGGGGAACAGGGACAGAGGAGAGGACCAGAGCCATGGGAAGAGAGTGTGGACTGGAAGGCACAGGGAGAAACACTCTGAGGGACAGCCACCCTAACCCCTGGGCTAAGTCACTACCCTAATCAAAAACAAATATTTCCTCTGGAACTAGCAATACCAGCAAAGGGAGACAGGACACCAGCCAAACAAGCTCTCCCACGGCACTTAGAGCAGAGCTGCTTAGATGGAGGGAGCTTCCAGGACTACACTATGGAATGTTAGGGTCTGAGCTGCAGTGCACCCACCCACACTGCTGAGGGCTTGTTGGAGGGACTGTGGCAGTGGTATGCTGAACCGCGGTTCTGTCAGCAGGGGCAAAGGCCCAGCTGGTGTGAGCTCAGTCTAGCCCAGCAGGCGTGGAGGGGAGGCAGGAAAGCGATCCGGCAGCTGCGGGCCTGCCCTCAGCCCCACCTGCGGGGGAAAAGCAGGAGGCCAGGAACAGGCAGAGATCTGCTCTGCGACCCTGGACCCTGCGCAAGCTGGCCCTAAGTGTGGGGGCGGGGCTAGGACCAAGGACAGGTGGATGCTCAGGACTGAGTGCACGCCAGCAGCCCTGCCCCACCGATAAACCATAGTTTGTGATCTTGCACAGGCTGGCCTTGGCCTCAGGGGCGAGGTTAAAGCTCCGATGGGCAGAGGCTCACAGCTGAGTGTATGACAGCAGCCCCGTCCCACCTGAGAAACTGTGGTGAGCAGGCACTGAACAAGGGCGCTGGTTGGAAGCCTGGGAACAGGCTGAGTTCGCAGCTGAGCAAAGGTGCTCACCTCTACCCTTGGTGCTGAGGCTTGTGACTTGAGTGCAGTGTGCAACCCAACCAGTAGGGGCGAGGCGAAGACTCAGACAGGCTGAGATTTGTAGAGCCAGGCACCAGAACACAGCCCCTCCCGCAAAGGAGAGGTGAAAATTACAGCAACAACTGCAGTGGGCCAGCACTGGCAATGCCCATACCCAACTGCCCTAGGCAGTGGCAGAGGGGGTTGTGGGTCTCCAGACAGACCACACCCAGAGAACACAAAGGCAACACCCATTGGACTCCAGTGACCACAACCTTCTTATACACAGACAAAATGGGCAGGCAGAGAAATGCAACCCAAATGAATCAAGAGATATCTCCAGAGAAGAACCTGAATGAACCAGATATAACCAAATTACCAGATGCAGATTTTTAAATAATGATAGTTAGGATGTTCAAAGAAATTAGAGCAACAATGGATAGTCATTACGAACACTTAAATAAAGTGATAACAAGTATAAAAAAGGAAATTGAAATAATAAAAAAGAAATAGACAGAAATGACAAATACAGTATCAGAACTGAAGACCACAATGGAAGGAATTGAAAGCAGGATGGATGATGCTGAGGATCGAATCAGTGAGTTAGAGGACACAATAAACAAAGGCAAAGAAGCAGAGCAGAAAAAAGAAGAAACTCAAAAAATGTGAGGAAACTCTAAGGGAGCTCTGTGACAACATGAAGAGAAATAACATTCGCATCATAGGGGCTCCTGAAGAAGAGGAAAGAAAACAAGAAATAGAAACTTTGTTCAATCAAATCATAGCAGAAAACTTTCCTAAATTAAGACTGGAAAACATTTCACATGTTCAAGAAGCACAAAGAACTTCATTAATGAGAAACCCAAAGAAATCTACACTAAGACAAATCATAGTTAAAATACCAAAGCTAAGGGATAAAGAGAAAATCTTAAAAGCTGCTAGAAAATAAAAGGCTATCACCTACAAAGGAGCCCCCATAAAGATGACATCCGATTTCTCAACAGAAACACTTGAGTACAGAAGGGAATGGCAAGATATATTCAAAGTAATGCAGAACAAGAACCTACAACCAAGACTACTCTATCCAGCAGGCTAACATTTAAAATTGAATGAAAATAAAGAGCTTCCCAAACAAAAAATGCCTCAAGGAATTCATTAAAACCAAACCAATTCTGCAAGAGATACTAAGGGGTCTGTTCTGAAAAGTTCAAAGGAGGGAAAGAATATAGCAAAAGAAGAATACAGCTTTAAAAAATAAAATGTCAATAAACAACTAAATATCAATAATAACCTTAAATGTAAATGGATTAAATGATCCAATCAAAAGACATAGGGTAGCTGTGTGGATAAAGAAATGGGACCCATACATATGCTGTCTACAAGAGACACACCTTAAAACAAAAGATGCACATAGACTAAAGGTAAAAAGATGAAAAAATATATTTCATGCAAATGGAAATGAAATAAAAGCTGGGGTAGCAATACTTATAAAGACAAAATGGACTTTATAACAAAGGCTGTAGTAAGAGATAAAGAAGGACATTACATAATGATAAAGAGAACAATTCAACAGGAAGATATAACTATTATAAATATCTACACACCAAATATAGGAGGCCTAACATACATAAAGCAGACATTGATGGATATAAAGGGTGACATTAACAGCAATACTATAATAGTGGGGATTTCAATACCCCACTCACAACACTGAATAGACCCTCAAGAAAGAAAATTAATAAAGAAACAGCAGACTTAAAGGAGACACTACATCAACTAGATTTAATAAATATCTTCAGAACTATTCACCCTAAAGCAGTAGAATATACATTCTTCTAAAGCGCTCATGGTACGTTTTCTAGGATAGACCATATGTTAGGACACAAAAATGGTCTCAACAAATATAAGAAGAATGAAATCATATCAAGCATTTTCTCTGATCACAATGCCATGAAACTAGAAATTAACGACAAAAGAAAAACTGAAAAATACTCAAACACTTGGAAAATAAATACCATGTTATTAAATAATTAATAGATTAACAATGAGACCAAAAAGAAATAAAAAAGTTGCTAAAAACAAATGAAAATGAGCATATAATAACTCAAAATTTATGGAACACAGCAAAAGCAGCTCTGAGAGGGAAGTTCATTGCACTACAGGCATACCATAAGAAGCAAGAAAAAGCTCAAATAAGCAACCTGACCCTGCATCTAAAAGAACTAGAAAAGCAACAGCAGATAAAGCCCAGGACCAGTAGAAGGAAAGAAATAATAAAGATCAGTGCCAAAATAAATGACATAGAGGCTAAGTAAACAATACAGAGGATCAATAAAACCAGGAGCTGGTTCTTTGAAAAGGTAAACAAGATTGATGAACCTATAACTAGAATCACCAAGAAAATAAGAAAGAGGACTCAAATAAATAAAATTAGAAATGAGAGTGGAGAAATAACAACTGACACAACAGAAATACAAAGAATTTTAAGAAAATACTATGAAGAACTCTAGGCCAAAAAATTAGATAACCTAGGTGAAATGTATAAATTTCTTGAATCATATAATCTTCCAAAAATCAATCTAGAAGAATCAGAACACCTAAACAGACCAATTACAACAAATGAGATCGAAACAGTTATCAAAAAACTTCCAAAAAAGAAAAGTCCTGGGTCTGATGGCTTCACAAGTGAATTCTATCAAAAATTCAAAGAAGAACTAACTCCTATCCTCCTCAAGCTATTTCAAAAAATTCAAGAGGAAGGAAGACTTCCAAACTCCTTTTATGAGGCGAGCATAATTCTAATTCCAAAACCTGGTAAAGACAATACAGAGAAAGAAAGTTATAGGCCAATATCCCTGATGAATTTAGACGCTAAAATTCCCAACAAAATATTAGCCAACCAGATCCAGCAATATATGAAAAAAATCATACACCATGATCAAGTGGGACTTATTCTGGAGAGGCAAGGCTGGTTCAATATTTGCAAATCAATCAATGGGATTCATCACATAAACAAAAGGAAAGACAAAAATCACATGATAATTTAATAGATGCAGGAAAGGCATTTGATAAAATCCAGCACCCATTCACGCTCAAAACTCTCAGTAAAGTGAAAATACAGGGATCATTCCTTAATATGATAAAGGCCATCTATGACAAACCCACAGCAAACATTATACTAAGTGGGCAACAATTAAAAGCAATCCCCTTAAGATTAGAAACCAGGCAGGTGTGCCCCCTTTCACCACTCTTATTCAACATAGTTCTGAAAGTCCTAGCTACAGCAATCTGAAAACAAGAAGAAATAAAAGGCATCCAAATTGAAAAAAAAGAAGTAAAACTGTCATTATTTGCAGATGATATGATATTGTATATAGAAAACTCTAAAGTCTCAGTCAAGAAAGTACTGGACCTGATAAATAAATTCAGCAAGGTGGCAGGGTATAAAATTAATACTCCGAAATTAGAGGCATTTCTATATACCAACAATGAACTGTCAGCAAAAGAAATTAAAGAAACAATCTCCGTCACTATTGCAACAAAAATAATAAAGTACCTAGGAGTAAATTTAACCAAGGAGGTTAAGGGCTTGTACTCGGAGAATTATAAAACATTGATAAAAAAAATCAAGGAAGATACAAACAAGTGGAAGCATATATCGTGCTCATGGCTAGGAATAATAAACATCATTAAAATGTCTATAATACCCAAAGCAATGTATAAATTCAATGCAATACCAATTAAAATTCCAATGAAATACTTCAAAGATATAGAACACATATTCCAAAAATTTATATGGAACCATAAAAGAACATGAATAGTCTCAGCAACCCTAAAAAGAAAAAAAAAAGCAGGAAGAATCACTCTTCCGGATATCAAGGTTTACTACAAGGCCATTATACTCAAGACAGCCTGGTACTGGAATAAGAACAGGCACATAGATCAATGGAACAGAACAGAGAACCCAGAAATGAACCCACAGCTTTATGGACAACTGATATTTGACAAAGGAGGAAAGAACATACAATGGAGTAAAGACAGCCTCTTTAACAAATGGTGTCGGGAAAATTGGACATTTACCTGCAAAAAAATGAAACTAGACCATCAACTTACACCATTCACAAAAACAAACTCAAAATGGATAAAAGACTTAAATGTAAGCCGTGAAACAAACTCAAAATGGATAAAAGACTTAAATGTAAGCGTCTTAGAAGAAAACATAGGCAGCAAGCTCTCTGACATCTGTAGCAGCAATATTTTTGCCGATTTATCTCCATGTGTAAATGAAATAAAAGGCAAGATAAACAAATGGGACTATATCAAACTAAAAAGTTTTTGCACAGCTAAAGACAATAAGAACAGAATAAAAAGACAAACCACACAGTGGGAGAATATATTCAACAACACATCTGATAAGGGGTTAATAACCAAAATTTATAAAGAACATATAAAACTCAACACCAGGAAGACAAATAATCCAATCAAAAATGGGCAAAAGAAATGAATAGAAATTTCTCCAAAGAGGACATACAGATGGCCAATAGGCATATGAAAAAATGCTCAACATCACTAATCATTAGAGAAATGCAAATTAAAACCACAATGAGATATCACCTCACACCAGTCAGAATGGCACTCATCAGCAAAACAACACAGAACAAGTGCTGGCAAGGATTTGGAGAAAAGGGAACCCTCCTGCACTGCTGGTGGGAATGCAGACTGGTGCAGCCACTGTGGAAAATATCATGGAGATTACTCAAAAAATTAAAAATCGAACTGCCGTTTGACCCACCTATCCCACTTTTAGGGATATACCCTAAGAACACCATAACTGTTCAAAAAGAAGAAATGCACCCCCATGTTCTTGGCAGCATTGTTCACAATAGCGAAGATCTGGAAACAGCCCAAGTGTCTGTCAGAGGACGAGTGGATTAAAAAGCTTTGGTACATATATACTATGGAATACTACTCATCCATAAGAAATGATGACATTGGATCATTTACAACAAAATGGATGGACCTTGATAACATTATACGGAGTAAAATATGTAAAACAGAAAAAAACTGAGATCTGCATGATTTCATACATAGGTGGGTCATAAAATGATACATGGACAAGAGTGTGGTGGTTACAAGGTGGGGGGAGGGAGGTAAAGGTGGGAGAGGGGGGAGTGGCACAAAGAAAACCAAATAGAAGGTGACAGAGGACAATTTGACTTTGGGTGATGGGTATGCAACATAATTGAATGATAAGATAATCTGGAGATGTTTTCTTTGAACATATGTACTCTCATTTATTAATGTCACCCCATTAAAATTAATAAAAAAAAAGATTTCTCCGCAGATTTTTAGAATAAGAAATTCTCTATCTTGGGTATTCTCCACATGAGTTCACATGAACAGTCTTCTACTTTCTTTGGTTCATTTCATATCTCTGAATCTCATAGAACTTGTTAAAATTCCTTGAATATTTTCAGATGATTCAGTAGTATTTAAACATATTTAAAGTATCAGTAATCAAATCATATGGTACTGTGGGAGAAAAATACTGATAGAGAAGTAGAGCAAGACACAGATTCTAGAAAATGTTCCAAGAACATATGGGAATTTAGCATTTTAAGTGAGTTAAGAAAAAGGGATGATTCAATAACTAATTGTTTAATAATTAATGTTGAAATAAGTGGCTGGACATTGAAAAAAGCTGAGGCCTTAAAATAATTTTTAATGAATCAATAGCTTAAATGTAGAAATTATATCATATGTATATATACTAGATAAATATATGGCTGTTTTGTTGATTTTGGGGCTGAAGAAAGGTTTTTAAAGTATAAAATTCCACCTAGACACCACAAAAAAAAGAAGGATAATAGATTTGACTACTTAAAATGATGAACTTTCATATAGAAAAAAATATGTCATGAACCAAAGTTAAAGAAAAAGTAGGGAAGATGCTTGCAATGTAGGCCACGATAAATATTTTTTAAAAAAACTTCTATAAAGTATTGAAAAAGGGATTACTATCACAATAGAAATGTTCAAAGGATGTAAACAGGTAATTCATAGCAGAATAAAAATGACAATGAACATAGAAAACATGTTCAATGTTTTATTTTATATTCTCTAAAAACAACAATAGCTTCCTCTCATTTATCAGATTTGCATATAAAAGATTGGTAACAAGATGTAAATAGAATATAGAGAAATAAACACTTTCATACATTTTTAGTAGAGTAGAAATTAGTGCAATGTTTTCAAAGGCTATTTGGCAGCAGGCAGCAAAAAGAGAAAATTTGAATTATTTTTTTTGTGTGTTACAGAGACAGAGAGAGGGACAGATAGGGATAGACAGACAGGAAGGGAGAGAGATGAGAAGCATCAATTCTTTGTTGCGGTACCTTAGTTGTTCATTGATTGCTTTCTCATATGTGCCTTGACTGTGGGGCTACAGCAGACTGAGTGACCCCTTGCTTGAGCCAGCAAACTTGGACTCAAGCTAGTGAGCCTTGCTCAAATCAAACGAGTCCACACTCAAGCTGGCAACCTCAGGGTTTCGAACCTGGGTCCTCCCTGTCTCAGTTCAATGCTCTATCCACTGTGCCCCTGCCTGGTCAGGCTGAATTGTTTTTGATCTAGCATTTCCACTTCTAGGAAATGGTCTTAAGAACATAATGAGCCTGACCGGGTGATGGTGCAGTGGATAGAGCATCGGACTGGGATACGGAGGACCCTGGTTCGAGACCCCAAGCTCGCCAGCTTGAGCACAAGCCCATCTGGCTTGAGCAAAAGCTTGCCAGCTTGGACCCAAGGTCGCTGGCTCCTGCAAGGGACTGATCGGTCTGCTGAAGGCAGGGCACATGTAAGAAAGCAGTCAATGAACAGCTATGGTGTCGCAACGGCAACGAGAAACTAATGATTGATGCTTCTCACCTCTCTCCGTTCCTGTCTGTCTGTCCCTATCTATCCCTCTCTCTGACTCTCTCTCTGTCCCTGTAAAAAAATATACAAAAAAAGAACATAATGAGCTAAACACAGAAAGATAAATATTTCATAATGATTATTCTTGAGTTAGCATTAATGAATGAATATTACTTATAATATTGACAAAGAAAATAATAAGAAATTTCAAGTTTGATCTCTATTAATAAGGAAACAGTTGAATAAAATATTGCTCATATCTTTATTTTAGAATAGTTGATGGCCATTAATAAGGATGTCCATCTTCATCAATTTACAGAGAATGATACACAAAAAATAAAAGTGAATGAAAAATTTGACTGCCCAATGACACTTATAATATGGTGCCATTTACTTAAAAATATGCATGTATACACATATACCATTAATCTGACCTGTTTTATGAACTTGTGGTTCAAAATAAGATGTCACATTTCCTTTTAAATTCTCAAATTAAAAAGCCAAAGTCTTCAGTTCACCTCTAATCAAAAGGCCCTTCCTCTCCCTAGGACACCTCCCATGATGGTCTCATGAAAAGTTACCAAGGTTCTTTTTCATGCCCATAGGGTCAGTTTGGACTGCTTTTGGCTCAGAGTTGAACCCAGATCTCAGCTGTGCTCTCTTAAAGCTAGAAACTACCACAAATACTAGTAAAAACTGGCTTCTTTGGACAAGACCATCCATTACCAAGCCAAAAACTTGGGGGTTGTGGCTTTTCTTCTGGATGCCTGATGCTGTCAGATCCACAGGGGAAGCATATCACAGCTCTCATCATGTCTGAGTGATGTGACCAAGCCTGAGCCTCTAATCCTGATCACTACTGCTGGCCATAGAGCAGAATCCTTCCAGAAGCACAAATGGTCTTCCGATGGGGCAGGGAGGAATATTCCCACTGACTCAACTCTGAACAGCAGCTCCACTGGGGTCCCCACAGCCACTTAGGAACAACCCAGGTTTGGTGGCTTCCTTGTCCATCAGTAATAGGTCCTGATTCTCTAGTACCTAGAAATGCCCACTGAGGTCTTGCTTTTCCCTGTCCCTTTGGGAATTTCTTTACAGTGGTCCTGCTGGTCTTACTGGATTAACCCAATAAGTTTATGTAACTTTCAATCTTTTTTTTTTTTTTTTTACAGGGAGAGGGATAGATAGGGACAGATAGACAGGAACGGAGAGAGGTGAGAAGCATCAAGCATTAGTTTTTCATTGCCATCGCAACACCTAGTTGTTCATTGATTGCTTTCTCACATGTGCCTTGACCGTAGGCCTTCAGCAGACTGAGCAACCCCTTGCAGGAGCCAGCGACCTTGGGTCCAAGCTGACGAGCTTTTTTTGCTCAAGCCAGATGGGCCCGCGCTCAAGCTGGCAAGCTCGGAGACTCGAACCTATGTCTTCCGCATCCCAGTCCGACATTCTATCCACTGCGCCACCGCCTGGTCAGGTGTAACTTTCAATCTTAATGAAAAGAGTTTGAGCTTTGGGTTTTTTTCTCCAGAAGGCTCTATTTATAGCATTTTTCTTCACATATCTAAACAATATTCAAACTCTAGTATCCAGTACTATGTTTGAAAGAGAAAAAATTATATGAGTTTTGCCTGACACCTATTTCCTCCAATGGGAGAAAGGGATATTGGATACACAGTGAGAAGGAAAGAGAATTAATTACAAATGCAGTTTCACCCAAATTTCTACTGTGTGATAAGATCTCAGGTGATCCCCCCCCCATTTTAGTTTAAAAACCAAACCGAGTTTAAAAATAAAAACAACAACTATTTTTTGAAAGCATGCAATTGTTTAAACCTTTTCATGAAGACTCTTGCTATGAGAACTTAAGTCACTTAATGTTTCCAGACCACAGTTAACCTTTCGGTAAAATGGAAAAGTACCGTATGTTCAACTACCTATACGTCAAAAAGTGTTCTATTTCCCTAAGAGAAATAATTCACAGCAGTGTCACTCTGGCAGGGAATTTAGACTATTCCATATTTTGAAGTGTTCACTTTACAGAGGAGGTGGCAGAGTTCCAGAGAAGGTAAGCAACTTCCTCAAGGTAACAGGTCGTTAGGGAAGAGCTACGAACCACATACAAGTCTTTGGACACTGCAGCACACGGAGTGGTCCTGTATTCCACCAATCTCTGTGCTTGTGTTTTGTTTACCACTTTCAAAAGAAAAAGTTTGTAAGATATCCTTTAAGGTTTATCTCAGCTTTAAAATTCAATGACCTTTGAAAAAATTAATGACTTGAAGGCACAAAAGACAACAATTTGGAATACGTTGGCACCACTAACTCAATTGACTTAAATGATCACTTTTAGTCTGAGATACAATAAGGTATTTTATTTACCAATTGCAGAGATTTATTTCCTTTATTTGTCTAGCTAAAAGGCATTGGAAATAAATGTTACCAGTTCCTCAGTATCCAAGGGAGCTCTTATTTCCCTCCACTGATTGTCAGGCTGAGGTTGGTTCTTGGTTTTTTCATTGCCATCACTTTGGATGCATTGGTAAAACATAATTTACACAAAATTGCTTCAGCAAACTCTTCAACCCTCTCAGCAGTTAGCTCATCTGCTCTTTTGCTTACCTTGCCTTTCCTTACCATCATTACCTGAGACCATATTTAACTGAGCTGGCTTGATTTTCCAGGCACTCCCTTTTCCATCATTCATATGTTCTCCAAACTTTCTCTTCATGTTGATTTGGGGGGGGGCATTCTTTAATCTCAACCCTCAACAAAAGTTATTCCAACTCTGTTTCATTCTAATAGTAAATTTCCTTCCAACATACTATTAAAACTCATCATCCAAAGTTTTCAAAAACAAAATCCTTTAAAAATCAGAACAATAGTATTAGGATTGGAATTCAGAAAGAAACATATGACTTGTCTGCCATAGTTGGTCACAGTACCAGAATTCAGAAATAGTGAAATTGGATCCCAGTCCTATGTTCTACCCTCCTCCAACCTACTCTTCTCTCTTTCTTCTTTAGCTCATTAACTTATAACATTTTAAAAAATAAAAGAATAATTAGAATAATTGAGAAATTAATTCCCCATCAGAGGATCCTCCACACTCTCACTTTTCTGTTGTAGTCACTACCATTTTAATGTATATCTCGCTAAACAGTTTCCTATTTATATCCTGTTTATGAATAGAAACATAATAGAGTTTTTTTCTGTTTTTACTGAAGTGAATTGTGCTCTATGTATAATTATGTGATTTTTTTCATTTAATAACTCTGCATAATATTTGGGTAAATAGATCATTAGATGCATTTTATTCTTTTTAATCCATCCACGATATAGGTAGACCATAATATATGTAACCATTTTCCTAATAATGGATATTCAGTCTCTTCTCAGTTTTCTTGATAAAAATAATGCTGCAATAATGTCCATTACAGTTGTGCTGGGTCAAGTTTATGTTTCTCATCAGATTTGCTTGGCCATGGTTTCCTGCAGGTAAACTTCCAGTCAGCCTGGTGCTAACTGCTTATCCCCCCAGAAGGGGACCTTCATCAAAGGGGGTATTATGGAGTTGGTAAATAAATTATTCTTACTTCTCCCACTTGGTCAGCTATTTCCATAAGCCTTCTCACGAGACATGCTATGATTTACGCACTCAGGTGCACTTTCTGCTAAGGCTGTGCGTTGGCCAAATTTATTATATGCCACTTTGTATTTGCTTTATCTCCTACTTCACTGTACATCGTTTCCCCCTATTCTAGCCTCCTTGGGATCACACCCCTGATAATATTATATGTATATTTTGCCTCAAGCTTTCTTTTCTAGAAAACTTGGACTTAGAAAAAGATATATTCTAAAAAATAATAGCAATTCTAGGGAAATGTGGATGTGTACATTTCATCACACCACCCCTCTTTTTAATCAGATATATCCAATTATAAACATAGGTATTTTGTTTGTTTGTTTGTTTGTTTGTTTATTTATTTATAACAGGATACTTGTGACAGAGAGAGAGACAGAGAGATGGACAGATAGGGACAGAGAGACAGGAAGGGAGAAAGATGAGAAGCACCAATTCTTCATTGTGGTACCTTAGTTGTTTTTTTACTGCTTTCTCATATGTGCCTTGACCCGGGGGCTACAGCAGAGCTAGTGACCCCTTGCTCAAGCCAGCAACCTTGGGCTCAAACCAGTGACCATGGGGTCATGTCTATGATCCCATGCTCAAGCCAGCAACCCCACGCTCAAGCTAGTGAACCCCACTTAAGCCGGATGAGCCTATGCTCAAGCTGGCAATTTGGGGTTTTGAACCTGGACCTTCCACGTCCCTCTCTGAGGCTCTATCCACTGTGCCACCACCTGGTCAGGCTGTTTTCATTTTTAATTGTTAACATTTCTATCATAAGAAGAATTCTGTTATTGTTATATATTGTGAATTAATATATTGTTCTTTGAACTTTTATTAGGGGTGAGAACTCTCTGTGTATATTCAGGTATAATGTTATATGAGCTCTTTAAGTGAGAAGTTTCAGTACTTTAATTTTGTTGCTAAATAAAACATAGGCTGACTTAGTTCTTTATTCTTCTCTGAATTACACCATAAACCAGTCACTGCTTTCCACAAACGCCATCTTTCAGAAGATATGAAGTAGCTTAAAAGAGCAGTATTAGGAAACCCTATGTTGTCGGAAAGCTATTTGGTAGTGTACACTTCCTTAACTTCATGGTGAGCAGAAAACTTGATTAACCTTTGCCCAAAGTTTAGCATACCATGCAGAGAGAAGGAATTAAAAATGTTTTCATCTTAATAGTGTCGCAGTGTAGAAAGTGTGTAGTCAAGGTGAAGTGTTTAGAATCCAGGATAAGCAAAATCTTTCAGAACCTGGACAATTGAGCTGAGGCTGACCTTGGGCTTGTCAGCCACCATTTGTTCTTACAGCATCACAGGGTTCCTGATCCAGATCCACACCTGTAGCTCTGGCAACTTTCTGGCAGCAAGGGACATGCAATCCATTTCACCAAATCTTTTCACAGAGGGTCCAGCAGTTCCTCTATGAATATATTTTCAAATAGGCCTATATAATCCAGAGTACTGCATTTTTTGGGGGGGGGATATTGAGACTAGCAGAAAACCTCTAAGTTATGTATCCAAATCTAAATGGGATGACATACTCGTCAGGCACACCTCTCATATTCTCATCCTGTATGTTATTGCCATTCACATGGAGATAAGTTCATAAAAGAAAGTCCTAGTGCACTGTTAATGAAAGCCAGTTTTATACATTGTCCTATGTTTATGTTGTGGTTGCTCTTCTGAATGAGTCTACTGTAGAGAATCCAAGGCTTTACTGGGCAAGGGATAGAAGGAAGAGTGCGGATGTCTGGGAGAGTCTTCAGGGGACATTTATTCAGATCAGGAGAGTACATATTAAATCAGGTGGGTTTCTGGGAATTGTGTTAGATCTCCATATATGTTTCCACTGGGAAAATGGATTATGTGGTGTTCTGATTAACTACTGAAACGAGTGCACTCAGCTAACCATCAGTGTGGGATCTCAGCACCTATATGGGAGGAAGGAACATTCTTAATGAAGTAGAAATATATATTTCAGCAATGCTTATGGTTGCCAGAGATCCAGATACACCTGTGTTGGCTTAGACTGAGATCTGCATGGATTTGTGGAATGAAAATGTCATTTGAATTCTAACAAGATAAAACACACTGAAGAGTCTGGAACAGTTTTACCCTATAATTGGGAAAACCACGGCTCTTTTTAGTAGTTATTGCCTGAAGCACACCACTCTGCAGTGCTCCACTGAAGAAGCTGTATTTATCTAACTGCTATCATCTTGGAAACCATGTCTTGAATCCAGAGAATTGCTACTCTTCAAATTACCACTTTCTGCTGGTGACTTAGAAAGCTGGAACATATAGCAAAAAGGGGAAACTAAAAGTCCATGCACACTGACTCCATAACTCAGCACTCTCTCGGACCAGTTTTTGTTCCTGAAATAAACAGAAACTTTATAGAAAAATCTTAAGAAGACATCTTTATATTTTTCACAATAATTCATGTATATGGTTACAGAAAATAGAATGAAAGGTCTTCTAAGGAAAAGAAAACATTCTTCTTTGAAGTATTAGCATTTGTGAACTATTCTGGAGTAATTATATACGACACATAACTTGAATACATGTTTTCCAGTATTCTATTTTAGGAAGTGTGATAAAGATGACTGCTTATTTTTTATACCTGTGCAATGGTCTATGTCTGTGTATCTTCCCTTGAAATATGGGTGAGCTCAATGGCCTCTCTGAAAAATTGAACCTGATAGAAATGATTCTGTGCCAATTTTAGGACCCAGGTCTGAAGATATTATATGTTTCTACTTTTTTGTGTATTGGAATACTTGCGAAACCCATTTGCCATTGGTGAGAAAACTCAGTTAGCCTTGTGTAGAGGCCCATAGGGTAAGGCCGAAGGTATTCACCAGACGGCCTTGTCCAAACTCCCGTCAGTAGCCAGCACTGCCTTGCAATTGTGTGAGTGAGCAACCTGGGAAGCGAGTATTTTACTTCCACCTAAACTTCCCCAGTTAATGCTATGTGGAGAAAAAGAATTGCCTATCCAAATCCTGCTGAAGTTCCTATCCCACAAACTGTGAGAGATAATAAAAGAGTGCCTGTTTTAAGCTACTGGGTTTTGAAATCATTTGTTATGCAGTAACAGATACCAGAATGGATGGCATAGAGGAAAAGTTCAGATCTTATAGACTTAGAGCTCTGGTTTCAGATTTTGATTTCAACATTGGATAGCTACATGACTTTTGGGGACAGCAATTAAACCCCTCTCAGCCTTACTTTCTTAATCAGTAAAGTGACAATAATGGTATATTTTTAAAAGACTGTGTCGAGCCTGACCTGTGGTGGCGCAGTGGATAAAGCGTCGACCTGGGGACACTGAGGTTGCCAGTTCAAAACCCTGCACTGGTCTGGTCAAGGCACATGTGGGAGTTGATGCTTCCAGCTCCTCCCCCCTTTCTCTCTTTCTCTCTCTCTCTCTCTCACTCTGTGTCTCCTCTCTAAAATGAATAAAATAAAAATAAAATAAATTTAAAAAAAAGGCTGTGTCGAGGATTAGTGATATAATATGTAAAGTGACTATTACCTTTTCTGGAAAATGATAATAACACAGAAACAATCATTTGTTCTTCATCCATTAACCCACTCCTCTGTACCTTCTCCTTCTTCAGCAGTTTTTACATATCAGGGAATTGCCAAAGGGGATATAATTTGTGAAAATCAGTTTGGCAGTGAGATATAAAGCTTTAAAATGTTTGTATGCCTTTTATAAGCAGTTCCATTTTATGATTCTATTCTAACAAAATGTTCTTAAATACAGATCATAATATACCCATTTATAAAATAAGATGTTTACGTAGTTTTATTTTTAAAATATTTTTATTTAGAAAATTAAATTTAACATGGTGACATTGATCAATAAGAGTACATAGGTTTCATGTAAACATTTCTATAGCATTTGAACTGTTGATTATGTTGTGTGCCCATCACCCAAAATCAAATCATCTTCCATCATCATATATTTTTCTCTCTTTCCTCCTTTCCTCCTGCCTCCTCCCTCATATCCCCTTTGTAGTTTTCTGATATGTGCACAAAACTTAAAAAAATAAACTCTGTAAATATGTTGACTTGAACTTTATCACTGCGTTATGGACACAACCAGCCAAAGTTTTAGATAGCAATAGGTGAACTTCAAGGTAACACAATCCCAAACATACTCATCTAGAAACTATCAACAACTATTAGAAAGGTTGGCTACATATAAAATAATTCAGTAAGGAAGGGTAACCTTTAAGAAGAACTTTTCATTCAATAGATATTTATTGAAGAGTAACAAAGTGTTAGACTCTAGGTAAGGAGTGAACAGAGATAAAGTCACAGCCTCTGCTGTCATTTGGGACAGAGCTAACCCTGCTTCTCACACATTTTATAAATGTCTTCTCCATGCCGCCATTATATACTCTTCACTCAGAAAATTCTCCCCATGTTACCAAAGAATTTTGCAGGACACATCTTGAGCTCTGCCTCCTCCAAGCAGTCTTCCCTGGATCTGTGCTACACCACTTTCTAGCCTGTCTGTATTCACACAGAGTGGTGTCTGATGGCACTTAACTGTCTACGCATCTCTGCCTATTTTGTGTGGTTAGTTTTATTTTTAAATGTCTGTGTATTTTTTTCACAACTAGACAAAAAAATCTTTGTCAGTGCATCTCAAATATAGTGTTTATGTACATGTGAAATATGGGGTAAGTTCTTTAAATACACATTCTGATTTAGTATATTTGGGGTGAAATCATGGATTCTTTACACCTAGGAAGCTCCCAGGTGATATCCTTGCTGCTGGATCTCAGAGGACACTTCAAGTAGTGAATAAGGTGTACAGGGTAGGGACTGCCATGTCATTGTGCTTCTCCAGCACCTTGGAGGCTGAAAGTGTTCAATAAGTGTTTCTGGCAGTGTGAAAAAGGGGAAGAATACAGACCTTAGAATAATACAGATCTAGATTGCAGGATCAGTTTACCACTTAATGATCTGAATAATTATGGGTGTTTTACTTAATTATTAAACAACTTTGCAGGGTTTTTGTAAAATCAACAATGGAAAAGAAGCAGAGGTGGAGTCACGGGGAGCAGAAGGACAGCTGTCAGAGGTAAGGGGGATGAAAGGATGGTATCAGAGAAGGTGAAGGAATTAGTAAAATTATATATACATAACACATAGATACAGATAGCAGGACAGCAAATCCTAGAGGGAAGGGGGGAGGGAGTTGGGGAGAGAGGGGCAAAAGGGGGTAATGGGGGATATGGGGGTGATGGTGTTATATTCAGTGGGACACTTGAATCCATGTTAACACAATAAATTAAAATTAATAAAAAATATGAGTAATAAAAAATTAATGTGTTTTAAAGCCCCTGGCATAGTAGTCATATATAGTAAAAGACTGAAAAATAAAATATTTTTTGTTAATGACAATAAAAGAAATTTGTGCTTTTCAAAAATCAGAAAAGATTTCTTCAGTGGTGCTGTTCTTGGTGTTGTACAGAAAGAAGCAAATATCTTAAGGGGAAAGAAGAGACCAACATAAGCATTGGCTTGATTTTTAAAGATTATTGCATGTCTATTTTTATCAATTCTAACATATAGCAAGAGATATAGTGGGGAAATAATCACACCAAGTGACACTGCCAGTGGGTTGTCACATGTCGCTTTGAGTTCCTCACAATATAAAGCTGCCTTGAATACAATCAAAGCCAATCAATAATACCAAAGGAGACAGCAGTGTCACTGTGATCTTCCTGTAGCCTGGTTCCAACCCAGCCTGTCTGGCAGAGTGAACATCTAGGCATTCTCCAGATGAAGCCCTGGCAAAGGTCATTAATAGGATGACTCAGAGGGGGAGTGCGGGAGGGTTGGCATGAGGCATTTGGTGCACACCTAATTGCACTGAAGAAATCCCCATGCTGTGCTTCCTGAATCCGCGCCCCTCATCTACTGGCAGGAAAAGTGGCCGCAATATGTTTCAGATTTGAATAGTTTGTATTTCAAAGGAGGGACCAAATCATCTGTCTGTATAAATTGTAATTCAGAACAGGAAAATAATCAATGAAGAAATATTATTTTTTAAAAAGAATCATAGCTAAAAAATAAGAAGAAACGATAGAATAGAAAACCACACTTACAAACCTGAATGGATCTAGCTGATAGTCAAGAGTTGCTAAAACCATTAGTTAAGAAACATTAGATGTGAACCTTTATACAAGATGGATCAGGCTGACATGACCTGAATTCACAAATTCAATTTTCAGCACTAAAAAGGGGAAAACAGGACATTCTTGTTCATCTGAAGCAAGAAAATAGGAAGTGTAAAGAAACACTATTAAGTATTGTTGACAAAGGAAATAGCTCGTATCTGACTCCCAGTATAAAAAATATGGGAAGGGGCTGTGGAGGCCATGTTAAATGATATCAAGATAATCCAATCAGCCAAATCCAGATATTCTATAAGACAGATGGTTCAGTTTCTTCAAATAATAAACAGCACTAAAAGAAGGAGAATTGTTATGTATCAATATTATAAGATTTATGATACACATAAACTAAAGGTAGTGTGTGGACCTTGTGTTAATATTGATTCAAACAAAACAACTTAAAATATTTTTAAATAATAAGGGAAGATTGAATTTAAAGTAGATATTAAGATGTTTGAAGGAATTATTGTTATATTCATGATGATGTTATTGAAGTCATAATGTTAAAATGTCCTTACTTGTTGAAATGACTACTAGAGTGTTTATTGATGAAAGATGCTCAGCTTTACTAGGAATCAGTGACATGCAAATTCAGAGAAATAAAATATTTCACTGTTTATATGAACAAAAATAAGTCTGTGTGTTTCCAAGTGGTAGCAAAAATGAGAGAAATAAAAGCTGATGCGGTTGGTAGGAGTTTAAGTATTAGAATCATTTTGGAGAACAATTTAACAATATTAAGCAAAGTCGAGGCTTCCTGCCTTCTATTTTAGGAAGTCCAGGAATTTCCAGATTTCTCCTTCTAGCTGATTTAGGCTAAATAGAAACTCAGCCTTCTGCTATGGTGTCCGGCTGGTTTCCTCATTTAGATTCAGATTCAGGATCTGTCCCATGTTTTACATACAATTTTAAAAATCAATAGATTTATTTTTTTCAATAAGTTTTAGATTTACAGAAATAGAACTGAGAGTTCCCATATTCCACCCTAGCAGTTCCTCTTATTTTTCAAATCTTAGTATAGTAATGTGCTACAATTAATAAACTAATACTGATGTATTGTTTTTAATGGAAGTCCCTAGCTTCTTCATGCTTCTGGATCTAGTCGTGCGCATTTTCTGCTGGGGATCCCAGTGGGGATGCCTTATCACATTTAGTTGGCATGTCTCTTTGGGCTCCTTTTTGGCAGTGACAGTTCTTACAATTTTCTTGTTTGTAATGACCTTGACAGTATTGAAGAATATTGCTTAGGTACATCACAGGACCCTCTTCTTTTGAAATTTTCTAATGCTTTTCTTGTGATTAGATAGATGAAGGTTATGGATTTTGAAGAAAAAGTTAACAGAAATAAAGTGCCATATTGATACTTAAATTGTTCTAGCATTGGCTATTGAGACCTTTTTTATTTGTCTCTTCTGCCCCTTTCATGAAACCCATAAGTGTGTTTGTTTGTTTATTTGTTTTGCACTCCCTTATTTTCTGGGCTGCAAGATAATTCATACTCATCTTGTATATTTTCTGCCCTGGTCCTAGTATAGGTATTTTTCCAATAAGCTTTGGGTTTTTTTTTTTTTTGGAAAACAGTATTAGACACCAAGATAGGGATGCTAAATATGGTCATTGCTACTGTAGTGCCATTTCTTTTATACCCTTTTACCTGAAAGAGCAGAACTATCTATGTGTATACTAATCCATACTTATCCATATACCTGTACATATTTCTTTATGTAATGAATTGTATCTATATTAAGTTAAACATGAGTTTGTACTGAGGTATCCAATTCTAAATCACTACCACTTGTATCGTTCTAGCTACTTACCCTTGCTGGGCTGTGAACATTTACTTAATTGTTCATTTTCAGTGGACTCCTCAGAATTGTTACCCCATACCTCATGGAAAACAATTTTATCAATAAGAGTACAGTGCTTCTATACAGTTTCTTTTGCCTTCAGTCTTACAGATTCTACTCAGTTCCAGTTACTTCATTCAATATATTCTAATCTTCTTCAGTGAGATGGTTTCCAGATTTTTAATATAACTAGACTCTGTCACTGTCTGCATTGTTTCTTGAGATCTCCCAACCTCTTGCATATTTGCATACATTAAAGTTGATTTTCTGTGTTGTAAAGTTATAGAGGTTTTCATAAATGCATCATGACATGTACCACCATTGCAGTATTACAGAAAATAGTTTCACCACCCTACAAATACCTTGTGCTTTATGTATTCATCCTATGTCCCTCCTTTTAAGTACACAATAAAAACTGAACTTTTTACTGCTTGATAGTTTTGCCTTTTTCCAGAATGTCATATAATTAGAATCCTACAGTATGTGACCTTTTTAAAGTCTGGATTATTTCACTAAGAAATATGCATTTAAGGTTCCTCTGTTTTTATAATTTAATAGTCTATTTCTTTTTATAAGTGAGTAGTTTTCCATTGAATGATGTCCCATAGTTCCTTTATACATTCATCTGTTGAAGGACATCTTGGCGGTTTCCAATTTTGGGTAATTATGAATTAAACTGTTATAAACTTTTGTATGCAGGTTTCTGTGTAGGCATATTTTCAAATCATTTGGGTAAACAAGTAGGAGCAGAGTTGCTAAACTGTATATGAGGACAATGTTTATATTTATAAAAAAACTGCAAAATAGTCTTCCAAAATGGCTATAGTATTTTGTATTCCCAACAGCAAATGAGAGTTTTTGATGCTCTGCATTTTTATCAATATTTAGTATTTTTTGAATTTTAATTAATTAGAGAAGTAACTTTTCTTTCCAATTACTTCTTAGAAATAACAATTAAAGATTGTTTTAATTTTTTAATAACACATGATGTTGAGAATCCTTTTATGTGCTTATTTGTTGTCTGTATATCTTCTTGAGGTATCTGATTAACTCTTGTGCTTATTTTAGAATTGCTTCAATTTTTTTTCCTTATTATTGAAGCAATTCTAAATTTTTATTCTTAGTAATTTTTCTTATTATTGAGTTCTTTGTATATTTTAGATATCAGATAAGGAATTCAATGATTAGGAATTTATTTTCCAATTTTACTTCTTTTCACTTAAGTTGTCTAAATTCTGTCTCTAATGTCCCTGGATGTTTTTAATAGAGTTAATTTTACATTTATGCTTTATAATTTGTTTTTTATTATCTTGATAGTTTATTATATCTTTCATTTTTTTGCTGAGATCTGTCAGCTTAGTATTTATTTTATATTTTTCCATATTTTAATTTCTTTTATAGCATTATAATTCACTTTACTTTTTTAAAACTTGTTTAGGTTTTATTTGCATTCTGATTTCAAAGAAACCACAATTTTACCATTTATTTGATATAGTCTTTTAAATATTTTCCTTCTTCTTTGTATAATCCTAAAAAGTAGTCTTCATTTATTTTTTTAATTATTCATTTACTTTTGCTTGTTGTATTATTTTCCTTATTTTCATGCTTTTGCCGATATTGGATCCTGAAAATAGATTATATTTGTGTAGACTGTTGAGTCTAGCTCTAGTCTAGAATATACATGACAAGGAGCTGGGGAAGTGAACCCACAGAGAGGACAGGTTAAATCCACTTATGCTGTTTCCAAACACCTTCTCATCAGCTCAGCTATTTATTCTGCCCCAAGAGTATATGGGTTCTGTGCTCTCAGAGTCCTGCTAGGCCCTCTAAGGATGTAGATAATCTCTCTGCCAAACAGCTCAGTTCTGTATGTCACAAGTCTCTTTCTCTTTTATTTTCTCTCTCTCTCCTTAGTGCTTTAAGTGTTTATTTTTCTGTGACTATAAGAGGGAACTGCAAAGCAAAACTTGACCCAATCATGCCAGAAAGTGGCCCCGTGAGAGATAACATGCCTGTTGATTTTTTTCATTTGTTCCTTTCTCCTATCCCTCAGAGGAGTAACAACTCAGGGGTGTATCAATAGACTCTCAAACCCTAGTTGTCACTGTCCTATATAAGAAACTTTGGGTTCTTCAAGTCCTTGTTTCCTACTATGCAAATTCTTCTTTCATGTAAGAACATAAAAGTACATGTTATATCCCTGTGTATTTCATATACAGGTATTTGATAAAAATTTAACATATATGGTATCTGGGTATTTTGTAATTTCAATGAGATTCTTCTTCCCCACCTCTTCCACACCTCTTTCGGCTCCTTTCTCTTTCTCTCATTGTGTTGTCTTGCTTGGTGGTAGAAATGCATTTATTTCATTTTTTCTAATCAGATGTGTAAGGATATTAGTGATATATTTTACCAGAAGTAAAAATATATTCTGCACAAGAAAATTGAAAGAAAATTTAAAGCACAGAGGTAAAAATAGAGATAACAGCACTTATCAGATAACTTTTAATGTTTTAGTGGCCCCATAAGTCAATAAAAACTCTGTAAAGAGGAAGCCTGTTTAATTTTGTTTAACCAAATATCTAATCATTAAACTAATGACAACAAAAACACAAAGTATAACTAGTTACAAAAGTGATTAGTTAATTGATAAATCAAGAAATATTGGTCTAAACTTATTAGTGATATAAAAATTGTTAGCAACAACAAGAAAAATCAAACAGTTAAGAAAGACAAAGTGGTTGACTCAACTATAAGGAAACAGTAGGAAGAGGTCAGGTAAAAAGTTTTTTTTTATCCTAAACTTTTCTGTATTGTTTACTCCATGTAAATGAGTACTTTGATGAGATAAAAATCACTTATTAAAAATAAAAATTAGCCTGACCAGGTGGTGGTGCAGTAGATAGTGTCAGACTGGGATGCAGAGGACCCTGATTCAAAACACTAAGGTTGCCACTTAAGCACGAGCTCACCTGGTTTGAGCACTGCTCACCAGCTTGAACCCAAGGTCGCTGGCTTGAGCAAGGAGTCACTAGGTCTTCTGTAGCCCCCAGTCAAGGCACATACGAGAAAACAATCAATAAACAAGTAAGGTGCCACAACAAAGAATTGATGCTTCTCATCTCTCTCCCTTCCTGTCTGTCTGTCCCTATCTGTCCCTCTCTCTGTCTCTGTCCAAAAAATAAATAAATAAAAATAAAAATGAGATGTTACTGAAAATAAGTGTCTATTTATGTGTGTAAAGTTCTTTACACTTTGTTAAATACTCCTTTTATTACAGACTAATGTTTTTAAGCATTATGTAATAGAGACTAAATAAGGGTTAAAATACTTAGACCTTTGTGTATTTAAACATTAGCATTTCTTGGCACCTGCTGATACACTGTGCCCTAGTTTCCTAATTGTTTCTAATTCCCTGTGTTTTGGATCACATGTCTTTGGTTATGTTATCTTAAATACATAAATTTATCATTAATGTCTTATGCATTTCATGACCTGTTTGTCATTGAATCTGTTTGGAGAACATAGAAAGGGTCTTTATACCCAGTAGCTACCCTTGCCTTTGGATTTTTTTT
Organism: Rhynchonycteris naso; assembly: GCA_037038555.1. Lineage (NCBI taxonomy): Eukaryota > Metazoa > Chordata > Mammalia > Chiroptera > Emballonuridae > Rhynchonycteris > Rhynchonycteris naso. The sequence continues at coordinate 105,624,588 of CM072997.1, forward strand.
TTTTAACAGGGACAGAGAGAAAGTCAGACAGAGGGATAGATAGAGACAGACAGACAGGAACGGAGAGAGGTGAGAAGCATCAATCATCAGTTTTTCATTGCAACAACATAGTTGTCCATTGATTGCTTTCTCATATGTGCCTTTACCTCGGGCCTTCAGCAGAATGAGCCACCCCTTGCTCGAGACAGGGACCTTGGGTCGAAGCTGGTGATTTTGCTCAAGCCAGATAGGCCCGCGCTCAAGCTGGAGACCTCGGGGTCTCGAACCTGGGTCTTCTGCATCCCAGTCTGACACTCTATTCACTGCGCCACCGCCTGATCAGGCTCCCTTTGGATTTTTAACTCTAGGTATTTCAGCTCATAGTCAGGTACTTCCCTGCCACGCTCTTTGTCACTCAGGGAGGACTCCTGATTTTGAAAGGAAAGAAAGCAGCGGCAAGTGATCCACTTTCCAGGTCTGGACATCAGGTAGGTTTTTGAGCCTCCTTGGACCAAATTTCGTCATCTAAAAATGCAGAGTGCCAAATTAAGTAGTTAGTATAAGGTCCATTAGGAATCTAAAAGGCTCAGATTCTATGAAAAGGTAGGAACAATATCAGTTATGTCATACACTCCGAATTATCAAACATGCCCCTTTCTCTCACCTGTAGTTCATGAATACATGTAGGGATTCACACTGATATAAGTATGGAGTGCTTGAAACTAGAGGAGAAAGTGGACATGAGTGTATGAGGGAAATGTAGAAGCAAGATAGTTTGTCCTCGGTCAGTTTTTTGTTTTGAACTCAGTTCTCTACAGTTTTAGATGAACCAGGGAAAACTTTTAAAGCCAGCAAAATACTTTTCTTTTGGGACATTTTGTTGTGCTTTGAGCACATTTTAACACAGTGAGGTAACATTCGTAGACTCAGGATTGGGAGAGAGAGCAACTCCAGAGACATCCCATCCATCACCGTGACGCCAGGCAGACTTCACCTACAGCATCCCAGACACAGGTGTTAATAGCAGCAAAAGTCATTATGGACAGTGGAGAGAAATTAAGTTTACCACTGATAGGAAAATTCTTGAAATTTCAACTTCTCCAGATTAAAGTTAAGGACCAACAGCGACAAGAAAGCGAAAAGAAGAACTTCTGAATATTACTGTTTAACCATTAATCTCAAATTAGATTTTATTGTACCTTAAAATTTGAATAAGAGGAAGCAAGATGGCGACGGAGTAGGCGGACGTACCAACTTCCAACTCCCAGAAGCAAAGTGGATTATAACTCAATGTGAAGAACCATCATCTGGATAAACCAACTATGAACTAAACTAAGTGGACTCTTCAACCAAGGAACACAGAAGAAGCCACATTGAGACTGGTAGGAATAGCGAAAACACGAAGAGGGCTGCCCAGCTCCCTGGAGCAAACGGCAACCCGGAGAGACCCGCGGGGCAGGAGGAAAGTTTGGCGGAGAAGGAGGGACCTGGGTCCCAGGAACCAAGCCCCAGCCTGCAGTCCTAGAGCCTAGAAGAGGCGTTTGGACAGTTTTGAGCTGTGAAACAAGTGAAGGAGCTCCCAGGCCTACAGTGTGGAGTATTAGGTCCCTTCCTACTCTGCTGAGGGCTGTTTAAGGGTTTGGGGCGACAGAACACTGAAACGCGGTTCTGTCGGCGTGGGCAGAGGCCAAGCCGGTGGGAGATCGGTCTAGCCCAGAGGGTCGGAGGGGACGCGCAAAAGCGGTCCAGAAGCTGCGGGCCCGCCTTTAATCCCACTTACGGGGACAAAGCGGGAGGCCAGGAATGGGCAGGCCCTGCGCAAGCAGGCCCTGACCGCGGGGACTGGGCTAGGACCAGGGACGGGCAGGGCTCGCGGCTGAGCTCACACTACCAGCCCCCCCTCATGCAGGAGAAACTGTGGTTGGCCAGTATACGTGCACAAGTGGGCTCCGAGCGCGGGAACGAGCTAGACCCCGAGACAAGTGGAAGCTCGCAGCTGAGCTCACGCTACTATTCCCGCCTGGCCAGAGAAACCGCGGATTGCATTCATACGTGCACAAGCGGGCTCCGAACGCGGGGGCAGGGTAGAGTCCGGGACGAGCGGAAGTACGCAGCTGAGCGTAAGCCAGCAAACACGCCCGCCCCAATAAACCTAGGTTTCCGATCCTGCGCAGAATGACCTGGGCCTCGAGGGTGGGGCTAAAGCTCCGGACGGGCAAAAGCTTACAGCTGAGAGCTCGTCAAAAGCCCCGCCTAACCCACGGAACTGTAGCGAGCAGGCTCTGACTGCTGGTTCTGGGCGGAAGTCCAGAAATAGGCTGGTCCGCAGCTGAGCAAAGGTGCTCACCTCTACCCTTGGTGCTAAGTCTTGTGGCTTCAGTGACAGCCCCTCCCAAGGAGGAGAGGCAGAAATCACAGCAAAAGCCACAGTGGGCCAGCGCTGGCAACGCTCATACCCAACCACCCTAGGCACCGGCAGAGGGGGTGAGGGGCCTGCAGAGAGACCACACCTAGAGAACACAAAGGCAAGACCTACTTGACTCCAGTGGCCACAACTTGCTTATACATAGAAAAAATGGGCAGGCAGAGGAATGCAAACCAAATGAATCAAGAGAAATCCCCAGAGAAGGAACTGAATGAACCAGATATAACAAAATTACCAGAAGCAGAATTTAGACTAATGATAGGATGTTCAAAGAAATTAGAGCAACAATGGATAGTCATTATGAAGACCTAAATAAAGAGATAACAAGTATATAAAATGAAATTGAAATAATAAAAAAGAATCAGACAGAAATGACAAATACAGTATCAGAACTGAAGAACACAATGGAAGGAATTAAAAGCAGGATGAATCACGCTGAGGATAGAATAAGCGAGTTAGAGGACACAATAAACAAAGGCACAGAAGCAGAGAAGAAAAAGGAAAAGAGACTTAAAAAATGTGAGGAAACTCTAAGGGAGCTTTGTGAAAACATGAAGAGAAACAACATTCGCATCATAGCGGTGCCTGAAGAAGAGGAGAAAGGACAGGAAATGGAAACTTTGTTCAATCAAATCATAGCAGAAAACTTCCCTAAATTAAGGCTGGGAAACACTCCACATGTTCAAGAAGCACACAAAAGTCCATTAAAGAGAAACCCAAAAAGATCTACACCAAGACACATTATAGTTAAAATACCAAAGCTAATGGATAAAGAAAAAATTTTAAAAGCTGCTAGAGAAAAAAAGGCTATCACCTATTACAAAGTAGCCCCCATAAGGATGACATCGGACTTCTCAACAGAAACACTTGAGGCCAGAAGAGAATGGCAAGATATAATCAAAGTAATGCAGAACAAGAACCTACAACCAAGACTACTTTATCCAGCAAAGCTAACGTTTAAAATTGAAGGAGAAATAAAGAGATTCCCAGAAAAAAAAAGCCTGAAAAAATTCATAAAAACCAAACCAATTCTGCAAGATATACTAAGGGGCCTGTTGTGAACAGTTTAAAAAAAGGAATGAATAGAGCAAAAGAAGAATACAGCTTTAAAGAATAAAATGGCAATAAACAACTACATATCAATAATAACCATAAATGTAAATGGATTAAATGATCCAATCAAAAGACACAGGGTAGATGCATGGATAAAGAAACAGGACCCATACATATGCTGTCTACAAGAGACACACCTTAAAACAAAAGATGCTCATAGACTGAAGGTAAAAGGATGGAAAAAAATATTTCATGCAAATGGAAATGAAAAAAAAGCAGGGGTAGCAATACTTATATCAGACAAAATGGACTTTAAAACGAAGGCTGTAGTAAGAGATAAAGGAGGACACTACATAATGATAAAGGGAACAATTCAACAGGAAGATATAACTATTATAAATATCTATGCACCAAATATAGGAGCCCCGACATACATAAAGCAGACTTTGATGGATATAAAGGGCAAGATTAACAGCAATACTATCATAGTAGGGGATTTCAATACCCCTCTAACAACACTGGATAGATCCTCAAGAAAGAAAATTAATAAAGAAACAGCAGACTTAAAGGAGACACTAGATCAACTTGATTTAATAGATATCTTCAGAACTTTTCACCCTAAAGCAGTAGAATACACATTCTTCTCAAGCGCTCATGGTATGTTCTCTAGGATAGACCACATGTTAGGACACAAAAATGGTCTCAATAAATTTAAGAAGATTAAAATCATATCAAGCATTTTCTCTGCTCACAATGCCATGAAACTAGAAATTAACCACAAAAAGAAAAACTGAAAAATACTCAAACACTTGGAAACTAAATAGCATGTTATTAAATAATGAATGGATTAACAATGAGATCTAAGAAGAAATAAAAAAGTTTCTAGAAACAAATGATAATGAGCATAAATCAACTCAAAATTTATGGGACACAGCAAAAGCAGCTCTGAGAGGGAAGTTTATTGCACTACAGGCATATCATAAGAAGCTAGAAAAAGCTCAAATAAGCAACCTGACCCTGCATCGAAAAGAACTAGAAAAACAACAACAAATAAAACCCAAGACAAGTAGAAGGAAGGAAATAATAAAGGTCAGAGCAGAAATAATGACATAGAGGCTAAGGAAACAATGAAACAATACAGAGGATCAATGAAACAAGAAGCTGGTTCTTTGAAAAGGTAAATAAGATTGATGAACCTTTAACTAGACTCACCAAGAAAAAAAGAGAGAGGACTAAAATAAATAAAATTAGAAAGGACAGTGGAGAAATAACAACTGACACAACAGAAATACAAAGCATTGTAAGAAAATACTATGAAGAACTATATGCCAAAAAAATTAGACAATCTTGGTGAAATGGACCAATTTCTTGAATCACATAACCTTCCAAAAATCAATCTGGAAGAATCAGAACACCTAAACAGACCAAATACAGCAAATGAGATCGAAACAGTTATCAAAAAACTCCCAAAAAAGAAAAGTCCTGGGCCTGATGGCTTTACAAGTGAATTCTATCAAAAATTCATAGAAGAACTAACTCCTATCCTTCTCAAGCTATTTCAAAAAATTCAAGAGGAAGGAAGACTTCCAAACTCCTTTTATGAGGCGAGCATAATTCTTATCCCAAAACTGGGCAAAGACAACACAAAGAAAGAAAATTATAGGCCTATATCCCTGATGAATTTAGACGCTAAAATTCTCAACAAAATATTAGCCAACCGGATCCAGCAATATATGAAAAAAATCATACACCACGATCAAGTGGGATTTATTCTGGAGAGGCAAGGCTGGTTCAATATTCGCAAATCAATCAATGTGATTCATCACATAAACAAAAGGAAGGACAAAAATCACATGATAATTTCAATAGATGCAGAAAAGGCATTTGATAAAATCCAGCACCCATTCATGCTCAAAACTCTCAGTAAAGTGGGAATACAGGGATCATTCCTTAACATGATAAAGGCCATCTACGATAAACCGAGAGCAAACATCATACTAAATGGACAAAATTAAAAGCCATCCCCTTAAGATCAGGAACCAGGCAGGGTTGCCCCCTTTCACCACTCTTATTCAACATAGTTCTGGAAGTCCTAGCTATAGCAATCAGACAATAAGAAGAAATAAAAGGCATCAAAATTGGAAAAGAAGAAGTAAAACTGTCACTATTTGCTGATGATATGATATTGTATATTGAAAACCCTAAAGTCTCAGTCAAAAAACTACTGGACCTTATAAATGAATTCAGCAAGGTGGCAGGATATAAAATTAATACTCAGAAATCAGAGGCATTTCTATACACCAACAATGAAATATCAGCAAAAGAAATTAAAGAAACAATCCCCTTCACTATTGCAGCCAAAAAAATACAGTACCTAGGAGTAAATTTAACCAAGGAGGTTAAGGACTTGTACTCGGAAAATTATAGAACATTGATAAAAGAAATCAAGGAAGATACAAACAAGTGGAAGCATATACCGTGCTCATGGCTAGGAAGAATAAACATCATTAAAATGTCTATATTACCCAAAGCAATTTATAAGTTCAATGCAATACCAATTAAAATACCAATGACATACTTCAAAGATATAGAACACATATTCCAAAAATTTATATGGAACCAAAAAAGAACACGAATAGCCTCAGCAATCTTAAAAAGAAAAAATAAAGCAGGAGGTATCACTCTTCCAGATATCAAAGTTTACTATAAGGCCATTATACTCAAGACAGCTTGGTACTGGCATAAGAACAGGCACATAGATCAATGGAACAGAACAGAGGACCCAGAAATAAAGCCACAGCTTTTTGGACAACTGATATTTGACAAAGGAGGAAAGAACATACAATGGAGTAAAGACAGCCTCTTTAAGAAATGGTGTTGGAAAAATTGGACATCTACCTGCAAAAAATGAAACTAGACCATCAACTTACACCATGCACTAAAACAAACTCAAAATGGATAAAAGACTTAAATGTAAGCCGTGAAACCATAAGTATCTTAGAAGAAAACATAGGCAGCAAGCTCTCTGACATCTGTAGCAGCAGTATATTTGCCGATTTATCTCCATGGGCAACTGAAATAAAAGGCAAGATAAACAAATGGGACTATATCAAACTAAAAAGTTTTTGCACAGCTAAAGACAATAGGAACAGAATAAAAAGACAAACCACACAATGGGAGAACATATTCGACAGCACATCTGATAAGGGGTTAGTAACTAAAATTTATAAAGAACTTATAAAACTCAACACCAGGAAGACAAACAACCCAATCAAAAAATGGGCAAAAGAAATGAATAGAAATTTCTCCAAAGAGGACATACAGATGGCCAATAGGCATATGAAAAAATGCTCAACATCACTAATCATTAGAGAAATGCAAATTAAAACCACAATGAGATATCACCTCACACCAGTCAGAATGGCACTTATCAGCAAAACAACAGAGAATAAGTGCTGGCGAGGATGTGGAGAAAAGGGAACCCTTCTGCACTGCTGGTGGGAGTGCAGACTGGTGCAGCCACAGTGGAAAACAGTTTGGAGATTCCTCAGAAAATTAAAAATCGAACTGCCTTTTGACCCAGCTATCCCACTTTTAAGAATATACCCTAAGAACACCATAGCACTGTTCGAAAAGACGAAATGCGCCCCCATGTTTGTGGCAGCATTGTTCACAATAGCGAAGATTTGGAACCAGCCCAAGTGTCCTTCAGAAGACGAGTGGATTAAAAAGCTTTGGTACATATATACTATGGAATACTACTCAGCCATAAGAAACGATGACATCGGATCATTTATAACAAAATGGATGTACCTTGATAACATTATACGGAGTAAAATAAGTAAATCAGAAAAAAAGAAAAACTGAGAACAGCATGATTTCATACATAGGTGGAACATAAAAGTGAGAATATGAGACATGGACAAGAGAGTGGTGGTTATGGGATGGGGAAAGGGAGGGAAGAGTGGGATAGGGAGGAGGGGAGGAACACAGGGAAAACCAGATTGAAGGTGACAGAGGACAATTTGAGTTTGGGTGATGGGTATGCAACAGAATTGAATGATAAGATAACCTGGAGATGTTTTCATTGTACATATGTACCCTGATTTATTGGTGTCACCCCATTAGAATTAATAATAAAATATATATATATATATATATATATATATATATATATATATATATATATATATTTTAAAAAATTGAATAAAATAGTGTTTTGTTTAGAAATAAAATTTCTTTATATACATCATTACCTAAGCATTTATTCTGCATTTTAGTTCTTTATTATCAACCTATTGTTAATTAACAAACATTTATTGAAACAAATATTTAGAGAAACAATGTAGTAGGCACATATATTTTTATAATGTAATTTTAAAATAAATTACTTTTTTTCTAAAAAAAAGAAAAAAAGATAGTTTGTCCTCTGTCAATTTCTGAACTATAAAGGCATGGGAGTACTTAGGCATTGCCAGAGTTCGAGAAATAAATGGGGAGGTTTGTCCCCCTAATTTACTCTTTAAACATCTGGAGAGACTCCAAGTTTCCTGGGAAATAATAAAAAAACCACATGCTTAACTGCCCTTTTGTTTTAGTGGTGTCATACTTAGAGCAAGGTGTGAATGATGAGGAGGTCTACAAGGTCACGTCAATCATCAAAGCAGGAGAAATGTATACCCCAGTCCCTGCAAAAACAAACAATAGGCTTGAGGCCAGCTCTCCATGGTTTAGAGAATTCACTTATTCTAGCAATTGCTATTGTAAATTCAAAACATTCCAAAAACAAAATAAGAAAAAAAAAATAGAAAGAAAGAACTCTTGGCATTTGTGTTACACTTGTTTGATATCAATCCTCTTATTTAGACCAATAAGGATTATCACCCAGGCAGGGTAACTGAGGCACAGAAAGATTACATGGCTTGCCAAGTACTATGCAGCTATTTCCCACAGATGTAGGGCTAGAACCAGAGGTTTCTGACCCTTTGGAAATGTCTCTGCCTGTTCATCCTGCTGCTCCTCAAATCCATTCCCACAGGTGGCTCAGAGGCAGTGGGTGGTACATATATATGAAGTGTGTAAACCAGTGCCTGGCAGAGTAGGTGCTCAATAAGTGATAGTTACCCTTTTAGTTTTGGTCACTCCTTTTTAGGCCCCTCTCTCTGTAATGCAGCCCCTTGCAGGGTAGATTTTTTCTTAACAATCCCTGTAATGAAATAGAATAAAAATAGACTTAACCAGGCTCTCCATTAGGGAAAACAGAGGCTATGTATTCTGCAATTTTGCAGCTGAGGCTAGCAAAACTAACTCCAGTTTTATTGGGCCAGGTTTTGCCCTTAGTTTTCAGTTTTCTTTTCTTTCTACTTCGCTAATGCTCTCATCAAATAGATTCAAACAACATATGACTATTAGCATTAACATTAGCAAAATGTAAATTTGGTCTCCATACATCAATAGGAGAACTCCAGCAAGCATTTGCATTCTTTGAACCTTTCTATTTATTATTTTTCAATCAACTTTTAATCACACATTCTCTACATGTGTAGCATAGATTTGTTTTATTTTCATTTTTTCCTTATTTATTTTATGTTGGCTTTGAGGCCCTGGTACAATTAATTTTGTCCCTCTATTATGATGGAGTTTTTATGAGAACCATGAGTTTCTTTTTTAGTATTGTCCTCTGATGAATATTTTATTTATTTTCTTCAATTGCTGTATGATCAGCCTTGCATGATATGTTGTGGTAACTCTCCAAATAGCAAGTTGCCCTTGAAACCTTTCAGAGGCTTCGCTGTGCCTTCAGGGAAAATACAAATGTCAAAGCCAAAGCTCTTCCCTGTGAGGGTGCAGACAATGCCACATTTGGGGCCTACATGGTGAGAACAAGATTCACCTGACCCTCCAAAGTCTGTACTTAGAAATCACGATGGCATAAGCAAAGAAAAGGACAACTAAATACACCCTTTCATTATCAGGCCAATCAAATTCCAGGAACTACAAATAACTGCAAACGTTTCCTGTCCATCCCCTCCCACTCCCCACAACACAGAGGTGACTCAAGTCTTTGCTATAGAATCTCCTCTGGAAGCTCCAAGGGCTGTGGAGCTGTCTGTTTTTCTAAAGTGGGCACAAGTTCAACAACAAGAAAGACCACACTGAAGAAGGGAAAAAGTACAGGGGTGAGGCGAGAGAATGGAAGGGGAAATGAAGCAGCTCCTAATTGCCAGGCACTGTGCTTTTATTTTTAAAGTATTTCATTTAATTGTCAAAATCACCTTGCAATTGGGCTATAAACCTTCCTATAAAAATGAGACTTCTGGTCTTCAGAGAAGTTCAGTAACTTGCCTAAAATGCCCAGTGTCTGCCATTCAAATATTTGTTTAGTCCATAATGAATGAATGAATGAATGCTATTCAGCCAATACAGGGCATCAATAAGGAAGCTCCTGTGTTCCCATTTTATAGGAATAAATATTCTCTGCAGCAAAAGAAAGTCAACAGATTGCATATGGGAGCTTATTAAATGAAGTTATTCGCAAGAATGGCTGGAAGCTGAAAAGGGTGCTGTGTTCCTTCTTTCCAGGTTGTGCACTCTGTTGTCTGTATACAAAATCTAGCATGCACGGCTCTCTCCACCTTCCTTCCTAGCCCGATTCAGCTTTGCCAGGCTCTCAGTATTCAGCCCAAATGCTCAATGTGATCTGATTACACAATTCTGTGTCTGGTTAAGTATTGGAGACAGAAATCAAGGTCCTAAGTTTCTTCTGCCTTCTAGGGCTCCTTCCTAAAGGTAGGACAGGAACATTAGAGAGTTAGAGGACAGACATGGGTTTTCTATTTAAATGTCAGGGTTGGCCCTGTGGTCCTGCTGAGAAGCTCTTATTTCCTTTTCAAGCTTCTTTTCTACAAAACCTTGTGGTTGTCTAAATTGTGCTGAGAACAAATCCCACATCCCCTCTGAAATGATTTGTTTTCTACACTCAAAAATTCTACTGGTGCACGAATAATCTAGAGGGCAAACTGCTGAAAAACTTCTCCCCTGGAAATAAATGCTCTCAAGTTGGGCACAGGAGTGTGAGGCTGTCCTGCCTGGTTGAGAACAGACAGGTATCTCCAGCGTTCATATCGAAGCCATGGGAACCCATGGTGACATTAATAGTAAATGACAAGTTTCTTGCAGATTCCCAACTAAGAAATATTGCTTTTCCTTATGATTAGATCAGTTCTACTGTGTGTCTGGCTTTAGTATTTTAGACATCTCCTGCCAAAAGAATTAGCAGCATGCAATGCTTTTGCTTTGCTCACCATAAGAAATCTTTCAATTTAACAAAGTAAACCTTTCAAGTAAGTCTTCGTTATAAAACCCTTTCCATTAATTACTAATCCAGGGGACTGTTAGGGTGGTCTTGAGTTCTTTTCTCTGATGTTAATAGGCCCATGAGATAAAACTGGGTAACAGCAATAGTAGTAAGTACTCGAGTGAGAACACAAAGTGTGTGTGTGTGTGTGGGGGGGGATTTCACTTTTCTACCACAACAGAGGGCAGCTGAAAAGAATTTCCTCTAGTTTATCTCTATCCACGCTGCCAGTCCAAGCCACCATCAGCTCTCGTCTGACCCTTCCATAAACCTCCTACATACTGCTTTTGCCTCCATCTCTCCCTGCTCCGATTTGGGAAGCCAAGGTGAGCTGTTTCAACAAATGCCAATTGACACAATTTACCTCTTTGGTTGAAAACTTAATGGTTTTCTATTCTACTTGGCATAAAATCCAAAATCCTACCCAGGTAACCATGGCCTGTAGGTCCCTGGTCTCCTGTCCCTCGTTATCATCCTCCTTACTATAATCTGGGCATGTGGACTCCTATCAGACCCCTGGCTCCAGGCAGCTCTTCCTCCTTCACAGCCCCTGGTGGTTCTGTCTCACCACTGATTTAACCCTTCTGTTTGCCCAATCTCTACTAATCCTCTATGTCTCAGTTTAAAGTTGGCTCCTCAGAAACTCTTCCCTGATTTCAAACTGTTTCTTATAGTTTTCCTTTATAGTACTTGAGACTAAGGCTGTTCATTAGTGTATAGTTTATATGTGTGATGATTTTTTTTAAAAAATCACTTCCTTCTTATTGGATTATAAACCTAGTTAAGCAGAAAGCAAGTCTGTTTTATACACCAGTATGTCCTTAGTACCTAACAGAGTGCCCGGCACACATTAGAAAGGTGCTATAAATATTTATTGAATAAGAAACTGGCTTTTTATGCAGAGTCAAGTTACCTATCCTTATGTAAATCCACATTATAGAATGCCTGGTTACAGCCCTCAGGTCAACAGGTACAGCCTTGTTGGGTCCTTGTGCTGACTGGCTCCTTCATACTGGTCTTGGTGGGCATGCTACCTGTACCCTGCCTGTTGGGCATCTGCTTTCTGTCTTGATCCAAACTGAACTCTTATTCAAAATATGATTCCTGATTGTTTCTACTTGTTGGCTAAAGCTTTTCCTTAAAGCCTTTTTAAGTGAAAGTCATCGAAATCCTATATTTTTTAACTGGTAGCATCTCTATAGTCCTCTCTGAGGAGCAGCTGAAATTCTATACACAGCACCATGTGAGTCAGCCTAAGCTTCACTCAACTTCTTCTCTTGTCTTATATAAGTATGACATCCAAAGAGAAATACTTATAAATTGATATGCATGAAAAATATTATGCTTGTTGCAATTACAAGAAGTCAGGCTTTTGGGGGATTTTTCAAAGTTCTGAAACAAGAATGAAAATGATATACATTGAGAATTAAAGTATAAGTGTAATGAATGATGTCTATATCAACCATGTGTTCATTTAACATTCCTCTTCCCTTTGCTGTTGCTAAACGTCAGAAGAAATCATTTTTTCACAGAGTCCTTGTGATATTGTGATTTATAAAAAATATATTTTGGTTATTCAGATGACCAAAAAAATTTTTTTTATATATCTTTGGTCTTTGTTCACAGTTCCTGGCTCACTGCTTCCAAAACTCTTGGAATTTTCTGAGTGATAAGAGCAATGGGACTATCTGTTGTTAGAGTTAGTCTCCTGTTGTCAAATCTTAAAACATTTAAGAGACATAAATGTTAAATGAGTGTCTTTTTACTAATAACAATCCTTTTCCACTCCAAAAAGATTTATGTTAATGAGGTAACTTTTGGAAAACAAACAAGGAAGCTGGTTGTCAGGGGAACCAACCATGAAAAGGGGGTCAGAACTTTCAGTCTCACCCTCTAACATCCTGGAAAAGGGGTGGGACATTGAATCAGTCACAAATGGCCAATGATTTAATCAATCATGATTATGTAATAAAGCCTCCACAGGACCCAAAAGTAAAGTTTTAAAGGGTTTCCAGATTGGGAACTAAAATGCTTCCCAGTGCTACCATGCCAAGCCCTAAACTCCACGGAGATAGAAGCTGTTTTGTTCACGAACTTGCCCTATGTACCTCCTAATCTGGTTGGTTTGTATCTGTAATACCCTCTGTAATAAACTGATAATCTAGTGAGTAAGTAAAATGTTTCTCTGAGTTCTGTGAGTCGCTCTAGCAAATTAATGGAATCTAGCAAATTAATGGGAAGCTCTAATTTACAGCCAGTCTATCAGAAGCACAAGTAATACCCGGGGCTTGCTATTGGCAGCCTTGTGGGACTGAGTGCTTCAGCTGTGAGATATGATGCTGTCCCTGGGTAGAGTGTCAGAATTGAGTTGAAGCACAGGACAGCCAACTGGTGTCTGAGAACTGCTTGGATGTATTGGAGAAAAAGATTCCACATTGAAAAAGGAGGTGTCAGAACCTTAATTCTGATTCCAAATTTTGTGAAATCTTAAGTTGTTCTGCCCTTGACTCTCCACACTTCTCAGTCAGAGATGACCTTCTAGAAGAGCCCAACTATAATCCCGAAGTATCATACAAATTCTGCAGTATATTTATTTCCTGCAGTACAAAATATACAGATTTTGTTGCAAAGATTTTATCATCACCTTAATACATCATGAGGTAAAGGGCAATGATACAGAACATTCAGCAATGCCTTTTTTTAAGCAAAACAATCCTCAGCCACTCATTAATAAATGTTATGTGCCTATTAGAAGAAAGCGTTCTGGCTCTAATTCATCTGATGCCATTTTCTATCACTGTAAACAAAATACTAGCAAAAGTTTCAGCCTGCTTGTATCTTCCCCTTTGCCAATTTACAAAATAAATGTTTACTTATTTGGTCATTAGTGTTTAAACTATTGTACTTAAGACAGATGGTCTTTGAACAAAGATTGAGAAGAAGTTGATCAGAAAATCTCAGGAGACTAGATCTTAAAATATTGATGATTATAGCTTCTCTTATCTGTCACCAGAGTCTTGGGGGAGAAAATGTCTCTAGATTGTCTGAAGAAGCATACAGTGCTACCAGCCAGCAGACTCTGGAAACCTTTTTTCTTAAGTGTTCTTCCAATTTATTAAAAGAAAATCACTTCTGAGCTTGGCTTTGTAAACTGAACTTTGCCAAACAAATAATCAAAGTGATGCATAACTGAATGCCTAAGTCCCTGTTCAATTTTGGAATTTAGCAAGCATTGCTTTGAAAACACCACTTAAACAAAGATTATAATTAAGTCCAATTCTTTCCTAATTTTAACCTGCATAGAAAGGAGATGTGATTATTAGAGAATAAAACAGTGTGTAGAATGGAAAATTTTCACTGTAATCAGACCCTGGAAGCGTTGAGAATCTAAGTGAAACTGTAAGATGTGTGCATGTCAATCTTCTTCAGGATTGAGAGTGATACTAAGAACCATGTTTGTTTGGAGCAGATGATTGTGTACAGTGTGACTGTTTTGGTGCCAGGATCATGGCTTTGTGCCTTACCCTCACTAGTTGAAGAAGAAGAAGAAGAAGAAGAAGAAGAAGAAGAAGAAGAAGAAGAAGAAGAAGAAGAAGAAGAAAAGAAGAAGAAGAAGAAGAAGAAGAAGAAGAAGAAGAAGAAGAAGAAGAAGAAGAAAGAACATACCATTAGCACAACACAAAAATGCTCTTGGTGCTTAACATTCTACATAAAGGTCCATTCTTTGGAGAAAGTCAAGTTTCTTGGTAGACATCTTGGTTTAAATGGTCCTCCTAATAATTCACAAACAGAATATGTAGGGGTTGGTGAGAATAGGAAATGGGACTAGGATGGCAAAAAGGGAGATAGATCTAGAGCCATATCATCCCTGTTTAGGATAGGATAGGTGGAAAGGGGTAAGGCAGAACCATGCTGGTGAGGCATAGCTCTTGAAAGGTGAATTGAGTACGATAATATAGCAAACACAAGGCCTACCTCCTTCCTGGCTTTATTAAAACCAAGGATCTTTCTCTGGGTGGGGCAGGAAATGAATGCTGTCCGTTTGGCCTCCCTAGAAGTGCTCTAGACGGTGGGCCCAAAAATGTTGTAAAAAGACACAAAGAAGAAGGGTTATTCAAATGAGGGGTAATTGAATTTCTTATTTAGCAGGGGTTTTATACACAATTTTACCATACACTTGATATGAAACTTACTTTGTGAGAAAAACCTAAAGTTCTCGGGGGTATATTCTGGTATTATGCACAACACCTCCAAAGGACTCTAAGAGGCATAGTTAGATAATGCACCACAGAAGCGTCCATGCCTGCTTGCAGCATTATCTAAACCAGACAGAGAAGACAACTAGGAAAGAAAGGGCACATCTCAGGAGCCAAGACAGAAAGGGAAGTTCTATGAGTTCCTTCCTTCCTCTTTCTCATCTTCCTTTACTTCTGTGGATATTTATAGAACACAACAATCCCATTCTACGTTTTGAGAAAGAATGTAAATCTATAGGATCCCAACATGACACAGCCACAATTTGCCACTGCCACCACCTATGGATTTCCTATAAACAGGATTCATTCATTGTGAAAATTAGATAATTGAAGCAATCTATCTGTTTCAGGCTGCTGGTTTCAGGGGCAACACCCGCCTGTTGCCATGTCAAATAATTTTCAGAGTGAGATTCTTTTAGTTGCAATAACTCATTGAACAATATATTCTATTTTATCAGTAAGTCAGGACCTTTGTAAAATATAAAATTATAGTACATATGTATGCATGTATGTATGTATGTAGTTTGGTAGGTAGGTATTTGGCTACTTGAGATGATGGAACAAGCTCCTGTCAATTAGTATTCCAGCCAGCCCCTTCCTCAGCATTATGATCATCTCCCTTACTGCAAAGGAAGACATGACAACAGAGTGCAGTTTGTTGGTGGTGGTCATTTGGGATTCCTCAGTCATACATACTGGATGGCAGAATATTGATTATGGTACAGATCTTGAAGGTATGAATTCAGAGCAAGTAGAAAAGCCACAGTTTGTGTTGCTCCACAAATTTACATGTGGCTTTTTCATCTAGGGGTTAATTATATTTCTGGTTTGTTTGTTGTTTTCTAATCAGAAATAAAAGTCTTAAAACAGCAATGACACAGCTCTGGAACACTCTTTCTCTGAGGTTCTATGGAATTGAAAGCAGATGAAAAAGCCAGAGATGTTAGCAGAGGACATAAGCTCTGTGGGAGCTAGGATGCCAGTTGCTTTTGGTCTTGGCCTTGTCTCTGTATCTGGAAGGACTTGTGGTCCCTCTGATGTATTTGATAGATATTTTCTGAACAAATAAATGAGTGAATAAGTGAAACTGCTTTCTCTCACTTTCCTTAAGACACATCGGAATCTAGTATACTGCCCTCTTTTCTTCTCACCTAAACCAGTTCTTACAACTCCATTCCATTTAAACACAAGCCTCTACTCCATGAAAAGAAGATTGCATGTTCATGTAAGTTTGGGACAGGGAAGACTGTGATGGGGAGATGCAATTTAAGTTGAGTGGCCATATTGAGATGTTTGAACAAAGACCTGAAGGAGGTGAGGAAGGCAGCCTTTGGCAGGAAAGGTATGCCAAGCAGGGGAAGCAGCAAGTGCAAAGGTCCTGAGAAGGGAACATCACTGGAGTGTGTGAGGAAACCAAGGTGACCAGGGCTTCTGGTGAATCCGGGAAGGAAAAATCTGAAAGAGAAAAAGTCATGAAGGTGTAGGGGTGGTGGTCAGGTGAGGTCGTTTCCAACCACAAAAATGTTTAACTGGTTTTTAAGTACTATCTTTTGAAATGCTGGCTGAGAAGTACTGCCTTTGTTCAGAACCCTCGTTGGTTTCCTCACAAATGATTCATATAAACACACACTTTAAAAAACATAGGGAAAGAAGACCAGGACCAGTTTCCTCATCTGTAAGACAGAAAAATATTGTCTTCCTTTCAAACTTATCTTAAAGAATTAAAAATAAATTGTATATAGTTGTAAGAATTTAATTAACGCTCAGTGTTGCATCTTTACTTTCTTTTTCATCACTCCATCTTCCACAAACCACATTGTCTGCCCATCCTGGTGTCATATATCTATAAGCACAAAGTGTGGAATCAAAGTTGTAAGACAGCAAACTTTGAAGGTGGACAGATAAAACCCAAAACCTCAGTAGACAAAATGCAATAGATTTTTCATTCATGAAAAAGATAAGAAACATAAAGGTCTTACACCACAGAATCAAGAAAGTAGACGAGACAGCAGGGGTAGGGATTAGGAGTCAGGGTGGCATAGAGCTTGATGACACTCCACCACGGAGCCACAGGGAGCAAATAGTGAGGATAGTTCCTTGCATATACCAGGGTGGTTTCTTGAAAGAGTGACATTAGATGGTTTCTGGGAGATAAATGGGAGGATAAGTGGAACATTTTGACAGCCCATATTGAAGAGTAGTAGATATCTGGTTGGGAATATGGGGATACATAGATGCTGACAAAAGACTGAGTTTCAGTTTCCCTCATAATCAACATTTGATATTATCAGACTTTGTTTACCTAATAGATATAAAAAGGTTTCTATGATATTTCACTCCTTATTTCCCCAATGACTACTGTCATTGAGCATCTTGTGATATGTTTGTTGGAAATTAGTGTTTAATTCATTGACATTTATTGAGCTTGCTTATATGTCAGGTCTTGTTTCTTTAATATGATAACATTTTTATTTATTTTACTGTATCCCTATTGATGGCTATTGGTATTGTTGCCAGTCTAATGGTATTACAAGCAACATTTCAATGAAAAATTTCCTACCCATGTCATCTTGGAACATACACACACACACACACACACACACACACACACACACACACACACACACACACAGGTTTATTGGTTGGATAAATCCCTATAAGTAAAATTACTGAATCAAAAGTATGGGTATTTATAATAATTTGTAGGAAGCCTATTCCTTTGGAAAGTAATGAATGAACATATTAAAATTTTTAAAAGGATCAAAGGAGTAAATTGTGAAAGTTAAATCTTCAGTCAACTTATGCTTTCTGTTCACCCAGTTTTTTTCCAGGGGACAAAGCTTATAAGGAATTCTTCAGAAATATTTCTTGTGTATATAAGAAAGTATGTAGATAGAAAAATTACTTTTATTTAGGAAGATTTCTGTTTTCTTCTGGGTCTTAGTTATAGATGGAGATAGCTCTTGCCAAGACACTGATTAAAAGAGACACACCAGGCTTTGGTGTGAGCATTTCTAATTAGAACATATCTTTTTATTGTCTTGCCATTTAGCTATAGGCATACACGTCTGTCATCATGATGAATGTTAGCAATAAAAGTGACTATTCCTTTCATTGCAGCATGCCCAGTAATTCACTCTGGAGGAAAAGCTGGCTGTAGATATGGGGCCCTACACTGTTCTAGACACAAATTTTTTTAACTTGCTTCTTCAATCTGCATTGGTTGATCTACACTTTGGGTACACAGCAGTTATAGCCACTTTACCATCATCCTGGTGGTTCCCTTTGCTTCTTTTTTTGTGCTTTATCTCCTTTTTCTTATGTCCCACAATGTAGTCTTTCCTAGTTTACACCCTAATTTTGGTGAACACCAGTAGCTTTCTGTGAAACAAGTGTACAGTAGGTTAATAGTTTGAGTTCTTATCAATTTGAAAATAGTATTTTCAACCTAGTCTTATTCTTGACTGGTAGTTTGCCTGGGTATTGAATTCTATGTTGAAAATTGTTTTTCTTCAGAATTTTGAAAACATTGATACACTTACAGTGCTGTTTCTCAGAAACCTGAATACTCCTTTCCTTTTAACTGATAGAATGAAGTATCTTCTAATGTCTCTGATTAGAAACACCAGCTCTGTTGAGTTGCAGCCTGGACATTTTACAATATACATATCTTTGTTCATACCCAGAGTCCAGATTTTTAGATAAGGACCCGAGTTTAGGATTCCTGCCACAAATCTCACTTTGCTTTCCCCAAAGCACCTTTTAAAATGACCACTTAGAGTTAAGTCCATGAAAAGTTAGTGACATATGACCAAAGCACTTTATTGTAATAAGTGCTTACCACTCTGCTCTCTATCTCCAGCTCACCTGAGACCCGGGACACAGCACTGCCCCTTCCTTCAGTTCAATGTGCAGTCCCAATCCCTGCCATTTCTGAGATCTGTAAGTAATACATCTTGTGGCTGTACTGTACTCCGTTGCGTGAGTATATGGAAACTTTCCCTTTAATCAAAAAACCCTTCCTATTGGCCATCTTTATGTCCTCTTTGGAGAAATTTCTATTCATTTCTTTTGCCCATTTTTTGATTGGATTGTTTGTCTTCCTGGTGTTGAGTTTTATAAGTTCTTTATAAATTTTAGTTATTAACCCCTTATCAGATGTACTGTCAAATATGTTCTCCCATTGTGTGGTTTGTCTTTTCATTCTGTTCTTATTGTCTTTAGCTGGGCAAAAACTTTTTAGTTTGATATAGTCCCATTTGTTTATCTTGCCTTTTATTTCATTTGCCCGTGGAGATAAATCGGCAAATATATTGTTGCTACAGATGTCAGAGAGCTTGCTGCCTATGTTTTCTTCTAAGATGCTTATAGTTTCACGGCTTACATTTAAGTCTTTTATCCATTTTGAGTTTGTTTTTGTGAATGGTGTAAGTTGATGGTCTAGTTTCATTTTTTTGAAGGTAGATGTTCAATTTTTCCAACACCATTTCTTAAAGAGGCTGTCTTTACTCCATTGTCTGTTCTTTCCTCCTTTGTCAAATATCAGTTGTCCATAAAGCTGTGGGTTCATTTCTGGGTTCTCTGTTCTGTTCCATTGATCTATGTGCCTGTTCTTATGGCAGTACCAGGCTGTCTTGAATATAATGGCCTTGTAGTAAACTTCATATCCGGAAGAGTGATATCTCAACATCACTAATCATTAGAGAAATGCAAATTAAAACCACAATGAGGTATCACCTCACACCAGTCAGAATGGCACTCATCAGCAAAACAACAGAGAATAAGTGCTGGCGAGGATGTGGAGAAAAGGGAACCCTTCTGCACTGTTGGTGGGAATGCAGACTGGTGCAGCCACTGTGGAAAACAGTTTGGAGATTTCTCAAAAAATTAAAAGTCTAACTGCCTTTTGACCCAGCTATCCCACTTATAGGAATATGCCCTAAGAACACCACAGCACTGTTCGAAAAGAAGAAATGCGCCCCTATGTTCATGGCAGCATTGTTCACAATAGCGAAGATCTGGAAACAGCTCAAGTGTCCGTCAAAGACGAGTGGATTAAAAAGCCATGGTACATATATACTATGGAATACTACTCAGCCATAAGAAATGATGACATCGGATCATTTACAACAAAATGGATGGACCTTGATAACATTATACGGAGTGAAATAAGTAAATCAGAAAAAAAAACCCTGAGAATAGCATGATTTCATACATAGGTGGGACATAAAAGTGAGACTATGAAACATGGACAAGAGAGTGGTGGTTACGGGGTGGGGGGAGGGAGGGGAAGGTGGGATAGGGAGGACGGAAGGGGCACAGGGAAAACCAGATAGAAGGTGACAGAGGACAATTTGACTTTTGGTGACGGGTATGCAACACAATTGAATGATAAGATAATCTGGAGATGTTTTCATTGTACATATGTACCCTGATTTATTGGTGTCACCCCATTAAAATTAATAATAATAATAAACAAAACAAAACAAAACAAAACCCTGGGGGTTCTCACTTCCCCACAATGGG
Source organism: Rhynchonycteris naso (assembly GCA_037038555.1). Classification (NCBI taxonomy): domain Eukaryota; kingdom Metazoa; phylum Chordata; class Mammalia; order Chiroptera; family Emballonuridae; genus Rhynchonycteris; species Rhynchonycteris naso. The sequence continues at coordinate 105,645,184 of CM072997.1, forward strand.
AGCTGAGATGGTGAGGGAGCTATCTGCAGATGCATAGGTGGCTTGTGCCTCCTCATTCAGCAGGTCACACTCTGTGTCATATCTGTAATTTAGTACACCAGTAATAGGGGGATGAATGATTCATACCAATAGGGAATTTTTACAATATTATGACTTGGTCTATTAATATCCATTTTGCTGGATTCCTGTGGGAATTTTTGACCTGGAAACTGTCCTTTAGTTTTGGGAACTTTTCTTTAACTAGTTTATTCATGATTTCCTCTTGTCCCTATTTTTTTTTTTCTCTTCCAGGAACTCTTACAATTTCAATTAGTTCTTCTAAATTAGACATTTAGTTTTATTATCTTTACTTTCTTAGTTTCATCCTTTTGTTTATGCCCTATTTTCTAGAGATTAAGTGTATATGTTACCCTCTCTGAAGCTTTGGATTTCTAGCATACTTTTATTTATAAGAATTGCTTTAATTTGTTCTCTGAATTATTTTTTTTTAAATACTCTGTTCTTGCTTTATGAATGGAATATCTTACCACTACATTGATATTAAAATATTATTTTGTTTTCTTATCTTAACAATCATTTTCTTCATCCCTCATAGTTACTTCAGATTTCTAGTCTGATTGTGTTATTTCTCTCTCTATATATTTATTTTTTTATGCTAGAGGCTTTCCTTGGGTAACAAGTAATCCAGGGTTATTTCCTCATGATTAAGGATGAGCGTCTAAAAATCTACCCAGAAGCTCTGGAAGTGCAGTTTAAGCTTGTTGTCTTATAGCTTTACTACAGGGTGATCTGGATGAGCTATTTGGAAAGAAACCCTCAAATGTTGTTATTTTTAGATATTTTTCCTTTGGGGCTGGTCATATTCTTCAGAAATGGATCTTCCAATATGCTGCCTATGAAGTAGGAGTCTGGTTGTTGTATGTCGGGAGTAGAATGGGGCCCATAGACTGGAAGTTTCAGCATTTAGTAGACATACTTTCCATTAAACCCCATGATTTTAGTGGAGGGCCCTGACCACCTTTACTGTGATCACAGCAGGCTCTACCCAGTTCAGACACCTGAGAGAATCTTCAGGATAGCAGAACTCAGATAAGAGTTCATGTTATAATCTGGAATCTCAATTCTGCAGAGCAACAACCTGAAACACAGGCAGAGTTTCTGTGTTAAAGTCTTATGGAAAATTTCCCCTTATTGAGAAATCTCAGACTTTGCTATAAGACCTTTAAATAACTAAATATCCACTCACATATGGACAGCAGTTCACTTGAAATCTGCTGACTTAAATGTTAACCACATTTTAAAAATACCTTCATAGCAACATCTAGACTGGTATTTGACTCAAAACCTGGGCACCATAGCTTTACAAAATTGACGCAAAAAATTAACTTGCACAACCTTTTTTTATCTTCTTCATAGTAAAATGAAATCTCCAAATTTTCACTTTGTTTGAGCAAGGACAATCACAAACCCTATTTGGGGAGGAAATTCAGAAATACGATTACTTTCTTCTTCTTTTTTTTTAATTTTTATTTTACAGGAACAGAGAGAGAGTCAGAGAGAGGGATAGATAGGAACAGACAGACAGGAATGGAGAGAGACAAGAAGCATCAATTATTAGTTTTTTGTTGTCGTTGCGACACCTTAGTTGTTCATTGATTGCTTTCTCACATGTGCCTTGACTGAGGGCCTTCAGCAGCCCGAGCAGCCCCTTGCAGGAGCCAGCAACCTTGGGTCCAAGCTGGCAAGCTTTTGCTCAAGCCAGATGGGCCCACGCTGAAGCTGGCGACCTCCGGGTCTTGAACCTGGGTCTTCTGCATCCCAGTCCGACACTCTATCCACTGCGCTACTGCCTGGTCAGGCTGATTACTTTCTAAACCAATTTTATCAAGTCTGCTTTTTTTAAGAATCTTATTTAGAAAATTAAATTTACTGTGGTGACATAAATCAATAAAAGTACATAGGTTTCAGGCAAACATTTCCATAGCATTTAAACTGTTGAATGTATTGTGTGCCCATCACCCAAAGTCAAATCATTTTCTATCACCATATATTAGTTCCTCTTTTCTCCCTTCCGGCCTCCCCCTTTTCCTGGTAACTAACGCCTTCACTTTTATCTATATCCATGAGTATCAGTTTTATGTCCCACCTATGCATGAAATCTCATAGTTCTTAGATTTTTCTGATTTACTTATTCACTCAGTATAATACTCTCAAGTTCCATCCATGTTGTTATAAATGGCAATATGTCATCATTTCTTATGACTGAATAGTATTCCATTGTGTATATGTACCACAACTTCTTTATGCAGTCCTCCATTGAAGGACATTTTGGTAGTTTCCATGTCTTGGCCACTGTGAATAATGAGTGATGAACATGGGGATGCTTGTGTCTTTGCATACCAATGTTTTCAAGGTTTTTGGGTAGGTACCCAGTAGAGGGATTGCTGGGTCATATAGTAATTCTATTCTTAATATTTTGAGGAACCACCGTACTGTCTTCCATAATGACTGTACCAGTTTAATTCCCACCAGCAGTCGATGAGGATTCTTTTTTCTCCACAGCCTCTCCAACACTTGTTATTATCTGTCTTATTGATAACAGCCAATATAACACGTGTGAGGTGGTATCTCATTGTAGTTTTGAATTACATTTCTGATAGCTAGCAAAGATAAGCATATTTTCATATATCTGTTGGCCTTTTGTATATCTTCTTGGGAAAAGTGTTAGTTGAGGTCTTCTCCCCCAATTATTTTTTGGTGGGGCAAGAGAGAGGTCAGGAGAAAGAGACAGAAATATCCAACTGCTCTGGTATGTGCCCTGACTGGGGAATCAAATAGGCAACCTCTGTGCTTCAGGATGATACTCCAACCAACAGCTATTCAGCCAAGGCTAAATATTATTTTTATTATTTATTTATTTATATTTTTTAGAGAGACAAAGAGAAGAAGAAAGAAGAAGGGGCTCTTGATTTTGTTCCATTGGTCTGTATGTCTGTTTCCCTGCCAATACTATGCTGTTTTGATTATCGTGGCTCTACAGTATTATTTGAAGTCAAGTGTGATACCTCTGGTTTCATTCTTTTTTCTTAGAATTGCTTGGGCCATTTAGGTTTTACCTTTGTTATTTATTTATTTATTTATTTATTTATTTATTTATTTATTTATTTATTTATTATGGTTCTATACAAATCTGGTGATTTTTTTGTTCTATTTTTTTTCAAATGACATTAGGATTTTAATAGAGATTGCCTTAAATTTGTATATTGCTGTGGATAATATGGCCATTTTAACGATATTGATTCTTCCAATCCATGAATGTAAAATATTTTTCCATTTCATTGTGTCTTTTTAAATTTCTTTCAATAACGCTTTGTAGTTTTCAGTATATAGGTGTTTCACATCCTCTGTTAAGTTTATTCCCCTTTTTACTCCTAACTTCATAGATATCTGGTATTGTCAACTTGTAGGCCCTTTGGAAACAGTGTGGTATAAAATAAATCAGGTTAAATTCTGTTTTTGTGTTTTAGGTTTTTTATTTGCTTTGTTTGTTTTGCCTGTAACAGCTTTATTTAGCCAGTCTTTTGATTTATTTCAAAATAGATGAGAGGATTCCAGAGAAAAAATACTGATGTAGGGCATTTCTTAAATGATTTTACATTTAAAATTCTCTCAGTCATCTAGAATCCCCAAAGTATTCATCAAAGACTTGGGTCCCCTGTATCCCAACCACGCACCCCAAGAGGAAGAAAAACTGTGCTACCTATCTTTTATCTCCTGTCCTCCTTTTTTTAATTGAATTTATTAGCATGATATTGGTTCGCAAACCATAGGTTTTAAGTATATAATTCAATAAAACACCATCTGTACACCACATTGTGCAACCTCGGCCCCAAGCAAAGAGTCTTTCTTTTTTCTTTTCTTTTTTTGTGTGTGACAGATACAGAGAGAGACAGAGAGAGGGACAGATAGTGACAGACAGACAGGAAGGAAAAAAGATGAGAAGCATCAGTTCTTTGTGTGGCTCCTTAGTCTCCCTAGTTGTTCATTAACTGCTTTCTCATATGTGCTTGACGGGGGGCAGTGGTTACAGCAAAGTGAGTGACTCCTTGCTCAAGCCAGCGACCTTGGGCTTCAAGTCAGCAACCATGGGGTTATGTGTATGATTCCATGTTCAACCCAGCAACCCTGTACTCAAGCTGGTGAGCCCGTACTCAAACCAGATGAGCTCATGTTCAAGCCAGTGACTTCAGGGTTTCGAATCTGGGTCCTCCACATCCCTTTCTGATGCTTTATCCACTGTGTCACCGCCTGGTCAGGCCCAAGTCTCTTTTTATCCTTGTTCCCCCAACCTTTTGCCCATCTCCACCATGCTCCCAACCCCTTTTCTCTTCATCTATTGCCATACTGTTGTTTGTGTCTATGTGTTATGTATCAGTCATCCCTTGCCATATCATGGTTTACTTTCCATGGTCTCACTGTATCGTGTATTTTTAAATTGTATATATCTAATTTTGTATCATGGAGTTTTTGCTATATTGTGGGATTTTGTGGTATATAGGTATTTTTATTTTAATTATTTTTTGTGGTAAAATAAACATTTTCTAGCCTAAAAATTTGAAAACAATATAAAAATATTAATTAAAACATATTAGTATTCACTGGTGAGTACTCATATAGAATTTTATATTTTATTAAAATTACATAGGTTTAAGAGTGTTTGAGATATATATATATATATATATATATATATATATATATATATATATATATATATATATATATATCTCAAACACTTTCTACCTATTGGGGTTTTTGCCTATTGGGGGGAGTTCTGGAACTAACCCCCATGATACACCAGGGCCCACTGTATATGTTCTTTGGCTAATTTACCCTTCAAGGTTGATTTCTTACTTTCTTCACTGTAAGCTTAGGATTTTTTTTGTTTTTCATCAGTCTACTTTTTTTTGTTTTTCATCAGTCCAGATTACAAAATATTTTTGCTCTTGCTTCTTCTCCTGTTTTCACTGTCTTTGTAATTCCATGTCTTTTTATCTTTTAGTTTGAAATTTAGAGAGGTTTGGTGAGGGTGTTATGGACTGAATATTTGTGTCCTCTCAAAATTCATAAGCTTTAAGGTCAGGATATTTGGAAGTGAGGCTTTGTGAGAAAATTAGATTTAGATGAGGGCATTGTGGACTTAGTATTCTTATAAAATAAGGAGAGACCAGGGTTCTTTGTCTCTTTGCTATGTGAGGACACAGCAAAATGATGGTCATCTGCAAGCTAAGAAGAGCGTTCTCCCTAGGAGCTGAATCTGCCAGAACCTTGATCTTGGATTTCTTAGGCTTCACAACTGTGAAAAGTAAATTTATGCTGTGTAAGCCACCCCACATAAATCTAAAAAGTCTGATAGCTTTCTTTCATTTTGTTCCCTCTTCATCTCTGTTAGTTCTAACTGACAGTGGAGATTATTAGATTTCTGGTTGCTACAGCAGCCCAAACAGACAAGTAAAGCTTCCAGTACTGAAAAGTGAGGTGCTGCTGTAACAAATTCCTACAGATGTAGAAGATTTAGAGCTGGGTAATGGGTAGAGGCTGGAGGAATTTTGAGGTGCATACTAGAGATATGGCTATTATTTCTAGCTCAGAGGTGTATGAGACACATTGGACAATGGAGAAAGAATATCTATGTTTTATAAAGAGACAAATAACTTGTCTGAACTATATCCTAGTGTTTTGTGGAAGGTAAATGCTGTGAGTAATGAAATTGGATATTTAACTAAAGTATCTAAGCAAAACATTGAAGAAGTAGCTAGGTTCTTCCACCGCTTATAGCAAAATTTAAGAAGAAATCAATGAATTGAAAATGAAATTGTTGAATAAAAAGGAATCCGACTTAAGATTTGAGAAAAGCTCAGCTTAAACATGTTGTGAAAAATGATAAGCCAGTTGTGAAGAGAGTACTGGGCATAGCAGAGCTACCACTTGAGTACTATGGTGTGAACCAGGGGTTTAATCACCCACTCCAGCAGAAACACTGTCAGTCTGAATTAAAGGAGATAAAGATAGAACAAGATGAAAGAAGGCTATTAGATTTTTTAGATCCTATAGGACCAGACCATAGAGTTATTTTGCTGTGAACATGCACAATTCTTCAAGGCAAGGAATAAACAACCCCAAAAGCAATTCAGAAACATCAGAAATGTCTCCTTGTTTTCAAAAACCATTGCCTTGGTTTCAACAGGCCAGACAGTGGTTATCTGAATCCCTTGGGTGTGATTGCCACTCAGCAGAGCAACAGGGGTGGGACCATGGCCCCAGTGCATCTAAAAGGGAGACCTTTGAAACAAACAGGGTTATTCTTAAACCTTGAGATCTGCTGGTATTTGTCTTGCTAAATTTTGGACCTGTTTGTTACTCATCACTTTTTTTCTTCCAATTCTTCCTTTCAGAATGGGGATGTCTATATTATGGCAGTTTCATTATATTTTGGAAGCACACATACATACTTTGTCTGGTTTTACAAATTTACAGCTGAAAAGAAATTCTACCTCAGGATGAATGATACCTTGAGTCTCACTTGTATGAAATCAGGTGGTATTTAGATGAGAGATTGGACATCAGACTTTAGAACTGATGCTGGTTGGGACTTTAGGGGTGTTGGAATGGAATGAATATATTTTGCATGTGAGGACATGAATTTTAGGGAACCAGAAGTAGAATTTTATAGGCTAAATGTTTGGGCCCCTCTTATATTCATATATTGAGGCTTACATCCTCAATGTGATGATATTTGAAGGTGGGGCTTTAGGGAGATAATTGGATATAATGAGGTCATTAGGTTGCGGTCTCTTGGTGGGATTAGTCTTGTTATAAGAAGAGAAACAGAAATTAGAGCTTTCCTTTCTCTCCACCATGAGACAGTGATACAGTGAGAAACTAGCTGACTGCAAGTCAGATAGAGAACCCTCACTAAGAACTAAATTCCTGTGACTTTGATCTTGGACTACCCAGCCTCCAGAACTGTGAGGAATGAATTTCTACTGTTAAATCGCCTATCCTATGACAGTATGCTATAGCAGCTCAAGCTGATAATAACAGGGTATAAAATTAGATTTGTGTTTATAATTACCATCTTTACTGGAGCTTTCTTGCTATGTCAATTTTGGGGGAGGGGAAGGAATTATGTAGTGTCTTGAGCATAAGATAATGTTGAGACATGAAAGCTACGGTGAAGTTAGGGCAGGGTTTTCTGGATAGTCTGAAGGAAGCATGATGACACTTGGTACCTCTTAGGTTCCCAGGAAAGAGCAGTGGACCTGAGGGAGGTAAATCTTGTCTGCTTCAGCATTTGGTTTGTAGGCATTCCTGAACCCAGGCAATATTCAATGCATTTAAAAAACTAAGAAAGACAGGAACAGGGTATTTTCTGCTATGAATGAACATGAACCAAAGAAGACTCCATTGCCATTTTTAAATAGAGAGTAACTAAATTTAAAATGGGACTTGTTTGATACAGGTCTTTTGCAGGATAATGAATGGTTCGGCATGTAATCTTGCAGCTCCTTTTGGCATATTTTAAAGTGCTGTACTTGCAAAAAGAAAAAGAAAATAGTGTACTTGCAGATGACCTTTTACAGAAGTAAATTGCATATATGGGGCTGTAAGTGCCACATTTAATAATGCTTCAGGGACATTAAGAGGAATGTAACAATTATTATTTGTTGATAGGGTGCCATTATTAACTTCTAGGCTGCTTGCTGAGCAGTGAATCCAGCTTCCACAAATGATGTCTCCTTATCAAGCTTTAAGAATTGATTCCAACTTGCAGATCTATACTCAATAAGTTAAGGAGGGAAATGTAGGAAAAAACAAGGTATGAAAGGAAAAATGCTTGGTCTAATAAAATCTAAATGGTTACCTTTAAAAAATATTGATAAGTGGTTCACTTTAACAGAGAAGCGGCAATCTTTGAAATGGAGTGGGGTTTAAGGGAATTCTAGGTTTTATGTGAGTTAATCCATTTACAAAGGTAATTATTTTCTGAAGATTTCATGTTTCATTCATCTCATGTCCAGCTGCTAAAATTTGATATTACCAAATTACCAAAATTAAGGGTGAAAGTCATATGATCATCTAAAAAACTACTTGAAAAAACCAACATTTATTTTTATTTATTCATGTTTTAAAGAGGAGAGAGAGAGAGAAAGAGAGAAAGGGGAGGAGCTGGAAGCATCAACTGCTATCTGTGCCTGACCAGGCAAGTGCAGGGTTTTGAACCAGCAACCTCAGCGTTCCAGGTTGACGCTTTATGCACTGTGCCACCACAGGTCAGGATAAAAGCCAACTTCTTTTAATGATAAAACCTCTCAATAAAATTTATATGAAAAAGTTGTATTTCAAAGCCCTTAATTGAGAAGCCCACAGCTAACATCCTACTCAGCAATGGAAACACAAAAATTTTTCTCTAAAATTAATAACAGGACAAGGATGCCTACTCTCATCACTATTTTTCAACATAGAACTGGGCATCTTAATCAGAGCAGTTAGGCAAGTAAAAGAAATGAAAGGCATATAAATCAGAAAAAAAGAAGTAAAATTATCTCTGCTTATAGATGACATATTGTGTATAAAATCCTTAAAGACTCCACTCAAAAATCTATTAAAACAAATAAAACATATCAGTAAATTTTCAGGATGCAGAGTTATTATACAAAAATTAGTTGCATTTTTATATACAACCAATGAAATATTGGAAAGAGTGATTTAAAAACAATTCATTCATAATTAAAAAAATAAGAAAATACTTGGAATAAATTTAAAGGAGACAAAAGAGTTTTGTGACTGAAATATAAAAAACAGTGATGGGAAAAATGGAAGAAGACACAAATAAATGGAAAAGTGTCTGATATTCATGGATTGAAAGAATTAATATTGTTAGAATGTCTATCCTACTCAAAGGAATCTACAGACTTAATGCAATCTGTATCAAAATTTCAATGGCAGTTTTACAGAAACTTTAAAATTAATATGGAACTACACACACACACACACACACACACACACACACACACACACACACACCTGACTAGACTAAGCAATCTTGAAAAAGAGAAACAAAGTTTACAGCATCACATGTCCTGATTTTAAACTATATTACAAAGCTATAGTAACCAAAACAGTGTGGTATGGTATAAAAACAGACAGGTTAATGGAACAGAACTGGAATCTTATATATAAATTCATATATATGGTCAATTTTTTGACAAAGAATCCAAGGATACAAAATAGGGAAAGGACAATATCTTCAACAAATGATGTTGGGAAAACTGGATACTCTTATGCTAAAGAATAAAACACAATCCATGTCTTATACCATATGCAAAAATCAACTCCAAATGGGTTAAAGATTCAAATGTAAGAACTATAAAATTTCTATGGGGAAAAGTTTTTAATAGGCTCTAAATTCCTCAACTTTGGTCTTGGTGATGAATTTATATTTGGCATAAAAAACAAAGGCAACAGAAGCAAAATAAATGATTGGAATTACATCAACCTAAAAAGGTTGTCAACAGGGATTATCAACAAATTAAAAGGCAAACGTTAGGCTAGGAGAAAGTATTGGAACAGAAAGAGTATGACTCCTGCACAGCCCTGCATGTGTCTGAGGCTGAAGGACACACCGAGTTGTAAAATTCCTGACTAAAGCTTGCAAAGTGAATCGTTTTGTCGACAGGTGGAGCCATGTTCCTATGGATGATGCCATGCAGTCCAATCACCTAAAGATGCTGAAATTGCTTCAGGATCACTAGGACCCCTATACCCCATTTGAAACTTGGGCTGAAGCAGCGGCTGAGGCTCTGCCTACAGAGAGCTTGGGTAGCATGGTGTGAGCATGGGGCACGCACAGTTACCACTCAAGAAAAAGCACAAACTGGCCACACATTTAACCCAGAACCATCAAACACATGCTATGAGAGTCACACTGCTTCAGTGGGGACCACAGCAGGTCAGTGCCCCATTCCTTTGGCAGACAGAACATAGAGAGGTCCCTCTGTTGATATGGGCAGTACAGCTATCCATAGAGACTGGGCTTCTTCAAGGGAGAGAAGTGAGTAGAATGGTGGTTTCTAGAACTGAGAGGTGGGGAAATAAAGTTTATAAATGGGTACAAACTTTCACTTATAAGGTAAAAAAAGTCTTAAGATCTAATATATAACATGGTGGTGACTATAATTAATATAGTGCTCACAAAAATTAGGGTATATTCCAAAATGAATATGAAGTGATAAAAAAAGAAACGTGATTTTTTTAAATTAAACAAAACATCAAGAAAGTAAACAAGAAGTCAAAGAAATTTGTTTGTTTATGCAAATGAGATGCAAAAGCAACTTTTATTTCATTGGTGAAAATGCACTATGCAAAAGGATGAAAGTACTGGAGTATCTGCACATTCCCTGATTTTGAAAGTGCGCATCCTGCAATTTCCCACCCCTTGCAATGCTCCTGCAACAGGATTTGCCCGAATGCAAAGCCTGGAGAGCCACAGGACATCTTGAAGCTAGTCAAACACAGACGACAGTGGCAACAGCACTTGGAACATCCCAAAGTCTTATCAGCAGACTGTGGGATCACTTTCAAGAGACTTGGCACTGTACGAAGATGAGGGCAGGGTCGCCCATCTACCACAAAAGCAAGAGATGACTGCTACTTGACCTTATTGGCAAGAAAGAACAGGTTCAGCAAAGCAACAGAGCTGCGGGAACAGTTTCAACTGCCACTAGACTATATGAAATCAGTCCCATTGTGTTGTACTGCATGCCTGGTGACCAATGGTATGCATTCCGTTATCTGCTGAACACCGTAGAATCCATAGAAGGTGGGCTGATGAGCATCACCATTGAACCCATGATGAGTGGTCAACTGTCCTCTTCTCTGATAAATCACGGTTTAGCCTGCTGTCTGACAATCATTGTATCCTAATCTGGCGTGAACAAGGAACATAAAGGAATTCATGTTTCATGTGAGAAAGAGACTCCTTCAGTGGTGGTGGAATCATGGTGTGGGTTGGCATCAGCATTGGTGGTTGTGCCTACCACTTTTAGAAACGAATCTCTGACTGCTGTCAGATATCAAGATGAGGTCCTGCACCCTATAGTGGTACCCTACGCTGAAGCAGTTGGGTACAACTGTTTTTCATGGACGATAATGCAAGGCCTCACCATGTGCATCTCATCAACAACATGCTTCAGGAGGCAGGAATTGAACGCATTGACTGGCCTTCACATTCTCCAGACCTGAATCCCATTGAACATGCTTGGGATGCACCAGGAAGATGTCTGACAAACCACTCAATGCCTCCCACACACTTCTTGAGCTGGAAGTTGCCCTGGAGCAAGAGTGGCAGAGGACCCCACAAAGAACTGCCAGACAGTCTGATCACATCCACGCCCCATCGCTGTCGGTGTGTTTGGCAGTCTTGGGTGACCATACACCCTACTGAGCAGTCAATGTGTGACACTCTCATCCAGTTTGACATGCTTCTGTTCACCCTCACCAATATGTGACTTGCTGCTCAATCGCATAATTGAATTTACATAATTTACATCTCATTTGCATAATCAAACAACTTTCTTTGATTGTCGTTTGCTTTTCTGATGTTCTTGTTTAATAAAAATAATCAAATGCTTCTTTTTATTGCTCCATATTAATTTTAAAATATCTACAATTTTTTTTTTTTTTACAGGGAGTCAGAGAAAGGGATAGATAGGAACAGACAGGAATGGAGAGAGATAAGAAGCATCAATCATCAGTTTTTTATTGTGACACCTTAGTTGTTTGCTGATTGCATTCTCATATGTGCCTTGACCATGGGCCTTCAGCAGACTGAGTAACCTCTTGTCCAAGCCAGCGACCTTGGGTCCACGCTGGTGAGCTTTTGCTCAAACCAGATGAGCCCGCGCTCAAGCTGGCGACCTTGGGGTCTCGAACCTGGATCTTCTGCATCCCAGTGCGACGCTCTATCCACTGCGCCTCTGCCTTGTCAGGCAAATATCTACTAATTTTTGTGAGCAGTGTAATACTGTATTTATAATTGAAATTTGCTAAGAGAGTAAAACTTCAATGTTCTCATCAAAATATATAAAAGATAAGTATGTTAGGTGATGACTGTGTTAACTAAATGATGGGGATATTTTCACAATGTATACATATATCAAATTGTGCTATTGTACACTTTAAATACTTCATAATTTTATTTGCCAATTATTGTTCAATAGAGAAGAAAAAACAATGAGAACCACCCCAAACAAAAATTAAAACATAAGCAAACAACAACAAATGTGTGTTGCCAGACTGCCCTCTGCATGCACTTCTCTAGCCTCCTGAATACCAGTTTCACCAATGATAAATCTGAGCCCCATGTTCTCCAGGAACCATCCTAAATGCAACTTCCTTTCAGTTTCTGAAGATGCCAAGATGTCCACCTTATAGTGTTTATGTTTACTGCTCAAAGTTAGCTTGGCTAGAGTGTACTTCTGTTTCTCATTTTAAGGTTTGTTCTTCTCCAATTTCCTTGTCTCATGTCAGAAGCTGCAAGTAGAACTGAGGTCTTTTTTTTTCTCCGATTCTCTTCACCATATCATGTTGCATAGGTATGTCAAGCTGAACCAAATCAAAGGTAATTTAAGAGCTCCAATCACTGTTTCAAGTCAACTGTTCATTTTTAAAATACTTCTCACTTTCTTTATTTAGTTCTCATTCTTTCCTCAGTTAAGAAGTTGATTCTCATAGAACTTTCTAAGATCTGACCCAGAGATCAAGTCAGGGTTGCAGCTAGAGAAAAATTCATGTGAAAAAAATTCTCTCTTTTCCTTATTGTATTTCAATCAATTAAACAACAAGATAAACATGAGAGATACCAGAAATCCCTCACCAAATCTACTTTTAAAATAATACATTCTTCTGTGGTTTCCTCTGTCACCTGAGAGAGAGAATGCTTGAATTAAGGGATAATTATCTACCAATACTATTGTGGATGTGTTTAGCTAAACCTGGGTTCTTTGTGATTCCTAGGTTCTTATAAAATATTTAGGCTTATATTTCTCAGTCTGGGTTCCATATTATTATGTAAAATCCTGAATATTTGGACTCAGATAGTGGTCAAAATGTTATGTTTTCTGGGTAAGACATTCTATGGGAATGGTTATCATTTGAGAAACTTGCCTTTACATTCTTTTCTTTAAGAAAGCTTTCCAGATACTCGATGAGATTGTACAGAAAATAAATTTTAATGAAGATAGACACACCCACAAAATTTAAAAACATAATATATATATGAAAGTCAAAATGATTTATTGATCATTTAGGCAATTAGATAAAACATGAATATGAAATTAGCAAATTAAATTAGATTGATACCTTATCTAGTATGAAACATAGTATTAATGACTTAGTTAGGTACATTAATTATTTTTATATTCCATATGACTAGTTATTGCTTATACGACAGCCTCTAAGGGGAAGAAATACAGAGCTATCTGTTACCAGCAGGCAGAGATTCTGTGACTTTTTAAGTACTGAGTGAAGTCTATGAGCCACTTAAACATCTGATCGAGAGAGTTTCTGGTCATAATTAAAGTCACTGAAACAGGGTGTGCTCTGCAAGGACAGGCTGTTATAACAATAGAGCAAGGCACAGAAATCCCTCATCTGACTTCCTCCTGGGTGTATTCTATCAAAACTCACACCTGCTGCCCCGCTTTTTGTCATATCATTACTCAGGAAAATGATTGTAGTGTGACTTGAGGTGAAGCCTTTTGAATTTTCATTAAAAGAAAAAAATTGATATGAAAGAAAAGGAGCCTTATAATGTCAGTAATGCCTCACTCACTTTTTTCTTACTTGAAAAGAATCTGAATAATTTGGGAGAAACAGACTAATTGTGTCATACTGGAATTTCAATATTAAATTACATCATGTTGAAGCCATATGGAATTGCCATTTTTGACAGTAAAAAAGAGAATACCAGCAATTTTATATAGTTCAACTTAATGAGAAGATGTTCATTGATTTTTTTATGTGTCAGACATTCTGCTACACAAAATCCATATTTTTTATTAATTAACTGATAATTCTATGAGTAGTAGTAGTAGCAGATCTCCATCAGTTCCCACCCTCAACTTTTCCAAAGCCACCTCAAATGGACCTTGTGAGGCAAATGCAATCTAAATAACAGTCCTCTGTGTCATTGCCCCATGCTTCCTTTCCAACCACATTACCTCTTCTATGCTCTCTCTTATAGAAACTTTTGGAATCATACTAAAGATATAGGCATTGATATCATTATACGTGCCTGACAGACGGGGAAATGGAAGCTCTGGAATTTGAGGAAAACAGAAAGTTGGTATAACTGAGGAAGAACTTGAACTGAGGTCATTTTGACTTAAAATGCTGAGCTCCTTCCCTGACTTCATAGTATTTCCATATTTTACCCAATTTGGGACAAATTGCTTGAATTTGCCTTGTCTAATGTAGTAATTTGGATGGATATAGATGGTGGCTCTGTCCTTTTCATCATGGAATGTCAAAGATAGAAGGGACTTCAGAAACTACCTGGAACAGTCAGCTCTCAAACATTAGTATGTCTCAGTGTCACTGAGAGAACTTGCTACAAGTGCAGTATTCTGGGTCCTTTCCCTAGAGATTATGAATTCAAGTCCAGGATGGTTCACTTTTCAATAAGCACTTCAGGTGAGGCAGGTGACAAACTTCAGGAAAAAAATGTGAACAAATGTTAACCAGGTCCAATTGTGAAGCTACTGAACTTTATTCTCTTCTAGCAGCATTGATGCAAAATCAAGGATCTGAATCTGGGCTCCTCATCAAGTAGAATGATTCCTCTCTTCTCTTGAATACCATTTCTTTATCAATATTTGGTTTGTTATTCTATTTGGTGGGTATCTATTGTTTTACCCAGAAATACACATATATAATAAACATTAGTATAAATTAAACAAATAACATCTCACACATGTGATAATTATCAATATGCTTATGAATGCTTTTTAGTGAGTAAATTAATTAATTTATTTTTTTAATTGAATTTATTTTATTGGAGTGGCATTGGTTAATAAAATTATATAGGTTTCAGGTGTATACTTCTATAATACATAGTTTGTATATTGTATATTTACCATACCAAGCCAAGTTGCCTTTTATCTCCATTTCTCTTCCCCCTTACCCTCTTGTACCTTTCCCAAATCCTCTTTGGTAATCACCATAGTGCTGTATGTGTCTGTGAGATTTTTTTTTTCAGTAATCCCTTCATTTTTCACCCAGTCCCACAAACCCTCTCCCCTTTGAAAGCTCAGTTTGTTCTCTGAGTATGTTACTATTTTGTTTGTTATTTTATTTTGTTCATTATATTACATATCTGAGTGATATCATATGATGTTGTCTTTCTCTGATTAGCTTATTTTGCTTAGCACAGTGCTCTCCAGATTCATCTATGCTGTCACAAATGTCAGATTTCCTTCTCTTTTTAGGACTGAGGAGTATCCCATTGAGTAAATGTACTACAACTTTTTTATCCACTCATTTACAGATGGACACCTGGGCTGCATCTAAATCTTGGCTATTGTAAATAATGCTGTAATGAATATACGGGTGAATATATTCTTTCAAATTAGTGTTTTGGGTTTTTTCAAATATGTTCCCAGAACTGGAATTGCTGGGTCATAAGGAAATATCATTTTTAAATTTTTGAGGTAAGTCCATATTGCTATCTATGGTGGCTGCACCAATTTGCATTCCCACCAACAGTGGACAGTGTTCTCTTTTCTCTACATCCTTGCCAATACTTGCTGCTTATTGACTTATTGAACCTAGCCATCCTGACAAATGTGAGGTAATATTTTATTGTAGTTTTAATTTGTATTTCTCTGATGATTAGTAACATTGAGAATCCTTTCATATGTCTACTGGCCATCTGTATGTCCTCTCTGTAGAAATGTCTATCCAGATTTATTTTTTAATTGGATTATTTGTTTTTGTGGTGTTGAGTTTTATAAGTTCTTTATTAGTTTTGGATATTAACCCTTTATCAAATATATCATTGGTGAATATGTTCTCCCTGTCAGTGGATTGTCTGTTCATTTTGTTGATGGTTTTCTTTGTTGTGCAAAAAACTTTTAGTTTGATGTAGTTCCATTTGATTATTTTTTCTTTTGTTTTTCTTGTTCAAGGAGATATATCAAAACAGTATGGCTATGAGAAATGTACAAGATATTACTGTCTATGTTTTCTTCTAAGATTTTTATGGTTTCAAGTTTAACAGATCAGTCTTTAATCCATTTTGAGTTACTTTTGTATGGTGTAGGAAGATGGTCAAATATTTACAATTGGATCTATCTGTCCAATATTCCCAACACCATTTATTAAATAGACTATATTTGTCTCATAATAAGTTCTTGCTGCTTTTGTAAAATATTAATAAATTCATTTAAAAACACTACTGAATTCAGAGTAGTGCTTTTATTAAATATTTCCTCTATCACCAGTATACAAAGTTTATTTTAAATGTTAAATAGAAGTCTTTATAACCTGAAAAGAGTGAAGACTATGGTCAAAGGCCTTTTTACTAGTTTTGGCTGCTTCTGAAGCTTTTAGAGTTGGTCAAAACGACCTGCTGTAATTAAGCCTCCACTTGCCAGCTTGCTTAGATCAACTGGAGAGATAAAAAAATCAACCAAAGACTAA
This sequence comes from Rhynchonycteris naso, assembly GCA_037038555.1. Taxonomy (NCBI): domain Eukaryota; kingdom Metazoa; phylum Chordata; class Mammalia; order Chiroptera; family Emballonuridae; genus Rhynchonycteris; species Rhynchonycteris naso. The sequence continues at coordinate 105,661,942 of CM072997.1, forward strand.
AAATAATCAAACTGAAGATTGGATGAGTCTTCTAATGATATCTTCAAATAGAATGTTTTTTAGACTAACCAGAGTTGGAAACCCCAACTTTAGCTATTTAGAATTAATGGGTGCATCATGTTGTCTGAAAAAAAAAATGGGCCTAAAATCAGCCTAATCTTCGGACCTCTTGAAGGATGCTATATAAATTTTAAAAAGATTTTAGACTTACTCAATCAAGCTCATACAGGAGTGTTTTTGTAGCAATTCCTTAATGTCTATAGGCAAACTGAACAAAAGTCTTTAGTTAAAGTATACTGAAAGAAGAATATGGAGAGTGGACAGAAAAGTATAAAAAATTTCCCTGCCTTCACACTCACACCAACACCATGTGAGTGACAAGTTTGATCTCTTGCATGTGGTGAAATGTTCACACCATGTGGGATGCAATACCTATACCTACAAAAGAGATTTATATACCTGGGAGCTTGTACCTGCATCTGGGGGTATGTTGTGTTGTCATCTGTCAGTATAACTGTTTATCACTTTTCACATGCTAGTTCATAAAGAATATTTGCATCCTATAACTGCGCCTGTTGGTGTCTTCCCATCAATTCTGCCCATAATACTGTTCTGACAACTGTGCACCCATATTTCTCAGCAAGGTGCAATAAAAGGGAGGGGGGAGTAACAAGTAAATTAAAAGTAATAATGATGGCCATTGTGACATGTCACTTCTGCAAGTCTCTATAAATTCAAAGCAAATTCTTATGATTTGTACTGGTGCCTTGCAGAATTCTCTTCTGAAGCCATTTCTTCAACCTCCAAATGTGTTTAATTTCTATTCCTCATCCTCTGTTCTCTTGATGTTCACTTTATCAATATTAGTTTGTTATTATACTTGATGAGCATCAATTGTTTAGACTTCTGTGCTTCTCTGGAAAGACCTCCCCCTTCAATTTGATCCAACTGAGTTAGGCCACTTTTATAATGTTTTATATCAGACAATTGAGTCATAAAACACAAAGGCACTATCACATCGGTGAAGGAGCTCAGCAGTTTGAGTTAAAATAACCCAGGTTCAAATCTTGTCTTAGCTGTTTCAACTCCCTTTCTTACCCAATCCCAAGCTTCTATTCCCCACCTCTCAAGACTTGAAGAACTGGATCCACCCACCCCCACCCAGGTGAAGCTCCATAGAACTTCTGTATTCTTACCTGCTATCTCCCTTTCTCGATTCATTGGTTAGGGGTGCTCAGAGACCCACCAAGGTTGGGTTTCCTCATGTCCTGATATACTCAAATTCTTTCAACCAAGACTGTAACATAGCATGAGGGGCTTTGAGGTGACTTTTGCAACCAGAAAGAAAAATTGCTGGGCTCAACGAATTGACTTTGATGAGGTTTCACACAAAAATCTGCCTTTTTCAGTTCCTAAATGTTTGATGTCCAGGAAAATTAGTTATTTCTTAAGAAATGAAAGACTACATTTTTGTAGAACTCCCGAAATGACTGATTTCCAGGTAGAAATTGCCAGAAAGCCTGAACTAACTGCTAACATGCTAAATACGTACCATCTCCCAAAATTCTAATCAGAGATATCTTCTTATCTACTTTTTTTTTTTACACAGGGACAGAGAGAGTCAGAGAGAGGGATAGATAGGGACAGACAGACAGGAACGAAGAGAGGTGAGAAGCATCAATCATTAGTTTTTCATTGCCATTACACCTTAGTTGTTCATTGATTGCTTTCTCACATGTGCCTTGACCGTGGGCCTTTAGCAGACCTAGCAACTCCTTGCTGGAGCCAGCTACCTTGGATCCCAGCTGGTGAGCTTTTGCTCAAGCCAGATGGGCCCACGCTCAAGCTGGAGAGCTCGGGGTCTCGAACCTGGGTCTTCCACATCCCAGTTCGACACTCTATCCACTGCGCCTTCGCTTGGTCATGCTCATGTTATCTACTTTTTAAAGATCTCTCTGTGGTGCTCAGCATTGGTTAACCTCTGACCCCAGTATAAAGAAATAAACGTGTTTTGTTTTTTAAATGCTGACCATCTACTTTTTCTTAACTTTGCTCTTAAGTACTGTACTTCCCTCTGATTCTCTGTTTTTTGGGGGACCCACACCTTTTGATATTTCCTGGTGCTGACTTTACCCTGTCTTTATATAACTGTCTACCTAAAAACAAAATAAAACCCAATACATATTAAAGTGTAGTAAGGACAAATGACTTATGCAGATGTCATGGGACTATTATAAAATCAAATTAAATAGTTAAACATAAACTCAGATCTAATAGACTTGGAAGAATTATAAGGTATAATTTTGATTTTAAGTAGCTTAAAATGATTAGTATAAATATTAATGACAATTTTTCTAATACTGAATGACAGCACAATTGATTTTGCTATATGTACTCTAAATAGACCCTTTAAAAAGCAATACTGTGTGCTGACAAAGTGAATCTGACAGTTTTCAAGTATGAAAATAAACACTTATGTGGCTATCCCAAATCAAGAGCCTATTTCTGAAAGATGGATAAGAATTTTTGAGGACAAGATTTTCTTTTTTTTTTTTTTAATTTTTTTTTTATTTTATTCATTTTAGAGAGGAGACACACAGAGAGAGAGAGAGAGAGAGAGAGAGAGAGAGAGAGAGAGAGAGAGAAGGGAGGAGGAGCTAGAAGCTCAACTCCCATATGTGCCTTGACCAGACCAGTGCAGGGTTTTGAACTGGCGACCTCAGTGTCCCCAGGTCGACGCTTTATCCACTGAGCCACCACAGGTCAGGCCAAGGACAAGATTTTCTAAAAAACAAAATTGTTTTAGGGAGGAGAGATGTCAGATCCTCTTGAATTTTTGCACTCAGATATAAATCGACTTATCAAAATATAGGGAGTGTTACCTTGTAATTGAAAATGCATTAGGACCTTTTACTCATTCTCATTGGAATGCATTGTTTGGGGCATCTGGGGCCATGTTTTGTTTTATTTTAAAGGAATTTGAAGACTAAATGTTAGAGTTGGTTATGCTTTGATTGTTGTAATGCCCACATACTTTTATTTGTTGCAAGCCTGTTGACTCTTATGAAGGAAATGTGTATTTTTTTTAATGAGAGATTTTACTGGATGAAGAAAGGAATGGACACATGACAATTTCAGGCTTTCTGCCTTATTATGAAATGAGTGTAAAAATAAGTCTTTGTCCTTTCTAGGGTATTATATTGATTCTACGTATTCAGATGCAGTTTGGAGAAGACCCTCTAAATGTCAACTAACTTTCAGAATGCATTAGATCTTAATTTGGGGTAACATCAGCAGGAAGAAAGAAAAAAGTAGGTGGTCTTACAAGATGGTCAATGTCGGTGACTATGATTCTGAAGAGGGATTTTTCTTTACTGCAGTTTGATATGCACTTTGATATGTGCCAATGACACATTTAGTTCCGTGGATCAATAAATACCATTTGATTTCTTTAAAAGATAAATTAGTTTCCAACTAGGAATGAAAATAAAAAGAATTTGAAGCCCTGGCCAGTCCGCTCAGTGGTAGAGCACCGGCCTAGCATGTTGATGTCCTGGTTTTGATTCCTGGTCAAGGCCCACGGGAGAAGTACCCATCGGCTTCACCCCTTCACCCTCTTGCTTTTCTCTCTCTCTCTCTTCCCCTCCTGCATACATGGCTCAATTGGAGCGAGTTGGGCCCAGGAACTGAGGATGGCTCCATGGCCTCCCTTTTAGGCACTAAGAACTCAGTTGCTGAGTGACGTAGCAATGCCCTAGATGGGCAGAGTATTGCCCCCTAGTGGGCTTGCTGAATAGATCCTGGGTAGGGTGCATGCAGAAGTCGTTCTCTGCCTCCCTGCCTCTCACTGAATTTTAAAAAAAAGATTTTGAAGCTTCTGTTGGGCAGATAAAATATATTATGCTCACTTTGGTAAAGATGGCGCTGCCCACATGCTAGTTTTAAAAGTAAGCTTTTCCCCACACCCTTGACTGATTTTATGATGTGGGGTGGTGCACTCTCATGTGGAATCCTCCCAGTATGCCTCAGATAAGTGACTTTGTATCAGAGACTTCCTTGTTTGTAGATTGGATTAAAGGTTTGGATTTCTACACTATAAAGTGGGGCAAACCGGGAGCTTGCTCTCTCTTGGTTCCTGAGGTTAGTATTAGAGAGAAGGACAGATTAAGGCCATGTGGAGAAGAGGAGAAGCAGCCAAGATAGCAGAGTGCTGAGAAAGAAGCCAGTTTGTGCAGAGTTTGTGTAGAGAGTGGGAGATGGGAAACAGAGGTGGATAAGTCTGGTGAGCTAGAAACCTTTGATTCTAGGAAACTCGGATAAGTCAGTAGCTTTGTGAGAACTGAATGAGTGGGTTTGGGAGCCCAGTTTGTGATTTTACTTGCCCGCTGGGTGCAAGCTAGAATTAAAGCTGATGGCTCACCAGTTCTTGGCTCCGTTGTTTCATTACCGACTATCCAAAACTAATGCGAACCTGCATTGGCCAGGCGGTTATGATAATGGCCTTGGCCACTGGCTTTACAGCTTCTCAGGGAGAAAAAATTATGTAATCTCAAGACTGAAAGAAAAAAGGTGAGAAACACATTGATTAGGCAGCCCACATAGATAAAAAGCAAGCTCTGTGCTCAAAACCAATTCTTCTATTTAATTCCACAATCTCTTTACCGGCTCCATGTTATCTTCCTCACATTACTGATGAGTGCAAAGATCAGACCAGCCTTCCCCAGCTCATAGAACTAATAAGCGTGGATGAAGACCCTTCCTTCTTTACTACTTCAGTCTAATAAGAAAGAAGTCCAATTCCCAGGCTCAAGCTTGGATAGGTAAACCAGGACTGCTGAGAGGTTTGGTTTCCTCCACCACTCCATGTCCCCAACCAAACATGCTGGGTTCGCCTATTCAAACAGGCCTTGTTTCAGGGTTTGGGCTTGAGTCCTTGTTATATGCTTGTCCTAAGCAAATGGCTTCTCTGGGTGGTCCACACCACTGGACAAAGCTTCCAGTTAGGTCTCCCTAACTTAACTAAAAAGTTAAGCGTATTAACCTTGTCAAATACGCTTGCCCCAACCATAGATTACTGAAGGAGTCTGGTTCTTTATCTAGCTCTCTTGCCTATCTAACCTCCCAGCTATCTTAGTGCCTTTGTTCTGTTTCCAGCCATCCCACATTAACATGGAAAAGCTCATATTTTGAGCCGTTGCCTAAGAACCTCCACCATCTGAATGTTTCCCACTGAAAACCTCCATCATCCATATCTACTGTGCACAAAAACCTCTACCCTTTGGAAACTAGGATCATTTGTGTTTGAGCACTCCAATCTTTGAAAATTAGCTTCTTACGTGGAGCCCAAATGTGTTGAGTTTCCTCATAGCTTTCACCTAAGAGTCTTGGTTGTCAGAGAAAGTAACTCATTTTTTTCAAAGACTTACAGTGAGTAGCTGGCAGAGTTAGCCACCATTCTTCACTGCTGCAAACGAGAGAAGTGTTTGGAATTGAGTTAAGTTCCAGACTCAGTCTGATATTCATTTATTCATTCAAAGTAATACTTTTTGAGTTTCTAATACATGCTGGACACAGTTTTAGTTGCTTGGTGGTCATTAGTGGACAGAAGCCATGAGAAATAATCTAATCTCTGTTTCATAAGGAAAAGCCTTTATATCTTTAAACAATTTTCTTTTTATTATTGAGTCATCTTCACACTTACAGGCTTAATATATCTAGTTCTTTCTGTGTATGACATCATCATCTTTTATAAGGATACTTATTAGAATAAAAGTGCCCCAAAGGGTTAGGGTATGTTGTTTTGCTCATCATTATACCCCCAGTGTCTAACAAATAGTAGCACTCGATGCATAGTCATTTAAAAAATATGAATATATCTTGCTTATTTCTGGAAATTTTCTAATTTATGCTAGAATTGAAACTGTATTTCTTTATCTAGAATTTATGAATTTACTTCCTGAATAATGATAGAAGTCTTTCTACTTTATGGGCCAGCTTGATTATAAAATGTTTGCTTTAAGGAAACTAAAAATAAGAGTATAAGTGGTCTACTCAGGTCAAAGGTAGACAATGCAGAAAAAGAAAATTAAGCTTACAACTACAAGCAAATTAGAGATCCTAGAACCAGTGAAATGAGGCCTGTAACACATCTAAAAAGAGTTGCAGATTCCAGGAGCTTTAGATTTATTTGTCCAAGTAAAGAATGTCCCAGAAGAGATAACGCCATTCGAAATGATTTTATTATTATCAGGAATGTGTCTTGAAGTGTAGCTCTCACCAGCAGAACCACCATTTCTGCTTGCATATATTTTAAATAAATGTCTATATTTCCTTTTTCTTTGAAGTCGTAGCATTTAGTGAGCATGGCAATTATTTGTTACTCTTCTGTCTTCTGGTATCTTTTAAAATATTATAATGTTACATATTTTGTATTGTTTTACTTTTTGCATGATTTTTTGTTTCTTTAGGGTAAAGTTACTTTTTTTAAGAAGTACAATGTGTTTTACTCCTTTTTGGGCTTTATAAAATCTACAGGAACACTATTGTATTATGTGGAGCCAGGATTCTGTAACAAATGCACCCACAGATCTAGAATGACATAATGCAATGGACATTAAAAAAATTTTTCCCCGTTGATTTGGGGGCAGGTAGAGAGAGAGAGAGAGAGAAGCATCAACTCATTGTCTCACTTCGTTGTTCCATTTAATTGTGTACTCATCAGGTGCTTCTTGTTATGCCCTACTAGGGATTGAACCTGCATCCTTAGTATGGTATGACAACACTCTACCCTTGAGCCACTGGCTGGGGCTACAGTCTTCCTTATAGCTTATATCTTACTCATTTCACCAAGCTTGATGTTCCCGTTCATAAACATGTGAATTCAAGGCCACTTTTTCTTTTTTTAGCATGTAATTTTTCCCTCCCCAAGATTTTGTTGCCTCCACCTCAAGCTTGCTGAAGCTGAAGGAGTCTAGAGGAGCTATACCCCATTCCTAAAAGTTGGCTCACAAATACAAACATAATTTCCAATCAGTGTAATTGGAGAGATGAATTGTATGGTCACATCAGAATCATGTGAGTGTAGTCCCTGGAGGGTGTAGCCCTTTTCTGAGCAGCTGCTTCCCAGACACAAGTCTGCACTCGAGAAGGCAAACACGGCTTTTGATGACCAGATTACTATTTCTGCTGAGCACAAAGTGGGGTTTAACAAATACTGGTTGAATCATTTATATCAGTGGTAAAGATTAAATTGCTCTTAGTTCTCTTTGAAACAGTGCTATTATACCTCTCTTGGAAATTTTAGAAAATCTTGTAGTGGTGTGCCTGAGATGCAGCATTTCTTCAACAATGATTTGAAAGATGGCTGATGTTTATCTAGGGAGATGTGGAGCAATTAAATATTATTAATTGCTAAAAATGAATATGATTTACAAGAAATGTCAGAGCTTAAAGTTCCAAATAATCATTTCTCATACAAGAAAATTTATTATGTCATTATGCTTATTTCTATCAGCATTATTAAAGTGCAATCACTGTTCACTATTAAATCTTTATTGCACATTTAATTTATCTTTCTCTCTGGTGGGGAAATGGATTAGGGAATTCATTTACATGAGTATCATGTCCCTTTTTGTTTTAGTCACGTCTGCTCCTAATGAAATAGATAAGAACATATTTGTATCTTGGTATTAACTATACAGGAGCTGAGGAGAACAATGCTTGTTGCTGTCTGAAAGGTATTACTCAGCCAGAATTAGCTTTATGGTGAACAAAGTGGACTTCCATTATACGCATCCATTTTTAGTGTTTATAAAAAATTCTGGGAAAAACCCATTTATAAGTTAAAGTGTGCTTTTCATCGATTAAAATAGAAAGTAATTTTGGTTTCCAAATAGTAAAGGCAGAGACTCATCTTGAAGGTTGAGGTTGGGGGGGCGAGGTCATTTATACAATTTTCTATTGAAAATGAACTTTTCTGTTTCTGAAGGTATACCTTTTTATGTACAAAGCTTAACAGTCTCATTCCCTACTCTCTGCCTGCCCCAAGATATATATAGTTGGATCAAGAAGAAAACAGTAATAGAGGACACAGAAAGGATCTTTTACATTACTATTTTCCTTTTCTTTTTCTCAAATGGGCCAGATTTAGTAGAAAAACCCTCAGCTTTGGTACAATGGAATCATTCTCTTGATTTTCAGAAAGATTTCTAGCTCTTGGGTCTAATTTACTAAGACAGAGTCAGTTTGTATTATTGATTAATTTGAAGCATTGGTCTCTCACAGGGTTTGGTAACAAACCACAGCTATTTTTCTCACATTAAAAACTACCAAAGTTTGTTTGTATTTCAGGTAAGAGGTTGAACATAACAAAATATCAGTGATCCCATTTCTAGTGCCTAAATGAGGTTATAACTTTTTTCCCCTCTGACTTAACACAACACTTAGGCCTGCGGAACTCAGGGGAGAATGTGTAGCTGTCCTACCCCTCCCAGAAGAATCTCTAAATGATCCAAGGACTGGCAGTCAGGACTGCACTGAGAGTACTTCTCCCCTTGATCACACTGAATATATTTAATCTATATATTTGCTAACAGTTTTGTCTGTTTCCTTATAGACTTTGACATTAATGCCCTGGAAGACAGAATCATTAGTGCTCAGGAAGATATAAGATTTAGACCTGACATTTACAAGATTTTAATACATTTTAGTAGCTGGGGCTTAGTTTCTGAGTAATTTTGTCACCTTTTCCTTATTCCTGAATGTAACAACCAGTCGAGGAAGACTGAGCACCCCACCAGAAGCGAACTGCCTTCCCCATTCATCTTCTGTGGGAACTGTTCTGGAACCTCATAAATTATGTTCAGCCTTGGTGCACCATCCAACAGGGCTTCTGCTTTGGTCATGGCATACTTTTGTAGCACTACTCTCAAAAGTCTTGTCAGCTGCAGAAACACCTGGAGCAAACTCTGCCTTTCATACTGATTACCATTAAGTAGAATGCAAGGGCTTGACATTACTGGCCCGAGGGGACTACACCTTTCTCTGAGTACCAACCAGTGTATGACGCTTAGTAGGTACTTGATAATTGTTACCTCTATGTTAACACTTTGACTAATGTGTTTCAAAGATCTGGGAGAGTCATCTGATAGCCCTGTCTTTCAAGATCTCCTTCAGATACACACACTCACACAAACACACACACCCTCAAACTGGTCTTAACATAGTTCACTGGTTGTAAGTAATTAAAATCCTACTCAAACTACAGTAACTCCCCCTCACCTCTTGTTGATGATGCCTTATCTGTAGGGTATACATTCCAAGACCCTAAGAGGAATGCCTGATACTGCAGAGAGTACTAAACCCTAGGTGTACTATGATTTGTTGTATACATACATACTTATGATAAAGTTTAATTTGTAGATTAAGCACCATAAGAAATTAACAATAACTAATAATAAAATAGAATTATTATAATAATATACAGCAATAAAATACGTGTAAGGAGCTTTGAGGTCATTATTAAGTAAGATAAGGCTGACTTGAGCATAAGCACTCTAATAATAGCAACAGTCAATAGTAACAGACCGAGATGACTACCAAGTGACTAATGTCGGGGAGAATGTGCAGGGGGGATGCTGGACAAAGGGATGAATCATGTCCTATGCAGGACTGAGCAGGATGAGGTGAGAATTCATCACACTCTCAGAATGGGGTTCAATTTAAAACTTACGAATATTTATTTCTGGAATTTTCCATCAAATATTTTTAGACTGCGGTAACTGAAACCAAGAAAAGCAAAACCGCAAATAAAGGGGAACTACTGTAGTCCAAGGTGAAGGAGGTGATTGTTTTCTAATTTTCTCTGTGCCACTCCAATTTTAGTATATGTGCTGCCAGCAATCACAGAGGTCACTGTTTCAAGAACAGAACAGGCTACTGAGGGACAGGTGAGTCAGTAAATGAGGGTGATCCCCTCATCTTTCATGGGAGCCTGGGAAGCATGCTTTACACTTATGCTTTATTTTCTTAGTTTTTCTCTACAGAACTACTTTTTCTCTCAAGTTTACATTTTCTGTTTTCACATTAATTTAACTTGCAAGTAACTTTGGTGTATACCATTCTGCCTACAGCCTTGATTCTACATGAATGTTGGTATTAATCACACACACCAATAGCTGCGTTCAGTTTTGGTGATTTTGTTCACATTCTCAAGTTCTGGTTGCCTGGAATCTGCAACCTGCCAACTGACAGCCTTCCGTAATCAGGGTCAGTTGAAGTTAGGTGAAATTCCGAACAATGTGTTATCATTTACTAGGGCTAGGTGATTTACTTTGTTATGTAAGATTAAATCATAATAGTTTCATTTTTTGAGGATTTATAAAAGGAAAGAAAATAATTTTTTAAAAAGGTTTTTTGAAATGTTTTTCAGGTAGAAATAAAATATAAGAGGATTCTCTTTTTTCTGTTTCTTGTGTTATGAAAAATTATCTGTATAGAATCTAATTTATATTCTAAAATTAAATTGTCAATACAATTTGCATAATAGTAAATCATTTTTTCCTCCTTTAATAAGTAAATGTTGGATAGTGAAATAATGATAACAAAATATTGAAAGAATACTGATTTTAAAGGCTATTCAATGATTAATCTTCCCAGAGTACTTGAATTTTTCAGGTTTGTCATGGTCACCTCCGGCACTCATAGCAAGTATGATGCCATGTAATTTCTAAAAGCTTTGTTTGTGGATCTGCTCAGCTCCCTGTGCAAGGGACTTAACCCTGGCTGCCCTCTCCCACTCAGTGGATACCGCAGGTGACAGAGAAGCTATCAGGAAGGGGAGTGGGAGAAAGGAGAGTGGCAGCAGGAGAGCATTCTTTGTCTTTGCCTGGACATAAGTGTCACTTTTTAACAGTCACAGGGGAGAATAGACCCCCAGGCTGGAGCAGAAGCTGATCCTTTACCAGTCTGTGCTGCTTTTTAGCATGATTTCCTCCCAGCAGGCTGCCTCCTGCATAGTTACATAATGCCTGTCTGATTTGGTTTGGCAGCATTAATCTCAAGGACATATTTAATGCAAACAAAGAAAATAGAAACAGACTCATAAATACAGAATCAGATTGGTGGTTGCCAGAAGGGAGGGGAGTTGAAGGGTTGGGGGAAAAAGGTGAATGGAATAAGAAGTAAAAATTGGTGGTCACAAAACAGTCATGGGATGTAAAGTACAGCATAGGGAATATGGTCAATAATACTGTAATAACTGTGCATGGTGCCAGGTAGGTACTTGAAATATTGAGAAGACCACTCTGTAAAATATATAATTTTCTAAACATTAGGTGTACACCTGACACTAATAAAAAAAATATTGAATGTAAACTGTAATTGAAAAAAGTAAAAATTTCCATGCCCTTTTGCCAGAGAGCTTAACTGACAAGTGAAAAAAGGAAATATTAATACATATATTTAAAAAGTAGGATCCAAGATGGTGGTAGAGTAGGTGGAAGTTACACTAACACCTTCCCAGGACCAAACTGAAATTACAACTAAAATATGAAAAAATTAACCTGAATAACCACCTGAAGACTAGCTGAGCAGAAGTCTTATAACCAAGTATTTAGAGTAGAATCTACGTGGAAGATCGATAGGAGGGGTGGAGACATGAACAGGGCTCACCCATGAACAACAGCTGAGGTTCTGGAGGGATATCTCAGCTGTAAAGTCTACCCCTGAGAAGTGTGGGGTCTCAACCCCAACCCAGGCTTCCCAGCCCAGAGCACCAAAGCTGGGAGAATGTCCCCACATGACCTCAGGCTGTGAACACCAGCAGAGATTCTGTCCACCTGGGAGAGAGGGGAGTTTGCTAGAGACCTACTTGCCCTTGTTCATAGCTTATTACCACATTCTCTGGCATGGGGAGGGTGGCTCGGAGCAAACTAGAGTTGTGGGAGAAAAGATTGGGTTGTGTGGCTCTGGGGAGAGAGCTAAAGGGAAAGCTTCCAGAGTCCCTGTGCTGAGTCCCTCTCCTGCACCTCCCACAGATACCATCTTCCTTGATTTGAGCACTCCCATTCATAGGACATCAGCCTGGAGGCATGCGGCAGTGCCCCTCTCACAATTCCCTGTTGTCCCACTCTGCCAAGGTCAGTCTCTGCAGAGATGTCAGCTACTTTGGCCTGTGGTGCAGAGTTCCAGGTAGACTCAGGGTTTGAGAGACTGAGTTGTGTGGTTCTAGGCTGGAAACCCAGAACACCCCTTGAACACCTGACCAAGTTTAGAGCTGTTCCTTTACATGACCAAATTGGGTTTGTTTGGGACTGACAAACTCAGCTCTCATGAGAACTCCCTGAAACTCTGCCACATAGGTCTGCAGGTATCTGGTGGGTGGCAGCTGGCCTTGATGTACCCTGGCAATTTTTCTGAGTGACTTCAGAACGAGCACTGGCGCCAAGTTTGAATCTGTGTCAGTCTGGTGAATTCCAGAGGCATTTTCACTGACTGAGCCTAACAGTCAACTGGCAGGTAGAGGCAGGCATAAGCAGTTCTTGGGATGCTTTGGGCCTTTTGCTATCCTGCCCCTGGGGTCAGTGCAGGTAGAAGCCAACATTGCTGTGCAGCTTGGTCCTTCCCACACACATCCATGCCTGACAGAGGCAGCCACAAACTGTGGATAGCATTGTTGCTCCAAACAGGTTACCCAGCGTCAGTCACAGACAGCATCTGACACTGACCTATACCAGAGTATTTCCCAAGAGATCCCAGAACCGACATACCCAGTAGCCAGCTTCAGACACCACCACAGCAGGATCCAATTAGTTTCACAAGTGGCATGTCCAAAGCGAAATGTTGGCAGGAACCAGACTGTGCTGAGGTGAATTCCACCTACTGTGGTCAATACCTGTATAGCAGCTCATATACTGTGGTCAATATCGATCTTCACAGTGAGCCAGTTTGAAGGTCAAACCTGCACATGAATAAGCCAATGCCAATCAAGACTCAATTACAAAAGGAAGGTTCACATGAAACACACAAGATACATTCCTGAAGCATCTATCTCATGTGATCATGGAAATAGTGCCATAGATATTTACTATGTACAGCCACCCTAACAAGACTGGAAGACATAGCACATCTACCTAATACAGAGAAGCAAGTGCTGAGAGGCAGCCAAAATTAGGAGACAAAGAAACCTACCTGAAATGAATAAAAAAAGGAGGTACCTTTAGGAAAAAACAAAAACTAAATAAAACAGAGGCAAGCAATCTACCAGATATAGAGTTCAACACAATGGTTATAAGGATGCTCAAGGAACTAAGTAGGAACTTCAACAGAATAAAAAAAACCGCTAGAAATCATAAAAAAGAATCAGTCAAAAAATGAAAAATACAATATCTGAAATGAAGAATACACTACAAGGATTTGAATGTAGGTTAGGTGAACCAGAGGATCAAGAAGACAAAGTAGAAAATAATACCCAATCAGTGCATTAACAAGAAAACAATAAATAAAAATAAATGTGATAGTTTAAGGGACCTTTTGGGGGCAACATAAATCATAACAGCATCCTCATCATTGGGGTACCAGAAAGAGAATAAAGAATTGAAAATATATTTGAATAAATAATGACTGAAAACTGTCTTATCTGGTGAAGGAAAAAGACACACAAGTCTGAGAAATGCAAAGAGTCCCAAACAAAAGAAGCCCACACCAAGACACATCACAATTAAAATGACAAAGCTTAAAGACAAATGAAGAACTATAAAAGCAGTAAAAGAAAGACATTTAGTTACTTAGCTTTAATAAGAGTGCCAGCATCTATTTCAGCAAAAACATTTCAGGCCAGAAGGCACTGGCATGAAATATTCAAAGTAGTGAAAGCAAATATCTACAACCAAGATTAATATACCCAGTAAGACTATCATTTAAAATTGAAGAAAAAATAAAGAGCTTCTCAGACAAGAAAAAAATTTAATGAAGTTTACTACCACCAAAACAGTATCGAAAGAAAGGTTAAATGGTCTGCTTAAAGACAAAGAAAACGATAAAAAGAGGAACATAGTTAAAAATAATAAAATGTCAATAAACATGTACCTATTAATAATCACTTTAAATGTGTCTTAAATGCTCCAATCAAAAAACATAGGATGGCAGACTGGCTAAGAAAGCAAGACCCATATACATGTTGTTTATATGAGACCCACCTCAGAATGAAAGATCCACACAGACTAAAAGTAAAGGGATGAAAAAATATATTTCATGCAAATAGAAATAAAGAAAAATGCTGGGATAGCAATATTTATGTCAGACAAAACAGACTTTAAAACAGTCTATAATAAGAGACAAAGAACGTCATTACATAATGTTAACAGGATTAGTCCAACAAGAAGATATAACCATTGTAAATATTTATGCTCCCAACATTGGGCACCTAAATATGTAAAGCAAATCTTGATAGACATAAAGGAGATTTTGACAGTAACACAATTACTGTCAAATTATAGTAAGGTATTTTAACACCCTATTGAAATAAATTGTTTGATCTTCGAGAGACAAAATTAACAAGGAAACAATGGCCTTAAATAACTCACCAGATCAGATGGATTTAATTGATAGCTTCAGAGCTATCATATTTATTTAGTACTTCATATCAAAGCAGCAGAATGTACATTCTTTTTAAATGTACATAAAATGCTTTTTAAGATAGACCACATGTTAGGACACAAAACAAGTCTCAATAAATTTAAAAAGATTGAAATCATATTAAGCATCTTCTCTGACCATAATAGTATGAAATTAGAAATGAATTACAAGATAAAAAGTGAAAAACACACATACACAAAATGGACAAACAACATGTTACTAAACAATGAATGGGGTAAAAATGAGATCAAGGAATAAATCAAAAGATATCTTGAAACAAATAAAAATGAGAACACAACAACCTCAAGTCCATGGAACACAGTGAAAGTAGTTCAAAGAGGGAAATTCATAGCATTAAAGACCTCCTCAAGGAAGAGAAAAAAATCTCAAATAAACAACCTAACCTTCCACGTAAAGGAACAAATGACAAAACTCATAGGGAGTAGAAGAAATAATAAAGATCAGGGTGGAAATAGAGTCTATAATATACATAAGAATAATAAAACCAAGAGCTGATTCTTTGAAAAAATGAACAAGGTAGACAAACCTTCAACCAGACTCATCTAGATAAAGAGAGAGAAAACCCCAAAAATAAAATCAGAAATGAAAGAGAAGTAACAACCGACACCACAGATATGCATAGAAAATAAGAAAATAAGAAATAAGAAAATATTATGAATAGCTATGTAATCAAATTTCACAATCTGAAAGAAATGGATAAATTCCTAGAAACATACAGTTTTCCAAAACTGACAAAAAAGAAAGGAATAATCTAAACAGACTGTTTACAACTAATGAAATAAAAGTTGTAATAAAAAAAAAAAACTTCAATAAAACATAAGTCTTGATCCAGATGGCTTCATGGGTGAATTTTTACCAAGCATTCACTAAACAACTAAAACATGTCCTTCTCATACTATTGCAAAAAATTCAAGGAAAAGGAAGACTACCAAGCTCATTTTACAAAGTCAGCATTATTCTAATTCCCAAATAAGATGAAGACACTATAAAGAAATAAAATTATAGGTCAATATTCTTGATAAACAGATATAAAAAAATTTAAGAAAATATTAGCAAAATAAATCTAGCAATACCTTACAAAGATTATATACCATAATCAAGAGGCATTTATTTCTGGGATGCAAGGTTTGTGCAAAAAATAAAAAAATAAAAACCTACTAGGAATGATAAATGAATTCAGTAAAGTAGCAAGATAAAAAATACAAATGTGATATGCAACATAAACAAAATAAACCACAATATCATATTAACAGATACAGGAAAAAGCATT
Organism: Rhynchonycteris naso; assembly: GCA_037038555.1. Lineage (NCBI taxonomy): Eukaryota > Metazoa > Chordata > Mammalia > Chiroptera > Emballonuridae > Rhynchonycteris > Rhynchonycteris naso. Next base: position 105,677,867 of record CM072997.1, read on the forward strand.
TGATAAAATTCAGCACTTATAATAAAATCTCTCAGCACAGTGGGAATAGAGGGAACATATTTCAATGTAATAAAGGCCATATACAACAAACCCACAGGCAACATCAGTCTAGATGGACAAAAAGTATAAGCAATTTTCTTAAAATCATGAACAAAACGAGATGTCTGCTTTTACCACTCTTATTCAACATAATAGTAGAAGTCCTGGCTATAGCAATCAGACAAGAAGAAATAAAAAACATCCACATTGGAAAGGAAGAAGTAAAACTGTTATTGTTTTCAGATGACCTGATACTGTACATAGAGAACCTCTATAGATTCCATGAAAATAAAAAAAAACACCTACTAGAAATGACAAATGAATTCAGTAAAGTAGTAAGATAAAAAAAATACAAATCCAGAAATTAATTGCATTTCTATATACCAATAATGAACTACCAGAAAAGAAAACTAAGAAAAAAATCCCATTCACAATTGCTTCAAAAAGAATAAAATAGTTTGAAATAAATTTAACCAAGATGTAAAAGATCTACACTCAAAAATTACAAGACACTAAAGAAAGAAGATGAAGAAGATACAAATAAATAAAAGATTATACCATGTTCACGGATAAAAAAAATTAGCATAATTAAAATGTCCATATTACCCAAAACAACCTATAGATTCAATGCAACTTTTACAAAGATACCAGTGGTAAATGTCACAAAACTAGAAAAAGTATTCCAAAACTTTATGTGAAACTACATAAGATCTCAAATAGCAACAATCATCATGAGAAAAAAGAACAAAGTTGGAGCAATCATACTACCTGATATTAAACTATACTACAAGGCTATAGTAATCAAAACATCCTGATACTGGAAAAGAAGTAGACATATAGATCAATGGAATAGATTGGAGAGTCCAGGAATAAACCCAAACCTTTATATTTAATTAATAATTGACAAAGGATGGATCTGACCAGGTGGTGGCACAGTAGATAGAGCGTTGGACTGGGATGCGGAAGACCCAGGTTCGAGACCCCGAGGTCGCCAGCTTGAGCGCGGGCCCATATGGCTTGAGCAAAAAAGCTTGCCAGCTTGGACCCAAGGTCACTGGCTCCAGCAAGGGATTGCTCGGTCTGCTGAAGGCCCGGGGTCAAGGCACATGTGAGAAAGTAATCAATGAACAACTAAGGTGTCGTAAGGGCAAAGAAAAACTAATGATTGATGCTTCTCACCTCTCTCTGTTCCTGTCTGTCTATCCCTATCTATCCTTCTCTCTGACTCTCTCTCTGTCCTTGTAAAAAAATTAATAATAATTGACAAAGGATGGAAAAACATATATTAGGGTAAAGATGTCTGTTCAATAAATGGTGTTGGGAGAATTAGAAAGATGAAACTAGACCAACTTTTTACGCCATATACAAGAATAAATTCAAAATGAATTAAAGACTTAAATGTTAGACTTGAAACCATAGAAATCCTAGGGCAATGCACAGGCAGTAAAATATTGAACATTTCTCATAGCAACAGTTTTTTTCTGATATATCACCTGATGCAAGGAAAACCAAAGGAAAATACACAAATGAAACTACATCAAACTAAAAAGTTTTTGCACAGCAAAGGAAATCATCAACAAAAAGAAAAGACAACCTACTGATTTGGAGAACATATTCACTGATACATTTGATAATGGGTTAATATTTTAAAAATTTAAGAAACCTATAAATCTCAACACTAAAAAAATAAACAATATATTAAGAAATGGTCCAAGGACCTGCATACACATTTCTCCAAAGAAGATGTGCAAATATATAATAGAAATATAAAAAGATTTCCAATGTTGCCAATTATCAGAGAAATGCAAATTAGAACCACAATGAGATATTTCCTCACATCTGTCAAAATGGCTATCATCAGTAAATCAAGAAACAATCAAGAAACCAGAAACACCAATTCAAAGGAATATATGCATTCTATGTTCATTCCAGTGTTATTTACAATAGCCATGATTTGGAAACAGCCTAAGTGCCCATCAGTAGATCAGTGGATAAAAAAGCTGTGGTACATTTATTATGGAATACTACTCAGTTGTAAAAAAAAAAAAAAAAAGAAGGATACCTTTTGCAACAATATGGTTGGACCTAGAGAATATCATGTTAAGTGAAATGAGCCAGTAAGTGAAAAGACAAGTACCAAATGATCTCCCTTATATGTGGAATCAAATGAACACAATAAGCCAGTGAATAAAATAGAAACAGACTCATGAATAAGGAGAACAGACTGATAGCTGTCGGAAGGGATGGGGTTTGGTAGCCTGGGTGAAAAATTAGAAGGGATTAGCAAAGAAGAAAACTTTATAGACACCAACCACAATGTGATGATTATAAGAGGGAAAGTGGGGTGGGAAGGTAGAAGCGGATAAAGGGGAGATAAATGATGGTGAAAGAGACTTGACTTGTGATGATGAACACACAATACAATATATAGATGAAGTATTGCAGAATTGTACACCTGAATCCTATACAATGTTATTAATTAATGTCATCCCAATAAGCTGAATTAAGTTTTTTTAAATTAAAAAACATAAAGAACATATTATTTGCACAGATTTGTTTGTTTGATTGCTTGTTTATGGTACTTGATGATCTTTGTTAACAGTGTCAGCCTTGAGTTTGCTTCAGGGGCTTAGGCCCTCCGCCCAAATGCTCTCTACTTGTAGTTGATGTCTAAGCATTGTGCTCTCAGAGGCCTTCTAACACAGGACCACTGCTGCTGTCAGCACGGATAGATGCAGGAACCCCCGCAGTACAAGGCGAGCTGTCTCCCTTGCTAACTCATGGCTGCCTCATGGACCCAGGACAATGACTCTCAAAGAAGGACAGTCTCAGCATACTAGTGACAGACTGCAGTGTTTGGGAATTCCTGGCAGAAGCTGCTGTCACGTGCACTGACAGCAACTATTACCATGGAGGGAGAGTGAGCAAAAGGCTCACCTTATAAGCTTCTGTGATTTCCTTTCTAGATTTGGTGTTGCTTACTATTAGTGTTGACAGCACATAACTATCACATAGCAAAGGCTACTCACGAGTTCCCTAATTCTGTGGAAGGCTACCCAAGCTCTTCTCCCAGGTAGCACTTTAAACTTAGAGTCTTCATAACCTCTTCAATTCCTTCTATTTCCACAGGCATAATACCCACAGTCACTCTTATTTTTTCCTTTACAGCATTACCTTCTAGACATTTCTTTCCCTAGCCAAGTTCCTGCTCATCCCCTCGAGCGACAACCAAAAAATGTAAGAGGGGGCAGTTAGGGGAGATATTAGTGCAATCAGCAGATGTCCACACTGAATTCAGAAGACAGCTTTGAAATAAGGCTTTATTCCTAAGGGAAGTGGGTCCAACCATTGTCACTTTTGGCCAAGACTGATTTCTTTCTCTGATAAATTGTGTAGTTACTTCCTGAGGTGCTGCTGCCAGGTGCAGACATTCTCATCTCTGTAACTCCCCCAAATTTAAAGGTTTTCAGATTAGAAATTGAGTAAAAAAGAAAAGAAATAAAAAATAGAAAAACAAAGTAAAGCAGATTATAGAGGAAAGATCTTTGGCATGCAAATCAGACACCCTACAAAGTTCTTGTATCTCATCTCCATGATGCTCTCGTTCTTCACACCAGGGTTATCTCCTCTCATATCCAGAGATCCTACAGTTGTACTGTGAAATGTGACTTAAATTGTTTATAGCCTTAGTTTGGTTTCTAGGTTTTTAAAGATTGCAAACCTTTTTCCTTTAAATTGGTGTGTAGGGCTTTTGGAACAGAGAACAACCTGCAAATGGAGTGGACTGAGCCTTGAGCTGTTTTTCAGAGGGTTAGTTACAAACTCTAAAGTAAGTGTGAGAAAAAGCGTACTATTGGAGTGAGTCTTATTAATGCTGTTATGAAAACATTATTGATTTATTCATGCGTCCAAATCATTCTAGAAAGTGATTTGAGGCAACATTTCTATATCTATCTTTCTACCTGCACACATACAATGGATACACTTTGGAAAGGAAGGTGAGGAAATGGCAGCAAAGGGAAAATGAAATCACAAAAATAGGATGAACAGAGAAGTTTGGAGAGACATAACGAATATCATAAGGCACTCCTCATGTGCCGCAGATGAGCCTCAAATTTAGTTGTAACTTTACCAGCAGCTACAACAAAGGAGAAACACAATCTGTTGTAAAAAATTATGGTTCCCATAAAATGAAAACCAAGCAAAGGCAGGAGAAGCCTGCTGTTTCTGGTTTTGAGTTCCCAGTGACCTACAGCTCATTATTCCTAAGATTATGCACTGGCTTTGTGCTTTCATAGCCAACATTTTCAAAAAAGGTTGAGTTTCTCAGCAATGCACGCTAGCAGCATATCATTCAATAGAAGTAGTTTTTTACCAGAGAATCATGCAATGGGATTTTTCTTGCTGAAACCAAGAGTCTGAAAATTTCATGTGCTTTATATATCAATAAGCATTGGTAATCAACCCAGTAGAGGACAGCTTTTACAAACCATCGTGAAAGTTATGGATTATACTTGGGTAGAAAGTCATAAAATCTTCCTCAAGAGGAAGCCTGAATATGTATGTAAATATATAGGAAGGAAAAGTATTTCATTTGAAACAACTGCAAAGTAATTATAATGCAAAGGTTCATGATCATGTCTTTCATACTAGCAAAAGAGGGGAAAAGGGTCAAATCTTACCTGTAACTGCATGTTTAAATCATCTCAAGGGAGAGACTAAAAGAGTAGAAAGTATTGGTTTAGAGTTCTCTGTGAATCCTCACTTAGAAAACTGGACTTCCGTGCTTTACTGTAACTTGGCAGTGGCAGTTCAGGGTGGTCCCACAGCTTGCAGTGGGGAGCAGGGAAGGAAAGGGGCAGAAGAGCAGGAAGAATATTTACTGAGTTCTGAAGGGAAATGAGTTGTTTTCTACAGAGAAGGGGGAATAAATCGATGACAAGAAAGATGGAGAGATAGAGAAGAAAGAATGGGAGAGCAAAGAGCATGGGGAAAGGAAAGAGAGGGAAAGATATAGATACAATAGGGGTACAGAGAGATAAAATGAGGAAGAAAAAGGCTTTCTAAACCTTGAACAGTGGCCAGCAACTTGAGTTTCAGGCCAAAGCTATCTAGAATAAAAAGCTTCCACTTAGAGGAGCAGGCACTACAGAGAAATGAGAGGAGCATTCCCTCCTCGCTCTGTCAATCTTTTTTCTGCCTCATAGGTTTCTCCTGCCCTGGAACCACAGTGGCACACCGCAGGTAGAGGATAGTCCCAACCAGGGGGAGAGCAGAGACAGTTGATGTTTCAGAACAATGGAGACAGGGCCCAAGGGTGCTAGATTACCCAAGCCCCGTAAGCTCTGCTGGAGTTTGTTTCAAAATTGTCTATGTGGCACTGCTACAGGATTTTACATGATGAGCAGTGGGATCAGATTTTTATTTTAGAAATAGGTCTTCAACAGCATTAGGGAGGATTGATTGGAGAGGGTGGCTGCCTTAATTCTGCTCCCGATATATTTTGTGGTGAGTCCTGTGATTCCTGGTATCTCATCATGCTGAAGTGGCGGACATTCTTGCTCTGTCCACTGTTTCTCCAGGAACAGTTTTATAAAAGGTCAAAAGTATGCTGTGATAGACACCCAAACACAACATACCTTTTCTAAAATGCTGTTTATATCAAGCCTTCCCTGCTCAAAAACTTTTAATTTCTTGTATTGGTGAATATGTTCTTCCATTTAATTGTCTGTCTTTTCATTGTGTTGATGGTTTCCTTTGCTGTGCAAAAACTTTTTAGTTTGATGTAGTCCCATTTGTTTATTTTTCTTTTGTTTTCCTTGTCCAAGAAGATATATCAAAAAAAGTATTGCTATGAGAAATATTTGAAATTTTACAGCTATGTTTTCTTCCGGGATTAAATAACACACAGTTTGATTTAAGCGTGAAAAAAAAAAATTAAGTTCTTCACTTCTAAACGGGGGAGGCTAACTCCGCACCCGGCCATGGGCTCCTCATACTGATGTCACTCCATAACCGAGGTATTTCCCAACCATCTTTCTCTAACTCTATAAAATTGTTCTACTTATTCCCCAAAGAGGCCTACTTTATTGATGCCGTCTTTTTCTTTTTGAGAGGTTCTCTTTACTTCTGTTTTGTGAGCGAAGCACTAACAATACTTTAAAGTTCATATCAAACCTTTTCACCTAGAAGGAGACAAAATAGATTAGGGGAAATAGCCTGGTGCATGGAAACAAATGTATCTGTATTCAATACCAGCTCTTCTTTTTGTCTGATATATGTACTACTTACTGTACTGTCAACTGAGAGTACAATGTCACAGCCAGGATACTGAGATCCGTGAGACATACATAACACAGAGCACTTCTACCACCACAAGCATCTCCTGCTGCCATTTTATAGCCACATCCACTTTCCTCTCACTCTAGTCCCCTCCTTGACCCCTAGCAATCAATACTTTGCTCTCTCTATCTATAATTTTGTAGTTTTAAAGATGTTATATAAATGGAATTACATAGTAGTCTACACTTTAGGATTAGATTTTTTTCACTCAGTGTAGTCCTCTGGGGATTCTTCCAGATCACCACAGATCATCCTTTCTACTGCTGAATATGTATTCCATGGAAAAATGTTTAACTTTTCAGCCATTGAAGGATGTCTGAGTGTTTTCAGTTTTGGCTATTGCAAATATAGCTTCTATGAATGTTTGTGTGCAGGGTTTTACATGAGCATACATTTCATGTCTCTGGGATAAATACCCAAAAGTGCAATGAAGGGGTTGTATGGTAGTTGTCTATTTAGGTTTGTTTTTAACTGCAAAACTCATTTTCATGGTGGTGGTATAATTATATATTTGCACTGGTAATGCATGAGTGATTCCATTTCCTCATATTTTCACTAGCATTTAGTGTTGTCACTGTTTTTTATTTTAGCGATTCTGATAGGTAAATAGTGAGATCTCATTGTAGTTTTGTTTTCTTTTTTTTCTTTTTTTTTTTTTTTTTTTACAGGGACAGAAAGTCAGAGAGAGGGATAGATAGGGACAGACAGACAGGAACGGAGAGAGATGAGAAGCATCAATCATTAGTTTTTCTTTGCCGTTATGACACCTTAATTGTTCATTGATTGCTTTCTCACATGTGCCTTGACCACGGGCCTTCAGCAAACTGAGCAACCCTTTGCTTGAGCCAGTGACCTTGGATCCAAGCTGGTGAGCTTTTGCTCAAGCCAGATGGGCCCACGCTCAAGCTGGTGACCTCGGAGTCTTGAACCTGGGTCCTCCGCATCCCAGTCCGACGCTCTATCCACTGCGCCACCGCCTGGTCAGGCTCATTGTAGTTTAATTTGCATTTAGTGAATGGCAAATGGTGTTGATCATCTTCTCATGTGGTTAATTTCCATCTCTATGTCTTTAGTGAAGAGATAGTGCTTCATATCTTTTACCCCTTTTCTAATTAGATTGCTAACTTTTTTTGTTGTTGCTTTTTGAGAATTCATTTCATATATTCTAATCCTTTGTCAGATAGGTGGTTTACAAAAATATTTTCTCCCAATTTATAGTTTGTCTTTCCATCATCTTGAGAGGGTCTTTCACAGAACAAGTTATTTTAAGTTTTTATTTTGATGAAGTCCAATTTATTAATTCTTCCTTTCATTGATTATGATTTTGATATCAAGTCTAATAACTAGACCTAGATCCTAAAGATATATATATTTTTTAAATTTTATAGTTTTGCATTTTATATTTAAGTTTATAATCTACTTTGAATTAGTTTTTATATAAGGTGTGAGATGTAAGTTGAGGTTCATATTTTTACTTTGAGATTATAATTGTTCCAGCACTATTTGCTGAAAGAATGATCCTTCCTCCATTAAACTGCTTTTGTATCTTTGCCAAAAATCATTTGGGCATATTTTTGTAAATCTACTTCTGAGTTATCTATTTCCATTCAATTGATCTGTGTTTATCCCTCCATCAATGCCACATAGTCTTGACTATTGGAACTATATAGACTTTTTATTGCCACCATTTTGGTCAAACTTGTTTTAGAAATTTAAATAAGTCAATCAGAAAAAAAATAAGTATCATATTATATCACTTTTATGTGGAATCCAATTAACAAAATAAACTAACAAACAAAATAGAAGCAGATTCATAGAAACAGAGAACAGAGCGACAACTGTCAGAGGGGAGGATTTTGAGGGTGCAAAAGGTGATGGGAACCTGGCAGGATAGCTAGGTTGGTTGGAACATCATATGGAAAGGCAGAGGTGGCTCTTTTGATCCTTAATCGGGGCACATACTGAAATAGATTGATATTTTTGTCTCCCTCTCTCTCTCTTCCTCCTCTAAAATCAATAATAATAAAATAAAATAATAAACAAAAAAAGAGACAAAAGAAAAAGGTAAAAGAATTAAGCAAAAGAAAACCAAAAAATCCCCCACAAACCCAAGAAACGTTATAAACACATACAACAGTATAGAGATTACCAGAGAGTTGGGGTGTGAGGGAGGTAGAAGGTAATGGGCAAATAAATGGTAATTGAAGGAGACTTGACTTTGGGTGGTGAACACAAAATACAATATACAGATGATGTGTTATAGAATTGTACACCTAAAATCTCTATAATTTTATTAACCAATGTCACTAAAGTAAATTCAATAAAAGAAGAAATTCTAGCTTCTTTGTCATTTTATATAAATTTTAAAATGATTTTGTCTATATGTCAAGATTAAGGTCTTGACTGGAAATGTTTTAAAACCTATATATTGATTTGGGGAGAATTAGTGTCTTAATTTTATTGAATCTTATTTCTCTTGAATTCAATGTTTTGAATTCAAACATTGATGTCTTCAAATGTTTTCATACATTCATTGTTCCTGTATAAAAATGCAATTTATTCTTTTTGTTGTTGTTGTTTAAGTGAGAGGAGGGGAGATAGAGAGACCAATTCCCAAATGTACCCAGACCAGGACCCAACCAGCCACCTCTGTCTGGGGCTAATACTTGGACCAACAGAGCTATCCTCAGCACCTGGAGCCAATGCTTGAACCAGTCGACCCACTGGCTGTGGAGAGAGAACAAGAGAGAGAAGGAGAGGGAGGGGGGTAGAGAAGCAGATGGTCACTTCTCATGTGTGTTCTGACTAGGGATTGAACCCGGAACATCCATACACTGGCCAACTCTCTGTCCACTGGGCAAACCAGCCAGGGAAATAATTGATTCTTTTAAAAAATATTTATTTTATTAATTTTAGAGAGAGGAAGGGAGAGAGAAAAAGAGAGACAGAGACACCAATCTCTTCCTGTATGTGCCCTGATTGAGGATCGAACTGTCAACCTCTGTGCTTCAGGTTGATGCTCTAATGCTCTACCCAACCAAGCTATATGGCCAGGGCATAATTGATTCTTATGTATTGATTTTATATCATGTGACCTTGCTGAAAACATGTAAAATAATAACTAAGGAAACCAAACTGAAATAATTAAAAAGTAATTGAAATAAGTAAAAAGTATTGACATCAGGATGAGTTAGGATGATGTTATTTTTAATTAAAACATTTTTGATATTATAAAAGTAGTCCCAAGTTTTATTCTGAAAACAACTAAAACATTTAATTTGCAAAACAAATTTATAAACAAAGAAAAAACATGCCAAAGAAAATATTTTTTCACTTACATTTTTCTAAATTTTGAAGTTTAACAGTGAACCATCCTTTGTAAGATGAGCAGCTAACAAAATATTTGACACATAGTAGATGCTAAAGGTATTTCAAGAATGACATTATTAGCATTTTTAAAATATTGGTTAGCACATTTCAGTGATCATAGCTCATCCTTTAAAAATCACAATAAAAGTAAAACTTCATTCTTGTGTTTTTAATTTTGAATAATTTTTTCATTGGCTGGTCTACATCTTCCAGTAATTTGAAAAGTATCAGAAAGGATATTTGAGTGTTAGACTATTTTGAGTCTTTATATCTCTGAAAATAAAAACATGAACTTCCCTGACAACTTGAAGGAATATATAAATCTTTAGTTGATATTTTTTTTAGCAAAATATCTACACTGTACTTTTTTATTTTTATTTTTGAAAGTGAGAAAGAAGGTGAGAGAAGCATCAACTGCTTTCACTTTAGTTTTGTCTATTGGACTTTGTATATGTGCCTTGCCCAGGGTCATGCCAGTGTCTCCTTACTCAAGCCAGCAACCCTGGGCTTTTCATACCAACAGCCTTTGGGTTCAAGCTGCTGAGCTTTGTGCTGTGTTGGCAATCCCCTGCTCAAGCCAGTGAACCTGCATTGACAAGCTCGCATTCAGAGCCAGCATCCTCGTGGTCTCCCATTGGGGACTTCAGTATTCCAGCTTGTCACTACATTTTATTGTTGTAGAAGGGAATTCTCAGTTAAACTAGAATTTAGTTGCTTTGTGTAATCTTTGTGTTGATCCTTGGGTACCTGTAGGATTCTTTCTCTATATCTGAAATTTCAAAATTTTCTTAGGAAGTTTACTATAATTAGTTTTCCAAATTCTTCATGAGAACCTTTTGATTTTCCAAAACAAGGTAAATCAAATCCCAAATTAAATACCACCAGTTGTTTATCTTTTTAACTTGGAGCTGTCTTGTTTTTACTCTTAAGAGAAAGAAATAAGTGAAAGTGGTTTTCCACTGTACTAACGGGTAAAGAATCACCATGTCAATGAAGGATATAAACTCTATAAATTGTTGTATTTAATACCATGTTTTACTCACAGGGTAACATTTCCTTTTGCTATCTTTCAGAGGAACTAATACATAGAAAATGGCTATGATTTCTAGAGCACGAAATTTATTCACGATATGCTAAGAGATTTGATAACATGTCAGTAAATGCAAAAGATAAAGGCTTAGTTCAATTCCACAGGACTGTGTCTAGATGAGCACTATTTTAGTCTGAGTATCCCTGATAATCTTGGCACTTTTCTAGTATTTTGCTGCATCTTACTGAGATAAAAATAAATTCACAAAAGCAGAGATAATACCCACTAATTATCTGCAGACTACATAGTGGGATAGATAGAGAATGCTCAACTAGTTTTGACTGACAGGTATACTACTCATGCTGGGTTGTCTTAAGAGTGTCCTAGCATGAACCTAAGCTGAAATTGCCTATAATTCAGGTGTGTTTTGAAATATAACTATGCTTGTGTAAGGATAGGCTCTCCAATACAAGACACACACTTCATTTTCTTCATGATGAATACTTAGGTGATGATGGTGATGACAAAACTGTCTCATACAGTTCTTTCTGTACAGTTATTTGATTTTCACGTGAGGCACACACATACACGTGCATAAGTTTATTAATGATTATTTACTGTTCTTTAAGGTTCTTTAAGTGGGAGTGGATCATGCTGAAGATCTTCATCCTTGTCTTCTTCCCAGTGAACAGGCAGAAGAGGAGGAGGTGGAGGAGGAAGAGGTCAGTCTTGCCAACAGAGGCAGAAGAGGTGAGGGCTGTATAAGGCAGAGCCAGAGAGACAGGCACAGTTGGTATAACTTTGCAGAAAGACATTGATTTCGGTCTGACCTTTTAACTTTTTCTTTTCTAAATATGTTTCTACACAGTACCAATCCTTCTTCTCTGTTTGCCTTAGTTTCAGTGCCCATATCATTGACAGATCCACACTGTAAAAGCCACACACAGTCTAACAATCAGAACCCCTCTGTCAGAATGTCTGTCACTTTGTTTTCTGGCTCTGCTTCCTCTACATTGTCCTCCCCATCTCCATCAAGTGGCTTCTGTTAATGCCTCTGGGGTGGTGTTTGTTAGCTTTGAGATTTCTTCAAGTTCCATATTTTGAAACCCTTCACATTACATCAGCATTTTTGTGCTATCCACCATCTCTTTCTTATTTTTTTTTTTATTGACTCTGTTTTCATGCATAAAATCGGGACACAATTCTTTTTCCATCAGGAAATTATTGTTTGGGGCTTGATGACTTTATCTTTTTCTGTAAAAATAACAGCATCTTCAATTGTGTGAACTCTGCAGACTTCTGTAGTGTTCTATCAGAGTTCTCTTCCTTTCCATAGAGTTCCATGTGTAATGAGCCTTAAAGGTCCTTATCGTCCCCTGATCTAGAGGCTGAATTATAGAGGCTGGTTTTGGGAGCAAGTAGACCATTTTGACACCTTCGGTGTTGAACTCCTGAGGTTCTTGGTGGCCAGTATAAAAATAACTGAAAAAGACAGTTCCTTACTGGCGAGGCACTTCCTTACTTCAAGGGTAGGATTGAAAGATCCAGATTGGAAAAGGGGCTTTCATTGTTCAGGCCTCCTTTTTGTACAACTAAAAGCAGTCCTGATCATAAGCATAAATGCATAAGACTGTAGAGTTAACCTATCCTTTCCTGCCTTAAATTCTGGTGCTCACTTCTCTTCTTTACTAATAAATGTTTTTTGCAACACTCTTTTCCCCCATAACAGGGTTTTTCTTTTTTTCTTTATGAAAAATCTGTTTAGGCAGATACTTTTTTCTTTAATGATTTTCTTAATGGCATCTGGGAAGTCTGCTGTCTTGGTCAGCAGAATCTCCTTCTCTGGTTATCATGACTTTTTTTAAATTCATACCTCTTACAAAATTATCAAATCATCTTTTGTTGGCATCACATTCTCTAGCTTTAGATCCTACACATTGTTTTTATGTTGCCACATAATGACTTTGCTTTTTCTTGAATCATATTAGCGTATATAGAGTATGCCTTATAGCAATCCTGCACTCATATAAAAACTGCATTTTCAATATGAGATTAAAAGGTTTTTCACGAAAAAGTGCAAGGTTTTAGTGCCTGCTGGCTTTTTGTTGTTGTTGTTGTTGTTTTGTTTGTTTTGTTTTGGCAAGGGTCCTTCTACTGGGATCATTAACTTTGAAATTTCGGGTAACCACAGCTGCAGATCTCAACCTACAATAAATATCAAGCAGTTCAACTTTCTCTAGTAAAGCTGTGACTGCTTCTTGGTAGTACTTTCAGCATCACTAGTGGCACTTTGTATGGGCCCCATGATGTTAGTCAACGTTTACAGTATTGCACTAAACACCAAAAATGTACAAGAACCACAAGAGATCACTTTTTACTGCAAGACACAATTACTAGAGAGACAACTGCTCTGTTGGAGATATTAGTATCATACCACATTTAAAACACAAACTTGCAATACTAGAGGTCACCAAAATAGCAACAGGAGGTCGTTACAAAATTTTTACAGTGATACAGTATTAATATGGCTAATTTTATGCAGTTGTGATTTAGGACTGCATTATTTCATTTGTTTATGTATCTTTGGGTTGAAAATGGCCCTGTATTTTAACTTTTCATAATAGATTTGTGTATAGTTTATGGTTGTAAATAATAATATAGTCTATACATATATTTTATACATTCATGGCATACTTAGCTTTTTCTTATATATTTTTTGATATTTCTAGGTTACACAGTTTGTTTGCAAGGTTTTTTTTAATTGTTGCAAATTTCTAAAAAAAGCTTATGAATTTATTGAAAAAAATCTGCAAATAAGAGGACCAATGCAACAGTTCAAACCTGTGTTGGAAATTCCGCACACCTACTTCATGCCATCCTAGTAAGGTTAACAATTATAAGACCAGGTTTATCTGATCTCAAAATTGGGTAGAAAATCCAGGTTTGGCCACTCATAGCACACCATCATCTTTTTCTTAGTGATTAGATCATAAATGAAACAATTTTAAAGTGATCACTTAGACATCTGTCCTGGAATAATTTTTTTAAGTAGATACTAGGAGACAGATAATCTTTCTTTCCTTTTTGTCTACAAGCTGAAAAAATGTACCTGCAAAGCTAATTATGATTCCACCCCCTAATTTATGAAAGGGTCTGAGGGATTAAGTCTAAATTACAATGAGCCAAATGAGAAAGAGACAGGTGGAGACTGAAAGTCGCAATGCTATTTGAATCTGTGGATGAAGTCTTTCCTGAGGCTAGGTTCGCTTTATTTTTATAATCATAATTGCTAAAATAGTTCTTTATCTTAACAAAAAAATATGTTCCATAAGTGAGAACAGCATTTTTAATTTTTATCTTGTTTCACTGCTATAATTTTCAGTGCCTAGAACAGTTCCTGCCACATTATAGGCATTCAAGTAGAATTTGTTTAATAAATATTTGCAAACTGAGTGATGCAGAAAAAGACAAAGTATAAATATCTTTTCAACCAGTTAATGGGATTCTTGAGAAAAAAAACCCAGGGAGCAATTATTATAGAGGTGTGGGAATTAAGCTAGTTTGTGTAAATTTATTTTTATGCAAACTTTTTATTTTTGAATGGAACACACACAAAAATTGTGTAAAACATAAACAAACAATGAATCGGGATAAATTTTAAAGTGAATCCTGTGAGCCAAAACTCAGGTCATGAAGTAACATAGCCAGCATTCCAGAAGCTGTTCACTCTGGAATATCTCCAACCTCTGTGCTGAATTTTATGGTAATAACTGTCATGCTTTGCTTTATAATTTTAGCCCCAACATATGCATCCCTTGACATTACTGTTTTTAGTTTGCATTTGTGAACCTAATAGAAACAGTATCTTATACAATATCTATATTCTTTTGTGTTATGTTTTTTTTCAATATTATGTTTATGTAATTCACCCAAATTGATTCAAATTGCTTTAGTTTAATTATTTTTATTGGTGTATTTTGTAAATATTACATACTCTGCTGCTGCAATAATTTTTTTATAGGTTTAAGCTACAAAATCTATGCTGTCATTATAGTAGTTAATTAGTTAGTTATTAACAAAGACAGGCAGCAAATGGAATCAGAAATTAAGCCTGATTGAACCTGGAATTTACAGATTATGAACTCTCCAAAGGAGGAGAGAGCCACATCCTCCACCAAAAGAACTTAATCCCTGAGCAGACAGGAACCAATCATCCATGGGAACAACTGGTCTATTCCCACAGACTCCCAGGGGAGACAGAACCAGTAAAGGAAAAATTCCTCTATGGGACACACACACACAGTAGAAGCCAAGATGGTGGACCTTTCACTGTGAGGGAAGTGCAGTAGGAGCCAGTGACAACTATAAAGGGAAGGAATCTAGACTGGGAAAATCTAGAAGGGCCGGTTAGGATAAGGGTGCAAAACCTCAGAAGACCCAGAAAAGGGTTTGGATAAGGAAGGACCCAGCACAAACCCACGAAGAATCAGAGACAAGATTGGTTCATTTGAAATATAGCCTACATTCTCCCAAGATGGAAGTAATATAATGAAAGCTTAACAAACCGAGGTGGGTTCCTGTACACTTTCCTTCTGTTGCAGCCTTCCAAGCCTAGCAGCTGCTCCGGCTGAAACGCAGGTCCAAAAATAGCACAGGGTGTGGCCGGGGCGCCAGCGTTGGTAGCAGACATAAAGATGAGAAAATGAGACTCAGAGAAGTTCTACATCTCTGGGTCTAGGTTCTCCTGGGCATAACAGGTGCAGATGCAGGTTTGAGGCTTCAGAGGCTAGACTTCTTTTGCTGTGAGACAGAGCTGAGCCACCTGGTCATGGATGAGACCCCTGGTACCTGGGGTGCAGTTCTTTTTGCTCTAATAAATCTTACCACTATTGCTCACATCTTCCCAATGTGTAAGTCCCCAAAATGATTTTTTTGTAACTCAGTGGAAGAATTCTTTTCCACTGGCAACACTGTTATTAGAGTTATTGTACATGTATCTGGTAGCTATGTGTCCTTGTTTCCTAGGGTGTGTTTACTTAGGAGTGAAATTGCTGAGTCATAGTAAGTGGCTGTTTTTAACTTTAGCAGATAATGCTTTACATCATTATTAATAATGGGCTTTCTCAGATTTTTATTTTAGCCAGTTTGATGGGTATCTATAGTAGTTGTAGTTTGCTTCCACTTTCAATTTCCTAGTTTTTAAAGAAGTCAATCTGATTTAATACTTTGTTGGTCATTGGGTTTTCTCTTCTGTAAAATACCCAGTTAAGTCTTCAGCCTACTGTTTTTATTAATTTGTCTAATTTTTCATCAGTGTGTAGTTCCTTGTGTATTCTGGTGATACGTTTAAAAATATCTTCTCACCTTTTGTGCTTTTACTTTTTTTTAACTTTACTTATGATATGTTTTAATAAATAGTAGTTCTTAATTGTACTGTTGCCAAGTCTATCAACATTTTTCCTTTATGAATAATAATTTTTTGTGCTTTTATGACCTCTTCTCAAATGTGACATGCCACAATTTTGTCACATTGGTAGAAGCAGTCTCTTAAGTACAATCCGTAATTAAGAAAAGAGGAATTAGGCTCTAGATTTTTACAGAAGAAATCTCAAAGAACTTTTAGACATTTTTTAAAATTATCACATGATAAAAGCAAGTTGTAAAGCCAGTGCTCAAGGCCACCATCAGAGCCAACTGACCCATGCAGGTTCCCATTAGATTCGGACAGTCAGTAATGAAACAATGGAGCTAAGAACTGGTGAGCCATCAGCTTTAATTCTAGCTTGCACCCGGTGGGCAAGTAAAAACACACACTGGGCTCCAAAATCCACTCATTCAATGCTCACAAAGCTACTGACTTATCCGAGTTTTCTAGCATCAAAGGCTGCTAGCTCACCAGACTTATTCACCTCTGTTTCCCACCTCCTTCTCCAGCACAAACTCGGCTCAAACTGGTTTCTCCCTCAGCACTCCACCATCTTGGCTGCTTCTTTTCTCCTCCACGTGGTCTTGATCTGCTCTCCTCTCTAATACTAACCTCAGGTACCGGGAGAGAGCAAGCTCCCAGTCTGCCCCATTTTATAGTGTAGATTCAAAACCCTTAATCTAATATACAAACAAGGAAGTCTCTGATACACAGTCACTTATCTGAGACATACTAGAAGGATTCCTCATGAGAGTGCACCACCCTACATCATCCAATCAGTCAAAGGTGTGGGGAAAAGCTTACTCTTAAAACTTGCACGTGGGCATAGCCATCTTTAACAAAGTGAGCATAATATATTTTATCTTCCCAACACAAGTGAAAGTTTTTAGAGAAAGGGCACAAGGATACATTTAAAGCAAGAGAGGCTCAAGTTGAGAGAGAAGCATAGATGTTGAAGAGAGAGCAGAACACATATGTTTTATCTTTTATCGCTGTTACCTTTTTCTTTTGTGCTCTAAATCTTTGAGAGCAGAGGTTGTGTCTAAAAGGGAAGGACACATTATAGGTTTTTAGTGAGGACCTCCTTGTTAGCTGATTTGTCATAATAAATGATCCTTTAATTACTGAACAAATTTCTAATTAGTTTTTCCAGTCTAATTAATTAAAAATCATTTGACTTGCCCTAAATCCTGAGTTTAGGGTCAGATCTTTTTTTTTTTTTTTTAAGATATTTATTTAGAGGATGGAATATGGCGATGGAGTAGGCGGACGTACCAACTTCCAACTCCCAGAACCAAAGTGGATTATAACTCAATTTTAAGAACCATCATCTGGATAAACCAACTTTGAACTAAACTAAGTGGACTCTTCAACCAAGGAACACTGCAGAAGCCACATTGAGACTGGTAGGAATAGCGAAAACGCGAAGAGGGCTGCCCAGCTCCCCGGAGCAAGCGGCAGCCCGGAGAGACCCGCGTGGCGGGAGGAGAGTTTGGCAGAGAGGGAAGAACCTGGGTCCCAGGAACCAAGCCCCAGCCTGCAGTCCCAGAGCCTAGAAGAGGCGTATGGACAATATTGAGCTGTGAAGCAAGTGAGAATACTGTTTGTGAAAAAGAGAGAGTTTTCTCGGACCCAAGAATCTTTTCAAAGGGACAGCGCAGAAACCCTTACAACCACGCACCAGGGGCTCCGGGGAACGGGGACAGAGGAGAGGAACAGAGCAGTAGGAACAGAGAGTGGACTGAAGGCACTGGACACTCTGAGGAACAGCCACCCTGACCCCTGGGCTAAGTCATTTCCCTAATCGAAAACAAGAATATTTCCCTTGGAACTAGAAATACCAGAAAAGGGAGACAGTACACTAGCCAAACAAGCTCTCCCGTGGCAATTAGAGCAGAGCTGCTTAGAGGGAGGGAGCTCCCAAGCCTACAGTGTGGAGACTTAAGACACTGCCATCTCTCTGAGGGTTGCTGAAGGGATGCTGGCAGCAGGACGCTGAAACGTGGTCCTGTCAGTGTGGGAGGAGGCACAACCGATGTGAGCTCGGTCTAGCCCAGCAGGGGCGGAGGGGACGCGCGAAAGCGGTCCGGCAGCCGCGGTCCGCCTGTGACCCCGCTTGTGGGAAAAAATACGGGCAGAGATCTGCTCTGCGACCCTGTGCAAGCCGGCCCTGAACGTGGGGATGGGGCTAGGACCAGGGACGGGTAAGAGGCTCGTGGCTGAGCTCACACTGTCAACCCTGCCTGGATAGAGAAACCGCAGTTTGCCATTCTTTGTGCGCAAGCGGGCTCCTAACGCGGAGAAGGGGTAGACCCCGAGACAAGCGAACGTTCGCGGCTGAGCTCACGCTACTAGCCCCACCCAGCCAGAGAAACCACAGTGGTTTGCCATACTATGTGTGCAAGCTGGCTCCGAACGTGGGGGCGTGGAAGAGTCAAGAACGATCGGAAGCTAGCAGCCGAGTTCACACCAGCAAACACGCCTTGCCCAATAAACCTCGGTTTGCACCCTGTGCAGGAGGGCCCTGGCCTCGAGGGTGGGGCTAAATTCTGGCTAGGCAAAGGCTCACAGCTGAGAGCACGTCAAAAGCCCCGCCCAAACCGCAAAACTGGCGAGAAGGCTCTGACTACGGGGGGTAGCCGTAAGCCTTCCGGAAATGGGCTGGGTCCGCAGCTGAGCAAAGGTGCTCACCTCTGCCCTTGGTGCTAAGGCTGTGGCTTGAGTGACAGCCCCTCCCGTGAAGGAGAGACAGAAATCACAGCAACAGCCGCAGTAGGCTATCGCTGGCAACGCCCATACCTAACCCCCTTAGGCAGCGGCAGAGGGGGTGGCACGCCTGCAGACAGACCACACCTAGAGAACACAAAGGCAACACCTACTGGACGCCAGAGGCCACAACTTGCCTATACACAGATAAAATGGGCAGGCAGAGGAATGCAAAGCAAATGAATCAAGAGAAATCCCCAGAGAAGGACCTGAATGAACCAGATATAACCAAACTACCAGAAGCAGAATTTAGAATAATGATAGTTAGGATGTTCAAAGAAATTAAAGAAACAATGGATAGTCACTATGAACAGCTAAATAAAGAGATAACAAGTATAAGAAAGGAAATTGAAATAATAAAAAAGAATCAGACAGAAATGACAAATACAGTATCAGAACTGAAGACCACAATGGAAGGAATTAAAAGCAGGATCAATCACGCTGAGGATCGAATCAGCGAGTTAGAGGACACAATAAACAAAGGCACAGAAGCAGAGAAGAAAAAGGAAAAGAGACTAAAAAAATGTGAGGAAACTCTAAGGGAGCTCTGTGACAACATGAAGAGAAACAATATTCGCATCATAGGGGTGCCTGAAGAAGAGGAAAGAGGACAGGAAATGGAAACTTTGTTCAGTCAAATCATAGCAGAAAACTTCCCTAAATTAAGGCTGGGAAACAATAAACACGTTCAAGAAGCACACAGACCTCCATTAAAGAGAAACCCAAAAAAATCTACACCAAGACACATCATAGTTAAAATACCAAAGCTAATGGATAAAGAAAAAATCTTACAAGCTGCTAGAGAAAAAAAGGTTGTCATCTACAAAGGAGCCCCCATAAGGATGACATCGAAATTCTCAACAGAAACACTTGAGGCCAGAAGGAAATGGCAAGATATAATCAAAGTAATGCAGAACAAGAACCTAAAACCAACACTACTCTATCCAGCAAGGCTAACATTTTAAAATGAAGGAGAAATAAAGAGCTTTCCAGACAAAGAAAGCCTCAAGAAATTCATTAAAACCAAGCCAATTCTGCAAGAGATACTAAGGGGCCTCTTGTGAACAGTTCAAAGGGAAGAAAGAATATAGCAAAAGAAGAATATAGCTTTAAAGAATAAAATGGCAATAAACAACTACATATCAATAATAACCTAAAATGTAAATGGATTAAATGATCCAATCAAAAGACATACGGTAGCTGCATGGATAAAGATACAGGACCCATACATATGCTGTCTACAAGAGACACACCTTAAAACAAAAGATGCACATAAACTGAAGGTAAAAGGATGGAAAAAAATATTTCATGCAAATGAAAATGAAAAAAAAAGCTGGGGTAGCAGTACTTATAGCTGACAAAATGGACTTTAAAACAAAGGCTGTAGTAAGAGATAAAGAAGGACACTACATAATGATAAATGGAACAATTCAACAGGAAGATATAACTATTATAAATATCTACGCACCAAATATAGGAGCTCCGACATACATAAAGCAGACTTTGATGGACATAACGGGCGAGATTAACAGCAATACTATCATAGTAGGAGATTTCAATACCCCACTAACAACACTGGATAGATCCACAAGAAAGAAAATTAATAAAAAAACAGCAGACTTAAAGGATACACTAGATCAACTTGATTTAATAGATATCTTTAGAACTTTTCACCCTAAAGCAGTAGAATATACATTCTTCTCAAGCGCTCATGGTACGTTTTCTAGGATAGACCACATGTTAGGACACAAAAATGATCTCAATAAATTTAAGAAGATTGAAATCATATCAAGTATTTTCTCTGATCACAATGCCATGAAACTAGAAATTAACCATAAAAAAAACTGAAAAAATACTCAAACACTTGGAAACTAAATAGCATGATATTAAATAATGAATGGATTAACAATGAGATCTAAGAAGAAATAAAAAAGTTTCTAGAAACAAATGATAATGAGCATACATCAACTCAAAATTTATGAGACACAAAAAAAGCAGTACTGAGAGGGAAGTTCATTGCACTACAGGCATATCATAAGAAGCTAGAAAAAGCTCAAATAAGCAACCTGACCCTGCAGCTAAAAGAACTAGAAAAACAACAACAAATAAAACCCAGGACAAGTAGAAGGAAGGAAATAATAAAAAGTAGAGCAGAAATAAATGACATAGAGGCTAAGGAAACAATACAGAGGATCAATGAAACCAGAAGCTGGTTCTTTGAAAAGGTAAACAGGATTGATGAACCTTTAACTAGACTCACCAAGAAAAAAAGAGAGAGGTCTCAAATGAATAAAATTAAAAAGGACAGTGGAGAAATAACAACTGATACAACAGAAATACAAAGTCTTGTAAGAAAATGCTATGAAGAACTCTATGCCAAAAATTAGACAATCTAGATGAAATGGGCAAATTTCTTGAATCATATGAACTTTCAAAAGTCAATCTGGAAGAATCAGAACACCTAAACAGACCAATTACAACAAATGAGATTGAAACAGTTATCAAAATCTCTCAAAAAAGAAAAGTCCTGGGCCTGATGGCTTCACAAGTGAATTCTATCAAATATTCAAAGAAGAACTAACTCTTATCCTCCTCAAGCTATCTCAAAAAATTCAAGGGGAAGAAAGACTTCCAAATTGCTTTCATAAGGCGAGCATAATTCTGATCCCAAAACTGGGCAAAGACAACACAAAGAAAGAAAATTATAGGCCTATATCCCTGATGAATTTAGACGCTAAAATTCTCAACAAAATATTAGCCAACCGGATCCATCAATATATGAAAAAAATCATACACCATGATCAAGTGGGATTTATTCTGGAGAGTCAAGGCTGGTTCAATATTCGCAAATCAATCAATGTGATTCATCACATAAACAAAAGGAAGGACAAAAATCACATGATAATTTCAATAGATGCAGAAAAGGCATTTGATAAAATCCAGCACCCATTCATGCTCAAAACTCTCAGTAAAGTGGGAATACAGGGATCATTCCTTAACATGATAAAAGCCATCTACGACAAACCCACAGCAAACATCATACTAAATGGACAAAAATGAAAAGCTATCCCCTTAAGATCAGGAACCAGGCAGGGTTGCCCACTTTTACCACTCTTATTCAACATAGTTCTGGAATTCCTAGCTATAGCAATCAGACAAGAAGAAGAAATAAAAGGCATCCAAATTGGAAAAGAAGAAATAAAACTGTCACTATTTGCAGATTATAGGATATTTTATATTGAAAACCCTAAAGTCTCAGTCAAAAAACTACTGGACCTTATAAATGAATTCAGCAAGGTGGCAGGATATAAAATTAATACTCAGAAATCAGAGGCATTTCTATATACAAACAATGAACTGTCAGCAAAAGAAAGTAAGGAAACAATCCCCTTCACTATTGCAGCCAAAAAAATAAAATACCTAGGAGTAAATTTAACCAAGGAGGTTAAGGACTTGTACTCGGAAAATTATAGAACATTGATAAAAGAAATCAAGGAAGATACAGACAAGTGGAAGCATATACCGTGCTCATGTTTAGTGAGAATAAACATCATTAAAATGTCTATATTACCCAAAGCAATTTATAAATTCAATGCAATACCAATGACATACTTCAAAGATATAGAAAACATATTCCAAAAATTTATATGGAACCAAAAAAGAACACAAATAGCCTCAGCAATCTTAAAAAGAAAAAATAAAGCAGGAGGTATCACTCTTCCAGATATCAAGGTCTACTACAAGGCCATTATACTCAAGACAGCTTGGTACTGGCATAAGAACAGACACATTGATCAATTGAACAGAACAGAGAACCCAGAAATAAACCCACACCTTTATGGACAACTGATATTTGACAAAGGAGGAAAGAACATACAATGGAGTAAAAACAGCCTCTTTAACAAATGGTGCTGGGAAAATTGGACATCTACCTGCAAAAAAATGAAACTAGACCATCAACTTACACCATTCACAAAAACAAATTCAAAATGGATAAAAGACTTAAACATAAGCCGTGAAACTATAAGCTTCTTAGAAGAAAACATAGGCAGCAAGCTTTCCGACATCTGTATTGCAATATATTTGCAGATTTATCTCCACAGGCAAATGAAATAAAAGGCAATAAGAACAGAATTAAAAGACAAACCACACAATGGGAGAACATATTCGAGAGCACATCTGTTAAGGGGTTAATAACCAAAATTTATAAAGAATTTATAAAACTCAACAGCAGGAAGTCAAACAATCCAATCAAAAAATGGGCAAAAGAAATGAATAGAAATTTTTCAAAGAAGACATACAGATCGCCAAAAGGCATATGAAAAAATGCTCAACATCACTAATCATTAGAGAAATGCAAATTAAAACCACAATGAGGTATCACCTCACACCATCAGAATGGCACTCATCAGCAAAACAAGAGAATAAGTGCTGGCGAGGATGTAGAGAAAAGGGAACCCTTCTGCACTGCTGGTGGGAATCCAGACTGGTGCAGCCACTGTGGAAAACAGTTTGGAGAATCCTCAAAAAATTAAAAGTCAAACTGCCTTTTGACCTGGCTATCCCACTTTTAGGAATATACCCTAAGAACATCATAACACTGTTCGAAAAGAAGAAATGCACCCCCATATTTGTGGCAGCATTGTTCACAATAGCGAAGATCTGGAAACAGCTCAAGTGTCCCTCAGAAGACGAGTGGATTAAAAAGCCATGGTACATATATACTATGGAATACTACTCGGCCATAAGAAATGATGACATTGGATCATTTACAACAAAATGGTTGTACCTTGATAACATTATACGGAGTGAAATAAGTAAATCAGAAAAAAAAACTGAGAACAGCATGATTTCATACATAGGTGGGACAAAAAAGTGAGACTATGAGACATGGATAAGAGTGTGGTGGTTACGGGGTGGGGGGAGGGAGGGGAGGGTGGGAAAGGGAGAAAGGTAGGGGCACAGGGAAAACCAGATAGAAGGTGACAGAGGACAATTTGACTTTTGGTGATGGGTATGCAACACAATTGAATGATAAGATAATCTGGAGAATCTGGAGATGTTTTCATTGTACATATGTACCCTGATGTATTGGTCTCACCCATTAAAGTTAATAAAAAAAAATGGCAATAAACAACGAAAAAAAATTATTTATTTTTTTATAGAGACAGAGAGAGAGTCAGAGAGAGGGATAGACAGGGACAGAGACAGATACAGAGAGAGAGATGAGAAGTATCAATCATTAGTTTTTCTTTTTCATTGCCTTAGCAACACCTTAGTTATTCATTAATTGCTTCCTCACATGTGCCTTGACCGCCGGCCTTCAGCAGACCCAGCAACCCCTTGCTGGAGCCAGCGACCTTGGGTCCAAGCTGCTGAGCTTTTGCTCAAACCAGATGAGCCCGCGCTCAAGCTGGCAACTTCTGGGTCTCAAACCTGGGTTTTCCACATCCCAGTCCAACGCTCTATCTACTGCGCCACCGCATGCTCAGGCTAGGGTCAGTTCTTAACCAATATGTTAAGTGGAAGAAATTAATTTTAGGTCAAATCTGACTGTAGTCAGGAAGATTAGAAGCCCCTATTGCTATGGCTTTAGCCATTTAACATCCTCCAAAATATCACTTATTTCTTCTCTTTGAAAACTGGCCATTTTATTTCCCTTTTCTCATTCAATCTGCCATATCTGGGGACATCTGCCAATTTATCTTTGATTGATATGTGTTCTTAATAGCTTAATAGAAAATAATTATATATAGTTACTTTTTGCATTTTAATGGTATATATTAGAAACACCAAGTTTTAATCTAAATAAGGACAATAACATAGTGTTCATTCATTTATGCACTTGCTTCATATTCAGAGTTAGAATAAATGCCATTAAAAGAAGTGAGCTATTCTACTTACAGGCAAGGGTTCTGCCACCTAACTGTATTCTGCTCTGCCTGCTATATTTATTTGCCCTTGACTTTATCCAGATCCAAACCAGCTGAGTATTTGTGTTCTAATGCAGACTGTGACTTTCCTTCTCTTTCCAATTAGCTACCTCTCTAATCAATTTAATCCATCTCTGACAGCAAGCCATATTTTCCTACCTTGTTGATGAGCATGTCATGTGGAACAGAGTCAGAAGCCCCACTGAAGTCAAAATATTTTATGTTTGTCCCTTCCTCGCTGCATACAAGGTCTGCCACTCTGTCAGAGGAGGCAATTGAATTGATCTAACATGATTTGTTGGTCACAGAGTCATGCTGGTTATTACCCATCATTGTGAGTGCTTCCATGTGCCTGCAAATTGATTAGGCATCTTGATTTTGTGGTTAATGTACTTTTTGTCATTGTTTAGAGCTGGGCACATTCATTGCAATATTGGGCTATTGTGAGCATGCATTTACCATCTATTCCCCATTCCTTAAAGATAAAGAGCTTATTTGAGGTTACAGATCAAAAATTCTCAAAAGAAAAAATAATAAGTTAATGCTTCCAAGGACTCCTAGGATATCTTACTAGTAGGTAAGATGTGATATCATAAGAATTAAAATTAAGTAGGCTTTCTATTCACATCAAACAGAGAGAAAACAAATATTCATTGAGCCCCTGCTATGTAAAAGGTATTTTGCTGCTAGGTTGTGTGAGAGGTACAATAATATCTAAGAATTTTGACCTCAAATCCTGTGTTGCCTATAAAAAAATATGAACATAAAGATAATTGACAATGACATTTTGTGTGGAGAATAAAGACTGTAAACCTTTTTAGTAGGTTGTATCGTACTAGTTATCACATTTTCCTTGTGCCTGTTTGCCAAGCAATACTATTTTAAATAATAACCCTGAAATATTATTTATACATTTTATTTCTAAATGAACTTCCTTCTGAATTTCACTCATTATTTTTCTATATCCTCAATATTTTTAGTAGTACGGAACTTGATTTCTTCATATTCTCATCATTGCATGTTTTCTATTGTTTTCTTTATCTGACTTTTTTGCCTTTTACCTCTTTTCTTTATTAACTATTTCTGTGCCCACTTATAGATGAGCTTGTAGATAGGTTCTTCTAAGATGAAGTAATTTTTCTAGAATTGTTTATTGTAGGTTCTTTTGGAAACTTTCATTGTACTGTTCTGATAAAAGCTTGGGAATTACATATTATCAGCATCAACAAAAATTTTTTTAAAAGGCCTCTATATTTATAATTATAAAATTAAAACTTTATGAAAAAAACAACATAAATGGTTGCTAAACAATGCAGTTGCCACCATTAATTTTTTATTTTATTTTATTTTAGTAAGGGGAGGAAAGGCAGAGACAGACCAACTGCTCTGTTGCAACCAGAGCCATTTTTTTAGCACCTGAGGTGGAGTGCGTGGAGCCATCCTCGCTGACTGAGGCCAACTTGCTATAATTGAGTTTGGGCTGCAGAAGCAGAGGAGAAGAGAGGATGAGAGAGCGAGAAGAGGAGGGCTGGAGAAGTAGATGGGTGGTTCTCCTGTGTGCTCTGACTGGAAATTGAACCCGGGACTTCCACATGCTGGGCTGACTCTCTACCACTGAGCCAACTGGCCAGGGTCACCACCTTTGTTTTTTTAATGAATTTATTTTAAAATATAATTTAGAATAAAAGAAGTAGGTAAAAATGTCTTAGGACTGTCTGGGATATCTGTCATTATATCCACCTATCATCGACCAATTTTAAACTAAACTTATTAAATAATCATTAAGAAAATATCTTCTATATCACTTATTGATAGGGCTTCTGCCATTAAAAGTTTCCAGGTCTTGAGATTTGGAGAAAGGATATCAGATAGTATTAGGTTATTTCATTACATGTGATAATATTATTATAGTTAGGTAGGATATTAATAGTTTTTGGAGAAGGATGTTAATCTATTTAGGAATAAAGTATAGTGACATGTAATTTACTTTGAAAATTTTTGGCAATATGGAAAATATACATATGTATACTTGCAATCACAAAATTTAGGGAATCTGGGAATGTACAGGTACTCCATTCAGTACTTTCAACCTTTTGTATAGTACATTTTCACCAATGAAATAAAAGTTGATTTTGCATTTTATTGGTAGTTCTTGTTTAATAAAAAAATCAAATGCTTCCTTTTTTATCTTTTCATATTCATTTTGAAATATCCCCTAATTTTTGTGAGCAGTATATATGTATGCATATGCATACAATATATGAAGTCTCAAGTTTTAGACCCAGAAGTAGCATTTTGAAAGCTTCCACTTGCCTGTTCTCTTATCACTGCATTTTTTCCAGGTTTCATCACAACACAGTCCGCTTTAGTTTTTCACTCATTCATTTGTTGGCCTCCTGCTACTGACTCTAATTAATTTGTCTTGTGTGTTAGAGTGGAATCTCGATTGAATATTATATTTCCCCATCAGTTTTCTGAGCCTCACTTTGTCCTTCAGTTAACTCCTCTCCTTGTAGCCAGGGGAACAGAAATAGCAAAGGAGGCAGTAGGGGAACTCCTGGGTGTGCATCCACGCTATTCAACTTCTCTCTTCCCTTAGAATACATGTGGGGTATGACAGTAAATATTGGGTGGAAAAACGAGTGAAAAATACCAATAAGTTCATGATTGAAGGAGACAGGTGACCATCAGGACAACTTTATTGACTCTGTAACTCAGGTTTTTATTTAAAAATTTGCCCGTGCCTCATTACTACTGACATCTTGTAAAAGGCTTTCTTTAAAAGGGTATGTTTTCTACAAATATAAAATGACAGAAATACTTCAAAAAAGAGTTATGTTGTGATTCAACTTGGCTCTTTTATTGGCATAAACAACATTTCCCAGAAGGTAAAGGGTAAAAGTAGATATAGTAACTTTACAATTTTATTTCAGTAAAGCAAAATCAATTAGCATGACATGTGTTGTTGAAGTCCAAGCATAGTGTAATTGCATGAGGGTGTCTGTGAAAAAGGATGGAGATCAATAATTGATTTTCTCTTATTTAAATTTTTTATTCTCTGTCAATCAGGATACAGACTAGAGGGAGTGAAGGCCTTTTAAAACCCCCTGCTTACTTGAAGTGTGAGATGGATGGATAAAAGCAAGCTTCTTCCAAATATAGTTCTCTTGCTACCTCATCATTTTAGTATGTGAATGTAGAGAACACAGAGACTCAGCTTTTGGAGTATACTAAAAACAACAATTACAAAAAAGATCAAATTCCAGTTAAAAGGAAGTATGGGCTAGGATATAACTTTGTTGCATTAAGCACTTTATAAAATATACTAATTATGATTCTCATTTGTTCATTCATTCCTTTGTTCAAAATTTTGTAGCAACTCAAGAGATGTAAAACTTTAGAGATTTTTACTTTGACTTTCCATTTTTAGGACTCCTAAGTGGTGGCTGTCTTGTCTCCAGGTGCTGGGATGCTCTCACTGCATAAAAACTAGACCTTTATATTATTGGACAAGTTTAATTCTAAAATAATATTTTAGCTATATTTTGGTAATTTTTGCTGATGGAATCTAACTGTCTTTTAGAGCTACAAATACTAACTACTGAGGGAGGCACTAGATTATAGAAAACAATTTCAAGTGTGGTCACTTGATCAACATCATCGGCCTCACCAGGGAACATGTTATAAATGCAATTATCAGGGTCCACTCCAGAAACATTAAATCAGAAACTCTGTTTGGGGGTTGGGGTTGGACCCAGTGTTAGGAAAACACTTGTTAGGCTTGTCCACTAGCACTTTGCCTGACTAGTGCGTGAGCATGTGGCTGAGCCACATGTGTATAGTCTATGCAAGGCTACGTACGGGTGCTTGCCCCCAGGGCAAATTGCGGACAGCAGATCACTTTCCCACCACTGTGAGGGGCTGTTTTGCTGTTTGTTCGCCTGCTGCCATTGAGAAGGGATTTCCTCTGCCTGTTTGCTAGTCAGCCCTTGTGAGACTGTATTAAACGGAATGGCCCAATGCTTTTCTGCTCTGCAGTTCCTCTACCATCTGCTGGAATCCAATGTGAACCTGCCTGGTGTTGGCCCCTGGCATTACATCCAGTAATTCTTATATTAATGAGTCCTCCAAGGAAGAATCCCTACTTTATTTCTCTTATGAAGTGATGTGTCATTCTAGAATGGTTCCTAAAACTACTGTTACCTTCTTTCTGAACAAGGTACAAATTAAAGAAATACAAGACTCTATCCTATTTCTTAAAAACATTCTAAGTCACTTCAGCAAATTTAATTTTAGAAGAAGCAAGCTCCTATTTTGATTGATCAGGTCAGGGGACATGAAAAAGAGAGAGAATGACCTTGTCATTTTTTATTTACAACTTAAGAAATGTGACCTTTTCTGCTTTTTTATCAGGACCATGGGTCAAAAACAACTTTAGAGAAAAACTGAAAGCAACAATAACCAGAATAGAACAGTGTTGAAAATTTTCTTTGTTTTTGTTGTAGATTAGGATTTACCTTTTTTTTTTTGATTATTTAAATGTTAGAGAAATCCAATTTCTAGTGCTCCCAAATCTAATTAGGACCTTAATAAGTACCTGATGGAAGGATTCTGATATTGGACCTAATCTAACCTTGTTACTCTGCAGATGAGGAAACTAAACCCTAAAGTGGATTAATGAGCCATCCACATGGAATTTATGGTCAACACACCCACTTAGAGCAGACTCTGGACCCAGAAATAGTCTGTGATATGCTAATTTCTGTGTTTTTTCATCCACTTGAGGCTGTCTTTCTCTTCTTGTTCTGGATTTATTTGTGCTACTATGGAAGTCACAGAAATAGAGCAGCTCGGTGCAGCACTTTTAGGTTTGGAGAAGTTCATGGTTGGGAATGTGGCCCTGGCACATCCTGGTGCAAGCGTAAAATTCCAACAACTAAGTGCATGAACAATCCAAAGGACACAGAAATGCATGGTCCACCAGTCTGTCTCTTTATGTACTCATACGCTCACTCCCTCATTCATTTTCTGCATTCAATAATTTATTTAATAGGCATTTTCTTAGGACCTATTATTTGCTCAGTTTTGAACTGCTTATTGAAGGAATATGGGTGATATATAAAGTTGCATGCCACTTTCGTGAAGGACTGGATTTTATACACCTTGTAAACTTGATAGTCATGAAGCAGTGTCTTACAGATGTCAAACTAATATTTTTTCCTGAATCAGTGCAGAAAAAGCAATCAGACCTTCCCCCAACCCTAAACCCAAGAGTGGAAAAGGCAGGAAGAACTACCATAATCCAGAGAAGAGAGAGGCAATCTAGAAAGCAAGGTGGATGAGGTGGAAGTGAACCGAACGTGGGAATAAAGAAAGTGACTTCTGAGTATTAGAGTATAAAAAGAGTCCAGTTCAGAAGGGCCAATGGGGCATTTGAGGGACATTACAAATGAAGGCATTCTCCTAACATTGTAACTTGGGCTCCTTGAGTATCTTTGAACATAAAAATCTAGATATTTTGAATTTATAAACTGTCATGAAAATTCAAGGTCATAAGTGATAGACATATTAATGTGGGAATGGACTTTCAGCATTTTGGTATTATTATGGTATTTAGAAGAGCTCCTCAAGACCAGAACACTTTTATTTTATTGCTGTGCACTACCCCTGTGTTTATCTGTAGTCACCAGCACTAATTTACTGAGCAACTATAATGAATAGGATGGGATGTGCTTAGGACATGAAACAGGGCAAGTTTTAAACTGTTGACTAAATTGGCTCCCAGGCTTCACCCCTCTGACAGTACTTTTCTCTGTGTCCAAATGATCTGTTCTAATTAGATACATGTTAGATTACAGACAGCAAATTAAAATGTTCATGGGACCAGGCAGGTAAAGCAAGTGACTGAAGCAGATATAGATGCATATGCTTTCA
Source organism: Rhynchonycteris naso (assembly GCA_037038555.1). Taxonomy (NCBI): domain Eukaryota; kingdom Metazoa; phylum Chordata; class Mammalia; order Chiroptera; family Emballonuridae; genus Rhynchonycteris; species Rhynchonycteris naso. The sequence goes on from CM072997.1 coordinate 105,708,705, forward strand.
TTGAGCAGCTGGGGAAGGTCTGTTTGACTAAAGAAGGCAGAGTCTCGAGTCCCAGCTATATACTACCACAATGGACTGCTGCTCCAGTTGCCATGTATTCTGATTTTTCTCAAGAAAAGCCAGGAATATAGATTCCATGTGAAATCACCAATTTTTAAATATTGTCTCTAATTTATAAAACATTGTTTCACCAATGAAACATGACAACAGTCCTCATTTGGCCATGGACTTCAGTCTGTAAGCTTTAAAGCTACAAGTTTACAGGCATTTCCAGAAAACAAGTCTTTGGAGAAATACCTGGACATTTGGTCTGGACGTTCATGATTTGTTCCACACACTCTAACTCGCCTCTGGCTTCATAGGAGCTCTTGTGTCTGCTTGATATGGCACAATCTGATTTGCAAAATTTATGTCCAGTGAGCCTCCTGTTAGGGAATTTGATTTGGTATATGTCTCCTTCCAAACATCAAATTGTGTTTCCAGCCAGACAATGTAATAATCTTGCCCAAGATGTCCCCAAATGCTGCTAAAAATTGCGAAGATCCACCAAGGATTGAATAAAAATGCTAAGCCTAATGTTATAGATTAAAACTATGTACAATCTCCAAACTAAATAATAAAATGAAGCAATTATGCATTTTGAAATTGTCTGCATGGATCTGCATTATAGCAGCGGCTGGATGAAGACTCCTACTGTGGGACCTTCTGCAGCTTCTGGAGCTTGTGTGGAAATCACAGAAGGTGCATTGATTCTGTATGTTTATTATATCTTTGTGAATTCAGTTTGTACTGATTATAAAGACAATGCTCTTCTATATCACAAAATGAGCATTTGTTGCAATTTCTCTGGAGTATGTTTTTCATAAGTTTTGGACAATGACCAAGTCAGAAATATATTTTTCCTTGCTGCCTGGAACTAGTGCACACACACACACACTCACACACACTCAGATGTAAAACTTCAAAAAATAGTTTTTATTACTACTATATAAAATGCACTGTGATATTTTATTTATTTTTATTTTCTTTCATGTCTGTTCTAGACTAACCAGTTATAAACTATTTCATTGTATTATATTAATAAATCACAAAAAGTGTTACATTCCACTAATAAATTGGAATATCTACAGTTTCCAAATGATTGTTCTAAAATATGTCAATATTTGTAGTTATTCTTGGTCTACCTGACTGCCAGAATGCCCATGGTCAATGCAGGATAAACCCTTATAACAAAAAACAAACAAACAAAAAAAGAAAGAAAGAGAAAGAGAAGAAGAAAGAAGAATGACAGAGAAGGAAAGAGGAGCAGAGGAGGTAAAAAACAATTTCAGTAGAAGGTCTTGATTCTTCAGTTGGCTCTTCATTTATTATTCTAATACTTTCCATTAACTGAGCAGTAACTGAACATTATTTGAATCCCAGCTGAGATTGGGATTAGACTGAAATAAGTGAGATGGCTGGAGTACAAATTGCAAATTTAAGGAGGCATCACATTATTTTAGATTGTCTAAAGAACAATCCTACTCAATTCAATGTATAAGTAGAATTGGAGCTTTAAAAACAGGCAGGCATCAGAACCAAAAAAAATAGAACTTTATGTCTGTAAAAAATATGTTATAAGTAATTAGAATAAATGTAGAGTATTTGGGAGCAGAATGTTAGAGTGGGATTTAGTCTGGAATAAGAAAACCCTATATGGTTCTTGAAAATCTTGAAAGTCTAAATCTTGAAAGTCTAAATAAGATTTGTGATTTATTTATTTCTCTCTCTTTATATTTTATTTTTTATTTTTGAGAGAGACAGAGGAGAGAGAAAAAGAGAGCAAGATAGAGAGAGACAGGAAATGAGAGAGATGAGAAGCATCAACTCATAGTTGCTGTACTGTAGTTGTTCACTGAGTGCTTCTTATACGTACCTTGACCAGGAGACTCCAGCTCAGCCAGTGACCCCTTGCTCAACCCAGTTACCTAGGGCTCAGGCCAGAAACCTTCTACTTAAGCCAGTGACCTTAGGGCTCAAACCAGTGACCATGGGATTTTGTGACCAAGCATGTTCCCATGCTCAAGCCAGCGAACTTGTGGTTTTGAACCTGGTACCTCAACATCGTAGGTAAATATCTACTGTGCCACCACCTCTTCAGGCTTGATTCATGTCTCTTTTTATTAGAATTGCTGACCTAGATCAGTCTTGGATAATGTTGATGTTTTTGTTGTTGATGATGATGATAGCAACAGGAGTATTTACAGTGCCAGACTAAGCAATTTACATACATTAGGTGATTTAATAGCTTGTATCTTGGTTCTTTCTTCCCCATCTGGCTGAACTATTTTCTTACATACAGATAGTTCTACTTCCACTTGGTCCTGCATGCTCCCAAGGCATGCTTCTCTGTCACTGTCTTTTCTAAGCTCTCAGTGAGGGCTGGTCGATGAGGACAGGAGGAGTGGTACTAGGATTGTGATTGTTCTCTTTATTTCCATGAACCTCCACCATCTTGCAGGTTTTAGATGTGGCCCTGCAGGAAGTAAAAAGCCAAGGGTATGGGTTAATTATGTCCAAATATGTTAACTCACTCATAACTATAGTTGTAGTTTATCACACACTCTCTTCATGTTGCTTCCTGGACGTTCCAGTGCTTATCTTTCTACTTCTATCCGCTCCTTCTCAGTTTATTTTTTAATTGTTTTTTTTTTTTATTTTTTATCAAGTGGGAGGAAGGGAGGTAAAGAGACAGGCACCTTCATGCGCCCCAACAGGGATCCATCCAGCAACCCCTGTCTGGGGCTGATGCTCTGCCCATCTAGGGTCACTGCTCCATTGCTTGGCGACCAAGCTATTTCAGTGTCTGAGGTAGAGGTCATGGAGACATCCTCAGTGCCTGGGGCCAACTTGCTCAAATGGCTGTAGGATGGGGGAGAGAGAAAGAGAGAGAGGAAGGGGAGGGGGAGGAGTAGAGAAGCAGATGGTTGCTTCTCTTGTGTACCCTGACTGGGAATCAAACCCAGGACTTCCATGTGCTTGGCCGATGTTCTACCACTGAGCCAACCTGCAAGGGCTTCTTCTCAGTTTTGTGTTTGTTTGTTTCCCTTTTCTTTCCACCTATTCCTTCTTATCTTTCTGACCACTACCTGTTAGAGAGCCCCAGAGTTAGGTCATGGATCTCTGTTGTTTACCCTTAAAGTTTCATTACTTTAATACCATTTTTATGCTGCTAATTCCCAAATTTGTATCTTCAGCCAATAATTTTTTTCTGAATTCAAGATGACTATAGACCTCTGCCTACTTGACATCTACACTAAAAAGTCCAAAGAGCATTGTGCAGAAAAGATGTCTAATGACGGAGTTAATTCAGCAAGCCTGAGATTGCTACTTTTAGAAATGTTTGCTTGCAAGGTTGGCTGTTGGCTGGCATCTGGGAACTTGACTCTCAGAGCATTCCTACTCAACAGTTAACTGATAGGGGAGGCTCACTGTGTTTAAATTCTGCAAACAATGTGGTTTATGCTGAAGACTTGCTTTCCTTTTTGGAGTCTCGGATTTTGGTGAATGCAGGGAGAGGATGGCCACATGACCAAGCGCAAATGAAAATGTTGGGTTCTGGGTGGCTAATAAGCTTTTCTCACACACAACACTTTGTGTGGGCTGCCACAACTCATTGCTGGAGAAATGAACACTGCCCTGGCTGTTTCTGCTGGGAGGGGACTTTTGGAAACTTGTGCCTTGTTTCCACCAAACATCTTTTATGTGTCTTTTATTTTTGCTGAATTTGCTTTGTATCTTTTTGCTATAATAAAGCCCAGCCATGAATACAAGTATATTCTGCATTCTGTGAGTTCTTCCCATAGATCTTTGAAGCTATAATAGTTTGGGGGACCCTTTACAAAGACATGTTAAAGTTAAATGTCCAAAATTGAGTTCTTACTATTCTTCTTATTAATTATTCAAATAAAATAAACAAGCAAATAAAATTATTTCTCTTATGACTCTCTTTTTATAATCTTTCTTATATTTTTTAATGGCAATTTCATTTGTCCAAATCACCTAGGCCAAAAATTTTAGCAGCATCTTTGACATATCTTTCCGTCATGGCTCTCACTTGATCTGTCAGTGTATTTGTAGGCTCTCCTTTCTAAACATAACTAGAATTCAACCAGTTTTCCAACCTCACTGGTACTGTCTTAGTTCATGTCAAGACTGAACCATAGCTCCTAACTAATCACCTAGTTTATTCTCAACAGTGTTTTTAAAGTAGTCAGAAGGTCTTGTTAAAAGTGTAAATCATATTATGAAAATCTTCTGCTCATAATCCTCCAATAATTTCTTATTGAATCTCTGAGTAAAAGCCAAAATGTTCACTATGCTTGGTCTGATCTGAACCACTTTATTGCTCCCCATTAACACTCTAACGCTCTCTTCATTGTCAGACCTCTCAGGCCAGGTCCTCTACAAACCAGGCAGCTGCTTCCCTGGTGTCTCTTTGAGGCTCTTCAATTATTGTTCCCTCTTCCTGAAATGTTCTTCCCCTGATCTTCATGTGGCCAGCTCCCCCATTCAAATCACTTTCACAGTGAGGACTGGCCTTCCTATTATATCTAAAATTTTATCCCCACCAAACAGTTTAAATTTTGCTTCCCAGTTTTTTGTTGCTTTGCTATTTTTATTTTATAATATACTGTCAGTGGACTGCATTGTATCCCCTCAAAATTTACATGTTGAAGACCTAATTCCCAGCATGACTGTATTTGGAGCATGGACCTTTAAAGAAGTGGATAAGGTTAAATGAGGTCAGAAGAGTGGAAGCCTAATCAATCTAACATGATTGGCATTCTTATAAGTGTCTCAAGAAAGAGACACCAGGGAACTGCACGCATGGAGAAAACAGCACATCAGCAAATAGCTAGAAGTGGGCCATCTGAAAGCTAAGACGAGAGGCCTCAGAAAAAACCAAACATGCTGACACCTTGACCTTGGAGTTTCAGCTTTTAGAATTGTTAGAAAACACATTTCTGTAGTATTTTTTTATGACAGCCCTTTCACACTCATATATATACTAACTACTTTCATTATTTATTTTGTACCCTGCTTGTCTCCCTTATTACATAGAATGCAAGTTTTATTCAGGGATGAATTTTTATCTCTTTTATTCACCCCTAGAACTCTTAGTACTTATAAGGTGCCTGACCTATGGGAAGGATCAATTCATATATGTTGAATAAATAAATAAATGGTGAGACATCAATCCTAGCCTACACTGCCTTTCTTTTCATCTGTGCATTTTTGTGGTAAATTGGTGGCAAAAACGGTTCTAATCCTTTGCCCCTTCCTGTACAGCCCTTTGCAACGCAATTCTAAAGCTCTCCTATCAAGAGGTAGGATCTGTCTTCTCATCCATTGGACCTGGATTGGCTTTTTGACTTGCATTGGCCAATAAAATATTGTGGACATATCAGTGTGTCACCTTGGAACCTAAGTCTTCAGAGGGCTGACTACTCCCTTTCTTTACTAGAACTGTCTTGGTCATGAAAACAAGCCCAAGCTAGCATACTGGAAAACGAAGGATGGGGAAGAGACAAGTTATCCTAGAGAAGAACATTTTAGACCAGTCAGCTCCCAACTACCCTGATAGCTGATCACAAACATATAAATGCGACGAGGTCAGATTGGCCAAACTCATCACAGCTTTTCAGCTTACTCATTGACCCATTGGTGGTCAACAATTAACATTTATTATCTTATGCCAACAAACTTTTCAAGTTTTAGTCATCACAGCATTAGAATGGCAGTAGACAGTTATGTATCTGACAGCGACCTTAAGAAGTATTTAGTGTGTCTGAAGTGTCTTTGGTCTTTGACAGCCTAACTTCTTAAAAGAAAGCTCATGGGCCCTGGAATCAGGTCAAATTATGTTCAGATCCCAGCTTCATTACTCACAATGTAACCTAGTGCAATGCACTTAATCTTTTCAGGTTCTCCTCATAATTTGTAAACTAAAGGTAGGAATACCAGCTCACAGAGCTTTACTGAGGATTAAATAAAAAATCCACAGGTCAAGATGCTGGCATAACTACTGCTGTTGATTGAAAGTACATCAGCAACTTCACTTAATAGCTTTGTATGTGTGACTCATCCATAAGTTAAATGCTTATAGAAAATATTTATACTTTTTTTCTTTATTAGACACATCAGCCTGGTATAATTGGTATTGACTACTAAGAGCTGTGCTTCCTTTTAGCCATCCTAACTGACATCTTTCATCTTCAAGAAGTTCCTTACAGATGATAGTCCAAGGCTGAATGACCTTGTTCATTTTTACTCCACCTACCCTCTGTGATCTTATTGACCTAGACCAAATACTTTCTCTGCTTTCTATTTCTAAACTTAACAGCCTGAATTTTTTTCTAATTTTTTCACTTAAAAGATTTATTTTAGCAAGAGAGAGACAGACAGGGACAGAAAGGAAGGGAGAGAGATGAGAAACATCAACCTGCTGCGGCACCTTTAGTTGTTCATTGATTGTTTTTCTGTATGTGCCTTGTCCAGGGGGCCCCAGCTGAGACAGTGACCTTAGGCTTCAAGCCAATGACCTTTGGACTTAGGCCAGTGACCATGGGATCATGTCTATGATCTCACGCTCAAGACGGTGGCCCCGTGCTCAAGCTGGTGAACCCATACTTAAACCAGCAACCTCAGGGTTTTGAATCTGGGTTCTCAGTGTCACAGGTCGATGCTCTATCCTCTGTGCCACAGCTTGGTTAGGCTAGAGGCCTAATTTCTAAACATCAGCAGAAAACTGGATACTTCTGATTCAGTGCCTCATACCTGGAAACTGGCTGAGATATTTCCAGCAGCTGTTGCTTACTGCCAATAAGTCCACATGAAATATGATCTCAGTGCAAGAAAAGTTGTCCTGAAATTGTCCCTTCAAAGTTCCACAAATCTGTCTTTTCATACTTAGGCAGCTATTTTTGAATATTTATTCTTTTTTATTTTATGCAATTTCTTCAATTAGAGCTAGAGAAGTAGGTTAGAGTTGGTTTAATATCATGAGCATTATATTTAATTTAGAGAAATAAATGGCAAAGAGAAACAAGTTGGGTTTTTAAGTAAGTTTTTCTTTCATATACAAGAACTTAGCTTAAGCACCAATTTCAGGTAAAAGCATTTTATAACTGACATCATTTTTAAGTGCTCTATATTGATTAAACACTTTAGCTGGATTTGTAAGTCTGATCTGAAAATATGAGCTGTAAATCAAGATATAATTTTTTTCTTTGATTTCATTTTAGTTTTCTCTTTCTCCTTGGGGCCAGAGAATGAATAAAAATGATGGTAAATTCTGGTAAAAATCTTGAAAATAAAATTTATTCTATTGGTAATGACAACTCTTGTAGAAAAACTTAATGTACAATTTTGTTACAATGCATAAAACAGGGATTTATTGATACTTGTTTTCTTAAGAAAGAAATTGATTTTCCATATTGATCATCTCTTCAATAAACTGTCACTTTTTTAGTCAAGTTTTTATAATAATTCTATCTCAACATCTTTTAATCTAAGTTATAAATTGTCATTTTAGAAAGGAAACTTCAGAAAGATTAAGATTTCTTGTTTGAAAGCAGAGACTTGATTTCTCCTTTATTCTTTACTTACAGAATATAAATTTAAGGTCCTAAGGCAGCTTTCACATTTCTGCAGTGTTATTACACTTCTTGCACTAAGATAAATCTGAGCATGCACCAATAAATTTCTCTAATTCTGTAACAAGAAAGTCCAGTATTTGGAACACAACACCAAATTTTATTTTGGCAGTGAGAACATTATAATGATTTGGGTCTCTAGCTCTCCAAGCCAAGTAGACAATCAAGAAGAAGAATTGCATGTCTGGTTGATGCATATTTGCCATTTTGCATATTTGGTGCCTGGATTACATGACAATCTACATTATTTTTGTTGTATGGGTTTAGATTTTATAGGCCACTGGTTTCAGGTAGACTCAAGTTGGGAATACATTAACTAGTATTATAAAGGCTAATATTTTTACTAAATATACACATCTTCCAAAGATGTAGAGCATAGCTAAAAATATGGGATTTATCCTTTCCAAATTTCCTCCCTTTATAGCTGGAGTAGATAGCCTATGTTTAGACATCTTCCTCTAAAAATTAGAAGTGGATCCCAGGTGTTCTCATTCCCTAGGCTGGTGCTTTTTCCTTCATCTGAAAGGAAAATTCTCTCTTCCATCAGGTGGCTGAGCAAGAAATGCTTTTGACTGAGAGATAAGTGTGTAGGGATAAGGGGGAGAGAATCTAGCAGTCTCCTTTTCTACCTCCCTTCTCCCCTACACCATTGTAATGCTGGTGGCCAAGGCTAGACAGGTCTACATGGGATCCATGCAGACAGTAGAGAAACTGTGGAGCCAGAAAGCATTGGGCCATACCTGTTTAATAAAGTTTAATAACGGTGGACAAGAAAACAGGCAGGGGAAAACCTCTTCTCCAGCAAACAAACAGCAAAAATGGCCCCTCACAGTGGAGGGCAGGCAATCCACCATTTTCAGTCCTCCTGAGCACAAGCACCATAGCCTTACATAGGCTAATGCACCAATCAGGCAAAGTGCTTGCAGCAGGTAAACCTACAAGCAAGCCTAACACAGCTGCCCCACAACCATATACACATTTCTGCTCTGGGGATTTATGTTTAAAAAGAATATCAAAGGCAAACCTGATCAATAGACTGGAGAGCTAAAATTTCTATAGAGCTTAGGCAACCCAAGGGAGCTACAAAAAGAGGAGGATTTGCAAACCAATGCAAATTCTATTTTATCTCTATTATCCTAATGCACAGTAGGTACAAACTTCTTTCTAATTCCCCCATCCCCTTCTGCTAACTGCACACATACACAGTCTAACTGTAAAATGCTGAGTGTATTTAAAAGGGCTCTGCAGGTAGCAAACTCCCAAACTTGCAATTTTCGGTAGCAAATGTTGCCAATCAATCTGGAATGGTCCCATTTTCAGCAAGTCCCAATCCCAGAGTCATTTGAAAGTACTGGGGATAATTGCCAATTAACAGAGCTCATTTTAGGTATGTGTAATGAATGAGCAACAGACAAAGGGGATTATCTAAATATAGTCCTGATGATTTATATCAGAGAGAGAGGAAACAGGTGTGAGCTGGGGAACATAATAGAAAGAAAAGAACAGTCTTCATCAAGATCAAAAATTGCTGTTTTTAAAACCTAATATTGTAAAATCATTATATCAACACTTGTGTTTAATAAAAATTAAAAATGTTTAAACAAGTATATAATTATATAATAAATATGTCTTCTGTTAACTCCACATTCCAGGGGTAAAAACCATTTACTTTCTCGAGCATCCTTCACTAGGTTTTTCATGGATATTTATTCATCTACCTATCAGTTCACTTATTAATCTATCTTTTTACATATGGAAAATGTAGTATCCTTACTTCCTGAATGTCAGCTCAGTACCCAACATGTAGAAAACACTTGAAGATGCTGTTAGTTACTATTACTTGTAGATTTTAGCTATGTCTTTCTCTGAATCTGTTTTTTTTTTAATAAAAATTTTGATTTTTACATCAGGTAGACTTTCCATGGGCATTGCTATATAAAGTGAATTAAGAATATTTAGTATGAGTTTGTTTTTTTTTAAGAGGAAGTGTTTCTTCAAACTTGTTACTGGAAAAGAGCTATGCAGAAGGTTTAAAGGCTTCATAGCACCTCTATCTATGATCTCCTGAGACAAGTCCTGAGATTACAGTGGACCACATTCCCAGTTTTACAAAATGCTGTTTCTATAAGATATCATTTGGCAGCATAAAAGTGAGTGTTTAAAAGATGTGTTTTAAGTCAGATTGCTGAGTAGATAACAATTATTCCTAGCTTTAGAGGGAGAACTAATGCTCCTGTTTGTACATTGTCATGTGTTCCTTTGGAGAGATCAGGAAACAAGATAAGTGTGGCAGGAACAGCTGAGTCCTGAAAATGAGTGAAGTGGATGGGTGTTGTGAGTTATCATATTGCATTTTTCCTCCTCCAAAGCATTGAGTCACAAGATTCCTTTGCACATCCCAGTTCTTTCCTCCATTATTTTACTCTCAAATAATTTACAATTTAAAGGGAGGTTGAAGTAGTGGTTCTCAGCCATATCAAACCAGCACACCATTTTTATAAGAAATATTTGTGAAGTCCACTTTAGTATTCTGAAATATAAATATCTATAAGCTATGTATATATCATAATTACAAGCATCATTATAATGAGCTAAGTATAATATAAAAAACAATACAAGAATGAGAGTTTATAATAAAATAATATGTATTTCAATAAATAAATGCTCAAACAAGCACAGAAATAAACATTAGTACACATAATGAATAGTGACTTATCTAGTTATTTTCCACAAGGAAGCATTGTGAATTTGGCAGCTAGAAATGCAGACTGATATGGGTTTCTTGGCTTTATTATAGAGCTACGGACCATGATTGATGTTACTGTCAATAATATGATTTTTCTGATAGACTGAACATCTCTTGGCAAAGTTTAAAATAAAATTGGTTACAGCCTTCTCTACATTTATGTAATGGTTGAATTCCAGAAAAAAAAATCAGTATATTAAAACCTTCCAAATATACTATGGTCTATAAACAAATGGAATCTCAGCTCAGGTGCTTAAAATTAAATATATCCACATATAAATATGGTTTAAATGCCCCAAACTCAACAATATAACATGAGGATATAGTGGAATGAAATTCTCATGCATTGCTGATGGTATTGTAAATTGGTAAAATCATTTTGGAAAACTGTATAACTAAAAGGTTTACTAAAGCTGAACATATGCCTACTCTATGACCCAACAGTTCTACTCTCAGATATATGTACTCAACAAAAAGCAGCATGAATGTTCACAAAAGTATTGTGGAGGAATGTTTATAGCAGCCCTAAGAGAAAATGAAGCACAAGCCCATTACTACTGAAATGGTGATTTGTGCTGTATTTATACAAAAATATGCAATAGCCACGAAAATGAACAAGCCATTGCTGCATACAATCACATGAATGAATCTCACCGACATAATGGTAAACAACGAAAGCAGATCATGAAAGAGTGTGCAATAAATAATTTCATTTATATGAAATTCAAAAGAAAGAAAACTAATTCGTGGTAAGAGGAATCAGTAGTTAATTCTGGGGAAAAGATAGACTGAAAGAACGCGAGGGAATTTCTGAGATAGTGGGCATGTTCTCTATACTGTTCTAGGTAGTGGTGCACAGGTTTATTCATTTGTAAGAGTGCCTTAGGCTATCTAATTAAACTATATGAATTTTTCTTTAAAAACTTTCATGAAGACAAAACAGAGGACTCACCTATATGAATGACTAGTGGATAATTCTTTTGGAGTAGAAATATTTGCATGGATTGTAGAATTTCTAGAACCCCTGGTTCCTGCTTACCCAACTCATATAGTATTACATCTAAAATGTTCACACAAAAAGTCAAATTGTGGTAAGTCCCACATTCTATCTCACTAACAGAAATGAGAAAATTTCTGAGGTACTTCTGCAAATTCATTAGGCCTTTAAGATTAAACTTGAATTTATCTTGGCTCAGTCATAGATGCTTTGAAACCAAATTTCAAGAGATGGAATTTTCAGCTGCTCAGCTGGTTCTAGTCGAAGGTGACAGAGACCTGGACAAACATACAGGAATTTGTTCACTGGGAGACAGGGGCTTCTAATTGTCAAAAGGTTGGTGAACCCTGATCAATTCAGACAGAGCATAAATATGCAGATATTTGGAGATAGAATCTCTAGGTTCAATCTCAGCTCTAGGTTCAACCAATTTACAGATGAGCAGCTATGAGCAAGGTTTTTAGTCTCACTGTTCTTCAGTTTCCTGGTCTATAAAATGGGGTGAATGATAGAGTTCCTATGATTGGTTGTTGTGGGGAATAAATAGAACATTGTGTGTCAAAAAAAAATTAGATTTCTCCTGGAAGGCAAGCCACTTTTACTGAGAACCACACTGGGTTTAAGATATATTCTAAGCAAGTTTTCTTAAACTTCAGTAATTTTGTATTATTTGTTATTTACTTAATATTTTCCTTTGTCTTACCTTTTTAATTTAAATAAATATATTTTAAAAGAAATGTATGTTATATAATTTTAGATCAATAGAAAATCAGTCTTTTTTGGCACAGATAGATAGTAATTATAAAAACAAATGAAAAGACACTATTATATTCTAATTAAGAGCTATTACCCACAGAATGTTTTAGATCAAGCTTGCTTTATTTTGGTTAGTGTTAGCCAATATCAGAATGATGGGAAAAGTCAAAGAGTATCAAACAGACTTTCTCATAAACATAGTCAAAAAGTTTGAAAAATAATTGAATATTTTCCATTCCAGAACTAGTTAGTTTATTAAATGCTTAGTAAATATTTTACTTGAACAAATGCCTTATGGAAAAAGAACTAAGGATATATTCTCTCATAGAAGCAGAATAAGATCACATATAAAATTAGGTCTAAGGAAGACAAATAGGCCAGGCTGGAGAATGATCATGTGTGTAGCTCTTTGCATTTGGAGCTAAATGTAATCCAATGGGTTTAGACAATTTATGTTTTGAATGGGCTGTACGACCAAAAGAATCCTCAGCTTGGATTAAAATAGTCTGTGAGTATTCAAGACTTAATATAATCTTTAGGGCTTCAAACTTCTACAAACAGAGCAGATCGAGAAAGTTTTTAACCTCTAAATGGAGACTCACAGTATTTTCTTTATATGGGTCAAGAAAAATATTAGGAAATTAAGGAACTCCCACAGGACAGAGCTAAGAACCACACTGGAGTTTAATGAAAGGTTACTGGAGATTAATCAAAGGTTATTCCTCAGCACTAGGGTAGTGGGCCCTTGTAACATCTGTCCAGCAGTATTTCAGAATTGCTATAGACTAGTGTCCCTGAAGGTCTTCAGTTCTTTTCTTTTTATTAATTTTAATGGGGTGACATTAATAAATCAGGGTACATATGTTCAAAGAAAACATCTCCAGGTTATCTTGTCATTCAATTATGTTGCATACCCATCACCCAAAGTCAAATTGTCCTCTGTTACCTTCTATTTGGTTTTCTTTGTGCACTCCCTTCCCCCATCTCCCTCCCTCTCCTCCCCCCGAGACCCCCCTAGTAACCACCACACTCATGTCCATGTCTCTTAGTCTCTTTTTTATGTCTCACCTATGTATGCAATTATGCAGTTCTTAGTGTTTTCTGATTTATTTATTTCACTCCTTATAATGTTATCAAGGTCCATCCATTTTGTTGTAAATGATCCGATGTCATCATTTCTTATGTCTGAGTAGTATTCCATGGTATATATGTACCACATCTTCTTTATGCAGTCATCTATTGAAGGGCTTTTTGGTTGTTTCCATGTCTTGGCCACTGTGAACAATGCTGCAATGAACATGGGGCTGCAAGTATCTTTACGTACCAATGTTTCTGAGTTTTGGGGGTATATACCCAGTAGAGGGATTGCTGGTCATATTGTAGTTCTATTTTTAGTTTTTTGAGGAACCATCATACTTTCTTCCATAATAGTTCTTCCTGAATGGGATTGTTTATTGCAGTTCTTCTACCCCTCTTCTACCATTGTCTGTTGGATGCATGAGGGGCATGTAAGTTGTCTTTTTAGTTCAATAGGTTTCTAGAACAAAAGGAACCACGTTTACATTGGACTACAGGGACTTTCAAGTTTCAGAATGTGAGTCTTATGCTAGGACTTTTATTCAAGGGTGAATGAATGTATTTGGAGCACATAAGGAAAGAAAGTATACAAGGGTGGGCAAAAGTCAGTATGCAGTTGTTCATATGGAAAAAGATATGCAGGTTGTGATTATTACAGTAGCTTTATTAACTCAAATGTTATAATGGAACAATAAACTTACTTTTGCCCAATCCTATATATTTGTGAACCCCCCCCAAAAAAAATCTGTGTTATATTGTATATTTTTCTCAATTATCAGTTGATCTTCTGTGATAAAATTAAGCACCCTCCTCTTTCAAGTCAAGTTTAGTCATGTGACTTACTCATTTTACTGCTGCCACAAGAAGTACATACCCAGATAGGGACTGCTCCTTAAGGCTGGGTCTCAGCATGAAAAAGATGTAGAGCAGAGCTGTAGTCAACCATCACCTGATATAAAATGCAAGCAAGACTGACAAACCTTTGGTGGAAGCCATTGATATCTGGGGATTAGATACTACTGCAGCATAATGTAGTGACTACAGGTCAGCACTACCACAGAGCTAACTACAGCAGAGCCAAAACAAAAGCAAAACTACTGATTCTCACATACAGGCTTCTTCCCATGGAATCTCAGCCCCTTTTTTGAGCTGAGTACGTTGAATGTTTCAAAAGTGGTCACACTTTTTAAAATGCAATTGTTAACACACACACACACACACACACACACACACACACATGAGTATTAGAACATTAACATATTTTTACAGTCCATCAAGCTACACCCAGGGCACATCTACTACACATCTAAGTTAACCAGAAAATGGGAACAACTGCCTAACTAATTTAATTTTGATATCTCTTGCTCCACTTATTTAGCTATTTAAAGGAAAAGAATTTTGAAACTATTCACTCTTTAACTCTCTTGAGTTTAAGGCTTACTTAAGTATAGATGCAATCATAAAATTCCCAGATTTCCACTACAGACAGTTTGAAGTATAATAGCTCTTGGAACAAAACACTAGATAAAAATGAACTTTCTTTTCCCACCTAAGAAATAGTTTCAGTAAAATTTTGACTAAAGTAACTAGAAATTCTTGCACAAGAATCCATATACTCACAAAATATTATTTCATGTAACAGTGTTGAATTATTACACATCATTGCCAACTACTAGAATTAATACCCTCAGCAGTACCATATTTTGGAATCTAACGCGGAGGTATTTAATCACTTTTATCTCACGTTTGGATTGTCTTGTTTTATGGAACTGCCTTAACCACTTTTTTTTTCACTATGAGCTAATGAGCTTAATGTACCACTTCCTGGATTCTGAGATAACTCCAACTTAAATATATTCAACATCAAATGTCTTTTATTAAAGCAGGAGGTCTCTGCACCACAGCCGAATCTGAAAACTATTTGGGATGGATAAAATTTTGTCTTTATAATAAACCCACCATGGAAAAGCTGCCATTTATCTCTAAGAGTGTTTTATTGCAGCAAAAAAATGTAGTCACAAATATTTATTGTTTTTCCCAAGAGAAAACATTTTTTTTCTTTTCTCTTTCAAGTTTTAAAATAATTGTAGCAAAATCTATTCAAGAATCCGTGGATGTCAAAAGATCAGAGAAGAATTTACGAACCACTTTCTAAATGAGAAAAAAATAAATAAAAGAAAGAACAATATATTGTGTCTCAAAACAAGAAAGGGTTTATTTACCCTGGTGTTTGAGTATAAATTTTTTAAAGTATGGCCCAGAAGATTATAATGAAAAGACTATCACATTGAGTGTCAAGAAATTCAAATTCTAGTTGTGATCCTCCATCAGCTGAGGGCTGACTTAAGACAAATCTTCTTACCTTTCAATTTTTTTTTATCTGCAAATTGAAGCCATTAGATCAGAATACAGTTTTCTTTGTTTTCATTCGTGACCTTCTCTAAGGTCACAGTCTAAGGCAATCACTTTAGGAAGAGGACATGTTTGGTCTAAAGAGGAGATTTATTCAATGTGTGTACAAAGAGACAGACGATCATGAGTATGGAGGTCCCGTTGTCAAAAATACCTAAAAATCAGGAGATGAAAATGAAAACTCAACTACTTTCTAGAAGCAAAGCAATGTTTACTGTTTCGAATGCTGCTGGGAGGGCATTGTTACTTTTATTTCTAAAAAGTTCAGCAACCTTTTCTGGGAATCTCTAAAATAACCTTTTCCTGGTTCTGTTTCTATTTTGTTTTTCTCAGACCTTGAGTTGCCAGCCACCCAGCATGACATGTAAGGTTTTTGTTGTGTTTTTCTCTTTTTTTTTGTAAAATACTTTAAAGGAAATATACCCATTCTGAACATTTCTAAAGAAAATGACCTCTTGTCTACAGAATTGCCAAGGCATTTGTGTTAAAGAAATGTTCTTTTCTCCTGGAGGCAATTTGCTATGTTTTGATTTATACCCTTGACATGTTTTAAAGGTTAAGAAAATGTTCAATGTATTTCTTCTTCTAAAGTTAAAAGGTATTGCTTGCTCAGATCTGGCCACTTAATGTTTAATACTTTAAAAATAATTAGAAAGCTGGGATTGGCCAAGGAGCGAGGTTGAATTTTTGCTTATAGAACTATTTGTGTTGTTGTTGCTGCTAGTGCATATTCAACATTGTCTGAGGAACTTGGGGCAGTTTGGGGAGAGAGTGAAGTCAGTTCTCTTGTGACTCTGTCCCCGAGGTGCTGGACATCTTATTCAATAGATGTAAAATGAGGAGGTAAAATAGCTTTATCAGACATTAGCAACTTTGGCTTGTGCAGATGACAGCTGAAGGCTGGAAAAACAGGGCGGATTAAGTGTGAGCACTATACTTGGATTTTAGCTCTCAGAAATTTGGGGGAAAAATGATGAGTTTGATTGAACTGATGCCAAACTGACTTTGAAGTCACTGACTGTGGGCCAATGGTAAAGGTGTGGTGCAATAGAAGTGGGAGAACACTGGACCCCACTCCATCTCTCCTGCTGAGTCCCTCCAGAGAAACTAAACTGTGTTGTTATTGTTATTTCTCTCTCTGACTTTCCATATCTTACCCTGTAAAATAAAAGTGTTGGACGAGATGATTGTCAGGGTGACTTTCTGTGATACTTTTCTGTTTATTCCCCCGTCCCCAATATTGCTATTATTTTAGTTCTCTTGATTTCTAAAACTTTACACTTTAATGTTGGGAGAGATAGATCTTATGAGTAGGTAGGACTTATAGGCTATCTTCCAAAGGTACTTAATGATTGTTTTTGTTGTCATTGTTGTATATTTTATTTTTAATTTGACTTTTCCAACCACAAATTCTTATCATTATTTATTTATGTCAATATTTATCAACGTTTTTATAATTTCTTTTTTTGTTAAAAACAGATATTTCTGATTTTAGTGTTTTTAAGTTTGCAAACAGTATTAAATCTTGAGAGGAAGTAGTTAAGCATAATTATAAAATATATTTGATATACAATTAGCTAAAAACAAACATTTAATTTAGCTTTTGAAAGAAAATAGACTATATTTCCTGGTAACAATAAACTTGTATTGCATAAATATAATAATTAATAATATATAGTGAGAAATTAGTAGACTTTTAATATTAAAAAACCATTTTAGTGCCTCTAGGGTTCAAGAAAGACAATGATTTTATAAAACAAACTACTCCTGGTTTGAGATCTAATTATTTTTTAGATTGTATTGTGCTTATTGAGGTGACATTGGTTAATGAGATTATATAGGTTTCAAGCATACAATTCTATAACATATTATCTTTATATTGCACTGTGTGTTCACCACCCAAAGTCAAATCTTCCATCACTATATATTTGATCCTCTTTACCTTCTTTTTTAAAAAAAAAAAATACCACAGAATTCCATTTTATTTCTTCATTTTAGAGAGGAGACACAGAATGGGAGAGAGAGAGAGAGAGAGAGAGAGAGAGAGAGAAAGAGAGAGAAAGAGAAAGGGGGAGGAGCTACAAGCATCAACTCCCATATGTGCCTTGACCAGACCAGTGCAGGGTTTTGAACTGGCGACCTCAGTGTTCCCAGATCGACGCTTTATCCACTGCACCACCACAGGTAGGCCCTCTTTACCTTCTTCTACTTTTCCCATCACCCCCTTTCCCTGTGGTAACCACCACATTAATGTCTGTCTAGGAGTTTTTGTTGGTTTGTCTTGTTTGTTTGTTGCTTTATGTTTTATATATCATATGGTTCTTGATTTTTTCTTCTGACTTATTTTGCTTAGCATGATATCCTCAAGATCCATACATGCTTTTGCAAATGGCAGTATTTTATCTTTAGCTATGGCTGAGTAGTATTCTATTGTATATATGTACAACATTTTCTTTATCCAATCATCTATCATAGGACACTTTGGTTGTTTCCATGTCTTGGTCACCATGAAGAATGCTGCAATGAACATAAGGGTACATATATCATTACAAATAAATGCTTTTACATTTTCTAGGTAGATACCCAGAAGAAGGATTGTTGGGTCATATGGTAACTCTATTCCTAATTTTTTGAGGAAACTTCATATTGTTTTACATAGTGTTTGTACCAATTTACATTCCAACCAATAGAATATAAGGGTTCTTTTTACTCTACAACCTCTCCAACACTTGTTATTACCTGTCTTGGTAAGTCATTCAAACGGGTATTTCATTTCGGTTTTGATTGGAATTTCCCTAATAGATAGTGAAATTGAACATTATTTTATATATCTATTGGCCATTCTAACCAATAGAATATGAGGGTTCTTTTTACTCTCCAACCTCTCCAACACTTGTTATTACCTGTCTTGGTAAGTCATTCAAACGGGTATTTCATTTCGGTTTTGATTGGAATTTCCCTAATAGATAGTGAAATTAAGCATTATTTTATATATCTGTTGGCCATTCTATGTCTTTTGGGTGAAATGTCTGTTCAGGTCATCTGCCCATTTTTAAATTGGATTGTTTGTTTCTTGTTGTTGAGTCCTTTATATTTTTTGGATATTAACCCCTTATTATCTGTTCTTTGCTCTGTATTCCTCCTAGGAGTATTTTAAACTCTTAATTTGTGATCCTTTTCTTCCACCTGAAGTCCATGCTTCTTCAGAATTTTCTTTTGCTGAGCTTTGCTTCAAGTGTAGTTTGTTTGAATATGTTTTTAGTTGGAGCTTAGTAAGTGCTTCCACCAGTACTATAATCCACTGGTATTATCTGAAAATATATAGCTTTGGTTACGTATTTGCTTACTATCTATTTAATCTGTTATTATGTAGACCCCAGAAAGCAGAAGCACAAATGATCATGTTAGTCATTGTCAGGCCACTACATATCACATTGGTGGTATTCATTCAAGACTGAATGCCTAAATGAATTCACACATCTAATCACTCGTTCTTTCATGCTATATAGTTTAAATGAGTACACACTGTGGGTCAGACACTGACTAGGTTTTGGACTACACAGATTAAAGACTAATGGGGCAACTTCTAATAGAAAAATAGTTAAGTAAAGATGTAGTCAAAATACAATATGACAGGTATACTATTAAGAGCAATTGTTAATTTGGGGAACTCTTGATATGGAATGGAGAGATATTTCAACATAAGGGTCCTCTAGATGATACCTTGAATTTTAAACTTGTAAGACTGACCCAAAATTTTCACTTCTGGAAATGATCTTGGATAGGTCAAAGTGAGAAGTAGAAACTTGGTTATCTAGCTATATTTGATGCCATCAAATTTCTACAAGGCAATGAAGGTGAATTTATAAATCAACAGGCATATTCCACTGAAACTAATGAGTTGGAAAAATAGCCTGGAACAAAGAGACTGCTATATTGAGAGTGGCCACATTATACTCTGCAGAATAATGATCATAGATGGCAATTACTTCAGGTTATGATAAAGTACTTTTAATTAAACATGGCCCAACCGAGATGGAGCACTATCCTTGAGAGTTTCCTTTAAGAGCAGAATACCCTACTGACCTTCCAACAGAAAGACCTTATAAAATCTTTTAAGTAAAGGGAAGAAGACAGGCACCATGGTGTTAAGAAACAATCCAGAATTTTGAATAAGAATATTAAGTTTTAGTTTCTTTACTTAATAGTTATGTGATACTGGGTAAGAAACTTGACCTGAGTGCCTTTTTCCTTGCCTTTAAAATGGTAATAAAAATATCGATAAGCTTGTTTTGAGATCTAAAATAGTGGGTTGAAAGTACTTGGTATGTTGTAGGACTTCACAGTTATTATTATTAAGATTAATTAATTGAAAGAGGCACTAAATATGTAGGATAAATATAAAAATTTATATGCAAATTAATTGGTAACTTTTCCTTTTTGCTATTTTTTTTGCATTTTTTCTAAAGTAAGAAGCATGGGGGGAGGGAAGGAGTCAGACATACAGGCTCCCCCATGTGTCTGATGGGGATCCACCTGGCATGCCCATCAGGGGGCGATGCTCTGCCCATCTGGGGCATTGTTCCACTGCAATCAGAGCCGTTCTAGCACCTGAGTTGGCAGCCATGCAACCATCCTCAGTGCCCAAAACAACTTTGCTCCAATGGAGCCTTGGCTGCATAAGGGGAAGAGAGAGATAGAGAGAAAAAAGAGGGGAAAGGGTGGAAAAGCAGATGGGCGCTTCTCCTGTGTGCCCTGGCTGGGAATCAAACCTCAGACTTCTACATGACCGGCTGATGCTTTACCACTGAGCCAATGAGACAGGGCTACTATCTTGGTTATTGATGATAATGTCTGTCTCACATGGTTGCTACACATGGTTTTAGCTTCCTTAACAATCGTGGCTCAGGTAGGCTGGGGTAGCTGCCCTATCTGGTTTATATTTAGGTAAATATAGGCTGCCCACCAGACAACACCAAGCCTAGACTCACCCAGCTCTACAAACAACACACCCAAACACAGATATAATGAGAAGACAGAAAAGTGCAATCCAAATTAAACCACAAGAAAATCCTACAGGAAATGAACTGAGCCATATAGAAATAACAAAATTTCCAGATGAAGAGTTTAGAATAATGATTGTTAGGATGCTTAGGGATCTTAGAACAACAATGGATGGTATTATGAACAGCTAAATAAAGAGATAGCAAGTATAAAAAAGGACATTGAAATATTAAAAAAGAATCCATGTGAGATGAAAAAATACAATATCAGAAATGAAGATCACAATAGAAGGAATTAAAAGCAGGATGGATGAAGCTGAGGATCATATCAGCGAGTTGGAAGACAAGATGAACAAAGGCATGGAATCAAAGCAAAAAAAAAAAGAGATGAAAAAAGTCTGAGGAAACTCTAAGAGCTCTGTGACAACATGAAGAGAAATAAAATCTGCATAAAAGGGGTTCCTGAAGAAGAAGAGAAAGAACAAGGGATAGGAACTTTATTCAATCAAATCATAGCTGAAAACTTCCCTAAATTGATGCAAGGAAGGGTCTCACAAATTCAAGAAGCACAGAGATCTCCATTAAAGAGAAACCCAAAGAAACCTACACCAAGGCACATCATAGTTAAAATACCAAAGCTAAGTGATAAAGAGAAAGTATTAAAAGCTGCTAGAGAAAAAATGGCTATCACCTGCAAAGGTGCACCCATAAGGTTGACATCTGACTTCTCAAAAGAAACACTTGAGGCTAGAAGAGAATGGCAAGAAATATTCAAAGTAATGCAGAACAAGAACCTACAACCAAGATTACTTTGTCCAGCAAGGTTATCATTTAAAATTAAAGAAGAAATAAAAAGTTTCCAAGGCAAAATAAAACTCAGGGAGTTCATTACAAAAAAACCAGTGCAGCAGGAAATGTTAAGGAGCCTGTTGTAAACAGATCAAAGTGGGAAAAGAATACAGCAAAAGATGAATACACTTTTAAAATATAAAATGGCAATAAACAACTACATATCAATAATAACCTTAAATGTAAATGGATTAAATAATCCAATCAAAAGACATATGGTAGCTGCGTGGATAAAGAAACAGGACCCGTATATATGCTGTCAACAAGAAACACACCTTAAAACAAAAGATGCACATAGACTAAAGGTAAAAGGATGGAAAAAATATTTCATGCAAATCAAAATGAAAAAAAGGCCAGGGTAGAAATAGTTTTATCTGACAAAATGAACTTAAAAACAAAGGATGTAGTAAGAGATAAAGAAGGACACTACATAATGATAAAGGGAACAATTCAACAGGAAGATATAACCATTATAAATATTTACGCACTGAACATAGGAGCTACAACATACATAAAGCAGACTTTGATGGATATAAAGGGCAAGATCAACAGCAATACTATAATAGAAGGGAATTTCAATACTCCACTAACATCACTGGATAGACACTCAAGAAAGAAAATTAACAAAGAAACAGCAGACTTAAAGGATACACTAGATCAACTCGATTTAATAGATATCTTTAGAACTTTTCACCCTTAAGCAGCAGAATATACATTCTTTTCAAGTGCTCATGGTACATTTCCTATGATAGACTACATGTTAGGACACAAAAGTGGTCTCAACAAATATATGAAGATTGAAATCATATCATGAAATTTCTCTGACCACAATGGCATGAAACTAGAAATTAACCATGAAAGAAAAACTGAAAAATACTCAAACACTTGGAAACTAATTAGCATGTTATTAAATAATGAATGGATTAACAATGAGATCAAAGAAGAAATAAAATATTGCTAGAAATGAATGATAATGAGCATACATCAACTCAAAATTTGTGGGACACAGCTAAAGCAGTACTGAGAGGGAGGTTCATAGCATTACAGACATACCATCAGAAGCTAGAAAAAGCGCAAATAAACAACTTTACCATGCATCTAAAAGAACTAAAAAAACAATAGCAAATAAAGCCCAGGAATAGTAGAAGGAAGGAAATAATAAAGATCAGAACAGAAATAAATGACATAATGGCTAAAGAAACAATACAAAAGATCAATGAAACCAGGAGCTGGTTCTTTGAAAAGGTAAACAAGATTGATGAACCTTTAACTAGACTCACCAAGAAAAAAAGAGAGAGGACTCAAATAAATAAAATTAGAAATGAGAGTGGAGAAATAACAACTGACACAACAGAAATACAAAGTATTGTAAGAAAATACTATGAAGAACTCTATGCCAAAAAATTAGTCAACCTAGGTAAAATGAACAAATTTCTTGAAACAAATAATCTTCCAAAAATCAATCTGGAAGAATCAGAACACCTAAACAGTCCGATTACAACAAATGAGATTGAAAAAGTTATAAAAAACTAAAGTACCAAGGAGTAAATTTAACCAAGGAGGTTAAAGACTTGTACTCGGAAAATTATAAAACATTGATAAAAGAAATCAAGGAAGATACAAACAAGTGGGAGCATATACCATCCTTGTGGTTGGGAAGAATAAACATCATTAAAATGTCTATATTACCAAAAGCAATTTATAAATTTAATGCAATACCAATTAAAATACCAATGACATACTTCAAAGATATAAAACACATATTCCAAAAATTTTTATGAAACCAAAGAACATGAACAGCCTCAGCTATCTTTAAAAGGAAAAGTAAAGTGGGAGGTATCACTCTTCCGGATATCAAGGTATATTACAAGGCCATTGTACTCAAGACAGACTGGTACTGTCATAAGAACAGGCACATAGATCAATGGAACAGTACAGAGAACCCAGAAATAAACCCACACCTTTATGGACAACTGATATTTGATAAAGGAGGAAAGAACATACAATGGAGTAAAGACAGCCTCTTTAACAAATGGTGTTGGGAAAATTGGACATCTATCTGCAAAAAAATGAAACTAGACCATCAACTTACACCATTCACAAAAACAAACTCAAAATGGATAAAAGACTTAAATGTAAGCCATGAAACCATAAGCATCTTAGAAGAAAACATAGGCAGCAAGTTCTCCGACTTCTGTAGCAGCAATATATTTCCCGATTTATCTCCATGGACAAATGAAATAAAAGTCAAGATAAACAACTGGGACTATATCAAACTAAAAAGGTTTGCACAGCTAAAGACAATAAGAACAGAATAAAAAGACAAACCACACAATGGGAGAACATATTCGACAGCACATCTGATAAGGGGTTAATAACTAAAATTTATAAAGAACTTATAAAACTCTATAACAGGAAGACAAATAATCCAATCAAAAATGGGCAAAAGAGATGAATAGAAATTTCTCCAAATAGGACATACAGATGGCCAATAGGCATATGAAAAAATGCTCAACATCACTAATCATTAGAGAAATGCAAATTAAAACCACAATGTGATATCATCTCACACCAGTCAGAATGGCCCTCATCAGCAAAACAACACAGAATAAGTGCTGGCGAGGATGTGGAGAAAAGGGAACCCTCCTTCACTGCTGGTGGGAATGCAGACTGGTGCAGCCACTGTGGAAAACAGTTTGGAGAATCCTCAAAAAATTAAAAATCGAACTGCCTTTTGACCCACCTATCCCACTTTTAGGAATATACCCTAAGAACACCATAGCACTGTTCGAAAAGAAGAAATGCGCCCCCATGTTCGTCGCAGCATTTTTTACAATAGCAAAGATCTGGAAACAGCCGAAGTGTCCGTCAGAGGACGGGTGGATTAAAAAGCCATGGTACATATATTCTATGGAATACTACTCAGCCATAAGAAATGATGACATCGGATCATTTACAACAGAATGGATGGACCTTGATAACATTATACGGAGTGAAATAAGTAAATTAGAAAAAAAAGAAAAACTGAGAACAGCATGATTTCATACATAGGTGGGACATAAAAGTGAGACTATGAGACATGGAGAAGCGAGTGGTGGTTACGGGGTGGGGGAAGGGATAGAAGGGTGGGATAGGGAGAAGGGGAGGGACACAGGGAAAACCAGATAGAAGGTGACAGAGGACAATTTGACTTTGGGTGACGGGTATGCAACACAATTGAATGATAAGATAACCTGGAGATGTTTACATTGTACATATGTACATTGATTTATTGGTGTAACCCATTAAAATTAATAATAATAAAACATAAAAAAAGGAAAAAAGAAAAAAGAAGGGCCAGGAAATTATGACAGAGAAATAAAAAAATACTGGGCTCAATATTAAGAAGTCTACATTTTATATTCGTTTGAATGCTTGATTCCCATTTTATTATTGTGACTTTGTATTAAATTGTGTTTGTTTTTACTTTAAAAAATAAAAAGAGCAGTGTGGTAGTCCAGAAGTCCGGAAGAGCCTCAACCTCCATGGTAAGAGAAGTGAGGAGTCTCTGACTTTGGGGGCCAGAGGAAGTTTGGTGTCGAGGGAAATGGCTGTGTTCATAGCCTGAAAGAAAATAAGACACAGAAAAAGAAAAAAGAATAGGAATACTGTTTCCCTCAATTCATTGTTATTTGTATAATATTTTTATTTTACTTTTGTAATTCCATTTATCATAGCACTCAAGGGAGTCAAAGCCACTACCTCAATGCAGAAATCTAATTCACAATGGGAATCTCCACTTCCATGGTCACAGCAGTTTAGGGGATGTATCACAAGCCCAGACTGGGTGTTTTAAATAAGTGGCTAGTGACCACTGTGAATGGTAGTCTTTTATTATTTCCCAAAATAACTTTTACACTGACTCGCTGTTTGGGTTGCTTTTATTATTTCCCAAAATAATAAAAGCAACCCAAACAGCGAGTCAGTGTAAAAGTGTCCAGGTCCAGGAACTATAAAGAAGTCAAGTCTCCTTACTTTCAGATCGACAAATGCTGAATTTGTGTTGTTGGCTCCACTGAGAGGGCCCAGACTGCACTGTTAGAGCTTCAGGGCAGCCAGGGGAGGCCCATTGGTAACTGTTGGAGCACGCTGAGATCATTGGAAGACAAAATTCTGAAGACACTGACTGGCTGATCCTGCAGGAAGAAAGATAGGTGCTTCTATTTAAGACAGTGGTTCTTAACCGTTTTTGAGGTACCAAACCCTCCAGTTTCATATGCGTATTCACCAAACCCTTCTTTAGTGATAAATAAAATATGATTTGTTTTTCTAAATTCAAGACATAGGTATATGTTTTTTTTACTGGTGCACAAAATGATCCATGCATGAACATCACCTGGCTCAAAGAACAAAACCAACAAAGTGCATGAACTCACAACAAATTATGGTATTACTTTATTCTGGCCTCCACGGCAGAGGCTTCTCCGAACCTGAGACCGACTCATTGAACCCCTAGGGTTCAATAGAACCCAGGTTAAGAACCACTGATTTAAGAGAATGAAATCGCTCCTACAACAGGTTTCCTGGTAGGACTAACACAATGCTTTCATCTCTCATCTCACCCAGAAGAGGGAAGGGACTCCCCATGGTGGGGAGAGGAACACATGGATCAAAACAGATAAGGACATCATCCCCCAGCACAGACTGTAATTAGGACGGTCTTTGAAAAGTGCTATGGAATAAGGGCCTTTTAAAGTTCATAAATAGATAAATAGACTTTAAACATTTTTATTTATTACAGAAAGAATTAAAATTTTACAGATGTATACATTAAGTAATTTAACATCTTTATAATTAATAGTATCTTGATCATTTAGTATCTTTTTTAATGCTGATATTCTATTATTCTCTGTTTCCTAGCATATTCTATAAAAGGTCATATTGTTTTACACATGCCTATCCACCCCAAAGGCCTGCACCAGTATAAGGCACAGAGTCTTGGGTGGACCCGCCGAGATGTTGTACACAGGAATTCAAGCAGTGTGATCAGACATGTTCATGCAGGAGAGAAGGCCAGAGTTGGGACCTTTGATATAGCAAGTAAGGGACATATCTAGGGACAGAGTGTGAGATGAGCTGTAGGGAACGGTTGAGGAGGCAGCTTGTGAAGGACGTGTGAATAGCTTCTCCTTGTTAATGTTGGGTCTGGCGCAGGGGTGAACCTGTAGTCTAACTGTGTAGGGTGTATTCAGATGATAGCAGCAATTGCCTGTGTTTTTCAGGAATAAAACAACATCTAGGGCACTGATTCTCAGTGTGGTCTCTGGACCAGCGCATCAGCAACACATGGGGAATTGTTAGAAATGCACATGTAGGACCTCTCCCACAACTGCTGAATCAGAAACTGTGGAGGTGGGACTAGCAGTGTATTTTACTAAGCCCTCCTGATGTGAAGCAATGTGGAAATGGGTGCACCTGGGAGGTGCTGAAGGCGACAAAGGAAGGTATATATGGGTTGGTAAGAATTAGGCTTAGCTTTAACCAAAGACTGTCTCCTCTGGGTATTAAGAGAAATTCACTTCCTCCCTCCTAATTCCAGGAAGGGAAGAAGAGTACACAGTAGAAATCCTAGCCCAATAATAATGAGATTGTTAAAGCAGTATAATAGATTGCTTTCCATTATAAATTATCAGGATGTTACCTGCTTTGTTAATCCCCCCATTCCTAATGCAAACCATTATTAATTAAACAAAAACCTGCTACATTGACTTAGATGTTTAGCTTAGCTCAATAACCACTGATTACTATAATCGCCTTAGATTGGAAGCCACTTTACAATTAGGGGAGAGACACCTTTTGAATCTTCTCAGCCTAAAAAACCCAATAGCTCCTAACTCTTACCCCTCCTTCTAATGCTGTTTAAATAGCTCCTGGGGGTTAAGTAAGATTTTTCAAAGTACTATGTTTGAATGATATTCTTAACATTGAATATTTTTTCTAGTCCCCCAAAATTTAATTTTAAAAACTGCTGCTTGATCATTAGCACAATTGGTGTCCTCATTAATAATCTGAGCTGCCAACATCCATGTCCTGGTTACCTCTGTGCTCTGCTATTTACAAGCTGGTTGCAAGGAGCTCGTGCAAGTCATTGCATAGTAATCAATTTGCTTTGCTTTCCTTCTAGATTCATTAAATTGTCTTCCAAGATGCCCATTAAGCATGCATATCTCATCAACTAAGTGGTTCAAAATCAGGGCCTTTGAACACTTCTAATTAGCTGTGTAAAGTTTAGAACAAAGTTAACAGAGGCCCCAAAAGACTGTTGTTTGGAGTTTCAGGCCACAGACTGCTCGTTGCCAAGTAATATAAAATCAAGAGTGCAGTTTTTCTTCCATGAAGTTCTCTTTGAAAAACCAAGATAAAAGGAAGTGCACTATTTACAGTAGTCACATTTGTGGCTAATCATTGTTATTTAGGTTAATTCACTGGCATAGGAAGTATGTTGCCTCCCTTGAAGAGTGGTGATTAGAGTTTGCAAGCCTATAGGCTTTTTCTGAAACTAAAAAAGGGCTAACATCTAAGAGATTCTTTTAAAACTCCAGAATGGAGAACTGTTGTTGTTTTTTTTTTCTTGTAGGAAAGAAACTGTAAAATTAACTCTTACCTAGCTACAGGAATTGATGGGCCTTAGCAAGACCACTTACAAGGTATTTGAGGGGCATATTAAGAAAATGGATAACCTCTTTGGATAGATGTGGTTTTCAACTTTGGCTGAGCATTGCACTTATAAAGCTTTGGACAAATGGTGATATCAGGACCCCACTCCCGACAAATTAAATAAAAGTCCCTTCTGGTGGTGTAGCCAAAGCATGGCTTTTTTCTTTCTTTTATTATTTTAAGCTAGTCAGATGATTTTTAAAAAACCGTCAAGATTAAGAACTACTGTCTTATAATCTGTCAGCCATCATTTTCTGGTCCCCAAAAAGTAATATTGGGGCCCACTTGAGATAAAAGACTACCCTTCTACTTCCTATTCTTTGGAGAACAACGGTTCCTTGGTTTCTTGTTCAGAACAGTAGCACAGATTAACCAATAGTCACTTGTGTGTTTTGTTGATTGCTTTATTAAATTTTTAAGAATGATTTCACACATAGGTAGAATATAAAACTGAAACTCATAGAGATTGATAAAAGTGGAGTGGTTACCAGGAGGAGGGGTGTGGCGAAGGCTGTAAAGAGGGACAAATATGAAGTGACAGAAAATTATTTGACTTTGGATTATGGGTATACAACATAACAGTTCAAATGCTATAGAAATGTTTACCTAAAACCTATGTACTTTTATTGATCAATGTCATCCTGTTAAATTTAATTTTCTAAATTAAAAAAAAACACAAGAATGTCATCCAGTTGAACTTGGCACAAGTAAATAATAAATTTGTTTGCATTCAAACTAATCTCAAAAGCATGAGGAACTAAGCATAGAAACATATTTGGGGGTTGTGGAGGCTACTGATCATGAAATGGATCCTCAAAACATACAGGAGATAGACAGTTGAGCATCAACTCTAAGGTATAAATATTTTGAACTCCATAGATTTTCCTTAGTACTTAGAGTTTCCAGATAGTTCATGTAGAAGAACCATGGCCCACAGAGGTGAATTAGACAGAAGGTAAAACATCACACTTATAGGCTCTGAGTAGCTTTCAGCTGTGTCCCTGGATATAATATACTACAATAGGTACAGGAGAATTCCCACAGCACTGTAAACTGGACTTAAAGAATCAAATCATCCATATCATTTCTTTATATACTAAAAATGTACAAAACTTTTTTTTTGTGACAGAGACAAAGAGACAGAGAGAGGGACAGATAGGGACAAACAGACAGGAACAGAAAAAGATGAGAAGCATCAATTATCAGTTTTTCATAGTGACATCTTAGTTGTTCATTGATTGTTTTCTCATATGTGCCTTGACCAGGGGGGTATAGGGGGGGCTACAACAGACCGAGTGACCCCTTGCTCAAGCAAGCGACCTTGGGTCCAAGTTGGTGAGCTTTGCTCAAACTAGATGAGCCCGCCTCAAGCTGGCGACCTTGGGGTCTCGAATCTGGATCCTCCGTGTCCCAGTCCAATGCTCCATCCACTGCACCACCGCCTGGTCAGGCATATATATGTAAAAAAACTATTGAATTCAAAATTTGCAAGTTGACAGCTATCTTATGATTGACTATCCTCATTTGTAACAACTTAGGCCAGTGGCATTCTTTGAGTGTCAGGCACTATGAAACAAGAGCCAAACAAAAGGTAATATCCTTCTATTCTTGTTAAAATGGCCTTTCCGGGAAACATGCCTTCCTAACACAGTTTCTTCTTAGGGGCCAAAATCTCTTGCCATGTCTTTCTTTCAAACCTAGCAAGTGAGTTTCTTAAGACACAAACAAATTTATCACTAATAAATATTGAGGGCATGTTTTATTGTCTTATCCATTTAAATATTGCTTGTCTCCTTGTTTAGGTTTTAAACTCCATGTGGAGAGGAGGCACTTATACTTCTTTTATATACTGCTCACAAAAATTAGGGGATATTTCAAAATGAGTATGAAGCAATAAAATATCCCCTAATTTTTGTGAGCAGTGTATTTCCCACATTATGTGCACTATATAGTAAATGTTTCATGGTTGTTCACACATTGAAGGAATTAGTGGTACTAGTGGATGGCATGTAGAGGGATGTGTGTGTGTGTGTGTGTGTGCGCGTGTGTTATACATGTGGTGCGTATGTATTTTATAAATATGATCACTGCCCTTGCCAGTAGCATATGTCATCATACAGAAACAGAACCAGTTTACACAAATATGGGTAAAATAGTATGGATGACCTTACTACATCAGATACCTGAACTTTATATACTAACTGCCATATGAAAGGTGAGTGCCCTGAACTAACATCTGGTAATAAATATTAAATAAAGAATAAATACAAAGTTAGTAAGACATTTATTTTGTTCTTGCTTTAGGCCTTGGTTCAAACTAATTTCACTGTGTCCTCTGTAGCTTCTTATAATGTAGAATTTTATTTTGTAGGGGATTACAGTCTCTCTCTAGAATAGCATATAAAACGATTATTCTTATCACTGAAGGCTGCTCTTTGACAGGTATGTTCAGAGGCTAAAGAGAAACACCTTTCCCTGGAAGAAATGGAAAATAAGAAGAAGGAATTCATAAAGTAATTCTAATGTGTTACTGCCCAGATACACTAGAAAAAGGTGATGAATAATTCAGGAGAAAATAAAGTATAAATTTGGAACTTTTGTTAACATACAAGCCATCTTAGAAAAACAGATAAGTAGACTTGCAGAAGAATTTAGCTAGATTGTTGGATATTGGCTTAGAATTCAATATTATTTTTGTCTGAGTAGTTGGCCTGGTAGTAGTCTAAACTAGGCATGCCTAAAAGTGGGAGGAAGGGAGAGTGAACACATGGGCCAGGTATAGTGCCCTAGAATAATGCAAAGAACACCTCTTTCTTTATGTACTAATTGGAAGATCTCTCTGACTTCTGTCTCTGTTTTAGTTGTGATAGTATTTACCTGGAGACCTTTGGTGTTCTTTAGGATCACATCCTGAACTCCCAAAGTTATATAAATCTGATGGATAAATTTAAGGTTGGAACTCTGACACATAACCCGAAGTGTCAGGGTTCAATGTACTTATTCAAGTGTTGCTTTGACATTCTGGTTTCTAATCCCTCCTTTGCTATTTTAGGCTTGTGAAACTGGTGTGGTTCATTTTGTCTTAGTTCAGCACTGGAGCAGAAATTATGCCTACTGGAGAGACCCTACTACTAATTCATTAAACACCTCCTAATACTTAGAGCTATTCTAAGTAAATATATTCTTATATATGCCCTTCAATACAGAACTGTCTCATCTATTACATAACCAACCATGATATTTCCTCTTTCCTCTTTCTCTTCAGATTCAGTGCCTTGTAAGAATCTCAGGCTGTCTTCATTCTTCTGGGTTTTTCTAGATTCATGATGATTTAGAACTTCTCCTCTTATTCCATCATCATTTGGGCAAATTGAAATCATTATGAGGTTGGCTGAGAAATCAATAATTTAGAAAGCTGAAGGTTTGGGAGACTTGCTGGCTGCCTTCCTAAACATAGCATCTATTAGCCAATTGGAAATATTACTTCAGATGCATTGACTGGGCTGCCTTCAGAAATCAGTATCACTCATATTCACATTTTGGCTACCATAAAATGAGCACCTGACATAATTATTCTCTCAGAACACCTTTGTCATAAAATTGTGTACTCAAATAGTATGCTTTCAATAAAAATTTAAAGTGACCATGAATATTCAAAAGTATTTCTTCAATGTTCATCACAGTATTATTCATAGTGGCCAAGACATGAAAACAACCAAAGTGTTCTTCATTAGAGGATTGGAGAAAGAAGATGTGGTACAATAGAATACTACTCAGCCACAAGAAATGATGATATATTGCCATTTGTGACAACATGGGTGGACCTTGAGAACATTATACTATGTGAAATTAGTAAATCAGAAAAAGCTAAGAACTATAAGATTTCACATATAGGTGGGATATAAAACTGAGACTCATGGACATAGATAAAAGTGAAGTGGTTAAAAGAGGGAGGGGTTGTGGGAAACGGGTTGAGGGAGGGGAGTAAAGAGGGATAAGTATGTGGTGACAAAGAGTGATTTGACTTTGGGTGATGGGTACACAACACAATCAATAGTTCCAATGCTATAGAGATGTTTACCTGAAACTTATGTACTCTTATTGATCTGTGTCATCCCATAAAATTTAATTTTATAAATTAAGAAAATAAAACTAAAAATAAAATAAAAGTATTTCTAGAGACTCTCTCCTGTATGAAATGTTTATTTATTTTTTATTAGTTTTAGTTGATTTAAATAAAAATAGATCCATGTGGCTAGTGGCT
Source organism: Rhynchonycteris naso (assembly GCA_037038555.1). Classification (NCBI taxonomy): domain Eukaryota; kingdom Metazoa; phylum Chordata; class Mammalia; order Chiroptera; family Emballonuridae; genus Rhynchonycteris; species Rhynchonycteris naso. Next base: position 105,741,202 of record CM072997.1, read on the forward strand.
ACTGTCTTAGACAATGCAAGAAAAGGCTTTATCCATGGTTTAAGAAAATGATCTAAGAGATTAACACAAGATGAATTGGCTCTGTTACATATCTTTTGACTACCTGAGAAAATACTTTTTAAGTATCCTCCCCACCGCAAACATGATTCATTAAGATGTCACTACATCAGAAATCATGAAAGCAGTACTTCTTAACTTTTTTAATCTATCACAATAACCTGGAGGTCTTGTTAATACACAGATTATTTGGCTCACTCCAAGAGATTCTGATTGAGTGGTCTAAACACTTTACACAAGTACCCAGATGACTCTGATACTAATGATCCAGGGTCAAACATTGATTAGCACTGGAATAAAAACGTTAGCATTCAAACATCAGCCTACCTCTATCAAACTGGAGCTTCTTTCATTTGTCACCTTTTAAAAAATGCTTTATTATTATTGATTATTTGAGTTAGAGAGGAAGGGACACAGAGAGAAAAAGAGAGAGAAAAGCATTAATTTGTTGTTCTACTTATTTATGCATTTATTGGTTGATTCTTGTAGGTGCCCTGACTGGGGATTGAACCTGCAACTTTGGTGTACCAGGACAATGCTCTAACCAACTGAGCTATATGGACAGAGCCATCACTTGTCACATTTTTGCTATACTAAAGTGCCTCTTTGTCCAAGGTAGATAGTATCCTTCTCAAACATTCTTACAATGTTTACTTAAAACCCATGAATCTAAATGTGTGACAGAACATAAATAAATAAGACTGTTGAATATGGCTTTGCCACATATTACAGTGCATTTCTTTGGTAAATTTTCTGAATGTGTTTAATAATTACAAGGACCAGAAACTCAGCAAGGCTGAATTCAAATCTGCCAGGACAGTTTACATCTGATATCTGTTCTGGCCCTGTCTTAGAGTCAAACTGAGGCTTTCTATTAAAATAACATCATACTTTTGGTCTAGGTAAGGGTATGGCCTCTTTCACTATTCCAATACAGATTGCTAGAAGAGTATCAAAAGAACACGTGCTGTATTAAAACATTTTATTTATCATTCAAAGGGCATGTGTTGAATGCCCTTTCCTATCCCCAAAGAAGAGAAAAAATACAGTAGAAGTTCTAGAATAAAAACAGATTTCCCCAAACATTCTCTGATCCTTACTATCTACAAATTTTATTTGAGGATCAGTAATCATTTGGGAGGATACTTTTATTTTGAGGGTTACTTCTTTATGTCCTTTGGTCTAATTATACATGAATCTCTTTAATTTGTTGTTCTACTTATTTATACATTTAAGTATACTCCTCTTTAATACTAAAACACAACCCCGTCAAAAATAATTTCCTTGATTGTTCTTCTGAATAGCTTCCTTCTGCCTCTTCCACTCTCCCATTTCTTAATTTTCCATACAAAAACCTTCACCCAGAGTGTATTGTTGTAATAAAGTAGAACTAGAACAGGAAGCCTTCAGATAAACTTGGATCCAGGAATGTTCATCATGTCCCACACCACTAACCCTCTGTCCCTCTTCAAACTCCACGGTCTCTCAATGATAACCTTCGCAAGGACTATGAAGGCTCCTTGGGTCCTGGAAATTTGAGGACCCAGGTATTTTTTCTTAGCATTTATAGAGCTCCCACGAGTCATGCAGTAATCTATGTACATCACTTTCTTAGTCTATTGAGTTATTAATACTGTGTCTGTTTTACAGGTAGTGAAGCTACAGGGAAATGGGGCTAAATGATTAAAATACAGTTTCAGAGAAACTGAGAGCAAGATTAAATCACTGTGTTCTTCCAGAAGTAGTTCTCAACCAGGGATAGTTTTTTCATCAAGGGACATTTGACAAAGTCTGAGGACATTTTTGATTGTCCTGATTGTGGGGGAAGTGCCATGGGGGTAGAGGCCCAGATTCTGCTTAACGGGCCACAATGCATAGGACAGCCCCTTCCCCTCCTCACCAGGCATTGCCCAGTTCAAAATATCAACTGTGCTGAGAACCGGAACCTCTGATTCTCTAGAATCTCTAACATTACATTCCTTGGTCCCCTAAACAATAGTCAATGAATGGCTCCCTCTACAATTGATCCCTGTATAGTTTTTACACAGAAACGTGCTGGTGAGTGCTATTTTGGCATGCTATAATTTTCAGTTACTTTCATTTTGTTTTTTATTTAATTTATGGGTAAGACCATATAGGTTTCAAGTGTATGTTTCTATAATACATAACTTGTACCGTATATTGCATTGTGTGCCCACTGCCCAAAGTCAATATTTCCTTCTAAAGTTGGGAGTGGAGGTTGGATATGCAGGCACGAGCAATCAGGTTGCCATTCTACCCTAAATCACTGTGATGCAAGATGGAAAAAAAAAAACATTTTAAAGAGAAAAAGAAAAAAAATTTTAAAGAACCAGTAAATATAAATGTGGTCTCTTTTGTGTCTTATAAGAGTATGTATCTTGTAGCTATGGGAAAACTCCCTCTTGCTATTATGATTTTAGAGAGTCCCTTTACTTTCTCAGGGGTTGTGCTCAGAAAGCTTATTTGTAACTTGGATTTTGACATTTGGTGAATATAACAATGTTGTAAATAAAGATGAGGTCCCAGGTATATCCACATGAGTCTTTGAATTCACAGAGTAGCTTAAATGTCTCATATTTATCAAAATATTTAATGTTGGCTTTTGAGAAGAGAAAATTTAATTAAAAAGCAAACTGGGAAATAGATGTAAACTTTTAAAACATTCTAAAAGGACTTAGAAGGATCTTCAAAGGGCTTATAAGTCAAACCCATTTTTTCCTTATTTTTATGATTATATCTTGGCTTCCTTTTATTTAGGTATTTGTCTACTTATATTTTTATGTCTGTAAGACATTATTAAGATCATTTAAAGTTGTTTTTTTATTGCAAGAATTTGGGGATGGAGAGGAGATACAGAATTGGCAGGAAGATTTTCTGTGATAACTTTATAGTGCTAAAAATAGGAGAGGTGATTAAAAAGAGTAAGAATAGGTACATAAGAAAAATGTTGAATTACCTTATCTAGATTGGCAACAGGAAAGCAGAAAGCTAATTTGGCTGTACAAGTTTTGCTCTGCATAGTTCTGATATGCATGAATTACAGTTACCACAAGTGGTACTTCCAGTACCTCTTCAGTGCATATGTCACTAAGTGAGTGACAGGTGCACATCATGGTCAGTGGCCAAGTATTTACTTCTAATTAAGACTGTCATGTCAGGTCCCTGCACATGGAAGTCAGCTCTTGCTCAGGCAGCAGGCATATAGTTGTGTTGCATCCCTGTCTACCAATGATAAGTCCACTTGCCATTTTATGGAAATGGGTAATCAACAAAGAGAAGTGGCCAACAAAGATGAAAGTGTAGTCAGGAAAGAAAGTGTAATAATGCTGGAAAATAAATTAAAGTTGTACATAAATGAAGTGAGAGAACAAAGAGGTGGCCTGGGGAGTGTTGACCCTGAAGTCGTCGGAGAGACTGCCCATGCAGCCAGAGAAATACAGTGAAGGCAAACATCTTGACATGAAGTGGTTGTGATGGAAAGGATGAAGACATCAGAGAGGAAGTGCCACCAGGAAGAATTTTCAAATGAAAATAACTCATAGAGGCATTTCATAACTTTGAAAGTGCAAATGGTGAAGTGTCGGAGGCCGATGCGACCTTAGAAAGGAGTATGATGACTGGCCACAGTGTGGAGAGAAAGCTCACTCTGTATTATGAGATATGTGACAAGAAGAGAAGCACAGTGCCAAGAACTTTTGTAAGTTCATTATGGAGAAATAAAATGCATGACTTCTCAAGGTCTCTAATGTTTTAAATTAGTGTACTACACAATAAAACTTTCTTATTTTTCATCATTTTATACATTGATAACATATATTTGTACTTCTAATAATGTTATTAATATTGTGACAAAAATTTTTAAAGGTGACAGAACAATTACAATTTTTTGTATTCAGTATTAATGTGACTTTGCACAGGATCAGCTTCTATAATCATTTGTATGGCCCTAAACTATCATGAAAAGTGAGGATTGCCTGTATTTTTATTAAAGAAAAAGACATATTGATTCAAATCTCTTAACTATGCACAAATGAGATGGTTGTATTATTCCAACACAGCTAGTGAATTACCCAGAAATCCTTGCATGCAGGACATATGTAAATTAGAATCCTAAAATTTGACTCTATTCCAAACCAATAGAAATAATATAATACCTAAAACCAAGGTCTTAATGCAGTGGTTCTTAACCTAGGTTCTATTGAACCCTAGGGGTTCGATGAGTCGGTCTCAGGGGTTTGGAGAAGCCTCTGCTACGGAGGCCAGAATAAAGTAATACCGTAATTTGTTGTGAGTTCATGCACTTTGTTGGTTTTGTTCTTTGAGCAAGGTGATGTTCATGCACAGCTCATTTTGTGCACCAGTACAAAAACATATACCTATGTCTTGAATTTGAAAAAAAAATCATATTTTATTTATCACTAAAGAAGGGTTCGGTGAATGCGCATATGAAGCTGGTGGGTTCAGTACCTCAAAAAAGGTTAAGAACCACTGTCTTAATGGCTTAGAATTACAGGCACTTAGTTTGGAAAAGGAATATATTTGGTTACAGTTTATAGATGATAACATTGAGACTCACATAAGTTTCAAGTGAATGACTCAGGGAGCCACATAGCTGGTTAGTGACAAACAGTTAAAAATACTAAGATTTCTTGACTTCTGTACTGCCCTTTTCCTCCCTGAAGCAAAAATGGAATACAGCGGACCCTTGAACAATGGGGATTTGAATGATGAGGATCCAAGTACATTCAGATTTTTTCCAATAACTATACAGTTGGCCTTCCGTATGCATGCTTTTGCATCAGTGCATTCAACCTCGCTGGATTGAAAACAATAGTTTCCCTCCTGCGTGGGGAACTTACAGATGTGAGGCTACAACTCTATGCATTATTCTATGCCATTTTATAAAAGGTATTTGAGGATCCACAAATTTTGGTAGCATGGGGGATCCTGGAGCCAATCCTATATAGGTACCTAGGGATGATCATAGTTGTGTGTTCAGTGCATCAAAACTTACAGTAGATTTTCCACCAGAAGGGGCTTCATAACTCTAAGCCCCATGTTGTTCAGGTGTCAACAGTGCATACTTTATAAAATCATCATGAAAGACACTGGGGAGATACCTCTTGGTTCATTACATGGCTCCTGTAGACATAAATAATGAATAAATTACAAATTTAAGCTCACAGTGAATTCCTCTGTTTCCTTTTAACATTTCAATTTTTTTTTTCTGCTAGCTTAGTAGAGTGCCTCAGAAAAGCATGTGAAAATGGACTCAATTTTCCTAGAAATTTTTAAAATCAAGATCTTTCTCAAGGTCATTTCTTAAAAATGATTTAAGTTGTCCCACTAGATAAATACCTGCTGATGACTATTTCACATATCCATTAATTCCTGAGCTCTTTGCTCGATTGCCTGTTTCACGTTTTGGAGTCATAGTTGTCTTAACCTTACACATTTGTTTTCTTCTTACCAGAAGCAAGTTTAAAAACAAGAAACAAAGATTTGTGATTATTTCTCTCTTGAAATTGTTGTCCCATTTTGTTTCTCATTGGAATTTGAATAATTTGTAATGAATAGAGACATGAACAAGAGTTGCTTACACAGACTTGGAATTTGGCTTTTTTGAAATTAATTCAGTGCCAAATCACAGGTTGAAATTTCTCATAAACTTAGTGATGCAGTTAACAAACACATATTATATTATCCTGTTTGTTCTTTATAGTGTGCATCACTATCTGAAATTGGTATTTACCATGACTATTTACTTGCTATTTTGGGTTCTTGTTTACTAATATCAAAATTTGAACCTGTGTGTCTCATCCATCTGATCCTAGATTAGTGCCTAGGGTAGTAAGGCATCCAAAAATATTTACTGAATAATTAATATGTCATAACAATATGAATAAATAATAATTTATAACAAATAAATCAAGTGCTAGGGACCATAATAGGGATTGAGGTACAATGATGACTAAAGCATAGTTTTTGAACAAAAGGAGCCCCAGTCTAGTCAGCGGTGAGAGGTACATGTGAAAGGAAGTATATTGAAATGCAGTAAACAGTGGGACAGAGCAACTAGTTAAAGAAGCAAAGAAAGTGCAGTTGACATTGGGCAGCTCAGAGCACATGTGAACTTAGTTTTAAGGGAGGGCCAGGGGTTCACTCAGCAGACAAGGGAAAGAAAGAAGAAGAAAAAAAACTCCCAATAAAGGAAACAGCAGGGGAAAAGATAGAAACACAAAAGAAAAAGGCATATTGAAGAAATACTATCACTCGGTGGCATTGTTAGAGCACAGAGTAGGGTGTGAGAAAGAGAAGTGAATGTCCCCAAAGCAAAGGCACTGTTATGACGGAGCCAATCACAGCATCAGCTAATCATCTCCCAGATTCTTCTCCTTGAAATGCTTTGTGCAAATATTACAGTCATAAAATGGTATAAGGCATGAATTTTGCAACAACAATCCGGGTGGGGAACCCCAGTTGAAGCTAAAAATAGTATAAATAACAGTACACATGAGTACATTCCAAGTATCCAAGGGTCTTTGCTAACTCTGATCCCTCTGTCTGATTGCTTGTATTTCTCTACCTGGCCTATCCTACTTTTCTTCAAGGCTCTGCAAGGCTCTATCCTCTTTTGGGAAGACCTCTTTCATCTTCTGGATGACTTAACAACCAGCACCTCTGCTGTCCTGTTTCCCTTGATTTACCACAGCGCTTCTCACAAACTACTGCCAGTACCTCTTGCACAACCTGCTCACCCCTGGAGGTGGCTTCCTGAGAGAGTCATTGAAGTGCCTCCATGGTGTGAGTTCTTGTGACATAATCCCCAGGAGTATATTCTTAGAATTTATGAGGGCCATCATTTTTAGTTTATGGGTCTCTTTAAATATTCTGGAATAATGATGTGTTTTAGGCATGTTTTCTTCTATTTGTAAAATATATTTCTTTAATCCTGCCAGGCCATGAATGTATGTGTGTGTGTGTGTGTGTGTGTGTGTGTGTGTGTGTGTGTGTGTGTGAGAGAGAGAGAGAGAGACAGACAGACAGACAGACAGAAAGGGAGAGAGAAATGAGAAGCATCTATTCTTTGTTGTGGCTCCTTTGTTGTTCATTAATTGCTTTCTCATATGTGTCTTGACTGGTGGCTAGAGCAGAGCAGAGTGACCCCTTGTTCAAGCCAGTGACCTTGGGCTTCAAGCCAGTGAGCTTTGGGTTCAAGCCAGTGACCATGGGATCATGTCCATAATTCCACGCTCAAGACAGCGACAGCACACTCAAGCTGGTGAGCCCACACTCAAGCTGGATGAGCCCACACTCAAGCCGGCAACCTCAGGGTTTCGAACCTGAGTCCTCTGCATCCTAGTCTGACACTCTATCCACTGCTCCACTGCCTGGTTAGGCTTGAATGCATCTTTGATAGATTTTGTCAGTGTCAAACCCCCTCTGTGTGTTATGCTTTAGTATCATTTCTCTGAATTCTTCTTGAAAACACTTCCTTAACAGTCTCCATTGGGACTTTTTTCTCATATGTGTGCCTGCTTTTATAGATGTGTGGCTGGCTTAGTACTGTCACTTATATGAATTTGTCAGCCATTACAGGTCAAACTGTTCACTGTTGCTTAGAGTAAATGGTAAAAAGAGAAGTCTCCGAGGAGTGAACAACACACTACCAAGTAACTCACCAGGGACACCACAGCAGCATTCCCATCAGCTGACAGCAGAGACGTGGTTTGCTAATGTTCATTGTTCTATAATTGTTCAGTTTGCTTTGTCTCCCTAGTTCTCATTGGCCGAGAATATTTAGTAATACTTATGCATGATAACATTGAGTATTAAACATATTTTGTGAGAATTTACTTGATATGTATTTTTTCTTTCTCCTTCCTTCCTTCCTTCCTTCCTTCCTTCCTTCCTTCCTTCCTTCCTTCCTTCCTTCCTTCCTTCCTTTCCTCCCTTCCTCCCTCCCTCCTATCCTCCTTTCTCTCTCTCTCTCTCTCTCTCTCTCTCTCTCTCTTTCTTTCTTTCTTTCTTTCTTTGGAAAGCAGCTGAGAAAAATGGTTTTAGGCATTAAGCTGGCTATGTGGTACATTAGTCTCTTACTGCTGTTGTAATAAATTACCAGACTTAATGGTTTAAAACAACACAGATTTATTATCTTACCGTTCTGGAGGACAGAAATCCAAAAATAGGTCTTACTTGACTAAAATTAAGGTGTCAGCAAGATTGTGCTCTTCAGAGGTTCTGGGGAAAACTGTGTTCTTGCCTATTTCAGTTCTAGATACTGCATTATTCATGTGCTCCCAGCTTTCTTCAAACCCAGCAGCACAGCATCTTCAAGCCCCTCTGTGACTCTGACCCTCTCTTCTGCCCTTCTCTTCCACGTTAAAGGACACTTGTGTTTACATTGGTTCCATCTGGATAATCCAATATAATCTCTTTATTTTAAGGGTTTCTTTTTATTAGCAACTCTAACTCATTTGCAAGCTCAATTTCTTCTTGCCACATGACATAACATATTCATGGGTTCTGGGGATTAAGATGTGTCACCTTTAGCAGGGGGTGCGAATTTTTCTGTCTACCACATCTGGTTACTTATTTATATTTTCAATACAGTCACTCTGAAGGCTGTGATACCTGCTTCAGATCTCACACTGGCTCTCTCTCACAGTAGGTACCAAGGAGGCTGCAGAAATGGAAAGGAAGAACCCATCCCTCAGATTCCGTATTGTCTGGAGAAAGGCATCTTCAAGGGAACAGAGCTTCATTTTGGCATTGAAGGGTGAATATCATAGTTATAAGAAGAGAGCAGGGATATGGCCTATTTACAGAGAAAGAAAAGATGCAGAAGGAAAAATATAAAAGGCCTGTTTATAGAACTATGAGCAGATTGGTGCGAGCAATGTGTTTTCCCATGAACCAGGGCTTTCACCAAAGCAGCAATGTTGTAGAATGTAAATGACATTTGCAATTACATTTCTATTTCTTCTTCATGGCTGACTGAGCTCCAGTCCTACTGGATGCACAGGAAACACTAAGGGATAAAGCACCACCTGATGCAACAGTTGAGCCTTTAGGGATCCCTTATGTCACTGTTATGGGGTGAGGAGGGAAAATGCCAAGTCAGGAAAGGATTGTCATTAGCCAAGGACTCAATAAAAAGCCTACACATTGTCATTTTTTTAGTACGCATCCCCTCCTTTCTCCAAGTTCTCAGAACCACAAGATTGACATCCATTTTCATCTCTGAAGGACCTGTGATTGATGGGGCACCAGTGACAACGAGCCTGACTCAGGCATGCGGCACTGTGGAGAAGGCTGCTGATCAGACACCCTTGCACGTCCTAAAGCGCAACTGACTCTTTCAGAAGTCTATTGAGTGAGACCCCAAAGTTACATAGTAATCATTTGCCATCTAATTACAGAACACTATTTCTGCTTTTACTCCCTTTTTGTCAAGTCTCAAGTTGATCATAGTAATAGTTTTACAGCACTTCTCCCTGCCTCTGTGCTCATTCATTTCCAGTAGCCAGAGCAATCTTTCCAAATTGTAAGTAGGGTTATTTCGTACTTCAAGCTAATATTATTCAGTGACTTCCCTCTATCCTTAGGATACCATCTAAATTCTTTAGCAGTGCTTTCCATGAATAGCTGCCTCCTTAGCTCCAACTCTTATCATTCTTAATATCCAGTACCTACTTGAATATTTCACTAAGTGTTGACTACCCAAACCCAATAAATATCCACTGAACATCTGCCTTGTGCCTTTGCTTAAGCTCCATGATTTAAATAAAATCCTTCTGACAAATATTCAATACCTGTTAGGTTCCTTTGCCTGTGTTCTCCAATGTTATAGAATGTGCGTGTCCTACTTATTGACCTGGTAAAGACCACCTTGGCTAGAAACTTAACTAGGGCCTTGTATGCTAAAATGTGCCTTCATCAGTGAACAAGACATTTTCAGAGTGTTATTTTTAGGAGCAATGATGAAGGGGATAAATAACAGGAGAAAAGTAGATGGTTTATGTAGTTAGGCCTAGATCCATCATAACCTCTACCTTGATACTCCTGGTCATGTTTGTAGTCATTGAAGCCTGGTTCCAAATCATGAACTGCTAAAGACATGTGGTCATTCTTCCTCTGGACTGGAGCTTTATTTAGAATCTAGATTAGAATAATATTTCTCACATAAGAGTGATTTCTCTAAGACTTTCTTAAGTTCTCAGGGTGATATTCTGCCACTGCCCTTTTTAAAACAAAAAACAATATGAGGCATACTGCTCAGTATGGGTGATTTGAGTTACAGAAGTATTTACTACCTCATGTCCACACAAAGGGACACTCAAAAGCTGCAGCAGTTTGAGATTAGTAGGACATAATGATTTGATCAACTACCTTTATTCTGATGGTATGTCTTGGTTTTATCCTTCGATATGTAATCTCATTGCAATTTTATAATTTTTCTTTGCCTACTCATTATTCTAATGTCTCCAGTTTTAGCAGCCCTTCAGTACATGTGAATTCCCCCAGCATTTGTGAAGACCATCTGATCATTGGCATGTGTGAAGAAAGGTGTTAGGTTTAGAAAGACTTTCCTGTTAGTCAAGTGCCAAATGAGCTGGCAGGCTGGTATCTTTCTGTTAAGAATAGTCTTTCATTAAGGATGGTTAAGATTTTTTTCATTGACCCAATCTCCTCCCAACCAAAATAAAGGGAGTCACCTAAGTTTCTTTGGTCAGGTTTTCTCCTGGCTGTCTAGCATGGGCTGAATTAGGTCTAATCACAGCTCATAGCATGATCAATTCACCCTCTTGTACTAAAGGTATTGTAGTAGATGTCTACTTTTTTTTACCTTTATACATTGCCCTCCTTCTGGTAATAACTAACTCAATTAGTTTTTGAGGAATCACTTACCACACAGTTTCAATATTGTAAGATTAGGCATGCTAAACTCAAAATACAACCCAATCATTCTGTACACTGTCCAAGAACATGCCCATGACCTTAAAACAAACCTCCATTATTGGCAGGTGCCGATTGGATGTTTTTCTCACTGTATAACTTAGACCAATCACAATACATAACTGGACCTCAGCACAGGGATCTGGAGTGTCTTTAATACCTGCATGGGGATTTGCTTACTCCAGCTGGGATAGACTAAGGTTTACAGTTGTCAGAAACCAGCTAGGGATATAAACATTGTTAACAATAGCTATCACTCAAATGGTCAGCTAGATTAATGTAGTATATATAGCTATGGGTTACAAAGCCTATCTTTGGTTATGGATAATTTAAAACATTCCCTAGAATATTAAGGTATATTTTTGGCCCAAGCCATTGCAATACAATTTTTGTGAGTCTCCTTCCACATACCTCATACAAAATATGGTTAACATTCTCTCCCATAGCTATATAGCCTGGTAAGACATGGGCTACTTTATTTTTGAATGCACCTTAAATTTAACTATGGCTTTTCATATGGAGAACACTAGATAGCTTTTGTATACATTTTCATTTTTCTTAACAGTGGTTGAATATTAGCTTTGGAGATCCCTGACAAATCAAACATCATCTGTTTATACCATTCTTCTGAGTGGAAGGAACACTTGGAATTGCACTGTTGGTTCCAAAATGAGCTGCAGATGTTAAGAGGGATCAGTGTAGTTTTCCTTGATTGCTTGTCACATGGCTAACCTGTGTAAAGAAGAGGTGTTTTAAGTCCCAAAAGCTGACAGTTTTCTTACTGCTGAGCTGAGGCAGATTCTTAGGCTAAGAAGTTTGGAGATAAAAATGATAAGGGTTTCTCCTTTTAAAAATAAGTAGCTCTGAGAATATTAGCTAAAGGTCTGCCTTAAATTTGTGAATAAAATGAAAATGAAAACAATATATATTAAAGAATATAGATTTTGGTGTAAGAAAGTCTTAAGTGAGATCCTAACTTATCTCCATTAGCTGTGTCCCCTTCAAATAAGCTACAAAACTTTTCTGAGTCTGTTTCCTCATTAAAATAAATGAAAATATTGGCCCTTACAGGGTTGCTAGAATTAGTGCTAACCTAAATAACATACCAAGCATAGTAAAGGCCAGTGAGTCTCAAAAGTGTGAGCCCAGAACCAGCAGCACTAGCATCATGATGGACTTGCTAGAAGAACAAGATTTTTTTTACTTCTCCCCAAACCTGTTAAAAAATATAAAATAAATAATTGTAAAGCCTAACAATATGGTTTGACAAGCTCTCCTGGTCGTTCTTATTCAAGCTACAGTTTGAGAGTTACTGATATAGGCCTTCAAAAGTAATTATGATCAGCCCTGGCCAAAAAGCTCAGTTGGTTAGAATGTTGTTCCGATGTGCCCAGGTTGCAAGTTTGATCCCTGGTCAGGGCACATATAAGAATTAACCAATGGATGTGTGAAACAACAAATCAATGTTTCTCTCTCTTTAAAAATTAGTAAATGAATAAAATAGAAAATTGATTATAAAAATGAATAAAAGAGCCAAGATTCAAAATATTAAATACTCACAAGAAGTTGAAGTCAAGTCTAACTTCCAAAAGAAATGAGAAGAGTAGAGGAGAGAGAGACCAGGTAAAACACATCTTGCATGGAGCGCAGTGAAAGTTTAGGTACATAGGTGAGTGTCCTTGGTAGGACAGTCTCCTGAGAGTACTGGTCCATCATGTTACTCTTATTTGTTCTTCAGGTAATGCCTGAGTTACTTTTTTTTCATATCTCATTGTTCTTGAATCAAATCTTTCAAGTCATCTGGAGACTTTTTTTAAGTAAATAATATTTAGATTTAAATTTGAAGTATTTGGAATTTACACATAAACATTTACAATGAATTTATAGTTTATAAAGACCTTGTTTAAAATAATAAAAATGTTTCTTTTTTTGTGACAGAGACAGAGAGAGAGTCAGAGAGAGGGACAGATACAAACAGACAAACAGGAAGGGAGAGAGATGAGAAGCATCACTTCTTCGTTGCAGCACCTTAGTTGTTCATTGATTGCTTTCTCATCTGTGCCTTGACTGGGGGCTACAGCAGACTGAGTGACCTCTTGCTCAAGCCAGCAACCTTGAGCTCAAGCTGGTGAGCCTCACTCAAAGCAGATGAGTCCCTGCTCAAGCTGGTGACCTTGGGGTTTCAAACCTGGATCCTTTGTGTCCCAGTCCAAAGCTCTATCTACCAAGCCACCGCCTGTTTAGGCCAAAATGTTTCATGTTGATAGAATTATGACATAGCTTATTTCTGAAAGAGTAATAGCTATGAAATAATTACAAGCTTTACATTTAGCCCTGTTTTTTTATGTTCTCAATGAGAATAATTATCTTTCACCTATGTAAAAGAAATTGTAACATGAAAACATATTAAATATTAATAAGAATACCTAAATTTTATGTATCTTATTAGAAATTCCAATGTTTTTATATTTATTCACTCACTCTTATTCTTACTCATAGCAGATCCTAATAAAGTGAGTTCAAATTCCTTCAGTGTGTTGAGGAGATGGCTTTATAAATGTACACTGTTGAAACCCCAGCACTGGGGATCAGCTGAGACTGTGAGGAGCTATGTCATTGTAAGACCATGGTCCACAGCACCTTGTGGATGAGGGGGATAACAGACACCATCTGCCCAGCTCAGTCTCAGAGTATTTCTTCTATAGTCAGCTGAGGTGCCATACATACCTCCTGGCAATGCTCCAAGCTTGTAATTATATTCTGCTTCTCAAAATCATGCTTCATCTTGCTAATTGAATAATGCCCCATTTCATTATGCTCATTTTAGATATTTTCTCCTCTCATTTCAAGAGTTTAAATAACAGGCATTCATCAAAACCCTGAGAGGAGGTATATGCGGAAAACCAGCTCTGCAAAACTAGGCTCCTCACCTGGAGGCATCTCCCAGCCATCAGGTTAAGGAGGCTCACAGGGGGTCTCCCAGCACCTTGCCTGTGCCCACAAACACAGTGACCAGCCTTTTCAATGTATGCAGTCAGACCCTGGCTGGCCTGGAGGGCAGCGCTGGCCTGTGGGACCTTGGCTGGCTGATTAGGAGAGAAGAAAGCACTTTCGCCAGCCTTTCTTTTCAGCTTCATTTCAGAAACCTCATTTAATTTTTCATCTGCTTGAAGCAATATTTCTGGAAAAAGAAACTATCATTTAAGAAAATTGTTGGCTGATGCTCATATGCTACCTTTGGGTGTTATCCCTTCACAATCGCAGTGGGAAAATACAAAGAACATCCTAGAGTTTGTTCCTCTCACACTCACTCAGTAAATAGCCTGTGACTATTCACTGTGCAAGGGCAGTGTAGGCTATGGAGTTACAGATCATACACACAATCTGTCTTTTAAAGAACATAGAATATAATAATGGGCTCTGTTTGCTAGTCTGATGGCAAGTTCTCCCTACAATTATATCATGTAAAATTAATGCGGAGGTCAAGAATCTCAAGTGGTCTATAGTCAGGACAGGAGGCTATAAACGTGAACTTTAGGAAAGAGGTGTTTCCATTGAACTGGGTGAATTACTGTTAGAATAGTTCCTCTGGAAAACTGTCTGCTTAAAAGACATCTCTAACTCACATGCTTTGCAATAAAAATGGTGGGGGGGATTTTTGAAATTTCCTAAGTATATCAATTATTAGTGCAAGGCTGCTGCATACAATGTGAAGGTTATCCACACGTGGCGCCTGGACACCATTCACGTAAATTGTTCTGTGTTCTGTGAAGTGCAGCATGTAGAATGGATGTGACAGCTCTATGTGAATCCTTTTGAAAAGATGATTTATACCTTTTAATAGAACTATTCACAATTTTGGATTTGCTTATAACCAAACCAGATTTCTGGTTTCTTACTGCTGAATCAGATTTTAAGGTAAATCTACCAAATACAATGTGACAAAATTTTTCTCCTATCAACTCCCTAATGATTTCCTTACTTTTAGTAACAATCTCAGCCTCTCCAACTCTGCATTCCAACTGATGAAACTACTTCTGGCTTTCCTTCCAGGTTCAATACTCATGATCTTTTACATTTTTTTTTCTTCTGCACCACAAAACTTTCCTGTTTATACGACATTCCCTTGTCACATTTCTCCCTGCTTAATAACTGTAAAACTAGTTCATATTAGAATATTGAACACATTAGTTTGCTCTATAATGTCCCAGATAATATACATACACAGAAAACACTGACCTTTCCAAATAACTTTAACTGCATATATATATATATATATATATATATATATATATATATATATATATATATATATAGCATCTATCTAGCATCTATCATCTATGTATCTATCATCTATCACTATCTATCTATCTATGTATCTATCTATCATCTATCTATCTATCATCTAACTTATTTATTTTTTGCAAAAAGCAATTTTCTGTCATAACTGTTGTCTTTAGACTCCCTATTCACATTTACTCTCTACCGCTCACCTTTGGGGTCATTCTTACCTTTACCTCTCTAGGATCCCACACACACACCCCAGTACATACTTCCAAGTTTAATTAATTATTTTATCATAAACCTTTGGAGCACAGGGTGAATAAAGGTTTGGGTTGGTGGAAGGGAACTTTGAGGACAGTTGGTGGTCACCTTTGAACTCTGGCTCATGTGGAGTAGAAACAGGGGAGAGGTGAAACTGAGGAACTCTAAGGAAGAAGGGAGGGGTCTAGCATTCCACATTGCTCGATGCATTTTTATGAGAGTAAGCATAGGGTGTCTCCCTATGAACAATATTTTTTAATTAATTTAAATGGGGTGACATTGATAAATCAGAGTACATATGTTCAGAGAAAACATCTCCAAGTTATTTTGACATTTGATTATGTTGCATACCCATCATTCAAAGTCAAATTGTTTTCCGTCACCTTCTATCTGGTTTTCTTTGTGACCTTTCCCTTCCCGTCTCTCCCTCCTCTCCTTCTCTTTCTCCCCCCAGTAACCAACACATTCTTGTCCATGTCTCTGAGTCTCATTTTTATGCCCCACTTATGCATGTAATCATATAGTTCTTAGATTTTTCTGATTTACTTATTTCACTTAGTATAATGTTATCAAGGTCCATCCATGTTGTTGTAAATGATCCAGTGTCATCATTTCTTATGGCTGAGTAGTATTCCATAGTATATATGTACCACATCTTCTTTATCCAGTCATATAATGAAGGGCTTTTTGGTTATTTCCATGTCTTGGCCATTGGAAACAATGCTGCAATGAACATGGGTGGCATGTGTCTTTACGTACCAGTGTTTTTGAGTTTGGGGCATATATACCCAGTAGAGAGATAGCTGAGTCATATGGTAGTTCTATATTTAATTTTTTGAGGAATCACCATACTTTCTTCCATAATGGTTGTACTACTTTACATTCCCACCAACAGTGGATGAGAGTTTCTTTTTCTCCACAGCTTCTCCAACATTTGTTATTACCTGTCTTGTTGATAATAGCTAATCTAACAGGTGTGAGATGATATCTCATTGTAGTTTTGATTTGCATTTCTCTAATAGCTAATGAAAGATGAGCATCTTTTCATATATCTGTTGACCATTTGTATTTCTTCCTGGGAGAAGTGTCTGTTCATATCCTCTTCCCATTTTTTTATTAAATTTTTTGTTTGTTTGTTGTTGAGTTTTATGAGTTCTTTGTGTATTTTGGATATTAGGCTCTTATCTGAGCTATTGTTTGAAAATATCATCTCCCATTTAGTTGGCTGTCTGTTTGTTTTGTTGTCAGTTTCTCTTTCTGTGCAAAAGCTTCTTAGTTTGATGTAGTCCCATTCATTTATCTTTGCCTTCACTTCCTTTGCCTTTGGAGTCAAATTCATAAAGTGCTCTTTATAACCAAGGTCCATGAGTTCAGTACCTAAGTTTTCTTCTATGTGATTTGATCCATTTTGAATTAATTTTAGTACAAGGGGACAGACTGTAGTCCAGTTTCATTCTTTTGCATGTGGTTTTCCAGTTTGTTGAAGAGACTTTCTTTTTTCCATTGTATGCTGTTGGCCCCTTTATCAAAAATTATTTGACCATATATATGTGGTTTTATTTCTGGACTTTCTATTCTGTTCCATTGGTGTGAGTGTCTATTTTTCTGCCAGTACCACGCTGTTTTGATTGTCATGGCTCTATAATATAATTTGAAGTCAGGTATTATAATGCCCCCAGCTTCATTCTTTTTCCTTAGGATTGCTTTGGCTATTCGGAGTTTTTTATAGTTCCATATAAATCTGGTGATATTTTGTTCCATTTCTTTAAAAAATGCCATTGGAATTTTGATGGGAATTGCATTAAATTTGTATATCTCTCTGGGTAATATAGTCATTTTGACTATATTTATTCTTCCTATCCAGAAACAAGAAATATTTTTCCATTGCATTATATCTTTTTCAATTTCCCTTAATAATGCTTTGTAGTTTTCATTATATAGATAGTTTACATTAGTGGTTCTTAACCTGGGTTCTATTGAACCCTAGGGGTTCGATGAGTAGGTCTCAGGGGTTCAGAAAAGCTTCTGCTGCGGAGGCCAGAATAAAGTAATACCGTAATTTGTTGTGAGTTCATGTACTTTGTTGGTTTTATTCTTTGAGCAAGGTGATGTTCATGCATGGCTCATTTTGTGGACCAGTAAAAAAAAACCATATACCTATGTCTTGAATTTGGAAAAAAAATCATATTTTATTTATCACTAAAGAAGGGTTTGGTGAATGCACATATGAAACTCGTGGGTTTGGTACCTCAAAAAAGGTTAAGAACCACTGCCTTACATTCTTTGTTATATTTAATCCTAGGTATTTCATTTTTTTTGTTGAAACCAAGAAGGGGATTATTTTTTTGAGTTTGTTTTCTGATGTTTCATTGTTGGCATATAGGAAGGCAATGGACTTTTGTATATTAATTATGTATCCTGCGACCTAACTCTATTGCTTTATTGTTTTTAGTAGTCTTTTTGTGGAGTCTTTGGGGTTTTCGAAGTATAGGATCGTATCATCTGCAAAAAGTGAAACCATTACTTCATCTTTTCCAATATGAATGCCTTTTATTTCTTTTTATTGTCTGATTGCTCTGGCTAGAACTTCCAGCACTATGTTGAATAAGAGTGGGCAACCTTGTCTTGTTTCTGTTTTAGGGGAAAGTCCTCAGTTTTATGGCATTTAATATGATGTTAGCTGATAGTTTATCATAAATGGCCTTTATAATGTTGAGATATTTTTCTTCTATTCCCATGTTGTTGAGTGTTTTAAACATAAAATTGTGTTGTATTTTATTGAATGCTTTTTCTGCATCTATTGATAGGATCATATGGTTTTTGTCCTTTGTTTTGTTGATATGGTGTATTACGTGAACCATTTTACATATGTTGAACCATCCTTTTGATTCTGGGATGAATCCCACTTGATCATGATGTATTATTTTTTTAATGTGTTGTATTTGATTTGCTAGTATTTTGTTTAGTATTTTAGCATCTGTATTCATTAGTGATATTGGTCTGTAGTTTTTCCTTTTTGTGTTGTCCTTACCAGGTTTTGGTATGAGAATTATGTTGGCCTTATAAAATGTGTTTGGAAGTACTGCTTCTTCTTCAATTTTTTGGAAGACCTTGTGTAGAATAGGAACCAAGTCTTCTTTGAATGTTTGATAGAATTCACTAGTATAGCTGTCTGGCCCTGGAATTTTATTTTTGGGGAGGTTTTTGATAGTTGTTTCTATTTTCTCCCTGCTTATGGGTCTGTTTAGACTTTCTCCTTCACCATGATTCAGTCTAGGAAGATTTTATTGTTCTAGGAATTTATCCATTTCTTCTAGATTGGTAAATTTGGTGGCATATAATTTTTCATAGTATTCTGCAATAATTCTTTGTATATCTATGATGTCTGTGGTGATTTTTCCTTTTCATTTTGGATTTTGTTTATCTGAGTCCTTTCTTTTTTCTTTTTAGTGAGTCTTACCAAGGGCTTGTCAATTTTGTTGATCTTTCAAAGAATCAGCTCTTTGTTTTATTAATTTCTTCTATAGCTTTTCTGTTCTCTATTTCATTTATTTCTGTTCTGATTTTTATTATTTCCTTTCTTCTTCTTGTATTGGGTTTTCTTAGTTCTTCTTTTTCTAGCTCCTTAAGATGTGAAGTTAAGTAGTTTACCTGGGCTCTCTCTTGTTTGTTCATATAGGCCTGTAGTATATGAACTTCCCTCTTATTACTGCTTTGGCTGCCTCCCAAAGATTCTAATATGTCGTATTGTTATTTTCATTTGTCTGTATGAAAATTTTGATCTCTGTTTTTATTTTTTCTTTGACCCACTCATTTTTTAAAAGTGTATTGCTTAGTTTCCACATTTTTGTGGGTTTGTTTACCTCTTTTTTGCAGTTGAATTCTAGTTTCAAGACTTTATGATCAGAGAATATGCTTGGTATAATCTCAATCTTTCTGAATTTGTTGATGTTATGTTTGTGGCCCAAAATATGGTCAATTCTTAAGAATGTTTCATGTACACTAGAGAAAAGTGTATACTCTGGCGCTTTGAAATGGGATTTCATATAGATGTCTATCATATCCAATTGCTCTAGTGTTTCATTTAAGGCCAATATTTCTTTATTGATTTTCTGTTTGGATGAACAATCTAGAGCCGTCAACAGTGTATTGAGATCTCCAAGTATGATTCTATTTTTGTCAGTTTTTGTTTGTAGGTCAGTCAGTAGCTGTCTTATATATTTTGGTGCTCCTTGTTTTGGTGCATATATATTAAAAATTGTTGTCTTCTTGATTCAGTGTCCCCTTAATTACTATGAAATGATTGTTTTTGTCTCTGATTAGCTTTTTTGTCTTACAATCAGCATTGTTAGATATGAGTATTACTACACCTACTTTCTTTTTGGGTGTTATTTGCTTGGAGTATTGTTTTTCAGCCTTTCACTTTGAATTTGTTTTTATACTTGTAGCTTAGATGTGTTTCTTGTAGACAGCATTCAGTTGAATTTTTTCTTTTAATCCATTCTGCTACTCTGTGTCTTTTTATTGGTGAGATCAGTCCATTTACATTTAGTGTAATTATTGACACTTGAGGGTTTCCTTTTGCCATTTTATATATTGCTTTCTGATAGTTTTGTATCTTGTTTGATTCTTCTCTTTTGTTTTTCTATCATTTGTTTTTGTTTGGTTGTAGTCCATACTTCTTTCCTCTGTTGCTTCTTTTTTCAGTTCATGTGCTTTTGTGGTGTTTTTTTTTTCAGGGGTGGTTACCATTAAGTAATGAAAAGGGTACCTATCATGTTCATTGCAGTACATTATCTCATGAGTGCTTCTGCACTCCTTACTTCTTTGCTACTCTTAATCTTTCTTTTCTCCCCTTTTTTTTGTTTCTGTTGTCACAGATTAAGTTTGTTTTAATTGTTTTCTTGATGGAGATTTTACTTGTGGTATTGTTTTGTTTTGTTCTTTGTATCTGGTCAGAAAACCCCCTTTGGTATTTCCTGAATTGGGGGTTTTCTGGTGATAAATTCCCTCATCTTTTCTGTATCAGTGAATAATTTTATTTCTCCTTCATATTTGAAGGATAGCTTTGATGATTATACAGTGTGTCCATAAAGTCATGGTGCACTTTTGACCATGTGACCAGTCAAAAGTGCACCATAACTCAACTCTACGGACACACTGTAGTATTCTTGGCTGAAAGTTCTTTCTTTCAGAACTTTACATATTGGGGTCCACTCTCTTCTAGTTTGTAGAGTTTATGCTGAGAAATCTGATGATAATCTAATGGGCTTTCCTTTATATATTATATTCTTTTTTCCTCTGGCTGCCTTGAGAATTTTTTTTTTTTTTGTCTTTGGTTTGTGCCAGTTTCATTATGATGTGCCTTGGAGTAGGTTTGTTAGGGTTAAGATAACTCGGTGTTCTGTTTGCTTCTTGAATTCGAGGCTTTAGTTCTTTCCACAGGCTTGGGAAGTTCTTGTCTATTATTTGTTTGAATATGTTCTCCATTTCATTTTCTCTCTTCTCCTTTGATATACCCATTCTCTCTCTTCTCCTTTGATATACCCATTATTCTTATGTTGCTCTTTTTGATGGAGTCAGACAATTCTTGTAGGCCTTTCTCATTTTTTTAATTTGTGAATTTCTCTCTTCTTTTCTCTGTAGTGCCTCTAGTTGCCTGTTTTCTATGTCACTAATTATCTCCTCTATCTGATCTATTCTATTAGCTAAGCTTGTTATCTCATTTTTCAGTTCATGAATTCAGTTTTTCATCTCTGATTCGTTTTCATAGTTTCAATTTCCTTGGTGATCTATTCTTTCTGTTTGTTGAATTGTTTTTTGAGCTCCCTAAATTTTCTTTCTGTGCTTTCTTGTATATCACTGAGAATTTTTAGCATTTTAATTTTAAATTCTCTTTCATTTAAATCCAAGGATTCCAAGTTATTGAACTTTTTTCTATAGAATTTTCCTCATATATCTGAGCTACATCTCTGTCTTTTGTATCCATAATATTCAGGTTTTTTTTCTTAATGGCATTTCAGAGTAATATTGTTAATAACCCTAAGAAGAGTTGATAAATAATAAAAATATAAAAATTAAAAAAAGAAAAAATAATATTTTTAAAGAAAATACAGTGAAAAACTAAAAATTATATTATGCTTAATGGAACAAACATTACATAGAATGGAGGGCCTGAGTTGGGGAGAGGGGACAAAGAGGCAAACAATTAGGTAAAAACCCACCAAATGCTGCAAGAAAAACATTTGGATCAAGAATAAAATAACTTTTTTTGTGTGTGTAAATGACAGTCGAATGAGAGATATAGTGAAAGAGAAAAAAATACAGTGAAAAATGCAAATTCTATTGTATTAAGTGAAACATAAATTACATTTAATGGAGGGCAGGAGTTGGGGGAAATAGTAATGAGATAAACAGCAAAATAAAAAGCACACAAAGTGCTACAAAGAAAAAAATTGAATCCAAAATAAAATAATTTGTTTGTGAGTGAGGATTGAATGAGAGGAAAAGTGAAAGAGAGAAGAAGAAATCAAAAGAGAGAGAGAAAGAAAGAGAAAAGAGAAAATGAAAAATAAAGAATGAAAAATGTAACACCTATGGCTAGTGAAGTTCAAAATAAAAAGAAAAGAGTAAAATGTAAAGAGGATAAAGGACCATAGTGGAAGAAAAAGCGACACAAAAATGAAAAGAAAAAGAAATGGAAAAAGTTATAAAGACTGGATTTTTTCTCGTTTTGAGAGGTTATCTTCTTCCCTTTTCTTCTTACTCTTTTTGGCCAATGACACTGTACCCCAAGTTCTGATCCTGTGGCACTTTTAGGTAGAGATTTGCAGTTGATGTGTTGCTATGGCAATGACATAAACTAGGTCTCAGTCTCGTTGGTAGGCAGGGTTTGTCAGTGTTTGCAAGCTCCAACAATGGAAGAGTTCTTTTTCCCGGATCCTCTCTCCCACTCTCTCCTTTCTAAACCAGCAGCCTGGGGACCCAGCTATGAAGTTGCTGCTGCCAATGCCTAGAGAACAAGAGGCTCTAAGAGCTGCCAAAACCTTCCTCTATCTCCACTCAATGCAGGGTTCTGGGTAAAACCTTGCCAGCCCAAGCTGCCAATGTAATCAGGCAGCGCTGAGAGCCTATCACTCCTCAGGTGACTTTCTGAACCTCCAGGTATGTCTAGTATGCCTGAGTGCTTCACGGGACTACTCTCCCCAGACTTTTTGCACTTTGTAACCTGTATCAGCTGGCATGAGGATGCCCCTGTCATTGACTGCAGAACAAGAGGTATTAAAAGCTGCCAAGTTCCTCTTCCAGGTCCTTTTGAAGCACAGCTCTGGGTATAAAGGCTCTGTCGACAAGAGCCATCAGCTTAAGCAGGCATGGGGCAAGTTGAAATCTGGTCAGGATCCTTACTAGGGTTCCCTGGGTATGTCTAGTTAAATTTTCTCTTCACAGACTTCTCCCTTATTGGGTAGCCTACAGCCCAGCCCACCAGCTTCTACAGTGTTCTCTGTGGTCTGTTCTGTAGAAATTTGTTTTTTACCCTGGATTAGCTGGCAGGAAGTTGCCCCAGCCATTGGCTGCTGAGTGAGAGACCCTAAGAACTATTAAGTCCCTCCTCTGGGTTATAATAATTCATAGACCTGAGAAAGAAGACCTTGTCAGCCAGAGCTGCTGCCAGCATGAGCCAGCCAAGCAGTGAGCAGACTGTGGGTTTGGCTCTTTTCAGAGATCCACAGGTCTGTTTTCCATAGGCTGTCGGCAAGTTGCCTGCCCACTCCTCCCCTAAGCCCTTTCCCTGGGAATTTGCTTTGTTAGCCTGTATGGCTGGTGGAGGCGCCCTGCTTGGAGAGATCTGGGTGTAGGGAAGCCGGTTTTTGTGCACTCCCTGCACTGTTTGTTTGGGGAGCATAAACCACACAGAAACTCCGACTTCAGCCCAGGCAGAAGGTCACTCTGACAGTCTTCGACCCAGCCTCTCCATCCGGGAATGCGAGCACTCACGCCCAAGGTGCTAGGAGGAACCACTTGTACACTGCCCGCACTCTCCAATCCGCAGACCAGGGGTAAACAATGCCCACTCCGCAGGCAAGCGACTTGCCCACCTCTGCCAGGGTTTGCTGCTGGTGTTAGCTCCGTGTGGGTTGAGTTGTGGGCACACTCTCTCCTTGGCTTGAATGCCTCTGCCCTAACCCTCCCTTTATCTCAGTTCCAAGGGAAAAAAATGTTCCCTCGGGTCAGTGAGGGAAGCAGAATATTCCATTTTCCATCCTATTTCCTTCAAAGTGGTCTGTATATTCACTCACCTTTTTGCCCAATCATACCTTTATTTGATGTATGTGTATTTCAGATGCTCCTGGGATTGTTTTTCTGCCTATAGTTGTTGAATTTGTTGAAATTTCAGGGAGAAGTATCAGAAACCTCCTTCACGGTACCATTTCTCTGACCTATGAATAATTTTTAAGTATAACGTTTCTATCAGATTTGTGTTCATACTTTGAACACACATAAATATTCATATCCCAAAGAGAGAGATATTAGTTCTTTGTTTAAACCCCTGAAGAAGAAAATAAATAACTTTTAAGTGCCCTGTAATTTGCAATGTCACCATTTTTTTAGTGGAGTTAGATTTTCACATTACTATGTAGAGAAACGAGTCCCTGTCACACCTGGTTTGGAGTGGAGCCTCCGGAACATGAGTATAGAGGGACTAATCTGTTATTTTATTAGAGGGTGGAAACAGTGATGAAGAAGTGAAGCAGGGCAGGGCATTCAAAATTTCCTAGAGAGCCTAAGGGAGAAAACAATAGTTAGGTGATACTGATCGTTCACAGAAGGAACAAGATCTAAGGATCATTCATTGCTGGTGAAAAAAATAAGAATCTGTCCACTGGTTTCTGTTATTCCACTTGTCCAAGTTTACCTACCCCACAGATAGGTAATTTTCTCATTCAGTTGTAACTTTAATAGAGGAACTTGGGGTGAGAGGTGAGAGGGACACTGGGTAGACACAGAGACCTGAAGGCAGTGCCTGTGTGCAGTAATGAAGCCAGACCAATGAGGAGAGGAGAAATTCAATGGTACATGAGGTGTCTGATACAATCTCTATTTCTCCTGCTTCTCATGTTATATCTTCTTGGACATGAAACACATTAAAATTAATATTATTTTGTATTTTTCTGAAGTGAGAAGCAGGAAGGCAGAGAGAAAGACTCCCACATGTGCCCAACCAGGATATACTCGGCAAGTTACTAGGGGGTGATGCTTGGCCCATCTGAGCCATTGCTCTATTGCAGCCAGAGCCATTATAGCATCTGAGGTGGAGACCATGGAGCTGTCCTCAGCTCCTGGGCCAACTTTGCTCCAGTGGAGCCTTGGCTGCAGGAGGGGAAGAGAGAGACAGAGAAAAAGGAGAGGGGGAAGGGTGGAGAAGCAGATAGGTGCTTCTCCTGTGTGTCCTCGCTGGGAATCAAACCTGGGACCTCCACATGCCGGGCCGATGCTCTACCACTGAGCCAACCAGCAAAGGCCAAAAATTAATTTATTACGTATTGTGTGCAATCTATCTTTCTTCCTTCCTTCCTCCTTCCTTCCTTCCTTCCTTCCTTCCTTCCTTCCTTCCTTCCTTCCTTCCTTCCTTCCTTCCTTCCTTCCTTCTCCCTTTTTCCCTTCCTTCCTTCCTTCTCTTTCTTCCCTTTATTTCTCTCTTCTGTTTTTTCTTTATCTCATTGTATAAAAGAACACAGTATTTTCACACACACTCACAGATATCCACCCCCAAATGATACCAAATGGCTTATATAAAAAGTAATTATTCTCTAGTTAAGTTCAACTCTCCAAAGAAACCACTTTTTAAATATTTTAAAGAAAAATGACTACTGATTTTTTTTTAAAAAATGACACTCATGTTTAAAATTCAAAGAAAGATAAAAAGTATAACAAGAAAAGTTACATTACTTCAAATCCTGCCACTGATAATCAGTAACATCAGGTGAAATAGCTTCCTAGACAGCATTCTAACTATGAAAGTGGAGATAGGTAAGCATATAGTTGCTATAGATATGGTTTATTAAATATGATGAGGCTTATTATGTTTTATTAAATTTTGACATTTTTATATTCTCTTAGATTTTACAAAAGAAAAATAAATAGAAATCCAATGGCATGAATTGTGCAAAACATATATGGATTGCATAAGTAGCACAAGTAGGTATATTTTAAACCACAAAGGTATATTTATCTTAAATATTGTAAGATCTCTCTGTAGAAAAAAAGATTGTAAAACTCAGTTATAATTTGCACTGGTTATATTTTTTAAAACTTTATGTTTAAATTTTATACCATACCAATTAACTCTATTTTGTAAAATATTGGAAAATTGGCCTTCCTACATATTTTTACCTTCTTTTATCTTCCCAGTTTTCATTGTCATATTATTATTTTTACAATTTCAAGGCTTATAACAATTGTAGTCGATTCAATAACCATAATTCCCAGTTATGTAATCTTACTTTCACATTTTATTGAATTCAGTGTTTATAACCAGTCATTTTGTAAGTGTTTATCTGCTCCTAAGTTCTTTATTTTTATGTATTCCTCAGTTGGCTGGGTTTTAGTATTAAAATGGCTCCTAGGATTTACATTTCCTGAGTTCTCACATGCTTAAGAATATCTGTTTATTGTCTTTATGCTTAAAGGCTAAGCAAGCAGAGTAGGATATCATAGAACACCCTTTCTTCCTCTCAGATCTTTGTAGACCCTGTTCCATGGATTTCCATGTTAACTAATAAACTAGACTAAGGATTGACTAGATTTATTGGTGGACATTTTTTTAAGGAGGACTCTTGAATATATTTACCTGATGTCTTTTATATTTGAGAAAATCAAACTTTTGAATTTTGTTTTTTATTCAGTGAGAAGAAGGGAGATAGAGATAGACTCCTACATGTGTCCCAAATGGGATCTACCCAGAAAGCCCATGAGGGGGTGATGCTTTATCCACCTGGGGCATTGCTTCATTGCTCAGCAATGACACTCTTCTTAATGCCTGAGGTAGAGACCATGGAACCATCCTTAGCACCTGAGGTCAACTCACTCCTATCAAGTCATGGCTGCAGTAGCAGGAGAGAGAGAGAGAGAGAGAAGCGAGAGGAGTAGGGAAGGAGAAGCAGATGGATACTTCTTCTGTGTGCCCTGACCAGGAATCAAACCCAGGACATCATGCCTGGCCGATGCTCTACCATGAAGCTAACTGGCCAGGACCTAAAATTTTAAATTTAAAGTTGAAGAAAATTGATAACTATAGTTCTTTCAAAATTCATGACTTTATTTTCACTTAAAAGGTTACTTTATTCTCCCTGTTACAATAATTATATAACTTTATTTATTTCCAGATATTTTATCAATATTACCTCCTTAATTACATTTTCATCATAATTTTGCATAGACCATACTGTCTCCTCCATTTCATTGATTAAGAAGTTGAGGTTAAGAGGGTTAATAATTCTCAAGTTTACATACAAGTAGTACAGCCATGATGTTTGTGCAGGTCTTCCAGTGTCTCTTTTTCTTATTCCCTGTCACTGTGCCTTCTCTTATATGTGGAGAGCCCAGGTCTGAGGCAGGCACGAGGCAATGTGAAGTGTGGTCAGTGTGAGAGAGGCATAGGAATGAAAGAATTATTTGCCTTCAGAATTCTTTTACCAGACATGTAAAGAAAATAGTACTTCCAAAAATTCTGAAGTCAAAAGTAAGTAATGCTAGTGAAATTGGAAAGTATTTCTTAGCTTTATGCTTTATAGAAGATTTTTTTTTCAGGTTGATGGTTTCTTGGAATACTAACATCTAAGCATAATGTATTTTGCTTCATCATGTTACCATAAAAGATGTCTTTTATTTAGGAAATTTAAAGGCATTATATCAAGATCCATACTGTCATGTTAGCTTCATTATCTTCAGTAATATTTAATAGCTGTAACATTTGATATCTGTTATGAACTCTCTTTTGGTTTTGGTATTTAAAGTATTTCTCAAGTCTAATCAATTCATATGATTCAAAACCTGATAATATCAGGCATGCTTAGTCAAATAGCAAAGTAGTGAGCATCTGTGAGTTCATAACAGCTAGAAAAATGATCATGTTTGCATCTATAAAATCTGAAAAGAATTAATGGTTTGTATGTCACAAAAGGAAAATGTAACCCTTGTAGATTGGGACAATGTTATTACTTGCATTCTCAGGGAAAAGTAGAGATATTAAATTGTATGGTGTACACAAAACAAAAGGATTTCTTTTTTACACGGGAAAGTAAAGTTGCAGATTCTAAGTCTCCACTCAACACATTCAGAAAGGGCTTCCTGGGACTTCAGGATGAGCTTGAGAGAACTAGACAGTGATGAGTGTCTCCTCTTACCTCCATGACCTCCCTCAGCACTTACCCTCTCTCTTACCTCTTGGCACCTCATAACTTAGTGGCTTTAATTCTTTAGTTGATTAATTTATTATATACAACCACTACTGGATGTTACCTTTGGAAGGGTCTATGTATAACCTCCACTTTGTATAGTTCTTGGCACAAAATAAGCATTCAATAAATATTTGTTAAATATTGTGTTTCCTGTAAGACTTGTCTTCTGAACTAAATTATAAACTATCAAAAGACAGAGTTCACAGTTTATACTATAAATGGTCCATTGGACATAATAATGCTGAACAGACAGCAACATCTCAATGGTGATTTGTTATGTTGAGCTGAATTAAGTGGTATGGAATGTGGAAGGCTGCTTACCTGGCTCTGGGCTCTATGCTTTCCTACACTTTGTACATGCCTCTTTTTATAGACTTGGAACAACTTTAACTCTTTGTTCCTACATTTGGCTGATTTTCACCATTTTGTACTCTCTGAGAGAAATATTTATATCTTATTTTTCTTTGAATAATTTTGCATATAGTAAATAATGAGTAAAAAGGGAACTAACATTCTATTAATTGGCCTGCACGTGGCTGTACTGTATGCTTTACAGAAATTAATTCAATCGAGCCTCAAAAATCCTATGAAATTGGTAATTTAATCTTTATTTTATAGTTGGCAACACAGAAAGTTGATTGTTTGCCCTAAATCATGTATCTGGTGAGGGCCAGACCAGAGACGGGAACCCAAATCTTTCTAGTGCCAAAACTCTCATTTTCCTACTGTGCTGACTCATTTTTGCATTATTTCATGAGCTAACTAAGGGGAAAGTCCATGATGGGCTACCAGTGAAGTGCGTCTGTTTTCTCCACAATAATGTTTAAATACTTAGGATGTCTTGTCGGGGGCAGTGGGGAGGTAGAGGAAAGTATAGGGGGGGATAATTGGTGAACAAAGACCTAACTTGGGAAGGTGAGCACACAAGATGGTGTACAGAGATGTGTTGTAAAATTCCGTACTTGAAACTTGTATAATTATGCTAATCAATGTCACCTCAATACATTCAAACTAAAAATATAAATAAACACTTAGGATGTCCTTACAAGGAAATCATTTTCATTTCAGACTGATATGTTTAAGTAATATTTCTCACCACTACTTTTCAAGACTGCTTGATTCAAGAATATTCTTCTTAATATTAGTAAACTTAGTAGAGTGAGATAGTGCACCAGAGAAAATGTATGTTTTTATCTCTTTTTTAGTGAGCTATATACCAGAAAACTCAACTTGAAATCACTAAAAGTAGCCTACTCATTCCATTAGCCCTGAGGCCTAAGATTAGAATAATTTAGGTTACCTTCCTTAAGAAGATAAACTGACCTTGAGTAACGTAGGTAACTTTCCTCAAAAGGGTAGAAATAAGGCCTCCCAGCATCACTAATGACAATTCTTGGAAGGGTTAGTGACTGGCTCCATGGTCCAGGGAAAGGAATGTCATAAGACTTGGGTTTAGGAGTTTAAAAGGAAGTTGTACCCCAGGAAAGGATGAAGAACAGTCATTCCTGGTATGTTAGAGATGAGTGCTTTAATATACCAGTCTTTACATTTGATTGGGGCTACTCATTGACACAGAGTTTTAAAGATTACTTTCCAGTTTTTCAGTTTCCACATATGTATATGTTTATTCTAAAATTTATCTGAGAACTTATCTCTGCTCAAATA
Source organism: Rhynchonycteris naso (assembly GCA_037038555.1). Lineage (NCBI taxonomy): Eukaryota > Metazoa > Chordata > Mammalia > Chiroptera > Emballonuridae > Rhynchonycteris > Rhynchonycteris naso. Next base: position 105,770,910 of record CM072997.1, read on the forward strand.
CTGCTATTTCTACTTTATACAATAAATGCATATTCCTTACTAATAACCCACCCTAAACTTTACAAAAGTGAATTGCTTTAGGGCATTAAGAAACCTAAGCCTCAGGAGAAGGTTCCTTTAGTATTTACAGGTACAGTATTTAAAATGTTTGTGTTAAGTTGATTGACTTGTTGGAAAATATTTAAGGCTGTATTGAAATACCTGATTCCAGGTATATGGTAGAGTAAGACAGTGAGAGTAATTATAATTATCATTTAATGATATTTGGGTTTTTTACCTCTTAATTATTATTAAAGAGTTTATTCCTTTTAAGGCAGAGTCCTGTAGGAGCAAAGAAAATAAGCTACCACTAGGAACATTGAAGATGAAAACTGGTTTTTCCACTATATTTTTGGAAATAAGCATTTCTTTTCAGCTCTCATAAACACTTATTCTTATGATCTGTAATAAGTTCCAAATAACCAAAGAATTAGATTATTTTACATTATTTGGAATGTGTTGCAGAATTACAAACATTTTATGTTATATTTAACAAAATCCACCAATTAAAAATTACCTGATTTATTTTATGTTTAGGATAATGTAAAGGTGTTTTATTTTTTTAATTACAACATTAATATTTCTTTCCACTGCAGAAATTCCTGATTTTGTTTACATTTCCTAACTCTTATTAACAAGATATAAATTTATGTGCTAAGTGATGAACCCATCAGTTTTTAGTAGTAGATACCTTTATTTATCATAAAACATGCCCCAAAACTTTGATTATGTAATGAAGTTATTTCTTATTTATGAATGCCATTTAATATTTATATTTAATTATTTTAACCCTCTGAGTATTATGAACATTCATGTATGTCCTTGTGCCTCCTGACCATCCAGAGTACTATTGTACATATACGATGGCAACATTAAAAAAAGGCATGTGCATGTTCTTCTTGTTTCCATAAATTAGTTATCAAACAAACATGATTTTAAGTTAATAAAACTGTAACTGTAACTAATTTCATTTTTTGAAATAAATACTTACTCTCAGGAGTCAGCAAGCATGAAAAGAACTCACTACTCAAAGGGTTAAAAAGCTGTACACCATAGTTAGATCTATCAAACACAAATACATACATCAAAGAAATACCAGGCTTTTATCATAATTTTTTCTTTCCAAAACAGTAAAAATTTAGTTATTCTATATATTAATTGTTACAAATATCAATAACTATGTATTTACTTATTTTAAAATACTAAATATCTTAGATTTACATCATTTCAATCAGGTTAATGTTGTTTATATTTTCATAATGTGTTCTGCATTTTATCTCAGTAGTTTTTACAATATCCCTATAAATGATTATGAACATATTTTTGAATTGAAAATTATAGTTTGTGGCTTGTCTTGAAAATGAGGACTAGCTTAGCCAAATAGGTTATTTGTTAGTTTATCCAATATAGTTAGAAATATTAATTATTTCTATGAAATGACTGAGCATAAAATTTATTTAATGCCACAAGTTAAATAATAATATACTTAATGAATTTAGAAACATAAAACAATGTACCAAAAGTGTTGTTTGAACAAAATATTTCATGAAATTTCAATTTCAATTTTTCCAAACCATACTAAGAATATTAGGTTATATATATGCCTCTAAGTGAAAGAATAAAAAGTATATATAATAATACATCTTGGTAAAGTTAGGTAATTAATAAGTGAATAGCAAATCCTTTTGCCATTTTAGTGTTTTTTTTATTATTTGCTTGCAACAACCAGAGAGTAGTTTATTGAACTTTCTTCCTAAGAGGCAGTTGGATTAATTAGGAAAATAAAACAGATTTGGCTGTGTTTGTCCCCTAAGATAGTAGAGCAGGATGTGTTCAGGGGTCCCCAAATTACAGCCCACAGGCCGCATGTGGCCCCCTGAGGCCGCACTTCCAGAAGGGGCACCTCTTTCATTGGTGATCAATGAGAGGAGCACAGGATGCATCCGCACCCATAGTTCCCATTGAAATAGTGGTCAGTTTGTTGATTTAAATTTACTTGTTCTTTATTTTGAATATTGTATTTGTTCCCGTTTTGATTTTTTTACTTAAAAATAAGATATGTGCGGTGTGCATAGGTATTTGTTCATAGTTCTTTTTATTGTCCAACCTTCCAATGGTTTGAGGGACAGTGAACTGGCCCCCTGTGTAAAAAGTTTGGGGACACCTGTGTTAGGTTATATAACAGATAATGAATTATCAGTTCATCCACTGGCTTTATGGAAAGGCTTTTCTAAATTTTTAGGAGTTTTGGTACCTTGTAAATACATAAGTACAATATTACAAAAGAAACAAAACTTTTCAGTTTTTTTATTTCACAAATGTCTTGTCTTTTGACTCTGAAGAGGTGATCCTTGGCTCCGGGGTGCAGCCCAGCACCCCAGACATGGCTTCAGTTTACGACTCCCACTCAACAGGAAGAGTTAAACAAAACAGAAAAGTAAATCAGTAAGACAATTTAAGATTGTGCTAAATCTACAAAGAAAATAGTACAAAAGGATACAGTGAGGATTGACAGAGTGAAGACAAAAGGATTGCCTTAGCATGGGCAGTCAGTGAGGTTGAAATGGGGCCAAGCCCTTCATTACACGAAGTAGCATCCGAGTGAGAACCTCTATATGAAAGGAAGAGCAAGTGTAAGAAGTCTTGAGGTGGGAACGAGCTTGGGCACTTCACCTTACGTCTTAGATAATAAGAAGCACCTTCCATTTTAGTAGCCCTTCACCAGATGACACAGGCTCCAAAGACCTAATATTTCTGAGTTCCACAGCTTGCCTTAACTTCTCAGTCCGCAAGGATGGATACTCACTGCCCATAGTCTCTCAAACTGGAAGTTTTTCCTCCCCTTCTGCCCCACTCTCAAAGTTAGATACAAATAAGTGCAATTCTGAGGTAGAGAGTTATAAGTAAGTTCCAGAGTCACCGATGTAGGACTTACTAAACTATAGCAAAACTGGTCCCAGGGGTCCTCGTTCCACTGTCCCCTTATATCCATGTTAAAAGAGAAAAGGAGGACATTCCTAGGGAAAGAGAGCTTTTAGAATTCCTTTCTACCTCTTACTTACCTGATCCAAATGAGAGAGGCACAAAGAGTCTACTCAAGGAGGTTGAGAGTGCCTGAAAGGAGGGCACAGGAGCACGTGACCCTCTAGGTGCAAGTTTGATGAGCTGCAGAGAGCCCACTGTGTGGTAAGTAACGAAGACGCTGTTAGGAGGACCTGACCTCCATGCTCAGCAGTTTGGAGAAATTCTGAAGGATGGAGGTGAGCTCTAGGGATCCATGAAGACAGAGCAAAGAGAAAGGGGAGAATTAGGGGCAAGCCTATACATCCACGTTTTGGTAAGGAAAGGATGCACGCGGTTCCCCAGGCAGAGTAAACGTTCAGGAAGCAACCTTGCTGAAGCCAAATTTAAAAACTTTCCACACAAGAAGGCTGCCTATGGAGCTATGCAGGAACCCTACACGTGTGCTGAGACTGAAAGTAATTCATGCCACCACTTGATTTGTTTTTAGATACTCTGAAAAGGAGGCTTGGGTTCAGTGGAATAGAGCAGTGGATCTGAGGTTCTGGGATAAAACTACACAGGAGTTATGGTCTTCACAACTTTCTTCAGCTCAACCTGATTTCAATGTTCTGTTCTTAGAATATTCTCTTCTAATAATAGAGATTCTTTTATTTGATGTTTCTCCCTTGCAATAGATTTATATTGCTCATCATTATCTTCAAGTTATATTAATTATTTTTTAGCTTAGTGAGAATTAAACTAAGTTCGTGAGTACAGTCTGCAAATAATCAAACAGTGCTGGGTTCTGACTGACCAACAACAGAGCATGGTCCAATTGTTCTGAATATTTTATCAGTTATAAATATCATAGGTGTGTGAACTGATATGATCAATCACGACATAAAATGGTTTTGCTTTACATAAGAGCCCATAAACATTTCTTTCTGTTTAAAATAATCTGATATTTAGTTCCACAGATTCTGCTCTAAAAAATCCTTTCTTTAAAAAAATCTAAAAATCTACATAAATGTATATTAAATAGCTATGCAAACCACAGTTATATAAATAAGTATGGATAGTTTCAAATGCAATAAAGTGTTTACATTCTTATGTTAAATTTGGGTGTGGGAAGAGGAAGATGTAGAAATGTATCAGAGTCTATCACGGCCCTGTGTGAGGCTTTATTAAAGAAAACGTCTAGGTGGTCAACAGGTTGGTAGAAATTAGGATGGAAAATGAGGATACTTATAGTTCATAGGTAACTAGGGAAATTTTACTGACTTAAGGAAACTATATAAATTTCACATTCCACACACAGGTTGATCTAGGCCTATTCATATATAGGCAAGCACAGCTTAGGCTGAAACAGGGTCTGAACACAGCTGGCCTGTATGATGGAATTATTTGTGCTGACAGCCAACCAGGGCTGGAAAAAGAGAGTAACTATGAGACAATAAAATAAAATGTAGTAAGATAGAATTAAAGAACAAGCAGGTGACAAAAAAGGTAACATTATATGCCTGACCTGTGGTGGCGCAGTGGATAAAGCGACGACCTGGGAACACTGAGGTCGCCAGTTCAAAACCCTGCACTGGTCTGGTCAAGGCACATATGGGAGTTGATGTTTCCAGCTCCTCCCCGCTTTCTCTCTTTCTCTCTCTCTCTCTCTCACTCTGTGTCTCCTCTCTAAAATGAATAAAATTTTAAAAAAAGGTAACATTATAAAAGCAAATATAGAATTATATAACTCTGACTTCATTGATCACTTTGTCATTATTAAGAGGATTGGTGCTCTTTGTCAGGATAGAGGAGGAAAGTGAGAAGTCCCTCAACTGGTAATGACAGCTAGGTTTTTGTTTATTTAGAAAGGTTTAATACATTTTCATAAATAAATATTTATGAAATAGGACCTTCATTTTCTTTAAAGATTTTCAATTTTATTTTAATAAGGTTAAAGTCATCATATTAATCAGGAATGTGTTCCATAGCAAAATACAGAAAACATGATTAGTTCTAGATAGAAAACTTAAAGATATATTTGCCAAACATAGAAGTTTGGCATTAACAGTCTAGGGCAGGTGGGTTTGATAATGATCTCAGGGATCTCGGCTTCTCCCATGTTTCTATTCCGCCATCTTAGTGTACTGTCACTTCTGCCTATAAATATTGCTTCCTGGGTACTGGGAGCTGCCTCATCTCTGGCTTCCTGACTCATTCCATATTGAAGAACAGGCTTGGAAAATAGACAAAAGAGAAGAGAGTTAAAAGTGCAAGTTGCATCAATGAACCTGTGGTGTTGGCCCACAGCCATGCTAAAAATAAATATTACATAAGCAATTATTAGGTAATACAATGTGTTTTAAATTCTTGATATTTCTCATCTTCCAAATATAATAATATAAGAGGTGGTGGTTTTAAATATTTCTTGTGTTTAGCTTAATTTAGAGGCAGCCCATTTTTCCCATACCTGGTTCTATGCCTCTGAAAAATGGTAGGCTGAGTTACATTCAGGCATACCAATTAAGTTCTACTGTGCACGCCAACTCCGGTTAATTGGAAGGGATCCCAAGAGTGCCAAGTAGAAATGGATCCTGAGGTTGCCCTGAGGCTTAGCATGAGAGTGGGTTTTGATATTTGCCACAAGGGAAAATGGAGAAAATAATCACCCACAGGTTGTATATCTGTTCTCTCCTTTCTACAAAATCCAGTTATAATATAAACCCTTCCCTGGAAAATACACTAATTTTCCTCTTTTCCATGTAATGTTCTTAATGCTAATATATATGAAGAATGTAAATCATGCTTTTGCTAAGTAAAAATAAGTTTAGTTGAGAAGCTTGTTTTTATATTATAAAAAGGAAAACTAGGCAGGGATCATCTAAACTTATTTCTTTGAAATGAAGGGATTCACTTAGTCTTTGGATTGTCATCATGACTTGTGTATTCTAAGTAATATTCAAAGGAGCTACAGTTCCATATAAATTATGTTGGAGTTTGTGGAATTTACCATTCTCACTATCAGTTGCCAGTTGCAGTACAGCTTTCTGCCTAGAATAGCAACCTCAATTTCTCTACTTAAAGATAGTTCTGCTTGAAATTATCTGTTTGTATAAATGAACATTCCTATTCCCTTGTATTAGTCTATTCATGCTTCCATAACAAAATACCATAAATTGAGTGGCTAAAACAAATAAGTTTATTTCTCAGAGTTATAGAGGCTGGAAACTCTAAGATCAAGGTGCTGGCAAGGTAGGTTTCTTCTTTGGGCATCTGCTCTGTGCTCACATGGACTCTGTGTATGTGGGAGGGAAAGAGAGATAAAGAGAGAGCTAGCTTTCTGGTGTCTCTTATAAGGATAGTAATCCTACCATATCAGGGCCCACCATTTAACCTTAATTTCTTCTTTATGGGTCCTATCTCCAAATACAGTCACACTGGGACAACAAAACTCAATCCATAGTATCCATATAAGATATAATTATAAAAAAGTTACAATCCTAAAATAGAAAAAATATATTTTATGCTAGGTTCAGTAAAATCTTTTATTTTAACATGTATTATAAGTTATTATAGCCTCTATCAAAGGATAGAATGTTTAAGGTCTTTAAGAAGATCTGCGAGGAAGCATAAAAAGTGAGCAATTATGTTTTTCATCAGACTCCTAGCTTTGGCCAGAATTATCCATTTTGAGAGGTCACCAAAAATGATAAATAACATTAATCCAAAGATGAAGATATTCTTTTCCACATAAACTTTAATTGGTTTTATGATTTTCAATTATTGTTTAAATTAGGCATCAGAGAATATTGAGAAATCCCTCCAATGAACTTTTAAATATTTTCCTAAGAGAGGTGACTTAAGTATAGGACTTTCTGAGAATATATTAGTTCTTAATCAAGAAAATAGTCCTGAGCTATTTAGTAGAATATTTAAAACAGAAGACATAAACAAGCTACATTGATAAACTGATCACTGTGATTTAATAAAAGTAATACTGAAATAAAAATTTAAGAAAAAAAGCTGTACTTCTGTTATCTCTACTCTCCCAGAATAAATCTTAAGAGAATGCCCAGTATACAACTAGAAAGAGTCTTGCATTAAAAGGGAAAAGATCTGAGTTTAAATATATCACTATTTAAAATTTCTGAATCTCATTTTTTGTCAGTGAATTGGGATGATTAATTTCTATTTAAAACATATTTAGAATTATGTCAGTCATATTATTAGTATAAAATAAATTTGTACTCAGTGATGAGTCCGTGTGGGCACATATTTATTGAACTAATAGTTATAACTCCAACATACTTTTAATTTTTGATCAAATAAATAGACTATTTGCTGAATGAGTAAGAATGTGTCATAGACTAGTGACTTATCACCTAATTTCCTTTCCTACAATAGTCAGTGATCTTCCAGCTCTTGCCCTAACTGATCTTCTAGCTCTTGTAGTTTATATTTTTGTTCAGAATAGAATTCAAATTCACAATCCTTAAGAGTGGTATGAAGGAGCAGCAAGTGAAAATTTCATCTTAGGCAAGGCAAAGTGTGGATAAGCTACTAACAGTCCAGAACCATGGGCAACAATTTTCTCTTTTTAGATTTCTATTGTCAAAATTATATAAGTAGTGCCTAGTTGTTGAAAGTGTGGACAAATCCACCAGTATAAAAATTTAAAAGATAAAAAAGTATTTATTTCCCCCTCTACTTACCCTCCTTTATGTCCTTCTTTTTAGGAATAATGATGACAAAAGTTTGATGTATATGTTTCTTAGGTCTTTCTATTTCTCTCTCATATATTCAGATAAAAGAATGGATAGAACATATTTTAATAAAGTAGACTAAGAAGTAGGTATGCTTACAATTATCAAAAAAGAAACAAATAAAATCCCTTAGGAATAACTTTGTACAGGGGGTCCTCAGGTTACAACACAGTTCTGTTCCTACAACAGTGATGTAACTCAAATTTTGGTGTAAGTCAAAACACACCCTAAGTCACTTACCAATCTGTGGGGCAGCTGTGTTAGGCTTGCTTGCTGGTTTATCAGCTGCAAGCACTTTTTTGATTAGTGTGTGAGCACGTGGCAGAGGCATGTGTGCATAGCCTATATAAGGCTATGGGTGTTTAAGCTCGAGAGAGATGGGGGACTGTGGTGCGCTGATTGCCTGCCTGCCACTGTGAGGGGCCATTTTGCTGTTTGTTTGCCTGAGAGGCAATTTCCCCTGCCTGTATGCTTGTCCACCATTGTGAGACTTTATTAAAGGAAATGGCCCAACCCTTTCTGGCTCTGCAGTTTTTCTACCGTCTGCCCAAATACAATGTGGTCCTGCCTGGCCTCAGCCACTGGCATTACACTACCATAACACAATTGTAAAATCATAATCTAGAACATGAGAACACAATTAAGCCACAGAAAAAGGAAAAGTACATAAATATACTGCACTGCACACTATACTGTAGAAACAGAAAAAAATGACTCACAACTCAATTTTTTGAAGTTTTTATGGGAGTGAGCGTCGTAAACTCAAAACATTATATGTCGAGACTGTCATAACCCAAGGACCCCCCTGTATTGTACAATTTGCTATACTGCAAAACTTGAGGGATGTCTAGATGGGGCCTGGTGAATCAGATTTTGCTTTGGATGGCTCCTCTTGGCACACTATAATTATATCTATGAGAGGACCACTTTTGCAGCATTTCCCATGGGCTGTCTTAATAATGATCAGGCTAATTGAGGCTCCTTCTTCCTTTTTAAACTCAAATATGACATTAAGTAGTGAAACTGTTCAACTGATCACAGGATGGTTTGGATATTTCTTAGACTGGACACTGGGCATAGTTACTACAACAGAATAGACTCCAAGTATATAGGAGCAATCTCTATCTATAATAATTTTGGGAAGCACAGGCCTGATAGCTTTGCCTGTGGTGATCACATCTGTCTGGACAGAGAGAGGTCCAAGGGTAAAAACAATAACTAGTTGATAATATACAAAGGAAAGAGACATTTAAATCCATTGTTAAAAGGATTGACAATTTTCTTTTTGAAAGTTGAAAAAATTCTAGCACCTGAGCTGTGGGAATGGGGACAAGATGCCTTTAAGAAAGAGTAAGAGAAAAACCCCACAGACTAAGAGAAGGAGCAGAACAAATTGCTACTGTATTTATCAGGTCACAGGGGCCTTCTCTGTGTTGGGAGGCAGTGTGGGAATTCAGCTTTGTGGATTAAAATGCTTCTGAAATATTCAGCCAAGTTCCCTTGTCAATATCTCTTGAACATTTCTGATTGCAAAGTGGCGTTTCTTGATTGCAAACATCGACCACAACCAAATCTGATCTAAAATTTGGTAATCCATTCCCAGTACTAGTTGAGTTGCTACAACATTTCTCAACCAGAAGGTACTTAATGGTAGCAAATTATCAAGTTAAAAGTACCTTTATATGCTACCTCAAGGAGTAAAAAAGACATCTGAGACAAACCACAGGATACCTCCAGAGATAACTGGCACCATGCCTCCACAGGGAGAGCTGGCATTTAAGTGGTTCTATTCGTGAGAGCCGCAGAACTTTCAGTGGTATCTCTATTCTCTTCTTCCTGTTACTTCTTTCTTCTGAGTCACTTATTGGCCTCAATGGCTACTGCATAACATTTAATAAATATTAGTTCACTTATTCAACTAATATTTATTGTCCTTCTATGAGATGTCAGCCATGAGACACTGGTGAGGAAGAGTTGATGCAGGAAGCTCACTCTGATTTGCTCTTCACAGATGGAATAGACTGAATGATGGAGAGGGATTTAGTATCATGCAGACCTGGGTTTCAGTCCATTTTGAATCCAGAATTTAGTAATTCTCATGTTTACTAGCCCTCAGGCAAATTAGCCTCTCTGAGTCTCAATTTCTTTAATTGTAAAGTGAGGGCAAATTTCCTTGACACATCTTCTATAGTGACTGTAAAAATAAGTCACATATTTAAAATGCTGAGAGAATGACTAATTCATAGCAGTGTCATCATAAAAGTTGTTCTTTTCTTCTACTTTTTAATCAATATTAGTCCACATCTGGATATTAAAGGGGCATGAAGGATGGACTCATCAACTTTGAAGTTCATAGTTTTTCTCAGAGAGAAGTTCAAAAACTTGAAATAATTTTTGTAGCTCCTTTAAGATCTCAGCTACCCTGTCATTTGAACATATTTCTATGGGGATCGGAGGTGGTCTGGCAAACACCAGAGTGGACAAGAAAGAGAAATTAATAGCCTGGGCATTTTGCCAGAGAGAGAGAGAGAGAAAGCGAGAGAGAAAGTGTCTTCTAAGTTTTGCCTTTCGTCCCTGGTGCTATTTAATCATGGTAGCTTTCCTGGAGTTCTCCAGGAGACATTTATTATTGATATTAGGGCTGTTCTTTTTTACTCTGCAGTTCCCAGTGACACAGAACAGCTGAAAATCTCATTGCAACATGTCGTTTGGAGTTTACCTAATGTTCTCTCCCTCTTAGGCTCCATAAATAATCAGTGTGTTTGGAGATTTACTTTGCCGCCTCGTCCATCTTCTGTGTCTTTCATCGTAGAAAAGCTGAACTGCAGGGTTTGCTTTGCATCATTCTGCAGTCTTCGGCCTGGAAGCAGTGATGGTGAAGAGACTCTACTGGAATCAGAGACATCTCTGAGCTTTAGCTGCAAATTGGGTACAGGTATTATTCCCTGTGCATCATGACCATTTTTGGTGCCACACCTCCATGTGGATGAAAACAATCCTTCCTTTTTAGCTTTAATTTTATTTTTTAAATTTTATTTAGAAAATTAAATTTTATTTAGAAAATTAAATTTAACAGGGTGACATTGATCAATAATAGTATATAGGTTTCAGGTAAACATTTCTAAAGCATTTGAATTGTTGATCACGCTGTATACCCATCACCCAAAGTTAAAACATTTTCTATCATCTTATATTTTTTCTTCTCTAAATCCTTTCCCCAACCCCCTCCCTGACATCCCTACATCCCCCTCCCCTGGTAACCCCTTCACTTTTATCTGTGTCCATGAGTCTCAGTTTTAAATCCCACCTATATGTGAAGTCATATGGCCATAACACCTTGAATGCACCTGATCTCAGAAGCTAAACTAAAATTAACTTTTAAAATTAAAGCTGGCATAAGATATTACATTAGTCTCAGGTGTATAACATCGTGATGCGACATTTATATAGCTTACAATGTGATCCCACCACTAAGTCGAGTAACATCTGTTACTGTGAAAGTTATTACCCTATTACGACTATGATTTTTTTAGATAATACCAATACACATCTATCCATCCTTATGTTATGTGTTTGTGTGTGTGTGTGTGTGTGTGTGTGTGTGTGATTCCTGTGCCTGAGAAACCACTACCATATAAAGCAATTTTGTATCCACTAGGGTTGAGTTTCCATATACTAGGAGTCAGGCACATCCTGTTTGACCCAGTTGCCATTTTGTAGCACATTCAACAAAATGCTTTGGAAAGAGCTATCAAAAACAATAAATGCTAGTATATAATGGGAATTACATTGTTACTGACATTTCAATTATATCCTGATCAAAATACATCACCCTATGTCATTAGTGTAGCTATTTCTTCTCCATTCCTTAGTGTTTTTCTCTTTTATATTTCCATTGCTTTGGCATTATTTCTTAGTTCTCTGCAAGTTGACTAAGCCAATCTTTTTTACTTCTTCTAAAGACCATTCTAGAAAATGTTCTTTAAAAACCTCTCATTTCCTCCTTAGTATAAACATCACTTTAACCTTTTATTTTTTCTAAAACTACAACACAGTAACTGGAAATTTCTGCAAAATATCATTTTTCTACAGAGTTTCTTCTCTATGCTTTTACCATGCCACACCAACATTACTTGGTGTGTGTGTGGTGGTAGTGGGGGGATCTTAAAACAGAATACCTTTACATTAGTTCTATCCAGAGGTGGATTAAGGTTGGTTGAAGCCCTGGGCACAGAAGAAAGTATTGGGCCCCTTAAAAAAAGAGAGAGACAGGGAAAATAAAAATACATGTTAACCATATTTTTAAATAAATAAAATAATATTATGCACTATTGTTAAAATTGCATATATGAAACCAAACTTGGTGTCATTAGAAAAAAGTATAAAGTTGGGGTTTTGTGGGGCCCGTCAGAAGTCGGGGCCCAGGGCGCATTCCCGGTGTGCCTGCCATTAAATCCGCCTCTGGTTCTACCTGAGACCAACTGATTAACAAGCTTTGGAAAAGTGGCTTTGCAGAGGATTTTAACATTTAGCCAGGGTTGCCAACAAGTGGGGCATGCTTTAATTTCCTAATTTAAGAATCATTTATGAAGGCCTTATAATGTGTTATCAAGCCCTGAATGTGACTTCTGCAATACCCAGTTTGTCAATGAAAGAGGCAACAACATTTTTGGGCCAAATGTTAAGTCTCAGACGGGATCTCTCTAGCGGCCCCCAGGAAGTACACATGTGGTTTGCTCTGCGGGAACGCAGCCACAGCTGCTGCAATAATCCACAAACACAGCTCTTCCGGTCCTCTCTGAAGCTGTCCGTCGTCCTGATGGAGGTGGAGGTAGGTCGATGAGTATGTTTGTCCTCACACCGGTTGCTGAATTGCAAACAATGAAAACGCATTAAAGTAGGTAAAGCAAAATTAAGAAGTTAAAGGGAACCTTGCAGAAACGAAAGTAAAGAGACACTATTAGGCCTCACAGGGTCCTGGGCCAGAAATAGAAGATTTGGGGTCAGTCCACCTTCTGTGTTTCTCTGCGTAGGTCATCATTTCTGTTGCTGCCTGTTACATTTTCTGGGCTTTGTGAAGTGTATTCCTGATCTGGTTGCCCTGACCCTAACTCCATCTACTTAGTTTTTCTGATTTAATTTTCTAATAGACACTAACTGTAGCTTTTGTTTCTTTGTATTTTCCAATTCTGAATTCCGGGAAGAAACGTTTGTTTTGTTTATATGTCTCTATCTAGTGTCATTAGCCTTAACCAGGAGAATTGGGTCCTTGGGGCTGTGTGGAGGAAACAGCTGTTGGGCTTGCTTGCTGGTTTCTCAGCTGCTAGCGCTTTGCACAATTAGTGCGTGAGCAAGTGGCAAAAAGCCACGTGTGTGTCTCTGTGAAAAGCTATGGGTGCTTCCCCCCCTGGTGATTCTCCCAGATCGCTCTCCCACCACTGTGCGCTGCAGTTCCCTGATTTCCTCAGCCTCCACAGTGAGGGGCGGTGTTTCTGATCCCTTGCCCTCCACTGCCACATTCTGGTTTTCTTTGTTTATTCGCTCTTCTGTGAGAGCCTCCAATTAACGGGAATGGCTCCACAATTTATGGCACCGTGGTTCCTCTACTACTTGCCTTGAATCCAATGTCAACCTGCCTGGCATTACACTGGCATTACAGTCTGTTTTTCTTTCTTTTATGGAGGCTATGATAAGTTTTCTGAGGAGGTAAGAAAATTTGAAAGAAAAAATTGTCATCTCTAGTATAATTACACACACACACATGTACATACCCCACGTATGAATGTACACAAAATTCTTTTATAAAAAAGGATATGCAGGTTGAAAAACTGAGGTTGACAAGCCAGCATAATACAAATAAAAATTTTTGAGGTGAGAGAAAAGAGATGTCCTCCTGAACTGGCTTTATCACTAATTACTGGTGTCATCTGGGTGGCTGCCCTACCACCTCTGAATTATATTTTCCTCAACTAAAAGTGAGCAGCTGGAATAGCATTTGTTATTTCTTAAAATGCTATTTCATTATATAACATTTAAAAAATCATACATATATAACATTAAAAAATCATATATATATAATATATATTATATTATATATATTATATATATATGAGAGAGATAGTCAGAGAGAGGGATAGACAGAGACAGACAGACAGGAACGGAGAGAGATGAGAAGCATCAATCATCAGTCTTTTGTTGCGACACCTTAGTTGTTCATTGATTGCTTTCTCATATGTGCCTTGACCGTGGGCCTTCAGCAGACCAAGCAACCCCTTGCTGGATGCAGCGACCTTGGGTCCAAGCTGGTGAGCTTTTGCTCAAGCCAGATGGGCCCACACTCAAGCTGGTGACCTTGGGGTCTTGAATCTGGGTCCTCTGCGTCCCAGTCCGACACTCTACCCACTGTGCCACTGCCTGGTCAGGCATAAAATCATATATTTTTAATATTGCCATCCATCTCTTCAGAAATATCTATTAAGAGACTATTAAGTTTACATGACACAGTTTCCTAAATTCTAGTTTTTGCTTGAAAGTTTGTATTTTATTTCAGTAACAGATACTGTGAATTGTTTTTTTAAAGCAATACATTCACTTTGTTCATTTTAGAACAAATATCTGTTGGATATCCAAGTCTGAATAACCATAGTTTGTCTGTCAAATGTTCCTTCAAGTTAAAATGCTCATCTATTGAAAACAGCTGGTTAATTTACAATTAATTGCACAACCATTGTACTTTGAATAGTAAGGGTGCTTTATGCACTGTTAACAGTCTTTTGATAAGCACATTGCATAGAAGCATTATAAAAAGGAATGTGTGGGAGGTATTATTTTGTGATTTGCTTATCTGAAGGTATCTTTATTCTATCTTCCTACTTGACTGATAGTTTGGCTAGTTATAGAATCCTGTTAGAAATAATATTTCTTAAGTATGTTGTTCTACTTGACCTATATATTTCTAGAATTGCAGTTGAGAAACACTTTGATTTCCCAGTGTTCATGTATAATACATAAACTTTTTCTATGGAAGCGTTTAGCTCTATACCAAATGCTCTAAGTTCTCACCATGATTTGTTTTTGTATTGGGCCCTCAGTAGGCAGTTTCAATCTAAAAAATCTGACCCTTTTATTCCTGGAAAATTTCAAGAATTATTTGGTTGGCTATTTCTTTCTTCCTGTGTTCTATTTCCTTTCTTTCTAGAACTTCCACTATTTATGTATTAGACCACTTGTTTTGTTATCTTTTTCATCTATAAAAATGCTTTTTTATGTGAGATTCCTCAAACTTACATTAATTTTTAAATTCTAATATTATGTGTAAATACTTAATACCTTTTTTCTTTTAATGCTATTCTAATTTTTTAACAGTATTTCTATATTGTTTCATGAATATAATATCCTCTCATCACTATTAGTTGTAGTTTCTTTTATTTCTTTCTTCATAGTCTTTATTTTTTCCAATTTACTTTTATTGCTATTTATTTAATTTGGTCTCTATTACAGGTAAAGAATTTCTTCAGATGTCTAATAATCCTTAGATTTCTACTCGTGATTTAGGACAGGAACTCAAAATGTGATTAAACTTCTGAGCACATGAATAACGCTTGCAGACTGATCTTCTTTACAAGATCTGCTAGGAAAGCTCCAGAACTCTACTAAAGTGGAGAATGGACAGTCACCTAGAGACATAGATTGGGGAAGTATACTAGGAATCCAATTATTTTCAAACAACTCTAAACCAATTATTATCTCTTCACCTAAACTCCCCTGTACTCCCAGTTTCAAGGGTACCTCATATGCACTTCTGCAGTGCAGATATGATTATCTCACTTTTCTATGGTAGCAGCTTTTGCTTCCACTACTTGAAGTCTGATAAGTGACTTAATACTAATCTTTCAGTCTTCCAAAAATGTGTTGCTATTGAATTGTCTCTTGTTCTGTATTCCTGTAAGGTTATATCTTTAATAAAAAATCTCTACTCATCTGGTGGGTTTTCTGGAGGGAACAAAATTAGGTGCATATATTTAATTTATTACCCTTTTTTTCATTTGCCCTTTCTTCAAGTAGTGTAGACATTTCAGGCCACAAGAATTTGGAATTTTGGTGACTAACCAATGCAATGCAGGGTACTAGTTCTCTACTACGTTGGCCTTGACATTCTTTCAAAAGAAATCTAGCATTTTCTGTGGCGTTTTCAGCTAGACCCTTATTTCTGTAGCACATATTTTTCTGTTTGGCCCACGTGTGCTTAATTTTTCTCAGTAGCTATTTCAACCTTTTACTATTCTTCCTCTAGCCTATTTCCCTGCCTTACTGAGTCTCAGCAGATTATGCTAACTCTTAGCATAGAATCTGTTAATATATTTCAAGTTCTCACCTTGAAACAAAGAAATATCAACAACTGACCTAATATGAATGTTTTCTTATTCAGCCTCTATGGATATAGATAAATTCTTGTCTTCAGTAATTTTAACAACCCCCCCCCCCCATGCTCGAATTTCCTCTGAAATTTGCTGATTTTTTCCCCACATTTTTTCTGTTTCTTTTCCTTTTTCTGCCTATTGTACTCTAATGTGTCACCTTTGATGACTCAGCTTATGCATCATGACATCTCTGAAGTCTTTGACCACCTAACCCTCAGAGTTGGTTGCACTGTATTTGGTACTACCATTTGACCTTGCTTCCGCCATACTAGAATGTGAGCTCAATGAAAAGGATTATTATTGCTCATTAGCATGTTGCTTAGAGCATAGTAGGTGCACAAAATGTTTTCTCAATTAACCAAGGAACCCTTTAACTATTGCACTAAATGCTGGAAACTGTTAGACTTTAAGCATTTCTTTAGGGAAAATTCCTTACTGGTAAAGCATTTTATTTTATTCTAAATTATTGCATTCTGTAACTCTTAGGAGAACAAAAGGAGTCAAGATTAATAATGAACTGACTTGCTCCCTAAATACAAGAAATGTTTCTATTATAAGAGCAAGATTACTGTAGGAGAACTTAAGTATTGTTTTTGCTAAATTCAGAATGAAATGTAGCTTCCTTGGTGTAGTTGCCTCCCTTGTTGCTGTTACTCCAGACACTGTATTTTGCTTACATTTCCTAATAGCTTAGTAAATGCATCTGCTCTTTGGTTCCCATGCTAACTCATATCTGATATATTTATTGGGAGGGGAATATAGAAAAATTTAGTAATATTGTTAGAGTAAATAAAAATTTAGCTGTTTCTATAGACCTCATGATTTAATTATAATAATAATTTTTATTTATATGGTGCTATTTCCTTTTACGAGCAAATATTTCTCCACTTCATAGCTAAGTTTCTTAGGAGTGGTTTATATTTCCCATGTCTATTATCTCACCTTTCATTCACTCTTTGACTTATTGAAATCTGATGTATCTTCTACTATTCCACCACAAGTGCTCTGAACAAATTTAAACGTGACTCATTTATTGCTAAACTTAATGAACAGGCTTTATTTGATGACTTATTAAATAATATAACATGTAATTATTGATCTTCTGTGTACATAGCATGCACTAAAGTATTTTATGATATATGAAAAATATTTAACCGTAATCTTATCCCTCAAAGAATTAATGGGTGAAGCATAAAAATAATACAGAGTTCAGTTACTAAAATCAGAATGTGGTTAATAGCACAAAAGGGGCAAAGAGAAAATGGAAAGAGGAAGTGGTCAGCATTATTTGTAGGAACTCAGAGGTAGGAAAGTTGAGGAAAGAGGTACCATGTTAGACAACCATGGGAGAACTTGCAATGATTGCCAATGACTGGGAGAGAATAGCATTAACCATTTCCCAACCTCTTGCAGAAGTTTAAAAATAACCTTTGTAGCTTTGATTTTAGAAGCCTCCTGGAATGATGTTATGGCTAGCATGGAAGAAAAGCTGTTTTGAATTTGGATCCTTTAATTACTTTTCTAAAAGACTACAAATATTTAATTTTGTAAGGCTTCTGCTTGGATTTTTATTCCAGAAGACTTGTGTTACAGCCATAATCTCTCTTTTTTATTATTAATTTTAATGGGGTGACACCAATAAATCAGGGTACATATGTACAATGAAAACAACTCCAGGTTATTTTATCATTCAATTATGTTGCATACCCGTCACCCAAAGTCAAAATGTCCTTTGTCACCTTCTATTTGGTTTTTCCTGTGCCCCTCCCCTGCTCCCTATGTCACCCTCCCCTCCCTCGCCCCAGCCCGTAACCACCACTCTCTTGTTCATGTCTCATAGTGTCACTTTTATGTCCAACCTATGTATGAAATCATTCTGTTATCAGTTTTTTTTTTCTGGTTTACTTATTTCACTCCATATAATGTTATCAAGGTCCATCCATTTTGTTGTAAATGATCCGATGTCATCATTTCTTATGGCTCAGTAGTATTCCATAGTATATATGTACCAAAGCATTTTAATCCACTCGTCCTCTGATGGACACTTGGGCTGTTTCCAGATCTTCGCTATTGTGGACAATGCTGCCACGAACGTGGGGGCGCTTTTCTTCTTTTCAAACAGTGCTATGGTGTTCTTAGGGTATATTCCTAAAAGTGGGATAGCTGGGTCAAAAGGCAGTTCGATTTTTAATTTTTTGAGGAATCTCCATACTGTTTTCCACAGTGGATGCACCAGTCTGCTTTCCCACCAGCAGTGAAGGAGGGTTCCCTTTTCTCCACATCCTCGCCAACACTTTTTCTGTGTTGTTTTGCTGATGAGCGCCATTCTGACTGGTGTGAGGTGATATCTCACTGTAGTTTTAATTTGCATTTCTCTAATGATTAGTGATGTTGTGCATTTTTTTCATATGCCTATTGGCCATCTGTAAGTCCTCTTTGGAGAAATTTCTATTCATTTCTTTTGCCCATTTTTTGATTGGATTGTTTGTCTTCCTGGTGTTTAGTTTTATAAGTTCTTTATAAATTTTGGTTATTAACCCCTTATCAGACATGCTGTCGATTATGTTCTCCCATTGTGTGGTTTGTCTTTTTATTCTGTTCTTATTGTCTTTAGCTGTGCAAAAACTTTTTAGTTTGATATAGTCCCATTTGTTTATCTTGCCTTTTATTTCATTTGCCCATGGAGATAAATCGGCAAATATATTGCTGCTACAGATGTCAGAGAGCTTGCTGCCTATGTTTTCTTCTAAGATGCTTATAGTTTCACGGCTTACATTTAAGTCTTTTTATCAATTTTGAGTTTATTTTTGTGAATGGTATAAGTTGATGGTCTAGTTTCATTTTTTTGCAGGTGGATGTCCAATTTTCCCAACACCATTTGTTAAAGAGGCTGTCTTTACTCCATTGTGTGATCTTTCCTACTTTGTCAAATATCAGTTGTCCATAAAGGTGTGGGTTTATTTCTGAGTTCTCTGTACTATTCCATTGAACTATGTGCCTGTTCTTATGCCAGTACCAGTCTGTCTTGAGTACAATGACCTTGTAATATACCTTGATATCCGGAAGAGTGATACCTCCTGCTTTATTTTTTCTTTTTAAGATTGCTGAGGCTATTCGTGTTCTTTTTTGGTTCCATATAAATTTTTGGAATATGTGTCTATATCTTTGAAGTATGTCATTGGTATTTTAATTGGTATTGCATTGAATTTATAAATTGCTTTGGGTAATATAGACATTTTAATGATGTTTATTCTTTCTAGCCATGATCACGGTATATGCTTCCACTTGTTTGTATCTTCCTTGATTTCTTTTATCAATGTTTTATAATTTTCCGAGTACAAGTCCTTAACCTCCTTGGTTAAATTTACTCCTAGGTACTTTATTTTTTTGGTTGCAATAGTGAAGGGGATTGTTTCCTTAATTTCTTTTGCTGACAGTTTATTGTTGGTGTATAGAAATGCCTATGATTTCTGATTATTAATTTTATATCCTGCCATCTTGCTGTATTCATTTATAAGGTCCAGTAGTTTTTTGACTGAGACTTTAGGGTTTTCTATACACAATATCATATCATCTGCAAATAATGACAGTTTTACTTCTTCTTTTGCAATTGGATGCTTTTTATTTCTTCTTCTTGTCTGATTGCTGTAGCTAGGACTTCCAGAACTATGTTGAATAAGAGTGGTTAAAGAGGGCACCCCTGCCTGGTTCCTGATCTTAAGGGGATTGCTTTTAATTTTTGTCCATTTAGTATGATGCTTGCTGTGGGTTTGTTCTAGATGGCCTTTATCATGTTAAGGAATGTTCCCTGTATTCCCACTTTACTGAGAGTTTTGAGCATGAATGGTTGCCAGATTTTATCGAATTCCTTTTCTGCATCTATTAAAATTATCGTGTGATTTTTTGTCCTTCCTTTTGTTTATGTGATGAATTACATTGATTGATTTGCGAATATTGAACCAGCCTTGACTCTCCAGAATAAATCCCACTTGATCATAATGTATGATTTTTTTCATATATTGCTGGATCCGGTTGGCTAATATTTTGTTGAGAATTTTAGTGTCTAAATTCATCAGGGATATAGGCCTATAATTTTCTTTCTTTGTGTTGTCTTAGTCTGGTTTTGGGATCAGAATTATGCTTGCCTCATAAAAGGAGTTTGGAAGTGTTCCTTCCTCTTGAATTTTTTGAAATAGCTTGAGGAGATTAGGAGTTAGTTCTTTGAATTTTTGATAGAATTTACTTGTGAAGCCATCAGGCCCAGGACTTTTCCTTTTTTGAAGTTTTTGATAACTGTTTCGATCTCATTTGTTGTAATTGGTCTGTTTAGGTGTTCTGATTCTTCCGGATAGATTTTTGGAAGATTATATGATTCAAGAAATTTGTCCATTTCATCTAGATTGTCTAATTTTTTGTCATAGAGTTCTTCATAATATTTTTTTATAATGCTTTGTATTTCTGTTGTGTCAGTTGTTATTTCTTCACTGTCCTTTCTAATTTTATTTATTTGAGTCCTCACTCTTTTTTTCTTGGTGAGTCTAGTTAAAGGTTCATCAAACTTGTTTACCTTTTCAAAGAACCAGCTCCTGGTTTTATTGATCCTCTGTATTGTTTTCTTAGCCTCTATGTTATTTATTTCTGCTCTGATCTTTATTTTTTCCTTCCTTCTACTTGTCCTGGGGTTATTTGCTGTTGTTTTTCTAGTTCTTTTAGCTGCAGGGTCAGATTGCTTATTTGAGCTTTTTCTAGCTTCTTATGATATGCCTGTAGGGTAATGAACTTCTCTCTCAGTACTGCTTTTGCTATGTCCCATAAATTTAGAATTGATGTATGCTCATTATCATTCATTTCTAGAAACTTTTATTTCTTCTTTGATCTCATTGTTAATCCATTCATTATTTAATATCATGCTATTTGGTTTTCAAGTGTTTGAGTATTTTTCAGTTTTTCTTTTGTGGTTAATTTCTAGTTTCATGGCATTGTGATCAGAGAAAATGCTTGATATGGTTTCAATCTTCTTAAATTTATTGGGACCATTTTTGTGTCCTAACATGTGGTCTATCCTAGAAAACGTACCATGAGCACTTGAGAAGAATGTATATTCTACTGTTTTAGGGTGAAAAGTTGTGAAGATATCTATTAAATCAAGTTGATCTAGTGTCTCCTTTAAGTCTGCTGTTTTTTTATTAATTTTCTTTCTTGAGGATCTATCCAGTGTTGTTAGAGGGGTATTGAAATCCCCTACTCTGATAGTATTGCTGTTAATCTCGCCCTTTATATCCATGAAAGTCTGTTTTATATATGTCGGGGCTCTTATATTTGGTGCGTAGATATTTATAATAGTTATATCTTCCTGTTGTATTGTTCCTTTTATCATTATGTAGTGTCCTTCTTTATCTCTTACTTTGTTTTAAAGTTCATTTTGTCAGATATAAGTACTGCTACCCTGTCTTTTTTTCATTTCCATTTGCATGAAATATTTTTTCCATCCTTTTACTTTCAGTCTATATGCATCTTTTGTTTTAAAGTGTGTCTCTTGTAGACATCATATGTATGGGTCTTGTTTCTTTTTTTATTTTTTTAAATTTATTTTATTTATTTTTAGAGAGGAGACACAGAGTAAGACAGAGAGAGAGAGAGAGAGAGAGAGAGCAAGGGGGAAGGAGCTGGAAACATCAACTCCCATATGTGCCTTGACCGAACCAGTGCAGGGTTTTGAACTGGAGACATCAGTGTTCCCAGGTCGAAGCTTTATCTACTGTGCCACCACAGGTCAGGCTGGGTC
Source organism: Rhynchonycteris naso (assembly GCA_037038555.1). NCBI lineage: Eukaryota > Metazoa > Chordata > Mammalia > Chiroptera > Emballonuridae > Rhynchonycteris > Rhynchonycteris naso. The sequence continues at coordinate 105,792,917 of CM072997.1, forward strand.
TTGTTTCTTTATCCACACAGCTACCCTATGTTTTTTGATTGGATCATTTAACCCATTTACATTTAAGGTTATTATTGATATGTAGTTGTTTATTGCCATTTTATTCTTTAAAGTTGTATTCTTCTTTTGCTATATTCTTTCCTCCCTTTGAACTGTTCACAACAGGCCCCTTAGTATCTCTTGCAGAATTGGTTTGGTTTTAATGAATTCCTTGAGGCTTTCTTTGTCTGGGAAGCTCTTTATTTCTTCTTCAATTTTAAACGTTAGCCTTGTTGGATAGAGTAGTCTTTGTTGTAGGTTCTTGTTCTGCATTACTTTGATTATATCTTACCATTCCCTTCTGGTCTCGAGTGTTTCTGTTGAGAAGTCAGATGTCATCCTTATGGGGCCTTCTTTGTAGGTGATAGCCTTTTTATATCTAGCAGCTTTTAAAATTTTTTCTTTATCCATTAGCTTTTGTATTTTAACTATGATGTGTCATGGTGTAGATTTCTTTGGGTTTCCCTTTAATGGAGTTCTGTGTGCTTCTTGAACGTGTGGAATGTTTCCCAGCCTTAATTTAGGAAAGTTTTCTGCTATGATTTGATTGAACAAAGTTTCTATTTTCTGTTCTCTCTCCTCTTCTTTAGGAACCCCTATGATGTGAATGTTGTTTTTCTTCATGTTGTCACAGAGCTTCGTTAGAGTTTCCTCACATTTTTGGAGTCTCTTTTTTTCTTTGCTTCTGTGCCTTTGTTTATTGTGTCCTTTAACTTGTTGATTCAATCCTCAGTGTTATTCATCCTGCTTTTAATTCCTTCCATTGTGGTCTTCAGTTCTGATACTGTATTTTTTCATTTCTGTCTCATTCTTTTTATTATTTCAAGTTCGTTTTTTATACTTGTTATCTCTTTATTTAGGTGTTCATAGTGACTATCCATTGTTGCTCTAGTTTCTTTGAACATCCTAACTATCATTATTCTAAATTCTGCTTCTGGTAATTTGGTTATATCTGGTTCATTCAGGTCCTTCTCTGGGGATTTCTCTTGATTCATTTGGTTTGCACTCCTCTGCCTGCCCATTTTGTTTGTGTATAAGCAAGTTGTGTCCTAGAGATTCACTTGTTATTTTCTTTGAAATACCGGAACAGATTACTAAAATTTAAAATTGGGTTTTGCTTTTACACAGCCTGCACCTTACTCCTCAGAACAGCGCAGTCACCTTTGGCCAAGTCAAGATTCAACTTTATCTTTGCACTTGCCAGGCTCCCTCTTTATAAGCACTGTCTGTCAGCAAACCACTTAGCCCAGGCCACCCTGAACTCCTAGAACACATCACTCTTCATAGCCTCTGCTGCGCTGCCACCGTTGCTCCATGCGCTCCCTTAGTAGCAGAACTAGTGCCATCTTCCTATAGTCATAATCTTGTTGAGATAGAACAGAGTTTCCAAACAAGCATTTCACCCATTTAGATAATGTACAAGATACTGAAGTTACAAACAAAGCCTGTACTGACACCTCTTTACTGCTTCAAATGCAGATGTCATTTCTCTCAGTCAGGTACTATGTGCAGTGAAAGATGTCTGTTTCCTGTGTGAAAGACAAAGGACCAGGTACTGCTGATTGGGAGGGGCAGGGTCTGCTGGTGGGATCCAGGTTTGAATACCTGCCAAAGCTCCCTGGATAACAATAATGATTGTTTTATTGGGCTTATTAATTATCTGCCTTAAGTGTTAACTTCTCACAGGTCACAAATGTTGGGCTGGCCTTCAGAACAGGAAGAAATAAAAACAGGAGTAATGTAGGACCAGGGAGTTATAGTCAAAGTTTCTTAGTGGTCAGATACTGGAACTATAGACTGGTATGGGGTTGCCTGGGGGACTATTGTCACTAATAGCTGAATCGAATGAAGTAGTCTTTTTCAGGGTGTCAAGGAAGTATAGTTCAGTAAATTTTATGTATGCATGTCTGTCTTCCCGGTGATTTGTGACTTTGGCCATAGAGAGAATTTATTGAGTGCATTTGTCAGTGATTTCCAAGCAGAAATTGTTATGCTTTCATCAGGAATTACCTCCAGTGTTTATGTCTATGTATTCATGAAAGCATCTGTATGTAGAACTAGACATTTCTATGGCACTGTTGGGGTTCTTGTTTGCTGAATTATTTCATCTGAAGAACTAGGGGTAGGGAGAGCTTCAAAAACTCTCCTGAGAATAATCTGGCTATCTATTTTTGTGTTCTATAAATTTGGATTACATTTTCAGCTGGCAGTATTGCAAAGAGAATCATTCTACAAAACAAAAATGCCACCATTAAAAAGAAAGCATAAGATTGAATGACTTTAGCAGAAATAATGTGTTTTTCCATTGGTCTGGAACTCCACTTTGGGCAAGAAATAGTTTCTGAGATGTTTATGTTTGGTTCTGGTTGATGAGAAGGAGAAAGTGAAACCTGTCAAGAATGTCCGTCAGTTGATCTATGACAGTTATGTAGCCTAACTGCATCATGTATAATATATAGCCAGTGTACTTGGAAGCAGGTAATCTTCAGTGTAGAAGCAAATTATTGTCATGAAGGGAAGTCTGGGGTCAGCCAAATGTTCACTCTGAGGAGCTTGTGGTGATGACTAAGAGTTAAAACAAGGTATAAAAAGGGGGAAAAATCAAGAAGCCAAATCCAATGAAAGGAGTTGCAAAATGGGACAATTCACATGCATTAATAGCTGTTGGGTCAGTTCTCATAAGATGTGAGAATGAAAAGCCAACTTGAAAGCTTGACCGGCATAATGTAGATAATAATTTAACTTACTTATTAATTCTAATCCCTTCTCAAATTCATGTGCTGTTAAGCTATTTCTCATGAGTGAATAAGAATAATAAAACACTTCATTATTTAAATTGGAAGATAAATTAAAAATGTAAAATGTGCTTCCCAGATGAGATTGTTACATACCCATGGCTATCTAAATTACCACCTTCAAAACACTAATTTGAAAAGTTAAATGAACTCCTATGTTCATTGAAGCATTATTTACATAGCCAAGATATAGAATGAACCTATATATCCATTAGTAGATGAATAGATAAAGAAGAAGTGGTATATATACAGAAGGGAATATTATTCAACAATAAAAAATAGGTATAGAAAGCAAGCTCATAGTTGCCAAAGAAGAAAAGGATTGGGGGATGGGTGAAATATAAATCAATCAACTAACCAATCAAAAAAATTACCAGTTTTGTAATTTCTTCAACTTATTGGTTATTTAGAATACTATGTGTCATGATTCTAGAGAGATAAGTTGTAGACCATGAGTCCTACAACTGTTGACCACCTTAAGATATTTGTGTTTTATTATTTGAGAGTTTATAGTATTATCTTTAAAGCAACCCTTGCAATGATTTCTGTTGAAAGAATGGAAACTGTTTCATTTTTTGTTATATTAGTGGAATTACAATGCTTAGATGAATAAGAAAGTCTGTCTTTTATTGATATAACACAGTGGTTTATAGTGTGTATTCTGGATGTAGTCAGACTTGCCTCCTCTGCTACTTACCAAGGTCCCTACCCTTTACAAAGTTGTCTGTAGCAGTAGGTAAAAGCCCCATACATTTAGCTCACATTCAACTTTGATATTTTCCTGTGAGCAAGAATTATTATAAGTCTGTGTCCTACTCCTGAAGAACTCAGAAAAAGATACAGTATTATAAAATCCCTGTTGGCAACAGGCCACATAAGATAAGAAAGTTCTGTCTAATACCTATCTGTAGTCCCTTCTGAGTGAATTAGTCATAGGCTGTGAAGCCTCAAATATGAGCATGCTGACATCTTGAGGCTGGCTGACAGAGATAGTCATATGGCTGGACAGTAAAAAAAAGGAGAAGCATTATCATTGCTATTGCAATTAGGTCTGTTCACTGCTATTCTGATGCTGCTCCCCTTTGGGCATATAATGGAAATCACTATCTTGGTCATGACCATGAACTGGCTTTGGCCAATGGAATGGAAGTAGAGGTTATATATGCCATTACTGGAAGGAAGCTTTTAAGTGAGAGCATGATTTGCCATTCTTCCTTCCCTCTGTCATGTTTATTGTAGAAACTCATATCAACATGGCACCTCCATTGGCATGAGTTAACTTAGATGGAAAGACACTCCTTGCCAACCTAGTATTGATATATAGCATCAAGACAAATAAATCTTTATTATTTTAAGCCACTGAGGTTTTGAGGTTATTTATTATTTCAGCATAATCTTGCCTATCTTGACTGATCCATTTGGTTTCTATGAAAGATCAATTCTCAAAGAAAGTGAAAACCAGAATTAGACCAGTGACAGCAACCTGAGATGAATTCAAGAAACAAGACCCTGCAGGTGAGCAGATATTGAAAGTGGATATCATTTGTAGAAAAAGAGGCAGCAGGCAGGAATTAGGCGAAGGCCTTATGTTCCAAGTCAATGAAGTTAACAATTTAAAATTGTACTCCATTGCTAGCAAGGAGTACAAATGACTCAGTGGACATGTCAAGCAGAAGGCAGGGGCATGCATAGTGGGTATTAAGATGAGGAGATAGTTTATTTACTCTACAATTATACAGGAACCTGAATTTTTTCTAGTGGACTCCAAAATATCAAGAAACCAGTTTGATATCCTTTCAAATATTATTCTTGTTGACCAGGCCCCTGGACTTACCTAAGCTTGAAATTGGTAGGTCATCATCATCATTGTCACCAGCTGATTAGAGCTAGAGCCAACAGGCCTGAAACAAAGAGCATTTGGTAGTAGAATCTATCGACAGTATGACAATGGCTTTTCTAAAGGATTTTTTTTTTTTTTTACAGAAACACAGAGAGAGGGATAGATAGGGACAGACAGACAGGAATAGAGAGAGATGAGAAGCATCAATCATCAGTTTTTTGTTGCAATCCCTTAGTTGTTCATTGATTGCTCTCTCATATGTTCCTTGACTATAGCCTTCAGCAGACTGAATAACCCCTTGCTGGAGCCAGTGACCTTGGACTCAAGCTGGTGGGCTTTTGCTCAAACCAGATGAGCCCGCGCTCAAGCTGGCGACCTTGGAGTCTCAAACCTGTGTCTTCCGCATCCCAGTCTGATGCTCTATCCACTGTGCCACTGCCTGGTCAGGCTAAAGGAATATTTTTAATTTCTTTTTATTTTATTCATTTTTTTTAGATAGGAGACAGAGAGAGAGAGAGAGAGAGAGAGAGAGAGAGAGAGAGAGAAAGAAGGGAGGAGCTGGAAGCATCAACTCCCATATGTGCCTTGACCAGACCAGTGCAGGGTTTTGAACCGGTGACCTCAGTGTTCCCAGGTCGACACTTTATCCACTGCACCACCACAGGTCAGGCCAAGGAATGTTTTTATTAAGCCATTCTAGCTTTCTATTTTCCAGACTAACAACATTTGTTCAAGGACCATCATAGGTTATATTATCTAAAACTAGTAGCTGTCAATTTTATCTTTTTGTAAAGAGGGTAGAAGGGACTCACTACTAATTTTCCACAAATGTAGATCTAAAAAATAACCTATTTTTGCATGATTATCACTAGTGTTGGTTAAACCTAAAATTGGTCCTTTGGATTAAGTTGCCTAAAATTTATAGTTCACTATGATTCACTGTATAGTGTTTAATTATACATAAATTTAACCTTATTAAACAGTATTTGTAATTTTCTAGTATATGGCTAATTTTTAAGTATCTTTTGTTTTTGTAAGTACAATTTAACATATTAAGATAGATTCACAAAAATAAAAAATAATATGTGGATTTAAAATAGAAATGCTTTAAAGTTACTATGGCTGTTTTTATTAATAAAATAATAATGTAACAGTAAGAAAAAACAATACCCAAAATAAGACTTTAGTCATATATTTTAGTCTGAACAATTGATTTTTCTTTGAATGTAAAGTTTGATGTAATGATAGGCTATGAGACAACAAAAGAAATATATAATATATACTAATCACTCTTTTATCTTAATGTTTGTTTTCTTCTTTTTATTTATAAAATTCAACATTAGGAAATAATATTAGGTATATTCTGGCCACTTACTTATAGAGAGTAATACCAGTGTCTTCCATTTGTGTGTGTATGTGTGCGTGTTTTTTTTTTTTTTTTTTTAATACTAATTGCTTGTCATCCAAGTGAAGATGAAAAACAGTTTTAAAGAATTTTGGACTGACCAGGCGGTGGCGCCCTGGATAGAGCATTGGACTGGGACGCAGAGGACCCAGGTTCGAAACCACGAGGTCACCAACTTGAGTGGGGGCTCATCTGATTTGAGCAAGGCTCACCAGCTTGAACCCAAGGTCGCTGGTTTGAGCGAGGGGTCACTCGGTCTGCTATAAACCCCCGGTCAAGGCACATATGAGAAAGCAGTCAATAAACAACTAAGGTGCCGAAACAAAGAATTGATGATTCTCATCTCTCTCCCTTCCTGTCTGTCTGTTCCTATCTGTCCCTTTCTCTGTCTCTCTGTGTCTGTCACAAAAGAATTGTGGAAAAGGTGAAAAGTCTCATGTGACTGCAGTGATTGCAGTCTAGCTACCCACAGCTTCTTTGTGGAGGCATGTAAATATGGGCTATTGTTGTTCTAAAGTAAGATTCTTTGGAGTGTTGGCTATTCCTGCCATAATGTATAGTTCTCTGATACGGATGATCAACTCTATCTGAGCTCTAGCACTCTACCCCTCTGTTACCCTAGAGTCCCCAACTCCATTCTACCTGGACTACAGAGATAATTTAGTTTAGAGGTTCCTCAGATGTCTAGTGCCAAGTACTATCTAAGAAAGAGGAGCTGATCAAATTTATGGGTGAAGGACATTTATTTCTTTAAACGTTATCAAACTGTTAACTACATGTTGAAATGTTCATGGGTTTGTTCACTGAGTTATATGCTTTGTATTGTTTTTACTTCATTAATTGTTTCCCTTATTATTATTTTCTTCACTATATTTTAGTGGAGTGTGTTTAATTATTTTTATAACTCCTTGCACTCAACATTTAGCTTATTAATTATTAATTTTATGCATTTCTAATATGTACATTAAAATATATACAGTTGCATATAAATACTGTTTTAGCTGCATTCCACAAATTTGATATATTTTTACATTATTTTTGACTACATAATGTTTTAAAATTTTCAATATAAATTATTTTCAATTATGGATTATTTAAAGCACCACTGTCCAATAAAATATAATGTAAGCTACAATGCCATCTACTTTTGTGATTTAAAATTGTAATCTTTATTTATTTGTTTATTTATTCATTTTAAAAATTTTAACCTTAAAACCCTCTGTATCAGTGGGTCCTGTTTGTGCTCAATGAGATGCCTTGGCACTGTTACTCCAGATTCTTGGACACAGCTTTTGCCTGGTTTTTATTGGCTCCATATTCTTTTTAATAGTGTTCTTGATTCTTACAATACTCCTGCTATTAACCTTTCTGGCTTTAGACTGTCTGATCCTGCTACTGTCGCATCCTTGCCTCCACTGTGCTGTTTGAGCTGTTAGCTGGTGAAACCTGGACATTCTCAAACATTCAGTCAACTGTGCAGTATGTAAATACCTTTTCTATTTCAGAACAGAAAATATTTTTAAAATAATGTATGACTCTAATTATTTTATCAAACTTATTAGTTTATGCTCTTTCACCCTACAGTTTTTCTATAATGTTCTTGCCACATCATAATGCTTCCTAAAAGCTCCATGCAGTTCAATCTTGTAACATTAGCATTTCACCAACAGGATATATTTCTGATGAGTAAAACGTTTTGGTCTTCAAAAATACATGAGACATACACATTCAGCTTAGACCACATCTAATACTTTATAATTATAATACATATTGAAAAATAATGTCCTCCATTAAGCCAAACCTATTGTATCTCATCTCTAATTTCCAAATAGATTAAGTTTATCTTTGTCAGTGCTAATGTGTCAGTGAGGTCTAGTGACCCAGCAGGAATTTTTTCTTAAGTATTTATGATTTATTTTGCTGGCAGTAGCATCTGGGACAAGAAGTAACTATTTGATAAGACAAACTGGCATGAATTAACTACTAGTTTGTGCTGGAAAATAAAAAACAAACAAACAAAAGGCCTGATGAAATGAGATGGCTAGACATAAAAGAAAAGGCTAATAAACCATTTTCTTGCTTTGATGCAACATCCAATAACTATTATGTTTGAAAAAAAATTTTATATACCACTACTTATCTCCCAGCTTATAGAAAAGTCAGTCCCCTGCCTGGCTGTAACTGCTGAATTTCTTAAACATATGTAGAGAATAATAACCCTTTATCATACAGATGTGAAAACCTGCACCCAAACCAGGCAACAGGTCCTTTCCCACCTTTCACTGGTGCTTTGACTGTAAACACTACCCAAGAAGAAATAAAATTTAGTATCATAATGAGAATAAATTACAGTTCAAAATATTCAGGAAAGAAGGAGAGACAGAGAAAGGGAAATATTTCATTTTGCACTGAAAAAAATTATATAAACTGGTGAGAATCAGGGAAGTTGAGAGTGTCCCTTTAAACCGTGGTGCTGCAATTGATCTCTGTATGTTTTCTGGTGTTCATTCCTTTGAAAGGAGAATGAGAGCCAAGCTGCACTGTGAAGCTGTCACATTCCAGTGCTGAAAAGGTACAGTACAAGTGATTTCAAACAGTCTTTTTAGCTTTCTATTCCCTATGACCAGAAGCTGTGAGAATGAACCAAGCGAATGCTTTATTTAGGGCTAAGTGAGTTACAGATTCTTTCAATCTGACAGCGTTTCAGCCTCCGGAGTGAGAAAGCTGCAGAAGCAGCAGAAGCAGAAGCAACATCAGTAACAAGAGCAACAGCAGCAGCCCCCGCTGAAGTCCAATAGAGGAGACTTGATCTCCAGTTCATCCTGGAAGTCCACCTGGCATCGTGCACTGTCCAGGGTCCTGAAACATGAACCAAACTGCTAGTGTGTCCCATCACATCAAGTGCCAGCCTTCGAAAACGATCAAGGTAGGACCCAGGTTTTCTCTCTTTCCTCTGCTTTTGCACATGTGTCTTTATTGATCTATTTAACACATGAATGTTAGTTTGGCTGGACACAGACAGTGGAGATGCCCAGTTGGTTTGAGTTTGAATTAAAGATCAGATGTGAGCAAAGTGTTTGGATCTGCTTGCATGTGCATGTAGAACAGAGAGAGTACTCTTGTCTTAATAATTTTTTTTAGTTTAATGACTTTTTTTCTTTTGGCTGACAATCTGTTAGTGGTATATTTGAGGGAAAAAGTTTAGTGAGCTTCCAGAAGAGTTTCTAGTCCATGTCAGTTTTCTTGACAGAATGGTGAGGAACTTGCTAACTAGTGGAAACAGATATTAAATTGAACATGATTTGATAACAAACAGTATTTCATTGTCATCTTTCCTGGGGACTTCGTATCCCTTCCAGAGAAAGTATATCTTTCATTGCATGTGTTTAACCGGTGGTGATTCTATAAAGTGACTATAGTGAGGGACTATAAAATACTTAAAAAAGGAGTATTAAAACAGAGCTTCTTATGTATACCACCATATAACTCAAACCAGTAAGGTTATTGGAGACATTCTTTAATACAGGGGCTTGTTTTAAATTTAAAGCTTTTGTGTAATAATTAATGGAAAAAGACCAAGCTCAGAATTTTACTATTCTGTTTTAGTTTTAAGTAATGTTTATGTCATTATCTTTGTTTTTATTTGTGATGTCAGATTTCCAATGAAAGGCTTATTCTATTTTGCCATTTATCTGTAGTGGACTATTATCTGTTTGGATACTTTGCATCTTGCATGGAAGGTATGGGTTCATCTGAAACTCTTATGGAAAATATCTCAAATCTCATGGTTTAGTTTTAGTTACTGCAATCTCTAATTCACATACAATTTCATACCTTTCACTGAGATTCAAAATTTAAGATTTTTATTTTATAGTTACATTACTTTTTTATTTATATCTCAGGCTTTTGGGTTTACTTCATAAACTATAATTACAAAATTAATATAATTTTAAGCAATAGGTCTCTTTCTTGTAAACTTCATCTTTGTCAATCTTTCAGTGACAAATAAACCATAAACCGAACATTTTCCTCCATTTTTCTATAACTATTTTTAAAAGCAATGAGGTCTCCAGGATGCAACAAATGATATATAATTACATTTCCATAATAAATGAACATAAAGAGTTAACTGGAATCATGTGGAACCCAAATTCAGACAATTTATACCATCTCTAATAGCAAAAGCAGAATTGTTCTTAGCATTGCCTTTTTCTGCACTATGTCCAAGTTTGGAAATAAAATGTCAAGCTTTAGGATTTTAGCTTTTTGTGCATGTCAGATTCCCATTTATGTCAATTACACAGGCATATAATCACTGAACAATATCAAAGCAGTACATATATAATACTCTATATTGTGCCCTATAAACTCTAGTGGGATATATGTGTTGTAGGCTAACGTGGGATTGAATTTCAAACTGACTATCTACCTTTGAGTATGTTTAGAAAACCATAAAATGAGCAATGGATTTCTGTTTCAGTGTTTGAGGTAATAGGAATTAAGTGCTTTATTTGCTCTCTTATGTATTGGGTAAGGACAAATGAATGCTACTTTCTGGGACTTAAAATCACTTTTCTTTTTGGTGCTGTGGCATTGATTACCCTCAAACAAACTGTGGAGATAGAAAAATGTTTCTAGTGTAAGGTTTGCATCATCTTGCTGATTTTGCAGAGGCTTGGTTTATTTATTTATTAGTTTTTTTTATTCTAACTGAAGCCATTGAATTGAAATAAAAGGCATCATAAAAATTGTACAACCCACAGGTTAGCAATGTATTTACATTAATGGGTTAGTGAAGGAATCTTGAATCAAAGATCTGGGTGATTTGGTTAATTGTACAAGTAAGTTTTTTTGTCCACCCTCCTACTGTGCATACCTGCCTTGCTATCACTCTGGGGAGCAAATGATGCTTGTGATGTACATGAAGTATGTATAGTGGCAAACACTAAACTATTAAAAATTACTTGAATATTTTCCAATTTGCAACAGTAAAAAAGAATAACTGGAATAGCTCTCTTCAAATTATGTCTTCAATTATGAAACATTTATAGCTTTTGCAATTTATACTAAAAATTACTATCTATATTTAGGCAATGCATTAGCCTATGAAAAAATGCAGTAATAACTTAAATAAAAACCCTAAGATGAAGAGTTTTGGAAAGATAGACTATGTTAGGGCTCAAGAAACTCTGAACTTTTAGAATCTATCTTCTTTTGTTTCAAGCATGCTTTTTTAGAGATTTTTTTTCTTCACTCTTAAAGTTACTATCTGAAAATATTAAATAAAACTCCTTATGGAATCTGGTTGGCCTGAAGATAATTATAAGTGATGCAATTTGGGCTCTGAGAATATTCAAATACTTGATAACTGTAAATTGCTCCGGTTTAGAAAATCTAAAACATCTAGGGGCTTCCTCTCCTTCCCCTACCCATGATCCAGTGTAATAAACATCCAGATAATTGTTCTCCGTTGTCAGTGAAAACACTAGCTGCTCCTTCTCTTGACAATTTACCTACTGCTAAAAAGAATGTAATGGGAACAAACAAGAATGAACTGCATTGGCTAAAAACAACTTTAAAAGCCAAAATGTCTAGGAGAAGAAAAAACAGGTGTGTATGTGTGTGTGTTTATTTCCCTACTTGACATTTAAAACACAATGATATATGCTGTGGGTCAAATTCAGCAATTGTTGCCAAAGAAGGCATGGTCATGGTGGTGGTAGATTTAGAGAAAGAAGGATCAGATGGTCAACATTCGTTAGGTTGCCTGACGTTTGTTGTCATCATGGCGATTCTCCAGCTCAGCCAGTCCCTGATTCACTTTTTCATGGTGTACTTGAGCAGGTATTTCCTGTTGTCAAAGATGATAAGAGACAGCAGAGCAGAGAAAGTCAAAGATAGGATTGAAGCATGTTCTCAGATCATTTTGGACAAAATATTGACTGCAATGCACTCATAAAAGCCTCTCCTGTTTAGAGCTTGTAAAGCAATAAAGCTTTTCCTGAAATTGCAAATCTTACTGTCAAGATAGCAAACTCCAAATAAAATAAATTTTTATTTAAGATCTGTAATGGCAAGTTTTAGGGACCACCTGGGAATGCTAAGTACAGATCTAATCTTGGCTTATTATAAACTTTATTTCTGAAGACTCGTCCCCCCCCCCTTAGGCAACAAACTTTTTTTTTATCTCTATTTTGGCATCTCTTGGGTACACTGAAAGCAAATTAAAATTTTCAGTCAAATTTCTGAAGTTGGTCAATTTTTTCCAGTGTAATTGAGTTTTTAAATTTCTTTCATATTTTAATGTTAGTCAAGCATCCATGTATTTCTAAAGATACTAGAGGAAGTCATTCCCCTTTTTCTTTTCTTTAAGTTAGAAGTTGTGTGTGAATTATCAACGTTGGTGATTCCTAGATCAGGGACCATATCTACTTTATTTTATCATAGAAGCCCCAAAATTTAGTACTCAATGTTTTTTAAAATTTTTACTTATTGATTTTAGAGAGAGAGAAAAAGAAAATAGAGAAACATTCATTTATTATTACACCTACTATATTTATGCATTCATTGGTTGATTCTTGTATGTGCCCTGGCTGGGGATTGAATCCACAACCTTGGCATATTGGGATGATGTTCTAACCAGCTGAGCTACCCAGTCAGGGCAATATAGTACTCAATATTTCTTTACTTTCCCCTGATAGTAACTCTTTCACATCAATCTGTCTTTCCCTTTCTTTTTTTTTTCAAGATCTGCTTGGTTTATTCCATCACTACCTTCACACCCAGGTTCCCAGTTCTACGTAAAAAAGGCTCCCAAGGTCTAACGGTTCTAGTTTCTTTTTACATACTCCTACTGGAGTAGCTGCAGATTTTTGAAAAACATATGTGAAAAAGTCTTTAGAAGTTTCATTGTCTTCAGGATAAAATACTTATGAATAGGCAACACATTTTAATAATTTTGGCTGCATTTTATAATTATACTATTAGGTGTGATTATGCTAATAAAAATGTCTTGCCCTTAATATCTTTAACCCACAATCTCATCCAAAATTGTTGTATAAGAAACAGTAGATAAAAAATCGAGTAAAAAAGAATAAAAATGTTATCAAAAGAAATTTTTGTTAAATCTACAGGCTTGAGGGCATGGTGGCTAGAAAATAATTTTTGTCTTTAGCAAATGCCTATTTTGCAGTGTAACACTGTGATAAGTTTTAATGGTGAGAATGGTGTGGAATAATACCCACTGACATCTTACTGATTGTTCATTCCACAATCTGGGCCTAAATGAAGATTATAGAAATACACCACATCTGTATTTCTTATGGTAATTGAGCAGATAGTGCAATTTAGTCTTAGACAGCATATCATAATTAAATATCCAAATTGCATCCACAAATGATTAGAAATACAAAACATGTATAAGAAAAATAATGCTACAATTTTATGCCATCACAATACACAAAACGATAGATGCCCTCCAGTTTCACTATCATGTGAAAATTTAAGTGCCAAGATTATAATATGCTTCTACATTGTGCCTTGTATGAGATATTTTTATTGGTCCTAATTTTAAGGACTTTACTCATAAGGGGGAAAAACTTTATTAAATTATAATCTGAACACAGACTCAGACACAGAATAAGAATTGTCTTCAGTATTAAGTAAACCTGACAGTTCCATTTGGCAAGGTGTATATTTCCCCCCGTCATTAGAAAAATGGGCCATTCTCTTAAGTGGTGATACTTAAAGAAGTCAAAAGAGAAAACTTAACAAAAAGAAGAATTAAGGATATTGTGTGTGTGTGAAATTTTCTTTTTCTCTCAGAAATGGTCCTCATCTTTTTAATTATTCTGACACAACTTCCTTTATATGCTTAAGGCAAAAATCATATTCTGTGATAAATAAGAATAGGATCACAAGTTAGACATTTTGCTGATGAGCAATTTATAGTCAGTTGTAATTTGCATATATTGCGAGCTATTTACCCTTTAAAGATTACTGAACAATTTTATTTCAAATGATGATACATTCAACTGTTTTTAAAGGAAATAGTGGACGTTTTCCTTTTCCTTTTTAGTAAAGAGTTGCAATGTTATAAAAATTAGCTAGTTTTTGTATTTTATTACTTTTTCTTAGTAAAATAAAAAGTTTCTTTTTTATTTGATATTTCTAATGTTCAGCTTTGAAGAAGTGTTGTCAAGTATGTTTTATGTCAAATTAGAAAGGTCTTAGAAAATACTTAATATTACTTAATTTGTTTCTTGGAAATATAAGGAGTTAGTATTTTCTAGAAACTCATGGTTTGGTCAGTTAGTAAGGACATTCTTGATAAATTTGGATGACAATCATTAAGTGTCACTGAAAATACATGGTTCTACAAATGAAGCATGGGATAAATAAGCTAAAACAGTGCTTCTCAAAGTGTGGTTTCCTGGGCCAGCAGCATTAGCATCTCATGACAGCTTGTTAGAAATGCACATTCTTAGGCCCTACTCAAACTTAATCAATTAGGGTATGATGATTAGAAAATAATTTTGTCTCTAGCAAATTGCTATTTTGCAGTGTAACATTGTGATGAGTTTTAATGGTGAGAATGGTTTGGAATTACACCGTCATCTCACTGATTCTTTATTCTACACCACTGACCCAAATGATGGATACCACATTTGTATTTCATGTGGTATTGCATGTAAAGCCTAGAAATCTGTGTGTTAACAGCCCTCAAGGTGATTCATTCACATTAAAATTTCTGAAACACTCAGCAAAAGAATGAAAATATAAGATACACTGGTGTTATGGTCTGCCAGAAGGAATTGTTTGTATTTAGGTATCACACATGGAGTGAGAACAACTTAAAAATGATAGTTGGGGTCATTAAATAACATGAATTCTATGAGATCTGAGATTTTAGCAATGTTATATCCTTTGTCCCTCCCAGGGCTTACTTGACAGAAAGTCCTTTACACAGAAGACATAAAATATATTATTTGTTGAATATTAAATGACTGTTAAAGTCTATCAGCTCTAAGATAACTAAATAAGTTGTTAAAACCTTGTTTAAGAGTTAACCAGATTAGAAGCCTTGCTCTATCTTTTAAATTCCTGGAAAAGTTCTCAAAAAAAATGCATTGACATTTTGTTTGGCTTTCAGTGATTTTATTCTCTGACTTTGGTTTGAGGTCATCTGGTAATCAACACCTTTGGTGACTTGGGAGATTAATATTCACACTAAGCGGAAAGTGTGCTGGACATGTGTCTCCCTTCTTGCCAGCTTCATTTGAAACTTGGCAAACAATGGGAGGCAAGTATATCACCTTAACATTCTTCTCCTTATAAATATTCTTTAGTCTTTTAATATACACTAGATTGATAAGATATCATTGGTGGCAATATGCTTTAACTGGAACAAATTAATCATTATTTTTGAGCCTGACTTCCAATGGACAGACCCATCTTGATGTGACATTAGCAGAACTTGGTTTACTCGGTGATAACCTGTGAAATAAAGGAAGTTTATCTTTGGAAACGACTTTAATTTCTTGGTAGTTCTTCATAGAATTCATGTTTCTGTTTGTTTGATTTTTAGAATTACCATTAGAGAAACAAAATCAAATATACATAGCTTACCCAACTACATGCAGATATAAAATGAGCAGATTAAATCAGTTTTCTTTTGGAGGGTCACTCTTAATCTGAGTTCTCACTCTCCCTGAACCACAGTGAATCATGTGACCTTGGGGAAGGCAATTAATCATGTAAAGGCTTTTTTTTTTCTGCCCACTAACAGAAGGGCAGTAACTTAAACTATCTCCCCAAACAAAAATGCTATGTAAGTGCTTTGTATTATAATTTGTTCTAGCAGCAATTTTTTAAGGGAAATGTCATTTTCATAGAGAGGTATATAGTGAGAATCAATTTTTATGACATAAAAGCTGAAGATTTTATTTGCAATCATTACTTACTATAATGATGATAAAAACTCATTTTGAAGTCATCAGGGAGCCAAAAATTATCTTCATGTATTATAGTAACATCTGCAGATTTCTACACGGACCTATATCTGAAAGGTAGGGGAGAAGGAGACTACCATCTAAATGCCATCTAAAGGACTAATTAATTCAATAAAAAATGCAGTTACTCATCCCAGTATAGTGCTACAGGAGTGGGAAATACTTTAAGTCATTGCATAGGTAGTTGAATTGAGCAGTAATTCTATCATAATACAGATAAACCCTTCCTATACCTCTGGACTCACCATTTCTTTTACCTCGTCTACCCTTCCTCGCAATGACCCTTTTAACAAGCCCCTGTTCTTTCTTGAAATCTCATACAGAATTTTCTCAGTGAAAGTTCTCAGTCTCCCTTACGCAGTTTGTCATGGTCTCAGTTGGTCACCTGTGTTCTCACATATTTTCTGTATCTGATTAACAGTAATTAATCTTTTGAGTTATGGCTATTTCCATATAAGTCTCTCCATTAGCTAGTAAAGGACTATTAAAATCTGTCTTTTAATTTTGGTAGTTCTGATGTCACGCCCAAAATTGAATGCATAGCAAATTTTCAATTAAGATTATTTAAATAAAAGAACAATCAAAGAAGCTTATAAGCTCATATGTCTTTCCAAGTGATGCAGTCTTACTTTTGAGATCAGAAACATACCGGTCTGCTATGACCTAAGCAAAATGAAACCGTTTACTTTAAAATATATAAACCACACGTGGTGAGCTGACAAAGGAACCTCGGGACTTGGGACAATATATGCAAATCCTCTTGATGATGATGGCTTCTGTAAGTCAAAAATAGGTTTTGCCTTAGGAGTGCCTTTCTGCTTGAAGTTGAGAAAAGTCTGTGTCCAAACAGAGACTAACTCTGTCCCTCTCTTTTGGTTCAGCGTAACAGACAGAAGTTCCTATGATTTTAATAAATGAGGCATTTGTGGGGGGACTGTTGGCTCTAGCACTTTAGTGAGGTTCTTTCTCATCAGAAACCTTAATTTCCAAGATGAATCACTGCTGCTGAGTTGAAAAACATCACTTCACACAACTCTGGTTTCCAGAATTTTGCCCTAAGAAAAATGTACTCTATTATAATGGAAGTAAATAGCATGAAAGTCCTTATTGAATTTAATCCATAGATCTGTTACTTGAATAATATTTTTATGAGAGTAAAAGAATTGGGATATAGAGAATATTCAAGGCAGGATTTCTTTTTATTATTATTATTTTTTTTTTGTGACAGAGACAGGAAGAGTCAGAGCGAGGGACAGATAGGGACAGACAGACAGGAAGGGAGAGAGAGATGAGAAACATCAATTCTTCATTCGTTGCGGTTCCTTAGTTGTTCATTGATTGATTTCTCATAAGTACCTTGACCAGGGGGCTAAAACAGACCAAGTGACCCCTTGCTCAAACTAGCGACCTTGGGTTTAAGCTCGTGAGCCTTGCTTAAACCAGATGACCCCGCGCTGAAGCTGGCGACGTCGGGGTCTCAAACCTGGGTCCTCCACATCCCAGTCCGATGCTCTATCCACTGTGTCACCATCTGATCAGGCAAGGCAGGTTTTCTTAATTAGGGAAGGCTAGCTACTACAAAATTTTTTTTTATGTATATCCTCTGAAGGAATAAAATTAAATGAAAGACAGATGCAAGAAAAATTTACTTGGGTTGATTGGTGAACAAAGCAAGGCATGATGGAAAAGACAAGGACTTACTTTTTCATTCATCAGTAACTCAACATTTAGAGACAGAAGATTCAAATATAAAGTGATATTACTTGTTTTCAAGGAATGCAACCTAGGATAGAAATAAATACAGTTACAACTAAGTGGTAAGGGCTATTGGGTCAAAGACAAGGATTTTTAGAAGCATCCTAAATCTAAACTAGAATCCTACATAAAAGTTAGATTGTTAAAGAGGGGAAGAAACAGGCACAGAGAAAACACACAAAAGGTGAATAAACAAGGCAATGTATTTGTCATAAAACATTAATAGTTGAGACTGATTATATTACAGAATGCAAGTGATTTGGAGTGGTGACAAATGAGGTTGCAAATACGGGTGCTGAACTTTGTGTTACCTTTTATGATTTGACTATATCTGAGGGTAAAGCTTTAATGGCAAATAGTTCAAAGACAAGATCATGAGATCTAAATTTGGGATACAGTTCTGTGTTTGGGAAGCACTCCTGAGATTTGTGGTTTTAGGTAGAAAGTGAAGATGGCAACACATTCCTCATCCATTTTTCAAAGTAAGTATGTATTGTTATTATTAGCAGACAGGTGTTACTGAAAGCAAATCTTAAGAACAAAAGTTTTGTTCATTAGTTTGATTTAACACCATCCACTTTCATGAATGCTAGTAATAGCTGATCTTTAATGGCTTTAATTTTGTGGTATCATTTTTAATCCCTGTCGCGGTCCTGCCACGATGAGTCTATTAAGGGGTCCTTAAATGGGAAAAGGTATGGAATTCAATAAATGATAGACAGGGACTTAAAGATATATATAGATAGATAGATGGGTTCAGGAGAATGCCATGGCAAACGGTCTCTACTGTTCCTTAGCCGTAACTTCCATGCTCCCAGAAGCACATCCACTTTTATTCATAGAAAAAATATAGTCCATCAGCAATTCAATTAAGTTTCCAAGGTAACTCAAAGACAACCCCCACCATACCATCCAGATCTACTTTACACTAATAAGAAACTACCTTCCAGCCTTCTCCAGAGAACATTGGTGAGACAAATGAGAATCAGGTGTAGCTCTTTGTTAACTAAGTAAATGAGGTGGAGTTTGGGCCCAGCACCTCTGACCAGATTGCAAAAATACACTGTTTATTTATTCAGTCCCCAACAAATCCCAAAGAGTCTTTTTTGACTATTGACTATTATTGTGCTATAACAAAGTTTTCCTTTTTCATATTTGAAGATAATATAAAGATCACTAGTTTCGCCTGACCTGTGGTGGCGCAGTGGATAAAGCGTCGACCTGGGAACACTGAGGTCGCCAATTCAAAACCCTGCACTGGTCTGGTCAAGGCACATACGGGAGTTGATGCTTCTAGCTCCTCCTCTTTTCTCTCTCTCTCTCTCTCTCTCTCTCTCTCTCTCTCTCTCTCTCCCTGTGTGTCTCCTTTCTAAAATGAATAATAAAAAAAAGAAAAAAGAAAGATCACTAGTTTCATGGTATATTGATTACTGGTTGTATTTTCAACAATACCCAATGACACATGAAGGACTACTCTAAATGGCATTTGATTTAAGCATTATAGATGCTTGGAAATTTCAAAGGTAGAGTTCTAACTATAAGCCAGTGGTTCTTAAACTTTTCTGAGGTACCGAACCCACCAGTTTCATATGCGCATTCACCGAACCCTTCTTTAGTGATAAATAAAATATGATATTTTTCCAAATTCAAGACATAGGTATATGTTCTTTTACTGGTACACAAAATGAGCCATGTATGGACATCACCTTGCTCAAAGAACAAAACCAACAAAATGCATGAACTCACAAATTACGGTATTACTTTATTCTGGCCTCTGTGGCAGAGGCTTCTCCAAACCCCTGAGACCGATTCATCGAACCCCTAGGGTTTGATAGAACCCAGGTTAAGAACCACTGCTATAAGCCATGTAAATTAGCTGCTCTGGTTCCATAATTGGTCTGCCTACATGACAACTAACAATGTTCAGTGGACAAATACAAGTTTTTTCCTCTGAGTTTTTTCTTTTTCTTTTATTTCTATTTTGCTTATGTAATAGAATTAAATCTTATGCCAATTTTATATCCAGGATGTTTGATGATGCACATGGTTACCCAAATAAACATGGAGTAACATCAGAGAGGTTGGATGATTTGGTAGGGACAACCAAAAATATAGACCATAGAGATCAGCAAGTAAGATTTTAAAATCTGATAACTATATAATATACATCATACTGTGAAAGACATGCAATATCATGGATCAAGCATTGTTTCAACTAAGGTGTAGTAAAATAAAATATAGTATTCTCTCTGAGTGTCTCATAGCAGAGAACTTTTACATCACTGGAGCAAAAGGATGGAAAGAGAGGGCCCCAATAAAATCTCATTCAGACACTTTTGTCTCTTTGTTATTAAATGACTCACTATGCAATCAATTTTGCTTTTTCATTTTTTAAAAATTTTATTTAGAAAATTAAATTTAATAGGATGACATTGATCAATAAGAATATATAGGTTTCATGTAAATATTTCTACAGCATTTGAACTGTTATGTTGTATACCCATTGCCCAAAGTCAAATCATTTTATATCACTGTATATATTGTCCCTCTTTTTACTCCTCCTCCCAACCCTCTCTTCCACAACCCTCTTCCCCTGGTAATGACTTCACTTTTATTTATGTCCATGAGTCTCAGTTTTATATCCCACTATCTTTTATATTATAAAAGAATCTTTCTGGATTCTGTTTTCCAATTATTTGCCTATTAATATGATAACTTAAAAAGTATTTATTGAATATAAAATAGGTAATGCATTGCACACATGAGGATTACAAAAGGTACAAGAACCAGAAGCAGTCTTTAAGAAGCTTACAATCTGCCTTCTTTCTCCATCCTTTCCTTGGGATGAAAAAGGAGGACATGGGGAACTAAGTAACTGATGAGAGTAGAGTGTAAATGTGCTCTGGAAGATCAGAAAAGGTGCACCTTACTCCTACCTGTAGAAAGGAGTGACCTTTGAACTGAGATGTGACAGGAAAGCAATAGGAATCTTGGTGAAGAATTTGGAGAGAAAGGGACAGTTGAGACAGTGTGATATGTAAAACTACCACCACCACCATCACCATCATCTTATTGTTATCATTGTTAACGATGCACACAGTTCTGGTTTCTGTATGGGATATCTCTAATTCCCATAGTGACTTACCAAAGACAGAGTTATTATTCTTATTTTACATAGAAAAGGGCATTCATTTTTCAAGTTCTAACAGACTCTACAGAGTGGAGTTCATATTTGAATCCAGATAAGTTTATTACAGAACTCAAACTGACAGCTCAGGTTTTCTGGCCCTATTTTAGTATTCTCTCTGCTCTCTCTTGTTCCCACCAGCTCTCTAAGGAACTAGTTCCTGTTACCCAGGGTCGCCTGCTGTTTTAAACCTCTAACTTGAAGTTTTCTGCTTTCTCCCCTTGTGTCCCTCTGTTTCGCCAGCCTGGGAGATGATGCTCATCATTTTGGACTCACTTAACAACACATTTACCTCTTCTCTGAAGATTTGCCTCTTTACTCTCTCTCTTTCAGTCCCAGAAAGACTGCTTGCTTTGTGCTTTCCTGAACCTACAATCTACCATTGCCTTTATATATGTATTTGTCTTTATATCTTTACCCTTCACTCTCTTACTTATCTTTCCTAATTTATTTTATTTTATTTATTTATTCATTCATTTTTAGAGAGAGAGAGACAGAGACAGAGAAGGGGGTGAGGAGCATCAAGTCCAATTTGTGTCTTGACCAGGCAAACCTGGGGTATTGAACTGGCGATCTCAGTGTTCCCGGTGAAGGCTTTATCCACTCTGCCGCCACAGGTCAGGCTCTCTTTCCTAATTTTTACCACATAGCGCATCCTCAGCTAGACTGTAGGTTCCTTGAAACAAAGGCAGTATCTCATTTGTCATTGTGACTTTCATGTATAGCACTGTCCCTGACATAGAACTAATGCTCCAAAAGAGCTTGCTAAATGGATGAATAAATGAAGGCCATCCACTTTGGAGATTGATATGTTAGTGCTCCAAAATAGGATTCACAATATTAGTGTTTTATTTTAGGTATAATCACACAGCTCATTCCAACAGAAGATATAAATATGAGGAAAAAAGTCAAATATGTTTCTGTTTTCTTCAAAGGTTTTTCTTCTCTTATTGTATATCTACATGTGTGAGAGTTTGGTTTTAAAAATGTAGATACAGCCCATGTTTTCTTCTAGGAGTTTTATGGTTTCAGATCTCACATTTAAGTCTTTAATCTATATTGAGTATATTTTTGTATATGGTATAAAAAATGGTACAGCCTGACCAGGCGGTGGCACAGTGGATAGAGCGTTGGACTGGGATGCAGAAGACCCAGGTTCGAGACCCTGAGCTCGCCAGCTTGAGCATGGGCCCATCTGGCTTGAACAAAAAGCTCATCAGCTTGGACCCAAGGTCGCTGGCTCCAGCAAAGGGTTGCTTGGTCTGCTGAAGGCCCATGGTCAAGGCACATGTGAGAAAGCAATCAATGAACAACTGAGGTGCCACGACGGCAACGAAAAACTAATGATTGATGCTTCTCACCTCTTTCAGTTCCTGTCTGTCTGTCCCTCTCTCTGACTCTCTCTCTGTCCCTGGGAAAAAAAAAATTGTTAAAAAAATGGTACAGTTTTACTTTTTTTCTTTTTATTATCTGTTCAGTTTTTCTAATATCCATTTTTGAAGAAAATGTTATTTTCCCATTGTATATTCTTACCTCACAGAGGAAGAAAGAATATGCAATTTTTTAGGTATTTTGATATATTGGAAAGCTTGACTTTAGTTTATGAATGTATCTTTACTTATTCCTTAATAAATCCCCTTTAGAATTTGACTTGGTGTTCTTCATTAGCCTTTCAATACCCACTGGTTCTTTTTTCAAGGTTTATTTAAGAAAGATCATTATAAGAAATTACTAACACAACATTTGTTTTTCCCTTGAGGCACATGATGCCATGGTGTTAGCATAGCACTTCAATTCAAGATGTCAGAGAAATAGTGGTGTGAAAGATCCCTTTCCTCTCTCCCCTTGAAGTTTCAATAATTTAAGCAGTTATAATTCAACAAAGTATTCCCTGCTCAGAGCACAAACACACTTGAGAGATCCATACATGACAACATCTACAGATCGGCAGTAGGAGCAAATGAGGGAAGCAAAAAGGGAGAAAGACTGAGCCAAGCCAAGGACATAGTCCTACAGCTAGGAATGCATGGCAAGAATTAGCCTGAAGAGAGGAGGAATCAGGTTGTGGCTGACACTCCCTTCAGCAAAGAGGAGAAAAAATATTTAGTGAGAAATCCTGAAAGAGTGTGCAGTACAAGCTGCAGCTGAGCCTAGTAACCTGGGAAGGGAAACAACACAGAAATGGAACCATGAGGTCTTGTGGTGAGGATTCCAGACAGAAAAAAAAAAGCTACAGACCCTGGCCACCTCTTAACCTCCCGGAGCTTGCCCTACTTTGCCATTAGGGTTGGGTTGTGAAACATATTTTCTACAAGCCAAAGAACTGGTACTACAGAATAATTTTTTTCTCTGAGCAAAAGGCCCACTTTATGATTGGTCCCATAACTGAGGCATAAGAAAGAGGTACTCTACAAAGGTCTGAGGTCTCTAATACAGAAAGAACAAAGCAACTTAGAAGGCCACCAGGTAACAGGTTACCCCAGCCTATCTCACCCCCATGCATTGTGGCTACATTGATGGAAGTGTCAGGCTGCAGGGGACAACACTGGTATTTCATGGATATGTAGTCCCATTGCCCACCATGTCTCCATGCAAGCAGGTTTATTGGGATTGGGGCAACTGGATCACAGAGGATACACTCACCTTTCATTTTCCACCAACCCACAGAGATCTGAAAAGATCAGAGAAGTGTAAGAAATCTAAAAAGCCTGTGATTCAGTGCCACTTACTAAAAAATAATAGACATTTTTGTATCAGTTCACTAGAGAAGTATCACTCATACATAGATGCCAAGATAGAGAAGAAATCCATCAAATACCATGAATAACCAAGGAAATAAGGTAGTTCACAAATAAAATTAAAATCTACAAAACACAAACTGAATGATATGAAAATATGTGATTTAAGTGACAGAAAATTCAAAATTACCATTCTGAAAAAAACTCACTGAGATACAAAAAGTAAATAAATAAAGATAGGCAGTTTAATGAACAAACAAACAAACAAACAAAAATAACAAATCAATGAACAAAATGAGTACTTTACCAAAGAGATCAAAACTTTTCAAAAGAACCAAATACATTCTGGAGAATGTATTTGGTTCTTTTGAAAAGAATTGATATGAGATAAATCTTGATATGAGATAAAAAATAAACTAACCAGCATAGGCATTAGGGTGGATCATGTGAAGAAAAAAAAATAGTGATGTTAAAGATAGAAATCTAGAAATAATGCAAAGGGAAGAAGAGACTTGAGCATAAAAACTTAAAAGAACTCTACAAGAACTACCTTATTCCTTCAGAAAGAGAAATATAAGAATAAAAGCAGACAAGAAGAAGAAGAAGAGAGAAAAGAATGGAGAGACTGTTCAAACAAATATTTGATAAGAACTTTCCAAACCTATGGAAAGACCTAAATCTTTGAACCCAAAAAGCAAGCAGAATACCTAATTACCTCAATCTAAAAGAACTTCGTCAAGCACATTAAATTAAAACTGAGAAATTAATGACAAAAGAAAATTCTCAAGATAACCAGCGAAGAGAAGAAAGTAACTTATAAAGAAAAGCCCATTAGGTCATCATCAAACTTCTCAGTAGAAACTCTACAAGCTAAAAGAAAGTGGACCCAAATATTTAAACTACTGAAAGAAAGAAATTAGCAGCTAAGAATAGCATATCCAGCAAAATTATTATTATTTTTAATTTTTTTATTTTATTCATTTTAGAGAGGAGACACAGAGTGAGAGAGAGAAAGAGAGAAAGGGGGGAGGAGCTGGAAGCATCAACTCCCATATGTGCCTTGACCAGACCAGTGTAGGGTTTTGAACTGGCGACCTCAGTGTTCCCAGGTCGGCGCTTTATTCACTGCGCTACCACAGGTCAGGCAAAATTATTTTTTAAATATGAAAGAAATAAAGACATTTCCAAATATACAGAAGGTAAAGGAATTTGTCACCAGAAGATCTCCACTGTAAGAAATAATCAAAGGTTTATTCTACCTGAAACAATGAACAAAATGTGACAAAACTAAGAGTAAGGTCACCAACAAACTTACAGCATAAATAAAAATAATTTGTGACAACAAAATCATAAAAGGGGAAAAAGTAAATGTCTGAATATGCAAAGGAGGATGGAGATCAGATGCATTTAAAAAAAAAAGGAATGCTTTATATATAAAACTTTCTCAGAACCACATAAAAGAAATCCAAAAAGGAGACATATAACTTTAAAAGAGAGGAAACCGAAGAAAGAGGTATGAAATAACACTAAACAAAAACAATAGACAGAACCAATGGAGGTACAGAGCTACAAAAAAACAAAAGATGAAATAGCTCTAGGAAATCCTTATATATCAGTAATCACTATAAGTGTAAATGGAACTAGTTCACTAATAAAGAGGCACAGAGTAGCAGATTAGATAAAAAATCCAATCCAGTCATATTTTGCCTTCAAGAAACACACCTAAGCTGCAAAGACAAAGTTATACCCAAAGTGAAAGGGTGGAAAATGATTCTCCAAGCATACACAGTGTGTCCGTAAAGTCATGGTGCACTTTTGACCTGTCACAGGAAAGCAACAAAAGACGATAGAAATGTGAAATCTGCACTAAATAAAAGGAAAACTCTCCCAGTTTCAAACATACTCAGTGCAGTTCGATGTCCGCTCCATTTGTTGCCCTACACACATCCAAACGATAGTAAAGTTCTTGCCACATATGGATAAGGATGTCTGGTGTAACAGAATGAATAACGTCTGTGATTCTCTGTTTTAAATGATTAATGTTGTTGATACATTCAATGTACACATGTTGCTTCACATAACCCCAAAAGTAAAAGTCTAAGGGTATCACATCCTGGGATCGTGGTGGCCATGACTTGACAGAACCCCTTCCTATCCACTGCCGGGGGAATGTTCTATCCAGAAACTCACGAACAATGGTGGCATAGTGTGGAGGAGTGCCATCCTGTTGAAAGATGACACCTGGAAATTGTGGCACTGCATACAATTCCAACATGTCAAGATAGGTGTTTGCCATCACAGACTGCTCCGCAAAATAAAATGGGCCTATCACCTTATCATGCATAAGCCACACCACACGTTCACTTTACGGGTGTTATGTTTGTACTCAGTGTAGGCATGAGGATGTTCAGCAGCCCATATTCGGATGTTATGGCGATGAACATGTCCACAGATATGGAAGGTTGCCTCATCGCCAAACACAATCTTCTGCAAAAATTTTGCATCATTGTTAATCTCATGAAGCATATCTGTAGCAAATGGCCATCGTGTAGGTCTATCTGCTGGTTTGATAGTGTGCAACAGCCACAATTTGTTCCCCGTAAATAGAGACTTTCTTTAACACCTTATGAACTGTAGTATTGCTTAGGTGTAATTGTCGAGTACACGCATGCACAGATTTTTTTAGGGTTCCTTAGGCAGCTATCCTGTATAGCCTCTACAGACTTGTCACTGACTGATGGCCTACCAGAATGGGGTTTCTCCACCAAACTGCCAGTTTCCTTCAACTGCTTATCCCACCGAGTAATGTTATTCCTATGTGGTGGCGCTTCGTTATAAATGTGCCAATATTCACATTGCACTTCACGGATTCGACTTTAGTGAGCCACAGAACACACTGAACTTTCTTCTGTACTGTCCACATCTCGACTGGCATGGCAGTGGGCTGCTCCACTGTATATATGGTGTTACGTCATTATCTACACATGCGCACATGCTGCCACATCATCCTATAGAAACTGGGAGGGTTTTCCTTTTATTTGGTGCATATGTCACATTTCTGTCATCTTTTGTTGCTTTCCTGTGACCTGTCAAAAGTGCACCATGACTTTACGGACACACTGTAGTATCCACAGAAAAGCAGGAATAGCCATACTTATATATGAAAAACTAAATTTCAAGATAACAAAGGTAATGAGAGACAAAGATAGACATTTTTTAATGATAAAGTAGACACTAAAGCAGGAAGGCATAACACTTTTCAATACCCAATCAGGAAGCACTGAAATATATGAAGCAACTAGTAAAAAGAACTAAAGTAAGAAACTGATAAAAACACAATTATAGTTAAAGACATAAATACTCCATTGATAACTCTAGACAGAGCACCCAAACAGAAAGTTATAAAAGAAATATTGATCTTAAGGGACACAATAGACCCAATGGATATAATTGACATTTACATAGCCTTTTATCCCAGAACATTAAATTATACATTCTTCTCCAGTGCACATGGAATATACTCAAGCATAGACCATATGCTGGGTCACAAAACTAGCCTTAACAAATTCAAGAGGATTAAAATATACTAAGCATACATTCTGACTACAATGCTTTGAAGTTAAAAATCAACTGGAAAAAGAAAGTAAAGAAAACCACAAATATGTGTGGATTAAACAACATATTACTAAGAAATGACTAGTTCAAAGGAGAAATAAAGGCAGATATTAAAAGAAATTTAGAGATCAATGGAAATGGCAGTACAACATATCAAAACTTCTGGGATGCAGCAAAAGCAGTATTAAGAGGGAAGTTTATATCATTACAGGCCTATCTCAAAAAGTTAGAAAAATTCTTAGTTAACAAGCTAATATTGCATCTTAAAGAACTAGAAAAAGAAGAATACCTGCAACCCAAAGTCAACAGAAGAAAGGAATAAAAATCAGAGCAGAACTGAATAAAACAAAAAATAAAAGACTATACAAAAATTCATACACCAAACAGATGATTCTTTGAAAAGATTAATGAAATTTAAAAATCCTTGACTAGACTCACTAAGACAAAAAGAGAAAAAACTCATATAAACCAAGTCAGAAGCAAAAGGGACATTATCATACACATCACAAATATACAAAGGATTGTACCAGAATACTATGTAAGACTATATGCCACCAAATTCATTAACTTAGAAGAAATTGATTAGTTCCTAGAAATATATAATTTTTGTAGACTGAATCTTAAATAACTTGCAAATCTAAAAAGACAGATCAACAGTGAGAAAATTGAAAAAAACATCAACACCCTCCCAGAAAACAAAAGCCCAGGACCAGATTGCTTCCCTAGTGAATTCTACCAAACATTGAAAAAAGATTTGTCACCTATTCTTCTCAAAGTCTTCCAAAAAAATTTAAAGAAATGACAATTCTTAATGCATTTTATGAGGCCAACATAGCCCTGATACCAAAACCTGACAAGTACAACACAAAGAAAGAAAACTGCAGATCAATATCTTTGATTAATTGAGATACAAAAATTCTAAACAAAATTCTAACAAAATGAATACAACAACAACACACACAAAAAAAATAATACATCACGATTGTAAAGCCAGTAGCCATAGCCTCCACCACAACCACCTGTCCCATGCAGGTTCGGATTTGATATGGACAGACCGTAATGAAACAATGGAGCCACACACGAACTGGTGGGCCATTAGGTTTAATCCTAGCTTGCACCCAGTGGGCAAGAAATACACACAGTGGGAAAACACTTTCCTTTCCATTCAGGTCTCCCAAACCCACTGACTTATCCGAGTTTCCTAGAATCAAAGGTTTCTACCTCACCAGCCTTATTCACCTCTGTTCCCATCTCCTCTCTCACAAACTCTGCACAAACTGGCTTCTCCTTTAGCAATCCACCATCTTGGCTGCTTCTCCTGGCCTCCTCTATGTGACCTTTCTCTGCTCTCAACATAATAAAATCCATGTATGAAAAACCTTCAGCTAATATCATACTTAATGATGAAACACAGAAAATGTTTCCTCTAAAATCAGGAATAAGACAAGGATGTCCACTCTCACCACTCTTATTCTACATAAGAATTTTTAGCCTGAGAAATCAGACAAGAGAAAGAAATAAAAGAAATCCAAGATTGAGAGTAATGGCAGCAGGAGAGATACTCCTGATTTCTCCACTTCTAAAAAATGGCTGGGTCAAAAGAGAAAAGCAGAGATTAAAAGAGATATCGATAAATAAGAATGACAACATGCATATCAAACCTTTGAAAATACAGTAAAAGCAGTATTAAGAGGGCAGTTTATATCATTACAAGCTAATTACAAGAAACAAGAGAGATCCCATGTAAATACCCTAACATCACATTTTAAAGAACTAAAAAGAGGACAACAAAGGCAACCCTAATTAAAAAAATAAATAAAGTAAAAATTAGTGCAGAACTTAATGGAAAAGAAAACTAGAACTATAGAAAAATTAATATAACAATGAGCTGGTTCTTTGTAAAGATCAGTAAAATTGACAACCCCTGGCTAGACTCACTAAGAAAAAATGAGAAATGACTCATATAATGAAATCTGAAATGAAAGAAATTACCACAAACATTATAGATCTACAAAAGATCATACTAAAATACTATAAAAGATTATATGATATCAAATTCAAAAATATAGAAGAAATGGATAAGTTCCTAGAACTATACAATCTTCCTAGACTGAGTCACAAAGAAGTAGAAAATCTAAATAGATCTAAAAGCAGGGAAAAAAGAGAATATCTATCTAAGCCTCCCCCCCAAATAAAAGTCCAGGATCTGATGGCTACACTTCTGAATTCTACCAGGTATTAAATGAAGATTTAATACCTGTTCTTCTTAGTTTTCCAAAAAATGAAAAAAGCAATATTCCCTTATACATTTTATAATGTCAACATAACCCGATACCAAAACCTGGCAAGAGCAACACAAAAAAAGAAAACTACAGACCAGTATCTCTAATTAATACAGATGCAAAAATCCTAAGCAAAATATTAGCAAATAGAATACAATATACATTAAAAAAATAATACATCATGATCAATTGGGATTCATTCCAGGAGCACGACGATAGTTCAACATACGCAAGTTGATTAATGTAATGCACCACATCAAAATAAAAAACAAGGGACAAAAACCATAAGCTTCTATCAATAGATGCAGAAAAGGCATTCAATAAGATACAACATCCATTTATGTTATTTTCCCCCACTCTTTTTTTAATTAATTTATTTTATTTACATAGATTATAATGTCACCCATATTCCCCAGGACATCCTCCCTGTCTCCCTCCTCATAACACCCTCCGTCCCTTCCCTCCAGGATTTGCTTTTCTACTCTTGTCCCATCCTATTTATTTATTTATTATCCCCTTTTTCTCTGTCCGCTTTCCTTCTGGATCCTTTGATCCCACCTCTGTCTCTATTCCGCTCCTGAGTTCATATTGTTCGTCAGATTCCTCATATAAGTGAGGTCATACAATATTTTTCTTTCTTTGCTTGGTTTATTTCACTTAACATAATAGTTTCCAGTTCCATCCATGTTGTCGCAAAAAAATAATATTTCCTTCTTTTTCATGGCCCCATAGTATTTCATTGTGTATAAGTACCAGTGCTTTTTAATCCATTTGTCCACTGATGGACTCTTGGGCTGTTTTCAGATCTTGGCTATTGTAAACAATGCTGCCATAAACATGGGGGGTGCATTTCTCCTTTTCAAACTGTGCTATGGTATTCTTGGGGTATATTCCTAAAAATGGAATGGCTGGGACAAAAGGCAGTTCGATTTTTAATTTTTTGAGGAATCTCCATACTGTTTTCCACAGTGGCTGCACTAGTCTGCATTCCCATCAACAGTGCAGGAGGGTTCTCTTTTCTCCACATCCTCACCAGCACTTACTCTGTGTTGTTTTGTTGATGAGCTCCATTCTTACTGGTGTGGTGATATCTTACTGTGGTTTTAATTTGCATTTCTCTAATGATTAGTGATGTTGAGCACTTTTAATATGCCTATTGGCCATCTGTATGTCCTCTTTGGAGAAGTGTCTATTCATATCTTGTGCCTATTTTTTTTATTGGATTGTTTGTCTTCCTGGTGTTGAATTTTACAAGTTTTTATAAATTTTGGTTTTAACCCTTTATCAGATGTGTTGTCGAATATGTTCTCCCATTGTGTGGTTTGTCTTTTTATTCTGTTCATATTGTCTTTAGCTGTGCAAAAGCTTTTTAGCTTGATATAGTCCCATTTGTTTATCCTGTCTTTTATTTCATTTGCCTGTGGAAATAAATCAGCAAATATATTCCTGCGATAGATGTTGGAGAGTTTACTGCCTATGGTTTCTTTTAGAATGCTTATGGTTTCATGGCTTACATTTAAGTTATTTATACATTTTAAGTTTATTTTGTGCATGGTGTAAGTTGGTGGTCTAGTTTCATTTTTTTGCAGGTAGCTGTCCAGTTTTCCCAAGACCATTTGTTCAAGAAACTGTCTTTACTCCACTATATGCTCTTACCTCCTTTGTCAAATATCAATTGTCCATAAAGTTGTGGGTTTATTTCTGGGTTCTCTGTTCTGTTCCATTGATCTAGATGCCTGTTCTTATGCCAGTACCAAGCTGTTTTGAGTACAGTGACCTTGTAGTATAACTTGATGTCTGGAAGTGTGATACCTCCCACTTTATTCTTCTTTTTCAAGATTGATAAGGCTCTTCATGTTCTTTTTTGGTTCCATATGATTTTTTTGATTATTTGTTCTATATCTTTGAAGTATGTTTTTGGTATTTTAATAGGAATTGCATTGAATTTATAAATTGCTTTGGGTAATATGGATATTTTAATGATGTTTATTTTTCCTAGCCATGAACACGGTATAAGCTTCCACATGTTTGTATCTTCCTTGATTTCTTTTATGAATGTTTTCTAATTTTCCAAGTACAAGTCTTTAACTTCCTTGGTTAAATTTACTCCTAGGTATTTTGTTGTTGTTGTTGTTACAATAGTTAAGGGGATTGTTTTTCTTAATTTCTCTTTCAGACAAATTATTGTGGTGTATAAAAATGCCACTGATTTCTGAGTATTAATTTTATATCCTGCTACCTTGCTGAATTCATTTATCAGGTTCAGTAGTTTTTTTTTACTGAGACTTTAGGGTTTTCTAGGTACAGTATCATATCATCAGCAAATAATGATAATTTTACTTATTTTTTTCCAATTTGGATGCCTTTTATTTCTTCTTCTTGTCTGATTGCTGTGGCTAAGACCTCCAGAACTATACTGAAGAAGAGTGATGAAAGGGGGCACCTCTACCTTGTTCCTGATCTTAAGTGGATTGCTTGTAACTTTTGCCCATTGAGTATGATGTTGGTTTGTGGGTTTGTCATAGATGGCTTTTATCATGGTGAGGTATGTTCCCTGTATTTCCACTTTGCTGAGAGTTTTGATCATAAATGGGTGCTGGATTTTATTTTTGAATGCTTTTTCTGCATCTATTGATATTATCATGTGGTTTTTGTCCTTCCTTTTGTTTATGTGATGAATCACATTGATTGATTTGCGAATATTGTACCAGCCTTGCCTCCCCAAAATAAATCCCACTTGATCATGGTGTATGATGTTTTTCATATATTGCTTGATCTGGTTTGCTAATATTTTGTTGAGAATTTTAGCATCTAAATTTGTCAGGGATATTGGCCTATAGTTTTCTTTCTTTGTGTTGTCTTTGCCTAGTTTTAGAATCAGACTTATGCTTGCCTCATTAAAAGAGCCTGGAAGTTTTTCCTCCTCTTGAATTTTTTGAAATAGCTTGTGAAGGATAGGAATTAGTTCTTTGAATTTTTGGTAGAATTCAATTGTGAAGCCATCTGGCCCAGGATTTTTGTTAGGAGTTTTTTGATAACTGTTTCAATCCCATTTGTTGTAATCAGTCTATTTAGGTTTTCTGATTCTTCCAGATTGATTTTTGAAAGATTACATTTTTCAAAGAATTTGTCCATTTCACCTAGGTTGTCTAATTTTTTGACATACAGTTCTTCATAGCATTTTCTTACAATCCTATGTATTTCTGCTGTGTCTGTTGTTACTTCTCCACCCTCATTTCTAATTTTGTTTATTTGAGTCTTTTCTCCTTTATTCTTGGTGAGTCTGGTTAGGGTTCATCGATCTTGTTTACTTTTTCAAAGAACCAGCTCTTGGTTTCATTGATGCTCTCTGTATTTTTTTTTTTTTTTTAGTTTATAGGTCATTTATTTCTGCTCTGATCTTTATTATTTCCTTCCTTCTACTTCCTCTAGTCTTTACTTGTTGTATTTTTTTCTAGTTCTTTTAGTTTTAGAATTAAGTTGAGTTTTCTCTTTTGAGCTCTTTCTAGCTTCTTAATGAATGCCTGTAATGCTATAAACTTCCCTCTCAGGCTGCTTTTGCTGCGTCCTACAGATTTTGAGTTGTTGTATGTTCATTTTCATATGTTCCAAGAAAATTTTTTATTTCTTTCTTGATCTCATTGTTGACCCAGTCATTGTTTAATAACATGCTGTTTAGTTTACAAGTGTTTGAGTGTTTTTCAGTTTTCCTATTGTAGTTGATTGCTGGTTGTATACCATTGTGGTCAGAAAAGATACTTGATACGGTTTCAATCTTCTTAAATTTGTTGAGACTTGTTTTATGCCCTAATATGTGGTCTATCCTAGAGAATGTACCATGACCACTTTAAAAGAATATATATGCTGCTGTTTTAGGGTGGAAGGTTCTGAAGATATCTATTAAATCTTGTTGATCTAGTGTATCCTTTAATTCTTTTGTTTTTTTTTGTTAATTTTCTTTCTTGAGGATCTATTCATTGATGTTAGTGGGATATTGAAATCCCCAACTATTACAGTATTGCTGTTGATTTCTCCCTTTATGTCCATCAAAATCTGCTTTATATATGTAGGTGCTCTTATATTAGGTACATATGTATTTAAAATAGTTATCTCTTCCTGTTGGATTGCTCCTTTTATCATTATGTAGTGACCTTCTTTATCCCTTACTATAGTCTTTGTTTTAAAGTCTATTTTGTCAGATATAAGTATTGCTACCCCAGTTTTTTTTCATTTCCATTTGCATGAAATATTTTTTCCATCCTTCTACTTTCAGTCTATGTGTATATTTTGTTTTGAGGTGCATCTCCTATAGACAACATATGTATGGGTCCTGTATTCTTATCCATTCAGCTACCCTATGTCTTTTGATTGGAGCATTTAATCCATTTACATTTAAGGTTATTATTGATATGTAGTTGTTTTTTGCCATTTTATTCTTTAAAGTTATATTCCTCTTTTACTATATTTTACCCCTTTGTTCTGTTTACAACAGGCCCCTTAACATTTCTTGCAGCATTGGTTTGGTTGTAATAAATTCCTTGAGGTGTTTTTTGTTTGTTTGTTTTTTTGTCTGGGAAGCTTTTTATTTCCCTTCAGTTTTAAACAATAGCATTGCTGGATAAAATAGTCTTGATTGTAAGCTCTTGTTCTGCATTACTTTGAATATGTCTCGCCATTCCCTTCTGGCCTCAAGTGTTTCTGTTAAGAAGTCAGATGTCATTTTTATGGGGGCTCCTTTGTAGGTGCTAGCCTTTTATTCTCTAGCAGCTTTTAATATTTTCTCTTTATCTCTTAGCTTTGGTATTTTAATTATGATGTGTCTTGGTGTAGATTTTTTTTGGTTTCTCTTTAATGGAATTCTCTTTGCTTCTTGAACTTGTGTGACTTTTCTGCATCAATTTAGGAAAGTTTTCAGCTATGATTTTATTAAACAAGGTCTCTAACCTTAGTTCTTTCTCTTCTTCTTCAGGAACTCCTATGATGCAGATGTTGTTTCTCTTTAGGTTGTCATGGATCTCTCTTAGAGTTTCCTCCTATTTTTTCAGTCTCTTTTCTTTTTGCTGCTCTGCTTTTGTGCTTTCACTTATTTTGTCCTCTCAGTTGCTGATTTGATTCTCTGCTTCATCCAGCCTGCTTTTAATTTCTTCCAGTTTAGTCTCCATTTCTGATATTGTGTTTGTCATTTCTGTCTGGTTCTTTATGATTTCTGTGTCCTTTCTGATACTTTCAATTTCTTTACTGAAGTGTTCATTAAGTCCATCCATTGTAGCTTTGAGATCTTTACGCATCCTAAAAATCATTATTTTATACTTTGCATCTGGTAATTTAATTAATTCTGATTCGTCCAAGACTTTATCAGAGGATTTATCTTGTTGAAGCATATGACTTATGCTTCTCTGCCTACCCATTATTCTCTATGACTTGTAGGCTTCTTCCAGCTGTGATCTCCTTACCTAGTAGAGCCTCTTTGATGTCTTGATTTGTTTTTTTTTCTTCTTCTCAGTTTTCTTATTTCAGTGGTAGTCTTGTTTATTGATCTCAGTAGGGGGCTTATTTAAAGCTGTATTTAGGAATGCAGTGGGTGTAACCTGAGACTCTGAAGGCCTAATCTGCCAGCTTCTCTCCAGGGACAGGGTGCTTTCTCCATTACAGTAGGGGGGGTGTATCTCAGATCTCCATGGAGACCTGAGTTACTGCCCCTCCTTCCCACTTCCTGTTTTCAGCTGTGTCTTGTTACTCTGATTGGAGCTGGATAGCTTTCTGGAGGTGTGTCACCGGGAACCACTTTAGGTTTGTGCTTTGCTGAGGGTTCAACCCCTCCTCCCTATGACTGCCTTTGTACTGGATGAGTCAGCTTCTCAGGTCATCCATTCATTCCTCTGCCTGTCACCATCTTCACCATCTGTCTCTCTCTCCCCACTTTCCTTTTGTAAGACAAGCCAGACTTTTTAGCACACATCATTCCCAGGTCCCCAGGCAAGTGGCTGTGAATAATATTTTCTGCTCTTCTTGTAATGAGAACCCTTCTGGGCTCTCAGTTTCACCCCACCTTAACTCCTGGAAGAAGGGGAGCCCCTGCCCCCCACAATGGCTCAGAATTCCCTACCAGGCTCAGTGTGGCTTCTTCTTTGCTCCTTAGTTTTTGATACCTGTTCTTTTAATCCAAAATTGGTTTTCACGCTGATTGTTCCTAAATTAATTTGTAATCTAGTTTGGTGGTGTGAGCTGAGAGTCTGCATATCTGCCTACTCTGCTACCATCTTGGTTCTGCTCACAACATTTATTTATGTTTAAAACACTCAATAAAATAGGTATGGAAGGAAAATACCAGAAAATAATAATGGCCATATATGACAGACCATCAGCCAATATCATACCAAATGGTGAAAACTGAAGGTTTTTCCTCTTAAATCAGGAATAAGACAAGTATGCCCACTCTCTCCACTCTTAGTCAACACAGCACTGGAAGTCATAGCCAGAGAAATTAGGCAAGAGAAATAGAAGGCATACATATTGGGGAAGATAAAGTAAAGGACATAATCTTGTATATAGAAAACTCAAAATTTCCACTGGAAAACTATTAGAAACAATAAACAAAGTTGCAGGATACAAAATCAATATATAAAACTCTACTGCTTTTCTATACTTCAACAATGAAACATCAAGAAATAAGTTAAAAACAATTTCTCTTACAGCTGTAACAAAAAAAAATCCCTAGGTATAAACTTAACAAAAGATGTGAAGAGCTATATACCAAAAACTACAAAGCATTATTTAAAGAAAATGAAAAAGGCAGAATGAAATGAAAAAATATTCCATGTTCATTGACAGGAAGAATCAACATAGTTAAAATGGCCATATTACCCAAAGCAATATACAAATTTAATGCAATCCCCATTAAAATCCCAAATGTCATTTTTTAAAGAAATAGAACAAAAAATAACCAGGTTTTTATGGAACCATAGAAGACCCCAAATAGCCAAAACAATCCTGAGGAAAAAGAATAAAGCCAGAGATTTCATACTACCTGACCTCAAATTATAACATAGAGCCACGGTAATCACAACAGCATGGTACTCGCAGAAAAACAGACATACAGACTAGTGGAACAGAATTGAGAGCCAAGAAATAAAACCACATATATATGGACAAATAATCTTCAACGAAGAAGCCAAAAACATACAATGGAGAAGAGAAAACCTCTTCAATAAATGGTGCTGGGAAAATCCGAAAACCACATACAAAAGAATGAAAATTGACTACAGTTTGCCCTCCTGCAAAATAATTAATTCAAAATAAATCAAAGTCCTAAATATAAGATCTGAAACAATAAATTACATAGAAGAAAACATAGGTACTAAAATCATGGACCATAGAGAATAATTTATGGAATGACCCCAAAGGAAAGGTAATTAAAGGTAAAAATAAATGAATGGGATTATATTAAACTAAAAAGTCTCTGCACAGCAAAAGAAACTAACAACAAAACAAATAGGCAGCCAACTAAATGGGAGATATTTGCAAACCACAACTCTGATAAGGGGTTAATATCCAAAATATATAAAGAACTCACAAAGCTCAGCAAAAAACTAGCAAACAATCCAATTAAAAATTAGTGAGAAAACCTGAACTTCTCCTGAGAGGATATACAAATGGCCAACAGATATATGAAAAGATGCTCACCTTCCCTAGCTTTTTGAGAAATGCAAATCAAAACTACAATGAGATATCACCTCATGCCTGTTAGATTGGCTATTATCAACAAGACAGGTAATAACAAGCATTTGGGAAGCTGTGGGGAAAAAGGAACCCTCATTCACTCCTGGTGGGAATGTAAACTGCTATAGCCATTATGAAAGAAAGTAAGGTGGTTCCTCAAAATATTAAAAATAGAACTACCATATGACTCAGGAATCCCTTTCCTGGGTTTTTACCCCCAAAACTCAAAAACATTGGTACCTAAGGACAAATGCACCCCCATGTTCATTGCATCATTATTCACGGTAGCCAAAACATAGAAACGACCAAAGTGTTCCTTGATAGAGGATTAGATAAAGAAGACATGGTACATATATATACAATGGAATACTACTCAGCCATAAGAAATGATGACATATTGCCATTTATGATAACATGGATGGACATTGAGAACATTATACTGAGTAAAATAAGTGAATTATAAAAAGCTAAGAACTGTATGATTTCACACATAGGTGGGATATAAAACTGAGACTCATTGACATAAATAAAAGTGAATTGGTTATGAGGAGGGGTAAGTAAGGGAGTAAAGAGGACAAATACACTGAGATAGAAAATGATTTGACTTTGGGTGATGGGCACACAATAATTTAAATGTTGAAGAGCTGTGTACTCTTGTTGATCAATATCACCCCATTAAATTTAACTTCTAAAATAAAATAGTAATTTTACTTAAGAAAAAAATACCTTCTGAGCACCTTCTCTGTGTTAGTTTTCTTATTTTTTTTCCTTTGGGGAAATATTTATAGCATATAGTTGTGGTAGAATTTTAAGTTTCTTCCCCAAAGAAACCCAAATCCACCCCTTCAATTGATAATTCTGAATCTGAAAACTGACTCAGATTTGGAAATTTCTGATTGCAACACTGACAGCCTCCCCACTAGATCTTGATTTATTTGTTTCTTTCTTTGTTTGTACAAGTCAAGAATCACCCTGCTGGTTCTCAATCCTTTCTAGGAACACCAAGAATTATTAGCCTCAGCACAGATTGCTGTAGGCCAAGACAGCCTAGTTGTCATTCTGTCCAGTTGCTTACCATAGGAGCTCTAATAGAAATCAGTCATCCCCACTGACACTGTGGAACTAAGTTCATGGCAGCATCTCCTATTAATCCTAGCCTACAGAGGCAGCCACCACTGAACTCAGCAACACCTGAGCTCTCCACATTAGTACCCATTATTATCTTAGTGAATGGAGAGTTAGTTGGGCCAACTCAGTAACATAGTCAGTTGTTAGGTTCTCTAGTCACATATAATAAATTCACTTTAATATTCATGAGCTGGCTGACCCTTTTCTTAATACTCTGCTAATTAGTTTCAGCATCTCTATATCATTTATTATAGGCCATCATTCATTTCCAAGGGTTTTTTAAATTAAATTTATTGGGGTGACATTGTCTAATAAAATTATATAGGTTTTAGGTGTACAATTCTATAATACATCATTTGTATATTATATTGTGTGTTCACCACCCAGTCAAGTCTCCTTCCATCACCACTTATCTCTCCTTTAAGTTTTCTACCTCTCTCCACACCCTTTCCCTCTGGTAGTCATCATACTGTTGTCTGTGTCTATGAGCGTGTGTTTTTTTTTCTTAGTCCCTTTGCTTTTTTCAGCCAGCCCCCCCCAAGTCCTCTCCTCTCTGACAGCTGTTAGTCTGTTCTATATTCATGAATTTGTTTCTATTTTGTTTGTTAGTTTATTTGGTTCATTAGATTCCATCTATAAGTGGAATCATAAGATACTTGTCTTTTTCTGACTGGCTTCATACCAACAAATTCATTTATATTTCACCAGTTCCTCACTAAGTAAAGGAGTGGAAACCAGCATTTCAAATAGCTGATTTCTATCATACCCTCTGCATTCTGTAACCTTTTTAATATTGCAGGGAAGACACAATCCTTATTCTAGAAAAAGAAAAGTAAAGGCTTGATGATCTGAGTAAGGAATGTAAAACTGCACCTTCTGCCCGTTCCCACTTTGACTCCAGAGTTGAAGGCACTTCCACTACAGACATGGTAATGTTGCTTATGGAAAATATGTAACTGAATGGTTTCTTTTCCCTAAAACATAGAGGCACTTGATTCTCCATGAAATCATTGCAAGTTGAGAGATTTGCCTTTGCAAAGTCTCACATTTACAAAGTCACCAGTGTACTGTATTTATCATGTATTACTAACACACAGGACCAACTTGGAAATAGCAACACTGGGAACCCAGGATTCAGGTAGGTAGGAGAAACCATACAGAACCCAGAATGCTCATTTCCTGAGAATAACAAGTAGGAAATAACATCGTGAGCTAATTTAAAGTATAGTTTAGGGCCTGGGAGGGACAGGGCATTCAGGAGCAAGAACAAGTTCACACAGGTATGGGTGAGCAGTAATTTTAAGTCCATTTGGACTGGTGACTTATTATTATTAGAAATACAAGTAGAGAAACCTGTAACAACTTGGCTCTAGCTAGAGGAAGAATATTAGCAACAGCAACCACAAGAGAAACAGTTGTGTAATCCAAATGTTTTTATAACACGTTTGGATAGTTACTCGTTGAGTACTAACTGCAATCCAGAAAACACATATGAAGTACTAGTTATTGATAGGATTTGACAAAATGAAGAAGGAGACGTGTGGTGTTGGGATAAGAATAAAAGTATGTAATGAAGTATGCAAGCACTATAGAGTATTATAAATTATAATAGATTTTTGGAAAAGCCACTGATAAGATAATGGTCATGATTATCTGAAAAATATTTGAAGCATATAAAGTGCTGGGCTGAATTTTTCTTGGTCAGCACAACAGGGCTGAGGAAGCTTACATTCTGGATACTGTTGGAAGTCAATAGGCCAAAGGCACCTATGTAGCTAAGACCAAAGATAGCAGTATATATCATATCACAGTTTACATGCTCTGTTCCCGGCCACTGTGGTCATCAAGTCCAAGCTCTTCTACTGATCTCTCAATAAGAAAGTCTTAGGAAAAACAGTTGATAGAGGTGGAGCTATTCATGTCTTATGGTGCTTCATCTTGGGGCAAGATCTTCCAGGATAGTGTTGGATAAGCAGATAAAATCTAGATGTTCAGATGATACCAGATACAATGTATCTGTTGTATCTCCCACTGAGACTTTGTTAGTCAATACAAAATAAACTTAAGATATCCTGTGTCCACTGGACTTACTTGGTCGATCTCAGGATTTTTCAACCTCACCAAGAGTGACATGTTTGACTATGTCATTCTTTATTGTGAGGGCAGTCCTGTGCACTGGAGCATGTGTAAGCAGCATCCCTGGCTTCTACCTTTCAGCAGCACCCTCCCCAGTTGTAACAAAAACGTTTCCAAACATTGGCAAATGATCCCTGGGAAGCAAAATTGCCCCAGCATTGAGAACCACTGGCCTAACTAATGGCCATTGCTATAGTTGAGAGAAGTTTGGAACTGGAAATAAGTATCTCATTCTGGCCTCGTGGCTTGTTTTGAATTGACAGCCTGTTACAGTTCATCCCTGAGGCTTTCTGATACTAAGGATGGTTGAGGCAACCAAAGGGCACTCAGAGTACTGAATAATTATCATCCAGGGTTTATAGATGGAGACCTAGAGGTCTGTCCCCAAACCACATGGAAGATACTTGAACCCCAGGCACAGAAATCTATGCATCATTTCTCTTTTCTACAATGGCTTCTATTCTATGTTTTGCAGAACCCAAACTTCAGGTTTAAGAAAAAGCCAAAATAAATACAACTTTGGGCCCTTCTTCCTTTCCACCAGATTTCTACTTTTACCTTGGCTAAAGCAGCACGGTTGTTATCATCCAATGGTGACACTGGTTAATGACCCTATTATAGAAATAACAGGTAAACCCTGGCCAGATAGCTTGGTTAGTTGGAGCATTGTCCCAGAACACAGATAGATGTTGCTGGTTTGATCTCTTGTTGGGGTACATACAGGAACAAATAGTTTCTGTCTCACTCTCTCTTTCTCTCTTCCTCTCTCTCTAAAGTCAATATAAATAAACATTGAGAAATAACAGACAAAACCCTCTACATTATCTTTTTGGCCTGCTTGCACTTGAAGACAGAACCAGTGGTATCCCAGAGAGCTCAACAATATCTATGTTGTTGGGAATCTGTTTTCAAGGCAAGATGAGCTGAAGCTGCAGGAGTACTGGGTTTGTGCTAGTCTGAGTGGTACAAAGTTACAGGGACTGGGATCCAAGAAGACCACTTTACTGCCCATTCTTGCTCCTTCTCTAGAAAGGGACATCTTCTTGCCTCTATTTCTCTCTTCCAGGCTACCCCAAGCTATTCTGCTGGAGTGGTCTCCTGGTAGAGCCTTGACCAATTGTACCCCATTCTTCAGAATCTAAATTCTCATCCTGATTGCATCTTGCTTGACATTCTTCAAATTCTTTATTAATCCAGGAGTTTCTAACCCTCCCATTTTTCATAAACCAGGGTTCATCTCAGGGCAGGAGAAGTACAGCTTGACCACTCACATCCCCCCTATCCACCTATCATGATATCTGATCAGCTTTGTTAAATCACGACATTGATTTTCTTGGTTATTATTTTCTTAAAAACAGAAGAACTTGAAAATTTTGACATATGTATATTTTGCCAGCCAAAAATAAACCATCTATTTCAGGAAGCAATATTGCAATATTTGTTAATTGTGTGCTTTGGAATGTTTGCTTTGCTATCAGATGGTTTCAGTTCATAGTCCAGGTTGCTGCTTTTAGCAATATTATCTCAGATAAATTTTCTAAATTTTTATGAACCTGATTTTCTCATCTGCAAGGTGGGTTAATAATGCTTTCTATAATAGAGTTGTGGGAATTAAATGAGACAATACATGTAAAACATTTTAAAAATGTTCCTCTGTTATTACTACTTGATTTCTAGAGGCCACCCTGTAATCAAATTAAAGAAATAAAGAAATCATTGCTATAAATAAATGCATTATTGGAAGTGATGTTGGCAAGTTCACAGTACACGCTGCTTCACCTTGTCAGTGGTGAGAACTACTAGGCTCTGTAAGTAGTTATTAAAGACCTAGAAAGACACATATATGTGCAAGATATGCTTACAAAGTCTGGTTTCAACAGTTCTATGAGACAAGGGGAGGATTATATGCATATTTCATCTTTCTTCTGGGCTTCCCCTTTCTGCAACACATGCAAAAGCCCAAGGCATCAGCTTGGAAACACAAAGGGAATGATCTCTTCCATATTACAAGAGGTCTTCAAAATAAATAAATAAGTAAGTAAGTAAGTAAGTAAGTAAGTAAATAATAAATAACAATGGGTAATCATTTAGCTTATCAGAAATATCATTTTACATTTTTGCTGTAAAATTTTTGTTTTTAGTTGTTTTCTCATTTTATATATCACTTAGTTGCAAGGCCACATTATGTTACTTTTATAACCTTATCCAATTTCTTCTTTTCTTGAGTTATAGTAAAAAGAGTCACATCCTGCTCTCACCATGGCTTACCCTTGCTAGTAGTCATTCCTGGGGAAACTTCTTGGGCTGCCATGGCCCATGTAGTGGCAGGTTATTGCTTGGTGAATATAAAGTGCAGTGGGGTTAAAGTCATTCTCATCTCCAGAAATCCTCTTACTAACTCTCTACCAAGGAATGAGTCTTCTATTTTCTCCTACAGACTAGAAGTAGCAGTATGCTGGGATTATAATGGGGCTGTAAATGAAAATGAATAGCTAATTTTCCAAAAATTATTTCATTGCAAAGAAATGCATTAGAGACCTTTCTAATATTTTGGTATACTAATGACTGTTTACAATCTGTAGACATTTGCATATAATTTCAGATTAGTGGCTAAATCTAGATTTAATTAAGCCACTC
Source organism: Rhynchonycteris naso (assembly GCA_037038555.1). Lineage (NCBI taxonomy): Eukaryota > Metazoa > Chordata > Mammalia > Chiroptera > Emballonuridae > Rhynchonycteris > Rhynchonycteris naso. The sequence continues at coordinate 105,836,203 of CM072997.1, forward strand.
CCTCTCTAATAAGAAAGCTCATTTGCCTGAACTGCAGTAATTGAATGTGTGATGATTTAGATGTACCTTTTATAACAGCAAACTTAAGAAGGAAAGAATTGTTGAGCAAATTCAAAATTTAAACAGGAGAACACAGTGTATACATATAAACTATATACTTATGTAACAAACGTTTAAACTTTCCACTTTATGTAAAATAATAACACCAAGCATTAGTCTTTTCTATTCATGAAAGACAATTTTTCTTTAGTCTTTCTGAGCTTTGTAGCTAAGTTTGTGTTACTCTCTGTATCTGAAACTAATAAAGTTGCATATTTTCAATAGATTCAGCCTTTCACAAATCCAGAATGCTTATTTCTTTAATTAATCAAATTAGATATAATGTTTCTCCCCGAACAAAATGCATCCTTACATCAGTTAAATGAGAGTTTTTGATGAAATGTTCTCTAACACAGAGTAAGTAATTGAGACATAATTGTTTGTCGATGAAAAATAACTGCCATATTCATGGCAAATGTGAGTTTAATGCAGATGATTTCCATGATTATGATGGGTTTTATGTGGCTTTTTATTCCAGTGTTTTGGAAGCATTCATAGTACCAGTTGAGGCAAAATCATCTTAATGGATTTTTTAGTATTTGGCAAAAAATACAGTCCATAAAATATGTAGTAGTTAATATGAAAAGCTCATGCCAAATTGTAACATAAAGAGCTAATTCAGTCTCTTTAAATGCATCAGTTTAAAGCTTCAACTGAATGAGTTCTCTTGTGATTTTTTAGAAGGTGATCTCTGGCAAAGTTAGGAGGCGTGTCTTTTCCCTTAGTTGGCACAATGTGCAAACTGAGGATTGGTAATGAGCCTGCTCTGCTCTTTCTTTTGAGCGGACCAATGATGGCAAGCACCTTCAGTCCTGGGGAGGTTTGCTGAGTTGATCAAAGCACAAAATATCTTCTTTTTGAGCAATATGCGTGGGAGGAAGAAGATGGTGAGAAGTGTCAGGCTTAAAAATCTCTGCCTTGCCTGACCAGGCAGTGGTGCAGTCGATAGAGTGTTGGACTGGGATGCGGAGGACCCAGGTTCGAGACTCCGAGATCTCTGGCTTGAGCGCAGGCCCATCTGGCTTTAGTAAAAGCTCGCCAGGTTGGACCCAAGGTCGCTGGCTCCATCAAGGGGTTGCTCGGTCTGCTGATGGCCCTCAGTCAGGGCACATGTGAGAGGGCAATCAATGAACAACTAAGGTGTTGCAATGGCAACGAAAAACTGATTGATGCTTCTCATCTCTCTGTTCCTGTTTGTCTGTCCTTATCTGTCTCTTTCTCTGATTCTCTCTCTGTCCCTGTAAAGAAAAAAAAAAGGAAAGAAAAATCTCTGCCTGCCCCACTGTTTACCAGGAAAAAACAATAATTATTATTTTATCGTGGTTGTATTTTCTCAAGGCTGCCTTTACTTAGCGGTGAATTACTCACCTCCCTCTACCAGTTCCTTGCTTCTGTAGCTTCCTCACTCCCAGCAAGACATATGCTTGCTTCTCATTTTGGTCAGATATTTACACCTAAATTGCCTTGGGCAAGTTATTGAAACACACTGGGACTCATGTTCCTGATCTCAAAATTAGAGAATTAGTAACAATATATAAAAATACCTGCAAAAATACAATATAATAGGAGATAGCATCAACATTTAAACATTTGAGGAATTCAAGGAACAATGTGAACTAAGGAACAGAATTAAACCTGAAGGGAAGGGGGGAGGGGGCAGTGGGGAGGAAGGCAAGGGAGATGTTGAGGGGAATATGGGGGGATGCATTTGGGGAGACACTAGGATCTATGTAAACACAATAAATTAAATAATAAATAAATAAAGTCTAAAAAAGGAATACAGTAGAATACTACTCAGTCATAAAAAATCATGACCTATTGCCATTTACAACATGGATGGACCTTGAGAACATTATACTGAGTGAAATAAGTAAATCAGAAAAAGCTAAGAACTGTAGATTTCACACACAGGTGGGATCTAAAACTGAGACTCATGGACACAGGTAAAAGTGAAGTGGTTCCCGGGGGAGGGGGATATGGGGGGACTGGGGGCGAAGAATGCAAAGGGGAAAGAAACAACAGGAAATGAAGAGGGAGGGAGATGAAAGCTATGTGGAGGCCAGAGGCTGGCTAGGAGATAATGAGGCCTGAACTCCTAAAACACTGATTTTCTCCTTGAGAAAAGAAAGGATAAAATACTGGGTATTCATTCAAATTCATCACAGTTGAGAAATAACTGGAACAGACTGTGCTATATCAGGAAAGGCAAGAGCAGGACGATCAAAGAAACACATTTGGAACTTTATTACAACAGAACATTATTCTGCATTACAAGGTAACTTTTTATTTTTAAAATACATTTTTAAAAAATTTTAGAGTAGTTTTATATTTGTAGATAAATTGTAAAGATAGTATCAAGAGTTCCCCAATCCAGTTTCCTCTACTGTTAATATTCCACATCACTGGGGTATATTTGTCACAACCAAGAAACCAACATTGGTAGGTTACTGTTAACTAAACTACATACCTTGTTAGATTTCATTAGTTTTATTCTGAAGTCCTTTTTCTGTTTCATGATCCCAGTCATGATACATGTAACATTTAGTCATATGTCTTCTCCTCCTATCTATGACAATATTTTAGGTTTTGCTCATTTTTTATGACCTTGAGAGTTTTGAGGAGTCAATTATTTTGTAGAATGTCCTTCGAGTTGAATTTGTCTGATGTTTTTCTTCTAGTTAAACTGGGGTTATGGATTCAAGGGAGAAAAACCTAAGAAGTTATTTGCTATTTAATTCACATTATGCCAAGGGCATGTGCCATTTGCATGATTTATTATTGATACTGTTAACTTTGATTACCTGGCTAAGGTCGTGCCTCAAGTTTTTCCATTGTGAATGTTCCTCTCCCTTCCCACGCCTTAGTCTTGGCAGGAAGATACTAAACACAGCCTACACTTAGTTACACTCTGTCTTCTTGAGGAGGAGGAATCTCCATAGATTATTTTGAATTCTTCTATTTAAACACTGGCCTCTTTTCTCTTGTCTACTTATTTGTTCAATCATTTATCCCTACCTATATGAATTCATGGATATTTATTTTATACTTTGGATTATAACCCAATACTACTTTATTTAGTTTGTTTCCCAAGTGTTTCTGGTTTTGGCCATTGAAAACTCTATCAGGTTAGCTCCTGTATCTCTTACATACCCTCATTAATTTTGCTCTTGAGCATTTCCTTACTTTTTGACACTACAAGATGCTCCAGGCTTATCTTGTGTATTCTTGGCCATAGCCTAAAATCAGCCATTTCTCCAACCAGTCCGTGTTCCTTTTTTTGGAGAGTGATATCAGAAAACCAAGATTTGGGTGTTGGGTGTGTTTGTTATTAATGGCGTGTCATTGCTTCCAAACCCTGTAAGCAGGCAGAGCTAGAAAATATGTGTGTATACTAACTGTTGTGTATATGCATATCTATAATTATTCCTATGTCTACTTATATGTATCTATCTATATTAAGTATTTACCATAAATATAAATTCATACTGATGTTTTCAACTCTAATACTCTTTACTGCATGGATTATTTTAGACTTTTCTATTGCTTATCTGTAACCTCTCCCATTTGTGTCTGATATTTTTATTTTCTTAGCTGTGTCCTTATGAAAAGAAAATGTTTTTCATCCTTTTATTCTTCCAGACACAAAGTTTCTTATAATCCAATGGACTTGCCTTATTTATATATGTCCTTTTTTTTCAATTTTATTTAGAAAATTAAATTTAATGAGGTGACACTGATCAGTAAGAGTTCATAGGTTTCGGGTAAACATTTCTATAGTATTTAAACTGTTGATTGTATTGTGTGCCCATCACCCAAAGTCAAATCATTTTCTGTCACTCTATATATTGTCCCTCTTTATTCCCCTCCCTTGTTAACCCCTCCCCCTGGCAACCACTTTACTTTTATCTAAATAGAAAGAGGACCTGAACAGACACTTATCCCAAGAAGACATACAAATGGCTGACAGATATATGAAAAGTGCTCATCCTGTTTTAATCCACAATTATATCCTCTACTGTAGGAAATGTTTCAACATATTTTCCGAGTAAATTACTTAATTTCTGTTACTCTACATAATTGCTTCCTATATTCCATTTAAAAGAACTACTGTAAATGGAGTGGTATTGTTCATAATCTTAGTTTTTCTCATTCTCCATACAATGACAGCTCTGTTTGTCAGAGCATCTCTGATTATCTAAAAACCAGAAGAGCCACTCGAGACTGTAGGAAACCTATTACATTTTATATAGGGTACAACAACCATGGGCACTGGGCTCAGGGACCTTGTTTCAAATTCAAATAACATTTTTCTGGTTGTGAGAGAGTACATTAACTTTTCTGAACTTTAGCATTCTCATCTATAAAATGAGGGCAGTATCACCCACCTGGTTTTTCGATGCTATTGGAAGAACATGTATAATATGCTTAGCCCAGGGCCTGGCACACTGTAAACACTCAGGAAATATTAGCATACTTGTTCTTTTTCCTTCCTATGTTCCACCTTTTTTTCGGCCTCTCCTGGTTTTTCCTTGTAGAACTCCTTACTCCACTGCTAATTTTTATCCACCATTTCTACTACAACTCACAATATGACACTCTGAGGAACTTCTCTATTCATTTCTACCCTGTAAGTGGCCCACCTTAGAAGATGATTTCTCTGTTCCCACCAATGGCTGCTCTAGCACTTCCTAATGTTTACATCACAGTTCTTGAACTGGTTAGGAGAGTTTTTGCTAAAAAAACAACAACAACAACATAGCTGCAAGCTTTCCCTTCTGTATCTCTTATTTCTAACCTATCACCAAGCCCTGTCAATTTGACCACATAAAGATCTTTTTAATTAGCCTGCCATATGATTGGATCGGAAGACTTAATATTATTAAGATGATAATTGTCCTAAAATTAATTTATAAATCTGATGTAATCCCAATTACAATTCCAATATAATTTTTAAAGTTTTATTTTTTTGATTTTTATAGATCTGACAATTTTTTTAATTTTTATAAACCTGACAAGTCTTACTCCAAAATTTATTTGGAGGTGAATATGTTTGAAATTAGCTTAGAAATTACCCAAAGCATTTTATAAAACCAAAAATTTAAAGCAGTTCAGTATTGACCATAGTATTTTATCAATAGAAAAAAAGTAACATGATCATACATATATATGTGTGTATATGTGTGTGGATCATTCATCTATGTACTGTGTGTTTATGTGTGTGTGTGTGTGTGTGTGTGTGTGTGTGTGTGTGTGTGTGTGTGTGTGTGTATTTGAGCATACTATATGGGTAGCATTTCAAATTATTAGAGAAAGGATGAACCAGACCGAAAGGTCTGTATTGCATGATAGTTTTGAGTGTTGGTCTTGGAGCTAGACTGCCTGGTTTGACTCCTGGCTCTGTCATTTTCCCGCTGTGTGACCTTAGGCAGGTCATTTAATATCTTCGAGTATTATCTCAGTCCTTTTTAGTGCTAAGTGGGAAAAAATAGTATTTCAAGAAGTAGTAGTGACTGCTAAATTAATATATGTAACAAACTTGAAATAGATCCTGGCCCTAAGCTCTAGTAAATATGAGTCATTATTACTATTATTATTCAAAATAAAGTTAAACTTTTTTAGTCATTTAAAAAACTAATCCTTTAGTGCCCAATTTAGAGTCTTACACTAATAGGTGCCCATTCAGATGTTAATTTCTTCTATTGTTAATACAGTTTGACTTTCTAAAATGAATAGACAATTTTAAACTTTGTCATGAAAATACTAAGTGGTACAGGACTGTTTATAATAGCTTTTTAAAATCAGTATCCAGAACAAAGATTGCAAACTCAAAAGCTTTGAGGGACTAGCAGATGAGTCACTGAAATAAACTGGATGGAGAATGTGGGGACACAGTGGCCCCACAGTCCATATAAAAAGGATATCTGCTTTTCAGCTTTTCCAGATTAGTGTCATACAGAAAATGAGTGCACATTCACCAATAGAATTTGGAAATTAAGACTTTCATACAAAATTTTGTTTTTAAAAATTGACTTGAACTTAAAATTTTATACATTGTTAGGGGCAAACAAAATATATGTCTGTAGGTCATAGCTAGTTCATGTTTGTTGCACTCTGAGACTTAAAATCTTTAGACTGTACTGTGCTGCTCTACAATGTATATCCCATTGTACCTTTCACAGTAGATAATAAAGCTCAATACTTGTTTGTTTGTTTTTTGTTGAATTAATTTGATATTTTTAAGCTTTTCTGATGCTAATAAATTCTCTGATTCATTAATAATAATAATTTAATTTGTTATCTTTTATTTTTAATTTAGGGTGCTGTTATGAACTCTGTGTATATCCCTATGATTGTTGCAATGTTTCATCAAGTTATTTTCTTGCTTTATAGATGGAAAACTAGAAAGCTAGGTTACATTTCTAAGGTCCAAGGCTTGTGACCAGGATGGGTTTGATACTACATTTTCTATGTCTGCCCTTGTGAGTATGTGTTCATAGGAAATAATGAGACGTTCAGAAATCTCCAGGGTGTAATATACCCTGGCACCAGCTAACTAAGGGTGCTTGCTGATCTCATCTTGTTTATCTGAAAAACCTTTTCCTAGGACCAATCTATTGAATGACTTTGTCAGGATTACAGTTTAGAATCCATAAAATGTAGGATAAAAGAAGTCTTCAACTTACAAACGGGTAGTTTACCAAATGTTCATTTGTAAATCAGTTGTTTGGAACTCAGAATTCATTTCTGTGCAGAAAATAGTTACAAATGGCGACTATGTTTTCCCTGAAGCGTATCCACAAAAGACAATTTAGCCTTAATGTATCTAAAATAGTATACATTTGCCATGAAGATGTGTAGAAAATAGAACTCCTGTAATTCTAGTAATTCAATAAAAGAGGAAAAATTAAAATTGAGAACTTTAAAATGTATTCTGAATGTTGATGTAGGAGAATGAAATGGAAATATTTAACCAAAGGAGTATGTAGAAATTGGAAAATAATTTTGTTAGAATTTTAAGGGGAGTTTCTGTGCATTTTTAAAGCACTTGAAAAATTAATGAAATCATGTCTTTGAAATACCTGATTTTATTTCATGACTTCTAGATTTTCAAGCTTAATCTCTCCATAGTTAAATGCTGTTTCTGGTATCCATTTTAGATGAAGACAAAAGGTATGAAAGAGAATAGAAAAGAAGATAGGTGGAGATGGATATTTAAGGACACTGAATTTGAGAGAGAAAAAAATAGGAAGGAATCCTAAAGATCATGTCTGTTTCCATAACCATGATAGAGGCAGAAGTAGCTATAAACTGTGAGAGGAAGAAAGAGAGAAACATAGTTTTGATTCCTCATGAGAAAGCAAAATTATAATCATGGCAGGAATCTCTTCTCTGAACAATCCTGGAGTCTGTAACTATTTTCATCAGTCATCACAGGGTACCTTGGTTATAATCCAGCAGAAATGTAGGATTGCTACATAGAGTTAAGAGTGCCAACAGTGTTCAAATGCACTAAGTATTTACAATTCTGAATATTTATTAAACAAGGGAGGGCTTTGATCTCAAATTAAAATCAATAGAGTATTTCAGTGCTTAGGTTTCATCTTCCATTTTGCTTAACTTCCAGCCAGCAAAGTGGAAAGTAGAAGCTTTCTGTATATTTAAGATGGTCAAATGGTGAGATCTGGGGAACTGAAATCAGAGGAACCCCTCCTGACACTTCAGCAGCGTGTCTGGAAGCAGACTTGCAAACAATAATATAGAATGCATTGAAAGAAAAGAGGCCTTTCCTGGCAAACACAGCTCTATTGCATGTAGAGAAGGGGAAGACAGATGAGTGAACAAATTTTCATGGTCATAAGACAAAAGACAGACCAGGATGAAGAAACTGAAACTAACAAGACCAAATAAATGGGCACCATGAATTGACCAGCACAGGCGTACAGTGCTTTCCTTTGTTTCTTTCAGTAGTGAGATGGTTTTCTTCCCTGAGCCTCCCTGCCAATAATCCCTGGATTGCTTCTCAACCCCCTGAATGCACGGCAACACAAGAACAGCAAAAGCATTACTGCATTGTCAGTGCCTGAAGACTGCGTTAATGTAGCTATGTTAAGTAGGGATTTTTATTCCAGCTGCAAATACCCCTTCTTTTTGTTGCTGTTACTTTTTTTTTCAAATCATTTTAATTTAACATTCTGGTTCCCACTGGGGTTTGTTATTACAATTTTCACTCATGATAAAAGAATCAAGACGTCTTGCCTCTGAGCATTCTCATACACAACAATTCACAGACTGTGTTCTTATGGCAAGGGAAGTTAAAATTCATTTTTCATTTAAAGTTGCAACTCCAACTCAACTTTTAACTTGTGAGAATTTTAAGATAGTTAAAAATGTGTTTAAGATGAAGTTGGAAATCAAGTGAATTAAAATTAAAAGCTGTCATGATCAGGGCTCTAGCAATAATGGAAAAAATTTACACCATATTCATATCATATATAAGAAATATCGACAATTTAATCTTAGATAAAGAGGCTCAAGTTGCTAAAAAAGAAGTCAGTCTCATCTCATGTATTATTTTAGGTGCACCAGAATAAAGGTAGTCTATGCAGGACAGGTCTAGGGAAGAACAGTGGACCTGAGGCATAGTATCAGTCACCTCCCACCATATGCTATCTTTGCTTAATTTTTCTCCAGCATTCCTATCCTGTAAAGAGCCAGTGTAAATTTCTGAGGCCATGAAAGCAGTCTTAAATATAAAAACTTCTCTATCTCTATTGTATGGGATTCCCACATAAAGCTATTGGGACCTGAGAAATTTCTAGATATTCTACAATTTACTTGAAAAATGCTGATTATATTCACATACTATTATCTTTTCTTTCTTTTATTAAATTCTGAGCTCCTTTAAATAAGGAATATGTGTTCTATTTCTTATATTTTCTTCTCCCTTATTGAAAGGAGCTAGAATATACTACTTACAGACACTTAAAAGAATTGTATAAAAAGTTTCATACAAATTTCACTTAGTATACACTACCTTTTTTCATAATTACTTTACCTAAGAAAATTTTATCTCACAAGCTAGAATTTAAGTGCCTCATCGGTTAGGGTTTTGTTTAGAGTAATAGTATAACAGTTCGGGTCCCACTACTGTTCAGCACAAAGAGAGACAGAGTAGCTTCTTAACAAATAGTTGTGAATTAGTCAAATGTGGAAGGGAATAAGAAAAAAGAAAGCTTAGAGCTATTGGATTAAACTGTGGTCTCAAATCCATATAATTATTTTGCAACTGTATTATATGTTTTTTTAAGTACATAGCACATCATTAAGACTTGATGAATAATGTTTTCTATCAATACTATATTTAATGAAGAGTAATAAAAATATAATGTTGGCAGTAAAAGCTATTCTATTGTTACCTCCTTACCTCCTGGTTGGTGAGCAAATGCTATAAAATTAAAATGGGAAGTAGTTTAAATTTGAGAGATTTGGATCATTTTCAGGAGAACATTTGTTTTCTTTTAGCAGTCTAAAATGTTTTAAAGGATTAAAACAGAGGAAATGCCAGCATGCTGTGCTATAGGATTCCTGAATAATCAGATAGAGCAAGGGATGATACTGAAAACCTGTCTCTTCAGAGCTTCCACCTAGCTTCACACCTAACAAGTTCTCCACTTTTTATTTTTGCAAATTAATAAAAATAAGCAATAGCTATAAGATATTTTTCTGAAGATTAGCTGTATAATTCTTTAAATTTGATAGTTGAATGTGATATGAATGGATATAAATGAAAAAAAATAGGTTTTTGTAATTAAAAGAGGTTCATCTTTTATAGGTTGTAGCTATATTATTTTATCCTTATCCTTTTAGGAATGAGAATTAGAGATAAATTTCTTACCAATTTGAATGGCCCCTATTGCTTCTTAAAATGGTTCTACATGCAGCTTACTCATTGCTAGGTCCCAAGAACAGATGGAGCTAAGATCCCAGACACATTTCAAGGCCAGGAAGACTGAGCCATTAGAGGTTTAGACAGGTAAGAGAAGCACTAGGGACCAACTATATAGTGGAGATTTGAACTATCAGGAGAACAGGAATCTTGTTAAACAAAATCACTGAGTATTTAGTGCTACTGATCAGCATCAGGAGAAATATGTCACACTATCAATTATCAGTATTGTTGAAAGAAACAAAGCTAGGCACCTGTTAAAGGTAATAGATTTCATTCCATCATAACTATTGAAATAGAGGAGAGACCTCAGTGTACTCTCAGTTCAGCTCCACTGAGACAAAAAGTAGTATGTTGGGTGTGTCAGACAAGAGGCACCGAAGGGTGTAAAGGGGATTCAGTTCATATTACTAGGCCCTCTGGGTTTGCTGATGAACACTTATCTATAGGAGAAACAAACTTCTCACATCTTTATGTCTGAAGGTAATGTTTCAAGTTGGAGTAAGGTGTCCACTAAGTTAGACTTTTACCCTCCTACAAGGGCTGGGGGTAACAGATATCTTCTCAAATGCTTATCTTCTAGAGATGAAGCTCACTCAAATCCTTAGATGACTGTTCTGGATGGTAGGAAATTTATATCTCAAGAGGCAGAGAAAATATTTTTAATTGCAAGATTTTTACACTAGCTGCTGGAAGAGAAGGTTTAAGAGACTACTGACCTATCTATCTCCAGGTTTTGACTAAAATAAATGGTAAATTCTCCTGGCCACATTGAGTTTACTCAGCAGACATTTTAAGGGAAGTTGGAGTCATCCCAGAGATGTGAACCTAAGTTTCTAAAGCCATGTTAAAGTTCAGTCAAGTCTCTTAGGGCAAGGATTTGAACAGTCTGCAGTCTGTTTATGGTTGAACAGCCTGTTCATTGATGTCCAATGTTTAACCTATGCGAAAAGTCTGAGAACCGTTTGTATTTCTTGCACAGAGGGAATGGATCAAAAGTCTTTTCCACCAACAGCTTTCCATTTAATGTGCACTCACTCATACCTGCTTTGTTCTTGAAGATAGTGACATCACAAAGTAGATTTAATAACAGTACCTAGGTAATTAAAAGTAATTTAGTCTGATAGCATTTGTGATTATGGATATTCTGTCTTAACTATTCTGTACTTAAGATTGATAAATGAATAGAGATTTAGTCAATACATATTAGAAAATGCAAGTCTTGATTAGTAGAAGCAGATCAACAATTTGAGAATATCCTGACTTTAAAACATAAGAAGGAACGGTAGATGTTAGTTGTTAGTGGTAGTCTGTCTTATGTTTTTCAGAACAGATAATTCACTGAAAACTACATCCATCCAGGAAGTTCAAAATTCTTAAGCCTTCATATCCTCTGAAAGACCCCTGGCCCTTCTAAATGACAGTTTGTAAAACAGCACACTGCAAAAAGCCTGCGGAAAACATTCACCGAACACTCTGAAGGAACAGGAAAGCTTCTTTGAACAAAATCAACTCGCTCCACTACAACATATTGTCACTACTGAGTTACCCTCACAAGAGACAGAGTTCCTATGGATCCACCACCTCCATCACCCTTACTTTCTACTTCTCTACTTTATTTTACAATATCAGAGAGGAAGAGTTGTTTTTATAAAAAAGGTTTCTAGATGTTACCTTACATTTTCAGACTGGCAACACACAGAACTATGACTTGAATATTATTATACAGTTCAGTGTTTCACAGTGGCTCTCAAACTTTTGCATCCATGAGAAAGAGGCATTAAAAATGCATATACTCAGATTACAGTTCCACAGATTAAGTTGAGGTCCTGGATTCTGCATTTTAACAAACGCCCTGACAATTCTCATACTGCCCTGAATAAATGGAAATTACAAGACTGAAGAATATGGTTTCAAGAAAAAAATCTTGCTATTTTTGAATAGAAATGGCAATAGCAACTGGTTATAAACAATGCTGCCATGTATCAGTAATTTGAGTCCTGATTTGTAAACTTAAGATATCAGTAACTGCCTGACCAGGTGGTGGTACAGTCGATAGAGTTTCGGACTGGGATGCAGAAGACCCAGGTTCGAGAGTCCAAGGTCGCCAGCTTGAGAGTGGGCCCATCTGGCTTGAGCAAAAGCTTACCAGCTTGGACCCAAGGTCACTGGCCCCAGCAAGGGGTTGCTCGGTCTGCTGAAGGCCCGCCGTCAAGGCACATATGAGAAAGCAATCAATGAACAACTAAGGTGTCGCAACGGCAATGAAAAACTAATGATTGATGCTTCTCACCTCTCTCTGTTCCTGTCTGTCTGTTCCTATCTATCCCTCTCTCTGACTCTCTCTCTGTTCCTGTAAAAAAAAAAAAAAAAAGATATCAGTAACTATTATATGTCACATATTGCCCTCATTCATTTATTAAATCACTATTTATTTAAAAACCTTTATACCAGATATGGAGGAGGCAATGGTAAAATAATCCTTTAAAAGTTGATAATATAATAGAGAAAACAGGAAGAAAAAACAACAACCTAAAACAAGTAAGCATGCTTGTGGCTCAATTATGCTATGTGACTGGTCATATTTAATTAAGCCTTATTTCTTCAGGACAAACCAACCACAGCAAGGATTAAGAATCCAGTTCACAGCAAGGTTTGAGTGGATGACGTGGACTCTGGCTCTATCTGTGTTCCTTAGGATGCTGTGGAAACTCTTCAGACTGCTTTCTCCCAAACAAAGTAAAATGAACAAATACAACTCTGAGTATTCTATAAAATATCCTTTCAGCCTGACCAGGCAGTGTCTCAGTGGATGGAGCGTCAGACTGGTATGCAGAGGACCCAGGTTTGAAACCCCGAGGTCACCAGTTTGAGCGTGGGCTCACTGGGTTTGAGCAAGGCTCACCAGCTTGAGTCCAAGGTCTCTGGCTTGAGCAAGGGGTCACTCACTTGACCCCCTGGTCAAGGCACATATGAGAAAGCAATCAATGAACATCTAAGGTACCACAACAAAGAATTGATGCTTCTCATCTCTCTCTCTTTCTGGCTGTATGTCCCTAGGGATCTGTCCCTCTCTCTATTTCTCTCTCTGTTTCTGTCACACACACACACACACACACACACACACACATCCTTTCAGCAGACACACTAAAGTGAACAGTGTAATCTTTTTCAAGGTTACTTTTTGTTGAACCTTATTGGAAGAATAATAATTTCAAGCGAAACATGAAAAAAAAGCTGACCAGACATTTATAGACCAAAACAGCAAAAGAACAAAACAAAGTGGAACCAAAAATAGAAGCCCCACACTATGCATGACAAATCCACCAGGTCCTCCAGGTGACCATGCTTTCCATACACTTTCAAGAGTCAGAGTGCAGATGGCCCATCCCCAAGAGTTTGCAGCCCTCTGGAGTAGACTCCAGGAGATTTCCTAAGTCACAGTGCCCCCTGTTGGATACCTAGGCAATACCATGTAAGTGGAAGGAAATGGTTACTCAGCAGAAGGGTTTTTCTTCCATCAACAGCAAAGTTGTATTCCAAAGCAAAACATAGTACTCATTGTTAGTTTTTCTCTCACTTTGGGGTGACCCTTCTCCTTTTGCAGGGTGCGTTCTCACTCCTAGTCACAGGCCAGTATTGATTATCCCTCTCTTTTCAGGATCTGAATTTTGAAATTTGGGGTACCTTTTAAAAGTTCTTCCTGTGTTGTTTAGAGCACTTTGTTTACCCATTCCCCTGAGCGGGACCCTGTGCTGGGCGGGCATGTGTCAACAAAATCTCATTCCTACACTTCTACAGCAGGCACCATCAGCTTCTTCAGTTATATTAGACAGAGGATTGATCTGGCCCGGAGCCAGTGTGTTTGCCCAGGGTTTTGTTGACAGACTGGTGAGAAAAGAAAATTTACATCCAAAAGTGAATAAAACATTCAAATAAAATATATAGATGTTTCTAATAAGCTTCCTTCTAAGAACATAGTGTCTCATGCCAGGTATTTATGTTTGAAATAGCTACAGTTAACTTTAGGGGAAGATAATTGAATGATAATTGCTTCTAGGTCTTTATCATCACAAGAATATGGTATCAGTAGAGTGTGCATTATTTTTTCTTTATTTGACTACAACCCGTTTCTTGCTATCCACTCAAATTAGCCTTTCTAAATTATACATCAAAAGAGTTATAAGTCTCTAGCTGTAATGATTGTACAAGTGAAAACCTAATATTGAAAGTATTTGTGATAATGCATGGCTATGGAGTTCTTATCAATTTTTTTAATATCAGTGATTTTAAAATAATAATAAAATTTTTTCTTTAAGGATACACAGATATTGTTCTATTAGTGTTAATAATTATATTGGATTTCAATAGATTGCTGATTACACATTACCGATGAATCATTTTAACCACATTTTTCAAAGTTGACTTATTATTTTGAATCTATAAATTTTGTTAGTAACAACATAATTTGCATAATTTTTTCAATTTTTAGTGAGTAACTGCAAAATCTTTAAGTTCATTCCAGTGCTCAAAAATGTGACAAGTCACTTTTTTTTTCCAGCTTTATTTGGGTATGATTGACAAATAAACATTGCATGTTTTTAAGTTGTACAATGTGATTTAGTTTTTTAAATTTTCCATTAAATTAATAGTGTAACATTAGTTAATAAATTTATATAGGTTTCAGGTGCACAATTCTATACTACATTATCTGCATTGCATTGTGTATTCACCACTCCAAGTACAGTCTCCCTCCATCACCATCTATCTGCTCTCTATCTTTCTCCACCTTTCCTCAACCCCTTTACTTCATACAATCCCCACACTGTTATCTGTGTCTATAAGTGTTTTTTCTTTGCTTAATTCTTCCGCCTTTTTCAACTAGTCCCAAAAACCCATCTCCTCCGATAGCTCTCAGTTTGTTCTCCTATTTATGAGTCTGTTTCTATATTGTTTGTTAATTTATGTTTAAAGTTTACAATGCTATGATTGATATACATATATATTGTGATATGATTACCACAATCAAGTTAATTAACATATCTACCACTTCACATAGCTAGCTACCTTTTGTATGAGTTAAGAACATTTAAGATCTACTCTCCTAGAAAATTTTAAGTATGTAATATAGTATTATTAATTATAATCACCAAGCTATACATTGGGCCTCCAGAACATAGTTATCTCATAACTGAAAGTTTGTACACTTTGACAACATCTTCCCCTGCCCACCTACCTGGCAACCACCATTTTATTTTCTGGTTGTATGAAGTTGACATTATTAGATTCTACATTTAAGTAAGATCATACAGTCTTTTCCTTTCTCTGTCTGGCTTATTTTAATTAGAATAATGCCCTCAAGGCTCTCCCATGTTGTCACAAATGTTAGGATTTCTTTTTTTATGGCTGAGTAATATCCTATTTTGTGGATATGTGTGTGTGTGTGTGTGTATATATATATATATATATATATATATATATATATATATATATACCCATTTGAAATCAAAATTTAAAAGTACTTTGAAGTTAGTGGTAATGGTATACTCTTATAACTAGTTTCTTGAAATCCACTTACTACTGTTGTAAAAAATCTAATAAAAACACTTGTTTCATATATTGCCCTCATATTCACTTAAAGTTCAAATATTTTCCTGATTTATGACTTGGTACCAAAGCAGTTGGTTTGCAGCAATTTATTTAATAATTTTTCATGCAAGTGAGTCATAAATTTTGAAGAAAAGAAATATTCAGCATACAAATTTTAATTTAAGAGAATCCTCATGTTTCCTAAATATTCATGTCAGCCTTCTTTTCTGGTGAATTCTTTGTCTTAAAAATCTGATGACTTCATATTGTGAACATTCCAATTGTAACAAAATAAATGTTATTTAAGTATGAAATTCTCAAGAAAAATAGTGATCTTTATAGTGCAGAGAATGATATTCTGGCTATTGGACTATTTAGGTTCATCTAATTTAATAATAAAAACATTTAGAACTTTATAAAATGTGATTTATAAATGGTAAAAGCCTACAGCTTCTTTAGTAAATCAATTTAAACAAAAATTAGGCTCAATTATTTTGATCAGAAACACAATTTTTTATAGATCAACAATAATTCTGATGAAATTTTCTCAAATTGGCTAATTTTAAACATTAAAAATCTAATACAACATAAATAAACCAAGAGATAGAAATCTAGAAAATTAACATCAGTCATCTTTTAAATGTCAATATCTAGTAAAAAGAAGTTTAAAAAACAGCAGCAATCATCTATAACTTTCATACTGGTAGAGAACTCATGAAAATTAGAACATTGAAGTGACAGAACTGGAAACATCTACCATATCTAAGGCTGTCATGAAGAATAAGTCAGCTAATGCACATATTTTTCTTCCAAATAATGTCTGTCTGGTATGTAGTATGTGCACAATTAATGTAATTCATTAATGTAATCCACTTTTTGCACAAATACCATCAATTCCAGTGTCAACTCCCAGGTAGAGAAAATAAGACTAACTAGGGATTTATCCCATTTCACTCTGCTCAGGGATATTATATATTAGCACGTTCCTAAACCAATGACCTGGCAAGAGAATCCTCTTTTTCTCCAAGCCTGGAGTTTGAGAACAAGGTATCTGAATTTGGGCACACATGAAGTTGATTGGACTATCTCCTGGAGGTAAAAGTACATTGGATCATCCATACACAGCAAATGAATTCATTTTTTTTTGAATTCATTTTTTATCAGCAATCTTTGCTGTAAAATATATAAGCTTTGGGCACTGAAGAAGACACAGACCTGAGTTTAAATGCAACTCTAACTTTTATCAGCTGTGCCCTTCAACAAATGTAACCTCCTTAACAATGTCTGAACAAAATGAAAGCTGTTAGCATTATTTTTATAATATAACTATTTATTGGTCTAGACATTTTTCATAATGTCAGCCTGATTCTCCAGAGATTGTGCCTTCTGAATGGCCTTGTTTGTAGCAATAGCAGCTCAGGACCCGTATTTTGGGAAGAGGGCCACTCCCGGCCCAGAGAATCAGGTTATTACTGGTCCCATTCTGCATTTGGAAAGCTTTCCAGGTTTGCTTCCCTCCTCACATGCCCCTTGCAAAATGAGTTTCCAGATGATGTGTTCTGCCTTACACTTTCTTGCCTATAGCTTTGCACAGGCTATTTTCACTCTGCTACCAGCTTTGCTGGAAATGAAAGCGTGAAGGGAGAGAGAACACTAAGGACTCTTGAGAGGGGGCTCTCAAGAGTTTCAAACTCATAATCAATTCAAGGAGATTTGACAGGTATTTGGAGAGCTGCCTCTGTGAGTTGACACAGCTAAGCAAGGCTTTGTAAAAGAGGTGAAATTTGAAGAATTGACAAGGAGAAGCCAAAAAAAAAGAAGAAGGAAAATGAGGAGAAACAATTATACTGAGTTTTGGGAAAAGTTGTGGATTTGGAACTTTGAGATCTAAGTTTGAGTCATTGCTTTACTTTTCTAACTGCCTTGGGCAAAGTACTTAGACACTGAATTTCAGATAATCCATGATGTAGATGTGATCTGGTAATGTGAACTCAAACAAATGCTGTGAGAAGGTGCTTAATAAATGTCAGATTAATTGTATTTTGTAGATAAAACTATAGTAGGTATATTTACTTGTAAATATTTAATTTTATATTATGTATGGTGCCAAGTGATTAGTGTTTGAAAATATAGTGGAATCCTAATATAAAAAAGCATTACATCAGACCCATAATTATCATTAAGGTATTTTCAGGTGCCTATTATACTCCAGCAAGCTAATACCTCAGTGTTTTCTTCTTGTTCTTGTATGTGATTTATATAGTACTAAGGATGCTTTAAGGTATTTCAAGAAGTTTGCTTCCCTAAAGATCCAAATTATAGCAAATAGACTCCTGAATATGCAGTTTCTTCCATTTATCATTATATTTTATTTTCCTGTAAACTAGAAAATTGATAAAAAAATTTAAAGTCCAAATTGTTTAAAATTTGAAAAACAGAAAATATGATGAAGGAATAAAAATCACATTTTGTGTGTGTGTAGTTTTATATTTTTCTGAAGCTAAAAACGGGGAGGCAGCCAGCACCCCTGCAAGTGCCCTACTGGGACCCATCCGGCACACCCACCAGGGGGCAATGCTCTGCCCATCTGGGGCGTTGCTCTGTTGTAGCTGGAGTCACCCTAGCTCCTGAGGCGGAGGCCATGGAGCCATCCTTAGCACCAGGGCCAACCCCACTCCAATGGAGCCCTGGCTGCTGGAGAGGAAGACAGAGACAGCGAGGAAAGAGAGGAGGAAGGGTGGAGAAGCAGATGGGTGCCCCCACTCTGTGCCCTGACCAGGAATCGAACCCAGGACTTCCACACACTGGGCCAATGCTCTACCGCTGAACCAACCAACCAGGGCCAAAATCACATTTTTCTACTGAAAAATTTTATGATATATTTTTGAGAATATCATTGCTAGTGATTTCATATTATTCCAAGTGTAAATAGTATGTCAATATCCTTTGAATAGTGAACATTTAGTTTCTTATATGTTTTCATTATTGTAATTAATCTGAAATGGATATCCTAGTCTAAATTTTATGTACATGGTTATTCTAACTTTTTTTTTCAATCTCTATAAAGGAAAGAGAATAAGTATTCATCATTTATAGATTTGAAAGTCACATTAACCCTTTGTTTGTTATGCACATGTGAGTGTAGAAAACATCATTTTTCTAGCACACAAACAAAATTGCTTCATCTCCATTGTCAACTCACCTGGGGTCTTAACCCACTAAATATGGCATTTAATTAGAAAAGTTTTACCTATTTTACTAATATTTTACCTACTGAAGAAAAAATACATAATCTCAAGATAAATGTATCTCATATAAGTTTTGGAAGAACTTGTTTTTAAGTATTTAATTCCAGAATTGAATTAGCTCACCTTCAGGGCAGATTCAGTCCACTAAAGCTTGTGCATGGGTCCTTGGGGAGGAACACCTGGGTCTCCAGCTGTCTTCCATCTCATTCAACTACAACCCAACTAGTTTTCACAGCCAGAAGTTAAGGGGACTTCTCTTTTGGGACCCTGGGCTGAGGGGCTTGTTTGGGGGCTAATATGCTTTGCTGTTCAAGGTGGACCTCTACAGCTGAGGTATCCCTTCTAATTTTTAACTGCCACATGTGGGTGTGGGATCAACCCATTCTACCCCTCCTACCAGACTCAATGTGGCTTATTTTTATCCTTAGATACAGGACTTCTGTTCAACTAGATTTCAGGTGGTTCTGAATAATGGATGGTCTGTAGTGTAGTTGTCATTTTGATGTGGTTGTGGGAGGGCCTGAGTACAGTGTTTAACTATACGGCCATTTCGATTGGAAGCCCATATATTGTATAGTTTTAATCCCAAGTCTAACTAACTTTCCATATTAAGCCACCTTTATGAAATGTTAAAAGCCCCTAGTGGGAGTTGTTAAATGAGCCATTAAGGTTAGCAATAATCAACTAACCAAAGTACTTTATTTCTTTTTAGTTGAATAATAACAACTACAATAGTAGGTATACACAAATGTATAACTGCAAAGTAAAAACTATGTAAAAAGCATCACTAAGTATTGAAAATACTTTTTGATTTCACAGGATAAGTTAAATAAGGTTCATATGCATGTGCTTATATTCTCAAAACGTTTAGAAGCAAATATTGTGCATTTTGATATATTTTTGTGATATAAAAGCAAATAAAAGCTATCTTAAATATAAGCTAAAACAGGCTACTTTTCAAAGGCAATTAATTGTATCAATAATATCTAATTGTAGGGTATTACTAGCACACTCAATCAGAAGAACCACACTTGGGCATGGTTCTGTATTGGAGTGTAGCTACTAAAGCTATAACTTAAGGTAGAGAGATACTTTTCTGTCTTTGGCAATATGCTAACTTCATTCAAAAATACTTACTGAGCATCTACTATGTTCTCAGACACCATCCTAACCCCTGGAAATATGAATATGAACAACACTTAGATGATCCTGGTTCTCCAAAGCTTAGTATCTACAGGACACTAAGATATACACACTAGTAATATGAGAAATAGTGGATAATTCCTGCTTTCCAGGTCATTAAATCTCTTGCAGGCCATTTAATTTCTAGTCTTACCTCTCAGTAGTAAAATGGAGATGACAATAGAACAAATCATATAGAGTTATAAGAATTAAATGAGATGATTTATATCTGAGAATTGACACAGTGACCAGTCTATTGTGAGTGTTCAATAAATGTTGTCTAATGTGATGATGGCAATACAGTGGTCCCTCCTCTATCATGGGGGTTAGGTTCCAGAACCCCCCGCGGTAGGAAAAACCCACGAAGTAGTGACCTTATATTTATTTTATTATTTATATATATTTTAAGGCTTTATAAACCCTCCCCACAGTCTTAAAAACCTTTCCCACACTGTTGTTAACCTTTCCAGCACTTATATTGCTTATTTTACTACAAAGATAATTAAAATAATAAAGATATAGAAATACCTATACACCACAAAATCCTGCAATATAGAAAAAAATCCGTGATACTAAATTATCTATATACAATTTAAAGAGCCGTGATACAGTGAGACTATGAAAAGTGAACTGTGATATGGCGAGGAACAGCTGTACTGTTATTTGGAATGTGAATTTCTTGATGAAGAGTTGGGTATGGGAGTAGGTCTTTTGTACTGAATTATTGTAGGCAGAGTATCACAACTGGGAAAAACTTCATAGCCAATTATGAGATACAGCAGCAGCAGCTCAGAGGGAAAGATAAAAAGCTGGTGAGAGCAGAGTACCATGTATTGACTAGGATGGTACTGTATAGACTGTGGGGAACCATGTGGTGTCAGCCTGCTTGAAACCATTGAGAATGAAAGAAGTTAGCTTTTGCTGCAGAACTCAGAAGAGGGACAGAGGGCAGAGAGAGAAAGGGGAAAGAGTAGTAAAAATGAAGATATGCTGGAATATGAGGAAAATAAAGGGATTAGAGTAGTTCAAAGATAAAAGACTCAGGATCAGAATAACGGTTTGCCCATAAGGTGGGGTAGCATGGAAGGGAAAAAAGATAAGGACTTACTTTAATGCTGGTAGAAACCAGTAACAGGACACTGAGGCCCAGAATGATAAGGGACTTGCAAATTTCTTAAGTGGCAAATTCAGAATTCTCACATCAACAAGGTGGGATTTAACAAAATGGGGAATGGAACTTCAAAACACTAGCAGAAAACAATTGTAGCAATTTTGACTCAAATTAAAACCACAATGAGGTATCACCTCACACCAGTCAGAATGGCACTCATCAGCAAAACAACACAGAATAAGTGCTGGCAAGGATGCGGAGAAAAGGGAACCCTTCTGCACTGCTGGTGGGAATGCAGACTGGTGCAGCCACTGTGGAAAACAGTATGGAGATTCCTCAAAAAATTAAAAATCGAACTGCCTTTTGACCCGGCTACCCCACTTTTAGGAATATACCCTAAGAACACCATAACACTGTTCAAAAAGAAGAAATGCACCCTCATGTTTGTGGCAGCATTGTTCACAATAGCGAAGATCTGGAACCAGCCCAAGTGTCTGTCAGAAGACGAGTGGATTAAAAAGCTATGGTACATATATACTATGGAATACTACTCGGCCATAAGAAATGATGACATCGGATCATTTACAACAAAATGGTTGTACCTTGATAACATTATACAAAGTGAAATAAGTAAATCAGTAAAAAAAAACCCCAAAACTGAGAACAGCCTGATTTCATACATAGGTGGGACATAAAAGTGAGACTATGAGACATGGACAAGAGTGTGGTGGTTACGGGGTCGGGGGAGGGAGGGGAGGGTGGGAAAGGGAGAAGAGTAGGGGCACAAGGAAAACCAGATAGAAGGTGACAGAGGACAATTTGACTTTGGGTAATAGGTATGCAACACAATTGAATGATAAGATAATCTGGAGATGTTTTCATTGTACATATGTACCCTGATTTATTGGTGTCACCACTTAAAGTTAAAAAAAAGAAAATAACTATACTATTCACTCATATGGTAGAAAATTGACCATGAGAAATAAGGTACAGTCATGTGCTGCGCAGCGGCATATCAGCCAGTGACGACTACATAGAACACAGAGGTCCCATAAAATTATGATGGAGATGAAAAATGCTGAAAGCTTAGTGATAGTGTAACTAACATCATAGCACAATTCATTACTCGTGTTTGTGGTGATGTTGGTGTAAACAAACCCACTGCAGTCTTATATATATATATATATATATATATATATATATATATATATATATATATGTATATATGTATATATGTATATATATGTATATATGTATGTATATATGTATATATGTATATATATGTATATATGTATATATATATGTATATATGTATATATATATATATACACACACACACAAATATACAGCACATAATACATAATACTTGACAATAACAAATGACTATGTTACTGATTTATGTATTTATTATTCCATACTTTTAATCATCATTTTAGAGTGTACTCTTTCAACTATAAAAGAAAAGTTTGCTGTAAACCAGTAAGCCAGTTACACTGGCAACAGCCTCATATATCTCTTGATTGCATCATTTCCTCTTATGCCTGATTTAATCTCCTGTTGTCTCGTGTAGCAGCATACTGTGCAAACTTGTAGCTTCAGAGGAATAGGTCAGACTACAAAGCCGAGGTGTATAGCAAGCTATATCATCTCTGTTTGTTTAATTGTATTGTATGATGTTCAGAAAGTTATGGAATCACCTAACAAAACATTTCTCAGAACATAACCTCATTGTTAAGTGGCACATGATTGTATAATAAAAAGAAGAAGAAAAAGAATATTTGGATATTTTGGTCTTCTTTAATTTAAGTTTGAATCATGAATAGAATATCAGTTTCCTATATTTGCTGTGAGACAGAGAACAATTTGAAGATTGTTTAACAAGCAAAAATAAAGATAAACACACCTCTTTTTCACCTCCTTTTCACTTTTACCATGAAAGATGGTGAAACAAAAAACAAA
Source organism: Rhynchonycteris naso (assembly GCA_037038555.1). Classification (NCBI taxonomy): domain Eukaryota; kingdom Metazoa; phylum Chordata; class Mammalia; order Chiroptera; family Emballonuridae; genus Rhynchonycteris; species Rhynchonycteris naso. Next base: position 105,859,337 of record CM072997.1, read on the forward strand.
AAAGAAACCTGTGTGATAGAGCTCTAAATTAGGCAACCCGGCTTCTGATGACATTCTGGTAAATTTTTAAAAAGTAACATGTTTTTTTTCTGGGCCTCAATTACCTCATCAGGTATCATGCAACTGAATATTTTCATTTGTATTTCTATAGGCTCTAGAATGTAACCTAATATTTTATATATTAAGTAGTTAATTGTCTATTTTAATGAAAGTATACTGCAAAAACTTAGAGCAGTGGCAGATAAATGTAGACAGAAATAATCAGAAAAAATCTGCCAATGACAAATAGTGATTCAGAGCTGTCCTTTGGAGACAGACCGCAAGCATTAGTCTATTCTTTGCTCACAGAAACAGTGAGGCTGATTTCGGAAGACTCTAAGAAAAGAAAGGTAAAACTGGAACCAACACCACCGCTAGGGTGCAGGACCATTGTTGAAGCAAAACCTGATGAAACAGCAGGAAAAACTACAAGAAACAAGTCCCTACAGCCCTGTGGCCTCTTAGTACCCCTTGGCAGAGTCTGATATGGAAACTTATATCAAAACAGAGATGTATTTGCTGAATCGCAGCCTCAGCATTCCCCAGCAGAATATAGAAGAGTAGGTGTTAACCTGAAACAAAATGATGAATGACAGCACAAAGCCTGTTACCAAGTTTTAGTTTTATGAGTAATTCCTAATAGAAGTACTGTAGAGACTGTCTCATCATGCACAGACAGACATACAGAAGTGTCTAAGAGCAGGGTGAGTGCTGGACCACAGACTAAGGTGATGAGAATGATTTGGGGGATAAAACTTTCTCTTGCCTCCATCTGGGTCAATGTTTTATTAAGTCCTTCAGTGATATAATCTAATTTAATAATCCCAGTGGCTTTGTTAGGGAAATGGGATTATCTCTATGTTGAAAATTTTAAAAAATCATACTTAGAGGATTTAAGTAATTTTAGTCAATGAGTACAGGAGGGCAAGGTTCTAGCTAAGGTCTGTCTGACAACAAAGAAAATGTTGAGCTTTCAGATTTCACTAAAATATAAAATGAGGCAAAGTCAAGGGTTCAAAAGTCTAGGTAACCAGCAATTGTGGTGGGGCGGGGGCACAGAACAAAAGGAGGGAAAGTGCTAAGACATGGCATGACCTTGGTTCTAAAGAGAGGTCCATTCAACCATGGAGGGTGAACTGAATTCAGTTTTAGCTTCAGGACTTCACTTGAGCCTTGCTTTCTAGATGGAGTTACATAGCTCTGCTAAGTAGTTGAGCTCCTCCCGTAGTCATGTTTCTGCTGCCACACATGGTTCAATCCAACAGTGGCTCTCCTCATTCTCATGCCATCCAACTCTTGCTCCCTATCTTGGTGCCCCTCTGTTACTGCTGAGACATGAGACACCAGGGCATGTGCACAGCCTCCGTGACTGAGAAAATAGAGTACAGGGGAGGTAACACTCTTGGGAGAGAGTTCTGAGCAAGCTATATCAAGGGACAGCAGAAAAGGTAGGTGAATTTTTCTCCCTTACTCTCCCTGATGGACTCTTTAGATTTTCAATAGCTTTGTGTGGCCTTCTCTGAAGAGTTTCTTCATGATGAGTGAACAGCTTGTCACCAATCCTGGCCACCTCTGTAACACACCCTACTAAATTGTTTCCTCTTATTAAGGTGACCAATTGTCCTCCTTTAGGGAGGATAGTCCTTCTTTTGTAAGTTCTGTCCTCCCTTGAAAAGTATTCTCCTACATGTCCTCCTTTTTGTTATTGGAAGACTAATCTGTAAATGTCTGTATTCGATCGATGCAGAGTCAATCCATTGCGTGTGATGTGACGCATTTGTATTTGACATGACGATTTGTCAAGTACAGTGCAGTGAGATATGATTATGAGATGCATTCGATCCGCATGAGAGATCTTGAGAGAGCGCTTGATATACTGAGCATGCAAATGGCTTTGTGTACTTCATACTGAAACACGACACAGCACATACCACATTGTAGACTCAAAATTATTTCTTTCTCAGTGAATATTCAATCATAGACAGGTGAACACAATTTATATTTTATTAATTCATTATCTATTTAATAATTTCCAAATACGTATAATTTTATTTACAAGTATTTTCCCAAAATTTGAGTTTTAAAGTAAAAATCTAACCTGACCATATCTATTAATAACGCATTTTGATTAAATAGTTGCGTAAAACATGTTTTTTAATTAGAAAGTGATAAATACACCCAAATATCACTCCAAATTAGTGGTTTTGTTTGATATTTAGTTTTGTTAATTTAGCTTCTGGAAAATTTGCCTACCATGATGTAATGTTTTAAGTTCCTAATGTGCTTGCATTGTTCGTGTAGCTCTATATTTTATTTTTAATTTTAAATTTCATTTAAGGGATGAAAAAATTAAAAAAGAGAAAATACGATTTCAACAATAAATTGAAAAATAAATTTTCATTCCTCATATCAAAGAAAGATACCATTGTTTTCTGCAATATTTGCAGTGGAGAATTTTGTATTGCAGTTGAGGCAGTTGAGGGCAGAGCACCGATAACAAAACACTTGACCACCAACAAACATAAGCAATCATTCGATGCATCAGCTTCCAGCTGTAAACTAACAAGTTTTTTTAAAACTTCAAATTATTCTGAAGGTGAAAAATAGTTGGGTGCAATGCAGGGAAATGTGCATTTCATACCATAATTCACAAAGTTTTTGTAGTATGGATTATACAACTAAATTATTGAAAAAGTTTCACATTGCAAAATTTTCATGTGCCAGGACAAAATACAAGGCTATTTTGAAATCAGAACAGGTATTTAAAAATTACTGTGACAAAATACTTACAGAAGATTTGGAAACTGCAGCATCTGTAATGATTTTATCTGATGCATCAAATCATAATGAAATTAAATTGTATCTAATAATAATAAGATATTTTAATGTTACCAAAGGCATTCAAGTAAAAATTTTAAATTTAGAATCCATTGAGGGAGGAACTTCTGAAGTTTTGTGAAACCATCTATACAGAGTAATAAATGAAAACAATTTGAAATCCAAAGTTGTTGCACTAACGGCTAGTAATACAAATACAAATTTGGTGGATGAAGACGCAAAGGGGTGAATACTGTGTATGTAAAATCTCAAGAGTTACTCCAAAAGAAAATACTAGGAATAAGTTGTAATGCACATATTATGTCAAATGCAGTCAACACAGTGTCATGTGCCATGCCAGTTGATGTAGAATTAATAATAAATACAATTTATTTGCATTTTAGTCATTTTACCATTCATGTTGCTACTTTAAAACAATTTTGTGAAGAAGCAAATGTTGAATACAAAAAACTTTTAGGATATTAAAAGATTAGATGGCTTGCTCTAACACCTGCTATAGAGCATGTTCTACAATAATTTGAACCTCTCTGTTCACATTTTTTAAGTTTAGACAAATGTATTAAAATCCTGGAATTGTTTTTCAATAATAACATATCTGAGATATTAATATATTTTGTACATAATTAAGCATCTATTTTTCACAAAACAATTCAAAAGATTGAAGGTGAACACATTTCAGCTACGGAAGTTAGTCTTAATTTGAATGACTTTATCCTTTAATATAAATCTTGTTTTGAAGAAAAATTTCTTCCTTTTAATTATAAAATAAAATTTTCAGACTTAGAGAAATTAAATCCGTGCATAACAGAAAGTTTATCAAAGAAGTGCAGAATTTTTACCAGACATGTCTTCAATATATCAAAGAATAATCAGAAACAAACATAATGGGAAATAACAGTTTTCGACCGTGTATTTTTACTTCATTGCAAGCATATTGGACAGATATTGAATCTTGTCTTGAGTTTTTATCTAAAGAAATGCCAGACATCAAAATAGATGACAATTGTCTCTTTGAAGAAATTAGAAGACAATGTATATTTAAATTCTGAAAAATTAATACAATGGGAAGAACACATCAAAATTGATAAAAGATGGAAAATATTCAGCCATTTCAAAAATGAACATATTCCATGTGAAAATTTATTTATTCTTGTTCAATTTACACTGTGCTGCCCTGGAACCAATGCAGCAGTTGAAAGAGTTTTTTCAATTACTAATGAGTTTTGGACAAGTGAGAAATTGAGACTGAATGTTGATACTCTAGCTGCAGCACTTGCCATAAAATTCAATATGAAGGATATTTCTTGTTCAAATATTTCCAATATATTGTTACAAGATGATACATTGATAAAAAATTCACTCAATGGAAAAACTTATTTCTTATAATTATTATTAAAAATTAAAAGGCATGTAAGCATAATTACAATATAAAATATTACAAATGTCTTATTATGCATTTATCATATTATAGTATATTATTGTTGCAATGAATAAAATGTTTCTTTTATTTACAGTATTGTTTTCTTCAATTTATTTTTGTCCTCTTTTTCATTGTAAAAAGTTGGTCACCTTACTCTTATGCTCCTTTCTCCTTTCTGTTGCTGCCTTGGGATTGTACTCCTGAGTAAAATGATAGCACAATAAGGTTTTTCAAAGATTTGGGGTGGGGGACATGGTTGTGCTGGGTTGTGGGGAAAAATTCCAGACTAAGACAATAGGAAACATGTTTTTCTTTGTGCTTGAAAGTAATCCAAAATATTTATCAAATTAGGCAATTAGGTGAAAACTAGAAGTAAGTAAAACAAGATGAGGAGAGTTCTAATTGAGAAGTGAAGATGAATAACATAGTTCTTGCCTTTATGAAATGGAAGTTTATCATTTACACAATGGAATACTACTTGGATATAAAAATAAAAAAGATATAAGAAGAAAACCTTACCCTTTGTGGTAGCATGGATGGACCTGGAGAGTGTTACTTAAGTGAAATAAGCCAGTCAGAGAAAGACAAGTACCATGTGATTCCACTTATATATGAAATCTGATGAACAAAATGAACTAAAAAACATAATAGAAACAGACTCTTAGATATAGAGAACAGACTGACAGTTGTCAGAGGGGTTCAGTCAGGAGGCTGAGTGAAAAGGTAAAAAGATTAAACAAATGAGAAAAAAGAAACTCATAGACACAGACAGCAGTATGGTGATTACCAGAGGGAAGAGTGGGGTGGAGGAGGTAGAAGAGGGTAAAAGGGAGAAGGAAGGAGACTTGACTTAGGATGGTGGACACACAATACAATATACGGATGATGTATTATAGAATTGTACACCTGAAACCTATGTGATTTTATTACTCAATGTCACCCCATTAAGTTCAATAAATAAATAAGAAGTTTATCATCCTGCAGATCAATTTTAGTGCTGATTAATTTTTTTGAATGAAGCCTAATGTGTAACAATACTCTGTCCCCATGGAACTATTCTATTGCCAATTCAAACTTCTCTCAGTGTTTATAAAACCCCATATTCTCTAGATGGACAACTTCCACTCAGAATTTATGGCTCAAGGGTTGTCACCTTCTCTGGGAAGAGTTTGCTGGCCTCTCTCCTTTCTGCTAAACTTTTGAGAATAGTAGGGCACCCACCTCTGTGTTTCAGAGGTTATTTGTAGATTTTATCATGTCATAAATTTTTCTCTTACTCTACAATATAGAGAGATCCTGAAAGCAGTCTATGCCTTGGGCAATGCTGAATTTTTAGAAGCTAATGGAAGAATCATGGCATACAGAAGGCACTTAATCAATATCCATGTACTCACCTGACCAGGCTATGGTGCAGTGGATAGAGTGGACGAGGAGGATCCAGGTTTGAAACCCCAAAGTCACGAGCTTGAGTGCATGATCATAGACATGACCCCATGTCTCTGGCTTAGCCCAAAGTTTTCTGGCTTGAAGCCCAAGGTTGCTTGCTTGAAACCAAGATCACTGGCTTGAGCAAGGGGTAACTCATTCTGCTGTAGCCCCCTGGTCAAGGCACATATGAGAAATCAATTACTGAACAACTAAGGAGCTGCAATGAAGAACTGTTGCCTCTCATCTCTCTGCCTTCCTGTCTGTCTGTCCTTATCTGTCCCTCTCTCTGACTCTCTTTATATATATATATTTGTTAACTCCATTGATGAAACTAAAGGATTCATGAATAACTCTGATCAAGCCCCTGAACTTTTTAATTACCCTATTGAACAAGTCCCAGGAGAGAATTGCTAAATCAGGCTCACATTTTGTGTGAATGTAATATATATTTGCCCACATGATAAAATATGGTGGCAACAAAGATTCTACAGTATTAAAATATTTATATCATTGCCAGTTTTCAAAACCTTCAGTGCTTCATTATTTAGGTTAAAATGCTAATTTGGAAACATATCGGTGTATATCAGATTAGATTAGCCTCAATTCTCTGTTTACTAGTCATGTGTACCTAGTTAGCTTAACGCCCAAAACAAAGATCTGTTTATCCTACCACTCTTCTTTATTCAAACATCAGTGTCTTAAAAGCAAAGTAGGATACTAATTAGCCTCCATGATTCAGGAAAAAGAAAAATAAAGGAAGAGGGGAAAACAGAAAGCAAATAGATTTGATATACTCAAAGCAAAAACATTGAAACACTTTTGTATTTTGAGTATCTGAGACGAAAGAGCCCAAGGCAGGTAACTTGGTTAGGAAGAATATTAAGGCAGGAATCCATTTGGTTATCTCTGGGAGGCTGTCAATGGCAAAGGACAGCAAAAGGCAATAGTGAATGCTCAAGGTTGAGGACCATGGGAAGAAAACTAGAAGGACTTAATAGCTATGACCAGAAAATTAGCGTAGGCAACCTGCTTTAAAGTAAGAATGGTAGTTACAAGGAGAGCAGTGACTTGGCTTTCTAATGAATAAATTTGTGTCTCATAGCTTTTCATTTTGCAGAATTACATAATAGTTAAGAGTAGATTGCCTACATATAAAGTAAAATGTGTTTTCACCTGGGCTTTACCATTTGTTAAGTGTGTGACTATCTCCGACTAGTTCTTTAATCTCCATCCTTAAAATGAAGATAATAACAGAATTTACTTTTGAGGGTTCTTGCAGACATTAGGGAAATAATGCATGTGAAAGCACTTGTCCCAGAAGTAATAATGATTGTTCAAAAATTCTTGTTTATCATGTTGTTGAGATTATTAAAAAGTTCAGTGCACACAGGTAAATTTTCTAGCTTTTGACCAACAGGATGTATTTTCTTACTTTTGAAAGATTTTCTAACCTTAGTAAGATGGAAATCTGCTCCCTGAGACCTAGAAAACAATCATTAATTTTTGGAAAACTGCTAAAAATCCACCATATTTTCAATGAAGTTTTTCAAGTGCTATCCTATTCTGGGGAGGTGGGGGAGTGACTTGAAGGTGAAATACTCCATTAGCAATCCGTCAGGTGAATAGAAAATTTAAAATAATATTCTAATGATTAATTGTACATTACTATGCCCCATTAGGTGCCTACATTACATCTTAGGCACAATCAGTATCTGCCATCTTGCTTATGGTTTTGGTACTAGAGTGGTTCAATTTCATTTTGCAACTCTCATACCCATGAAACTGTAGCTCAGGTGTCATATGATAAAATATTACTCAGGAGTACATATTCACTCCTAAAGCATAGTGGGAAATAATTGATGAAGAAGGTATCTTTCCATCTGGTCAAACACCATTAACGTAAACATACGATTGATATGAGAAAGAAATAAATACAACATTCTACGAAACTTTCTGGTGAAGTCATGAGTCTGGGTATGTGAGTGTGCGTGTATTTATATATATTCGGTACTCAATATTGTGTAAGTTATTTTTTAAGCATTTATGCTATATTTCTATTCATGAAATTTTGATATACATGACTAGTTCATTAATATATCTATTATATAAAAAGAGGTTCCAGCATGTGGACATGTGCCTTCTTTAGTTTTAAACAGTGGCAAAGCTGAAGGAAAAAACTCCAAAGCAGCCATGGGTAAGTAATAAACTAGTTGTCATCATTCTAAACAAAACTAATGAGTTAGGAAAATAATCTATACTTTGAATATTGTTTTCCAGAGTCAAAATGCCAACTACCCCTCTTTTTCTCATGTGGGTGCCCTTGTGGAAAACTTAGGAAGTCACTCCAATAGAAATATCTTCTCCACACATTCTATCAAGCAAAAAGCCATTCAGGTTAGTGAAGGCCTGCATTAGAATTCAGACATATCTGAGACAGTTAAAACTATCATCTGGTGGCTCATACTTTAGTGTGAATTTTTGAAAATGTTAAATGAATGATTTTTTTTTCCAAATTGAAATCAGACAAAAATGTGAATTTTGCTAATTAGAAAGCAAATGAAACTCTCTTAGGATTTTGGAATCCTATTGGATTTGACAGACCAGGGCCTTTACCACAGTGTGGAGTTTTAGGTAGATCAAAGATAACATAAAAGTGCGAGCACGCGCGTGCGCATGTGTGTGCGCGTGTGTGTGCGTGTGTGTTTGTGTGTGTGTCTGTGTGATGTATAAAGAGGCCTGTGAGGGCTCTAGAAATAGATTTGAAGAGCTTTAGAAATGAATTTAACTGGCACCAATCTTCTGTTTAAGATGCTGTTGGCAGTGGACACTCTGCGATGATTCTGGAAAACCACCAATGACAGGCTGCCTCATGCACAGATGCTCTAAGTGCTTCTAGACTTGTCCAACCTTGTGAAAGGAGGGGCAAGTGCAATTCAGTACAGCTAGTGACATTTGATTTAGAATTAAAAAAAAAAATACTTTGACACTTCTTTTTGACATAGAGAACAGTTGTCTTAAAAGTGACTATGGAAAAAGTGGCTTAATTTGATTGTTAATATCTAATTACATACTTTACAACCAAGGTTTACTATTTGGGAGTTTTGATATACTATAATAATTTATTTGGTTTCTTTTAAAAGGTTGAGAAATGCAGACTCCTGGATATGGATATCATATTATATCTTGGCGGGGAGGGGGAGCACATTTTGTATTTTTGATTACTGAAGAAAGACTCATTCTACAGAATATACAGTGTGTCCATAAAGTCATGGTGCACTTTTGACCTGTGACTGGTCAAAAGTGCACCATGACTTTCCGGACACACTATACAATGGTCCTGGAGCAAATGTCCCGACTTTGAGCAAAAGAGGATATTGTGAAAGAGGGAGAAGGATCTGGAGGTCCAAATCATATATTGTTTTATAAGCAGGGTTGTGGAAAAGAAGGGGTAGTATGTGTAGGATGAAGACAAGTGAAACATGAATTCTGATTGGGACATTCTCAAAATGTTGCAGATGATTGAAAATCTTGCTGAGATCACCTGGGCCATCCTGTCACTTTCTTTTATACTGGGTATTGTCAGATTTTTTGTCCCATTATAGAGGCCCTGAATAGAAACCTAGAACAGGGGCAGAGTTCAGTACCCTGAGGCAAAAGCCACCTGACTTTACTGACAAAAGTACTGAACACAGTACTGTGCTGAACACAGCACTATAGGGGTAGAATTAGCAACTCTGATTAAACAAAAGGTAGAGACATATGAACTACTTCACTTGCCCTTTCATCTGCTTTAAAGAAGTTCCCCTTTCTGACTTCCTTGTCCCTGCTTCTGTTTGTGTGTATCAATAAATATCCATAACGACTGTAGGTCAGGGCCATTTCATGAAACCTCTATGGGGGATTATGAGGCAGCAGTCTTTCTTAGATCCCTGGGTGCACTCATGTGGTCTCTGAGTAGTTATTTATTTTACTTTTAGTTTCTTTTTTTAAATTTAAGTGGGGTGACATTGATAAATCAGGGTACATATGTTCAGAGAAAACATCTCCAAGTTATTTTGAACTTTGATTATGTTGCATACCCATCACCCAAAGTCAAATTGTTTTCCGTCACCTTCTATCTGGTTTTCTTTGTGCTTCTCCCCTCCCCAAACCCCATCCCTCTCCATCCTCCCTCCTCCCCCCCAAACACCACACTCTTGTCCGTGTCTCTGAGTCTCATCTCTATGTCCCACCTATGCATGAAATCATATAGTTCTTAGTTTTTTCCGATTTATTTATTTCACTCAGTATAATGTTATCAAGATCCATCCATTTTGTTGTAAATGATCTGATGTCATCATTTCTTATGGCTGAGTAGTATTCCATAGTATATATGTACCACATCTTCTTTATCCTATCATCTATTGAAGGGTTTTTTGGTTGTTTCCATGTCTTGGCCACTGTGAACAATGCTGCAATGAACATGGGGCTGCATGTATCTTTACGTCCCAATGTTTTTGAGTTTTGGGGGTATAATACAAATGGCCAACAGATATATGAAAAGATGCTCATCTTCATTAGCTATTAGAGAAATGCAAATCAAAACTACAATGAGATACCACCTCACACCTGTTAGATTAGCTATTATTAACAAGACAGGTAATAACAAATGTTGGAGAGGCTGTGGAGAAAAAGGAACCCTCATCTACTGTTGCTGAGTAGTTATTATCTCCTCCTGGACAAGTGGTGCCCTGTGTGAGGAATGGGAACCAAATGACATACCATGAAATATAAACCACTAAAAAACTTTTTAGAAAAACAATTATTGATTGTTTTTTATTTTTTATAGCTTTGGGAAACTGTAGAATATTCCTAATATTTTTTAAGATGCTTATGAGGGGAAAAAGATGAAAAGCAGCAAAGACTTTACCTTGATTGTTAGAATACATATGTTTTCACCAAGGGTAGTAAGTGAATTTTCCACTTTGTCATTGTTAGAGAATCAGGCATCATTCCCTCCCAACTGTCACAATAAGAAGTTAGATCCTTCCTGTCACTTAGGACTTGTGTGGAACTCTTCCTATGTGAATTTCTAATTTTTTCATTTCAAGCCTAAAATTTAGAATTATGTTGAAATATACAGGATTCTTCAATAGCCTTCTTTTTATTCTCCTTTCCTTTGTCACTTTCTATTTTCAACTCATATGTTGGTAAGAGATGCAATTTCTTTAAATACGACTTTGTTTTTTGAACAATTCCTTGTTGAAGAGCATAACAAATATTATGTTGCTTCTGTAATAGTAATTTCTCTTCCAGATTTAAATGTCATCCCCAGTTTTGTTCCACTAGATCTCATCTTAATTCCCTGCCCCTCCTGTACATAAAATGCCCCCCCCCCCTTCTCTTCACTGTTTCCCACAGTCTTCCTGCCATTCCCTATGCGACTGTGTTGGGCATATAAAATATAATATGCTCACTTTGTTAAAGATGGCGCTGCCCACATGGAAGCCCGTCACCCAGGTGATATTATTTGCCCTTATGCTTGGGATGGGTGTGGGGGAAAGGCTGTAATGTAAGCAGGCCAGGTCGTTATGGCCTAAGGCTTGGTTTTAAGAGTAAGCTTTTCCCCATACCCTTGACTGAATGATGATGTAGGGTGGTGCACTCTCCTGAGGAATCCCATTATACAGAGACTTCCTTGTTTGTATAATTGGATTAAAGGTTTTGATTCTACGGTATAAAGTGGGAGAGACCAGTAGCTTGATCTCTCTCTCGGTTCCTGAGGTTAGTATTAGAAGAGAGTAGAGCAGAGTAAGGCCACATGGAGGCCAGAAGAAGCAGCTAACATGGCAGAGTGCTGAGGGAGAAGCCAGTTTGTGCAGAGTTTGTGAAGAGAGATTGTGCAGGAGGAGATGGGAAACAGAGGTGAATAAGTCTGGTGAGCTAGAAACCTTTGATTCTAGGAAACTTGGATAAGTCAGTAGCTTTGTGAGCACTGAATGTGTGGGTTTTGGATCCCAGTGTGTGTTTTTGCTTGCCCGCCGGGTGCAAGCTGGAATTAAAGCTGATGGCTCACCAGTTCATGGCTCCTGTGTTTCATTACTGACTGTTTGAATCTAATGTGAACCTGCACGGGTCAGGCAGCTGTGATCCTGACCCTGGCTACTGGATTTACAGACTGCTTTCCCCAAGACCAACCCCTCACCCTTTTCTTCTTCCTTCCTAAATCATACTGGGTTTTCACTTTCACCTTAATTTTCACCCATGCAATAACAAAATAGATAATACTCTTTGAAACTCAATAATGTGCCAATCTCTGTTCTAAGCATGCATCATATGTTAAGTTGTTTAATTTTTATATCAAACTTATAAGATAGTTCCACATTCTGATTTTACAAATGAAGAAAGTGAGGCATGAACTTGCCTAACAGCACAGCTATGAATCACTGCACTGGCTTGCAAAACCATCCTGTTGTTTATACAACACCCTGTGCCTCCCTGTTGCCTCTTCCTATAGATTCATTCAAAACCGTACAGTGTATGATTTGACTATGTCTGTTTCATGCATGCTATTTTTTTTCTAAGCAAGTATACAGCAATAAATCTTATAACAAGTTTTATGCCTCATTCTACTTTCTTTGCAAATCAGTATACAGTCCCAGCTCATTACAGAAACTCATTAAACAGTCATTTGTTTTTTATAGATAACACAAAGATAACTCTCCCACCTCCACTTATACAATGATTGTCTTGATTTGGTAATTTATTTGACCACATAGAATAAGTACCTTCAAGTCCAGTGACAGACTATATAGTATTTTAAATTCAACATATGTGACCTACAATGTATGTCTCAGCTTAAGTGACAATTGATGAGTGTCCTACGATGGTTTCTGGGGTTGGTGTCAGTGGGTCTGGAAAAAAAATTTTTATCTGTAAATTTCACACAAACCAGAAAGATCATACAATTTGTAACACCCCCCCCCCACACACACACTCACACACACATTCCTCATTATAGCCTACATAGTAAGAAACTATGCAACTACCTTGGATTCTCCTTAATGGAAACCAGAAAACACATGCTTCAGTAAACATGAATATTGGCTAAGAAAACTCAATTTTACTGTGTTTTAACTAATTTTTTTTCTTTTAACCAATATAATAATTATGGTTTAAGGAAAGATCTGGTTTTACTATTGGGTTTATTAAGATCTGGTTTTAATAGTCTTAAAAGGTGGGTCGGAACAGAGCCTTGAAAAGCAGTCTAACTCTTCTGGACTTTTTGCTCAGATAGTCCTCCAGTAAATTCCTCCTTTGCTCTGAACTGGTTAAATAGCTTTTGTTTCTGATATGTATAATAACCAAATAATCACTGACTGAGACATTGCCATTGTTATGAAGATATGTTGAGTTCTGGCTATGAACCAGATATTTTAATAATAATGCCTCTATTGCCATCTTAAATTTTACCACCATGTTAGATCTATGACCAAGGGCTTTAAAAAATTTTTTTTCACATTTTACAAATGAAAAAAAAATTGAAATTCAAAGATATGAAATAATGTTTACATGATCATATGACTGAAGAGTAACAGGCGCAAGCACCTCAATTCTGATCTGCTTTTCTCCAAAGTCCCTGCTGGAAATAGCACTCCCATTCTGAACCCTTGATGGTAAAATAAGGGACTTGACTCAGGCTCTAATAAGCTCCCCATCTAGTGAGTCCCCACTTTTATGTATAAGGGAGTGAGTGAGTGGAGAAATAGGTGATGAGTTTCTGTTTAAGGACTTCACTTTATCTGTGAATCTAGGTTGCTTGCTGATATTGAAGAAGATAGCGCATAGACTATTTGAAAAAAGCCACCTGTGAATACCGTAAGATGCTAACTTAAGAATGTGGAAAAGTTATAAGCATTTTTTCACATTTTATGTATGTAAAATGTGAAAAAATGCAAAGGTTTTCCTTTGCATGCTTGCTGTTTGTTTATTCTTTTGTTTATGAGCAAGAAATATAGGATTTTGAAAAACCTAAACAGTTTTGTCTGTGTCTTCTAACATGTGATGGGGGTGATAAGGACTTGGTAAAGAGGGTGAAATTAAAGAAGTGCAGCAAATGCATAGAAAAAAAGAGGGGCGAGAAGAAGAAAGGTCTTCAGTTATTGGAGAATTTGGGAGGAGTGTTCAGAAGTCACCCACAGTTGCTTCCCTGGCCTGCTGGATTTCAAAAACAGATAGTGTACTGGATAGGGCATATTTTAGTCATGCTATATCTTTTTAACAGTAGTCTCTTCATCAGAAAATTAAATCTTTTAGACCTTACAGAATTGATGTGAAAACTAAATGGGTTAATATAAATAAAATACTAAGCCTGCTGGCATGTAGTAGGTGCTCAGTAAACATTAGATTCCCTGTCACTACTTCTTGCTGTGGTCTGTGATATTCATCATTTTTTTTAGATATTTATCTTTAGGATTTTCTCTGGTATGGATAGTTAGAGAGGTCCACACTGGAGAGTGTTATTGGCCTGTATTAGAATAACCAATTGGCTCTCACACTCAAATTTAGGTAAAAATAGTTAAGGGCTTCTTTTTTTTGTAGTTATTAATTTAAATTTAACAAAGCATCTTCTTAGTTACAGAAGTCAAAGGGCTTAAGTATGTGGTTTAAAACATTAGAAAAAAAAGTGTTCAATCTTTCTATGGTCCAGGGATGGTTGATTTGCCTAAATGAGGCTTAGTAAATGGTCCCTCTGCGGAATACACAGAGGGGTTAAGTGTAGGAACTAGTGATTCATCTTATAACAATGTGTGTATATGTGAATATTTTTATAAAGCAAAGTGATTTGCAAAAATAATTATGGGCTAATTGCTTCCTATATTTAGCCTTGAACAATTCTGTGTAAAGAGACTACATAGAATAAATGTACTGTAAGAGAGCACTGATGTGAGCTGGGGCCTTGATGAAGACGTGCTTGTGGAACTCAGCAGAGTTCCATAGTCAGCCCTAAAATGCTGTTGTGCTGAGGACAAGTACAACTGTCAGAGCAGGCTTTTGACATTTGCTCCTTTGTTCTCGCATGAAAAACAAGCGATTTAAGACCAGTTGGAGAGGAATGACTATTTTTTAACATAGTCCTCTGAAGGAAAGCAAGGGGGAAAGGGAATTGTAAGTGCGTAAAGCCAACGTCAGGGAAACACAAGTAAACCTGCAGTTCGGCCTTTCCCAGGGCTTCAGCTTCTGAGCACTCGCAGGCTGATTGAACTCAATTACAGGTATTAATGCTGTCTGATGATCAGCAGTAAGTGGTGACAAGAAGTATTAGCTTCTATCAGCTCTTAAGTCACATTGGCTCCCAAACCTCATAATAATTCAAACTTCTGCTGCTGATTTGGTCCACGAAATGATCCTGAACTAACACGGGAGCCCGGTTGTGGTGGGTCACTGGGCACAGGAACCTGCCTCCAGGAGTGCAATGTCTGTAAGCTTTAAATTTTTTCTTTTTCTACAGTTTCCAAAGGGTAAGTTTTCTATAAATTTCTTTCCCTTGCTAGAAAACATTATCTTTCATCATCTGCTTTAAAAAGTAGCAATTAAAAAAATTATCTATAAAGATCTCCAGGCACCTGTAACATAATACTCATTATTACACTGAAGAGACTGAGTATTTGAATATATTAATGGCATGGACACTTTTATTTGGGAAACAGTGTAGAAATAAGTAGATAGCATAGAAAGGCTGCTTTCCTTTTATAAAGCTCTAGACTTTTGCAAAACATAATCCAGATGATCTTATAATCGGAATAAGTGAAACTTGATGTTGGTTATGTAATTTGGAAAGGGTGTCAGGCTTGTTATTCAAAGGGTCTTTATTGTAGAGGCAGAGGGAGGGTCACAGAGAGCAGAGAGACAGCTGTTCGAGGGAAGGGGGATGAGGGGATGGGATCAGAGAAGGTAAAGGGATTAGTGAAATTATATATCTATATATGTGATATATATATATATATATATATATATATATATATATATATATATATATATATATCACATATATAGATATATAATTTCACTAATATAGGGGGTAATGGGTGACAAGGGGGTGGTTGTGGGCGAGTTATATTGAGTGGGACATTTGAATACATGTTAACACAATAAATTAATAATTAAAAAGGGTCTTTATTATTGGCCTGACCTGTGGTGGTGCAGTGGGTAAAGCATTGACCTGGAACACTGAGGTCTCTGGTTCGAAATCCTGGGCTTGCCTGGTTAAGACACATATGGGAGTTGATGCTTCCTCCTCCTCCCCTTTCTCTCTCTCTTCCTCCCCCTCCTCTCTCTCGCTCTTCTCTAAAAATGAATAAATAAAATCTTAAAAAGAAAAAAGAAATCCCCATTCAAAGGATCTTTCTCTACAAAGCCCATAGGAACTCTGCTCCTTTGAAATGACCATAGCAGCACTTCCTACCCCACCGCCCCATCTTCATGCACCTTAGGACTGAATGATTTCCTGGGTGTTCATTTGTCTCCATGACCTGGTTACACAGAAACGGAACCTCATGCTTTTATTTCTACTTTGAAAAGCCTGGTGTGCTTCAGACAAACCTGAGAAGATGCACAGACTCTGGAACCTCAGTGCTCTTGTATGTTAATTGGGAGAATTGCTGCAGGGATTAATTGTGATACTGTATATATAACAGTGTTGAACACAGTTCTTGGAGGGCAGTAGACACAGATAAAAGTAAATTTCCCCTCAGCTTTCAGCTCAATGCTGCACGTGTAAACAGTATGGTTTGCACAAACAGGTTTAGCGATGCATTGTGATATTCTTTTGAGCTAATAAAACTACTGAAATAATCATGACTTGCATGTCTTTCCATACACACAATTGTAAACCTACTTTTTCCCACCCCTATATATTACTTTTCATTTAAATATCATAAGTTAGTCAGAGATTTCTCCTTAGCACATAGCTCTTAGAATATTAATTCACCTGAAAAACATGAGTGTCTTTAGAATTGGCTTATGAGTTTCCCTGGAGACATACAAACTTTTCAGCTACCAGCAGCAGACTCTTGCAGGTATTGCTCTCAGCATGGTAACAGGCAACACTTCCTCACCAGGAATCAACCTCTACATCATTGTGGAGAAAGGGTAGAGACAGATATAAGTAAAAAGAAGATTATTGACTGAACATTTTAAAAAAGATGCATTTCTGCCTGTGATGCCTTATAAAGTGAAGAAAGAAGAGGAAGGAGAGGAGGAGGACAAGGAGGAAGACAGGGAGGAGGTGGGAGAGAAGGAGGGTGTAAAGAGATATAAGCCAGTATTTTTTTTTACCTGATTAGGTGTGAGTCTCACACTTCAGTTCTTTTAGTCATAACGAGGAATTTTGTACACCAAGACAAAAAAACCTATTACATAATCTTGTTAAATTGCAATTGAATATAATACCTAAGCAGTAGTTCAATATTACCTGCATTATTAACAGGTCTTTGCTTAAATATTAAAAACTTCAGTTTTTTGCATGGTTGTGCTGATGTTGCCCACTTTACTGGGAATGCAGACAGAAGGCTGCGCCTGCACCTGTCAGCCAAGCATCTTTAGGGAATTTTCAAACTATCAGCTATGGCCAGTGATTGGAGGTGTTCTCGCCTTTTCCCTGGGTTAAGGGAACAGTGAACAGATATTATTTTGACTTATATTTGAGCCACTCTCGATTTTAATCCCTTTATCAATTGCTCAAAGAAGAAGAGACAAGCCTTAAATAAAGGGTTCCCCCCTCCCTATAGAGCAGGGGTCCCCAAACTACGGCCCGCGGGCCGCATGCGGCCTCCTGAGGCCATTTATCTGGCCCCTGCCGCACTTCTGGAAGGGGCACCTTTTTCATTGGTGGTCAGTGAGAGGTGCACAGGATGCATCTGCACCCATAGTTCCCATTGAAATACTGCTCAGTTTGTTGATTTAAATTTACTTCTTCTTTATTTTAAATATTGTATTTGTTCCCGTTTTGTTTTTTTTGTTTTTTATTTTTTTACTTTAAAATACGATATGTGCAGTGTGCATAGGGATTTGTTCATAATTTTTTTTTTCATAGTCTGGCCCTCCAACGGTCTGAGGGATAGTGAACTGGCCCTTCCTGTATAAAATGTTTGGGGACCCCTGCTATAGAGAATAGGGATTCTTGAATCCCACAGAGCATGGCTTCAGGGTCCCTGGCAAAGACTTGGGGTTTACATATGTTATTTTTTGTTCTTCAGGTCGAACATGAAGATATATTACATTAAAAATATGCAGTGAGTTTTTCTTAGAAAAAATAGGTACTTTGCACTTATATTCTCTGTTGCCGTAGAGAGCATAAGTTTTCCCTAATGAAGGCAGGAGAAAAGTAAGCTCAGTTCCCCATGATAGTAAGAGCAGTTACCAGGAGTTGACCAGGAGTGATCACTGCCTTACTCCCAAATGGTACTCACATTCACTCATTGCTGGTGATAAGGAAAAGCAGATGTGAGTAGGCAGTATTACAAAATGTGCTGCAGTATCACTCAGCAGATACTTGATCAACTGGACTCTAGATACAAGCCCCTTCAAATCATTTAATTGTCTTTTTTTCTGCAAGCTTCTAAAAAGAGAAAGAGGCAAGAGGTAAGAAACAGGCTTGGAGTGAGGATTTAGCCCCAAGACAAGTTCCATTTCATCCAGGATCAGGTCTGCTTCAACATTCTATAAGCAGAGGCTTTCATAATTAGAGTGAACACTGAAAATGATAATCCCTGTGTTTTTCCAGAGACTAATCTGTTTTAAGATGAGAGAACTTTAGCATTGAGAAGGAGCCTTTGAGGCACTGAGGTTGGGACTTCTCATTTGCCCTCAAAGCCCTCCTCAACATCTGTGCAGTGACATCAGCTTCCATGTCGTGTTCAAGAAAAGCGAGCAAGAGGAGTAGGGTACTTTAGAAAGATGGGCAGCTCAGTAGCTGTACTTTACAAAAGGAGCCTTTAGTGCAAGACATTCTGATAATATTTTTCTAAAAATAAAATGCTGATTTAGATGCAAATAAAAGAGTCTATTTCCACAGATGGATAGAAAACAGTACAACATGTGGCCTGAAAAGTCAAACTTTAAATATTGAATATCAAATGTTTATTTAGTTACCTATCAGTTGGAACCAGAGCCTGTCCTCAACTTAATTTCACTGTAAGAGAAAGCCCCAAATGATGTAAGAAATGATTAGCTGCTGCTTCTTTAAAAATTTTTTTATCTTAATCCAAAACCCATAAAATACCATCTCTCTTATTTTCTTTCTTGTTGTTAAATATTAACAATCCCCAGGATGTTTAGATTTCTTAGGGAACTCTCTTAGTGCAGTTACTGTGGCTCAGACATGAATTCTAGCTGAGGGTCTCAAAGCCCCCAGTTAACATCCATGTGTCCCCACAAGTCACTCTTTTCACAGGTGTGTAACTAACTGGTGATTCTATAGCATGCATAAGAACAATCCAGAGGGCTTGCTCAAACACTCTGCTGTGCTATCCATGAGACTTTGATGCAATAGATTGGAGGAGGAATTCAATAATTTGCATTGTTAACATGTTCTCATGTGCTGCTGATGTTGCTGGTCCAGTGACAACACTTTGACAATGAATGTTTCAATAGAAGAAAAAGTATCACTCAATTAATTCTACTCTGGTTAAAGGTAGTGGGGGTACAGGAGGACATTGCTGGGTACCAGGCTACTCGATACACCAGGCAGAGGCACACGATAAAGGAAATAATGGAGATGGAGTTTAGAGGTTCAAATTCCAGTTCTAACTTTCAAGTCAGACAATCATTATGTCACTTTTTTCCCCTTCAAAGTCCATTTTACCAGCCTGCCTTTTCTTCAGCCCTGCTGTGAGGAGAAGCTGCTGTTTTCCTGTCTTGGCTACTTCTATAGCTCCCTGAACCTGAAAAAGATGAGCAAAAATGACTGTTTTGTTCTCAGCACTTACTCTTTAGTCCTTGGCCAGCAATCGAAGGTATGTTTTAAGGAGAAGGTGGGAAATACATATACCAGAAGAAATGTTTTGTACCCAACTGGCTCTATGCTCAAGTTCCCATGGAAACAGGATTATAAATTAATGATTTGCCTTTACTTAATGTAGTATTGAGGAGAAAATGTCTCTCTTTCATTATTCAAATGCTTTGCTTGTGCTTTACCAAATTACAAGAAAGTAATACCAGTGTAGTCTTCTGCATAGTTTAAACCACTGTGTCACATTAAACTCAGAAAAGAGTGGTTCCTTTAAATACATAAATGAACGAGAGCTGTTTTGTGATGATAAATTATTGACCTTTTTAACTTTTTTAAAAATTTTAATAAATTACTGATATTCAGTCCTCAAAGAAGCAAAATCCTTAGGTAGAATCTATTGTAGGAATTTTTGAAAGCCAGGCAATTGATTTGCATACTGCTTAATTTGGGGAATGGCAGCATAGTTGTACACAGAGACTAATTTTTGTCTTTTTCAGTAATTTATTTAACACTGGTTCTGGTGGAAATTATTATAAATAACTTTACAAGCCAGTCGCATATAGGACAATATCTCTTAATAAGCCAAGTAAAGAAATAACAAACTCCAAATGAAAGCAGGCTACTCACACTATTTCCAGGCAAGGAGAAACAAAAGGAACAAAGTCCAAATTTAATTTGAGTTGTACCTTTTTATATGAACTTGGTTTCTCAAGAGACACTTGACCAACCCAACTTCCAGCTGACTTGCAGGGGCCAGGGCAGAAACAGATGTCTCGCTCTACTAGAGCACGTTGCTGGGGAAGGAAGGCGCCAGTGCCAGTGGACAGATGAGGCTGCCCCCCAGTGTTACCATTCCAGAAACAGTGGCATAATATAGTGCTAATGCTGACAGACTTGCCTTGGCCATTGCAGGTGCAAACCTCTCAATCTGTGGGGATTTGTTTAGATCAACAGAGTGTGCCTTGCACATATGAAATTCTTGGATCGTTCTCTCAAACTTCCAGAACTTACAGATTAAACGTCCCTTTGCCATAGCTGCTCTTTCATATGTTCTTATTGATAAGATCCAGAAGGGACTCTCAGCAGCTGGCTGCTGACTGCTGATCAATGACAACAGATAAGATGATGACCTCCTGACACAACTTACTTTATTATTACATTAGAACAACTTGACTTCTAAAAGCAACTTTATTTTTGTCTTTGTCATAAACAAGTAGGATAAAGTGATATTAAACTAACGTACATACACATACACATATTGTCAGTGGGTATAAAAATACTTTTCTTATGTTTTTTTTAATTAATTGTGTTTACATAGATTCTAGTGTAACCCCGACTGCATCCCCCCGCCCCCATATTCCCCTCCACATCTCTCTTATCCCCCTCCCGACCGTGCCCTCCCCACTTCTCTCAAGGTTTATCCCATCCTATCATCCCCTTTCCCTCTGTCTTCCTTTCTTCTGTTCCCTTTGATCCCTCCTCTGTCTCAATTTTTTCCTCAGTTCTCAATGTTCCTTGGATTCCTCAAATGAGTGAGGTCATATAATATTTTTCTTTTTCAGCCTGGCTTATTTCACTCAACATAATAGTTTCCAGTTCTTTCCATATTGTTGCAAAAGGTAATATTTCCTTCTTTTTCATGGCCCCATAGCATTCCATTGTATATATGTACCACTGCTTTTTTTTTTTAATTAACTTTAATGAGGTGACACCAATAAATCAGGGTACATATGTAGAATGAAAACATCTCCAGATTATCTTATCATTCAATTGTGTTGCATACCCATCACCCAAAATCAAATTGTCCTCTGTCACCTTCTATCTGGTTTTCCCTGTGCCCATCCCCTTCTCCCTATCCAACCCTCCCCTCCCTCCCCCGACCCCGTAACCACCACACTCTTGTCCATGTCTCATAGTCTCACTTTTATGTCCCACCTATGTATGAAATCAGGCTGTTCTCAGTTTTGGGGTTTTTTTTACTTATTTCACTTTGTATAATGTTATCAAGGTACAACCATTTTGTTGTAAATGATCCGGTGTCATCATTTCTTATGGCCGAGTAGTATTCCATAGTATATATGTACCAAAGCTTTTTAATCCACTCGTCCTCTGATGGACACTTGGGCTGTTTCCAGATCTTCGCTATTGTGAACAATGTTGCCACGAACATGGGGGCGCATTTCTTCTTTTCGAACAGTGTTATGGTGTTCTTAGGATATATTCCTAAAAGTGTGATAGGTGGGTCAAAAGGCAGTTCGACTTTTAATTTTTTGAGGAATCTCCATACTGTTTTCCACAGTGGCTGCACCAGTCTGCATTCCCACCAGCAGTGCAGAAGGGTTCCCTTTTCTCCGCATCCTCGCCAGACTTATCCTGTGTTGTTTTGCTGATGAGTGCCATTCTGACTGGTGTGAGGTGATATCTCATTGTGGTTTTAATTTGCATTTCTCTAATGATTAGTGATGTTGAGCATTTTTTCATATGTCTTTTGGCCATCTGTATGTCTTCTTTGGAGAAATTTCTATTCATTTCTTTTGCCCATTTTTTGATTGGATTGTTTGTCTTCCTGGTGTTGAGTTTTACATGTTCATTATAAATTTTGGTTATTAACCCTTTATCAGATGTGTTGTCGAATATGTTCTCCCGTTGTGTGGTTTGTCTTTTTATTCGGTTCATATTGTCTTTAGCTGTGCAAAAGCTTTTTAGCTTGATATAGTCCCATTTGTTTACCCTGTCTTTTATTTCATTTGCCTGTGGAAGTAAATCAGGAAATATATTGCTGCGATAGATGTCAGAGAGTTTACTGCCTATGGTTTCTTTTAGAACGCTTATGGTTTCATGGCTTACATTTAAGTCATTTATCCATTTTGAGTTTATTTATTCATTTATTTTTATTTTATTTTTTTTTACAGGGATAAAGAGAGAGTCAGAGAGAGGGATAGATAGGGACAGACAGACAGGAATGGAGAGAGGTGAGAAGCATCAATCATTAGTTTTTCATTGCCATTGCGACACCATAGTTGTTCATTGATTGCTTTCTCACATGTGCCTTGACCGCGGGCCTTCAGCAGACCAAGCCACCCCTTGCTGTAGCCAGCGACCTTGGGTCCACGCTGGCAAGCTTTTTTTTTTTTTTTCTCAAGCCAGATGGGCCCGCACTCAAGCTGGCAAGCTTGGGGTCTCGAACCTGGGTCTTCCGCATCCCAGTCCCACGCTCTATCCACTGCGCCACTGCCTGGTCAGGCTTGATTTTATTTTTGTGCATGGTGTAAGTTGATGGTCTAGTTTCATTTTTTTGCAGGTAGCTGTCCAGTTTTCCCAACACCATTTGTTAAAGAGACTGTCTTTCCTCCACTGTATGCTCTTACCTCCTTTGTCAAATATCAATTGTCCATAAAGTTGTGGGTTTATTTCTGTGTTCTCTGTTTCGTTCCATTGATCTATATGCCTGTTCTTATGCCAGTACCAAGCTGTTTTGAGTACAATGGCCTTGTAGCATAACTTGATATCAGGAAGTATGATACTTCCCACTTTATTCTTCTTTTTCAAGATTGCTGGCCTGACCTGTGGTGGCGCAGTGGATAAAGTGTCGACCTGGGAACACTGAGGTCGCCAGTTCAAAACCCTGCACTGGTTTGGTCAAGGCACATATGGGAGTTGATGCTTCCAGCTCCTCCCCACTTTCTCTCTTTCACTCTCTCTCACTCTGTGTCTTCTCTCTAAAATGAATAAAATAAAATTAAAAAAAAAAGATTGCTAAGGCTATTCATGTTCATTTTTGGTTCCATTTAAATTTTTGGAATATGTGTTCTATATCTTTGAAGTATGTCATTGGTATTTTAATTTGTAGCATTGAATTTATAAATTGCTTTGGGTAATATGCACATTTTAATGATGTTTATTCTTCCTAACTATGAACACAGTATATGCTTCTAATTGTTTGTGTCTTCCTTGATTTCTTTTATCAATGTTTTACACTTTTCTAAGTACAAGTCTTTAACATCCTTGGTTAAATTTACTCCTAGGTACTTCATTTTTTTATTGCAATAGTGAAGGGGATTGTTTCCTTAATTTCTCTTTCCGACATTTCATTGTCCATGTATAAAAATGCCTCTGATTTCTGTGTGTGAATTTTATATTCTGCCACCTTGCTTAATTCGTTTCTAAGGTCCAGTAGTTTTTTGACTGAGTTTTTAGGGTTTTCTATATACAGTATCATATCATCTGCAAATAATGATAGTTTCACTTCTTCTTTTCCAATTTGGATGCCTTTTATTTCTTCTTCTTGTCTGATTGCTGTAGTTAGGACTTCCAGTATTATGTTGAATAGGAGTGGTGAAAGGGGACACCCCTGCCTTGTTCCTGATTTTAGGGGAATTGCTTTTAATTTTTGTCCATTGATTATGATGTTGGCTGTGAGTTTTTCATAAATGGCCTTTATTATGTTGAGGTATGTTCCCTGTTTTTTCACTTTGCTAAAAGTTTTGATCATAAATGTGTGCTGGATTTTATCAAATGCTTTTTCTGCATCTATTGAAATTATCATGTGGTTTTTCTCCTTCCTTTTGTTTATGTGGTGAATCATATTGATTGAATTATGAATGTTGTACCGTCCTTGCCTCCCCAGAATAAATCCCACTTGATTATGATGCATGACTTCTTTTATGTTTTGCTGGTTTGCTAATATTTTGTAGAGGGTTTTAGTATCTAAATTCATCAGGGATGTTGGCCTATAGTTTTCTTTCTTTGTGTTGTCTTTGCCTGGTTTTGGAATCAGAGTTATGCTCGCCTCATGAAAGGAACTTGATAGTGTTCCTTCATCTTGAATTTTTTGAAATAGCTTGAGAAGGATAGGAGTTAGTTCTTCTTTAAATATTTGTTGAATTCACCAGTGAATCCATCAGGCCCAGGCGTTTTTTTTGGGGGGGAGATTTTTGATAACTGTTTCAATCTCTTTGGTTGTAATCAGACTGTTTAGGTATTCTGATTCTTCCAGATTGATTTTTGGAAGATTATATATTTCAAGGCATTTGTCCATTTCACCTAGGTTGTTTAATATTTTGACGTACAGTTCTTCATAGTGTTTTCTTACAATATTTTGTATTTCTGTTGTATTAGTTGTTATTTCTCCACTCTCATTTCTAATTTTATTTATTTGAGTCCTCTCTCTTTTTTTCTTGGTGAGTCTGGTTAAAGGTTCATCGATCCTGTTTACCCTTTCAAAGAACCAGTTCTTGGTTTCATTGCTCCTCTGTATTGTTTCTTTAGCCTCAATGTCATTTATTTCTACTCTGATCTTTATTATTTCCTTTCTTCTACTATCTCTGGGCCTTACTTGCTGTTCTTTTTCAAGTTCTTTTACATGAAGGGTTAGGTTTTTTATTTGAGCTTTTTCAAGCTTCTTCAGAAATGCCTGTAGTGCTATTTAATATTTAAAAGCATGCTATTTATTTTCTATATGTTTGAGTATTTTTCAGTTTTTTGTTTTTTGTGGTTGATTTCTAGTTTCATGCCATTGTGATCAGAGAAAATGCTTGATATGATTTCAATCTTCTTAAATTTGTTGATACTGCTTTGTGTCCTAACATGTGATCTATCCTAAGAATGTACCATGAGCATTTGAAAAGAATGTATATTCTGCTTCTTTGGGTGAAAGGTTCTGAAGATATCTATTAAATCCAGTTGATCTCGTGTGTCCTGTAAGTCTGCTGTTCCTTTGTTAATATTCTTTTTTGAGGATCTATCTAGTGATTTAAGTGGGGTATTGAAATCTTCTACTATTATAGTATTGCTGTTGATCTTGCAATTTATATCCTTCAAAGTCTGCTTTATATATTTAGGAGCTCCTATATTAGGTGCATAGATATTTATGATGGTTATATCTTCATGTTGGATTGCTCCCTTTATCATTATGTAGTGACCTTCTTTATCTTACTATAGCCTTGGTTTTAAAGACCATTTTGGCTGATATAAGTATTGCTACCCCAGCTTTTTTTATAATTTTCATTTGCATGAAATATTTTTTTCCATCCTTTTACCTTCAGTCTATGTGCATCTTTTGTTTTAAGGTGTGTTTCTTGTAGACAGCATACATACGGGTTCTGTTTTTTTATCCATGCATCTACCCTATGTCTTTTGATTGGATCATTTAATCCATTTACATTTAAGGTTATTATTGATATGTAGTTGTTTATTGCCATTTTATATTTTAAAGGTGTATCTCTTTTGCTATATTCTTTTCCCACTTTGATTTGTTTACAACAGGCTCCTTGACATTTCCTGCAGCATTGGTTTTGTGTAATGAATTTCTTGTGTTTTTTTTTTTTCTTTTTTGTCTGGGAAGCTTTTTATTTCTCCTTCAATTGTAAATAATAGCCTTGCTGGATAAAGTAGTTTGGTTGTAGGCTCTTGTTCTGCAGTACTTTAAATATGTCTTGCCATTCCCTTCTAGCCTCAAGTGTTTCTGTTGAGAAGTTGGATGTCATCCTTATCGGTGCTCCTTTGTAGGTGATAGCTTTTTTTTCTCTAAGAGCTTTTAATATTTTCTCTTTATCACGTAGCTTTGGTATTTTAATTATGATGTGTCTTGGTCTAGGTTCTCTTTAATGGAGTTCTCTTTGCTTCTTGAACTTGTGGAACCCTTCCTTGCATCAATTTAAAGAAGTTTTCAGCTTATGATTTGATTGAATAAAGTTTCTATTCCTTGTTCTTTCTCTTCTACTTCAGGAACCCCTATTATGCGAATGTTATTTCTCTTTATATTGTCACAGAGCTCTCTTAGAGTTTCCTCAGACTTTCTGAGTCTCTTTTTTTTTTCCTGCTTCCATGCCTTTGTTCATATTGTCTTCCAACTTGCTGATTCTATCCTCAGCTTCATCCATCCTGCTTTTAATTTCTTCGATTTTGGTCTTCATTTCTGATATTGTATTTGTCATCTCTGACTGATTCTTTTATAATATTTCGATGTCCTTTTCTGTACTTGCTATCTCTTTATTTAGGTGTTCATAATGACCATCCATTGTTGTTCTAAGATCTCTAAGCATCCTAACAATCATTATTCTAAACTCTGCATCTGGAAGTTTGGTTATTTCCATATTGCTTAGTTCATTTTCTGGAGGATTCTCTTGTGGGTTTATTTGGATTGCACTTTTCTGTCTTCTCATTATGTCTGTGTGTTTGGGTGTGTTGTTTTTAGAGCTGGTTGAGTCTAGGCTTGGTGTTGTCTGCCTCCAATTTTCATTTGTGTTATTTCTAGGTCTTCTTGGGTTGGCTTCAGCTGTTGTTTGTAATCCACTGTGGA
Source organism: Rhynchonycteris naso (assembly GCA_037038555.1). Classification (NCBI taxonomy): domain Eukaryota; kingdom Metazoa; phylum Chordata; class Mammalia; order Chiroptera; family Emballonuridae; genus Rhynchonycteris; species Rhynchonycteris naso. The sequence continues at coordinate 105,886,352 of CM072997.1, forward strand.
ATTTGGCTTTTCTAATAGAGCCCCTATGAAATCTTGATTTGTTTTCTTCTCAGTTTTCTTAACTCGATGGTAGTCTTGTTTACTGATCTCAGCAAGGGGCTTATTTGTAACTGTATCTAGGAATGCAATGAGTGGAAACTGAGACTTTGAACACCTGATATGCCAGTTTCTCTCTCGGGGCGTTGTGCTTTCTTTGCTTCAGTAGGGGAGGTGTCTCTCAGATCTCAGTGGAGATCTGAGTTACTGTCCTTCCTCCCCTCTTCTTGTTTTCAGCTGTGTTTTGTTGTACTGATTGGAGCTGGAGAGATATCTTGAGATGGTTGACCTGGAACCACTTTAGTCTTGTGTTATGTGGAAGGATCAACCCTTCCCCAGCTATGGCTGCTAGGAATGGCTGCCTCCAGCACTGAATTAGTTCACTGCTCAGGTCCTCCCATGCATTCCTCTGTTTGTCACCGTCTGTCTCTCTCTCCTTCTTTCCTTTTGGAAAACAAGCCAACTCTTTCAACACACCTCATTCCTAGGTCCCCATGCAAGTGGCTGTGAGTGATATTTTGTACTGTTTCCTTGGATTGAGATCCTTTCTGGGCTCTCAGCCTCAGCACTGCCCCTTTGTTCCTGTGTGCAGGGGAGGCTCACCGCTCCTTGGTGCTCCCCATTAGGCTCAGGCTCAGTGTGACTTCTTTGCTCCTTGGTTTTTGAGAGTAGTTCTTGTAGTCCAGAGTTGGTTTTTCATGCTGTTATTCCTAAATTAATTTGTAATCCAGTTTGGTGGTGTGACCTGGGAGTCTGTGCGTCTGCCTACTCCGCTGCCATCTTGTGTCTCTCTTCTTATGTTCTTGTCACAGCAATTTAGGTGGATAAACTTTAATATAATCAATTTCCCACCAGCTTCTCAAAATGGGGATCTTTTCTCAACTAACTTCAATGCATTCTGTAACATTGTTAATTTAGTGATATCTTCAGTACATGGCAATTCACTGTGGACTGGATCTGAGACCACCATACTAATCAAATTCTTGGGGTTTGAGAGTATAAGCCTTCTCTAAAGGGTTTGTCCATTTCATGGTTAATAGTATACTTCCACTGTCTTCATGGTATATTCATAAAGATTATAAGAAAGCCTATGAAACATTTAACTCATATTTTTATCACTCATTGACATTACAGTTTCTAAGGTCATTATGTGAATTCAAATACTCTCTTGAAATGAAAACCTAGTAAACTATTTTTAACCCACAAATTATATGATCACCTGCTGCAGACACATGGAGAGTCTGACTACAGAAGTAAAGAACAACTGGTGTTTGACAAGAAAGCTTGGTACCACCCAGTGTGGTAAGATGAGAGCTACACTGTAAAGGGGAGGCTCTTGAATGGTGAGCGCCCACAAGGTGAACCCTCAGCTGGAATGTGGAGAAACTTTGAGGTTCAACTCCACCTACTGGGCATGATTCTAGAGGAAGTTGTCAGCCTTTCATCTTTTGCATGCACTCCATTTGTAGACTCACCCTCCAAATAATTATTTTTAATTCAGGATTTTGAAACTTGATTTTATGAATTCAAAAATAATTAGGTCTGGGGTGAGCCATTCTCTGTTTTCATATCAAATCTCTTAAGATCAGTTAGTGGGCCACTTTGGATCAACTTGTTTTCTCTCTGCTTATTTCTTCTATTTCTTTCCTATTTTAAAGTTGAGTCAAGATTGTGAAGATGGTAGTTCTGAAGGAATGATTTTTCAGGAAAATGGTTTCTAATTTAGACTAAACTTTTTTCTAGGGTACTCACTCAACTTATGGTAATTGGCGTCACACTTCTGACAAACTTCTCCAACTGTGGTCCCTGATCTGGCAGCATGAACATCATGGGGAGCTTGTTAGAAATGCAGAGTCTCAGGACCTCCTCAAGCCCCTGGAATCCCATTTGCATTTTAATAAGATTTTTAGCAGATTTGTTTGCTCGTTGATGTTTTAAAATCATTGGGAAAGAGTATTGGTGTTAGTGTGGGTTATTTAACTTCTAGTTTTAGCTCGGCCACTATCTAACTATGTCACCCTACACCTGTCAGCCAGAGTGTTCACACTCTGTTCCTTGAGGCTCTGCCTATTCAGTTCTGATTATTCAGAGGCTGAGTGGTTTGGTTGGGGACTCTCAACTGAGCCCTGAATGACTCCAGTTTTGTTAGCTATTATCTACTAGTCTTTAACATAAGACTCGGTTGAAGGAAAGGTTTGCCCATGAAAGATATTTAAGACCTACTGTCCATAAATTCTAAAATCACTTTCAGGTCTAAACTTTCTATAAATATATTATCACTCACTGATATGATGTAGAGAAAAAAAAAGAACTATCACTTCATTTATATACAGATTTCAGATACAAAGAGCAACAGTTTAGTAGTGTCTAGGCGGTTTAATGAGGAAGATGAGAAATTCAGGCTGCCTATCACTGAATTCTCACTGTTTTCCTTAGTCTTAAACACATACTATCCCAACTATACTCCTAATACCACAGAAGATCTGTTTGTGAGATCTCATGATACTGTATTTTATTTAGTTGTTTTCACAGTATTGGTTATTTGGGTACAACTTTGGCTCTTAATGGTCTATTGTCCAATGTCATTTGCTGCAGATGTTGATCTAGAAAGTAATGAAAGTTCCGAGACACCCAGTGATATCCTGGATTAGGCATAGCAATTTCAGTCCTGAACTCCCCAGTGAGCTAAAGAGGATCACACTCTGCCATTCCATTTTAGCTGATACTTTCTGCAATTGAGTCTCTGAGTCAGACTCAGAGTCAAAGTTATAGTTAGATTTGTCTTCATTCCGCAAGGAAAGAGGGCACATTAATAGCCCATTTCTAAATGTGGTTTCTACTTTCCTCAAAACAGCAGAATATGTTCTTCCCAGACCCCTAGTGTGGAGCCATCATCCAACTTTTACATTTTCATCTGATAGCTGCACCAGCCTATTACTTATTTATATGTTTGTTGGCTTTTCATGGCATATTTCCTCCAAAGAACTCTGGCAATTGAAAGATTTGTTTTAGAAGGCTGAACAATATATTCTTACACATTTACCTATGGGATTTACATGAAGTCATTTTACATTCTCTTTCATCTATTATGATGGAATTATTATAAAAATATTCACATTTTAAAATTCTCTCAGAAGTACATACATCTCCTTTCAATATGCAACCACCAAGAAAAAAGAGAAATCTACTGAAACAAGTGACCAGTGTTCTTTTTTTTTTAGAAAAATTGATCTCATAAGAAGCTCATAAAATTCAATTTTCCTGATCAGAAACAAAGCAGATAATCATCACTTAATAATATTTATGGATGAGAGAAAGGCAGAGTAAATAAAATTGGACTCTCAAATGACATCAAATTATTTTAAAATTTTTGCATATGGCCAGAGGATTTATAAAGTGCTGGTAGTGTTTTTTATTGTTGTTTGTTTCTCAATATTTATTTGGGTCAACACACATCAGAGGCACTCAGTAGATATTTGACTAATTAATAAGGAATGAGTAAATGAATAAAGTAACATACAGATGACCCTTAATTTGCACATGATACATTCCTAGAGACTGCTTCATAAGGGAGATTACTTAAAGGCAAAACACTCATTGCAAGAATGATGTTGCCTTTGTAAATTGATAGCAGATAAAGCAAGAAAGGTCAAAAGTGACTATAGATCTTCATTAGGTATTAAATAAAATGAATGAAAGAGCAGCAGGATAATGCATGGGTGCTGTATAAAAAGTGAAATTCTAGTAAAAGGTGATTGGATAAATGCAATAATTGCTTCTATTTATGAAAACATCCATTTATGAGAAGAAACTCCACCTTCTCCACAGAAATATGCCAATACCCAGTCCATTCTTTTTTCAAACTTCAAAAGTGTTATGGGGGCCCTGGCTGGTTGGCTCAGCGGTAAAATGTTGGCTCAGCATGTAGAAGTCCTGGGTTATATTCCTGGTCAGGGCACACAGAAGAATCAACCATCTGCTTCTCCACCCCTCTCTTCCTCACCCTCTCTGCCGCTCCCACAGACATGGCTTGAATAGTTCGAGCAAAGTTGGCCCCAGGCACTGAGGATGGCACCATGGCCTCAACCTCAGGCACTAAAATAGCTTGTTTACTGAGCAACAGATCTGTGGCATAGCCAGGCAGAGCATCAACTGGTAGGGGCTTGCTGGGTGGATCCCAGTCAGAGTGCATGCAGGAGTCTGTCTCTGCCTCCCATCCTCTCACTTAATAATTTTTAAAAAAAGTGTTATGAATTCTCTAAACCTGTGTATTACAAGAGTCCCTTGGAGAGATAAAAACTAACTGCATATCATAAACATGAGAATGTGTGCAATATGGACTATGAACCAATTTGAGCCAAAGCAGAGTGCTCACACGTTAGGAGAACCATGCATCCAAATAAAAAATGTGGCTTATTAGATATGAAAGTATTCTAAGACAACATACCCAGGTGGAAACTACTGGCTTTCCATTTGCCCTACCATCTGTGCACAAATCACTAGTTTGTATAGACCTGCCCTCAATCCAAGAAATAATGAGAAGAAAGAATCTAACATAAGATTTTTAGAATGGCAGTATATAGGAGGGAAATAAAGCAAATCTGATAAAAATTTAAGGAAAAGAACCAAAGAAAAAGGAAATAAAAATATATTCTTCAAACGTTAGTATTAAAGTGAATGTAAAGTATTTGAGAAAAAAGATATTGGCCCTGGCTGGTGGCTAAGTGGAGAGAGCATTGGTCTGGTGTATGGATGTCCTGGGTTTGATTCCCCATCAGGGCACGCAGGAGAAGCGACCATCTACTTTTCCTCCCATTATCTTCCTTTTCCCTCCCACAGCCAGTTGTTCAATTGGTTGGATTATGGCCCCAAGTGCTGAGGATGGCTCAGTGGTCTAATTGCATTGGCCTCAGGTGCTAAAAATAGCTTGGTACTCAAGTGTTGGCCTCAGACATGCATTGCCAAGTGGATCCCAGTCCAGGTGCATGTGGGAGTCTGCTTCACTGTGTCCTCTCCTCTCACCTTAAAAATAATTTTTTAAAAATTTTAAAAAGAAATCAAATGAATAAATTAAAAGATACATATCATATTGAGAGGAAAAAATAAGCAGGTTTTAGGAAAAGATGAAATGAAAGAATAAGTCTATCAAGAAATGTGTCCATATTAAAAACATTAAGAATTTAAGGAGACAATGATTGAAATATATAATATTCATGGTATAAAAGAAAGGCTTGAGATAATCACAGAAAAATAAATGAAAACAAAAAAATTAAAGACAAAAGTGATTATAAATAATTTATAGCTATATAAATCAGGCAAATCAGATATAATTATGATAAATAAAATTCTTAAAAAGATAATATAATATAGAAAAAAATAAATATTCAATAGAAGCACAGTTCCTGAAATCAATCAAAATATGAATCTTAATGGAAAGAAAAAGAGAAGGCTATTGTGTTACAGGAAAAGTTGATGATGTGAAGTATGTCCTGATGAATATAATGAAGTGCCTATGGGTGTCCAGGCAGAAAAAGCAAGAATTTAATACCAGAACACAAGGGAGAATTTATATTGAGTAGTAACAAAAATTATTATTCAATGTCTCTATACCCAGCCAAGCTGTTGTCAAAACTCAAAGATTTAACACCCATGACCTTCTTCTTCAAAAACAACCAGACTTGATTAAAGAATTAAACCAAATAGGTAAATAGAAAACTCTGTGTTAACTCATTGCATTGGTATAGAATCTATTTATACATAATGGCTAAAAATTTATACATGTGTACATAGGGATGAAAGAAACCCTTCAGAATTCTGATTATAGAAACATTACAAATATTATAAATGTATTGCTACATTTGATATTATGTTATAATTTCAAACACTTATATTTTCTTTAGCAGTTGAGAGAAGCAGAGCTTGGAAAGATAACTCGAATAAGATAGTTCTATTTCAAAGAGCAAGGTAGGCATAATTCTTTTTCATGGAAATAAAGATTTCTATATAAGATATGATGGCTATAAAGGAAGACACATGACAGAAGAAAGGAGATAGGAAGAACCATAAGAAATTATTTTTAAGGCTTCAGAGTTTGGGGAGAATTGAACCCTCTGATTGGTCTTTTGGGGCTGTCTTAGGTTGGATTTTTTAGAAATAGAGCCTGACATAGGAATTCGGGTTCATTTATTGAGTTAGTGGTCTCACCTGCAGAGCTAGGTGGCTTTAGGTACACATAGAATAATTCTCTGGGAAAGAAAACAGCCATGGGCCTTCAGAAATCAACACTGGTAGGCTGGTACATCTGCCGGACAAAGGACATCTGAGCAGGATCTCAACAGTGTCACCTGTGGGTGTTGATAGCTCTCCTCAATGATAGCTTTTTCTGCCTCTGCCAGTCCCTTATCTTATAGTATGGTTTATAGATGCCAGCTTTGGGTGTCTAAGAGATGCATTTCACAAGGAAAGGAGAGTTGAGGACCTCTGTTAAGAGAACAGGAAGGATGGAGAAGGCTAAATGTTTGGTTTTCGTTGTTATTGTTTTTATATTTTTTGGAAGACAGCATGCCAGTGAGCTATTTAAAGATTGTGTTAGCATCAAGTTGTGAAATCACAACACCTCATGATTAGCCTATTAAGTGTAGCTTGATGTCCTTTATAGATTCTGTCCAACTCATCCCATTCCTCTTCACATTCTCAGTGATCCAACTCACCTGAGATGATGCCAGGTCTCAACTCACAGTCTGGAAAATTTTAAGCCCAAGAACAATAGGTGAGAAATTAGGACACATTGTGCATGATGTTGAAATAAAAAGAAAGCATTGTCTTGGGTTAAAAAGAGACTAAAAACCAATTTGTAATTGCCCTTTATTGGGGATACACCAATATCTCCATAGCATATGCTAAGAGCTCTGTGACTTTCTAAGAGTACTAGATTGTGGCATTTTGAACATTTATTTTCTGTGGGACCCATTATTTGCTGACTGTCTCAAAAGGTTAGTATTCTACAAATAATAACAACAGCAACAATAACATTCTTTAGCAAATGCTGGTATTGGCAATGAGACCCAGCAGTTGTTCAAGAAATGTAAGTGATGCCATTTGTGCATTAGCATGATAATTTTAAAGAAATGTGGAAAATGGATTAGAAAAGAAAATATCAGAGAGGCCAGTTAGGGGCTGTTTATTCCTAGTAAAAATATTAAAAACCTGAACTAAATTTAACAATCATGAATGTAACCTTCCAGTCAAGTGCAGGGTCCCACATTCCTTATGGAGGAGCCCCTGATGGTTCTTTCTCCATGAACTGCTAATTTAAACTGCTATGTGAATCTAAACACCAAGGACATTTTCCTGCTACAGATTTGAAATCTCTCTCTGCAAATTACATTCATGGTGTTAGATATGTCACTTACTGTTTTGTAGAACAGGTTATTTGTTCACTCAACAAACAGATTTATATGCCAAGGGCTGTTTTAAAAGTGAGAATAAAGAAGACATGGTCCCAGCTCTCAAGGAGCTTAAAATCTAAGAAGACAAACAAATAATAAAACATAGTCAATCAGGTTTTGTTGTAATAAATGCCAGCAAAGAAAGACTACAGTGGCTTTAGCAAAAGGAATGAGTGATTGCCCCGGCATCCTGAAAGGGTTTGTGGTGCTTGTGTGCAATGATCCTTCCAACATTCCAGCCAGGTAGTCACGTCCATTCTGCTTGTCTCTCCACATTCCAACCTTTATTTTTCCTGAATATATACTAGTTCTCATTTTATATGACTTATAAATTTATCCTCATTTTTATGACTTATAAATTCCTTTAATCCTTTTTCTTACTTCTCTTGAGATTTTGTTCCTTTACAACATTTTCCCTCAAATGTGGTCTTCCAGCATTTAGCATTGCCTCACTTGTGATGTGACGAGACCTGGCAGGAGGGGAGCATGGGGTGCAGCATGGCAGGCCCTGCTTGGAAAGAGCAGTGTCCCCGCGCTGTGGGAGGTTTACTACTATATTAGTACTAGTTCCCTGTCCCCCTTTTGAGGTGGTCCTAAAATATTTAACTCACTTTCTAGGACTCTAGCCACTTTATCTTGACTTGCTCCATACTTTACTAGAAAAAATATATATTAAATTCATAAACACAAATATCAGCACATTAATTCAAGCATGTTCCCATTGCAGAGGTGCCTTTTGGAAAGAAAATAGTGCTTAATGCAAAAACAAAAAACCCCTTTAAGAGAGTGATTTTAGGCATCTTATTGGAAAATATGTATGTATTTGGTAAAATACATATTTTAGTACATTTGACTCGTACAATACATTTGTTTGCTGACTTCACATGAGGTCAGCTCCTCATAATATATTGCAATAGCCCTGGCCAGATAGTTCGGTTGGCTAGGGCCTCAACCCAAAGCACAGAGTTTGCAGGTTTGATCCCGGTCGGGCCACATACAGAAACAGCTCAATGTTTTTTTCTCTTTCTCTTCCTTCTTTTCTGGCTAAAATTAATTAATAAAAATTATTTTTAATTCTAAAAAAATAATGTTGAAGTAAAGGATGTGTTATAATGTTAGGAGTACAATATAATAATAATAGCTAATATTTATTGATGCATTATGCTAAGGAATTTACATGTATTATAAACATACAATTTCAACAACAGTCCTATGAGACACATCTTACAGAGAAGAACATTGAAGCTTAGCGGTGGTAAAGCTTGTACAAGACCAAGTAAAAGAGACCTGGTTTCAGAATGAAGTAACTGAGATTCCATTTTTTATATCACTTACTATAATTTTTGATCAAGGCAGTGCCATTGCGTTGAGTCTCCACTTGTCATCTGTAAATGAAAGAAATTAACTAAAGATTTTCTTAGGCTGACTTTAGTAGTATAATTTTGTATTCATCTGCAGGGAACTGCCTTTATTTGGCAAATAGTCAAACATGAGAAGAAGGCAAACGCCTTAGCCTATTGCTCTTTCTCATCCTCCATCTTTCCTTGCTCCCTATGTTCCTGCCTGTATTCTGATTCTAAACCACAGCTCGTTCTTTCAGATGTCTCCCTCTATTCTATGCATGAGTGAGGTGCTGAAAAACATGAGAAATATGAGTATAATACAAGGAAATCGATAAGGTTAGGGATTTTTACACATTTAACCTAATCATGCCTGGCACTGAAAACAAAGTCATATTTTATTGCATGAGAGAAATGCTGTTTGGCAAACTGTGATAGTAATCTGATCACGAGCCATGCTTATTCATCATTTCTGGGCCACTGGTTGGTGTGCCAGCCAAGGGGACAGCTGACTTCATACACCTTAAGTTGGGTTCCTCAACATCAGTTATTTTGTTGTGTAAAATCTTAAAAGCGAAATTGTTTACATTGGTCAACCAGAAAATATGGGCCTCTCATTCATCCCCCTAACTGTTTTTATTTTGTATTTTTATTCTTTCTGAAATAGCTTTTTATTTATCATCATAATGCATACTATAGGGATATCTACATTCAAACATATCATGATCTAGGAGAACAATTTTTTTTCCAAAAATTCATTTTTTTAAAGATTTATTGGGATGAAACTGGTAACACAATAACACAGGTTTCCAAAATCCTATGGTAGGAAAGGTTACACAAGAATAGTCAAGAGGGTGTGTTTGTTGGGAACTTTTATATGACCTTGTTTTCATTTCACAATCTCTGCATGGATTCTTCATGTTGGGAAGAGGATTAAAACCACAAACAATTTGGAAAATGCTACCATAGCATTAGTTCCATGAAATAGGTATAAGTGTGGTGAAAATCTAAGATATCCTATGGAAACCATTTTTATGTGCCTGTATGTCTCAGAGATGAATGGGTATGATTTTCAGTTATACCATTACAGTTATCTTTCCCAAACTGTAAGTGGCTGTTTGTTTTTCCTATAAGATGACTTTTTTCATGTCATATCATTTGCCTACCTTTTAAAATGTTTATTATGGGAAATGATCCAATATCTATGCTCCTCCATCCCTAGTTTGGCCCCCTTCTCAAGGCTTCCTTTGGACTCTGTGGTCACCTCTATCATAGTTCTGCCATGTGAAATGAGATAGAGTTATGATTGTGAGATCAATCTTTAGAAAAGAATTTATTGATTGCCGACCCTATGACCAGCCCTATGTAAAATATGGGTCACTAAATCTTGGAAGCATTTCTTTTCATCCAGGTAGTTTTTCAATAATGCCTTTTCCCCCATCAATAAAAAATTGAGCTTCCTAAAACCCAGAATGCTTAAGATTTACAGCATTTGAGCAACATGTCATGTCCTACCAATCTGCCATGAACTCAAATGGGTTATCTCCTAATGTCTTGCATTTGCACAATGGGAAGCTAGAAGAGTAGGAAAATCCCATGTGATTTTTCTTGTTTTATAAATCATAAGAATTATGCATTAGTTTAGTCTCTGAATTATAAGCAAGCAGTCAGTATATCAGGATATGTCACACAGAAAAACAAGGACATTATATTCTGGGGCAAGAGGACCTATAAAGATACTAGCAAGAAGTCTGGATATATACAGGAGGTCCTAGTTAGAGGACCAACAATCAGAAAATAATCTCAAACAGTAAAGAGGTAAAGGCTTAAAAAGGGAAAATGGAGAGTAGGATATAAAGCAGGAATTTCTTTGAAGATACACATTAGAAAGGGGGGGCACATCCAGTATCATCACTCTCGTATCCCCCCCCCCACCACCACCACCAGGACATGGGCAATGGAATAACCACATCCCAAACAGGCCATAGCACTGGCACTTCAGAGGAGTGGCTCCAGAGGAAACACCAGCTAATAGATCAGTCTGCAATCTCATGAAAATACAAGCTAATGGGTTTCATAGACAAGAGAAGGTTACTTTTAATGTCCAAATAATCAGTCAAAAGTGCTTAAAACTATCTCCTCAGTCATAGTACCATCAAAAACCAACTTTCAACCACTTTGTTGGACTGAGTGTTCTTGGTATTAGGCCTAACTACTCTTCCCCTGGTCTTAGGTGAGGGATGAACTGCCTAGCTGTAGCTGGATGCTCAATTCAAATGCTAAAATGAGGGTCAGCACAGGTAATATGCTAATATATCCAGTTTCCTCTGCCAGCACCCCTTGTAACTGATGCCCTGGATTTGTGTAATGATCGGCCACGATCAAGGGTCACACCTGTGGAACTCACTATGGTTTTATGGTCCATATGAAATAGACATTACCGAAAGATTATTCAGCATCCACACTGAAGGTCTCAAATTCAACATGGTGAGAGCCAAACTCACCTCTTACCACCACCACATCCTCCCCTTTACTCCTCTAGGATATATCATCTTTCTGAAGACCATCCATATCTGTCTCATTGCATCATCATTGTACCAGGGAGAATCCGAGAAGTCCTTGCCCTCTTTCTTCTTCCTCACTCCCCCAAGTAATTCATCATCAAAGGTTATTGATTTTGTCTTCTAAAAATCTCTCCAAACCATTTACTCTGTCCAATTTTAAATGTGGGCAATTGTAGGAACCTGCTAGCAAGTCATTATGTACACCCATCTCCCTAGATTCATTCTTGGCCATAGGTGCCATGTGCCATGCCATGACCTTGGCCTATGCCCTCCTTGTAGATCTCGTGGGGATGCACTGGCAATAGAGTGGCTTTAGGAAGGAGAGAGATTAAAACATGTATCTTCAGCCCCTGCTCTGGCAGCTGGCCACATATCTGCTCTGACTTCTCCCAGGCTCTGATAAACCTCTGTGCCCTTTGTCCTTTCAGACTGAGCGCTACTAGTGGCTTGCTATTCTTTTTAACTCCTGAATTTTGCTCCTATCATTGCATCCATTGTAAATGATGCCTTTTCTACATTTTCTTCAGGCAAAGCTCATTGAGTAAGCTCTCTCTTTTCTTGCAGAAGTCTAAATGACCTACTATTTTCCTCATACTCACTTTGCCCACTTCAGAACTTCTTCATATCACAGACAAAGTGATCTTTTAAGTGCAAATTTACTAAGTTATTTCCCTGATTAAAACCCCTCAAAGGCTTCTTCTTGCTCTTAAGAGAAGCTAGAAATGACTTGAATGTGGCCTGCAGCATTATGACCTGGGCCCTGCCTCTGTCTCTGTTGTTACTTCATCCTGCTTCTCTGGGCTCAAACCCTGCTGTTCACAGTTCCTTGAAATTGCCTCTTGATATCTCTCTTTGAGTGTCCTCCTGAATTCTTTTCCCTCTTCACAACTTTCTCTATTCTTGCCCCCTCCCCTCCCTCACCTGAAATTTTACATTAAGTGTTTCCTTCTTTGGGGAAGCTATTCTTGAAACTTCATTCCACAATTGCCATAGGAACTGGATTCTCCAGTTAATATCTTATAGGATGTGTTTAGGATGTAGGTTTATATGTTTACTTTCAAACACTTGTTATGGAAGATGATTTTATTTTTATGCACTTGGTTTACTGACATCAAATAAGTTTGAGTGTGAGGGGGAATGTTCTGTATGTGTTTTCCATCATCTTATCTGTAGCACTTTATATACAGTTCTCACACATGCATGTCATTTTATAAATAGATATTGGATGGATAACTTTTTTAAAAGTATCACTAGCTAAAGCCAACCTGAGTGACAAAAACGGAAGTAAAATAAAGAACATTTGACTGAGGCAGCAACAACAGTGAAGGTAGCCTTCTATAAATCTATAAAATCCATTGTGAGTTAAACTTAAAACTTACTAGAAGAGGTTGAGAATAAATGTAGTCTCTAGTTAGAGAAAAGGGGCTCCTTCAAAATAAGCACCTGCGCTCAGGTCCACGAGTTTGAATTCCATTTCTCATGAGCATCCACAGTGACACCTCAGAGCACAAGGCAATAGCTCAGCTACTCAGATCCCTTCTAGGGTTTCCTCCAAGCCAATCTGCTGATCTCAGCTCATCACTTCTGCCATATCACGATCATGGCAGAAGCATCTGTGGAAGTTCTCTGTCTAAAAATATAGCAAAAAGAAACAAACAAAAAACAAACAAAAAGAACATTAAAACATAATTATATATTAATTCTTATATTCTGTAGACTCAGGAAAACAAGAAAAATATTCTTTCAAGTCTAGATATATAGTGACAAAACCACTGATGACCAATGAGAGGTACAGGGGAATCTATATTATTCAGTTTTTCATTATGTGAATAAGTATTACAAAATCATTTATTTCTGTCAATTGATTAAAAACAGACATGATTTAATTAAAACCTCATTAGAGAAGTCTCTTCATTCAATAATTTTGTAAAGCAGAGGATGAAGATAGTCCACATGGGAAGTGTGGAAGCCAGCTATTTATAGCAGTAGAGAAAACTACATTTGTGTTACAGACTGGAATGACTTTCCTCAAACATGCATCCAGTCTTTTGATATCTTTTGGGCTCTTATAATATTGTAAGCACTCTCCAGAGGACTAAGTAGCATCAGATACTGGCATGGAGGAGACACCAACATTCTAATTTCCTTCAAATTGGACCTGACACACTGTTAGAAGCCTTCCCTAAATATTCCTGTCTTTGACAATCTCTATGAAGAGTTCTAAAAGATGTTGCTTATGTCACATATAACTTCTTTCTTGATGATGGTGACCAAATAAGTATTTGCTCTAGTATGTAAAATAAAAGTAAATAGAGGTTCATGGAAGATAGGTCCAAAAGCAAAGAGCTTTGAAAAGTATGTGGTGTTTACTTTTACTTCTGCAGATTGTGGTATATATTGTATAGATAGAAATATGTATAAAACACATGTACAGTTTATAAACAGTAAAGCAACCAATTATCCATTTATTATCCAGCTTAAAAATTAGAATATAGCCAGTGGTTTGGAAGGTCCCGGTGTGCCTGTCCTTGAGTACACTACTTGTTCTACCCTCCAGAAGAACTCATGACCCTGCCTTTGGTTAGCTATTTCCTTTCTTTTATTTGTGATATTATATGTATCTGTAACAATATTTAGGTTAGTATTTACATTTCAGTAGCTGCAAGAGGAAAGTGCAATGTTGTCATTACTACATGAAGGCTCCCAAGAGAAGATACAAACAGAATCTGAGGACTCATGTAGATTTATTATGGCAGGATTATGGTGTAGACCATATACTAGACATTGTACAGGAGCATGACCACAGAAGTGGGTGACTCAATGTGTTCTGCTTCTGAACTCATTATGCCCTATCTATAGTTCTCAGGAGTGGGTCAAAGGTAGACATTTCTGGGAAGCAAAATATGTGCCTTCATTGACTCAGGAGGCAAGGCAGAGTGAAGAGCGGAAAATTTATCAGCATACTCTCAAGACAAACCAAGAGCAGCTATGAATAAGGGCCAGGCTTACCTGGGCATTTTATTCTCTGGTGAAAGTACACAGGATGGCATTGGTATCACAGTGATGAAAGCCCTCAGGTGTCTGTCTCTTGGGATGTACTGGTCTAAATCTGCTGGTAGCCCCTAAATCTGCTGCACAGCTGTCCTACTGATGTAACAGCTTTTGATTCCCCAATAGATTCTCTCATCCTTTCTCCTGTGTTGGATAACTTTTATCCCATGTTGGTGTTTGTTTTTCTGTGGGTTTTTTGTTTGTTTGTTTGTTTGCTTTTTGGTTTAGAGTCTCTTTCTCCCTCTTTCTTTTCTTTCTCCCTCCCCCCCCCCTCAGTTTGAGAAGATAGAGCTCATATTCCAATAATTTCCTGAGAAAAAGTAAGAGAGAGATACATTTTTAAGCTTGCATCTTTGAAAATAATATAACACCATAGTGATTTCTACTTTACTTAGGTATAGATTTTAGTTTAGAAATCATTTTCCTTCAGAATGTTAAAGACAATATTGCTTGCATCCAGAGTTATTGTTAAGAGAAGCCTGAGACATCTGGATCTGTGTCCTTTGTGTAAATCTAATCTTTACTCCTCTTTTGAAGCTTATAGAGTGTTGTGATTCCCTGTACTGGACACTCATTAAATCCTTTAAATCTAAAAAAATAATTATCATCCATTTCCAAAAAATTTTCTTGAATTATTTTCCTGGTGCATTTCTCCCTCTGTTTTCCATAATCCCTTTTTCTGGAATATCTATTATTTGGATGTCATCAACTAATCTTTCACTTTTCTGTCTCTCGTTTTGCTTTACTTGCTATATATTCCTTTAACGTTATCTTATAACTCTTTTGTTTAGATTTCCATTTCATTTATCTGTGTGTTTTGAACTTCCAAAATCTGATTCTTAAATTATATGCATGTTTTTTCTTATATATTTCTTTGTTCTTTTTTCATGTCTGCATTGTCTTTTCTGAGACTATAAATAATTGGGGTTTTTTTCCTTCCTTTTCTTCTCTTTTTGTCATGGTCTCTATTTCCTCCCAAGTTGCTTTAATTCTGTCACTTTGGTCTCAGTATTACATGTTAGAAAGTCTTTTTTAACTTAGAGGCTTTCCTTTAAGTTTGCTATGTGGTGAACCTAGTTGCCTGTTTCTTTTTTTAAAAAAAAAACTGTTGTTTTATTTTTGTGTTTTTTAAATTTATTTGTTCATTTATTTATTTTAGAGAGGAGACACACACACACACACACACACACACACAGAGAGAGAGAAAGGGGGGAGGAGCTAGAAGCATCAACTCCCATATGTGCCTTGACCAGACCAGTGCAGGGTTTTGAACTGGCGACCTCAGTGTTTCCAGGTTGACGCTTTATCCACTGCACCACCACAGGTCAGGCCTAGTTGCCTGTTTCTGAGTAAGATGGGTATTATACAGGTTTTGTGATGTTCTCATTCCTTGGTAGGTTGTCAAGTTTTAAACACTGAATGTCTATGGGAATGCCTTCTGTGTAGGCCAGATTTCCTAGAAAACATTTTCTCACTCTTCCTCCCATAGCAGCAGAAGTCTGAGTGCCAGGGCTCTTGTGGGAACTTAATATGCATGCAAGTCAGCATTTTTGTGCATAGTCTCTTTTGTCATTTCTTATTTGTTTGGTATCCACTCCTTTAACTGTACCTGGTGTCCCCAGAGACCCTCTGTTTTACACATTTTTTCTTTTTGTTTTCCTGGGGGGGAATAAGCTTCAAATATTTAATAGTGTAGAATAATCTCCCAGTACGATGAGGTTGAAGAGAATGGCAAGTAGTGCTCAACTCGATTAGCAAACATCCTCACCCCAACCTGCTCCTGACTTCAGACTCTTTCTACCCAACGCCACCTCTCCCATGACCCTGCATTCCAGGACTGCTTAGAACTGGATTCTCTTTTTCCTCATTGCATATTCTATGAGGTACTTTGTGTTGGTTCTCACTTATCCCCAATACTGGCTTTCTCATCTGCTTTTCAGCTTCCAAAATGTTGTTGCTATTGTCTCTTTTCTTGTTGTTCCCTTTATGTGGTTTTAAGACTTTATAAACAAAATACATTTACTATAAATGTAGTGGGGTTTCATGAGGTAACAACATGAAATTTATATGCACAATCTTCCATCTTAACCCATAATTCAGCTGGTGTCATTTTAATGTTAAACCCTCACTCATTCAACAACTTTTTCCTGATTTGGGGAAAGAGTGTGTTTATAGAGCTTTAGAAGAGGCAACATGGATGCAGGGTATGATTGGCTAGGATGTGGGGGATTTCTTTATAAAGCCAGAGGTTCTATTTTCTAGGGTAAAATAAACTAGCTAAAGCCAAGTTGAGGGATTGCAACTGGTGCATTGTTAGGTTTCCTTGACAGTGAGGCATTTCCTGTGAGTGAAGGTTAACTGAGGTCTAGATTAGTGATGTGGGCTGGGCCGGTGGGCAGTCTTTATTTCCTGGGTTCCAAGGTATGAATGAATTTGTGTGTTTCATCAATTTGTGTGTTTTCCCTGTGGCACACCCCTCAAATCCCTTCTGCCAGACTGAATTTTCTGAAATGCAAAGAAGATCATGTTATTTTCTTTTTGTAAAACTCTCAAATGAATTATTATTGCTTTATAAAGTCCAAATCTTAGCCTGACCTGTGGTGGCACAGTGGATAAAGTGCTAACCTGGAATGCTGAGGTTTCCAGTTTAAAACCCTGGGCTTGCCCAGTCAAGGTACGTACGAGAAGCAACTACTACGAGCTGATGCTTCCCGCTTTTCTCCCCTCTCTTTCTCTTCTCTCTAAAGTCAGTAAGTAACATCTTTTAACTAAAAAAATAAATAAAGTCCAAATTCAAAGCAACATGAAGAGAGCCCAAGGAGGACCCCCCTGTGAGTCTCAGCAGTCTTGTTTTTCACTCTTGCCTGCCTGGAACATGGTGCCTTAAATATGACTGCATGTTGCCCATGTACTTCCAGGGCAGACAGTGAGACATTTCAGCAGCTGTGCCTTTCTAAATGCTGCCCCTCAGTTTGGTGCACACTCCTTGTCTATTCTCTTCTGGAGATATCCTTTAAGACTAGTTTGGGTACCTCAAGGAATCTCTGCCCCATTCTATAGTGTCAACATGTATTGACATGATCTGCCAGAACCTCCCTGTCCTATTAGAGCTGTTGTAGTCCATATCCTGCATGTACTGCTACACTGCATATTTTCTGGAACATGGGAGAATGTCTTCTGCTATGATTGGACTGACAACAGACGCATTTTTCTCCTTAAGGAGCCATTTTTGTTTAAAATTTCCTCACTGGCCTGGGATTGAAATGATTTTGATCTATTTCTGTTTGACCTCTTCGGGCTATAATTATAAACCTTTTATAGATATTTGTTTAGATCTCTATAATACTATAAAATTTCTATTTTAAAATCTCCCTGTCAAGCAAGACACATACTTTTCTATTGTTTATGAGATAGGGGTGCTCTTAGAAGCTTTCAATAAGTTCATCTAAGGTTTTAACTAATAATTTCAAATACATCCCTGAAAGCAGTTACAGTACTAGACAGGACTCTGGATGCCTGAAACAATTATTACCCCAGAGACTGAAGCTGCCTAAGAAGGGGGTGGGGAGTGGGTAGAGTTCTGATTAAGCTATTGGACAAAGTCACTGTACATCTGATGGGTGACCCTGCACTCCCACCACCTAATTGACCTCAGAGCGTGCTGTAGGTGTGTGCTTGTGTTATACACCACTGTCTCCAATTCTCCTTGCTTTTTTATTTCAACCAGTTTTCCTGGGTCTGAGAGTTGGGTAAAAACAGTAGATTAGATTCCTGTGAGATCTGAGGAATATATATTTACTTTAGTAAGTTTATTCGGAAAATACCAAGCACCTAGGAAAGTAAAGTGATTACAGAGATAAAGAAGTTAGGATATCTTGGGAGGACAGAAATTCATGTGCATTCAGAAGAAAAATAAACAGTTGTTCCTTTCTATGTAAGGAAAATCATCTCGGTGAAAATAGGCTGTTTACATTTTCAAGGTGGCAGCACCATGAAATCAAACAGAGATGGGAAAAAAGGGACTTTTGTCTCTGATGTGTACAAGGAAGGACCCTCGAGATGAAACATCTGAGAGAGGAAATATAATAATAGCAATAATAACAGCATTGCATCAATGATTTGCAAATGCATCTATGGGGCAAAGTATGCTTACGAAAGACATTCACTTCTATTACCTCTCATTTGATCATTATGACAACGCCAGGAGGTACAATAAGGTGGGTATTACTACTATTTTACACATGAGTATCCCAAGCTGTGGAGGATGTTGAGTTATTTGTCCAGAATCACAGAGCTAGTTAGTCGCAGCTTTTGAGCCAGCACCAAGGTTTTCTGAGGCATATTGTCATGTAGATGGATTATATGCACTGCCTGTACACGGAAATGCTCAGGACATAAAGAAAGCCCAAACCTCCTCGCATTTGGACATTTAAGTCAGTGGATCAGGAGATTTTCAGATTCATCTGGGTTCCCAGAAGAGGATGATACAAACTGGAAAATTCTCGAGCAGTGGTGTTTGACTCGGTAACCACATTAACCAGAATCTTTCTTTCCTCATGTTATCTGCTGGGCTTGTAAATTTCCAAAGGGAAATTAAGAATTTTTTTGGTGGCTTTGGAATAATTCTGAAGTGTTTCACTTTTTTTTTTCTTTTCACTTTTTTTTTTTTATGCAGAGAAGAGCCTCATGGAATATTAGTGGCCTGACTCCTTGGGCCATTTGTCCACTGGCCTGGTATCCAAAGAATGTGCTTACTCTGCTTGATGAAAGGAGAGGGAGGCAAGTGTTCAGATTTACCAGCTACCAAGACTCCCCTGCATTCTTTATCCTATCAGCTTAGAATCCTAGTTTGTGAGATTCTTGGAGATCTAGCAGAGAGCAAATGGACCTTTGGACAACTGGTCACTGAAGTCCGGCGAGCTAATCAATACCAGAGTTGAGACCAGAATCAAAACAACCAATAGTAATAGTTTCTACCAACCATTTTCTTAGCGAACCACTGTGTCCTGCCTACTGTGATATGTATTCATATATCTGTTACTTTATTGTCTCTCACACCTACCAAACTGAAGGCAATTGATTATCCTCATGTTTGAGTGAAGATAAGTAAGGCTAACTGGAGGTAACAAAGTAGCACAGGAATCTCAGGGTCACTAACATACCATAGTTTTATTTTCCTCATGCTGCAGTCTCCTGTGGATTAGTGGGTAACAGATGAGGGAGATGAGAGGTATTTCTTCTCACAGTCAGTAAAGGTCCAAGCTGAGAGTGTCTCAGCTCCTGGTAGATGCACCACACGGGGCACATGCTTTCATGCCAGTTGGGGTAAGAGAAGAGAACACGTGGAGAACTCACACCCATCGCTGTGCAAGGGCTTGTAAGTGTTCCATGTCACTTCTTTCATGGCTCCTTAACCACATGAGTTGCATATACTGATCAAAGGGAATATGAGCTACAAAGCTACCATCTTCTTTGTCCTTCAGAAGGAGAAAATTTATTCTATGTTGCCCAATATGTTGACATGTAATTGTTGATAGTAATCTCTTATGATACTTTACATTTCCGTGGTATTGGCTATAACTTCTCTTTCATTTCTGATTTTATTATTTGGGCACTCTTTTCTTTTGTACTTTGATGCATCTGGCAAAGGCTTATCTATTTTGTTTATCTTTTAAAAGAACCAGCTCTTAATTTAATTAATTTTTTCTATTGTTATTTAGTCTTTATTTCTCTCTGACTTTTATTATTTGGTTTTCCTCCTACTAATTTTTGGTTTTGTTCTCTCTCTTTTTTAGTTCTTAATATAATACTGTACTTCAATAAAAAAGAACAACTATTGATGAGCATAGAGCAGCCAGTGATGTCTGTAAACTTTACATTTTATTATTTCATAGCTCTGATGGAAACTTTAAATTCTTTTGCCAAAACCTTAAAATAAAATTCAAGCTACTGTAGAAAGCCTATAGACTTTGTCTAATCTGGCTCTTTCCATTCTCAGACACTTGCCTTTTGACTCATTTTATTTTATCAAACTCACTTTCTTTCAGTTGTTAAATATTCCAAGCACTCCCTTTGCTCAGGATCTTTCTACTTGCTGTTCCTTCTCCTTGCTCCTTCTGATTTCTCTCTGCTTAGGTAATTCTTACACATTCATCATGTTTCAGCTTCAGTGGCATCATGGACCGGCTGTATGTGTTCTGTGCACAGAGATCATAGAGCTGCTTTGTTCTCCACTACATATTCAGTACATTATGCGGTGCCTGGAACAAAGAAGGTAATCCATAAATATTTGTGAAGTGACTCCATACAAGTAAGGATAAATTGAGAACTCCCATATACAATATTATACTTAGTCTTCAAAAGCATAGTGATATAACGATAGCAGATGAATCACTCAGAACAATAACTATTTATATTGTTATCAGTAATATTATTATGATAATCATGCCTATTTTGCAGGTAATAATGATTTCAAGAATTTATAATTATTAACTGTATACCATATATTGTCAATATAAAATATTTTATTTTTAAAAAGGTATTAAATACACAATAGAGTTAGAAACTTAAAGTTTGATTAATAGACAGAATATGGAACATATTTTTCAAGGCAGATACCACCAATTCACCTTTTATTTTAAAAGACTGATAATGATGATATTTTCCAAATAAAATATCAACTATGGTCTGACAAAGGATTTTTGTGTCATTTCCAAGTGTGGAGAGCAATCTACTAAGAGTAGTTTTGACACCATTATATTGACATATCTTGGACAATTTAATGGTTTGGAAGGACAATGGCATGAAATACATGTAATTAGAACTGTCATGAAAAATCTGATACAAAGTATTGTCATCTAGTCAGAGCTCAACAACAAAAAAAATCATTAGAAGTTTGGTATACATATCTTAAAATTTAGAAGAGATTGATACACCAGTAGTATTAACAATAAAATTTATATTTATACCTGGGATGTTTTGTAGAAACCTTTGTGTGTGTGTGTGTGTGTGACAAAGATAGAGAGACAGAGAGAGGGACAGACAGGCAAGAAGGGAGAGAGATGAGAAGCATCAACTCTTAGCTGCTTAGTATCCTTAGTTGCTGCTTAGTCTCCTTAGTTGTTCATTGATTGCTTTCTCATATGTGCCCTGACCGGGGGATTGCACTAGAGCAAATGATTCCTTGCTCAAGCCAGCGACCTTGGGTTTCAAGCCAGCAACCATGGAGTCATGTCTATAATCCCATGCTCAAGGCAGCCACCCCACTCTCAAGCCGGATGAGCCTGCACTCAAGCCGGCAACCTCCGGGTTTAGAATCTGGGTCCTCCGTGTCCCAGTCTGACGCTCTATCCACTGTGCCACTACCTGGTCAGGCTGTAGAGACTTGATAAAGTTAATATATCCTCTTTAAAAGCATTTTAGAAATTTCTCAAGTAGTACTGGCCATGGTTTTAAAACTGTTTAGAGAAATAATTTCATTGGAATAATTAAAGTAAAACTTAATGTTGAGTTTCCTTAACAATATAACATTCAAATGGAAGAGCCATAGTAAATATTTCCCTGTCTTTTGCAGCCATCTTCTTAATGACGTTTATCAGCACATATTGCATGCTAAAATTGTTTATGATTGCTGACTTTAATTTAATTACATGGGGGTTTAAATGGAAAGGAGTATAAACCGAGAGGCTTCACAAATGCTTTGTTATATAACAGTTCTGTGAAAGGTTGTCCAATCTTTTTCCTTGTCTCTGAACATCCCCCTTCATACTACCCCACTCCTAAAATCAGACATAGATTAACATTGTTCAGTCACTTTTCAGAAAAGGCTGTGGACTTCCTTCAGAAAAGTACTCCTGAAACTCACGCTCCCTCTTAGCAGGAAGCTTTCCCAAGCTGCAGTCATAGTTTAAACCCAATCTCTTTGGACCTTTAAGTACTGTGTCTCTACATCTTCAAGAGGTAAATATATTCTGTAAGAATGTTTCAAATTAGAACTTTGATACAGTTCTTTGTTCACTATGGAAATAACTTCTCTGGAAGGTTGATATAATTTCTGATGGATGCTGAGTCAGTTTTTGACTATCTATCTATGAATCTATCCTATCTATCCATCCAATCCTTCTATCATTATGTATCAGAAAAGTCTAGTTACCTCTCCTTAAGTGGAGAGTACGCTTTATACTCAGGAGATCTGAATACTTTGGCAGCTAAATCATTCATACTTTATTCAGAGGTCTGTGTGAGGGTTGTTAGCACTGGGAGGTGGCATTTGCAGGTCCCACCTCCCTCTCTGTGCCACCTGCCCCCTCAGGGGAACCCCACTGTGCACTGTCAGCCTCTCCATGCCCTCTGCTCTCTCACTGCCATCCTTTTAACACCTGCTTCCAGGAAAACAAGGCCAATTCCTTTTTCAACGTAAAGATGGATTATCAGATTTTATATTCCAGCCTTCCTAAGGCATTTGGATATAGAATATTAAGTTTTAAGTCAAAGGAATTAATCATTTATAATAGAAAAAAAATGGAAATAATTTAAATGACTAACATTTATGGATTTAGGCAAATTATGACCTAAATATAAAATACCTAGATATAAAAATTACATTTACAAAGTGTTTAATTTTTTTATATAAAATTATTCAACATTTCCAACTTGTAGAATTTTAATGGCAAAAATTATTTATGTCCTATGTTGAACAGATGCAGCATGAGATAGCATGGTATGATAAAAAATATTTAAAATATTATAGAGCCTGACCTGTGGTGGCGCAGTGGATAAAGCATCGACCTGGTAACACTGAGGTCACCAGTTCAAAACCCTGCACTGGTCTGGTCAAGGCACATATGGGAGTTGATGCTTCTAGTTCCTCCCCCCTTTCTCTCTCTCTCTCTCTCTCTCTCTCTCTCTCTCTCTCTCTCTCTGTATCTCCTCTCTAAAATAAATAAATAAAAAGAAATAATAAAAAAAATCTGCTTATAAAATATTACAGAAAAATCTAAAGTAAATAGTTACCTTTGTGTGATAGAAATACAGTTTTCATATTAATTCTTGAAATAAAATATTCCTCTATTATTTTTGCTGCAGTGGAAAAATAATGTAAGTTTAAAAATAAGAAAGGAATGGGTTGCCAATGGGAGATAGTTTTTACAGCTGCTTTGTGCCTGTGTATGTGCGTACATATCTCTGGATATCTTTATTAACTTCTACCAACATGGCTTACTTGGTAGGAATGGCATGCTAGTCTCACACACACCCATGCCTGGGAAGGTCTCCTTTGCACTTCCACAAGGCTCAGAGATTTAGACCTGGATTCACATAAATCTTACCTTACTAGTACATGGAGGCCTTTGGAGTTCAGCCTCTGCTGTCTTGCTGAGAAGTACCCTTTCTGGCCCTCTTTATTTCTTAGTATGGAGGGAAGAGAACTTTGGCATCAAATTGGCTTCTGGGGTAGTTGATTCTAGCGATTGCTATCTGTGTGACCGTGGGCTATCTACCCTGGTCAGTAACCACAGCTTTCTCATCAGTAAAGTGGTGATGAACACCACCTTGTTCTGGTAGTATAAAGATGAAGAAAGTCATGTAAAAAAAAATTTCAGCAGTTCTCATCAATGGATAGTTACTTTACTTCTCTAGATTCACAATTACACTGTGCTTCCAAACACAGCATCCTGATGGCGTGAATTTGTCAAGGGTGGAGTTTGCCTCTCATTTTTTGGCATAAACAATTTTTAGGTCTCTGTGGCTCCACTCCTTGAGCCATAATGATGCCTCAAACCTTGAATAAACAAAGTTCAGTTTCATTCAATAAGACCTGGCTCAAGAAAATACTATGTTTTCTTTACCAAGTTAATAAAATGTAAACTGTATTATCCATGAAGACTAGGTTAATTCTGCTAGAGGTTTGGTGTTTTTTTGGGTTTTTTTTTTTTTTTTTCATTTTCTGGTGAGATCTGAGGAGACCATGGCATTTTGATAACAATACTAATTAAAACTTACTTGTTAAAAATGTTTTTATTTTCTTACCATTATAATTTTTCTTATAAAAATAAGTAACTCATTTAGCTTCTCTTTTTGTTTCCTGCTTACTTTTATGTCTGAGCATTGGCAATATCTTGTTTTCAATGCTCAGTTAAGGGCAAATCTTAAACTTTATCACATAAAGCCTCTTGCTCAATTATAATTTCTATTTTTCTCAACCCCAGTGAAGCCTCATTTTGACAGTATCTTCAATGTCCCTCAGCCTCTGAGCTCAAGTTGAAGAATATGTAGAACATAGTCAGAGGTAAAGGTAGTCTACTTTATTTCTTTCTGCATAGATTTATTTCTTTGTGGAAATCAATCCAGGGTAATTGATTTTTCTTTTCATACTTATGCTTTACTCTGCCTCCTGGTGGTTAAACAAGATCGGATTTATTTATTTATTTATTTATTTATTTATTTATTTATTTATTTGCCATTCTTTGGAAATATTGCTCGTGACTTCTGCGGGGTGTGGGAGCAAACAGTCAACAAAAAATAAGGTCTCAAATCTTTTCAAACACTCCCATTCTTGCTGTACTGCCAAGTCATTAAGCAAGACAAACTCCTCTCCCATATGAGGCTGTAACTTTTATTTGTTTGGTGCTGCTCTTCCACATGTCTGGCCTGAACTTCAACTCCTTACCAGGAGAAGAGGGTATCCAATATCTTCTTTGATCACAGCAGGGTCTGCTAGTCAGCTTGCCTGTCTCTGATGAGCCTTAAGATGGAGCTTGGCATGTAGGGCTTTATTCATTAATTTATGAATTCATTTCTCTAGCTCAACAAATTTATTTTGATCACCTAGTGTTCAACCATTCTAGCTGCTCATAACTATATAATAATTAGTGACTATAACTTATTAAAAGTAAAAAGAAATCTTCACTTCTCTAGAGCTTACTATATAGTGGCGATGGGGGTAGAGAGTAAGTATACTCTATAAATTACTGTATACAGTATATTAGAATGTTATAAGCTCTTTACAAGAAAATAGTACAGGATAAGGGAGATCAGAAAGTTCAAATGAAGAGGTTTACAACTTTAAATATATTGGTCAGAATGGTTATTGATCAGTGACACATGAGTTAAGATATAAAGGAAATGAAGGAGTAAACCAAAACCCATCTTGAAATACTCTTCCAGTCCAGGGCAAAAGTCTTGTGGTGGAAAAAAAAATCAAGACACACATTAATTTTTTTAATATATTGTTGGCAGTATTAATTATTGGAGATACAGAGGTGAATTGAATATGTTTCTTGACTTTGATGAGCTTACTGTCATATAGGAAACAGATTCGAAATGAGCAATTTCAATATTCCATTATTACTGGTCAAACATAAAGCTAAGGATGTTGTGGGATGTTAGCATGGAATAAGATCCTTATAGCATGCTGTAAAAATGCCACAAGGGCATAAAAAGAGACTGGGGGGGGGGAATTGGCACTGCTAGACATTTCTGTTTTCCAGCACTTGTTAAACAAGATTGGAAAGAATAGAGAACACTAATTAGAGAAAAAAATAAGGTTTTCATGGCAGTTGATATGAAACATTTCAGTATTTTTGGAGATTCTCTGCAATAAATAATTTATTAAAGGACGTGGAAAATTCTCAGTAAAGGAATTATTAAACTTAGATTCATGATCATTCTAAACTTATTGATCAATGTAATCTTTCAAAAAGGCTGCTCTAATAGTCAACAGTCAACCAAGACAATGATGAGCTGGATGTCAGGGTATCTTAGGCCTGATATAGGGTCAACATGAATTCACTTTAGACACATTCTATCTCGAGTTCCCATTCATCCATAGCATGAGAAATTTATTCTAAATGGTCTTGAAAAGCTGATGGTTCTGATCTGTTTGCATCCATTGAATTTGTTGAAAAAGGCCGTATAACAGGCCCAACATAGTTGATTAATTCCACAGTGTGTGCTTTAAGTAGTTACTGTGTGCTGTGTACAGTTCTAGATTTTGGGAGCTACAGCAGTGAAATGGGGAGAGAATGCCCCCATGGAACATATAGTCTATTAGGGAAGACATGTAATGAATATGTAAGCATATAAATATGGTCATTTTGAGGAGAAACAACAACAAGCCATATGATCAATGGGAGGAGTAACTGGATCTGGGAGTAGAGCTACATTAGAGTGCAGAGCTAGGGGAGGTAACTGAGAAGATGACATTCTAGCTGAGCCCTGAACAGTAAGAAGGTCATACAATAAGGTGAGGGGTAGTGTTCCAGGCAGAGAAAATGAGGTAAGCAAAATTCCTGAGGCAAATAGAGTGTGGTGAGTTTCAGATTCAGAAAGTCAGCATAGCTGAATGGAAGAGAACAAAGGTAAAAGGGTATGCCAGGGTTGATAAACATTTTCTGTAAAAGACCAAATGGTAATAGTTTTGGTTCTCTAGACCACATTATCTTTATGGCAATTTCTCAACCCTGCCATTGCATCCACAGTAGACACAGAACTTGAAGTTGAGTGTGGTTGAGTGCCAATAAAATATAATTTACAGAAAACAGAGTAGATGAGATCCCAGAGCAATAGTTTGCAGATGGGTGAAACAGGCCATTAGGTTTCAGGCCATAGGTTATGCCCACATCATACAGAACCTTGTAGGGACTTCTCATGAGAAGGGGCTTCTATTCACCCCAAACATAATGAGGTTTTCAGAGTGCTTTTTAGCAGTGTACTAATTTGGTTGGATTATGTTGTAAAAGGCCATGCTGATTGTGTTTGGAGAATGAATTATAGGGTCATGAATGCAAGCAGGAATAAAAGGCCATGTAGTGGTTATAAAAGCAAAATAAACGTGATTTGTGCCCTCAACAAGCTTACCAAGCATATCATTTAGGTGGAGAGCCATGGTGGAAAGAGTGAACTAAGAAATTTCAATAGGATCTGAGAAGTCCTATTGAAAAGGAATTCTTTTGGCTGAGTTTATTATAGTGCTGGTGTGTATTGTGACTCTCCAAATAGTGTGTGTGTGTGTGTGTGTGTGTGTGTGTGTGTGTGTGTGTGTGTATGATTTGCCAGTTACTACAATTATCTTCTTTCATTTGTGCACAGTGGGAGATATTATATAGAATTAAAACTGGAGATACAAAAGAAAGTCTGGAAAGTCTTGAAGCCAGACCCAGTTTAAAGTAGTGATAATGTGTGTTTCTTTACTGTCTTATTTATTCATGACCCCTTAATCTTGCTAGTAGTTCTCAGTGGCACTTAAAGTTATTTATTCATTTATTCACTTATTCATTATATCATAAACTATATGCCTGGCACTGGCCAGGCCACTGATCAAACAAACAAACAAAAATAACATACACTCTCCTCCAGAAACTTCCGATGGTCACAAAGAGCTGCCTTGAAATCCGACTGTGACTGGTTTCAAGGAAACCTGCAGGGGCCACTAAGCCCAGGAGAGTCTGAATCCTTGTGCCAAATGCAACAGACTTTAATGCTTAAGAAAAGAGTTAAAGCTGCGTTGTTCTATAAGATAGCCACCCGCCAAATGAGGCTAATGAGCCCTTGAAACGTGGCTGGTATGAACTGAGATGTGCTGTCAATGAAAAATATATGCTGAATTTCAAAGACTTAATAAAAATTAATTAAAAATATTAATAATTCAAGAATTTATATTACATGTTGAAATGATAGTATTTTGGACATATTAAATTAAATATATTATTATAATTAATTTTAGCTTTATATTTTAACTTTTTAAAATATGGCTGTAAGAAATGTTAAAATTGCATGTGTGGCTAGCATATTTTTATCAGACAGTACTGGTGTAGTTTTACTATCTGGCTGTCTGGTTTTGTGACTCCTTACCTCTTAGTATGCCAATCGGAACTAGTTTTAAATAGACTGGTTGTCTGGAACCAATGTGAGGGGATCCTCAGCCTCAGATCCCAGTGCGGCTCAATCATTGCAGGCATTTACTGCAAAGAAAACCCTATGTCCCATGTGACTGAGATTCCCCCATATCACCAAAAAAAAAAAAAAAAAAGACCCTTGAGAAAAAGTTGGGTTTATTGAGATCAACAACAAATCTTTTGCAGACCACTTTACTGTATTCTTAATAACCCACTCAGTACTTCTCATGTGGGGGCTTTAGATAAATTGTTTGGACTTTCTGTGTAATCTTTGAGCAAGTATGTGAATTTATGTGACTCTTCATTTTTCTTGCAAACAATGGTTCAAGTTTTACCTACTCCATGAAGTCTATTCTTTCTCCTTTAGCCCCTCATAGTGGTCATTTATCATCCAATACTTTAAACATAGCTGCTGTTTATTTTATAGTTCTAGTCTTATTTACAAGAAAACTGTCTCATATTAGATTTCTTCATACCTCAGCCCATGGCACAAATCGTGCAATTGAAGGATCTCAATTAATGTCTAGTTTCTGCTGCTGTCACTTCATTACCTGGGATACCTGTGTTTTGTATTATATATAAAAAATCCACAAATAAATTCAACTTGAAGCAGATTTCTGGCTTGTATATTTCTATGGGTGGTGTTTGTTTCTCTCCTCAGTAGTGGTCCCGTGTTTTGCTCTCTCTGCCTCCACCCACACTGAACAGCATCGTCTTTCCATTCTTGAGAGTCAGAATGCAGTGTTACCCAGGCAGCCAAACAGTCTCTTGGTCCATCTCCCTGCAGTGGACCCAAAGCACTGAAATGTTTTTTTCTGGTCTGATGATTTTGAATTGTCCCTCAACCAATACCTCTGCCTCCAAGAATGGTCAAGCCAAAGTATTCAATTTTTTAAAGTGGTTGGTGACATCCATATCTCCTAAGGCAAAGCATTCTAACTAGTGATTTTCTACCTTCACTAGGTGTCTACACTAATTGGAGGCTCAGTGTATGTCTGAATCTGAGATTAGAAATAGAAAATTCACCAGAAATGTTATCTGGCTCAACCTTGTTTTAGTGTTTCTAAATACCCTCTTTTTAAAAAATTTGTTTATTATTTTAGTGAGAGAGGAAGGGGGAGAGAGAAAGAGAGTGACAGGAACACTGAGCTGTTCCTGTATGTGCCCTGACTGGGGATCTGGGGATCAAACCAGCAACCTCTGTGCTTTGGGATGATGCTCTAATCAACCAAGATATCTTGCCAGGGCCTAAATACCCTCTTAATAAAAAGGTAATTCCAATCTATATTAGGGAAGGTGAATGACTTACGAAGAACCACATTATATGACCAAGAGAAAATAAGGGGAAGATGGAAACAGTGTACTGAAAACCACAGAAAAGACAGAAAGATGACAGATATGTTTGAAGGAGATTTCTATAAAGAAGATCCTATAATTCTAGAAAGCAAAGTTAAAGCTACCCTGATAATATTGGGAAGAAGTTAATCACCATGGAGAGATGGGATACCAATAGAATTATTTCAAATCACAGAGAATGAATCTATCAAAATTCTAACAAGTTTTTATATATACACACATATATGAAACACAATAGCTTACAGACTGAAAATTTTTAATATTCAAGAGAGGAGATGTCAAGAAGTGTAGTCACTCTAGGATCATTGCTCTAATTTCCCAGGCAAGTAAAGTGATGCTCAAGTTGGGACAACAAAGGCTTCTACATATGGAGCAAGAACTGCTAGATGTTCAAGTTGGATTCAGAAAAAGAAAAAGTAGTTAAGATCTAGTTGTGATCATTTGCTGAATACTGGAGGGCTCCAGAGAATTTTAGGAGAAAGTTAGTCTATGTTTTATAGACTATAGGAAAACCTTTGACACTGTCAATTATAAAAAGCTCTGGATTTCTCTGAAAAAGAAAATGGTCCTATTTCAAGTACATGATTATCCTGATGTGTAACCTGCATTGTGGACAGGAAACACTGTCAAGACAAAATATGGAGAGACAGAATGGTTTCCTACAGGCAAAGGGTCAGACAAGGTGCATTTTATCTCCCTATATGTCTGACCTGTATACAGAGCATATACAAAAAACTAGGTTATACTCAGAGGAGAAAGGAGTGAAGATTGGTGGAAGAAATATAATTAGCTTACAATATGCAGTCAACACGATCTTATTGCAGAAAGTAACAAGAATTTTAAATGGCTTTTGATGAAAGTGAAAGATAATAAAGACATCAAAATTGTTAAAGATTTTGCTTACTTTGGTTAAGTCATCAATTTGAATGGAGATTGAACCCAAGAAATTAAGGCTGAGACTTTGAAGGACAGCAATGGAAGACTTAGAAAGATCTCCAAGAGCAAAGATGGGTTACTAAAGACCAAGACTATGATTATCCAATCACTTGTATTCCCAGTTACTATGTACAGATATGAAAATTGAAAAGAAGAGTTTATTCTTTTGAAATACTGTGTTGGAGGGGAGTTCTACAGATACGCTGGGAGTAAAAATGATAAAACTGAAGCTGTTCCACTTTGAACACATCATGACAAAGCAGGGTTCTTTGGAAAAGGCAATTTTTCTAGGAAACATAGAGTGCAGCAAGAAAAGAAGAAGACAAAATATGAGTTGAATTGACTTCATAAAAGAAGACATAGGTATGAGTTTATAGATGCTGATCAGGACTGTTGAGGACAGGACATTGTGGACATCACATATTCACTGCGTTAGAACTAACTCGATGGCACAAAACAACAGATGTTCATTTGTTGCCTAACAAAATGGAGAATATAATCAGGTTATAGACTTGGGAAATTAAAGATGCAATGTGCCTATTGGGGTGTATTCTTATTCTGACCCCCATCCTCTCACTATATGTAATAGGGATCCATTTGTTGGCTCTGGAACACAATGTGATTTCCTGGTAAAGCATGGGTTTTAGACACACATTAAGTTCCAGCTGCATCACATGCTATCCATGTAAAAAGCCATCATCTTGGGTGTGCAGGAGCACAGGATTCAATCCCCAAGGGTTCCCAGCTTTTGGGATTTTAATGCCATGTGATTGCCAACTTAAAAATTTTAATACCTTTATCTTTGTATTTGTGTTTTGTAAGTGATGTCCCATAGGACACTGGAGCATACCTGGGCTCACTGAACTTCTCATCTCAATCCATGTCCCCAGCTCTTCAGGGCATCATTGCTCTTTTCCAGTGACATCTGCCATCTCCTGCTCCATTGCTAGGGGCTTGAAGGCAGGCATGGGAGAAGATTGGGGTTGAGAAACATGCCTGTCATTCTAACTGGTGAGTCTGAACCCGAGTTGCCATGAGGGTATAAATTTATCTGTTCCTAGGAAGTGAGATATTAAAAAGCAAATAAAATAAACACCATGACAGATAAGAGAGAGACTTCAGTAGAAAACAAAGAAATTTTATCTTGCTTTATTAATAAGAAATCAATATTTTTATTTTGTGCTGAACCCCCCAAATTGTGTGGCTGGCTCTTACTCTGTGACTATAAGAACATATCTTACCAATATGGTCCCTGTGTATCAGTCAGGGTCAGGGTCCCATCATAAAAGCACCAGAGTGTGTATCACACACATATGTACAGGTATACATACATGTATGTGAGTTGTACACACATAGATAACAAAGATAACCTATAGAGATCATCTGACACTTCCTACAATAGTGATACACATTATCTGCAGGGGAGAATGTGGTCCTCAGAATGCTGAAATTACAGAAGCTGCCACTGGAGAAGAGTATAGAGGTGGACCATTAGACAGGAGATGTCACCTCTTTGGGGGAATATACCTATTGTCATGCCTTGACTCAGCAGGGCAAGGAGATGGCAATCACATTCACTTACTTCTTTCTCTACCTCTTCTCGCATCTTGTGCGGTGTTTTTGTCCAGCAAAAATGCACTGGAGGCCACACTGCAGGGACCACCATTTATGTTGATGTGGTCCACAGAGACCAGCCTCCCAGGACCAGAGCACGGTGGCAAGCAAGGAGGGCAAGGGAGGGCAGTGGAGGCAAACGGAGAACACCTGGTTTGACTTTGCATGGTTGGCTTGAGGATTCATGAGATAAATGTCAACTTTAAATGTAAAGTGCCACTGAATAGAATCAGAGATATTTACCAGTATTATTCATATTATCTTACTGGAAAAACTAAAATAAGTTTGAATTCAGGTTATGGAGTTCATAGAGTTTGGGGTATTTTGTTGCATTCTTGATTCTGTCCACAACCATGCTCAGACGTGGTGATCTTATGTGAAAAAACAACAACAACAACAAATTCCAGTGACATCACCTCAAAATTGGCAATACAGAGATTAAGTGAATGAACACTTGATTCTTTTCCTGGTCCTGACATATTTCCATAGAACAACTGAGCAAATTCATTACCTCTTCTAATTCTCCCCTTACTCTTCTTGAAATGGGATGACTAATAAGAGGCTAATTGTGAGGAACCGTGAGATACCAAGAAACTGCTTTTAGACACATTTTCCTTTCTTTGGGAACAAACCTGGAAGATCTAGGTTGTGAGTCTCTGAAACAGAGTAACATATCTAATTATCTTCTACTTTTCTTCTGAAGCTGTTTTTCAAGTGATATTGAAAACATAGAATTTTAGTTCTGATTCCTGTGGTGACAGTGACCCCCCAATACTTAGAATGAGATGATATCCCTTCTCTCCATGCCTGAACATTCTGTGATACCAATTCCTTGTAAGTAGAAAAAATGAACTTGTTTCTCCTGAAGCACGTATATTAAAGTTGAGACTAAGAGAAGTTGAAATGTAAAACATCTTGTTGAGTTCTGGTTAAAATTGATGCGTTTAAAATACTCTGATGTGTGGCTTTAAAAGAGAGGCAGGGGAATAGCTATTAAGCAAAAGAACGTGAAAGTGTAGAAATATAACATTTAATTTTCTTACTGACTGAATTCATTTTGTGTTAGCAGTGAATGGTGAAGGAGAGAGATTGGGAAGGTATTAAGTTTTCATTTGGGTCACTTTTTTGGCCTCCAGAGAGCCTTCACTCACCAGAGTACACACCCATGAAAGGAGTGGGTGGATAGGGAGAGAGAAGCAAAGAAGCAAATCATTCTGGTTGGCCCGGATTTGCTCATTGACTTCTTCATCAGTGTCTCATGGCAAGGGTGGGAGTCCCTGGTATAAAACTCCATTTAGTGAGGCATTTGCAACTCTCAAGTACAATCTCGGGGTATTTCCGTGTAAGTTTGAGAAGAATAGACAGCCAATTAAAAGCCTCATTTCTGGGCAGACCATTAAAAATGTGTCTATATAAACAGGAAAGACAGGACAAAGATGGTTACCATGATATTGGTTAGATACACATCAGACTCAGTCCTGTGCTTAGGAATCATTCATAATTCACAGAGGCTCTTAGAGATACAAAGGTCAACTACAGATTTGATCCTGGAAAGTGTTCATTTTACATATAGGGAAATAGCTGAGTGTGGTGAACAAAGTGAAGGGGAGGAGAAAAGAAGGTCAAGGATCACGGGGAAGCATTTTACCTCCTTTAGAAACAATCACACTTCCAAGTTGAAAACATAAGGACCATTCCTTTCTTCATCCATTTTGTCATCGAATTCTATAAATCACACTCCCAATATCTGCCGAACCCACTGTATTCTCTCCTTTTCAACTGCCATGCCTTAGCTTCTGGCCTCTCTCATTTTTTTACTTAAATTATTGCAAGCTAAGTCTCCACCCTCAGCTTTCTAAAATACTGGTCCTGAGATTTCAACGTACTAGTTAAATTTCTGTATCATTCTCAAGATAAATTTCAGGATCCTTCTTATAGTACAAAAAAAGACCTCCATGATTAGACTTGGTTTGGAGACTCCAGTCATACTACACACGTTTGCCAGGTACCATTCTAAGTTATTTCCAAAGTTAGCTTTTTTAAAATCTTCTTAACAACCCTGTGTGACATGACTTATTGTTTCTATTTCACAAATGAGAAAAGTGAGGCACAGAGACCCTGGCCAGTTGGTTCAGTAGTAGAACATCAGCACAGTGTATGAAAGTCCTAGGTTCAATTCCCCTCCAGGGCACACAGGAGAAGCGCCCATTTGCTCTCCACCCTTCCCCTTCTACTTTTTCTTTATCTCTCTATTCCCCTCCCTCAGCCAAGGCTTCACTGGAATAAAGTTGGCCCCGGGCACTGAGGATGGCTCCATGGCCTCCGCCTCAGGTGCTGGAATGGCTCCGGTTCAACTGGAGCAGTGCCCCAGATGGGCAGAGCATCAACCCCTAGTGGGCTTGCTGGGTGGATCCCAGTTGGGCGTATGTGGGACTCTGTCTCTCTACTTCCCTGTTTCTCACTTCAGAAAAAAAAAGTGAGGCACAGAGAGGTTAAATGACTTTCCCGAGGTCTCACAGCTAGTAAGGGGCAGGACCAGAACTTACATTTGACATCTGTTTTTAAAGTCTATGGTCTTAGTCCCTCAGGCCTGCTGCTATATAGTTCCCTGTCTGAGCCAGGTCCTTCTCACCTTGGGGGTTATACATAGGCTATCTTTTCATCTTATCCTTTCTTTGCTGGGATATCTTCTATTCACTTATTTATTTTTAATAGACTGTATTTTTTCAGAGTAGTTTTAGATACACAACAAAATTGAGCAGAAGACACTGGTTTTATTTTTGTCCCTGCCCTCCCACAGGCATTATCTCCTCTATTATCAACATCTCCCACAAGAATAGTTTGTTTATTATAACCGATGAATATACAGTGATATATTATTATCGTACAAAGTCTACTATTCACATTAGAGTTCACTTTTGGTGTTGCACACTCTATGGGTTTGGACAAACATATAATGACATGCATCAATCATTATAGCATCATACAGAGTAGTTTCACTGCCCTAAAAGTACTCTGTGTTTCTACATATTCTTCTCTAACCCATGGCAAATACTGATCTTTTTACTCTCTCTATTTTTGTCTTTTCCAGGTCATATAGTAAGAATTATACAGTATGTAGTTTTTCCAGATTATTTTCTTTCACTTAATTATATGCATTTAAGGTTCCTCCACATCTTTTCATGGTTCAATAGCTCATTTCTTTTTAGTACCAAATGATACTCCCTTTTCTGGATGTATCGTAGTTTATTTATCCATTCACCTACTGAAGGGTCTATTGGTTGCTTCTCAATTTTGGCAGTTATGAATAAAGCTGCTTAAATATCTATGTTCAGGTTTTCCTATAAATATGCTTTTAGCTCATTTGGGAAAATACCAAAGAACAGGATTTCTAGGTCATATGGTAAAAGTGTGTTTAATTTTGTAGAAACTCTCAAATTTTCTTACAAAGTGGCTGTACCATTTTGTATTCCCACCAGCAATGAATAAGACTTTTTGCTGCTCCATATCAATGTCAACTTTCAATGTTTTCAGTGTTCCAAATGTGGGCGATTCTAATTGGTGTGTAGTGGTATCTCGTTGTTGTTTAAATTTGCATCTCCCTGTTGACATATGATGTGGAACATATTTTCATATATTTATTTGCCATTGTATCTATTTGAGATATGTATTAGAATCTTTGGCTCATTTTTAAATCAGATTTTCTTATTGCTTTTAAAGAGGATTTTTCTATATTTTGGATAACAGTGCCTTCCTTATATATATTTTGTAAACACTTTCTCCTAGTCTGTGGCTTACCTTCTGTTTATTTTTCAAGACTCATTTCAAGTACCAAATAGGATTTTCCATAAACCAAGGCTCTGTCTGCCTTGATTGTCATGGCGCATTATACCAGACTGAAATTCCGAATTAAATTGACTGTGTCCCCCTTCCCCCTAGATAAGTTGTGTGTCTCCTGAGGTCAGAAAAGATGTCCACCTTTGTCTCACTTGCATCTAACTCATGTGGACACTTGAATAAAGAAGTCTATGAATGATTGTTTGATTTCTGGCTCTGACTCTTGCCTATTCAAGGAAGTTCTTATTTCTGAGATTCTCTTTATAGTAGGGAGAAATGGAGTACTTCTTTTAGAACAGTTAATGTGAGAGTCACATTAAATAAAAACTGTGAACCCAGAGCCCTGTGCTACTGTGTCATAGCTGCACCTCTCTGAGTCAGTTTGGTATCCTTGCAATGCAGCCCCCTCCCTCCATTTTTCTAGGCTTATTTCAGCATCAGGACTCTGGTCTTCCACTAGAGATTTTTCCCATTTTCTTATCACAATTGTTTTAAATTCCATGTGGCCCGCAAAGCTTTCCATAACTAAATAGCTCACATTGGTCTCTCTTTATTTTCTAAAATATACTTTCAGTGTCACCACCTCTGGAATAGTCTCACCAATACACCCCCCATTAAACATTTGACTATGGATTTATTATATCTTTAATAAGATTATACACCTTTAAGGGGTCAAGGCTACAATTTTGGTTCCTTACTATATTCGCAACTCCTGCAGAATGGTGCAGTTCACTAGCTAGTAAGTATAGTACTCCCAAAGCTAAACTTAATGGAAGTGAGGTCCCTTCCTAGGTGCTTTGCTGCCTCCTGTTGAGTGTTGTGACCAGAATCCAGGCTGAGAGAAGTTTCCTCTGAGCTCTAGCTCACTCAGTGCTCTAGTGACTGGGGAACACTATTGCAGACAATACGCTTGAGACAGCTGATTGCTTCTGGAGATAGGTTTCCCAGGAGTCGCGACTCTGCTGCATCAAAGAACTCTAGTGTCCCAGATTCTAAACTGGGTCCCCCCATGGAAAACCTTTATTGCTTTTTTCCTTAGCAATTTGTGGGACTTGTGTGAAGAGTTTTTAACAGACGTTCTTCCTTACCTCAAGGACCTCCCACCTTCACTTTCAGAGAATCCCTAACCTGATTGCTTGGAGTTTTTTTTTTAAAAGGAAGCTTGATTATTTTTTTAATTTCTTTTTTATTTTATTCATTTTTAGAGAGGAGCAGAGAGAGAGAGAGAGAGAGAGAGAGAGAGAGATAAAGAGAGAAAGGTGGAGGAGCTGGAAGCATCAACTCCCATATGTGCCTTGACCAGACCAGTGCAGGGTTTTGAACTGGCGACCTCAGTGTTCCCAGGTTGACGCTTTATTCACTGCGCCACCACAGGTCAGGCCTGCTTGGAGATTTTTAAAAAAATTTTTTATCTTATGGCTACAGGGCAGCACATGCTAACATTCAGATGCACTTAAGGAGAATAAAACATATGATTTTCACCCTAATTATCCAGATTCTAAATGAATTTCTGCTCCTGCCAAGTTTGAAAGTCACTTGCTCTCTGAGGAGGCAAAATGGGATCCCTGTCGTGGGACATAAAGCACAGAAAGGGCAATCCTGTGTACTTCGCAGGTTCTCCAGGTGTGGTTTAGGCTAAGTACCCCTAGAGTAATGTGGCGGAGTGGAAAGAACACAGGGTTTGGAGCAAATACCGTGTTCAAATCCCAACTCCTTTAATCTTTAGCTCTGTGTCATGTGTCTCAGATCCTCAATTTTGTTGCCAGTGTGGTGGGAGGACAGCAATGCATAGTACACAGGGTGTTGTAAAGATTGAATGAGATAATGTATATAAAGCAATTAATAATTAATTACTCATTATGGGGTTCTTGTTTTTGAAATGCAGAGTGTAGCTTTTACGGGAGTAGAATACATTGATTCCCTTGACAAACTTTGTACCTAAAATTTTCAGCCACCTTGTCTGCCCCAAACTTAATCTTTTAAAGGGAAGAGCTGATGTCTCTACTCTTCTATGGGTTAGTACAGAGCCTGGCACTTAGATATTTAGCCATGTTTATTGAGTAAATGGAATGCCTGCAGCTAAAACTTCTAAAACTATTTGATATATATGATTCTCAACCTTTATCTTTAACATTTTAGAGTTGGAAACTAACTGTTCCCTAGTATCTACACTCCAATTAAATAGACTTTCTCCTACATGCCATCTTTTTTGATTTTCTCATTCTAAGCATGATCCAGCCATCATCTCTTCCTGCTGCTGCTTAGATCTTTTGTTAGCTCTTTGTCAAAGCTTCCTGATGCTGCTTTTATTGCATGTGCTGATCTTTAATTTCTTTGTCTTATCTATAATCACATCAATCCATTTATGGATGAATAGGCTGTTTGGTGGCTTCACTGTTGGAATTACTATACATCACATTTCATTTCTACAGGGTAGTTTTTTATTTTGGTCTGCTTTGTGCATTAACTGTTTTTTCCTTTGGCCAGGCTGAGCCAGTTTCTCCCAAACGTGCCCCCTAAATCAGCAGTTCATTTCCCTCCCCCAGTGGTTGTCACTGATAATTTCTAGGTTAAATCTTATAAGTGGAAATTGGAACCACAGCAGGAGTTGAAACACATTTCCTTGAAGTTATTACCACACTCTGTTTCTGCGTAGGTGGAAAAGTTAAAGATGATAGATTTCCAGGGCCAAAGAATCATAATGCCATCCATCTGGTGGTAACTAGGGTGTAGATTGCTTTCCCCTGGGAAGATCAATATTTGTATCTTTCCACTCTGGGGCTGTATCAGTGGGATTCAATGGGAGTAAGTGGTTATAAGTAGTTTTCCATCATTTTTTGAGAGATGAGTTAAATAAAGTGATAATGTGGACTGAACAACATATGAGTTATCAATGATTGACTAACCATCGAGGCTGTCAGCTGTCCCAAACATAGGAAATTTTTTTTCCAGAGTAGAAATGTTTGATTTTTTTCAGATTCAAAATGAGCAAAAATGGTAAATCGAAATACGTTTGTTAATTTAAAAAAATATTTATTTGAGAAATCCATGGTATCAAAGCCTATGTCATAACTTTTATTGACTCACTATTACTTAATTCAACAAATATTTATTAAATAGTTGTCGCTATTCTAGGACTGGTAATACGAGGTCAACAGAACACATGGGACCCTACCTGCATGGAGCTGTCCTTGTAATGCACAGGGCTGATAATAACAAGAAGGCAGATAAATCAGATGATTTCTAATTTACTTAGAAGACAAAATGGCGATTTCAGACCATCTTGGGTTGGAAGTTTAAGAAAACCTTCTTTCAGGAGGGTTGATATTTATGAGTCCATAATTCTGAAGGATATTTGGATAATTTGATGGATTCTGAATTGGATCTAAATCTGTCCAGACCCTTGTTTTATTGTTGTTTGTTTCTTTGTTTTTATCCCTACTCCATGCTTTTTGTTTGGCCCACTCCAACCCACAGTAACCATCCTGAGATCAAGAACCCCGAAGGACTTTTTTTCTTAAAATGTCAACAATATATATTGAAGTCCCAATAAAAGTACCAGAACTTGCCCCAGATGTAGGGAGTGGTGAGACTTGAGCTTGAGCTGCCAGAGGTCCTGGACTCTTGTGTGGCTGAACACCATGGCTATATCATTTTGGCAGGTTTTATCCCATTTGGGCCATAGTCCCTCAATTGTGTAATCAGTTGGGCAAGATGCTTTGTGTAGCTCCATGTGTAAGAGGCCAAATACCTGGCATTTTAAACAAATAGTCCATGTGGGAGAAAGAAAGAAATAAAAGATGCACAAGGATTAACAAAAGTTTATAATTTTTTTGTTGATATTTTAGATTTTGTTTAGAATTTAATTGAAAAAAACCCTTCCTTTGACATTGGTCTTCTTTCCTGTTCTTCTCTTGCTACAATAGTTTCCTAAACTATCCTTTTTTTTTTTTTTAAATGACCAGTTTGGAAATTCTGTTTCCCATATTTCCACACCATTTACTTTATTCCCATGCAATCTGGCTTCCTTTCCCATCACTGCAAAAGAATTTACTCTTTAAAATGTTACTGATAGACCCGGAATTGCCAAATCCAATAATTTTTTTTCTCAGTTTTTATTATCCTCAATTTTTCTACATTAATTCCTGTATCACATTCTTCCATTGGTGTCCATGACATTTTAGCTTTCTGGTTTTCTTTTTAATTATACTCCTTTTGCCTCTGACCTGGGTTTTTATTCTCCCATTTTGTAATGTAATATTTGTCCTGTTACTCTTTCTGTGCTCCAGAAGGCAGGGATTTCTGTGTGCTTTCACCAGTGACAGAAGTGATGAAAGCATTTGGCACTGCAGGTAATAAATAAAACCTTTTTGAAAAATAGAATAATTTGCATTATAGCTTCCAAATTTTTATTAACACCAATGTCAGACAATTATTGATTATTATTCAAATTTGATCTCTACTTACTATTTTTGTATCATATTATGGTATCATTCTTCTTTTGGTCTTCTCTTTTACAATTTAATCGAACTGGAATATTTACTCTTTCTTAATACTGTCTTTGTTTCTCTGGGATCTCTTTCATTTTTATTTGTTAAAATCCTTGCTTTAATGGAAGACCCATATTAATGGTCTCTTTTCCTTGGAAATCTTTTCTCTCATTGTCCCTGATTTTATGTAATCTCTTCCACTTTTATTAATTTTAGTTTTTCTATTTAATTGAATTTATCAGGGTAACACTTTTTTTTTTTTTTTTTTTTTTTTTTTTACAGGGACACATAGAGAGTCAGAGAGAGGGATAGATATGGATAGACAGACAGGAATGGAGAGAGGTGAGAAGCATCAATCATTAGTTTTTCATTTGCCCTTGCAACACCTTAGTTGTTCATTGATTGCTTTCTCACATGTGCCTTGACCATGGGCCTTCAGCAGACCGAGCCACCCCTTACTAGAGCCAGCAACCTTCGGTCCAAGCTGACGAGTGTTTGCTCAAGCCAGATGGGCCTGTGCTCAAGCTGGCGACCTCGGGGTCTCGAACCTGGGTCCTCCGCATCCCAGTCTGATACTCTATCCACTGCACCACCACCTGGTCAGGCCAGGGTAACACTTTTAAGTGCTGGTGGGCTACCTCTTTCTGTACCCTCTTCCACTCACAGGGGTGACAAGGCAGTTTTCAACCCTAGCTTCCCTGACATCCCATTCTCTGCATCCATGTAGAGTAGAGGAAAGGCAGGTGTAGAGTAGACACAAGGCTTTCAATAAAGGTCCTCTTTGTGACCTGGGTCATGGGGGAGGCTAACTGAAAGTAGAATTGGTGGTTAACATGGACATCTCTCCACGTGAAGAATGGCTTCAGAAAGCTGCAGGTCCAGGAGGAGATGGCCCGTTGGAGTCTCTGCTCTCATAGTTAACAAGTCAGCAAGCATTACCTAGATTGTCTATTTAGTTATTAACAATGGGTGTTCACTTTACTGTATTTTTATGCCTGGGAGGGGTCACAAAGTTAGGGGTTGAGGACCTTGTTTTCTGTGAGCAGGAATCCATCAGTTATGTAGGGAAAAATGCATTATTATGCATCTTTTCCTCAGTTATGCCTTATTTCCAGGGGGTGAGTTCTGGATGATCTGAAGTAATGAAATGTGGAGTGTGGATAAATACCAAGTAGTTGATTACTGGGGACCCATTCAGACCATGGTCATGACAGTGTCCTAACTGGATCTTTATCAAAGAGCCAACTTTTCTCAGGGAAACTTTCACATGGTATGCACTTTTGATGTTGATGACAGTCTCAATTTTTTTTCCAAATGCTCATTCTTTCCCTCTGCACATCCCTCAGCACCATATCTTATGATCAGGGGCATAGCATCTTTCTTAGAAATCTCTTCTATACTCTATCTAAGTGGTGAATTAAATAATTCATAAGCATGACTGGAAATGAAAAATTGGGGAACTACTTGCTGTTCAGGAGAAGCTCAAAGAACAGTATAAACACCTGCATGCAATAGTTACTGACCTCCAAAACTGATAGCCAATGTGAAGACAGCATTCCTCCTCAGCCCACCTTATGATTGGTTGAGAGGCTTTTGGAAGTCCTTGCTAACTGAGCAACAAATTCACTTGAAGTCAACCCAAAATAAATAACTTTAAAAATTCATAACTATCTTCTATCCCAGCTTTCTTGCAGATAAATGGACCCTCTTTCTGGCTTCTAACACATCGAGCTTCTATTTGGCCTCAAGATCATTGTGCATTCTGTTCCCTTTATGTAAATGCTCTTCTTTCAGCCTTATGGTTGGTGTTATACATTTTCTGACATTGATTTATTTTTTAGTTTACTTTCTTTATAACATTTATATCAATTTATTTATTTCTTTTGTTTGTTTTTATGTTTCTTTCATCAGACTTTAAGCTCTTTCAAAGCAGGCATTTCCTTCCCTCCAGGTGTGTGCTGCATTCTCAGCACAGTGATGGACACATGGTTGGTGCCTGACAGATATTTGTTAAACAAAATGACAACTGAGAGTGCTGTAGAGGATATTATAAATTTAAAGATACATTTCAAAGATTTTTGCTAACCTTCTAAACACACCTTCTTCCCATACTGTAAGCATCATGGTGGTAGGGAGCACATGCTTTCCGTGACTCTCCCTCCTCTCATCAGAGTGTCTGACACTTAACAGACACTTAATAGTTATTTATGGAATCAATGAATGATTCAAAATTAATTTGTATTTGGTATTTCAATAGAAAGAGTACAACATCTCATGACCAGAAATACATGTATTCCTGTGTATAAAACTTAGTGTGGTAAGCAGAATAATATCCCCCTTCCCAAAGATGTCCATGCCCTAATCCCTGAAATCTGTGAATATCATCTTCATAGCAAAAGAGATTTTGCATATGTTATTAAAGTAAGGATCTTGATATGGGGAAACTATCCTGGATTATACAGTAAATCCAATGTAATCATGAGGGGTATGAGGCAGGAAGGAAGGTCAGAGAGAGGAGGTGTGATGACAGAAGCAGAGGTCAGAATGATTGGAGTCACAATCCAAGAAATGTTGAATCCCCTAGAAGTTGGAGAAGCCAAGGAAATGGATCCTTAGAATTTCCAGAAGGATTACAACCTTACCAATACTTGATTTTAGCTCAGTGAAATTCATTTTGGATTTCTGACCTCCAGAACTGTAAGATAATAAACTTGTGTTATCTTAAACCACTCTATTTGTGGTGCGTTCTCACAGATGCAATAGAAAACAAACAAACTTAGTTCCTCACATCAAACCCACTACTCTAGCTCTCTATCTCTGACCCCTGTTCCATATTTTCCTAATTGATGTAGCTGGCATCTCAAGGAAGGGAGTTCTGGGTTGCGGGATTGTT
The DNA here is from genome assembly GCA_037038555.1 of Rhynchonycteris naso. Lineage (NCBI taxonomy): Eukaryota > Metazoa > Chordata > Mammalia > Chiroptera > Emballonuridae > Rhynchonycteris > Rhynchonycteris naso. Next base: position 105,929,809 of record CM072997.1, read on the forward strand.
CCACCAATCTGCATAGATTCTGGTAAGTAGAACAGAAGTCTATGAAAGACCATGGGTTATTGGAGCTGGTAATAAGAGGATATAGGACCAGGAGGGTGAGACATTACTCCTTTCCCAGTTGGGTGATGGAAAACTTCTGTCCTCAAAAAATCACAAGTATTGTTTTGGATTAATAGAAAGAAAGGTGAAGGAAGGAAGGAAGGAAGGAAGGAAGGAAGGAAGGAAGGAAGGAAGGAAAGGGAAGGAAGGGAAGGAAGGAAGGAAGGAAGGAAGGAAGGAAGGAAGGAAGGAAGGAAAGGAAGGAAGGAAAGGAGAGAGGGAAGGAGGGAAGGAGGGAGGGAGGAAGGAAGGAAGGAAGGAAGGAAGGAAGGAAGGAAGGAAGGAAGGAAGGAAGGAAAGAAGAAGAAGGAAAGAAGGGAGGGCGAGAGGGAGGAAGGGAGGAAAAGAAGGAGGGAGAGAGGGGAAAATGGAGACTATTACATCTTTCAGATATGTACCCTTGGCCTCTTTAAACCTGAACTTACTTTATGTGTCATATGCAAATGCTATGGAATGATTGATTTCCTTTAAGTTTTCTGTTAATGCTAACCTCTTTTGATTTCACCATTAAGGATTTTTTTTTTAGGATAAATTTTGGTCCCAACGATTTAGGAAAATATACAATTGACCTTAAAAATAATCTAAACAGTATGGTAGTTGACATTATGAAAGAACTATTATTGATGAGTTATAAAATAGATTGGTGGAGTTTGGGGTACAAGAACAGTGAAAAAGGAGGAGTACTCACAGTCAAGGTTTTTCATGCTCATAGAAGATGTAGTAATGTTGGCAGAAAAAATATACTCTTTAAGTCTAGAGCAGTGGTTCTTAACCTTTTTGAGGTACCGAACCCACCAGTTTCATATGCGCATTCACCGAACGCTTCTTTAGTGATATATAAAATATGATTTTTCCCCAAATTCAAGACATAGGTATATGTTTTTTTACTGGTGCACAAAATGAGCCATGCATAAACATCACTTTGCTCAAAGAACAAAATCAACAAAGTGCATGAATTCACAACAAATTACGGTATTACTTTATTCTGGCCTCCGCGGCAGAGGCTTCTCTGAACCCCTGAGACCAACTTATCGAACCCCTAGGGTTTGATAGAACCCAGGTTAAGAACCACTGGTCTAGAGGAATCTTCTAGAGCACATGTCAACAAGCTATAACTTTCTAGCTCTAAATAAAGTTACATTAAAATACAGTTAATACTTTAGTTTTACCACAGTGAAATTTATTAACTCATTGTCTATGGCTGTTTTTCTGCATCAATGGCCTATAAAACCTAAAATGTTTATTCGCTTCCCTTCACAGAAATATTTGCCAACACCTGATCTTGAAGAATATAATACACATTTGTTTGTGTAGTATCATGTAAAGAACATAAGAACAAGTTATAACTCTACCACTAAGTTTGGGACCACTGGCCAGTCCATCAGTTCCTCTGAGCTTCAGTTCCTCATCAATACAATAAGATGAATAATTTTATTGGAATGTAAATGCCATGAAGGCAAGGACTTAATCTTTACTGTTGTACTCTAGTACTTAGCACAATGCTAGGTGCTCTATAGGCATTCAGTAGATTCTTCTCAAATAAAATGCTATCCAATTCATAGTATTGCTGTGAGACTTATAAATAAAATGTAAAATCACTTAACATAATTTTTGGTGTATAATGAACTCAAAATAGCCATTACTAAATATTTATTCATGTATTTTGGAAATATTTAGGAAGCAGCATGTCATAGTAGTTGAATATGTTGGAAACTCAAGAAAAAAAATTAAAACTGAAAATACAGATTTTGATGTAGTATACTTGGAGGCAACAAACAAAATCACTAGAGGAGATGGTATCTTGAGGCTAAGCAATTTATCTAAGGCAAAATAAGGCTAGGGTGCATCCTATTAAAGTTCCCAAGATAGCATGTGTCTAGGATCTAGAATATCAGGTCAATAAAAACCAAAGATTTTTGCCTAACCAGGTGATGGTGCAGTGGATAGAGCATCAGACTGGGATGCGGAGGACCCAGATTCAAGACCTGGAGGTCGCCAGCTTGAGCGTGGGCTCATCTGGTTTGAGCAACGCTCACCACCTTAGACCCAAAGTCCTTGGCTTGACCAAGGGGTTACTCAGTCTGTTGTAGCCCCACGGTCAAGGCACATATAAGGAAGCAATCAATGAACAACTAAGGTGTCACAACAAAAAATCGACGCTTCTTATCTCTCCTCATTTCTGTCTGTCTGTCCTTCTCTCTCTCTCTCTCTCTCTCTCTCTCTCTCTCTCTCTCTCAAAGTAAATAAATAAAACCCAAATATTTTTTAGGGAGAAGTTGTAAATTCAGGCTGTTGTCAGGTAGGAAGACCATTGTTGGCAGAAAGACTGTATATGCATAGCTATATCCACACAGTTGTAGCACTGGTTAGGATGAGAAGGATGTGGAGCTCAGTAATCAGTCAGATCAAGGTTCCCTAGTGATATCATGACTCTCCCATCTATTCTGTTTTGCTCCACCACCCCTCTCATGCAACAACTCTCAGTCTTCAGATAACAAAGCATTATTGAGAACGTGGGTTTTCACTAGGTAACAGAAACACAGTAATTACAGGTTGCAGAAATCTTGCAAGAATTCTAGAAGAAAAAGGATATGTATGATCATGTGCTAATGTAGGTCCTCTATGATGCCTTAAATAAATATGTTTACTGTTTGAAAGCATTTGTTTGAGTCATCATATTGAACTACTCATCTTTACTGATACTTTGGTGAAGGACCTCACACTTCAGGTAATAGAACTATTCACCAGCAGCCCCTTCTCTGACTGTCTGTTCTCTATGAACAATGTCTGTGATCTCACCCTCTGCCCTCTGAAGAAGATCCTAAGGAAGCACTAATGAGATCTATAACACTTCCTTTGTGTTGCCTCAGTGTTTCCTTCTTGCCTAGACTATGGTTGTGTGCTCTTCTGGGTCTCAAATATCCTTATCAGACCCATAGGATCTGCCTCTCTAAGTAGGTTCCCAGTCTAGGTGGCTGCTGGACCTAATAACACTCTTATTATCTATATGCCATTGGAACAATGAGGAGGAAGATTCTGCTTATTTTTTTTCAAAGGAGATGAAGGATAGATTTATTTATCCAGAGTAAACACATACATCCACACCCACACACACCTCTACACCTTTTGGCTATAGATATGTCATTCCTTAAGCAACTATTTCTCACTTTTGAGACTATTTCTCCTCGCTTCCAATTATAGGGAAGGAACTTTCCAGTTTACTTTTAGAAAAGAAATATTCTCCTCCTAGTGCCTACTCATCACTTGTGAGGCATTTTCTTTCCCCAATTAGAAGGAACTTCTAAGTCTGTTTTAGAGAAAAAATAAATATTCCCCTTCCTAAAATGCATTTGAAGCTAAAATATGCCATCTGCGGAATGTTAGATATTTTATTATGTTTAGCTTTATAAACTATCTAAGCTGCACCTGTTATAAATTGTCCCTGATGCACACATTCTGGAACTTTCTGAAATAACACAGAACCAACACTTTTTGACTACAGACTTAAACTTATTTCATCAAGTGGGCATTATAGACAGAAAGCTAAAAGATGTTTAATTAAGAGCATAAAACTTATTTAACCTGGCAATGTAATTACTTCAACTAGCACCAGATAAAGTATTAGAACTGAGGAGAGCAATATACAATACTTTAATCTTTGGGCCTTACTTTATTAGACTGAGACAGCACTAGGTTGGCTTGGGAAATTAGTCATTAATGAATTTGGCCAGCATGACAATACAGTTCTTGAGGAGTGAGTCAGCTAAAAGTTGGAGAATAGTCTGTTTGGGATTTAGAGAAAAAAACAATTACCTTTCACTGTTAGTTGCCTCTTCTATTTTGAGAGAGGACACCTCTAAATCTTTATAATTTTACAAAGAACATTTGCTATCATTTGAATGTGCCCCTTCAATTCCAATCTATTCAGAAATCATTTTTTCACCGCTCTACTTTAGTAAATATTTATCCCCCAACCATCTCAAGTCCATTGGACTCTATCGTCTATGTGTTTCAATTACTAAAAATCAGGATAGCATCTCCTGAGCAGTTAATGAAGTCTCACTAGATACACATTATTGGAGCATATTGTTATTTATTTGCCTAATAAATCAAGTCTGTTGGGGAGAGTAGATGCAATTCAAGCACAAAGAAATGAGGAATGATGATAGCATAGATCATTTCTGAATCACTGTAGCCCATTTTACAGCCTGCAAAATATAGCGAATTCCATAAAAGTGACAAATGACACAACATTATAATAAATAGCAATAGTTTGTGGATTGTGGATTGGAGCTTAGAGTCATACTGGAGTTTTTTCTCAAAAGGGTGAATGATGAATTAAGAATTGAAATCATACTCTGTAAAAAGGAATTATATATGTTCCATTTATCTTGATTTATTATATGACATTGTGTGCTTAAGTATATATAACCTTTTGAAACCATGTTGATTTAATATTAAGGAAAACTTGTTACAAAGAAAAGTTTTATATGTTTGCAATTCTTTATGTCTCTTCTATTTTTTCATAAGACTTAAATGTGCCTGCTTAATCACATTAATTTTTTTAGTTTAATTCCCAGAAATATGCAATAACATTAATGGGGCTTATTAAAAACAAAAATGCTATCTCACAGTGAATGTTACTGTTTCACATTCAAATTAAAATGTTTGCATATTAAGAATACAAAAAAAAATCAAATTAAATATTAAAAGTCACTCCACTCTGAAGGGTAAATTTAGACTTCTAAAATGGACCAAGAAATAAGTATGCCTTGAATTCACTCAAAGTTCCAAACATTTAAGTGAAAGTATTAATACTCTATTACTAGAAAATAATAACAAAAGAAATAAGCAAATACAAACATTATTATAATAGGTTCTGCTATTTATTCCACACCTTCTCAATTTGCCACAAACTGATTAAGAAGAGGAGCCATCTCAAGTCTTACTTCATTATTTTCCAAGGCGATTACACTTGACCCTCAGAATCCATAAGTGTTAGGGATGCCAACCCCCATGCAGTCAAATATCAGTGTATAATTTTTCTGTCCCCAAAACTTTAGTCATCCCTCAGTACCACTGGGGACTGATTCCAGCATCCACCATGGATTTCAAAATCTGCAAATGCTCAAGTTCGTTTTGTAAAATGGCGTAGAACAATACATACGGTATTTGTATATCCCTAGTCATGGATCACTGACTTTATTTTTTGTTTTTAAATTTTGCTTTGTGGCATATTTTAGAAGACCAGAATCTAAATAAGCAAGTCTGAAATTAGTCAGCATGAAAGTCAGAGAAAGTAAAGAGATGAAATGTATCTTGGCTATTCTCCACTCCCCTTGGCTCCCACCTGACATTGCACTTTCTCTCTGCCCTCTGCTTGTAAGCTTGCTATAGTCTTGGAGTGGTCCTCAGTCAATTTTCTAATTAGTAGGACAAAGCTCTCAACATATCTGCAGTGTGGTGGAGTGAGAAGTGGGTCTGAAAAGCCAACACCTGAGATTTGCCACTAAATTCACCCACAATGTCAGACAATTTACTCTGTGCTCTGGTTTTTCCAAATGTATAAACCAGACCCAATGCTGTCGTCCCATGAAGATTAAGTGAGGTAATATACGTAAAGATTAGCACACAGTTTTGAAGTGATACTCTAAAATGTATTGTTATTTTATTAATATTTTTTACATCTTACCTCCCCAGTTAAAAGTGTATATTTTTTGGCCTGAATTCCATTGAAAGACACTATACACTGGGACTCTTCTTAGACTAAGCTAGGTCATCTTATAAACCGTATTTATTTAGTTCTCACAACAAACAAGGTAATATATATTCTCTTTATTTTACTGATGAATGAAGTTGTCCACAGAGGTAAAGGGGGATTTCCTAGGTCACTGTAATAGGGGTAAAGACTTCACTCAAGATCCTCTAGGGATCTAACAGCAAAGTGCCTACTCTTCCTACTACACCATATTGATTCTCACTAATGACTATTATTTATGCAGAAACTGGGTTTTGTTTCAGTTCTCAGAAGTGGAGAATTATTCATTCTTTGCCTTTCTTTCTTTTATTGTAGGTATTGTTTTCTTTTTACTAAACTTATTGGGGTGACACTGGTTAACAAAAGTATACAGTAAGGGTCCCCAAACTTTTTACACAGGGGGCCAGTTCACTGTCCCTCAGACTGTTGGAGGGCCGGACTATAAAAAAAAACTATGAACAAATCTCTATGCACACTGCACATATCTTATTTTAAAGTAAAAAAAAAACAAAATGGGAACAAATACAATATTTAAAATAAGAACAAGTCAGTTTAAATCAACAAACTGACCAGTATTTCAATGGGAACTATGGGTGCAGATGCATCCTGTGCTCCTCTCACTGACCACCAATGAAAGAGGTGCCCCTTCCAGAAGTGCGGCAGGGGACAGATAAATGGCCTCAGGGGGCCGCATGCACCTGCGGGCTGTAGTTTGGGGACCCCTGGTATACAGGTTTCAGGTGTACAAATCTATAACACATTATCTTTACACTGTATTCTTTGTTCACCCCTCCAGTCAAGTCTCCTTCCATCATACCATTTGTCTTCCTATACCCTCCTTTTTCCCTCTACCTTCCCTCCGTTTTGCAATCACCACACTATTATCCTTGTCCAAGAGTTTTTTCTCTTTTTTCTTTTTGCTCAATTCCTGCATATCCCCATCCCCTCCCCCCCGATAGCTGTCAGCTTGCTGTCTATCTCTGAGTCTGTTTATTTTGCTTGTTAGTTTATTTTGTTCATTAGATTACACATATGAGTGAAATTATATGGTTCTTGTCTTTCTCTGACTGGCTTATTTCATTTGCACAATACTCTCCAGGTCTATCCATGCTGTTACAAAATATAAGGATTTCCTTTTTTTTTTTTTTTTTTTTTTTTTTTTTTACAACTGAATAGTATTTTACTGTGTAAATGTACCACAATATTTTTATCTACGCATCTACTGATGGGCACCCAGGCCACCCAGGCTGCTTCCAAATCTTGGATATTGTAAATAACACTGCAATAAACATTGGGGTACATATATTCTTTCTAATTAGTGTTTTAGGTTTCTTTGGATCTATTCCCAGAATATTTGATTTATTGATGATACCATGATGACAGTTGTGATGTGATATCTCATTGTGGTTTTAATTTACATTTCTCTTATGATTAGTGATGTTGGGCACCTTTTGCTTCAAAAGAATAAAATAACTAGGAATAAATTTAAAGTAAACAATTAAAAGACCTGTACTCAAAATATTATAAAACACTAAAGACAAAACCTGAAGATACAAATAAATAGAAAATATACTGAGTTCAAGGATAGGCAGAATTAACATTATTAAAATTCCTGTACCACCCAAAGCAATCTGTAGATTTAATGCAATTTTTATCAAGATACCTTTGGTGTATTTCACAGAACTAAAACAAATATTCCAAAATATTATATAAAACCACAAAACATCACAAATAACAACAGTAATCTTGAGAAAGAAAAACAAATTTGGAGAAATTACACTTCCCAATAAACTATATTACAAGGCCATAACAATCAAAACAGCATAACATTGGTATAAAAACAGACATTTAGATCAATGGAACATAATAAAAGGCCTGTAAATAAATCCATGCCTTTACTATCAATTAATATTTTACAAAGCAGGCAAAAACAAAATGGGTAAAAAATGCAAAAAAATGAAATGACCACTTTCTTACACCATACACAAAACTAAATTCAAAATGGTAGACTTGAAACTATAAAAGTTCTAGAAAAAGAAATAAGTTCTAAAATCTTAGACATTTCTCATACCATTATTTTTTCTGGTCTATCTCCTTGGGAAGGAAAACCAACCAACAAACAAAGAACAAATCCAACTTTGTCAAACTAATAAGACTTGCACAGTAAAAGAAACCATAACCCACTAATTGGAAGAACATATTCACCAATACATTTATTAATACATCTCATAAGGGGTTAATGTCTAAAATTTATAAAGGCCTTATGAAACTCAACACTAAAAGAAATAAAATAAAAACTAAACAATTCAATTAAAAAATAATGGGCTAAAGACCTGAATAGGTATTTCTCCAAGAGGATACACAGATGGCTAGTAGACAAATTGAAATATATATATATATAATATAGCATGATTGGGAGACAATTTACTGAGAAGACGTGGGCAGAAAGTCTTGAAGATAGCAATGGAGGAAGCCATATTGGTTTCTGGAGAAAGATTATTATTTTGGGCATAGAGATAAGACTGGGCAATGGAGCTTAGACAGAGTGAATATGACAGGACCTTATGCTACATAATAAAAGGCATTCTTTAAAGTAATATGGCCATCTCACAGTAAAAAAGAAAAATCATATTTTAAAGAGTTTTTACATGAAAAAATTTTACATATATAGATACGTTGTAAAGAGAATACAGAGTTCCCATAGACACCTCACTCATTTTCCCCTACTATTAATATACTTCATTACCCTGGTGCATTTTTCAAAATTAATAAACCAACTTTATTCTGATTTCATTATGCTTTCCACTAATGATCTTTGTCTATTTCAGGATCCAATCTAGAATATGTTATCACCTTTAGGAGATTTCATATATTAATCTCAGATGTTCAATAGATTAAATTCTATATTCTTGCACCAGATATCATCTAGAAGGCATAGGGCAAACACTACGTAGGCTACTGAGTCTCTTTTTAAAAAATTCAAACACGGTAGAAAGGACTCTGAGCAGGTGAACTGCAGCCCTTGGTTCTCATTTCAGCTTTACCCTTAACTTGTGTCTTTGGACAACTCTCTCTCTGGATCTGAAGCAGGTATCTCTTGTATAAAACTTAGAAATGTAGGTTACATTTTTATGATTTTCTCCAACATCTTAAATTCTGCCCCGCTATTATCATGGCATCAGTGTCTTCACATGAAAAAAAAAAAAACATCAAATATCATTTTACTGATATCTCTAGTGCCAAGCAGTCTTTTATAGTAAAATCAGATTAGGTTGTAGAGAGTTTCAGGGCTGCCCCTTACTCTGTCCACACAATCCATCCTCCCCACATATCCCATCTCCTATCCCCCACACTCTGTGCTACTTGGATGAGTTAATGTCTAAGACTATCAGTGAGGCCCTGGCCAGTTGGCTCAGTGGTAGAGCGTTGGCCCATCTTGTGGAAGTCCTCGGTTGGATGCCTGGTCAGGGCACATAGGAGAAGTGACCATCTGCTTCTCCACCCTTCTACTCATTTTCTCTCTCTCTTACCCTCTTGCAGCCATGCTTTGAATGGTTCAAGCAAGTTGGTCCCAGGCATTGAGGATGATATCATGGCCTCACTTCAGGTGCTAAAACAGCTCTGTTGCTGAGCAACAGAGCAGTGTCCCCATATGGGCAGAGCATCACCCCTAGTGGGCTTGTCCAATGGGTCCCAATCAGGGTGCCTGTGGGAATCTGTCTCTCTGCCTTCCTGCTTCTAACTTAATTAAAAAAAAAAAAGTCACCAGTGAAAAAAAACTATTCTCAGCATTTTACTTGTGTTTCTCGACTTTGCAAATATCATAAAAGTAAGGATCAGGAGATGAGGTGGGTTGATTATTTTGGGTTATCCGAGTAGACCTGATGTAATTATAGAGGTCCTCTTAAAAGGAAGAGGAGAGATCAGAGGGGAAAGAAGATGCTGTACTATTGATGTTGAATAAGCAGGAAGAGGCCATGTACCAAGGGATGGAGGAGGCTTTAAGAGGCTGTAAAAGATAAAGAAGCATTCTCTACTGGACCCTCCAGAAAGAATGTTGCCTTCACACTGTAAAATAGTACATTTGTGTTTTTAAGCCACTAAATTTGTGATCACTTGTTACATCTGCAATAAGAAACTAATATACCCATCAATGGTGAAATTCAAATAATTTAACCACTGGTTCTCTGCCCTAAAGACCATTTTAAGTATAAGAAAAAGATATACTGCAAGGTAGTTTATTAATTCACGCATTTAATACTTAAGAACAATAAAAGAAGTACACAAAACTAGTTTATGTTATAAGAAAGAGTTTTAAAATATTAATGAAAAAATATTAAATAATACCTGACAAAAACAGTAAAACTGTTATTTAAGATATTTCCATATTGCTTCTTGATTGGCGTCCTCACCTGCAATTTTTTTCACCTATGGGCAGAATAAACATTACTACGGACACTTAGAATACACTGTTCCGCAGATAAATGTTAAAAAAAAAAATAAGAAATGTAAATTTGTAATTTTCACACTAGGGGGCTGCTAAGGTGCCCACCTTAGAGAAAACCCTGATTACAAGTGCCATTTTAACAATTGGTTCACTGAACTCAACAAAAAATTAGGCATTGGTTCTGCCAAACCGGTATGAACCTGGTGAATTGCACCGCTGATACCTGTGAGGTTTAAGATGTGTCCAGGACTTTGTAGCTGGTAGGTGGACTTGAACCCAGGCAACTTATATCTAGAACCGGCATTTATAATCACTAGGCCATACCGCTTCATTGAAGTAACAAAAAGGCTTGTCATCTTAGGTTTTTTGTGAAGCTTGAGGAACTGCAGGGAGAATACAATGTTCAATACATAGCTATATTACCCAATATTATTATTATAGTCAGCACAACAATTTTCAAGGCTCACTCACCTCTCAGTCCTACCACACCTATTCTAGAACCTCCTCAAACTTGAGTTCAATATCTCTTTAACAAGGACAATAAAAATGGCAATGACCCAAAAACCCGTATGCAATTGTATAGCAACTTATATGACGCAAGACTGCTTGGGTAGACGTGATCATATTTTGTTTTGAGTCTGAGACCCTGGGAGTGATATAAAGAAGGAATCAGTGACCCCTGCTGTGGGTGTGTCTGTCCCTCTCTCTGCTTTCATCTTTTCCATCACCTGCCTTTTGCATTCTGCTTGGTGTTATGTATTTCTCTCTGAGCCTCTGCCTTTCCCTCCACCCCATACTTTTTCTTGCTTTGGTAGCAGGGCCAGAACAAAGCTGTAATACTTAGTGTCATTTGATGCATAGAGTTTGTGTGCTTTTAATAAGAAGATCTAAGCAGTAGAGGTGCTATAAGTTTCTTAAAACTCCAAGCAAATAAAAAGGCACAGCTAAGGTGTATTTTACTGTGACTTTCAACTGCTTTTTCTCATATTATGCATTAATAGCCCTAAATTTGAAAAGTGCCCAATGGAGAATAAGCTATTCAGAAGTAGAGCATTTTAGGCACAGAGATGGGTTTAGATGGATGTGCGAACTTTCAACACTGCCTGAGGAAGTCTCTTAAGTTGCTGAGGATAAAAGTGATGATTTTGGTTACTAATTTCTCTCCTGTTCTACCTGTTATCCATGCGAAAGTACCAGCCAAATCCTATGAGAGTGGGGAAAGTGCCCATTTTTCTATTTGCTTTACATTTAGGCTTAAATTGCTGTAAAGTCATTCCCTGTGGGAATTCTGGACTGACTGCAAGTTACAAATAAATACTCCCAACTTTGCTTTCCGCAGCCTCAGCGTTTTCCAGCCCCATAATAGATGGTCTGAACAAGCAGATATGCTTTTAACTTAGCTCTAAACTATGTCCTGACATGTGGGAACTGTTTTTAAGACAACAGCAAGGACCTGAAAGACAGGTATTTGCCAGAATGCAAATGGCCTCGCATCTCCTCTGACCTTGCCCTACAATGAGGCCCCATCAAGTTATTACTGTCCCTTGGGAAAATATGGTTTGCACTATACTGTGCATTACTGCTCCACCTAAAGATACTGGCTATTTTTAAGCTGTGTACTGGGGAAGAAAAAACGGGCGGCAAAACAAAGGAGTGAAATAGCAAGGGCCATGCCTGGGGTGGGTGGGGGGGAAATCCTGCAAAACTAACCTGAGCAGAAGAGAAGAGAGCTAGAACCAAAGTGATGGATCTCTCACACATACTTGTACCTATAAATCTGTTAATTATCGATCATCTACTAATTATTCAACTATCTAATGATATCTGTCAACTATCTAATGATAATATATGTATCAGTCTCTCAGGTAAGGAGGCAGGAAGTAGATTGGCATATTTGAACAAAAGCAGATCAAACAGGAAAACTTCTCTTCATATGTCTTTTGTCAAACATGGTAATATGCAGATAGCATCTAATTGGGGATGAGAGGTTTGGCTCCTCTTTCTCATCAATGTCAGGTGCTAAGTTTTGAAAACAAGATTATAAAAACTGTGCAAAATATTTGTACGAGGTTAGGTTTGTCACCACAGACTTTCTCAGTGCTAACAAACCCTTTTATCACATATTGAAGAGCAAAAACTGTGGACCAAAGCCAGAGAACTTGAGGGATGGCCTACGTGTTATATCTCATTCAAAGGAAGTAAAAAAGAAAGGTTCTCCAACTTCAGTATTACTGTTTAACTTGTAAATTCAACCAGCCTATCTCCAGGCGTTCAACCATCCAACTAGATGTTTGGATATTACTTAAAAGAAATCCATCATAAGCCACAGTAGGGAGGGCCCTGGCAATAGGTCAAAGGAGAGTGGATAATAGGAAAACTTAAAATCATGAAGAATAAGGGAAGCAATTAGATATATTTAGGCTGGAATATGAAAGACTGTTGGGGGTGGGATATACAAAATGTGTGCAAGGCTGTCATGGACAGGAAGAGTTCAGTTTGTTTCATTCTATATCCTGGACTCATGGTTCTGACACTTTTCACAAAGACTCATCTGGCAGACAATACTTCCACCCATAAGTTAAGGTAACTCTTAGCTAGACACTACTTAGATAAGAAAGGCTTTGGGTAATGTGTAATCTCAGCCTTACTTGTACCCTCACCCCATTTCCTCCCAGTGGTGTGCACTTAATAGTGGTGAAGGACACAACTAAGACTTATGGAGAGAACCGCAGAGTAGTAGAATACATCTCTATGGAAGAGTGAGCTTTCTGTTGATGAAAGACCTGAAAATGAATTGAATTACTTTGATAGGTAGTAAGCTCCCTGTCATTCATGGTATTCAAAGAGAGTTTTGTTAACTTCCTAGCAAGAATGAGGATATGCTTATATTTCCAAGTTCCCAGTATTTTAGTTTTTTGTCTTTTTTTTTTGGACAAAAGATGACATATTTTGTTTAAAATTTCCTTTGCATTAGTAAATGTTCCAGAAAAATAATAAACTGGTGATTATCTTGTGTAGTAAATTGTGATGTGGGAAGGCAGAGAAACTTCATTTCAGGCTAGATACAGATATGTGTGGGCAAAGGACACTCAAAGCCATAGCAGGTATGTGGCTCAGGACCTCTGCAGAATGTAGTTGCACCCAGAAGTATTGTCCTGAGAATAAAGGTGCATAAAGATGGCAAATTTTCAATTTAAAAAAATAGATAAATTTTTAATGAAATATATATATATACTCATTTTCCCAAGAAAAAATTAGTTCTGTTTAAAGGCAGGCAGTGTGCTAAACACTTTCAACACTACAATATTTTAAACATTCTTCTAACAATCTGTGAGGTGGCTATTCACTGAAAATGCAATAAAGCCAGGATTCAAACCTCCGCCATCGGATACTGAAAAATATTTGCTTTACCCATTTTCTGCTAGGTTACTAACTCTCTCCATAATTCTAGCAATCAAAGCATGTGGCACATTGTATTATAATTTTATACTATTGTAATTGATGTCCTTACTCATCTCCTTATTTGAGGACAGGCATTTGTACCTGGTACCAGCATACAGTTGATGTTCCAAATATTTGTTGAATAAATGGGGGGAGGGAGGGCAGCACACTAGAGCCAACTTTAGAATGTAGAAGTGAAAGGGAGAAGAGAAAAATGATTTTAGTGCCAATGATGTTTATACCATCAAATGATATAAACATATGTCTTGTCCTGGCTGGATAACTCAGTTGGTTGAAGCATTGTCTGGAAGCACAGAGGTTGCTGGTTTGATCTGTCAGGGCACATAGAGAAATAAATCAATGTTCTTATCTCTCCCTCTCTCTTTCCCCTGCCTCTCTCTCTCTCAAAATAAAAAAAAAAACCCAAAAATACAAACAAAAGAAACCACATTTCTCTTAAGCTTACTGTGATATACAATAGAGTAACCACTAGCCACATGTGTTTATTAAAATTTAAATTAATTCTAATTACATAAAATAAACAAATTTCCTCAGTCTCACTATCCATAGGTGGCTAGTAGCTCCTTTATTGGATAGTGCATATCTAGAACATTTCTCTCATCACAGAAAGTTTCATAGGAAAAACAAACAAACAAACAGTACAATATTTCAGGAGGAATAAAAAAAAATTATAAAGGAAAATAATCAAACTTGAATAAGGTAAAATAGAATGGGAAAAAAAAACAAGGGTGAGCAGGAAGTACATACCACAGGAATAAGAGGGTCCTTGCAGAAAACAAATGAAAGCAAAACAAAAATACTTAAGAAAAAACAGACTGTCTTAAGTGCCTCAATTCTAATATCTCTTCAAACCCTATGTACCTGAGATCATCTATTCTACACCTATGGTTTGCTCCTGGCCCTGCTTGTCCACCTTCAACCTCACAGCCCTCCAATATAATCACACCCTCCCCTTTTTCTTTCTGTCATTATCATCATTTGCCCTATCAAAACCTCTCCCTGCATGCATCTGGCTCTTCACATCCTCACACCTGCACCTGCGCAGTTGAATGTGGCTGCAGAAAAGACCACCATCCTTCTGGCTGGTTGCACATGTAATTCATGGTGAATGAACTTACAATCTGAAGTTAGGCCCACAACACTGACAAGCAGTCATACAACATTTTTGTTGTCCATTCTTGTTCTTTCTGTCTTTCTTGGGTGACATTTTAAACCTAGTCCCATCTCTAGCACCTCCTTCCTGACCTACTTACAAACCTGGTGTTCCTACTGATCTGCTGAAAATAAAGTGCGGACGTTCAGAAAAGAATCCCTCTGCCTGTCTCCATCATATATACTGACTGTACTTACATCTGGTGCTCTCCTCTCCTTCCTGTGAACTGTCTGTCCGGTGAGGCCAGCCTCTCCCTGAGCACTGGGTCCACTTACATTCTGCTACACAGGTTAATAGCTAAAGTAACTATCTTGTTTCTCCTCTGTGCCATTAATTTCTCTTATCTATTGGATTATTATTATCACTATATAAACATTCTGAAATTTCTTTCATTTTAAAAATCTTCTCTTCTTCCTTTACCAACTTCCTTTATAGAAAATCTTGAAAAAAATGTTTATATTTTCTTTCTCCTTCTACTCCTTTCATTTTCTCATAATACCAGATTAATCAGGGGTTCTCTTCTCCTACTCCACCCCAAAGTTCTTATCAAAAGTACCGTTGTAAATTTACTGACAGTTTTTAACCTTCATCTTATTTGATTTGTCAGCAAAATCCGGTTCAGTAGATCAATTTTTTTCTTCTCTTTCTTATTCTTCTTCTACTCCTCCTCTTCTTCCTCCTCCTCCTCCTCCTCCTTCTCCTCTTCCTCTTCCCTATTATTATTATTATTATTATTACTACTACTTTGGGTACCACTTTACTTTCAGGACATTTACTTTCCTGGTCTTTAATGCATTGATTGCTCTGTTTCAGTCCCAGTTTTTGATTTCTATTTTTCTCTCAGATCCCATTCTCATGGCGTTCATTACCATCTAGAGGACAGTGGCTCCCAATTCCTACCTCCATCCTGCATCTCTCCCAGTTCTCAGGTTCACACATCCTGCTGCCGTCTCCCCTTCTCCCTCCATGTGTACTTCATAGCCATCCTCTTCCATTCTTCCATACATACTCTTACTGCATCTTTTTTCAGTCTATAGAAAAACTGGAGTAATCCTTGTAACCCATCTGTCCT
Source organism: Rhynchonycteris naso (assembly GCA_037038555.1). Classification (NCBI taxonomy): domain Eukaryota; kingdom Metazoa; phylum Chordata; class Mammalia; order Chiroptera; family Emballonuridae; genus Rhynchonycteris; species Rhynchonycteris naso. The sequence goes on from CM072997.1 coordinate 105,945,800, forward strand.
TTATAGCCCACAGCAACCCATCTGCAAATTCTATTGGCTCCACCCTCAAAATATCCCTATAGTCTGAACACTTCTCACCACTCCCACCCCTTCTGCCTCAGTCCAGCCAGCGCTATCGCTCATATACATTTTCACAAAATTTTTTATGACATTTCCCCAAGCATCCATGCTTTGTCTCTAAGGGAGACTGATAAAACAAGGTCAGATCATGGCAAGTGAACTTTCTCTGCTCATTAAGCATCAATAGCTTTCCATCTCACTCCGTGAAAATAGAGATTCTTACAGTAGCTTCAAGACCCTACAAAGTTTTCACACTCCCCTTAATCCTCACTTCTCTGTATCTCACTATTCTCATCCTGGACTCCTCTTCCTTGTACTTTGTCCACTGCAGGAAAGCTAACATCCTGCTGTCCCTTAAATGTGCCAGATGTGCTCTCAACTCATAGCACCTGCACTTCTCCTTGCCTCTGCCTGGAATACACAGTGAAAGGACCAGCACTGTCACAGCGTAGGAAACCTTTCTTATTACAGAAAAAAATAAAAACATTGTTATTGTAAATAATTTAATTTTATAAAGATAAAAGAAGTGGATATAACCAAATTGTGGCTCTGAGTTTAAATGCTTGGAATTGATCTACTCATATAGAATTGAAGATATTTGTTCAGATAAACATGCTAAAAGTCTGAAACAAGCTCATCAAAATGTGATGTGGACCATGCTTATTAGGCCATTTGTCTCTAGGAGAGAAAATGGCTTGTAAGATAAAAGACAAAAGTAATAACTATTATTCTATAATAATATCTAAAATTAATTTCTCACAATCTCTGAAAGTTATAAAAAAGTCCTATTAGAACATGAAATGTTTAGAAACGTAAGAAAAATGGTCAGAAGAGGCAGATCTCTGCCTCTCATTCAATCTGTCCAACTCTAGGGACACATGCTAAATTAGAACTATAACACAAGCTTTCAGGAAAAGGAGTAAAACCATAGCAAATGGTAAGTGACTCCTAATATTTGAGTTTAATGCAAGAGGATAAGAAAGAAAACTAACATTTGTTGAGAGGACAATGTGCCAGGCAGTGTGATTGATTTTTGAAATGTTATAGTCCTAAACAAATAAACAAAAACCCATATATACAGAAAACAGGATGATGTAACCTGTTTATATATTGATAAAGCAGGTAGCAAAGGGAAATCGGAGGTCAAATGTGATAATGAGATGGGATCTCACTTTGGGTAGTGGGTACACAATGCAATATACAGATGATGTATCATAGAAATGTACACTTGAAGCCTATATAATTTTATTAACCAATGTCACCCCAATAATAATAAATAAAATATAATAGTTCTCAGAACTGCTCCAAGTGGTGGATAATGTTATCCCTTCTCACAGATGAAGAGACCGCAGTTTGTGTTCCAGCTGAGGTTAAGATTACGTTCTAGCCTGACCAGGCGGTGGCGCAGTGGATAGAGCGTTGGACTGGGATGTGGAAGACCCAGGTTCGAGACCCCGAGCTCGCCAGCTTGAGCGCGGGCCCATATGGCTTGAGCAAAAGCTCGCCAGCTTGGACCCAAGGTTGCTGGCTTCAGCAAGGGGTTGCTCAGTCTGCTGAAGGCCTGCAGTCAAGGCACATGTAAGAAAGCAATCAATGAACAACTAAGGTGTCGCGACGGCAACAAAAAACTAATGATTGATACTGCTCACCTCTCTCCATTCCTGTTTTTCTGTCCCTATCTATCCCTCTCTCTGACTCCCTCTCTGTCCCTGTAAAAAAAAAAAAAAAAAAAAAGATTACGTTCTAGTAGATGTGAAACCTGTGCTCCTCCTCTTCCCCTACCTTCCTGGAAATTTTAAAGACAAACTGAAAACATAAAGGTAGAAAATCTAAATTTTGAATAATAAATAAATAAATTTGTATGTTAAGAATTAAGAAGATATGAGAAAAAATAAATATATGAAATATTAGGCTAAGCCCAATAAAGTCATGACTGAGAGGTGTTTTAGAGAATGAGAGAAGCAAAGAAGACCCTAGCAGGAAAGAAGTTGGGGAAGATGACTCTGAAAGAACAACTCTGCTACCAAAAGAGTTCTTCAAAGGTCATTTTCAGGAACAAGAAAAGTGTAGGGAAAGGAGCCAGGACATGATCAAAAGCTATCAAAGAGAGAAGCAAAAAATAATACAAAATCAGGTATCTCAACTCAGGAAACAGAAAGCGCAAACAATTCCTTGAAAAGAAAGCTGCTCTTGGGCTAGCTGACCTACTAGCTCCTGAGTTCTTAGAGAGCTTTGAGGACTGCTTTGGAATGTCTCCATCTTCCTAGACCACTAACCAGGGAGGAAACAGACTCACATATCAGAGGACTGACTGATAGTGTCAATAATTATGAGAAGGAGATGAGCAGGAGTTGATTGGAACTTTAAAGGAATTGCAGTATTTATTTTAGGAGTCTGAATGAAATGAACATTGCTCAAAGAAGAAAAAAAAAAAACGTGTCTGGTGAGAAATGATCCTTTGCTGGAAAATCTCCACTTTCCCAAGGGTTGGAGGCACCAGAGAAGGATTATTACATTTGATTATGTAGCAGTGGAAAAGAAATCATGACTAATGCCAAGAGATGGTGGAAAAGATAAGTTGTTGAAAAAGTATGGCATTGTACTTCAAGTGGACCCAAAATACCATGCTTAATAGATTTCTGGGGAATAAAACAAAAGCTCCAGGACATTTGGGGGACTTTTAGAGTTATATTTATAGAAATAAATTTTTTTTTTTAATTGAAGAGAAGGGCTGACAACTGTTAAATCCACTGCTGTGTGCTATAGTCTTCACGTTCATTATTTTATTTATTCTTCATCATGAGTGTATGGGTGTTATATTCATGACATTCATGGAAGATTCATGTCTTGCTCAAAGTTATATCATTCATACACACATAATAGCTGTCTGATTTCAAGTGCTGGCCAGCTGATTGACTAATGTCCCTACTGTTTCCACTGCCTTGAGAGAACAGACTTAAAGATGAAGACAGGAAAAAAGAAAAAGTTAAAGGACATCAGAGAATCATGATAACATATTAACAGAAGAGCTGCTGATTGTGAGATTAAAAACATCACTAAAATTATTTGATATATAGAGGAACTGAGAGAAACAATCAACAATCTACTGGTTACACCTCATGTGATATTCTTAGGGGAGAGGTGGCAGTGGTATCAGGACACCAAAGTCCGGACAACAGAAAAATAGGACACTCAATGGGTTTCAGTGAAGAGAGTTTTAGTAAGTGATTATTTGCAGAGATGTGGAAAGGGTTAGACAATAATGGGATTCCTAGATACTAGCAATAGTGCAAGCCCCTCAATTTTGTAAGGGATGGTGGTATTAAAAAATAATTATTACATTTGTTTATATGTCTATCTCTGGTCCTGAAGAGGGGAGGAGAGAATGGTGTTAATGGAATTTGTAATCTCTGAAATGTAGTAAGAGAAAGCTTTAAGGGAAGGGTTTCTGGAAAGGAGGTGTTGTCTTGGAGGGACACAGCTACTGTCCAAACCATAGACTGGCTTGGAGGGACCTGGAGATGGGGAGGATCAATACCCTAGACTCTCTCTGAACCAACTGCACAATCTTCTCTCATGAGGACAGAAGAGCTTGGGCAAACATCTATTGAGCAGGGTGAGGAAGGAAAGAGAAGAGATCTGGACTGGCAAACAAGAAAAGCCAGCACATGATGCTTTATTCAGTATCATGCATGAGCTCACTAGCATATCCACTGTCCATGGGTCATCCCAAATAAACCAACACTAAACAAAAACACACCACCTGTTTGCAAACACAGACTCAAGACGTGTCCTTTGGCACACCTTTTCAACACAGTCATTGCCTCTCAGGCTTCCTGTCTTGAAATTGTACAACTACCCATGGAAGGGGGAAAGCACTTTTCCCAGAAAGGGATAAGTAAAGAGAAGACAACGCAATCTATTTTCTGCCTTAAATAAGAGGAAGTCCCATATAAATCTGATGATTTTTTCTTCCATTTCTTTAAAAAATGTCATTGGAATTTTGATTGGAATTGCATTAAACCTGTATATTGCTTTGGGTAATATGGTCATTTTGATTATATTTATTTTTCCTATCAAAGAACAAGAAATATTTTTCCATTTCATTGTATCTTTTTCTATTTCCCTTAATAATGCTTTGTAGTTTTCATTATGTACTTCTTTTACATTCTTTGTTATGTTTATTCCTAGGTATTTTATTATTTTTGTTGCAACTATGAAGAGGATTGTTTTTTTGAGTTCATTTTTTAATGTTTTGTTGTTGGCATATAGAAATGCTATGGAGTTTTGTATATTAATTTTGTATCCTGTGACCTTACTGTATTGGTTTATTGTTTCTAGTAATCTTTTTGTGGAGACTTTGGGGTTTTAGATGTATAGGATCATATATCATCTGCAAAAAGTGAAACCCTTACTTCTTCTTTTCCAATATGGATGCATTTTATTTTTTTGTCTTGTCTGATTGCTCTGGCTAGAACTTCTAGCACCACATTAAATAAGAGTGGAGAGAGTAGACATCCCTGACTTGTTCCTGATTTAAAGGGGAAAGTCCTCAGTTTTATGCCATTTAATATGATGTTAGTTGATGGTTTGTTATAAATGGCCTTTATTATGTTGAGATATTTTTCTTCTATACCCATTTTGTTGAGTGTTTTAAAGATAAAATTATGTTGTATTTTATCGAATGCCTTTTCTGCATCTATTGATAAGATCATGTGGTTTTTGTTCTTTGTTTTGTGGATAAAAAAACCCCCGAATAGCCAAAGCAATCCTAAGGAAAAAAAATGAAACTGGGGGCATTAAAATACCTGGCTTCAAATTATATTATAGAGCCACGACAATCAAAACAGCATGGTATTGGCAAAAAAATAGACACTCAAACCAATGGAACAGAATAGAAAGTCAAGAAATAAAACCACATATATATGGTCAAATAATCTTTGATAAAGGGGTCAACAACACACAATGGAGAAAAGAAAGCCTCTTCAACAAATGGTGCTGGGAAAACTGGAAAGCCACATGCAAAAGAATGAAACTCGACTACAGTTTGTCTCCTTGTACTAAAATTAATTCAAAATGCATCAAAGACCTAAATATAAGACCTGAAACAATAAAGTGCATAGAAGAAAACATAAGAACTAAACTCATGGACCTTGATTACAAAGAGCACTTTTTGAATTTGACTCCAAAGGCAAGGGAAGTGAAAGCAAAGATAAATGAATGGGACTACATCAGACTAAGAAGTTTTGCACAGCAAGAGAAACTGACAACAAAGTAAACAGACAACCAACCAAATGGGAGATGATATTTTCAAACAACAACTCAGATAAGGGGTTAATATCCAAAATATACAAATAACTCATAAAACTTAACAACAAACAAATAATCCAATAAAATAATGGGAAGAGGACATGAACAGACACTTCTCCCAGGAAGAAATACAGATGGCCAACAGATATATGAAAAGATGCTCATCTTCACTAGCTATTAGAGAAATGCAAATCAAAACTACAATGAGATACCACCTCATGCCTGTTAGATTAGCTATTATCAACAAGACAGGTAATAACAAGTGTTGGAGAGGCTGTGGAGAAAAAGGAACCCTCATCTACTGTTGGTGGGAATGTAAAGTAGTAAAATCATTATGGAAGAAAGTATGGTGGTTCCTCAAAAATCTAAAAATAGAACTACCATATGACCCAGCAATCCCTCTACTGGGTATATACCCCCAAAACTCAAAAACATTGGTATGTAAAGACACATGCAACCCCATGTTCATTGCAGCATCATTCACAGTGGCCAAGACATGGAAACAACCAAAAAGCCCTTCAATAGATGACTGCATAAAGAAGATGTGGTACATATATACCATGGAATACTACTCAGCCATAAGAAATGATGACATCGGATCATTTACAACAAAATGGATGGATCTTGATAACATTATACGGAGTGAAATAAGTAAATCAGAAAACACGAAGAACTGCATGATTCCATACATAGGTGTGACATAATAAAGAGACTAAGAGACATGGACAAGAGTGTGGTGGTTATGGGGTGGTGGTGGTGAGGAGGAGACGGAGGAAGAGCTGAGAAGGGAGGGGCACAAAGAAAACCAGATAGAAGGTGACAGAGGACAATTTGACTTTGGGTGATGGGTATGCAACATAACTGAATGACAAGATAACCTGGAGATGTTTTCTTTGAACATATGTACCCTGATTTGTTAATGTCACCCCATTAAAATTAATAAAATTTTAAAAAAGCCATGGCAATAATTAGTTGGGTTTTACTGTGTTCATTAAAAGCTTTTCTAATGACCGTTTGAAAAGAAAAATAAGAAGTCAAGAAGACAAAGTTGGTGAGGATGGCATGGTAAAATGAGCACAGAAATTAGGTGTACAAGTAGACAAAAGAATGTTACAGAAAAAAAAATGTTTGCTGTTTTATTAAGAATAAGGAGATAGTGAAAGAACAAAGAATCACAAGCTGAGTTGAGGTCTCCGGATTGCAGAGAAGTTTGTATTTTCCCTCATTTCTGCAGCAGATTTCGACACTGAGAGAAAAAATAGTCTGGCAAAAGTAAATGATATTACTTTACCAGGGCTTCATTAACAAAGTACCACAACACAGATAGCTTAAAGAACAGAAATATATTGTCTCACAGTTCCAGCATCTGGAAGTATGAGATCAAGGTCTCTTCAGCTTTGGTTCTTTCTGAACACGGGGAAGAAGGACCTGTTATATGCCTTCCTAGGCTTCCAGTGGTTTGCTGACAGCCTTTGGCATTCCTTGACTTGCAGAAGCATCACCATGATCAGTGCCTTTATCTTCCTATAACTTTCTCCCTGTATGGGGGTCTCTGTCCACACTTTTTCTTTTTATAAAGACAGGAGTCATATTAAATTAGGGTTTACCCTAATGGCCTAATTTTAACTAATTATATCAGCAATGACCCTAATTCCCAGTAGGGTTACACTCTAAAGTACTGGGTTTAGAATTTTAACACATGAATTTGGGGAAGGGTACAGTTCAATCCATAATAGCAACCTTTAAATTCTGTCTTAAATAAGAGGAAGTCAAGAAGAAAAAGTTGATGGGGAAGGCATGGTAAAAGGAGCACAGAAATACAAGTAGACAAAAGAATGTTACAGAAAATAATGTTTGCTGTTTTATTAAGAGTAAAGAGATACTGAAAGAACAAAGAATTATGAGCTGAGTTGAGATCTCTGGGTTGCAGAGAAGTTTTAAATTTGTCAACAGGTTCTAAGAATTAGTTCACAAGGCTTCATAAGGTTAAAGTTACAAATGAAAGGAAAACAATGGACATTTAGAATGTTCCTCATTAGAGCTCTGATAGCTAGCTTCTGTACAAATGCACTTGGCTATGGTGCTAAAAAATCAATTGTACAAATATGTATAATATGAAAATACAAATTATAATAATCTCTGAGAATCAAATGAGATAACATATGTAATCTTTGAAGCTGTGTGCTATTCAAATTAAGGTGCCAATTTTATTGCCATCACTATGTCTTGATATAGGTATCTTATTTTTATTGTTACACTGAACATTTCTCACTCACGTGGTTCATTTCTTTTTACTCCAGTCACATCCAGGTCATTAGCATGTATGTTTATTTCCTCCTGGTACACTGAGCCTCTCCACATTTTCCCCCCGATTATTCTTTCCAAGCTCTCATTTAAATGTGAAGTAAAGTCCTGCCATGGATTAGTCAAACAGCCAACTCGGACTAAACAAGTCACCAACAAAAGGAACTTAAATTGTCAGCACAGTTGGTACATTGACTACAAACCAGTTCATATACTCATCAATTAGAAATTGAAATTATGTTCTGGATGCTTCAGTCAAATTTAGCTGATATCCTCCAATGACCTTTAGTGCTTCTTTTTTTTGGTTGTAACATGAATTTTCCTCTTCAATTATGACCTGCTCTCAGACTAACATAAATCCCATACGCTTCTATTTATTTATTTTTATTTTTTTGCTGATGATAAAAGTGGGAGAAAAGCAGGTGCTTGGGTTTCTGCATTTAATTAAGAATTCAAATATTAAAGCACTTTGATTTACGTATAATGAAAGCTATTTCTGACACAGGCATCATAACCTCTTCTTTTCATGATCTTTACCTTTAGTTTTCTTTCTTTGTTACTTTCAAATTTGGCCACTCAGCACTGGAGACTTTAGTATAATCTACAACTTAGTTCATTCATCCAAAATGAACTGAGCAGTCATCATTTTTCTTGTACTGTGTTAGGAGCTGTAGAGATGAGGCTATTTGGTCCATTTAGGACTTGGTGACTTGAATGTTATTGTTCTGATTAGTGACCACACACACAGGTGTCCAATACGCAGCACTCTGCGATTTTGAAGAGGCACAGACCTGAGGTGTACAGTAGGGCTGTCTGGCGGAGCCCCTCCGTCCGTCCGAGGAGGCAGAGATGACTGCTCAGCTCCCATAGCCCTGGGACTTGATTATTTTCATCTTGCCACGGCTTTGACTCTCTTCAATTACCAATTTCCTGAATTTTATGGGGGAAATAATGGCAATCACTGAATGCCTTAAAATGTATCTCTCAAAAATGCCAAGTCTTGTGACCCCCATGTAAAATATAGTAAAGGCTCATAATCTAAATCAGGAGTTTAAAAAATGAATGTATTGATATTTTCAGCTTTTTCTCCCCCCCTCCCTAAACTTTCTAGAGAATCCGTAGTTAATAACCAGCCAAACTTCAAGTTATTCATCAATGAGCAATACAGGAGCTGCCTTCTTTGAAAAGGGACTTCACAAAATAAGTATATAAGACCTGGCTGCTATCCTCAGGGAGTTTATAATCTAATTGGGGAAATGAGGCAGGTATCTTTTCATGGTACTAACACAGGTCTAGGAAAGCAGAGGATGATAAGTAACAAATGAAGGCTCCCCATAGGCCTTATTAACAGGAGTCTTGAGAGCCAGACTCCGCATCTAATCACTGTCACAAAAACCCTTTTCCCCCCAAACTTTGGACTGAGGAGTCTGCAAGCAAACCACCTGACAGAGTGCACGTATCAGTTGGGAAATGGGGCTGAAGAGGGCGCAGGAAGAGTTGCAATCTGAAATATGAATTTGTTTCCTAAAAGCCTTTCATTAACAAAATTCTGTGCAAAGAAAGGGCAACGACAGAACTCACCCACTTCCTTTCCTTGAGGGTCAGATAACATGAAAAACCTTTAAAATTTTTAACAAACTTGAAGTTGCTCAAACTGGGCCCGGCAGGAGAGGAAAACCGCTTTCTCTGAAGGCAGAAAGCACTGTTGGCACTGAGACCTCAGTCCTCCCTTCTGCAGAAGCAAACATATTTTCTCCATTTGAAAGGGCTGCCTTCTGGCCGCCACTCTTCTTAGGCCTGTGGCTGTGATCCGGTTCGGTTTGACTGATTAATTTTACTTCTGCAGCTTCACCCAAGGAGACAGTGATGAATTGATATATTAGAGATGTGATTAATGGTTACTTTCTATTCAGTGTAATTATCAGGTGATACTTTCAATGAAAAATGCTAGAAAATGAAACTTTTCACTTCAGATAACTATCCACCCTGTCTGCAAAGAAAAATGGGTCTCTATTTTCAACGTATTACTGTAGATAGAGCAAGGCCACAGGAGAGAGAACACGCTGGTATTGTGAGTTCTGTAAAATAAGACGGATTTGGAAGAGTGCCCGTCTCCAAAGGAATTTTTAGAGAGAAAGTCTTTGGAAAACTAAGTTTTACCTTAGTCCTGCATTATTTTACTAGCTCTCAGGTGTTCCAATCACCTCTGGCATTTAATCCATTTTAGAGATTGCATTAGATTAATATCCCTAAAGTGCACTGCATTGATCACATTGCATCTTTTCCCAGAAACCTCCAACAACTGGCATTAACATAAGAATGACAATCATCAGCATGGCACCTAAAATGCTTTGTTAAAAGCCCTCCTTGTTGAACTTGATGTTTCAATTCTAATCTTTTGCTCTGTCAAGACATCAGCTCATGGTCATCTCAGCGGCCCGGCCCTGTTCCTACTGTGCCACACTTTGCCTTGCCCTTTTTTTTTCCATCTGTTTTAACTGGAAGGAAAAATTGTAGACAACTTTAATATCCAAAGACTATTAGGCTTTTTCAATGGAAACATTATGTATTTAAGCACCCTCTGTGAATTATTTGATCAGTAGGGTTTGTGCATTTTATTAGAGCTATTATAAAACTTTGTACAGTTAGAAGTGAACTTGTAGGAAATGGATAGTGATATGAATAATTCATATATATATATATATATATATATATATATATATATATATATATATATATATATATTCTGTCCACTGGAGGTTCAACTGACTTTCTTCTCTCATGGTGAAAGAATCCTGTTTTGTCTCAATTTAGCAAAGTTATTTCTGAATTTTTTATAGTTTTTCATGTTTGGTCTTTGGAGTCTCCTTCGAACTCATTAGAACGTTTGTTTCCAGCTCCCTAACCAACAAAATTCTGACATGTTTATTTTATATTTGTATCAGTACTCATGATTTACATTTTTTTGAAAGTTATCTTTGATTGTCACCCAATTAATAAAAATAGATTTTATTTTTAGAGCGGTTTTGGGCTCACAGTAAAAGTGAGTGAGAGTTACAGAGTTCCGACATAGTCACCCCATCTCCCATAAGTACAGCCTCCCCGACAATCAGTATTCAGCATCAGAGCGGTTCATTTGTTACAGCTGACCAACTTGCACAGACACATCATTATCACCTCAATTCCATAGTTTACATTAGGGTTCACTCTTGGTGTTGTACATTCTGTGGATTTAGACAAATAAATAATGATATGTATCCACCATCATGGTGTCATGTTATGTGTGAGGTTGTTTAAACACAATTTTTAAAAGTGAATAGTTTTATTGCCTTATAATTTCTTTCCTTTCTATTCATTCCTTTGTTCTCCCAAACCTGACAACCAATAATCTTTTTACTGTTTTCTTAATTTTGTCTTTCCCAGAATGGAATATAGTTGAATTCACACAATATACAACCTTTTTACTTAGTATATATATTTAAGCTTCTTTCATATTACCTTATGGTTGTATAGTTCATTTGTTTATAGTGCTTAATATTATTCCATTATATAGAATTACCACAGTTTGTTTATTCACTACTGAAGGACATCTTGGTTGCTTTCAGGTTTGTATAATTACAAATAAAACTGCTTTAAATATCAGTGTGTGGGGGTTTTTTTTGTTGTTTTCAAATCACTTAGTAAATACCAGGAAGCATGCTTGTATGATCCTAAAATAAGAGTAGGTTTTGTTTTGTAAGAAACTGACAAACTGTCTTCCATGGTGACTATACATTCATGTTGCTCCATGCTTGCCAGTGCTGGTATGGTCAGTGTTCTAGACTTTGGGGATTTTAATAGATGTGTAGTGGTACCTCATTGTTTTATTTGAAATTCTCTAATGACATAGAATGTGGAACAGCATTACAAATATATTTTTATTTGCTTTCTGTATATCTTCTTTAGTGAGGTGTGTCTATTTAGATCTTTTGCCCATTTTCAAATCAGGTTGTTCCCTTTATTATTTTTTAAGTTTTAATATCTGTTTTTTATTGTTGAGTTTTAATATCTATTCAATTTTTCACTTTAACTCTGTTTTTAATGTTGACTGTATATTAGAATCAGCTGTAGAACCTTAAACAATAAGGATCTGGTTTACCTACCTCCTCACTCTAGACCAAAGAGTCCAACTGGGTGAGCAACAGAATAACTGGACTCATTACAACTCCAATTGCTGGATCTTATTGCTAGAATTTCTAATTTATTAGATTGGGATGGGACCTGATAATCTGAATTTTCACAAGTGATGACATCACACTCGGAGAACCACTGTTCTAGACCAAGTAAATTGGTTTCTCTGAGGGTGCTGACTGGGTATTAGCATTTTTAAACATCTCTATAGAGGAAGTTCTAATGTGTAGGTAGAGGTAGTGTTGAGATCCACTAGTAGACCTGCCTCACTGGGTTTTTAGTATAGATTGGAGATAAACATCTTCAGCCTCTCTCTCTCTCTCTCTCTCTCTCTCTTTTTTTTTTACTATGTTAGCCTGCTCTCACATTTAAATTTATATCTTATAAGTTACTTACAATTACCTCTTTAAGTGTATGTATTGTAAGCACAAATTCAAATAATGACTTCTGAGTTAGTTTCAAACAACATTTACTTCCTGCTATATTCTGTGCTTTATACTTTTGTTGGTAGACCACTAGCCGGTGGACAGAGCTGCCTGTGCCACAGCCTCATGGTGTGTAGAGTTATTTTCCAAAAGTTACCTAAGAAGGCAAAATTCAACCATTCCTACTCAATTCATCTATAACCTTTTTAAAGAACAGAATCTTTATTTAAATACTTGAGTACAAACAATGAAATTAAACTAAAGATCATAGATTTACCCACAGGGTTATAGTATATCTATTAAGTGCAGAAGAAACTTTGTTTATACTCATGCTTTTAAATGAATTTAGATCTATCTAACCTAAAATATAAATGAGTCTGCTTCTTTCTAAAATTTAATATTATAACTTCTTGCAGAGAAATCTGGGGATATTTAAATAAACATTTGGGTCCTGCAATTGGACTTCTATGAGATAGCAGTTGACAATATTCAAGGTGGGCTTATTGTACCATAACTCTTTGAATCCTTTCACTGAGGAAGTGGTTACTTGCTATTTTAAATAAATTCAAAACAACAGATCTGTAAAGCTGAATAAAATCTATTTTCTCTTGTATGAGATAGCATATTTCCAAAGATGATGAGATACGGGGTAACCTCCAGACAGCACTAGTTCTCAGTGATGTTCCACTGTTATGAATCACTGTTCAATATAATTCTCATTTTCCTTCTAGGTTTTTCTTTTATCTCACTATAAACTTTTCTGAAAGCAAATATCATTCTGGAGGGCACAACTATATAAAAGTCCTGGTGTGTTATGACTCTAAGATATTTGTCTAATAAGAAAGAATAAAAGAACAAACAGAAACAAAATAAAGGAAAACCACAAATGATTCAGATAAATATTCCTTATTTATTTATTTTGTAAGTATTAAGTGCCAACTCAGTGCTCCCAGTTAGAATGTTAAGTGTTTGACTCTTTTGCATATTACTTTGATTTTGCTTTGAGACAAAGGCTGAAAAATACAGTCTATGTGTATATATGCATATGCAAAAAGAATTCACAGGTAATGCTATATCTGTTAAAATGAATTTAAATGTAGGAAATACTGAGGGGTAAATTTCTTCACCTACAGTTGACAATCTTGAGTCACATGATACATATCTTTGTTTGTTTGTTTGTTTTTGTGTTTGTGACAAAGACAGGGAGAGAGACTGATAGGGACAGACAGGCAGGAAGGGAAAGAGATGAGAAGCATCAATTCTTTTTTGCGGCTCCTTAGTCTCCTTAGTTGTTCATTGATTGCTTTCTCATATGTGCCTTGACTGGGAGGCTACAGTAAAGCAAGTGACCTCTGCTCAAGCTAGCGACCTTTGGGCTCAAGCCAGTGACCATGGGGTCATGTCTATGATCCCACGATTAAGCCACTGACCCTGCACTCAAGCTGGTGAGACCCCTGCTCAAGCTGGATGAGCTCATGCCCAAGCCGGTGACCTCAAGGTTTTGAACCTGGGTCCTCTGCATCCCAGTTTGATGTTCTATCCACTGTGCCACTGCCTGGTTACATATCTGGGTTTTTTTTTTTTAATTGAAGGATTACTTATGAATATTTACTATCTACTCCTATAAATGTAGCCAATGACTTGACTAAAGAAACTTCATTGAACTTGTAATTGACAAATGCAGTTTTAGGTTTTATCTTTAGACATTAAGAATGTTCGCTTTGTGAGTAACAAGTAGAAACTTAACAGGGATGCCGAAAGAGAAAAGGTTAGAACCTTAGCCTCAACACGAGAACTTAGAAGTGTATGGATTGACAGGGTTCTGGATCTCAGTGTGGATCATGACAAAAGACCCCCAGACCAAGCATCAGCATGTGAATGCTGGAGAAAAATTCTCAGACTTACAACAGGAACTAAGAGAACTTGTATAAGATTCTGTTACTGTGTAGTAAATTATCACACATTTAGCAGCTTAAATCTGGGCACCTTTATTAGCTCACAGTCCAGAATGGCCTAGCTGGGTTCTCTTTCAGGTTATTATTACAAGGCTACATTAGGCTGTTGTCTTCTCTGGAGGTTCAAGGGAAGAAGCCACGTGCAAGCCCATTCACAGTGTTGACAGAATCCAGTTCCCTGGGGTTGTGGGACTGAGTTCCCCAATATTCCTTGCTGACTGTCAGGGGGGCATCTCAGCTTCTCGAGACTGCCTGCATTCTATGCCATGTGTCTCCCCCTACTTTCATCTCCTCCCATTTCTAATCTCTTTGATTTACTTGTCTCTGACAGGTAGATTCAGATTGTAGGGCTCATGTGATTGGTGCAGCTCACCTAGATAGTCTTTTAGTCTTCAGGTCAACTATTTTGGATTTAATTACACCTGCAAAATTCTTATACAGCAACACCTAGATTTGTGTTAAATGAATAACTGGGAGTTGGCTTGTATATATTTTGGGCAAGGGATTTTGAATACCATTTAGAATTATGCCTGCCACTGAGCTATAAGCTAAAATCTGAGTGAGAAGAAGCCCTGTTGATTGGCAGACCATCAGATCAATGAAACATCACTGTAGAGTGGACAGTGAAGGGGAGATGAAAAATTAAACCATTTCCACAGCAACACACAGTGTACAGGTTGGAAACAAAGGCAGCGACTACCGTCAGAATTGGGTTTTCTCTGAGCTTTGTATTTTGATAAGGTCTGAATGCTTTTGGACAATGCATGCCTTCTGGGGCAATTCAAGGTAGATAGGGCCTGCAGAAGGCTACCTGTCAAAAGGACACATAGAAATATGAAAATTACATGACTCTATTTATAGTGCAAATACACTCAGAAAGTTATAGCTTTTAAACAATGTTGTATTAATTTGCTATAAGATCTTTCTCCATATCAACTCCTGATATTCGCTCTCTAACATATGGGAGACAACATAGTACAATGATTAAAAACATAGTAGGGTTTGGAGAATATTTTTAAATATTTTATTCATTGACTTTTAGAAAGAAAGAGGGAGGGAGATTGAGAGAGGGCAAAAAGCATCAATAATTGTTTCTTGTATGTGCCTTGACCAGGCAAGTCAAGGGTTTTGACCACCACAGGCCAGGCTGGGTTTGTAATCCTTACATCATTTCCTATTTGCTGCACTGATTTGGGCAAATTGATGCGAGGCCTTTTCCATAAATTAGAAACAGAGTAGTACTTACCATGTGAAGTAGTTGTGAATAGTAAATTGAATACATGTAAGGGCTTATAACAGGCTTTCATTACATTATTGAAAAATGTTCTCATGTTGTGTGTAGTTCATCTAGTTACCAAGCCATGTAGGTCTTTGGTCATTTTTTTGAACTGATTCTAGAGAATTCGGTGGGAATTGATTAATTCCTTTACTGTCTTTGTTCATTCAATTATCCAATCCATAATTATCAAGTTGCAAACTAAGCAATGGAGATACATGAGAGACAAAGCCTTGGTCCTTGAGGAATTTACAGCCTAGAGATTCTGAAGGAATCAGTTGTGCTCTCAGTTGACTCCATTCTACTTAGCTTTAAAGAAACATTCAGGGAGAACATAATGCAGTTTTACAACAGAGCAATAAAGTAGTATTCCTCATTCCCCTACACCCTGTGAACTCTTGAAGTTTAGGGACATTATTTACTACTTTTTGATTCTAGAAATATTTCACATGGTTAAAAACATGTTCTCAATGAATTCATTTAAACTAAAAACACAAGAAACAGGTGTTTTCTTTAGGAAAATAACAATAGTATTTTCCAGTACCAATTCCTAGTGATTAAGTATCATCTTAAATAAGAAACATATTGATTCATTACCTCAAGATTATCAGTCTAAAACTTAAGTCAGAATAAAGCAACATTTAGCACAATCTACGCATTTATATAATTCCTCTAAACAAGGTCCCAGGTGTTTAAGAAGCCGTGTCATTTTAGCACAAAATAATATACTGCTGACTTATCCTTTTATTCCTTTTTAAACAATGCAGATCTACTTTTGTCTCATTTACAGAATAAAAAGCTGTACATTCAGTTAGCCAGTAAATAAGAACTATTTTTAAGAGAAGGTTGAGTCTATCCTAACAAAATAATTGGAGAGTGTAAGGTATTTTCCCCACTGAGAAAGAAGGAAGGGGGGCTGGAGCCACAAAGTGTGGAATAGCAAAGGCTATTAAGTACTGTGCTTTCCACCCGACAAGGTTCCCTAGCCCCGGGGACAGAAGATAGGGGACTCACCCGAATTAAACCAAGTGAGAGGTATTTAAAGGGGTCCTCTAGGGTGGGTGAGCTATTATGACATGGTGAAATCTCACTGGCTGATGGACAGTTGCTCTCCTCCCAAGGACTTCTGGGAAGTTTCTCTTGGCGCGCTTAGTTGTGGGCGGCTCTAGCCAAAGGTCCCCGGTCTGAGTTCCTCACATGACCGTCCCCATTATCCACCGATCTTACAGAGAGCATAGCAGAGATTTATATACAGAGGTGTTCCTCACAATATCATTAGCATTTGTTGAAAATTGTACCTTTTCTACATAATCAGTAACAGAAAAATAGTTTAGTATAGGACAGTCACAAGATGGAGTACTAGGACCATTTACAAATGCTTATAAAAAATTTTATTGGTATAGAGAAAATGAAAATAAAAGCAGAGTACAATATACATGTGATATTTTTAATTATCATAATCCTATTTCAAAACTTTTTCTGGGTAAAGAGACATTGGTTATTTTGTTTCAGCTGGATGGAACTTCAAAAAATAGCTGGCAGGGTGGTAGGTTGCACTGTGGTGTGATCTGAAGGACGTGGTCCAGGTTTTTACAACCACTGACTAAGAGCAGACACTGTACAATTAGCGTTCTTATGCATACCATTAGTTGGCACTCAGCATCCAGTACCACTTACGTCTATTATATTTTCCTGATCTATATAAGTGGGAAAGTTGAAATTCACATTTGCCATTCTCCCTATGATCTTGGGTGTGAATTTGATTCTTCCCTTTAGATATACATCTGTGCTATTTGGAAATAAAGCAGAGGTCATTGCCTTTAAGGGGATGCATGGAGAACATGCTTGAAAATAATGTAACTGCACCTACTAGAGACTCTAAAAATAATTTCAATCTATCAGTCCAATACAACGGATAGTTGTCTTCTGGTTACACAATTTTCAAACAAAATTAAGAAAGGATTTATAAGTATACAGTCTGGTACAATGATGCTTTGACCATATGCTCTACTTCCTCTGTTCCCAAGATAATTAGTCTATGGCTCCTCCATTACCTGGGTCCAAGTGAGAAACTTGCTAGCCTTACTGAGGGTGGGGAGGCTCTGAAAATCTAAACAGTTGAGAACACCCTCCTCTTTTTCACTCAAGTCAACAAGCATTTATGAAGCACCTACTGGGTATCAAATAGGTACTGAAGACATGATGACAATACAGATATGTTCCTAACTCTTAAAAATCAAACAAATGAATAAAAACTTCAAGTCTCTTGGGATGAATAAGTACATGAGGTTGTATGCTAATAATGGTTTAATAACCAAAGAGTATTGGGACAGGGGCATAAATTTGACTGAAAAAAATGATTGAGCCTGATCAGGTGGTGGCGCAGTGGATAGAGCGTCAGACTGGGACACAGAGGGTTCAGGTTTGAAACCCTGAGGTCGCCAGCTTGAGCACAGGATCATCTGGCTTGAGCATGGGCTCACCAGCTTGAACAAGGGGTTGCTGGCTTGAGTTAGGATCATAGATATGACCGCATAGTCTCTGGTTTGAGCCCAAGGTCGCTGGTTTGAGCAAGGAGTCATTCACTCTGCTATAGCCCCCTAGTCAAGGCACATATGAGAAAGCAATCAATGAACAACTAAGGAGCTGCAATGAATAATTGATGCTTATCTCTCTCCTTTCCTGTTTGTCTGTCTCTATCTGTCCCTCTCTCCGACTCTCTGTCTCTGGCAAAAAAAGAAATGATTGAAAAACAGTGTTGTTCTTCATTGGAAGTCATTAGAAGATATAGAATGGTTCATATATTGTTCATCTCTCAGCCAAATATCCAAAAATTTCCTTAAAGCTACTTTCCATTTTCCCAATGATGTGTTGCTTTTTCTTGGGCCCTGACTCTTTGGGCTCTTTCCACCTGCTCTTTATGTCTCTGCTTTGTTCTTTCGGGCTATGTGATACTTCCTGACCTCTCTCATTTTCTTTGTACCAGTCTGTTTATTGGCCTGTCTGTCTCTCTGTCTCTCTTACCCTAATTCCCACTTGAGCCTCCAGGATGATGCCTCCAGGATGCATGTCCTTCTTATGTCCTCTCCAAGATTTTTAATGTAAAATCTGGTCTTTCTGGGCTTTTGTAGTTAATACATCTGGTTAAAAAGAAATGACTACAAATGTTACTTTATTTTAATCACACATCAAATTTTATTTCTCATTCTACCTAAAGTCAAACCTCCAGCTAAATTCTCCACTCCTTCTGCCCTCCCTGATAGTTGAACAAGCAACAGGTAACTTATTTAAAGATGAACCTTTGAGGAAGTAAAGTAGCCCCTTTGAAGTGGCAGAAATTATAAAGAGAAAAATCAGGGACCAGAAATATGTGTTTCCCCATCATCAGTGACTTGACCCAGCATTAATAGTACTTTTGAGGACACATGTCTCTGGTATGCAGAACAACTGAAAAGTTGTAGGGAAAAAAGGTTTAGAAAACTTCTGTCTATGGCAAAGCCACTGAAACAGTTGGTACCTCAAGAAAAGTATTTTTACCATAACTACATTTTGCTTTGATTAATCTTTGTTATTTTACTGACAAATGGTTTTAATTTTTTGAAATTTTTTAAAAAATAATTCATATGATCTGAAGTAGAGGATGGGAAGAAAGAGTAAGCCAGGGGTCCCCAAACCATTTTCACAGGGGGCCAGTTCACTGTCCCTCAGACCATTGGAGGGCCAGACTATAAAAAAATACTATGAACAAATCCCTATGCACACTGCACATATCTTATTTTAAAGTAAAAAGAAAAACAACAAACAAACAAATGCAATATATAAAATAAAGAACAAGTAAATTTAAATCAACAAACTGACCAGTATTTCAATGGGAACTATGGGCCTGCTTTTGGCTAATGAGATGGTCAATGTCCGATTCCATATTTGTTACTGCTAGCCGTGACAAGTGATGCAAGTGTGCATCAGTTAGTCTAGATCTGGTTGGAGATTTCAGATATTTCATTCTGGAAAAAGTCTGTTCACAGACATAAGGCTGCCAAAGATGGTTGCCATTTTGAGTTCATGGTTCCTGTGCTCCTCTCACTGACCACCAATGAAAGACGTGCCCATTCCGGAAGTGCAGTGTGGCGGGGGGCGGATAAATGGCCTCAGGGGGCCGCAGTTTGGGGACCCCTGGAGTAAGCCATTGATCAAGAAGTCACAGATGAAACAGTTCCCTGATGCTGGGGCATGCATTCCAGATGAACTTCAGTAAAGCACTTCTGCGTAAAGCAGAGACATTGTAACCTAAATAAACAGCATTTCCATGACCCAGGACAAGTCAAGTATACTACTTCAGACACCTAGAGCATAGATGACCTGCATGTTCCCCATGTAATCCTAGATCATTCTCTTTACTTTCAGCTCAATTTTTATATGAGGAGGATTTAATCAGTGATTCCTACACCCAGAACAGTCTGCCAACATTTGCTATTAATAGAAAATCAGTTGATAAATGTCATTTTTGGAATGAAGTTCCTTGGTATTTTTATGCCTGTTCACAAGGACTAGAGGCATACCATTTCTAACTCTTCAGAAAAACCTCCTGAGACACCCTATTTCACCGGAATTTTTGGAGCCTGAACCCAAAAATCAAATCCAACTTAAAAATATTATGCAAGTTTTAGCTACTGCTTTCTCCCTGAGCTATTTTTTAAAAATTGTGAAGATGTTAATTTTTATTGGGCTCATTTACATGAATTATGTATGTTTTATTCTGTTTTATATTTGCCTATCTACCCTTCCAACAGGTGTTCCATAGCTAGACTTCTCGCCCCTGTGCATATTCATGGTGACATTATGTCAGTCTTCTGGCACTCTAAAAGCAGTGGACATTTCTAGGATCTTTGAAAAGAAAACAACTCAGTATTCTTTAAGCTAGATTTCTAGAGGCTTGGATAACCACTAAGTCTACTTAGCAGCCACAAGTAAACATAAATCTGTGTGCATTGAGAGCTTGGTGATTAAAAAGCAAACAATAAATAAAACCCATAGATTTCTTTGCCCATGAGTGTATCATGAATCCTTTTAATATTTGCTTTCCATTTTTGTGTTCATTTATAGTAATTCAAACAATACCAGTGCTAACTTATTTAGTGTTTGCTATATGACAGGAATTATTTTATGCATTTTACACAAGCCATGTCATTTCTTTTTTCTACAGAGTATGATTATCTTTGTTTATATTTTTCTCAAGTGATATACCTGAGGTTAAGAGAAGTTAAATAACTTTCCAAAGTCACAGAGTAAGTCATGATTTAATACAAATATGCCAAAATACCTCTTTGGACTTTTAACCATTTTCTCTACTATCATCACATTATACTTTTCTTAAAATTATTGACCACATTATTTCAATGAACTTTTACAAACACTTACTAAATACTTGCTATACATCGCTATTGTCCTAGTCACAAGGGTTACAAAATGATTTAATAGATCACTAAGTACTAGAGCTTATATTCTAGTAGGCGAGTCAGAAAAGGGAACAAATGAATGAAGTCCATGATGGTATCTGTAATAAGCAAGTGGCTACCAGTTAACTAGAGCTGGCTCAAATCAGGGAAAGATGAAATACATTGTGGTGTCACAGGATGTTTGCTGTGTTGGCCTGACAGAAGAGCAAGGGCTATAACACTCCAGGAAAAGCGAAAAGTGCCTGCAGTGGCATCTAGTGGTGAAATAGCATAGGACAAAAAACAAGCTCAGTAATGATACTGTTGGATCATAAAGAATGTGTAAATGTAGGTGAATAATTAGGAATGAGTTTATAAGGTAATTAAGTCACAAAAAATAGACAACCTTATAATCCAGTCTCACAATTTTGGATTCATCTTGTAGGTCATAAGACCCATCTGTGAAATTTTAAGCAAAGGTATAATCAGAATAATCATACCTGAAGGAGTTACAGGGCAGCTAATTGTTTCCCAAGAAGAGACTTTAGCAGCTTCTGAGATATCTCATAAGACATTAGGAATAAGAAGTCCTGGCTGGATCTTCTGTCTTTCTATTGAGTAGATAAAATTTTTGTTCAACCTTTCAATCACTTGAGTAGAGGAAATTTGGTTCTCCCCAAGAATACCTGATAGCTGGTGCCCTGATGGCTGCAGTTGATAGTGTCCTGCGCTCTTAGCATTGTGAGACAGAGGAAAATATTGGCATTTTCAAAAAAATCATATAGTTGTCTCCTTTTTAATTTCATGCCGCTCAAGTTAATCTGCATTGCCCTTCAATGTCTTTGTCTTCTATCTGCTTTGTTTCCTACCCTGGCTACTACCTGATGGATATAGAAGACATTAGAATTTGGCCCATGACCCTCCTTTCTACTTCAGTGCCCACCGTGAATTTTGGCCATATCATTATCTTTGTGTACAAGTACAACTCAAATACATATATAATCTAGGAGATTGTAGAAGGGAAAGATATCTCTGACTTTACATATAAAAAAGAGTTTTGAACGAGACAACTAATGTCATTCTGCTCTTCCAAAGGTAAATAAAACTGTAATGGTCAAATATTTGGGTTTAAGGAGACTTCCTACATGGAAGAAACAGTTTGATGAAAAGAGGATGGCAGGGGCACAGAAGCCTGTGTGACTGGATCATAGATGAATTCAAAAGGAAGAGTGTGACATAGAACAAAGAGGGCTAACTTGTTTCTACATTTTGGAAAATCTTGTTTTCATATCAGGAAAAGTTTGATCTTCACTTGGCTGGCAGTGGGAAGGGGAAGGGTGAAATGTTTAAGAAAAAAAGTAAAATGATCAAACTATGCTTTTAAAAATGTAAATAAATTATCTTTCTTTAGGTTGGGAAAGAGGATGTAGAGAGGGAAATAAATTGCTGCTAACCCTTTTGCTTACAGACAAGTGCATGAGTAAGATTATCTAGGGGGAGGGGCATCAAGGAGAAGAGCACAGTATCTATAATCACATCTCAAGGAATGCTAGCAATCACTGAACAGAGTTGGAATGCTACTCAGATGAACTTGAAAAGATGTGGCTGGAGATGAAGGAAGATAACCAAGAGGCTACTTTGTAATGGCAGGTAAAGAGAGATGCTTTGGTTGGAAAGTAAACAGTTCTCATTACAGACAAGAGGTCAAATAAGATGTGGGCTAGACAATCCGCTTCAGTACAGAGAGGTCATTGATGGCATTCACAAGTTGTCTGCTGATTCGATCCAGGTTAAATTTGTATATGAATAGTGCATCAAAGTGGGAGGGGCACAAGAGAGATTTGGTTATAAGTACTATTGGTAATAATTAGGAGGCGACATGGATTCCAATCTTTATTCCTAGCTATTTGTGATGTCTCTGAATCATAGTTTTCTCACAGCAAAAAAGAAAATGAAAATCAATGGGCTTGTATGTGGAATAAATGTGATTATAAACTAATTATTAGGTGAAAAGGGCTTTACCTGCGCTTCACTTAAGTATTCAAAAGGGTGGCAACTAAAATAATCTTTAAATTTGGAAAATATTAGAGGAAGTAGTTATAGATATAAAAAAATAGAGTTTTGTTTTGACTAAGAATGCCACTAAGAGCAATGGACAACGGAAAAATCAAGAGAGGATAATACCACTTAAAGGAGAAGATAAGTTAGATTTGTATTTCTTTTCTCTTTTCAAAAAGTGAGATAAAATATACATACAGTGCAATAAAAAGATATTTTACATTTTTTGAGCTTTGAAAAAATATATAATTCAAAACTCTTTAAAGATATAGACAATTTATACTATTTCAGGAAATTTTCTCATCTTCCTTTGTTGTCAGTTATTTGACCATCACCTCCAGAAGCATTTACTCTTTGATTTCTATAACCATATTAGTTTCTCCTATGCTAGAATTGCTAGAGTCAGACAATATTTTTGGTTCTGGTTTTATTCAGCATACATAATGCTTTTAGAGTTTATTTATGTGGTTTTGTGCACTTGTAGTTTGTTCTTTATTATTACTAGGTTTGAATATATTTAATAAACCACAGACTATTTTGTTTTTAAATCTATCTGGCTGTTCTTAGTCACTTCTCTTAGTTTCAGTTGTGGGCTATTATAAATAAATTTTGTATAAACACTTTTGTAGAAATCTTGCTGTGTAATAAATCTTCATATACTTGTTATGTAGACATATCTTTATTTTTTTAAAAGCTCTATAGTTTAGCTTTTGTTTTAGCTGTTATTCATTATAGATATAATTTTGTATACATTTAAGCATAGAGGTTCCCTTTTACTATATAAAGATATACTTTAGTGCAATATTTAAAGAGACTTTTCCTTCTCCATTGTATTTCATTAAAAATGTTCTCTTTATCTTTGAGTTTCAGGAATGTGACTAAGAGGTATCTAGCTATGGTTTTATTTATGTTTATTCCACTTGGGTTTCATTGTGCTTTCTCTAGAGGTACATATGCATAACCAAATTTGGAAAGAATGTTTTTAAGTGAAAGGAGGGGAGATAGAGAGACAGATTCCTGCATGTGCACTGACTGGAATACACCTGGCAACCTCTGTTGGGGACAATGTTTGAATCAGTTGAGCTATTCTCAGTGCCTGAGGCTGATACCCGGACAAGTCAAGCCACCAGCTGCAAGAGGGGAAGATATAAAGAAGGGGGAGAGATGGTTGCTTCTCATGTGTACCGTGACTGGGGATCAAACATAGGACTTCCGCATGCCAAGTCAATGTTTTATCCACTGAGCCATTGGCCCAGGGCCAGAAAAAAAATTAAGCCATCATTTCTTCAAATATTTGGGTTTATGTCAATATCTTTCTCTTCCTCCTGGGAGTTCAATTATGTATTTGTAAGTCTAGGCAATATTATCTGATTAGTCATTTAGTCTCTGTTAATTTTTTTAAAACTTTTCCCCCCTCTTTGAACATCAATTTTATGATTTCTGCTTTCTATCTTAAAGTTCACTGATTGTTTCTTCTCCATTGTCTAGTCTTTTGCTAAGCCCATAAAATAACTATATTTCAAGTGTTAGATTTTTTATTTCTAAAATTTCCATTTGTTTTATTTTTGTGGATTCTAATTTTCTGAAAACCCTTAGCTGCTCATTGAGTATACATTTTTTAAAATTCTTGAACATATTTGTGTTAACTGCTTTAAAGTTATTTCATGCTAATTCCAATAATTGTGACTTCTCTGGGCCCATTTTCATTGGCTATCTTTTCTCTTGGTTATGAAGGAACTGGAAGAATTTTATTGTCACAGAAATTCTAGTATAAAGTTTATCTTGATTTGAGTTGACACAGTCATAAGCAAATTTAATATTCCCCAACATTATTAATTTTTTCCAATTTATTGTTTAATATACCAGTAATAAAAATTACAGCCTAAATTAGTATAAAATTGAAACTTCAGTTATTATGCAAGAAATACAGATGATAGCATGTGATAATGAAAAATAAATATTCCTGGTTATTTGGGTTTGAACTTTGCTTTATCTTACTAACCTGAAAGTGCTGAGGTTAAAAGAATAGTCAGTGAATAAATGCTACTTTGAAAGAATTTTTTGAGCCTATAAGTTTAGAAATAGGAAGAAGCAGGAACCCTTTAAACAAGTTTATGCCAGAGATAAATGTCTAAGCAAAGAAGGTAAAATTCTTTACTCTATTCTCTTCCTCTTTCAACGTACCTTTCTGCATTAGAAGATTTAGATGTAACAAAGAACTTGTTTTCCTTACAGTCTTTTGGAAACTTTTTCACAGCAACTAATCACTATTGAATCTAGCTGCTTTTATATAGCATCTATTTATAAATTCCTTCAGGATTCACTGGATAACTGATGTGCACTTGCTATTCTAATAGACATTGTGATGGGGGGCAGACATGGCCCTCCTTCATGGAGTTTAGAGACTAGTGAGTATATTCTTACATGCTGTTAACTCAATGGTTGACCAGGTGCCACCAGCTCCTCTCAGGAACATGCCTTTGTTCACTGATTCCTGACCAAAGAAAGCAAAGCTCCTCATAGATGCTTATACTTCTTATACTTGATTCCATAATCTGTCAATCTCATGTTGCTGTTGTTGCTTTTTGTAAGAACGAAGATAGAGATAGGGTTCTATAGATATCACAGTATGCTGGATGTAGCTTTACAATTCTTTTTATCCTTCTGTTTTAAAGAGGTTGGGGTGAGGATGGGTTATCAGTTTATAGTATTTTGTACATCTAATACTGTTGGACTCCATTTCAAGTTTTAATGATAGTAGGAGCAGTATATTGAAAAACAGCCAATGACATCCATCTCTTTAAATAAGTATGCTGCAAGGCTGAAATAACTTTGGCTTTATTGCTTTTAAACTTCATGAAGGCTGGGTTAAGCTCCTGGCTGTGTTACATCTGAGAAATACAGACCTCATTTCACCTGTCTCACACTACAGCTGCAGTTTTATTTGGGAAATTGATGAGGGCTTTAAGTTCTGAAGTCGTGCTGATTCTAATGTAAATAAATGGCATCATTACTTCATAGTTGGAAGTGCCACTGATCCAGACCTTAAAATTAAGGGTTATCTTGCTGATTGGGGGAAAATTAAGGCAATCAACTTTCAAAGCTTTAATAAATGAGGTTGAGCACTTAAAATCATCCTAAAACCGGCTTTCAAAGTAGATGACTAGAAAATCAATAGTGATAACATA
Organism: Rhynchonycteris naso; assembly: GCA_037038555.1. NCBI lineage: Eukaryota > Metazoa > Chordata > Mammalia > Chiroptera > Emballonuridae > Rhynchonycteris > Rhynchonycteris naso. The sequence goes on from CM072997.1 coordinate 105,971,981, forward strand.
TGCTCATGAAAATAGAATGGTCCATATATATATATATATATATATATATTAAGCATGTTTTCTTCTGTTGTTTAGGTGAGTTTATTAATATCTGGCTTAAAATTAATCATATAAAATATTGAGCATACGTGCTCGCTTTGGCAGCACATATACTAAAATATTGAGCATACTTTAACAAGAGAATATATGCTATATGTGTTGGTGGTAGTTAATATAAGTAGAGACATAAGAAGTTGAATTTTTCAAAAGGAAAGAAAAGGTGATATACAGTACACTTATGTAAATTCAGGAAATCAGACATTTTCCTAGGAGGCTAGAGGTATAGAGATTTCACTCATATACTGGTGTATAATATTATGTGTCCATGTGTGTGTGTCATAGGGGTTATTAAATTATGAAATATTAACAGATTGATCTCAGAAACTATCTAAGCTCCTGTCCAGTGCTAGAATACATTTTATTCCTTCTCTAATCACCACTATCTTTATCCCAGCACCATTGCGTGCAAGAGAGATGCTGTGTTAAAAGCTATTTAGTGGCCCAGACTGGATGGCTCAGTGGTAAACCATCAGCCCTGTAGGCAGATGTCCCAGATTCGAATCCCCATCAGGGCACACAGGAGAAGAGATCATCTGCTTCTCTACCCTTTGCCCTCTCACTTCTCTCTTTCTCTCTCTCCCCCACCTCCTCTAGTCATGGCTTGATTGGAGTGAGTTGGCCCAAGGTGCTGTGGATGACTCCATGGTTTTCGCCTCAGGTGCTAAAAATAGCTTGGTTGCTGAGCAACGAAGCAGTGCCCCAGTTGGGCAGAGCATATCCTTGTAGGGAGCTTGCCTAGTGAATTCTGGTCAGGCAGGAGTCTGTCTCTGCCTCTCCTCCTCTCACTTAATAATAAAAAAGAGCTATTTAGTATGAAGTAAGCTCTCAATAACTTTTTGTAAACTAAACCTGTGTTATCCTACACTACACCCATTTCAGTGGGCTGATATGAACAAAATCAACACTTTGGGTGGGTTTTTGAACTGTTAACAATAGAAGGAAAATGTGAACTGTGAAACACATTTGAGAAACTTTATTGTTACATTTCATTAACATTGAGTGGTATATGAAAGAATATTGTGTAAAGTCACTTCACAAGTCGGCATGTGCCTGAGAACACAAACCTGGCCCCTGCAAGACAATGCTTTCAAACTTTTTATTGTTTTTTTCAGGTACTTCAGAAATAATGTAATTAATTAGGACTTGCATCCATGTGAGTTTGGAGATGATTCAAATCAAATTAAACTTTCAACACTAGTCTGATACAAATTTAAAGAGATGCATGGTTTTTAATGTGCTACATTGTAAATCTCACAAAAAGTAGCAGACAGTATACTCTAGATAGTCATCATTGTCTGTCCAGCCATCCCCAGAGCAGCCACAGAAGTCCTGGGCCCGATAAATCCCTGCTATGGGTGCAATCACAGCTGCAGGAACAATAAAAGTGATTCCCATTTGTTTCAAGTTAACTATATACCAGATGTTACACTACAGACTTAGCACACACATATCAGTTTATTTTCAGAAAAACCCAATAAGATCGTTAACTACACTTTTCAGATAAAAAGACATTGAGGCTGAAGACTTGAAAATGGAGGCAGCATAATGGAAAGGACATGCAGTTTGAAACCAGACTCAGTATCAAGTCATGACTCACCACTTACTGCATGATCTCGGGAATATTACTTAACTTCTCTGCAGCCCATGTTCTTAAAGCATAACATAGGATTACTACTGCCTCTGTTATAACAATTCATCAAGATATGTATGTAAAACCTCAAATATAGTACCTAAAACATAGGAAGACAATTGTAGATGTTGGTCCCGTCTTTCCTGCATTCCTGGGACCCAATTCCATAACTGCAGGCTTAACCTTGACCTGGGCAGTGTTCACTCTGGCTTTGATGAGAAAAAGAGGAACAGTGGTCAGTGATTTTATATACAAATCAAAGAGTGTGGGTGGGAGCAGGAAGCCTGTGCATTTTCTTTGTCCTGTGCTCCCAGCAGAGCCTCAGTTGTTCTTATGATCTCTTTGTGTGATTTGGGGAAAACTAGCACTTCCAAGCAGGCACAGCTCCATGAAAGACAGGTCAGTGACCAGATGGCCTCTTAATTTGAAAATAAATGTGTGTCAGAGGTTCCCAAAACCATCCTTAGTTTTGATGATTTGCTAGAAGGACTCTGGCTACCATTTATTACAGCAAAAGTAATTCAGAACAAAATTAGCTGAGGGACAGGAACATGTTGAAAAGTCCAGAAAAATCAGATACAAGCTTCCTAGAGTTCTGCCCTGGGGGAGTCACACAGAACGTACTTAATTCCCTCAGCAACAAGTGCAACAACACATCAGAAATGTCTTCCAGGGAGGCCCATTAGGGACTTAGTGCCCAGGGTTTTAACTAGGAGCTTGTCACATATTCACCCTCAGCCTGGCATATTCCAAAATTCCAGATACTGCAAAGGGAAGCAAGTGTTCAACATCAGCCACATTGTTTACATGGACAGTTTAGGCACAGTGAACTGTTCTTATCAGGGAATGGTGGGGACCCTTCTGATGTCCAAGTGTTCAAGCTCCAGCTAAGGACCAACCTTGCCTTCCTGTGCATAGCATTCTCAAGCCTGCTCAGGGTATATGAACTCTTCCTAACATCTTTTCAGGCTAGTTATCTCTGATCTAAGTAGAAAAGTACTCTTTTCTTGAGGAAGATATAGTCCTAAGCCAAGACACAAGAATTGGAGAGCAGAGCATAGTTGGAATTTTGCTCCTACCTGTCTCCTTGACCAAGTAATATGGGTAGTGAATAACCTGCCCGGACTCACACAGTTGTCTTGCCTTCTAGGAAAAACTCACACAGAAGACTGTGCTCTGTGACCTGTGCTGCAGCGGACATTAATTCCTTCTTCACTCTCTAATTCTTTAAATATTGACTGATCTTGCTTTTCTTACCAATATTCCTACTCTGGAGCAGCTCTTTGCATGAACATAGGTTTGATGACTATTTAAAAGAGACTTGGGTGCACTGGTTTCTGCTTATTTGATACTGATTGTAAAACTTAAGTATGATACCAAATTTATCTTATACTTAAAATTCTATAGCCCCTTAGCAACTATTATTTATGTTATGCCCACACCCAAGTTTTGTTTTGTTTTGTTTTTCTTCAGTAAGCAGAACTATGAGGTAGGTAGGACTGTGATTTGATAACTGAGCCTCAATCTAGCAAAGTAATCGTATTGGAGAAAAGTTGTTGGAAAGACTTGGACTGAAACAGATTTGTTATTCCTTGAATGCATATTCTTGCTGTGGAATCAACTTAATGTCATTCATAAAAGTAAGCTCATGGAAAGAGTCATAATAGATAGGCAGTCTTAGTCTAATTCCAGACAGTTCTTATTTATGACCCACTGTAACAGTAGCAAGCCCCATGGAGTTTTAACCAAGGGCATCGTGGGCATGGTGGGGTTCAAAAGCCTGAGCTAGATTAGCCAAGGTGGCCAATTACTCTAGGATCAAAGAAAAGTGCAATCCATTGCAAATGATCAAGACCTAGGAAACTCTACTAGTCATCAAATCAAAATACATGACTGAGGACAGAGGTAGAGGAACTCAAGGTATAATGGATGGACATATTTAGGAATAAAGCCTCATGTGAGGGACAGAATCAAAAACAAAGACAGAGATCTAGTTATTTACAAGGCTTGGATGCCCACTCTTCATATCTAACTCTAACCTATAACAACCCAGATTGTCTTCCATTCATTTGGATACAAGTTGTCTGGTAAGTGGGCGGGTTGTTCATTTTGAAGTTGCTATTTGTCATGAATGAGGCTTAACTCATTCAGGTTTTATTCACTTTCTCACAAATGTTAAAATAACCATTTGGGTAGGAGAGTTGGTTTTATAGAGACATCCACTATAAAATAAATTTAGTATTCGATAAAACTTGTAGTCTTTTACCTTAATGTTGGGTCTTAATATATTGACTCAAGTCTCATTGGAAACATGAGACATGGGTCCAATGATGTATGTACTTAATAAACCTTTACATAATAAAACAGGATACACTGAAGGGCCAGCTGTCTTTGTTACTATTTTATGCCTGCATTTTCATGACACTGATGTTACTTTGTTACTATTTTATGCCTGCATTTTCATGACACAGCTCAGGCTGGCCCTTAGCAATGTTACAGAGTTAGCAAAGTTCTCTCCAGTCCTTTCCTGATTTCTCTTTATCATCGCCCTTGCTGCATGTATATTCTTTCTTCAGCTACCTGATGCCCTCCTGTGACTAGGAGCTCAGGATCTGCCTTGCCCTTAAAGAATTTACTTACCACAGGACCATCCCATGTGCCAGGTCAGGGTGTAACAATATTTTGAGAGTCACTTGTTATGTTTTTGATTTTTCATTGCTTGTAGTGCAAGATCCCATTCATAAATGCATGTATTGGAATGAATGTGGGGAACAGTGAGTGGTCTGGAAGAGGAGATGACAAACGCAAAATGAGCTGCTTCCCAGAAAATAAAAAGTTCAAAAACCTCTGTACACATCACTGGATCTAAGTCCCCGCATTGTCTGCACAGAGGGAAGCTCAGCCTCCCACATATGTTTCCTCTTCACTTGCCTCTCAGGAGGCATGTCACATTCCTTATAAATTCTGCCCTGTTTCAGAGGGGCTCTTGATGTTTATTTAAACATGAACTCTTTTTAATTTTTTTCCTAATAAAAGAACATTTGTTTTGCTTTTTTTTCCAATTATAGTTTACTTCCAATGTTATTTTGTATTAGTGTCAGGTGTACAGCATAGTGATTGGACAATCATGTACTTTACAAAGTGTTTCCCTGGTATTTCCAGTATCTACCTCAGGGACTGAGTAAAAGAGATGAAAAACTTAAACCCAGACTCTCTTATTTAAATATTGTGGCTGGGAGGAACACAGCTGTTATCGAGTAATTAAAACTTAGTCTGGTTAAAGACCAGATAAGTGTAATTTTCTGGAAAGATGGGACCATAGTCTAAAAACCCTGAGAATGCTCATAGTTTCCCATCATCCCAGAACATCCAAGGAAATGATCGTAAAGTACAAAGTACCAGACAAGCTCTGGAGCAGCACTGACAGGCTGGACATGGTGATAGAGACGTCAGAATGATAAAGGTTGTGGTTGTGCTGTTCTTGGTTGTGAAGTCTTTTAATTTGAAACATTTTTCTTAAAAAATTAATTTCTCTGAACTCTGTCTTTTCTTCAAAATACAAGTCCCTTAAGTTTGATCAAAAGAACAGTTTTCTTTGTATCTTAGTAAGAAGATGCTGTAATGACATAATTTTTATTTATTTTGTTTCTTTATAGATATTTCCAGGCTCCTCCTAGGTGATTTGGACACACTATAAGTCCAAGTGTCAACTTAACCCCCAAACTCTTGTTTCTGGACATGTCATGGTCTTTTCATTTAGGAAAGCGTTCTGTCCATCCAGTGCCCTGATGGCAAGATTAAGGAAAAAAGTTACTCCATGATGTTTCACGAACCCCAAACCTGTGAGCTAGTCATAACCCTCAAAATTTCCATCCACCTCTATCTCATGAGGCTCTTACCTATCTATACAAATAGTACCATCTCTCCCAAAACCTGGCATGACTCTGGATCTCTCTAACTGGGAGTATTTACTAGCTCTGACCAAGAGAGTTGGCTTGTGGGAATTAAGTGAAGTGATACCCCTTATCTGTAGTGTTATACTCTCTTGTGCAAACACAAAAACAATGAGGCTACTTTAATTTAGATGACTAGTGCCTTTAAAACCTTGTTCAAAACTCTTGTATTTATCACTAATACGCTAACCACAGATTTTTCCCCAGAGGAAACAACCACAATAAATGATGTTCAAGGGAGGCCAGAAAAGAGAAGTGTAGAAGAGAGGCTAGAGGAGGTATTGGGTATGACAAATAACCAGCAACTAGAGATATATAAATTAAAACATATGATACTGCCAATTCAATATTCACTGAATTTGATTTATAATACATTTCTGTAACCTATCTCATTTTATCTTCACATCAGCTCTAAGATAAATATTATGTGTCTTAGCATAGGGTTGCCCAGAATGTTGATTTGGGGAGGTTTTACGGACCATTATTTTAATTGAGGGTAAAATTCCATGAACAGGATGGAGGTGCAAGAAAATGAAGCCAAGAAGGAGAGGAGTCAAGATGAGGAAGCTTTATCAAGGTGGCTGAGACCAGAACTGTGCAGATTGTAGATCAGCGGTGCAGTTCCCTCGGGAAGCTGTGTAACCTGTGTCTCAGAACTTTCTCCAGGAGATGAAAACAAGGATGAATTTATCCATGGTTTCTGCTTGCCCTGGCCAGATTATCCTCATGGTATTAATGTTTTCTGCCATGCACCAGAGCCATGATGGTCAGCAGGGAAGCCTTAGGATAGAACGGAGGGGGCTGCTGTGCAGGCAGATGAGGCATTATCAGCCTGTGCCTGTGTGAACTTGGCCTGACTCCCACCAGAGATGGGTGGACCAAGACAGGGAGGCCAAGAGGACTTAAAATGATGTACAAGTGGTGTCTTGTTCCTTACTGTTTTCTCCATTTTAAAAGTGAAGGAAACTGAGGCTCAGAAAGAAAGCTAGGTAAATTGGCCAAACTTAAAATCTAGTAAGAGTTCAAGATGGTGATAGAGTAGGAAGATGTTCCAACTGCTACCTCCCACAACCAAATTGGCTTACAACTCAATTTAAGAACAATCATTTTGAAAAACCAAGTTTGGACTAAAGGAAGAGAAGTTAAGAACCAAGGATCACTGAAGAAGCCACACTGAGACTGGTAGGAACAGTGGGGATGCAGAAAGGCTGCCCTGCTCCCAGGAACAAGTGGCGGTAGAGGGTCCAGAGGGACTCTCACTGTGGAGAGGGTTGCCCTGAGAGATGTGAGTGCTCAGCCCCAGGCCCAGTGTCCCATCCTAGAGCCCCAGAGCCTAGAAGAGGTGCCCAGAGAGCATTTGGTGGTGAAAAGTGCAGGGTTTCTGTCGGTGAGAAAGAGACAGAACTCTTGGAGGCACAGACTCCATTATTTTTTTCTCTTTTTTTTTTTTTTTTCAGACTCTATTTTAAAGGTTCCTTGCAGAAAATCTAGTTCACAGCCACTTACCCTGGGCTCAGGTGGAGGGAGAGCTGAGAGGACGGGAGCTGTGTGAGAAAAGTGTAACATTGGAGACCCAGGGAGAGACACTGTGGACTACAGCCACCAGAGCCCCTGTGCTGAGTCATTCTCCAGTATAGCAGTAGCCATCTTTCTTGGGCGGAGCATCCCCTTTGTATGACATCAGCCTGAGGAAAAGCAGCTGCTCCACCCCTGGGAGTCTCTCCTACTCCTGGAATAGCGATGGGTCGTTCTGATAGGCCAGGAAGCAGGGGATGTGTCAGTGGCTCACTTTTCTGGTGTTGAGACCAGAGCATTCTCCTACATGCTCCCAACTCTAGGACTGGTGCTACCACCTCATAGGAGACTCAGTAGAAACTGTCCAGAGAGTGGGAAGACCACACTTCTGGGTCTCAGAGGCCACACCCACCAGACTCCAGGGGCCACATTCTACTGAGGTCTGTGAAAAAAGTCTGGACAGAATGACACCTGGGCCTGAGGGGAGGAGTCACACCCATCAACCTTCCTAATCCCTGAATTGCTACAGGTGCTAGACTAGCAGAGGTTTTTTCAGCAGCTGAGCCCAACAAGCAACCAGCAAACAGAGAATACAGGAGGCAGGACTCAGGGAAACTTGGCCTTTTAAATGGTCCTTTCCCCAGGTCCAGTGTGGGTAAAAGCCAGCCTTGGAGTGCAATTTGGTATTTCCATGTACACCTGGGCCCAGCAGAAGCAGCCACAAACTCTGGATTGCTTATAGCTCCAAGAAAGTTACTGAGTGCCGGTCATGGGCAGTGTCTCCCACCAGTCAGTGCTGGGTTCCTGCCAGGGAGGCCCAGGGCTGTCACAGCCAGGGGCCAGATGCAGAAAGCATTGGTTTAAGACCTAACAACCCTTGCTAGAATGGTATCCTAAGAAAAGGCTCCCACACCTGGCCCAGCTGAGGCGAATTCTGCTCTCTGTGATCAGCACCAGCACAGCAACTCATGTATTGGATAGGGTGGGGCTTGACAGTGATCAAGCCTGGCCACTGGATATCCTGCCCTGTGGAGCTAGATTTCTCAGGGGGAAGGGAGAGAGGCTTGAAGCAGAAACATTTAAAGTATGGGTCCCTATGAGTCTATTGTGGGATCTAGTCAAGGGGCTTAGCCACCTTTGTGGGGGCATAGTCAGCCCTAGGAAAGGATTCTCTTAGTCTTCTTCCCTGAGAACAGGATCTCACCAGCTGAAAAACTTCTGCAGAGAAGACTGTCAGCCACACTTGATCCGAACCTGCTGCTTACCTTGTTGGGGGAAAATAAAATTTGAGTATCCAGCAGTGGCTGAGGAGTTAAGCTTGGAGTAGGTGCCACATTCCCTGTACTAAGCTCCTGACCAAGAGACCACTGACATAAGGGGTCCCAATAACATTGTATTCACAACCTCAGCTGCCCCAATCCACCAAGTGTGCAACCTCTAGAGGAGAAGGTTGGGTGAGGCCAATCTGAGCCCACACTACAGTCTTACTACAGAAGATTCTGTGGGAAGATGAGGCAGCTGCAAGAAGAGGAGAAGCTGAAAAGTGAAGACAAATCTTACAGAGCTTGGGGCTTTTACAGATCTTCTGTCATCTCTAAGCAGGAGGAAACTGATCCTTATACACAGGTTTGCCCCTCCTAAACTACCCAGGCACAGAAAATGCAGACACAAATAGCAAAAAGTTTAGTAGCTGCTGACAGGTAGTATACAGCAGGTTACAAACAACAGCTGATGCTAACCCAAGAAGATCTAGAGCCAACACAACTAGTAATGGGTGGCAGACAGCTCCAGCCATAAACTCAGCTACCTATATAAGCAGCATGCCCAAAGACCTAGAGCCAACACAACTAGTAATGGGTGGCAGACAGCTCCAACCATAAACTCAGCTACCTACATAAGCAGCATACCTACATAAGCAGTGTCTGATACCTAGCAGGCATCAGACACTGTGGAGAATAAATATTCCCAACAGGACAGACATTGCAGAGTATATAATACACCTGATCAAGGTTGACCCTTACAGCCAGGCAGCCTGAAGGGATAATTGTACCCAGGAAAGGATCAACTACATTTAATACTCACATACAATAAGAGGGAATATTGAACCCTCAGGAAGCATTCCTAGAACAAGAAAAACAGGTGGTCTTGAGGTCAGGACCACTGAGCCCATCTTCTTTATAAAGACACCACAAAATCTCAAAATTAGACAGCACTACCTAATGCAAAAAAAAAAAAAAAGAAAAGCAGACAGAGAAATGCAACCAAAATGAATCAACAAGAGACCTCCCTAGAAAAAGAACTGAATGAGATGAAAGTAATCAATATATCAGATGCAGAGTTTAAAATAATGATTTTTAGGATGCTCAATAATCTTAGAACAACAATTGATGGACATAATGCGCACCTAAATAAAGAGATAGTAAGCATCAAAAGAACACTGAAATTATAAAAAAGAATCAGTCAGAAATGACAAATACATTATCAGAAATGAAGACTGCACTACAAGGAATCAAATGCAGGCTGGATGAAGCAGAGGATAGAATTAGCAATTTAGAGGACAAGATAAATGAAAGCATGGAAGCAGAGCAGCAAAAAGAAAAGAGGCTGAAAAAGACTGAGGAAACTCTAAGAGAGTTCTGTGACAACATGAAGAGAAACAACATCTGCATCATAGGGGTTCCTTAAGGAGAAGAGAATGAACAAGGGATAGAGAATCTGTTTGAAGAAATCATAGCTGAAAATTTCCCTAAACTGATGAAGGAAAAGTCACACAAGTTCAAGAAGTACAGAGAGTCCCATTAAAGAGGAACCCATGGAGGCCTACACCAAGACACATCATAATTAGAGTGCCAAAATTAAGAGACAAAGAAAGAATACTGAAAGCTGGAAGAGATAAGTAATTAATTATCTACAGAGGAGTCCCCATAAGGATGACATCCAACTTCTCAACAGAAACACTTGAGGCAAGAAGGTATTGGCAAAAAATATTCAAAGTGATGCAAAACAAGAACCTACAACCAAGACTTCTTTATCCATCAAGGCTATCATTTAAATTGAAAAAAATAAATAAAAACATTCCAGACCAAACAAAAAACAACTAACTGAATGAATTCATTAAAACCAAACCAGTACTGCAAGAAATGTTAAGGAGCATGCTGTAAAAAGAACAAAGAAAAAAATGTCTGGAAGAAGAGGATTGTAGATTTGTAGAATAAAATGACAATAAATAAGTACATGTCAAAAATAACATTAAATGTAAATGGATTAAGTGCTCCAGTCAAAACACATAGGGTAGCTGCATGGATAAGAAAACAGGACCCGTACTTATGTTGTCTATAAGAGACCCACCTCATAACAAACTATGCACATAAACTGAAAAAAAAAAGGGATGGAAAAAAGAATTTCATGCAAATGAAAATTAAAAAAAAATTCTGGGGTAGCAATACTTATATCTGACAAAATAGACTTTAAAACAAAGGCTATAATAAGGGATAAAGAAGGTCACTACATAATGATAAAGGGAGCAATCCAACAGGGGGATATAACCATTGTAAATATTTATGCACATAATATAGGAGCATCTAAATACATAAAGCAGATTTTGATGGACATAAAAGGTAAGATTGACAGCAATAATAGTAGAGGATTTTAATACTCCACTAACATCAATGGATAGATCCTCCAGACAGAAAATTAACAAAGAAGCAGCTGCCTTAAATGACACACTAGATCAACTGAATTTAATAGATATGTTCAAAACCTTTCATCCCAAAGCAGCAGAATATACATTCTTTTCAAGTGATCTTGGTACATTCTCTAGGATAGACCACATATTAGGACACAAAATGAGTCTCAATAAATTTAAGAAGATTAAAATCATATCAAGCAGCTTCTCTGATCACAATGGCATGAAACTAGAAATCAATTACATTAGAAAAACTGAAAAACATTCAAACACTTGGAGGCTAAATAACATGCTATTATTGTTATTATAAATAAATAATGGGTTAACAATGAGATCAAGGAAGAAATTAAACATTTCCTTGAAACAAATGAAAATGAATGTACAACTCAAAATTTATGGGACACAACAAAAGCAGTCCTGAGAGGGAAATTCATTGCATTACAGGCATACCTTAAGAAGCTAGAAAAAGCTCAAATAAAAAACTTAACCCTGCATCTAAAAGAACTAGAAAAAGAAAAACAAATAAAGCCCAGAGGAAGTAGAAGGAAAGAAATAATAAAGATCAGAGAGGAAATAAATGACATAGAGGCTAAAAAACAATGCAAAAGATCAATGAAACCAAGAGCTGGTTCTTTGAAAAGGTAAACAAGATTAACAAACCTGTAACAGACTCATCAAGAAAAAAAAAGAGAGGACTTAAATTAAGAAAATTAGAAATGAAAGTGGAGAAGTAACATCTGACACCACAGAAATACAAAGTACTGTAAGAAAATACTATAAAGCTCTATATGCCAAAAAATTGGACAACCTAATTGAAATGGATAAATTCCTAGAAACATACAATCTTCCAAGACTAAATCTGGAAGAATCAGAAAACGTATACAGACAGATTGCATCAAATGAAATTGAAACGGTTATCAAAAAACTCCCAACCAACAAAAGTCCTGGACCAGATGGCTTCACAGATGAATTTTATCAAATATTCAAAGAAGAACTAACACCTATCCTTCTGAAGTGATTTCAAAAAATTCAAGAGAAGGGAAGAATTCCAAGCTCCTTTTATGAGGCCAAACATTATTCTCATTCCAAAATGAGGCAAAGACACTGCAAAAAAGACTACTATAGGCCAATATCCCTGATGAACGTAGATGCTAAAATTTCCAACAAAATATTAGCAATCTGGATCCAGCAATACATTAAAAAAGTCATATATCATGATCAAGTGGGATTTGTTTCAGGGAGGCAAGGCTAATACAATATTCGCAAATCAATGTGATTCATCACATAAACAAAAGGAAGGCTAAAAACTACATAATTATATCAATAGATGCAGACAAAGCATTTGATAAAATCCAGCATCCATTTATGATCAAAACTCTCAGCAAAGTGGGAATACAGGGAACATACCTCAACATAATAAAGGCCATCTATGACAAACCAACAGCCAACATCATATTCAATGGACAAAAATTAAGAACAATCCCCTTCAGATCAGGAACAAGGTAGGGGTGTCCCCTTTCACCACTCTTATTCAACATAGTTCTGGAAATCCTAGCCACAGCAATTAGACAGAAGAAGAAATAAAGGCATCCAAATTGGGGAAGAACTAGTAAAACTATCATTTGCTATTGACATTATACTGTACATAGAAAACCCTAAAGTCTCAGTCAGGATATAAAATTAATAGTCAGAAATCAGTGACATTTTTATTTGCTAACAATAAACTGTCTGAAAGAAAAACTAAGGAAACAATTACCTTCGCTATTGCAAAAAATAAAATAAAAAAATAAAGTACCTAGGAGTAAATTTAACCAAGGAGGTAAAAGACTTGTACTCAGAAAATTTTAAGACATTGAAAAACGAAATCAAGGAAGATACAAACACGTGGAAGCATATACCGTGTTCACAGATAGCAAGAATAAACATCATTAAAATGTCTATATTATCCAAAGCAATCCATAGATTTAATGTATTTCTATTAAAATACCAATGGCATACTTCAAAGATATAGAACAAATATTTTAAAAATTTATATGGAACCAAAAAAGAACACGAATAGCCTCAGCAATCTTGAAAATGAAGAATAAAGTAGGAGGAATCACACTTCCTGATATCAAGTTATACTACAAGGCCATAGTAATCAAAACAGCTTGTTACTGGCATAAGAACAGTCATACAGATAATGGAACAGAACAGTGAACCCAGAAGTAATCCCATGTCTTTATGGTCAATTGATATTTGACAAAGGAGGTAAGAGCATACAGTGGAGTAAAGACAGTCTCTTTAATAAATGGTGTTGAAAAAATTAGACAAGTACATCAAAAAAAATGAAACTAGACCATCAACTTATATCATTCACTAAAATAAACTAAAAATGGATAAAAGAGTTAAATGTAAGTTGTGAAATTATAAACATCTTGGAAGAACACATGGGTTGTATACTCTCCGATATCTCTCATAGCATTATTTTTGCCGATTTATCTCCACGGGCAAGTGAAATAAAGGACAAAATAAACAAATGGACTATATCAAACTAAAAAGCTTTTGCACAGCAAAAGACACCATGAACAAAATAAAAAGACAAACCACACAATGGGAGAACATAATCACCAATACGTCTGATAAGGCATTAATAACCAAAATTTATAAAGAACTTCTAAAACTCAACACCAGGAAGGTAAACAATCCAATTAAAAAATGGGCAAGCCTGACCTGTGGGAGCGCAGTGGATAAAGCGTTGACCTGGGAACACTGAGGTCGCCAGTTCAAAACCCTGTACTGGTCTGGTCAAGGCACATATGGGAGTTGATGCTTCCAGCTCCTCCCCCCCCTTTCTCTCTCTCTCTCTCTCTCTCTCTCTCTCTCTCTCTCTCTCTCACTCTGTGTCTCCTCTCTAAAATGAATAAAATAAAATAAAAATAAAAAATGGGCAAAAGAACTAAAAGGACACTTCTCCAAAAAAGATATGCAGATGGCCAATAGGTCAATGAATGAAATGTTCAACATCATTAATCATCAGAGAAATGCAAATTAAAAGCACAATGAGCTACCACCTCACACCAGTCAGAATGGTGCTCATTAACAAAACAACACAGAGTAAGTGCTGGTGAGGGTGTGGAGAAAAGGGAACCCTCCTGAACTGCTGGTGGGAATGCAGACTGGTGCAGCCACTGTAGAAAACAGTATGGAGATTCCTCAATAAATTAAAAATGAAACTGCCTTTTGACCCAGCTATCCAACTTTTAGAAATATATCCTAAGAATAACAAATTACTGATTCAAAAGAAGAAATGCACCCCCATGTTTATGGCAGCATTGTTTACAATAGCCAAGATCTGGAAACAGCCCAAGCATCCGTCAGTGGATGAGTGAATTAAAAAGCAGTGTTACATATATACACAATGGAATACTACCCGACCATATAAAAGAAAGAAATCTTACCTTTTGCAATGGCATAGATGAACTTGGACATTATTATCTCCAAGGTAAAGAAAGATAAATATCATATGATCTCACTTATATGTGGAATCTAATGAACAAAGTGAACTGAGGAATGCCACAGAAGCAGAGGCAGATGCAAGGACATGGGGAGTAGCAGGACAGCGGTCAGATGGAAGGGGGAGGAGGAGACAGGATCAGGGAAGGTGAAGGGATTAGTGAAATTATAATGAATATATATATATATATATATATATATATATATATATATATATCACATAGATACAGATAACAGAGTTACATTGAGTGGGACACTTGATATCATCTTAACACAACAAATTGAAATTAATAAAATATTAAAAATAAAGAAAAAAGAAAATATTTAGTAAAAAAATAAAAATAAATAAAATCTAATAAGTGATAGGGAGGGAAAGTGAACACAGAGATTCTTAGCTACTCTCTCCAAACCTCCAATTCCTTATGGCTGTTAGGAAGACTCCTCTTGAAAACTTCAGAAATTAATCCCTAAGGTGAAATAGACTAAAATTTCAAATAATGTTAAAAAATTTTTAGAAAATTGTGAATAAACTTTGCTAAAGTACTATAAAACAGGAGGAGTAAAGTCATGTCTTTAACATAGAAAGCATTCAACTAAGACAACTGCATCCATCAATCCCCAATACTTTTGATGCATGCCCTCAGCCCTCAGGCACAGTGAAGATCTGAGCTGTGTGCTTATCCTTAAATGTACTTGACCATATTCCTGATGAAAGGAAAGACAGTGCTCATATTTATTTAGTGCCTGCTTTGTGCTACTTTGTATTGTAAGTATTTCACATGAACTATACTGCTGGGTAGACAATAGTATCACCATTTCACAGATGACAAAACTGAGGCTCAGAGAAAAAGAGTGCTTTTGTTATTTATGTTATCCCTATGGTATATATAATAGCCATATATTTTGGCTTGGCCTCTGTTTGTTCTCCATATTAATACTGTAGAAGACAGTGGTAAACCTTGATTGGGCATCACAATAATTTAAGAGGCTTGTTAAAATCATCCCCAGGGCCCATCTTAAGCCTGCAGCGTTGGACCTCCCAGAGTGAAAGGACCAGGTATCTGCAATGTGGCCATATTTCACAGGGGGTCTGATGGGAGCTAAGGTGCACACTCCAAGGGCAGACTAAAAAAGAGTCTCTGTGCTCTAAAACTGCACAAAATAAATATGTGACATTCAAACACATTCAAACATAGTCTTGTGCTTCTTTGCACAGAACATATCTGAGATATTTTACAATCAGAGTGGTTTACTTTAAAGACCAGGTTTGGGTTTGAAAAGAATGACTGTTCTAAGGGTTAGGGACTGTGTCCAGGGGACTCAAGACAAAGCCAAGCACAACCCAAGAGTCTGGCAATTGGGGAAGCCTGCGGAGGGTGATGCTCTTATGCGCATTATACCAACAAACAAACGTGCACACAACCAACAGTTGCTCTCAGTGGGGTCTCTGTGTTCTCGTGTTCTCTGCTGCAGAGTCAGTGGAGCTTCTAGAATAAGCGCTGCTCTGCTGGCCTGCAGCATTTCTGCCTAGCTGCCCAGCAGCTCAGTCTGCACCTGGGCTTTACCTTCCTATCCTCTACTGCTTAACCCCCAGCTCTCCCAAACCCCACCACCAGCACCCTGCAAACACACACACACACACACACACACACACACACACACACACACACACACGCTCTTTTTTTTAGCAAAGCAGCTAGTTTCTGACCTTCAACACTGGGCAATCATCATCAGATACAATTTCCTGGCCAGACAATTGCTGTTGTGGTGCATCCTCAGGTATAATTATGAAGCCTGTCCCAGCACTCGCCGCCTACACTGTACTTAACGGGGAAGGATGGTCTTTCATTCTCTATTAAGTGTTTTGAAAGAAAACCTGTAGGCACTACAACGTTCAGGCACCAAGCAAAAGTGGAAACTGGAGTGTCCTTGCTTTGACAGGCACGTGCAAGTGTCAATTATCAATGTATCCAGAACTTAAAATTTCTCGTTTTGCTATAAAAAGCAGAGCATGGTGACAACCTGATTTCATGTGCAGACAAGGAATGAAATTGGTTGAGAACGTTGTCCACACTTCAGTCACTATCACTTCTTCTCTTATATTTTTCCCTTTGTATTGTTCATTTTCCCATTCTGTAACAACTATAAAAGTATAGCAAATGTAGGAATGTATAAAGAGAAACAGCTTATGGCCCCACATTTCAGATAGAACTTCTATAATATTTTTATAGGTATTTTATTTAATATCTTATTTTTACACCTACACTTGGACTAAATACTTAGGGTCATATGACAGCGGTTTTATATTCTGATTTTTGTTTTATATCACATTATGAGAAAACATTTATTCATGCCATTGACTATATTTTTATTTAAAAAAGGCTTTTCTAAGAGTTGTGTATTTTTCTTCTTGCAATCACATCCTTACTTATTTCACTGTATTTTCCCATTGTGGGATATTTAAATTATTTTTAGTCCTCTGCCAATTTCTTATTAATCAATAAATCAGCCAGTATTGATGAAGCTCATCCTGTGTGTGGACACTGTTCTGACATCACAGTGTAAAGGAGTCCCAGGTCTAGCGCCAGTTCTGAGGGTTTTCTCACTTTTAAAATGGAGCTCATGTGAATTGCTTGCTTATCTTTTCAGCTCTCCTCTGTGCTCTGTGCATTGCCCAGTACAAACCAGCTCTGACAGCCATTCTTTCCTCACACCCTTGCTGTGTGGCTTCTCCAGCTTTGCAACTGCGCACACACTCACACGTGCTATTTAAACTTTACTTAATTTTCAAGGTCAACTCCAAATCCGAATTCAATACAACTATCTTTTCTTGTTCTGCTCCATTTATGGCCTTTCCTTTGTTCGGGTCCCGGTTGGACTTTGGATCGGGGTACATTCATGGATGGTGGTTCCTCCCCCACCACCTCTCGCATCTGGGCCTGTCATTTCCTGTTCCCTTTCCTCAGAACCCTTCCCCCATGCTCCCACCCTCCCTGCTGGTCAGCTGCTCCTCCTGCTGAGAAGTTGGCTCTGCCCAGCTTCTCCTTGCTAGGAGTGGGGTTCCCAGTCTGAGCTGCAGACAGCTGAGCAACTCTCCTTGACGGTTACATAGCTGAAACCTTGCTCCTCTTTTGGAAATGGAATGATTGGTAATTCTCTTTTTCATTAATTCTCTCACTCTGCCTCTAGCTACACATGGTCAGATGATTAGAGTGTCCTTAAATGGCAGCCTGCCCTAAACCTGAATAGTCTCCAATATTAATTAAGGCAGAATGAATGAGTCTGTGTGGCTTATTTCCTAGTATTAGAACAACAGATAAAACCTCTCCCCCTGAAAAACCTCACAGTGAATGTCTACAGGAGGCACAGCAGTTGTGGGTAGTCGGTGAACAAGCCTGAGTTCAAATCTCTTACAAGTTACATGGTCTTGACTGAGTTCAAGCCCTACATTCTTTATCTGTTGACATGGAAATAATATTTGCTATTTTTATTTAGACTTGTGCTGATTAAATACAAGATACAATAGTCACTTAATAAATACTTTTGATTACTTATTATTTTTCTAGAAGAGTCATAGAAGTATTCTAGTGCTACCTGTGAGAATACATAAGATACAGATGGTTATTCATATTGGTTATTCACACCAAAAATACCTACTTATTTAAATGATTATTAATAAGAAAACAGAGGTTAGGGATTTTAGCATTTATCTCCAAATCTCCAGCACCTAGCATCATTCCTGACACCTGTTCAGCTCCCAGAAAATAATGCTGAGTTGAATGAATGGTGGAAAATTTTTTAGAAGCTTTGACGGTTTATTTTTTAGCATCCAATCTATTCTACACAAACATCTTGATGTTTTATATAACAATGAAAATATTAGAACTTAATGAGGGAGGCATAAAGATAAAATAACCTAGAGTAGATTCCATCTTATTTAGAAGGAGAAACTAAGGACGAAGATCTCTCCTAGACTGCCAGGACACGGAGTTTGAAAGGGGTAGGGTGAGGGCTAGAACTCGGTCCCCACCCTGTGTCTCTCCAGTGTGACTCAGGGCTCCTTAATTCTCTACCCAACTACCTCACCTACTCTCATTATTGAAGCTCTCTGCATCTTTCAAAATTCTATTTTTGTATCTAGGGTAAAAATAAATTGGAATTTAAGAACAAGTTTTGACCATATTTTCAAAGGACCTCTAAGTATATATTTCATTGTTGTTATTAATTATTGATATTTCTTACCCACCCATCCCCAAGCCTGCCTGACTTTCTAAATCTTAGCCTTTCTATTAAGGAGCTCTTTCTCATTAAAATTAATCCATAGTTGTATTTAAGTTAGATGTCAAGCTCCCTTATGAATCTGTCTAAAACATCTGAGGAATAAATCCCATAGCAGGAAGAACTTGTAGTTATGCATCTAATTAACCTTTAATTATCTATATAACTGCCTTGCAGTTCAATAGTTGCTTGATTTTTATTATTTGTCTAATTAGTGTGGCTTAAGTGGTTTTTCATGTCAGATTTTATAATATCAGTTTGCTTGCATAATTTCAGGACACTCTGGGGAGGTCTAGTGTCATTGCAATGCTCAAGTGTTACACATATCTATTTGTTGTTTGCTTGACTTTTCAGAAAATAAAGTGCTTTGACCATTTTTTCTCACTAAGGTGGATAAGCAGTCTACAAAATTTTACAATAATGGCAAAAACCCTTCTATTAATTATGCATAAATTATCATCTCAGCCACCAACTAGAATTAATCATTTTTGTACCCAATAAACCTGCAGATTGACAGACTTGATTATTCTGAAACTAAGGGGATAGTAGAAGAAACTCCCCCAAATACTTCAATTTAGGGCAAGCTAACAAGTACGCATGTTTATAGATCAGGTGCTGTAGCCGTTGAGATATAATTTGTTCCTGAAGTATGTGGATATACCCTAGTTAGAGTGTCTATAATGGGATAGTTAAGATTTGAAACAGTCAATCAGATGTGAAAATCTTATTTCCTATAACTAATTTTTTTCTTTAATTTTGCGTGCTAGTTTTATTTCCAAATGAAGAGTAACCTGCTTTCAATCATAAAACTTGCATTTTAATATGTTAGTGTGATTTTCTTATTCTGTAAACTTTCAAAATTACTAAAGATTAATATGAACACAGTTTAATTCTATCCACATAGAGCAGCATGGCTGTCTCTAATATTGATTGTTATTATAGTTTTCCTTAGCCTATCTGATCTCTTGCTTTATTTTCTTTCTCTCTTTCTACATGGATTTAAGACAGAGTTAGCAGTTTGACTTTCTCTCTCTCTCTCTCTCAGTTTTAAAGATCTGGTGATTAGCACTATCCTCACTTTGTCATTAATAGTCAAAAAGCTCAGTGGAAATTGCTTTATATATAGAAATAATGATCTGATAAAAAATGAAAGCACTGGGGCATGCTGTCTGATGTATAGAAAAGGAACCAAAAGTATTGAGTTTTATTCCCTACTCTGTCTTTGATTTAATGTTTAGCCTTGGGCATGTCATGCTTCTTACCCTCTCAATGTCTTATTCTTTCCATCTGGGAAGCAAAGGTAATTACATTTGCAGGCACGCAAAAAGGAAAACATACCATAAATTTCTTTGGATAGAAATTATTTGCAAAATTCAAGGATTATTCTGACATATAATTCATCCAAAATTTATTGAGTATCTCATATATTCTAAGAATTGTGCCAGGCATCAGAGTTACAAAGATAAGTTAGATATTGCATTGGTGCATTATCTGATGGGGGGCAAAAGAGAAAACTAAACTCAAATGTGTTTGAAATTGCATATGGAATCTTATTACAATCAAAGTAAGTTATATTATAAAGATAGCTTATCTATTAAAAATCTTAAGAAAGACAGCAGATAAACAATTATAAATCTATTTGGTAGATTGGATTTTTTGTTTGCAACTCTTTGCTCCCTTCATAGTATTGCCTTTTAAAGCTGACAAAGTATGCATCCTTCTTCCCTTGACTGACTTTGACAAGGTGATGTGTCTTACTTTGTGGAATGTGTGCAGAAGAGACATTGTGCCAGTTCTGAGTTCAGCCTCTAGGAGGCATGGGAAGTTTCTGTTAGCCTGTTTGGATTTACTGCACTTGGCCAGGAAAAGACCATGCCCAAGTCACTGCTGTCCCTAGTCTATGCCAACAGCAAAGAAGCCTAGAGCCGATGGGACTCTGCCCAAAGGCTGGATTATAGCTGATCCTAGTCTAGACCAGCTGAGTCAAAGACATGTCTAGGAGAATCAAATAAATGCTGTTGATATCAGCCTTAAGAGTTGGAGGATATTTGTTATATAATATTATCACAATTAAACAAAATGCTGATTAGTAAAACACCTTTTTGTAAGCCAAAATGAAATTTTTGACTGAGGAAGTGATCTATTGAATGATAAAGCAAATAAATGAAAGATAGATGAAAAAGTAAGAATTTACTTACATGACAGACTTCTTGCGGGACACAAGAGAGCAACATAACTTCAATGGAGAGATCAAGTTTTCATACTATTATTAACCCAGTCCATTACTAACTATAGGACCACCAGAAGCCATGATGAATCATATCAGGTGGCACAAACTTGCCAACATGACCTACGAAGTGTTTCTACCAAAGTGGTTAACTTGAATTTAGTAACCCTCTAGATTCAACTTTCCCTTTACACAAAGTACAAAATATAGGGGTAGAATTTAAACAATATTACAAGTTAACATCAGAAAAATTTATTATGATATGCAATATTGTATAGAACAATTTATTGGTCTCTTCAACAAGCCAATGTTGCAAAAGAAAAAGTGAGAAGTAAGCAACAAAATATATAACAACCAAATGCAGTGTGTGGTTCTAACTTGTATCTTGGTTTGGAAACTCCAGCAGTAAAAGACATGTAAAGACAATTTATGACATTTAAGTATTGAGTGACTATTAGATCTTTTTCAGAAATTATTATTAATTTAGTTTAGTTTAATAATGATAGTCTAGTTAATTATAAAATTATTTAAAATTTTACAAAAGTATACTGAATTATTTACAATTTATTTCACATGTGAATAATTGACTTGAAATTACTCCAAAAACAGATGTCAAAATTATGGCAAAATGTGAATGCCTATTATATTTGAGGGGAAAAGATTCAAGATGTTTTCAATTCTATCTTTTAAATTTCTATATGTCCAACTTTTTTTAAAATATAAAAAATCAGTGACAATACACTTAGTACTCCAGGTAAAATCATTAATAATATTACTTTCTATGCAGTCTGGTCCTAAATTTAGTGTTGTTTTTAGTGTCTGTAAAGCCAGTAGCCAAGGCCACCATCACAGCAGCCTGGCTAGTGCAGGTTCACATTAGATTTGGACAGTCGGTAATGAAACAACGGAGCCAAGAACTGATGAGCCATCAGCTTTAATTCTAGCTTGCACCCGGAGGGCAAGCAAAAACACACACTGGGCTCCAAAACCCACTCATTCAGTGCTCACAAAGCTACTGACTTATCCGAGTTTCCTAGCATCAAAGGTTTCTAGCTCACTAGACTTATTCACCTATGTTCCCCATCTTCTTCTCCAGCACAAACTCTGCTCAAACTGACTTCTCCCTCAGCACTCCGCCATCTTGGCTGCTTCTCCTCTCCTCCACGTGGCCTTAATCTGCTCTCCTCTCTAATGCTAACCTCAGGAATCGAGAGAGAGAGAGAGAGCAAGCTCCCGGTCTGCCCCACTTTATAGTGTAGAAATCCAAACCTTTAATCCAATCTACAAACAAGAAAGTCTCTGATACAAAGTCACTTATCTGAGGCCTAATGGGAGGATTCCTCATGAGAGTGCACCACCCCACATCATCCAATCAGTCAAGGGTATGGGGAAAAGCTTACTTTTAAAACTTGCACATGGGCAGTGCCATCTTTAACAAAGTGAGCATAATATATTTTATCTGCCCAACAATCCATCCCTGTGCTCACTTTAGTACCCACAATCTACACCACCGGCATCCCTGTACAAGGAAATTAGTTACATTACACAAATTACAAATAATCACAAATCATACAATTTCAACAATTACAAATAGACTTCACCAGTCTCTGAGCACTTTGCCAAAAGTGCAAAATGTCCTTGGCCTTCTCTCTTGCCATTTGAAAGGCTTCCCGGGGCAGGGGGAGGGCCTCCTTCAAAGCCGCCCCTCACCCCCATCAGGTTATTTCACATTGTCCAAAACATGTAAGTCCATCCAACAAAGGAGCCAGTGCTCACTCCGGTCATAGTCCAGGAAATCAGTCCATGCACATGAGGCCTTAGCCTCCCCCGTCATTCCTGCCATCCTGGCCTGTCTTACATTGTCCCCCCAAAAAGCACGTGGCAATGGCAGTCAGCATTTCCATTTCTTCTCTGGGGAGCATGATGGCATCCACCCTTATATCCTAAAATCACAGACCAACCAGGAGTGTAGCTAGTCCTTGCTGCTGGGCTCTCACCTTCTGGAGGATGCGGATTGAAACTTTCGACCAATTCTCCTCATCCTCCAAAGAGAAACTGAAAACACCAGCTTCTGCTGCTGGGCTTGAGCCCCGGACCACTGCTGCCTTCTGCTTCATGGGCCTTACAACCCCCGTCTCAGCTTTAGCCCCAGCCTCCTGCCGCTGCTGGCTGTCCACAACATCCAAGGAAAGCTGCAACTCACGAACCTATGATTCCTTCTCCAGCGTCTGTTCCATTTCCAGGTGAATCTCACAAACCTGGTCAGCCTCCTCCTCCAGCGCTTCCTCCAACTCCAGGGTCAGCATCTCTTTCTCCCCCATTTCCTTCAGCTCCTTCCACTGCTCAGTTTGCAGGTCCCGGGCAGCCTCCTCCATAGAGCTCTCAGTTTCCTCATGCATGGCTATAAAAGTCAGCCAGCCTACAGTTCCCAATAGGACAGCCATGGGGAACCATAACAGCAGCCAGTCCTCTACCATGCATCTCAACGGTGCCTGCTCCATACTGATCTGTATCGAATCCTGCCACAGACTACACCAAATGTAAAGCCAGTAATCAAGACCACCATCACAGCCGCCTGGCCAGTGCAGGTTCGCATTATTTTTGGACAGTCGGTAATGAAACAACAGAGCCAAGAACTGATGAGCCTTCAGCTTTAATTCTAGCTTGCACCCAGTGGGCAAGAGAAAACACACACTGGGCTCAAAAACCCACTCACTCAGTGCTCACAAAGCTACTGACTTATCTGAGTTTCCTAGAATCAAAGGTTTCTAGCTCACTAGACTTATTCACCTCTGTTCCCATTTCCTCCTTCCTTCTCCCTGCATAAACTCTGCACAAACTGGCTAACCTCAGGAACCGAGAGAGCAAGCTCCCGGTCTGCCCCACTTTATAGTGTAGAAATCCAAACCTTTAATCCAGTCTACAAACAAGAAAGTCTCTGATACAAAGTCACTTATCTGAGGCCTAATGGGAGGATTCCTCATGAGAGTGCACCACCCCACAACACCCAATCAGTCAAGAGTGTGGGGAAAAGCTTACTCTTAAAACCTGCACGTGGGCAGCGCAGTGCCATCTTTAAGAAAGTGAGCATAATATACAGTGTGTCTGTAAAGTCATGGTACACTTTTGACCTGTCATAGGAAAGCAACAAAAGATGATAGAAATGTGAAATCTGCACCAAATAGAAGGAAAACTCTCTCAGTATCAAACCTATTCAGTGCAGTTTGATGTGGGCTTCATCTGCTGCCCTATGCACATCCAAATAATAGTGAAGTTCTTGCCACACACGGGTAAGGACATCTGGTGTAACAGAGTGAATAACGTCTGTGATTCTCTGTTTTAAGGGATTAATGTCGTTGATACATTCAATGTACACATGTTGCTTCACATAACCCCAAAAGTAAAAGTCTAAGGGCATCACATCCTGGGATCGTGGTGGCCATGGTTTGACAGAACCCCTGCCTATCCACTGCCGGGGGAATGTTCTATCCAGAAACTCATGAACAATGGTGGCATAGTGTGGAGGAGCGCCGTCCTGTTGAAAGATGACACCTTCTGGAAATTGTGGCACTGCATACAATTCCAACATGTCAAGATAGGTGTTTGCCATTACAGACTGCTCCGCGAAAAAAAAATGGGCCTATCACCTTATCATGCATCAGGCCACACCACATGTTCACTTTAGGGGTGTTACGTTCGTACTCAACATAGGCATGAGTATGTTCAGCAGCCCATATTCAGATGTTATGGCGATGAATATGTCCATAGATATGGAAGGTCGCCTCATCACTTAACACAATCTTCTGCAAAAATCTTGCATCATTATTGATCTCATGAAGCACATCTGTAGCAAACGCACATCGTGTGGGTCTATCTGCCGGTTGGATAGCGTGCAACAGCCGCAATTTGTACCCTGTAAAACAGAGACGTTTCTTTAACACCTTATGAACTGTAGTTGTGCTTAGGTGTAATTGTGGTTGTGTGAATTCTCAGGCTAGGAGTGAGCTGATGAAGTCAGTCTGAGCAGTGTCCACTTGAACCACCAGTGAAACCAGTCAGCCAGTTGGTTAGAGCTATTTATGTATCAGCCACCGCAACTGTTTGAGATTGCTCTATGTGTCAGATAATATAGACAGCAAGCAAACTTACTGTATGTTTAAATGCTTAATGAATCTACACAATTTCTTTTCTAGGTCTCTATCATGGACCAAATATGTTCTGAAAAGAGGACAATAATGACAAAATAGATATCAAGATATTTGCAATGTTGGCTTCACTTATGATAAGGTGTCCACATTAATAGCAACAGATTAGTTGTACCATCTTTATAAATCCTATATGCAAGTGTCCCATACTTGCTAGTAAATGGCAAGATACTGGAATTGACTGGCAGGATTGCCAATTCTTCAAATGTAAAATTTTAAAAAAAGAAATACATAGTAATTTCCATACAGCAATTTACCACAACTATTCAACCAGTAATGGCAAGTTTCTTTCTTGATTCTTATAGCAACACAAAATTGAAAAAAATGAGGCTTTCTTGAAAAAGATGAAAACCAGTGATACTATCACATAAATAAAATTGCTTTCAAAATATTAATATTGGAAATGATGCAGTTATTCACTTTGAACTAGCATGTCTCAAGAAATGCATGAGACACTTTAGGCATATTATTTATTATCTTCCCATTAAAACCCTACCAGATCAATAAACTATTTCCTTGGGGTTTTTTTTACAGATGAGAAAACTAAAATGTATTGGAAAATAAATTCTGCAAGATCAACAGGTAATACAAAGCCGAGTCAGAATTTGAACTCAGATTCCTTTGAATCTAAATCATGCTTTCAAATGGTCTACTTTTAAATAAAACAAATTAAAGATAATGGGGCAGGGGAAATTTGATCAAAAGTTTTGCATGTTTGCAGTATTATTATTTTAAATAACAATAGTTCTGGTGGGGATTACAACATAATGAAACAAGAACAAAAATCAGTAAGTTATTTCCATGTGGACTGAGGGTTCACATGGAAGACTAAGTTTTTCATATATTTTGTGTCATTAGATAAATTTAGTACCAAAGAAATATAATCATCATAAAATAAATTGTATATTAAATTAAATATCCTGAGAATTAAAGTCAATAATTATACTCAGTATTCGTGAAATGGAGGGAGAGGGTGGTGTTTTTCTCTGTTGGACAAAAGCCACAAATTATACATTATTTCTAATGTACAGATTTAGACTTGAGAGCTCAAATTTGGGCATTATCAGCAATCACTGATACCAAAGAGGAAGAAGTAACAAGGGAGTAATGGATTAGTACACCGGAAAGGGAAGATACTGTTGTGAAATGTTGGCAGAGATTTATTCCCTGTCAATAAGACTGGCTGAATGATTTAGATTTTGGAGTTAGAAATAAGAAACAAGCCTTTTCTGGCAAGTGTGAAGAATACGGATTATGATGAATAAACATAGGAAGGTTTGCAGAATATACATTTATCTACATATCTAATGTGAAAAATTTTATGAAAAATGGAAGAAAGTAAAATCTTTTTGTTGTAGTTGAGAAACAGTTGGAAACATGCAAGTACAGTTAACAATAAGCATGGGACATTGAACACAAAGAGAAATACTTTTTAAAGAATCAAAATAATAATAATAATTTTTAAATACCCAGGTGAGAAGGTGAACATCAGTATGTTTCCAACAAATTCCCAAACATCAAAATGTTTGAAAATTTTGTCTCATCTCTGGAAAATAAGAATTCTACCTAGTATCTTTCCACTTCAGCCTACTGTATTGAATAAATTGATCTTTCTAAGAATTGCTTTTATCAGGTTACTCTTGAGATTAAACAACAACAAAAAAAGACAGTTGCTTCTCTCTACCACATCATATCTATGACTGCCATAAACTAATCTATTCCAACACACGTGTCAGTGTGTGATTCTTTTACAATTCCTGCCAAAAATAAAATGAAAACAAACAAACAAACAAAACCTTGCCAATCTATTTTGTTCAGTTTCTACTCGCAGTCCCTCTACACAGGTTTAGATGAAAGGATCTGGTGGGCCATTTCTATAAATAGTATCTTTATCATTCCATCAGCACTAGCATCAATTTTATTCCTCTTGCTACTGCTACTCATGGCCATGTAACTTATTTTTTCTATTTGAACCATCTTTGCTCTGCCCTTTGCTGCTTTAGCTCAAGACAAAGAGCCTCATAAGAATTATTCCCTGTTAGGGCTATTCACCAATTATAAAAAGATATCCTAAAAATCTTAATGTATGCTCAAACAGGGACTCCTACAATATTATAGTTTGTTAAATTCAGTTGTTGATATGTTCATCTTTTTCTTTTAGATTATGACACTTCACTGGCATAAATTATAATTTGTTAATTATTTATTTTCTGAAATGAGAAGCGGGAAGGCAGAGAAACAGACTTCCCCATGCACCTGACCAGGATCCACCTAGAAAGCCCACTAGGGGGCGATGCTCTGCCCATCTGGGGCATTGTTCCATTGCAACCAGTGTCATGCTAGCACCTGAAGCAGAGTCCATGGAGCCATCCTCAGTGTCCAGGCCAACTTTGCTCAAATGGAGCCTTGGCTGCAGGAGGGAAAGAGAGAGATAGAGAGAAAGGAGAGGGGGAAGGATGGAGAAGCAGATGGGCACTTCTCATGTCTGCCCTGGCTGGGAATCAAACCCGGGACTTCCACAGGCTGGACTGACGCTCTACCACTAAGCCAACCAGCCAGGGCTATTTTGTTAATTTTTTCCCCCTCAGCTTCCAGCTAATACTCAGAAAAGCATGTTATATAGTGGACAAGTCATCAACAACCACTTAATAAAAAATTTTAAAATATTAGAAAGAAGATATTCTGCCCTCAAAAGTTTTTCAATGCAGTACAGAAAAAAGTAACATTTAAACACAGAAAAATGGTTATACACCAGTGAGCAAGACTTATCTCTGGAATTTAGGGTGGATATATGAGGGAACATACATA
This sequence comes from Rhynchonycteris naso, assembly GCA_037038555.1. NCBI lineage: Eukaryota > Metazoa > Chordata > Mammalia > Chiroptera > Emballonuridae > Rhynchonycteris > Rhynchonycteris naso. Next base: position 105,999,876 of record CM072997.1, read on the forward strand.
ATTTATGCCAGTGAAGTGTCCAACTTGCAGGAACACTTGAGAATCAGTTAAAACAAAAAATAAGGAAGAAACTCCAGGCAAGAAAAATAGAACACAATGGGCTTGGGAATGTCATGTTTAGGAACAATAAGTATTCCTGCTTGTTTAAAATGAAACCTCTGAATTAGGATATACAGAGGAAGGGAGTGGAGGTGGCCATGAGGATGATGCTTATAGTCTGTTTATTATCACTTATTGGAAATCATCATTTTTCCTATTCAGAAAATTAAATTAACCGATTATAATAGACTGTCATTATGATGGTTTAATTGAGATGAAACAATGAAATCTAGTATTTAATTCAGGGTAAAATAACTGTTATAGAGAATTATAAAAATCCTCTCTGTGTAGCCACTTTTGCCCCCACCCTTCAGAATACTTAGAACTCCCTTTCCAGCTGACAGGGCATAACCATTCATACTACGATATGTATTTGGTTTTCTGACTGTGTTTTAAAAAACATATTCAGAAGGTTTCACAGGAAAGCTCCAGGACAATTAATGGGCATATTGAAAATTGTAGATTGCATCTCTGCTCCTCCACCCACTGCAGCTAAATAAATAATTAGCACCATGGTGACTCATGAATGATTACCTCATTCATTTCTCCATATGTCTGTGTATATATCATAGAGACTTTGCTTTGGACAGTAAGTGCATGATGTTCCTCAAATCTGGTGGAATTGGTAAAATGATAATCTATTATCTTTACAGAGAGAGTATCAGCGCCTCAATCTTTTTTTTTTTTTAATTTAAGTCATTATTAAAATCCCGTAGAAAGCTGAGCTAAAACATGGAGACAAAGAACAAATGGTGTGGGGTTATAAAAAATAACAACAAAAAACAGACAAACCTGGTCCCAACCACAGTCTGATTTTGTGCCCACCCCCCGAGAATGAAACCAAATAAAGTAGGATTGAAAATAAGACAAGAGTCAGCATTGGACTCACCCAGCTGGTTATTAGGCAAATGCTTATTAAGTGTGGTGTCCACTTTGTCCAAAGAAGAGACAGCTGTAATCCTTAAATGTTGAACTTCTCTAAGTCAAACCTAAATCCATTTATGCCTTCTACATTCCCCAAATAACATAATAACAAATCTTATCTTTGTTAACATTTGTTTCTTTCCTAGCTATGTGAGAAGAAACCCTTTACCTGTGTTGTCTTATTTAATGCACATTCCCATGTAGGTCCTACGTTATAAATTCTGTAAGATTTATTCTTCTTTGGGAGACTACCTCACTCCCACTCTCAATGTGTGTCCTTCAAGTAGTGTTGACATCTTTCCATCAGCTCTAAAGTTGGGCATGTGACCTGGGTCTGGACAATCAGCAAAATTAGTTTTTCAGATCACAGTAATTGATTCTGGTGGTATAATTTGCAAGCCTTGTGTACTGGGGTCCAAAGGTCTTTTTCCCTTAGGGATTTAAGCTCTGAAGAGAAAAGTTCAAGGTTTTCAGTTGCCATCTTGCTACCAAAGTAAGATAGTATTTAAGAGGACATCATTAACAAAGAAAGCAATGATCAAATTACCAGAGTTTGCTCACCTGGACATGTGTGAATCAACTTTTATTTTTGTTTCAATCAGTTGGGTTTAAAGTTGTGCCATATAAAACAAAAAAGCCCTGATTTATAGTACAAGAATTGTTGACAATTTTTTGGTGAATGGATGATACAAGGTTAGAATGAGGAGAGTGGCATGGTTTAAAGAAAGCCATTCATAATGTAAGGCTAAAAAGAAAAGGAGGTGTTAACTTTTTCTCACAGTAAAGGAGAATTTGACTGACTTAGGCTGATGAAGTTCCAATATTTAAAGCAACACAGTAAAAATGAACTAAATGTTGAAAAGCACCGTAGAAATAATGTGCATGGTATTTCTGTGATAAAAAGAAAGACATAATTGTACTCACACAATCACAAATTGAAAACTCTCTTGTGAAATGTACTTATAAAAACACCCAATGTCTTATGCATAACAAAAACATTCTCCAAAATGATACAGTTGCCAGCAGCACCATAGTTCATTTAAAAAGACAAATATATTCTAAAATAAAATGGGCAAACTAGTGATTAGTGATGTTGAGCATTTTTTCATATGCCTATTGGCCATCTGTATGTCCTCTCTGGAGAAATTTTTATTCATTTCATTTGCCCATTTTTTGATTGGATTGTTTGTCTTCCTGGTGTTGAGTTTTACAAGTTCTTTATAAATTTTGGTTATTTACCCCTTATTAGACGTGCTGTCGAATATGTTCTCCCATTGTGTGGCTTGTCTTTTTATTCTGTTCTTATTGTCTTTAGCTGTGCAAAAACTTTTTAGTTTGATATAGTCCCATTTGTTTATCTTGCCTTTTATTTCATTTGCCCGTGGAGATAAATCGGCAAATATATTGCTGCTACAGATGTCAGAGAGCTTGCTGCCTATGAAATGCAAATTAAAACCACAATGAGATATCATCTCACACCAGTCAAAATGGCGCTCATCAGCAAAACAACACAGAACAAGTGCTGGCGAGGATGTGGAGAAAAGGGAACCCTCCTGCACTGCTGGTGGGAATGCAGACTGGTGCAGCCACAGTGGAAAACAGTATGGAGATTCCTCAAAAAATTAAAAATCAAACTACCTTTTGACCCAGCTATCCCACTTCTAGGTATATACCCTAAGAACACCATAGCACTGTTCAAAAAGAAGAAATGTGCTCCCATGTTCGTGGCAGCATTGTTCACAATAGCGAAGATCTGGGAACAGCCCAAGTGTCTGTCAGAGGACAAGTGGATTAAACAGCTTTGGTACATATATACTATGGAATACTACTCAGCCATGAGAAATGATGACATCGGATCATTTACAACAAAATGGATGGACCTTGATAACATTATATGGAGTGAAATAAGTAAAATAGAAGAAAACTGAGAACAGCATGATTTCATACATAGGTGGGACATAAAAGTGAGACTATGAGACATGGACAAGAGTGTGGTGGTTACGGGGTGGGGAGAGAGAAGAGAGGGTGGGAGAAGGGGTAGGGGAGGGGCACAAAGAAAACCAGATAGAAGGTGACAGAGGACAATTTAACTTTGTGTTATGGGTATGTAACATAATTGAATGATAAGATAACCTGGAGATGTTTTCTTTGAACATATGTACCCTGATTTATTAATGTCACCCCATTTAAATTAATTTTAAAAATGGGCAAACTAGAAAACACATTATTTGTTCAAATTGGACCCTGAGGTCTACCAACATGCACTCCCAGTTCCTTGAAATTTGAGAAATTTTTATAAAACTGGTTTTAAAATAAATTCTGAGAAACACTAGGCTGATCAGAATCCTTCATGACCTTATTCAACCAAAAAGTGACAGCAATTTTTATTTTATCTTGTGTAAAGAGCCTAACAACAGCAAAAATAACTGAGGAAATAGTTCAGATAAAGAGCTGCATGGCACAATTACTTTTGTTTTCTTCTGAGAAAATTCAAAATGTAAATATATCCCAACAGATAGATCTAAAACATAAGAGTTAATTCAATCTAAGTTTTTTTGTTGTATTACCTAAAAATTGAAAACTAGCTTTGCTTTGAATTAAATTACTCAAAGTTAGTAATTAAAACTTTCAAAACAACAAATAGTTATTGAACAGTGCCTTGTACTGTTTAGTATTTAAAATACAAATACAAAACTGATTCAATCCATCAAGGAAGAGCCTCAGTTTCCTCATCTGTCAAATAAAGATGATATGGCACCTAACTCGTAGGATTGTTGGGATGAGACAATTGGTTTAATACACATAAAGCACATTAAGCAGTGACTGATGCTTGATAAATATTATATCAAAGGTAATTATTAGTATACTATAGATAGATGTATTCTGTGAATATTTATTCTGTGATATACCTATTCTCAGAGTTATAGGAACATTGAAGAGGGAAGAGTCTCTATTAGGACTAGGGAAGTCTTTACCTAGGAAAGATAATTTTAACTAGGTCATTACAGATGAGTAAAAGTTCACTAAATGAAAAAACATGGATAGGCTGTCTATGGAATGACTGATGGATCATAAACCTAGGGCCATGGGAGAGCTTGATGTGTTCAGGTAATAATCACCAGGCCACAGGTCTGAAGGGATGCTTAAATTTTATCCTCTGAGACATAAGAAATAATTGAATTTTATTTTGCATATTGGTGGTATAATATGGTTTAGTTTCAGAATTGCTGCTGAATTATCTTGTGAATATTAAACTATAAGAGTAGAATGGTATTGATTTAGAATTGTCTAGTTGCAGGCCCCATCTGTCATTTATTTTAAAAAGACATTTATAAACACTCAAATATATTAGGTAGATTGTGCTTTATTATATATATGGTGATGAGTAAATATGTATGAATTATAAAAGTGTTATACAATTTGATTACTAATATGTTGATGTTTACTTAAAAAGTTGTCTTAATTAATAAACATCTGGCTAGTTGAACTCTTTAAAGAAAGAAAATTTCTAGCATAAAAAAAAAGACAATAGTATAGAAATAGTATAATGAACTCCCATCACCCACCTTCAACAGTTGCCAACTGATGCCAATCTTGTTTCATTCATACCCTCACTAACGGCCCTTGCTCCCTGGGTTAGCTTGAAGCAAATTTTAAAGAAACATAATTTTATTTGTAAATAGCTAAATATGAGTTTATAAGAGATTAGGACTCCTTGTGGAAAAAATCACCCCAATACCATTCTCAAAACTTAGAAAGAATTAATAATTTTATAGCAGGTAAAATTTTCTTCTTTTTTATGGTCACATAGTATTCCATTGTGTAAAAGTACCACAGCTTTTTATCCATTCGTCTGCTGATGGACACTTGGGCTATTTCCAGATCTTAGAGATTACACTGGGAAACAATTCTTTTTTCCATTTTCTGTTGCATGAGGTTTTAGAACTGTTTCTATATATTTTTGCATCGCTGATTCTAAATCTAAAATTCGTTTTTATGGTGTATGCTCTAATTTTTATGCAATTAAATTTCTTTTTGTTATAGTTAATGGCATGCATTGGTTTTTAAATTGGAGTTAAAGGGCAATGACTCTTGGATTGAACATAACCACAAGGCAATTAATGTTTTACAAACATCACTTTTACATAATTGTAGTTGTTTTTAAATGTAAAGACTTATTATCTGATAAAAATACCCTCTGATTTTGTTTTAAGATTGAATCATGGCTTCTTCAAGTAAGCGTAAATGTAAGAATAGTCCTGACATCTTCTGTTATATATGTAGCTGTTACACACTTCAACATCAAAGGTGCAACATTTCATCATTTGTGACACGTGCATATATTGCCTATTTCCAAGTTCCCCTTGGCGATCAAGACAAGAATTGGGCTCCTCATATTGTGTTTCATAATTGTGAGGAAATGCTTCGTGACTGGACAAAGGAAAATGCAAAGGAATGCCATTTGGTATTCCCATGGTTTGGCATGAACCTAAGGAACACAGCAGTGACTGTTATTTCTGTCTGATCCATACAAAGGGCATCGGCAAGAAAAAATGGCATATGATCGCATATCCTAATATTCCTTCAGCAATATGACCTATCCCACACTCTGAGACACTCCCAGTTCCAGTTTTCAATGGTTTCATTTCTTCTAAGGACGAAGAAAGTGAATATGGTGATCAAGTGTATTTTGATAAAATGCATGAGGAAATGGTTATAGAATCTGAAGGGTCTTCTTCTAATACCAAGCAGTCATTAACCACTCAGCAGTTTAGCCAACCCAAATTGAATGACTTAGTAAGAGATTTGGGCCTGTCAAAGAAAGAAGCTGAGTTATTAGCCTCCAGGTTTCAAGAAAAGAATGTACTTCACCGGTCAGATAAAGTATCCCATTTCAGGAAGCGTGAACAAATTTTTGTGGACTTTTTTTCCAAAGACAAACACTTTGTTGACTGTCATGATATCAGTAGTCTTCTCAGCCAGCTAGGTGTTACCACTTACAGTCCAACAGAATGGCGGCTATTTCTTGACAGCTCTAAACAGAGTCTGAAATGTGTTCTCCTACACAACAGTAATGTTTATTTAGTGGTTCCAATTGGTTATTCAACTTATCTGTGAGAAGATTATAATGACATGAAAATTGTCCTCGACTTTCTGAAGTATGAGGAGCAAAACTGGATAATTTATGTGGATCTTAAAATGGTAAATTTCCTACTAGGACAACAGAGAGGTTTCACAAAGTACCCTTGCTTTCTGTGTTTGTGGGACAGCCAAGCTCAGGAGCAACACTGGACACAGAAGGAGTGGCCGAAACACGAAGCTCTGGAAGTAGGGATGCAAAATATTGTGAATAAACCTGTAGTTAATCGAGACAGGATCATTTTTCCCCCACTTCACATCAAACTTGGATTAATGAAGCAGTTTGTTCAGGCTTTGAATAGAAAAAGTGAATGCTTTCAAGATACTATTTCTGCTTTTCCTGCCTTGTCTTTCAAGAAGATAAAAGCAGGTGTATATGATGAACCTCAAATTCAAACCCTCCTACATGATGAAGAATTTGCCAGGAAGATGAATAAGGAGGTGAGAGCAGCATGGCAATCTTTTGTGGCAGTTACAAAGAACTTTCTTGGCAGCAAAAAAGCAGAAAACTATAAACTTCTGGTTCAAAGGATGCTGTTGGCTTTCTGCAACATTGGATGTAACTTGAGCATTAAGATTCATTTCCTGAACAGTCACCTTGATAAGTTTGCCGAAAATCTTGGAGCTGTTAGTGATGAGCAGAATACTGCTGGATCATCAAACGAGATTGTCTTCAACAAGTACACAAATGCAAGAGCTTCAAACACCAATTTTTGCCTGAATAGAATTTAAATAAGTTTTGCACAAATTTTATGATTAAAATAAGTGTTTTAATATGTTCTATTTTAAAATTTTAGACAAATTCTGATGCAATTATATCTTTAGTGTATTTGTGTATTTATTGCATTATATAAATTATTATATTTTCACCAAGATGATGCCCAAGAAGACATTCTACTTTATTATGTTAAACTAAATGTTGAAAATTTTATAATAAGATGAAAACCCAAAATCTTGAATTGCAAGAAAACTGTAGCTCATTGAGAAAAACTAATATCAGATTTGAGATCAGCATTCTCAAATTAGTTAAGAATGAGTGTTTTTGTGGATGCAACAAAAATTTTGTTTCTCACTGTTATTAATGCTGCAAAGCACATAGGGGTTCATATATACTTTTTTTTTTTAAAGAAGATTTTTTTTATTTTATCCATTTTAGAGAGGAGACACAGAGTAAGAGTGAGAGAGAGAGAGAGAGAGAGAGAGAGAGAGGTAGGGAGAGATAGGGGAGGAGCTGGAAGCATCAACTCCCATATGTGCCTTGACCAGACCAGTGCAGGGTTTTGAACTGGCGACCTCAGTGTTCCCAGGTCGACGCTTTATCCACTGCTCCACCACAGGTCAGGCCATATATACTTTTGAATTATGGTTTCAGCATTCTTAGGATTTATGCCCAGAAGTGAGATCACTGGATCAAAAAACAGTCTGATTCTTAATTTTTGGAGATAATTTCATACCACTTTCCACTCTGGCTGTATCAGTCTGCATTTCCTCCAACAGTTCATGTGGGTTTCCTTTTCTCCACACCCTTGCCAACACTCATTGTTTGTGGATTTATTGATGATGGCCATTCTGACAGGATTGCCAGGAGCAAGGGAGGTGGAAGAGGGTATCGGGGATAAATGGTGATGTATGAGATCTTGACTTGGGGAGTCGGTGGTAAACACACAACATAGTGTACAGAGATGTGTTGTAGAATTGAGCAGCTGAAACCTGTATAATTATGTTAACTAGTGCCACCTTATAAAAAATAATATTAAATAATTCTGAAATATTTTCAAATATTTAATTTTGGTTCACTATTATGTTCAATTTCTTTGTTTGGATCAAGATTCCAATAAGGATCATATTGCAGTTTTTATTTATCTAAAGTCTTTCTTGATCTAATTATTTCTTTGCAGTTTTATTATTTTGTTGTTGTATTGTTAAAGATAAGAGGTTGTGTTTCCTGTAGTTTTCCACCATGTGAATTTGGTTTCTATATCTTTGAAGTATCTTCAACAGGCTCTTCTGGCACCAATATTGTCTGACAATTGTTGGTTTATTCTAGAGGTTGGATCACATTTAGATATGTCATTTTAGTCAAGATCCCTTAATTGGAACTGTTGTGTAAGTTTGTACAAGAAGGAACATTGTATTTTGTCTTTCATTGTGTGATATTATCAGTCAATGGTGACCACTATTTAAGATTTGAAAAATAGCAATAATCTAATTCTTTCATTCCTTTTTCATTTATACTGGAATACTTTTTTTTTTTCAGAGACAGAGAGACAGACGGACAGACAGACAGACAGGAATGGAAAGAGATGAGAAGCATCAATCATCAGTTTTTTGTTGCTATTGCAACATCTTAGTTGTTCATTGATTGCTTTCTCATATGTGCCTTGACCGCGAGCCTTCAGCAGACTGAGTAACCCCTTGCTGGAGCCAGTGACCTTGGCTACAAGCTGATGAGCTTTTGCTCAAACCTGATGAGCTCGCACTCAAGCTGGTGACCTTGGGGTCTTGAATTTGGGTCCATCCACATCCCAGTCCAACACTCTATCCACTGCACCACCACCTGGTCAGGTGGGATACTTTTTATAAAGTAATACTTCTCCTTAACAACTATATATTTTTCTGATATATAGCAGCATAAATGCTTGATGCTTTGTCTGCATTTACCAGCTTTCAAAATCATGAATTTAAAGATAACCAATGAGTTTTTTAAAAAATATTATTTGGGCAGTGGGAGCTAATTAATTTAAAAGGACACTTGATGAAAAAAAAAAAAAAGGATACTTGAATACTTTTGGGAGCTTTCTTTCTGATATGTAAGATAGTCCATGCTCATCTCATGTATTTTCTGCTATGGACCTGGAATTTGCCAGTTCTACACAAAGCCCTGGTTCCTTTCAGTAGAAAAAATATATTTTTTTTAGAAACTAAAATCTAAGATTTAAAACTGCATATAGCTATCGGTTGTTCATTATTCTAGGTCATTTAATTGAAAAAGCAAAATAGATTAAAAATAAAATAAAATACATTATAAGCCTTGCCAGTTGGCTCAGTGTTACAGCATCAACCTGGTATATGGAAGTCCCAGGGTTCAACTCCCAGTCAGGGCACACAGGAGTAGTGACCATCTGCTTTTCCTCTCCTCTCTCTTCTCCTTCTCTCTCTCTCTCTTCCCATTCCACAGCCATGGCTTGATTGGTTCAAGCACATTGGCCCATGCCACTGAGGATGGCTCTGTGGAGCCTCCACCTCAGGTGCTAAAAATAGCTCAGTTGTGAACATGGCCCAAGATGGGCAGAATATCAGCTTCAGACCAGGTTGCCAGGTGAATTCCCGGTTGGGGCACATGTGGGAGTCTGTCTCTCTGTCTCCCCTCTCTCACTTATAAAAATAAAATAAAATACATTATAAATTTATACTGATGACTCTAATTCAAATTCAGGATTAGTGAATTTTAATTTATGCCTACCAGTCTTCTATTTTCTTACTCCCATGCTGAAAATCCTGGTTCTCAACAACACAATTGTAGTTACTATTCTGATTTAACCCACACTGTATCTAAAATAGATACTATAAAACTACCACCACCAATATGATTATCCCAAAATAGTTTATGATTTATTGTGTCCAATGTTCATTTTGTCCTTAGGAGAAAGCATTTCATTTTATGATCTTTTGGAATCGTTTTTCCCTATACAACAATTTCACCAATCAGATATTTAACAAGATTTACTTCCATTTATGTGGGAAATTTATGGATTGATTTTTGTATTTAAATTCTATTTTATAATTATGTAGATTATATACATGACTTCAAAGTCAAATCTACTAACAAAGTATATTCAAAGCAACAGGCTTTTGATACATGAGACATGTTTGAGCTGCCTCCTTTCACCAGGGGAATTTTAGATATAGTTGGTGAATTTGTACTTCTTTTGAAACTTCTAGTTACAGAACATACTTGGGGGTCACTCATCTAAAACCAGGTCTTGTCTGGGAACGTAGGGAGTTGGCCAACAGAGACTACCTATGGAGAGTGCAATGTGAATACACTTCAGAAATTGCTGTGTATTCTGCATGTCTCTATTGCTTAAAGAAAAAGTCCAAGATGTATCAGGTAATATTTATGAAGGGTTTGGAAATTAAATAAAAGTATCAGCCACAATTTCCTTCCACACGAGATATTTTACGTATTTGTTTTAGAAATGACATTAAGAGATTGCCTATTATTTGCTATTCTGCATTTTTATTTGACTTCCATTAACATTTTCCATGTTGTAATATTTTCTTCCTATTATCATTTTAATGTTTGCACACTATTCCATCTAATGTATGGACCTTATTTAATTAGCTGCTGTACCACTGTAGAATATTTATGTAAATTTCAATTGTTTATTGTTATAATAATCTTGAAATGAGCACATGATGTTGTTTTATTTATCTTTTTATTGAATTTATTTGAGTGATACTGGTTAACAAAATTATACAGGTTTCAGGGGCATAGTTCCACAACATATTTGTATACTGTATTGTGAGCACAGCACCCTAAGTCTATGTTCTTTCATCATCATTTATTCCCCCTAACATGAGGCTTTTTAAAAATAATCTAAGTATTGTCTTCACTGTAGCAGCATCAGCCAATAGTATTTTTGATCATTTGGGTGCATAACACATTATTAGGTCTTGTTTACCAATGAGATGAAATATTTGCCAGTTAGGAAGCAAGGAAGAGCAAAAACATTAAATGTTATTTTTAACCAACTGCTAAAAGGACAGATTGCAGTAGTTTCTGAAACATTTGACCTAAAGTCGCCCCTGTGACCAAATAAGTCTCTTCTCAAGACACAGTTCCTATGTGTTTTACTGCTCCATGGAAAATGTGTTTTCATCATTCCCTCCTCCTACAGATCATACTGTATGCCAACTTACCAAAGCACCCCATGCTGGAAAATTGAATTAATATTCCTGCAGATCTTGGTTGTCTTTAAGGTGAACTAAGTCTGGCAAACATGAAACTGAAAGGATAAGCCATAGCACTGAACCTCAAAGGAGTGCTGTGGTCTTATGTATAATTGCACAACTATCAAGAAGGTGAAGAAAGGGGATTATCTAGGGTTTGGGATGGGTAGAAGTAAGAGCACATTCAGAAGAAAGTGTTGGGTAATAGAGCTAATTGAATAAAAGTTAGGAGGTTTCAAATGACACTGGCGACAAGAGTTTGAGTGTTGCAGGATCCCTGAGTGTTGAAACACTAGGATCTCCTGAGGTGGCATTCTTTGTTTAAGCCAGAATTCAGCATTTGCACAGTTAAAGTACAGGTCTAAGAATATGTTGCAGATGGGGTTGGTAAACTGTATGCAGAGCTGTGATGGAATATACCTGTGGGAAGATGGGGTGTGATGGCTTCAGGGAGTTGAATTCCACATAGTTGAAGGGTTATATGGAATGGGATGCTTTCAACATCCTTACAGATGTTGCCTTGGTTGGTTGGAGCTTTGATTTTGCAGATCACCAGTGAATAAAACTTTTAGAGATATGAGTGAAGGCAAAGTATAAAGACTTACTTTTGAAAGTTTTTAGTCATGTCTATCATTTAAACTCAGAGAGACATTGTTGGGGTTCTAGATAGTTATAATGCAAGTCTGTGACAGGTGATATTAATTTTCTTACATTGGGTCTTGAACTACAATAAATAAACACCTATGAGATATTCTGAGAACAATTTTTCTAAATATGAAGATTGTGATATTTTGGACATTTTATGCTTCAGAAGTTTCATTCCTGCCAGATTAATTTCTTCATTAATCAGAAAAGTTATCTACATTTTGAACTAGACTTTCCTATCATGCAGGAAGCAATTTCTCACCAGACAATTTCTGTGGAAATTTAAACAGTAGGACCCCAGTCCCATGAGGCATGAAAGATGTCTAATTGTTTCATTATTTTATTGGAATATAACTTCATTTAATATTTGACCAACTTAATTAAGAAATAAAGACCCAGAGAGAAAGAATAAATCAGCTAAAATAACTAGCTGGAGTTTTTCATTTGTGAGGTCTTTTGCCAACCTTAATCATTAACCCGGGATTTAACAACTTATGCATTCTTACTGACAGCCTGACTCTCATTTTAAACTCTCCAATCCAAGCTCTCTCCTTGAGCTAACCTGTGCACTGTTCCTTCAACCTTCCAAGCTGCAGGGGAAATCTTAGACAAACTGGTTGGTAATGATGTTGAGATAGTGAGAGATGCTTAAAGGACTCTGGAGGTTCAGGAGGCCACAGTATCTTCCTGTGGGATCATCCCTTAAAATCACGCTATAAAAATTGAGGAAAAGTTGTGTGGACAAAGGGTGGTGAGTTGGAGTCTTCTTATATCCTTGTCTTTGTGGCAAATATTAAATTCTTCTCTTTTTTTTTTCAAGACCCCCTAAAGAAGAACAGCTAGGAGGAAACCTGAGTTTATTTAGGAAAATGAGTTACAATTCTTTTACTGTGACACACAAAGCAGATAACAGCTCATGTACTGCCTTCCGTTGGGTTATTTTAAATAGCTTCTCAGATATTTTGGAACGCAGCCAAATTTGAGCAACTGGCTGGTGAAAGGAAGATAACATAAGGGTCATAAGTCCTGGCTTTGGCAACAACAAACTGTATAATCTGAGACCTGAGGTTTAACCTTAACAACCCTGAGCTCACAGCTCCTCATTTATAAGATAAAAGCATTAGAGTAGAAGCTTACTAATGTTTCTTTTTTTCTAAAAATACTTCTATTCCTTTTGACTCTGCCTGTTTGTCTTCGTAGAATTATGTCATGCCCTGTCAATGGCTAAGTGGGTTCAACTGATTATAGAAAAATTGTAGATCATTCCAAGTCAAAGTGATAACATATCTGAAAAAAATGCTTAGTATATACTTTTAAAATTGGCTCTACCAAAAGTTGATTAAGGTCCTTATGATACAAAGGACTCTTATTAACCAATAAGCAAATCAGCTTGGGTCATGAATGAAAAATTTATAAAGAAATAAAAATGAGTGATAACATTTGTAGAGAAGTCTCACCCTATAATTAATGAAATAAATATAATCTGAAATAATAATAGCATAGCTTTGTGGGTTGGATTTCATTACAGTGGCCAAAGTTAAAAAACAAAGATGTCCAGCAGCAGTGGGATGGAGAAGCTCTTGCATTGCAGGCATGGTATCAATTGGTGCAGCCTTGCTGAAGGAAGATTCAACAACAGGAACCTAAATTCTTAATATGCATACATGTTAAACCAGCATTGCTAAGAATTAGAGTAAGAAAATGATTAGTTGAGTATTCAAAGATGTTTATATAAGGATGTTCACTTAATATATGTATATTAAAGTGAAAAGAGAAGACAGAGAGACAGACTCCTGTACCCACTCTGAATGGGATCCACCCAGCAACCCCCGTCTGGGGCTGATGCTTGAATAAACCAAGCTATCCTCAGTACCTGAGGCTGACACTTGGACAAACCAAGCTATCCTCAGTGCCCAGAGCTGACACTCCCACTAATTGAGCCACTGGCTGTGAGAAGGGAAGAGAGAGAGAGAAGGTGGAGAGGGAGGAAAGGAGAAGCAGATGGTCATTTCTCCTGTGTGTGCTGTTCCTATGTGCCTTGATAAGGGATTAAACCTGGGATGTCCACATGCCAGGCTGATTGTCTATCCACTGAGCAAACTGGTCAGGGCTGTGTATATATATATATATATATATATATATATATATATATATATATATATATATATATATATATATATATATATATATTGTGTGTGTGTGTATATATATATATATATATATATAAATATATATTGTGTGTGACAGAGACGGAGAGAGAGAGACAGAGAAAGGGGCAGATAGGGACAGACAGACAAGAAGGAAAAGAGATGAGAAGCATCAATTCTTCATTGTGGCACCTTAGTTGTTTATTGATTGCTTTCTCATATGTGCCTTGGCCAGGGGGTTCCAGCCGAGTGAGTGACCCTTTGCTCAAGTCAGTGACCTTGGGTTCAAACTGGTGAACTGTGCTCAAACCAGATGAGCCTGCGCTCAAGTCAGCAACCTTGGGGTTTCAAACCTGGGTCCTCTTTGTCCCAGTCTGATGCTCTATTCACTGCACCACCACCTGGTCAGGTTATTTTTAATATTCAAAATGTAAAAACAACCTCAGTGAACACCAGTTAATACATTTTAGAATATCCTTTCTAATAACTATGTTATGACCACAAAAAATAAATGATGTAGATGTAAGCTTATCTATATAAATAGATGGTTGATATACAGTATTAAGTAAAAGCATGTGTGTAAACCATATACATGTGCACATGAATACACATAAACATAACTATTTACATTAATAATATAATAGAAAGATTATAAAGGACCATTTTGCAATAGTTTTTCCCAAGATGATGCTGTTTTCTTTCCCTCTTTGATTTCTTTCTTTTTTTTTTTTTTTTTGTACAGGAACAGAGAGTCAGAGAGAGGGATAGATAGGGACAGACAGACAGGAATGGAGAGAGGTGAGAAGCATTAATGATTAATTTTTCGTTGCCGTCGCAACACCTTAGTCATTCATTGATTGCTTTCTCACACGTGCCTTGACCGCAGGCCTTCAGCAGACTGAGCAACTCCTTGCTGGAGCCAGAGACCTTGGGTCCAAGCTGACGAGCTTTTGCTCAAGCCAGATGGGCCCGCGCTCAAGCTGGCAAGCTTGGGGTCTCCAAATGGGTCTTCCGCATCCCAGTTCGATGCTCTATCCACTGCGCCACTGCCTGGTCAGGCTCCCTCTTTGATTTCTACAGTTTATAACTGGGTTCTAAAATTTTAAAATACAGTACTAATTAAATTTTTAAATTTAAAGTTGTTTTAATTTAAGAAAACATAATAGAAAATGATACTATTTCAGAATGTGCTGGTGACCTTTTAAGAATTTATTTCAAGCTGTTTTAAAGCCTCCGAAGGTCAACTGAAACTCGTGACTAGGTCAGGGGTTTTTAATTCTGTCCAGTTAAGGTCAATACTAATAAACGTAAATTCCAAAGTACAAAGCAAGTGGGGTTGAACTTTGAGAGTTGGTTTATGCAACGAAAGCCCAGTTAGTATCATTTTTTTGCTCCCTCATTTCATCCCGTTTTAATTTGACCCCCTTTACCCCCTTTTGCCACCCCCAATCCTCTTTTCCCTCTGGTTACCACTGAGCTGTTCTCTGTCTATAAGTTTGTTTTTGTTTTTTGTTTCTGTAGATTCTACATCTGAGTGAAATCATGTTATTTGTTGTCTTCTTCTGACTTATTTCACTAAGCATTATACCCTCAAGTTCCATCCACATTGTCACAGATGGCATGAATTTATTTTTTTATGACTGAGTAGCATTCTACTGTATGTAGACACATCTTCATCCACTCATCCATCAGTGGACACATAAGTTGTTTCCACACTTTGGCTGTTGTAAATAATGCTGCAATAAGCATAGGGCTACACATATCTTTTTGAATTAGTGTTTTGGATTTATTAGGCTATATATATATATTTTTATTTTTTTTTATTTTTTATTCATTTTAGAGAGGAGCCACAGAGTGAGAGAGAGAGAGAGAGAGAGAGAGAAAGAGAGAGAGAGAGAGAGAGAGAGAAAGGGGGAGGAGCTGGAAGCATCAACTCCCATATGTGCCTTGACCAGACCAGTGCAGGGTTTTGAACTGGCGACCTCAGTGTTCCCAGGTCGACGCTTTATCCACTGCGCTACCACAGGTCAGGCTAGGCTATATATTTAAAAGTAGAATAGCTGGATTATATGGGAATTCTATTCTTAATTTTTTGAGGAATCTCCATATTTTTAAAAGTAGCTGTATCAATTTACAATCTTACCACCAGTAGGACTAAGGTTTCCTTTTCTCCATATCCTTTCCAAAACTTGCTATTTTTTGTCTTTTTGATAATAACTATCTTAACAAGTGTAAGGTGGTATCTCATTATAGGTTTAATTTGCATTTCTCTAATAATTAGTAATATTAAACACCTTTTCATGTACCTGTTGGCTATCTGTATATTTTCTTTGGAAAAAATGGCAACTGAGATCCTCTGACCATTTTTTATCCTTTTTTTCTTTTAGTTATAAGACTTCTTTATATATTTTACATCTTATAATTTTTTATGTGTGACAGAGACAGAGAGAAGGAAAGACAGACAGGAAGGGAGAGAGATGAGAAGCATCAATTATTCATTGTGCTCCTTAAGTTGTTCATTGATTGCTTTCTCATATGTGCTTTGACCAGAGGGATACAATAGAGCGAGTGACCCCTTGCTCAAGCCAGCAACCCTTGGCATCAAACCAGCAACCTTTGGGCTCAAACCAGTGACCATGGGGTCCTTTCTATAATACCAAGCTCAAACCAGCAACCCTGCGTTTAAGCTTGTGAGCCTGCACTCAAGCCAGATGAGACTGCTCATGCAGGTGACCTCAGGGTTTCAAACCTGGGTCCTCTGCATCCCAGTCTGATGTTCTAACCACTGCTCCACCACCTGGTCAGGCTATATATTTTACATCTTAGCCCTTTATTGGGCATGTGATTTGCAAATATCTCTCCTATTTATTTAGTAGATTGCCTTTTCATTTTGGATGATTTTTTCTTTTTTACTGTGAGGAATCTTTTAGTTTGATGTAGTGTCATTTGCTTATTTTCACTTTTATTCCTTTTGCCTCTGGAGTCAGAGCAACTAAAGTATCACAAAGACCAATGTCAAGAAGCTTATTACCACCTGTGTTTTCTTCTAGGAGTTTATGGTATCAGGTTATACATTCAAGTCTTTAATCCATTTTGAGTTCATTTTGTATATAGTATAATATAGTTGATTTTAGCATTCATGAGTGACACACTTTAATACATTACAATAATATATTTGTAAAATAGTAATTACAAATATATTTTTATGTTTAGTAACTTTTTTTAAATTAAAAAGATGGCTTTCTTTGTATTCTCACTCTTTCTCCTTTGAGCACTACTGTAGACTTTAGTTTATATTAATGGGCTAAAATTTATTGCCATCATGAATACTTTTGCTGTTACATTTATTGCACATTTGACAATGGATGCTTTTTCAAGCTGGGTTGTCTATTCATTTCTGACATGACTCGAGCACATACTTGGTTGCTTTCTTGGGTCAGAATTCCCCAGCACTTTCTAAACCTCAGACCTGAAATCAGACATTTTTCTAAATAGTTCTGGTTCTTTTCCTTTGAAAATGGTCATTAGAAAGCAAATTCTAGATGCCAGGGCTTATAGCTACTTAGATATTATAGGTTCTGGGCTTTGTTTATGGACAGAGGCAAATGGTATATTGGAAAAAAATTAAGTATTTTGCATTGATATTTTCATTTCAAAGTGTACATATAATATAATTTTTAACTTAGTTCATTTTCAAATTATATATTTTTCCTTTTATTACACTGAAAATTTTGACTATTAAGTTTTTTGAGAATTATTAACTATCCTTATGGTTTGTGGTGTGTGTGTGTGTGTGTGTGTGTGTGTGTGTGTGTGTGTGTGTGTGTGTATTTTTTGTTAAATTTACTGAGTTGAGGCTCTGGCTGAGTAGCTCAGTTGTCTAGATTATCATCATGATTCACAAAGTGTTATAGGTCTGATCTCTTGTCAGGAGACATACAAGAATCAACCAATGAATGCATCAATTAAAAAAACAACAAACTGATATTTCTCTCTCTCTCTCTCCCTTCCTTTCTATAAAATCAGTAAATTTAAAAAAGCTAAATTACTGAGTTAAATTTAGATACAGAATCTTCTTTATAGATACCCTTTGCAGTTATATTTTAAAAGATATACCACTAAGAAAAATACAGAAGTACTACTGTGTTCAATAGGTATTTGAAACAATTCTTTAATCAAAATGGCTTGTTATCAATCAAATTCATTTCTTTCTATCTGTGCTAAATTTTAGTGTCTGCTGGGGGTTTTGTTTTGTTTTATTTTGGGGTTTTTCTGATGATTTTATTTTTCAAATATATAGAACCATTACATGGTTCCAAAGTAATATCAAACTATAGTGTACATGCAGAGAAAGTTCATTCTAATCCTGTTCTTTTCATCTCATTGCCAATACCCATAGGGACCCATTTAATTCAGCTTCTTATTTGTCTATCTTAATTACCCTATCATAAATAGGTCACTGTGGCAGAGAATTTATTGGCCCAAACACACAGCCACGATTGATGGAATCATTAATCAAACCAGTGCTGTCTTCTCACAGGGCTACAGCTCTCAGCTCTCTGCAAAAGCCTTAGTGTAGTAACTGTAGGGAAAAATCAGGTTTAGAAATCAGCAGGTTATATTACTTACTGAACGTGTGACCCTGGGCATGTTCCTTAACTTTTCTGAGCTTAATTTTTCTAATTATGATTTAGAGATAATAATGCCAATTCTGAAGAAATGTAACAAGGGTTAAAGATAATTTATGCAAGATAATTAACAGATTGTGAGGCACATAGTGATTACGTAGTGAATGTTACCCATTATTGTAACTAATTAAACCATAATATCAGTCATACAGAATATGGGAACATTTTATTTTTGATTTGTCATGAAGTATTGTGACCTGATTGCATGCCAATTCTATTTGATTTTTTTTTTTTTTTAAGAATTGATGAACTTGAGCCCTGGCCTGATAGCTCAGTTGGTAAGAGCATTGTCCTGAAGTGCAGAGTTTGCCAGTTTGATTCTTGATCAGGGCACATACAGGAACAGGTTGATGTCCCTGTCTCCCTCTCCCTCTCCCTCTCTCACTCTCTCTCTCTTTCTTCTATCTCTAACATCATAAAATAAACATGAAAAAAGTAGTAACTTAAAAAAATAAAAGAATTGGTGAACTTAAATTATTGGGCCAAAACAATCTTAAAAAGCAAACTAGCCAGGGTTTGGTAATTTATGATTTCAAAAATGTCAAAAACATCTGTGAGGATCACTTTATTTTTTAAAACATAGGTTTAATATTTTACTAAAAAAGAAAAATTTACTACAACTAGATGAAATATAGAAATAATAAGGTAACTTCTGGCTGAAGTGAGTCTTGCTTAAATTTGTATTAATTCATTGTTTTCCTTCTCTGTTTGCAACGTAAGATATTCTCATGACTCCTGTGTTTTAAAGAATTTTCTTCTTAAGTTTAACACAAAGAAGCTTGAACCATGCAGAGGTGGAATTTAATTTGTATAAAGTCCTCTTAATAGCATGGCCTAATTAAGATACTCATTAAATTCATGTAATGCTAATTTAATTTGGAGGTAAATGTAATTGAGCACTATTGGATTTCATTTAACATAAAATTAACGCAGTGGACATAAAATGGATATGCTAATTAGATATTGTTATGAGAAGTACTACATGAATAAAAATAATGACTGCTATCATGATGGAAACTGTTGTTTTACAGAATGTGACATAATGAGCTTACTAGGATTACCAGCATAATTTATATGAAGCTATATGAGCAAAACTGTTAAGAGACTGTTTTTCTAAAGATAAAGGTCAGTCAACAGTTCTCTGCTGACAGCAGTAAACGCCTTGGACGCTGTCTGAAAGAGTTTGTTATACTGTTGAACTTTATAATGGGATAGCACACACACTGACTTACCTTAAGGCAGAAAAATATCAAACGTTTTGATCTCAAGACTTTTCTACCCTCTTAAAAATTACCCAGGACTCAAAAGAGCTTTCATTGATGTGAAATTATAGCTACTGATACTTATCATATGAGAAATTGAAATTGAACAAAAATTAAATATTTGTTTATTAATTCACTTAACAATAACAACATAAAATGACTACATATTAACATAAATAATTTTTTTTTAAATAAAACATTTCACCAAGGAATACTGAGAAAAAGTGACATTATTGAACATTTTGCAAACCTTTCTTTTTAATTGATTTTAATTTATTGTGTTTACATTGATTCTAGTGTTGCCCCGAATGCATCCCCCCTCCCCCGTATTCCCTTCAACATCTCCCTTGTCCCCCTCCCCATAGCAACCTTTCCCCTTCCCTTCAGGTTTATCCCATCTTATCAACCCCCTACTGTCTGTCCTCTTTTCCTCTTGTCCCTTTGATCTCTCCTCTCAATTCTGTTCCTCAGTTCACATTGTCCATTGGATTCCTCAAATGAGTGAGGTCATATCATATTTTTCTTTTTCTGCCTGGCTTATTTCATTTAACATAATAGTTTCCAGGTCCATCCATGTTGTCGCAAAATGTAAGCTTTTCTTCTTTTTCATGGTCCCATAGTATTCCATTTTATATATATACCAAAGCTTTTTAATCCACTCGTCTACTGACAGACACTTGGGCTGTTTCCAGATCTTCGCTATTGTGAACAATGCTGCCATAAGCATGGGGTGCATTTCTCCTTTTGAAACAGTGCTATGGTGTTCTTGGGGTATATTCCTAAAAGTGGGATAGCTGGGTCAAAAGGCATTTCGATTTTTAATTTTTTGAGGAATCTCCATACTGTTTTCCACAGTGGCTGCACCTGAAAACAATAAGAACAGAATAAAAAGACAAACTACACAATGGGAGAACATATTCAACAATACGTCTGATAAGGGTTAATAACCCAAATTTATAAAGAACTTATAAAACTCAACACCAGAAAGATAAACAATCCAATCAAAAAATGGGCAAAAGAAATGAATAGAGACACTTCTCCAAAGAGGACATACAGATGGCCAATAAGCATATGAAAAATTGCGCAACATCACTAATCATTAGAGAAATGCAAATTAAAACCACAATGAGATATCACCTCACACCAGTCAGAATGATGCTCATCAACTAAACAACACAGAATAAGTGCTGGCGAGGATGTGGAGAAAAGGGAACCCTCATGCACTGCTGGTGCAAACCTTTTAAAAGTCAGGCTTCATAGCCTGTCCTGTGGTGGCACAGTGGATAAAGCATCAACCTGGAACGATGAGGTCACCTGTTTGAAACCTTGCAGTTGTCTGGTCAAGGCACATATGGGAGTTGACGCTTCCTGCTCCTACCCTCTTTCTCTCTTTTCTCTCTCTCACTCTCTATCCTCTCTAAAATGAATAAATTTTAAAAAAAATAAAGCTTACTTATATAAGTCTGGCTTCATAGATCACATTTCATTTTTGTTATCTTACTCTCCATTAAATGTATTGTGATATGTTGCCTTGGTAGCATATGAAGAAAATGCAACTTCACTTAAGTAGGTAGGTGGAAGAGTGAGGAGTAATTATTTGCCTTTTCAAATAATTTGTGGATAATATTTTCTGATGCTATATCCAAACTCTGCGAGGTGCCTTTTGAAGAGCAGTTGCAATGTAGTTAGTATCTCAAACCATATCAAAGAACTTTCCATAGTCTGTTACACTCTGAACGGGCTCTTTATTTATGCATGATTTGATAACATCATGCATTGGTCATCTGAAAAATATTGGTTCACTTAATTATATAGATATTCCCCATACTGACAGATTTCATTAGAAAAATGTAAGAAATGTACATTTGTTAATATTACACTGTTTTCCTCAGAAAAGTTTGTTAGGTATAAGGAAGCTATCAATGTTTGGGTGGGAGATACACATTTTTCAGAATTTTTACTTACAAGTTGTTTTCTCTCCAGTGACAGATTCACTAGTTCATTTTTAAGAAAGTGTCTGCTAAGTACCCACCCACCTCTGAATAACTATGGTTTTCGATAATTCTTTCAAGCAAAAACCATGTTAAATGGACAAATAGAGCCAGTTAACCTCACAATTTAAAAAATTGTGCAAGTGCTTTTTAAAAAATAACCCCTGTGCTTCCATATGCAAAATTGTTTCATACAACTTTCCACTTCACAAAAGATAGTACAAAATGAGTTGTTAAAAGTTGTAACTAAAATTAATAAATTTTAAAGCTTCAACAAAGAAATTCTGAAGTACAATCGACATATTTTGTTCTCTGCACATGACTCACTTAGAAAAATACAATGACTACTGGTACAGTCTGGTGCCATTGTCTTGAATCATGCTAAGGCACCAGCAGTTTTACCCATTTTTGCCTTTGCATCATTAGTACAAATGTCAATACACTGAAAAGGTTAAGTAGTGACTTGGAATTATTATGGAAACAGTTCAGACCATGAGAACGACCAGAAAATGTCTTGGAAATCCCCTGGGGCCTGTGGGCCACACTATAGTCAGGTCTATATCTGCCCAGATGTCTTTAAATCAGGACAGAGATAACATTTACAAAAAATGGTGGGCTTATTTTTAGATGCCACCCACGCAGTGAGACTGTGGGCAGTCTAGGAATTTAAGTTCTTGGCTGTTTCAGGTTCTTTTCTTCTCCCCGTCCGGGCCTCTGCATATCAACCATCACCAAACAAATAAACAAATACAGCAGACATCATCTAAGACTAAGTAAAATATTTTTGCCAGATTATTGGGAGGTGGGGTGAATAAACTACAATAGATTGCAAATACTTATTTATTTATTTTTACCGAGACAGAGAGAGGGATAGATAGGGACAGACAGACAGGAACGAAGAGAGATGAGAAGCATCAATCATCAGTTTTTTGTTGCGACACTTTAGTTGTTCATTGATTGCTTTCTCATATGTGCCTTGACCACGGGCCTTCAGCAGACTGAGTAACCCCTTGCTCGAGCCAGCGACCTTGGGTCCAAGTTGGCGAGCTTTTGCTCAAGCCAGATGGGCCTGCGCTTAAGCTGGTGAGCTCGGGGTCTTGAATCTGGGTCCTCTGCATCCCAGTCCGACACTCTATCCATTGCACCACCGCCTGGTCAGACTGCAAATACTTTTTCACTGAGAACATGTGAATGCTCTGAGTGATAGATAAAGCCCAACTGAATCTTAGCCTTAGCTCTGGGGGAGTGGTGGATATGAGAGCTGTAAGTACTTTAAAACTTAACACAAGTGTTATAAATATATAGACCCATCAACTTTGTTTCAAAGAGCTGTTTGAGAAAAGGACATTGTAATTGCCAGTTATTTTCTGTCCTAGTATCCCAGGTGCCCCTGAGAGCACAAGGCAGTTGAGGGCTGCTAGTGTGACAATGTAGCAAATGATCCTGCTACCTTCTGAAAGGCTGACTCATTCATTCAAGGCAGAAACAAAGTATTCTGTCCACATTAAAACCTGTACCTTGTTGAGTCTTTCATTTCCATTTTCAAATACTATTTAAACAGCATATTACCTGGAAAGAAATTAGAAATACAGATTATTTTCCATGTTCCTTGAAAATTTGGGGATTACTATGAGTGCTACTTGGAAGGGCAGAAATTTTCCTGAGCCTAAATATATGCAGTGTACATTCTCTGTTGATTTATTTTGTTTTTTAATTAATTTTAAAGGGGTGACATTAATCAGTCAGAGCACATAGGTTCAGAGAAAACATCTCCAAGTGATTTTGACATTTGATTATGTTGCATACCCATTACCCAAAGTCATATAGTCTCTGTCGTCACTTTCTATCTGGTTTTCTTTGTGCCCCTCCTCTCCCCCCACATCCTCCCTCCCCCTCCCCAACTCCAGTAACCACCACACTCTTGGCCATGTCCCTGAGTCTCATTTTTATGTCCAGCCTATGTATGGAATCATAGAGTTCTTAGTTTTTTCTGATTTACTTATTTCACTCAGTATAATGTTATCAAGGTCCATCCATGTTGTTGTAAATGATCCAATGCCATCATTTCTTATGGCTGAGTAGTATTCCATAGTATATATGTATCACATCTTCTTTATCCAATCATCTATTGAAGGGTTTTTTGGTTGTTTCCATGTTTTGGCCACTGTGAACAAAGTTGCAATGAACAAGAGGTTGCATGTGTCTTTACATACAGTGTTTTTGAGTAATGGGGGTATATTCCCAGTATAGGGATTGCTGAGTCATATGGTAGTACTATTTTTAATTTTTTGAGAAACCACCATACTTTCTTCCATAGTGGTTGTACTACTTTACATTCCCACCAACAGTGGATGAGGGTTCCTTTTTCTCCACAGCCTCTCCAACACTTATTATTACCTGTCATGTTGATACTAGTTAATCTAACAGTTGTGAGGAGGTATCTCATTGTAGTTTTGACTTGCATTTCTCTAATAGCTAGTGAAGGTGAGCATCTTTTCATATATCTGTTGGCCATTTGTATTTCTTCCTGGGAGAACTGTCTGTTCATGTCCTCTTCCCATTTTTTTTATTGAATTGTTTGCTTGTTTGTTGTTGAGTTTTATGAGTTCTTTGTATATTTTGGATATTAGGCCTTTATCTGTGCTGTTGTTTGAAAATATCATCTCCAGTTTAGTTGGCTGTCTGTTTTGTTGTCAGTTTCCCTTGCTGTGCAAAAGCTTCTTAGTCTGATGTGGTCCCATTCTTTTATCTTTGCCTTTACTTCCCTTGCCTTCTGAGTCAAATTCATAATGTGCTCCTTGTAACCAAGGTCCATGAGTTTAATACTGCTGTTTTCTTCTATGTAATTATTGTTTCAGGTCTTATATTTAGGTCTTTGATCCATTTTGAATTAATTTTAGTACAAGGGGACAAACTGTAGTCAAGTTTCATTCTTTTGCATGTGGCTTTCCAGTTTTCCCAGCACCATTTATTGAAGAGGCTTTCTTTTCTCCATTGTGTGTTGTTGGCACCTTTATCAAAAATTATTTGACCATATACATGTGGTTTTATTTCTGGGCTTTCTATTCTGTTCCATAAGTCTGAGTATCTATTTTTCTGCAAATACCATGCTGTTTTGATTAAAGATATGCCATGTACCTTCTGTGTTGGTTTTTGATAAAAGATTTGGGTCAAAACCTGCCCAAAAACAGAACTTCCCTTCAAATATTTGGAGCATGAGAAAAGTGAGGGTGAGTGGAATAATTTAGGAAATTTAAATCCTGTGGAGAGATGATGAGATAAATATGTGTGAAGAATCATTAGAAAATTAGTGTACGTACTGTACTTTGCTTCAGTCCTTGGTTTTGTTGTTTATTGTTTAAATAATGTGGTTTTTCTTTGACTACCTTGGAAAAGATGTTTGGTAAGACTGGAATAAATGTTTGATTTCTTCCATTTCAAGATGTTTAAAAAGCAAAAATAGGTTTTATTTAAAATATCTTTATTTAAAAAAGGTTAAATATCATGTTTTTAAAAATAATTTTTGCTACTTAGGTGACAATTACTTGGTGGAAGGGAAATTTTGTCTAGAGCAACTTCTTATAACCTTAAAGACTTTGAGAAGGTCATCTGATCTGTTCCTTTCACCATTGTCCTCCAATCTATGCAGTAGGTGGTGAAGCATAGTCCAAGCAGATAACTAACAACACACAGAAACTAAATTTAGGATTTTATTTCATAAAATATGTAAGTAGTTGATTAATTCACAAAGAAAATTTTAGATTTCAGGCCTTTATTCTGTCTTCGGCTCTTCTAAAGATAACGGAAACGTTTTTTCCCCTTTCTTTAAAGTTATTACCCTACCATTTTCTTACTTGAAAAATAATGTAAGTCTCAAATATTTCAAATGGATTTGTACTGAAATCTGTTAATATGTGGAGTGAAACCATTACTGAAGCTGCTGTGATTCAATCTTCCTAAGATTCCAAAGTTTTTTTTGACAATCTTATTTTTCACTGCTTCTTAAGGAATTATGAAAACTATGAGAAAAAATGGCAGAGAAAAATAGGATAACTACCGTGACATTATTAGAACATTGAATTGTATAAAATGGGACTGGGGTTCTGATGCTATTTCTGTCTTCAGCACATTGTGTTCTTATGTGGATTTTGGAACCATAACAGCAAATGATTTCCTAATTCAAAATTGT
Source organism: Rhynchonycteris naso (assembly GCA_037038555.1). NCBI lineage: Eukaryota > Metazoa > Chordata > Mammalia > Chiroptera > Emballonuridae > Rhynchonycteris > Rhynchonycteris naso. The sequence goes on from CM072997.1 coordinate 106,025,913, forward strand.
GGACAAATGGAGAATTGGAAATCATGGGTGACAGTAATTCCGATGGGCAGTGGGCTCATTACTAAAGCATGGACCTTGGGTAGCTGAGTAGAGTCTAAAGCTGATCAGAGAAGGTTACACCCTATCCAGCAGTCTCTGGTGTCACCTCAGTATCACACTTTTCTCACTATCAGCTTATTTTCCTTGCCCAATTTACTAGATGCCAAGCTGATCTGACTTTTTGACTCCTAGTTAACTACTTCCTATGACCCAGAAATAACTAACATCAGCCTTAGTGCACACAGCACTGCCTCTGCTTTTTCCATAGTGTCAATGAAGAGAACTGGAGAGGACATATTAAGACCAATAGGTCTTAATTCAGCACCCCAGCCTTGTTAAAGCCCCAGTGCCCATCAATTATACCAGTCAATTACCTAGCCCCTCCTGTCTCTACCCGTCCTCTCACTCTCCTTCACCCTGTTGGGGACTGAAAACCAATAGGATCTTTGCAGTTTTGATTTTGGGGGGACAGAGTTGTGGGAAACTGGCAGTAAGCTGACAGTCTACCCAACCCCCCACTTTACTAGTTCTGTGAAGTTGCTAAAGGCTATTTTGCTATGGTGCTGGATTGTTTATACTCATCCTGTCCCCCATGTCCCTCAGAAAGACTGGAGGCATGTTTATTTCTTTTTATCCTTTGTTTTGTGGACTTAAGATGTTATGTATGGTGGGGGTTTTCTGCACTTCGTAGAATTCTTGGGTTGCCTTGAAAATGCGATCAGAGATCTCTTTGATTTGCTAATGGCCTTACTTTGCCCTATAAATAAAGCAGGAAGCGGTGTTAAGCGCTGCTCTGTTCTTGCCATCAGCATGGCAGAGGCCTCCCAAACCTATCCTTTTTCGCTAAGCCTATTTTCTTAATTCCGTGCTGCTCCCACCTGGAATTACTAGCCAAGCTGGTTCGCGGCATCCCCCTCTCCTTTCACCTTCAGGGAATCTCTTCCTCTTCTGCATCATGGACACCTATGGTAGTCCCAGCCTTGCAGATAGTCCTACCAGACAATCATACTGAGAATAAGGAAAAGAGCTAACTTTGGTAGTCCCTTGGCTCCATGGACAAGATCTCTCTTTTCCGCACCTTAACTTTCCTTCTGGGTGTACCACTGAAAAGAATTAAGCCAACTAGGTCTTGAAATGAATGGAAGGGAAATGCACCTCCGTCCTATAATACTCCAGAAGAGTCAGGCATTGTGGAGCCTCAACTGGAAGGATCTTCCTGACATTTTCCACATCTCTTTCAGAATTCTTTCATCCTCTGATTTTAATTTTCTGTCTGTCTTGAGAAGCAAAAGGCTAGAAGAGGTTAAACATGTAAGCATTTGCTACATTTCACATAAACCAGCTCATTTAATGCTCACAACAACCCTGTAAGATAATTGCTATTATCCCTATTTAATAATAAAAAAGTTGTAGCTCAGAGAAGGTCAGCAATTATACTAGATCTCATTTCTAGTAGAAATCTAAATAGAAATTTTATTTGCATTCTTCTCTCCTTACCGTATTGTTTTCCAGTTACTATATTCTCCACATTCTCAATCATGTTCAACTCAGACTTATTTTTTCCTGATAGGTCACTTTGTTCTTGGCACTGCTTCCCATATTCATGATCAGCAATGTTCTTCCCAGCTGTGTGAGGCAATGAATAGCTTTTTCTTATGGGATTTCTCAGTAGAGAAGTCGTGAATGGCACTACGTATGGAGGCCAGCTCCAAAAGATCCACACTTACGTTAATAGCAGATGAAATGACCTGGTGAATGCTGCCAAGGTGGGCACTGCTTAAAAGTATTTTAGAAAATAGCATTCTAAATTATAAAATTATCTTAAGCTCTTGCTTTTTAACTCGAATTCAATGCCATTTAGCTGCTTTGTAAGGATCTCTGGCCACTGCTAAAGTCTATTTTAAACTGATTAGTATTCTCTAATGAGGAACTTATAAAGTCTCAATAAAAGCCCACAATACAGGGATTAGAATAAATCAGTGAATTAACCATTTAAACATTCAATGAAGCAAGTGATTAAAAAAAGAGTAGATAAACAAATCAAGACTTAAGTTGATAAAATTATATTTTGTATTTTTTAGTTTTGTTTATAGGGCATCATTAAATTCTCATGACTCAAAAGCACAAAATTGACCACATCACTCATCAGGTGTGGCAGATAATGTGGACATGTTTTCTTAGCTTTTTAGTAAATGGGTTTTATTTTTTTACTTATTCTTTTAAAGAAGAAATCACTCACTGAATTACTCTTTTAATATTTATTTCTCAATGATCATTAAATGTAACTACTCTTTGATTCAGGGTAATTTTCAGCCTTTGCCTTGCCTGTAGCCAGAAGGGACACATTTTTGTACTTAAGAATACTGCTATATTCTTCACTAAGGGAAAAATTTGGACACATAATCATATTTATGAAATGAGATAAAAATATTCTGAGTTCTCCTTAATTTACTGAATTTCTTAATCAGCAAGACCTCTTTCTTACCACTATGCAATTGTGAGAGGAAATCAGTGGAGATGGTACCATTCCCATCTCACAACAAAGGGCATTCAGGGTCAAAGAAGTTAAGTGACTTTCTCAAGTTCCTCAACTGAAGATTTTGAGCGATCTGAGATTTGAATCCATATGGGTTAACTTTAAAGCCTACAATCTTTTATCTAGACTGAGTTGAATTAAACAAAGCAAAATTAAACTAGGGACTTAGTAGCATTATATTTCAAACACATCCTTTTTACATCATTAAGCAGCCATGAGGTGCCTGCATCACTCCAGCAGGCACTGCACAGACCGGAGAGTAAGGTACTGCAGGTACCCTTGAGCTGTAGGCATGTCAGCAGCTATTGTAATCACAGTGAAATAAATTGCTATCATGAGAGCAGCAGGAACAAATTATCATGGAAACAAAATGAGAAAGTGAAAACCTCATCTGCAGAAATTCCACCCAGGCTGGGAAAATCCCTCTCTCACTTTGTGCATTTCTTTTTTTAAAATTTATTTTTATTTATTTATTTTGTATTTTTCTGAAATTAGAAGTGGGGAGGCAGTCAGACAGACTCCCACATGTGCCTGACCAGGATCCACCTGGCATGCCCACCAGGGGGCGATGCTCTGTCCATCTGGGGTGTTGCTCCGTTGGGGCTGGAGCCATTCTAGAGACTGAGGTCAGCACCATGGAGCCATCCTCAGCACCCGGGCCAACTTTGCTTCAATGGAGCCTTGGCTGCAGGAGGAGAAAAGAGAGAAAGAGAGAAAGGAGAGGGGGAAGGGTGGAGAGCAGATCAGCACTTCTCCTGTGTGCCATGACTGGGAATCAAACCCAGGACTTCCACACACTGTGCTGACACTCTACTGCTGAGCCAACTGTCCAGGGCCCAGTGCGTTCCTTAATCAAACGTTTGCTTAACACAGATTAAAACGGTTGCTGTGATAGGGACCAGAAATTGCATGTGTGAAGCTGGAAACAGAACCCAGACCTCTTAAGTCCAAGCAGAGTACCTGCTTCGATCACCCATGGAAATAATTGCAATGAGCTAATCTTGTTTTCATAGCCCTACTTGTTCATATCTCACTTTCAGTGCTGTTGGTCTGCACACTGGTCAGGGGTAGGTTCACATGGGACTGTATAACCATTCTGCATAAGGAATGAGTTTGTGAAGACAGAACCTCTAGGTTGAACTCAAAAACCTTGCTTCTAGAACAGTGGTTCTTTACCTGGGTTCTATTGAACCCTAGGGGTTCGATGAGTCGGTCTCAGAGTTTCGGAGAAGCCTCTGCCGCTGAGGCCAGAATAAAGTAATACCATAATGTGTTGTGAGTTTTGCACTTTGTGGGTTTTGTTCTTTGAGCAAGGTGATGTTCATGCATGGCTCATTTTGTGCACCAGTAAAAAAACATATACCTATATCTTGAATTTGGAAAAAAAATCCTATTTTATTTATCACTAAAGAAGGGTTTGGTGAATGCACATATGAAACTGGTGCGTTCGGTACCTCATAAAAGGTTAAGAACCACTGCTCTAGAACCTGTGAAACCTCTGGAAGAAGAGACCGCCCTTCTCTACTGTCCTACCGTAGTGCACCAGTCCTGCTGCTACTGCTGTAACTGTTCTTCCTAGTCACTTTCAGAGAAGTCCGAGGGGGCACTCTTAGAAGCAGGCTGACATAGTCCCCAACAAACAAAAGCCCTTATCCTCTCTCCCGTAAATCAATGTCACCTGGTAGAACAAACAGGGCAATGAGGTTCCACACTTAGTTTATTCACTTTGATACTAACTCAGATAGCAGAAGACAGGACAGACTGCTACCGTTTCTAAGGCTCCCTCAAGCATGCAGAATGCTGATAACACATGGTTCACTTTATCTTCTGCTTAAGCCTTCCAAAGCTCCATCATCAGTCCTCCTCTAGGTGAAATTTGCTCCTTCCCTGACGGCTATTTCCTCCATCTGCCTGTGATTTTTATCAGATGATATTATTAATTTGAGTAGGAGCTGTCACTGTAGTCAGGACAACCAGTATTGGTTTCTGGACTGCTGAATAATACATATGCTCTTTGTTCTTGGTTTTAAGTTCCATCTGGGTTCTGGTTTTTTCTTTTTTAAAAGATCCATACTCTTTGCCCTTCTTTTCACTATCTTGCTTATATTTTACTAACCAAAAGCAGTCCTAAGCTCATTCATTTAGAATGTACTACATCTACTTATATCAGAAATTTCCCAGCATATATATTGCATAATCATGCCTAAATATAGTTTTAATCATATGTTATATATGTATGCGATTTCCCATGGGTTGAGAGTGTTTTAAATATCTTATCTCCCTATAAAAACTCCTCTCCTGCTTGTTAACAACTCATAAATTAGAATCTCAAGTTGTCTGAAATAGCGCTGGTGACCAATTCTCATTGCTGATAGGTTGAAAAATGAGAATCACTGTTTCTGGGCCACAGAGTCTCTGGATACAGAGTTCCAATATTAGTATTTCCTAAAAGATGTAAGGGTAATTTTAAGGTGAAACCAGGTTAATATTTCAGCCTTCTGGAAAGGTCTGTTGCCTCGATTCAAAGAAGGCTGGGCTCAGAAAATTGCCTTTCTTCTTCAGTCAATAGTTATTGGCAATAATTATTCAATGTAGCAACTCAGATTAAGTGCCCTGCCTAATGTGAAGGGATAGTAGTAGCTCTGAAGGTAGGTAGACTCATGCTGCTAACCCTTATCATTTTAGGTCTTATTGACTCAGTGAGTATAAAAACAGGGTAACTCTTTTAGTTGCTACTTTACTAATTCTCCAGGTATAGGCATATAGGGACACACAGCTGCCCTCCCCACTTCACTTTTCTCGGTGATATCCAGTCTTCATAAATGCAAATTAAGGCCTTAATATATGCTGGACAAACTTTTGGAGTAAAGTAGTCAAAATGAGAGACAGACTCTATCTTGCCAAATTAAGATATTTAGCAAGTATTTTAAGTGATGAGTGACATGGAGGACAATTTGAATGTGCCAGAATGCTTTCTTCTTTCCATCCAAGTAAATTATTTCAAAGTGCTTTTGGTGAAAAACTTCTTAAATATCCCAAGCTTGGTCATTTTTCTATATACGGTATACTTTTTATTTTCAATCTATTTATGATTATTACAGCTAAATTAAGTGTCCTGAGTTAGGCCCTAATAAAAATATATTGGGCCAATCTACAGATCAAGACAGTTGAGGACAATTTGAAGTGACAGAGCATGGGTTTTTGAGATATTTTTTCATGGAAATCTATTTCTTGAGATTTCCTTCTATCTGTGGTCCACATACCAGTTATAGCATGAGAAACTGACAGCATGTCATACTCTCTTATAGGATGGATGGAATATTCTGGCTCATATTTTTCTCTCTGTATAAACCAGTTGAGATGTTAACAGGTTGATTATGTCTTTGAGATTTTGTACACGATGTTATAATCTTTTGTGTCTGAGTTATATGTCCTCACCAGTCTGTGGCTTGAGGAACAGAAGGCTCTGCCCTGTTTATGTGCCCAGCAAAGCCTGGGCAATCTTTCCTGTTTACATAACTAAAAAAGTTCACCAGGACAGAGCTCTTCATATGGAAGGTTTTTCCTTCCATATCTCTATTTCTAGTTTTTACCACGTCTGTGAAACAGATAAAAATATCTTCTTAATTCCAAAGCCAAGCTTTCTTAGAGAAGCTGAAGGAGAGGAATTACAGAAAGATAAACACTGCTTTTGCATCCATTTATACCCGTGCGTGGGCGTGGAGGGTCAAGCCAGTCCTTAGCGGCACAGAGCCCTCTGTCATACCAGATGTTTTCCATCTTCCATTTCTTTTGCATATGCATGAGACAACTTGAATGGAGAATTTGTTTAACTAAATGAAACTTTAAAACAGAAGAGGAGGAGGGGAGCAAGATGGCGACGGAGTAGGCGGACGTACCAACTTCCAACTCCCAGAACCAAAGTGGATTACAACTCAATTTTAAGAACCATCACCTGGATAAACCAACTTTGAACAAAACTAAGTGGACTCTTCAACCAAGGAACACAGAAGAAGCCACATTGAGACTGGTAGGAATAGCGAAAACGCGAAGAGGGCTGCCCAGCTCCCCGGAGCAAAAGGCAGCCCGGAGAGACCTGTGTGGCGGGAGGAGATTTTGGCGGAGAGGGAGGGACCTGGGTCCCAGGAACCAAGCCCCAGCCTGCAGTCCCAGAGCCAAGAAGAGGCGTTTGGACAGTTTTGAGCTGTGAAACAAGTGAGGGAGCTCCCAGGCCTACAGTGTGGAGTATTAGGTCCCTTCCTACTCTGCTGAGGGCTGCTTAAGGTTTTGGGGCGGCAGGACGCTGAAAGGCGGTTCTGTCGGCGTGGGCAGAGGCCAAGCCGGTGGGAGATCGGTCTAGCCCAGAGGGTCGGAGGGTAAGCGCGAGAGCGGTCCGGAAGCTGCGGGCCCGCCTTTAATCCCACTTACGGGGACAAAGCGGGAGGCCAGGAACAGGCAGGCCCTGCGCAAGCCGGCCCTGACCGCAGGGACCGGGCTAGGACCAGGGACGGGCAGGGGCTCGTGGCTGAGCTGACGCTACCAGTCTGCCCCCCCCCCCCCGCCGCCCGCCAGAGAAACCGCGGTTGGCCAGTATACGTGCGCGAGCGGGCTTCGAGCGCGGGAACGGGGTGGACCCCGAGACAGGCGGAGGCTCGCAGCTGAGCCCACAGCTGCTATCCCCATCAGGCCGGAGAAACCCCGGATAGCGTTAATACGTGCACGAGCGGGCTCCGAACGCGGGGGCGGGGTAGAGTCCGGGACGAGCGGAAGTACGCAGCTCGGCGGAAGCCAGCAAACAAGCCCGCCCCAATAAATCTTGGTTTCCGACCCTGCGCAAAGGGCCCTGGCCTCGAGGGCGGGGCTAAAGCTCCTGACGGGCAAAAGCTTACAGCTGAGAGCACGTCAAAAGCCCCGCCTAACCCGCGGAACTGTAGCGAGAAGGCTCCGACTGCTGGTTCTGGGCGGAAGTCCGGAAATAGGCTGGGTCCGCAGCTGAGGAAAGGTGCTCGCCTCTACCCTTGGTGCTAATCTTGTGGCTTCAGTGACAGCCCCTCCCACGGAGGAGAGGCAGAAATCACAGCAAAAGCCACAGTGGGCCGGCGCTGGCAACGCTCATACCCAACCACCCTAGGCGCCGGCAGAGGGGGTGGGGGGCCTGCAGATAGACCACACCTAGAGAACACAAAGGCAACACCTACTGGACTCCAGTGGCCACAACTTGCTTATACACAGAAAAAATGGGCAGGCAGAGGAATGCAAACCAAATGAATCAAGAGAAATCCCCAGAGAAGGACCTGAATGAACCAGATATAACCAAATTACCAGAAGCAGAATTTAGAATAATGATAGTTAGGATGTTCAAAGAAATTAGAGCAACAATGGATAGTCATTATGAACACCTAAATAAAGAGATAACAAGTATAAAAAATGAAATTGAAATAATAAAAAAGAATCAGACAGAAATGACAAATACAGTATCAGAACTGAAAACCACAATGGAAGGAATTAAAAGCAGGATGGATGACGCTGAGGATCGAATAAGCGAGTTAGAGGACACAATAAACAAAGGCACAGAAGCAGAGAAGAAAAAGGAAAAGAGACTTAAAAAATGTGAGGAAACTCTAAGGGAGCTTTGTGACAACATGAAGAGAAACAACATTCGCATCATAGGGGTGCCTGAAGAAGAGGAGAGAGGACAGGAAATGGAAACTTTGTTCAATCAAATCATAGCAGAAAACTTTCCTAAATTAAGGCTGGGAAACACTCCACACATTCAAGAAGCACACAGAACTCCATTAAGGAGAAACCCAAAAAAATCTACACCAAGACACATCATAGTTAAAATACCAAAGCTAATGGATAAAGAAAAAATTTTAAAAGCTGCTAGAGAAAAAAAGACTATCACCTACAAAGGAGCCCCCATAAGGATGACATCGGACTTCTCAACAGAAACACTTGAGGCCAGAAGGGAATGGCAAGAAATAATCAAAGTAATGCAGAACAAGAACCTACAACCAAGACTACTTTATCCAGCAAGGCTAACGTTTAAAATTGAAGGAGAAATAAAGAGCTTCCCAGAAAAAGAAAGCCTCAAGGAATTCATAAAAACCAAACCAATTCTGCAAGAGATACTAAGGGGCCTCTTGTGAACAGTTTAAAGGGAGGAAAGAATAGAGCAATAGAAGAATACAGCTTTAAAGAATAAAATGGCAATAAACAACTACATATCAATAATAACCTTAAATGTAAATGGATTAAATGATCCAATCAAAAGACATAGGGTAGCTGCATGGATAAAGAAACAGGACCCATACATATGCTGTCTACAAGAGACACACCTTAAAATAAAAGATGTTCATAGACTGAAGGTAAAAGGATGGAAAAAAATATTTCATGCAAATGGAAATGAAAAAAAAGCAGGGGTAGCAATACTTATATCAGACAAAATGGACTTTAAAACAAAGGCTGTAGTAAGAGATAAAAGAGGACACTACATAATGATAAAGGGAACAATTCAACAGGAAGATATAACTATTGTAAATATCTATGCACCAAATATAGGAGCCCCGACATACATAAAGCAGACTTTGATGGATATAAAGGGCGAGATTAACAGCAATACTATCATAGTAGGGGATTTCAATACCCCTCTAACAACACTGGATAGATCCTCAAGAAAGAAAATTAATAAAGAAACAGCAGACTTAAAGGAGACACTAGATCAACTTGATTTAATAGATATCTTCAGAACTTTTCACCCTAAAGCAGTAGAATATACATTCTTCTCAAGCGCTCATGGTACGTTTTCTAGGATAGACCACATGTTAGGACACAAAAATGGTCTCAATAAATTTAAGAAGATTGAAATCATATCAAGCATTTTCTCTGATCACAATGCCATGAAACTAGAAATTAACCACAAAAGAAAAACTGAAAAATACTCAAACACTTGGAAACTAAATAGCTTGTTATTAAATAATGAATGGATTAACAATGAGATCAAAGAAGAAATAAAAAAGTTTCTAGAAACAAATGATAATGAGCATACATCAACTCAAAATTTATGGGACACAGCAAAAGCAGTTCTGAGAGGGAAGTTTATTGCACTACAGGCATATCATAAGAAGCTAGAAAAAGCTCAAATAAGCAACTTGACCCTGCATCTAAAAGAACTAGAAAAACAACAACAAATAAAACCCAAGACAAGTAGAAGAAAGGAAATAATAAAGGTCAGAGCAGAAATAAATGACATAGAGGCTAAGGAAACAATACAGAGGATCAATGAAACAAGAAGCTGGTTCTTTGAAAAGGTAAACAAGATTGATGAACCTTTAACTAGACTCACCAAGAAAAAAAGAGAAGACTCAAATAAATAAAATTAGAAAGGACAGTGGAGAAATAACAACTGACACAACAGAAATACAAAGCATTGTAAGAAAATACTATGAAGAACTATATGCCAAAAAATTAGACAATCTTGGTGAAATGGACAAATTTCTTGAATCATATAACCTTCCAAAAATCAATCTGGAAGAATCAGAACACTTAAACAGACCAATTACAGCAAATGAGATCGAAACAGTTATCAAAAAACTCCCAAAAAAGAAAAGTCCTGGGCCTGATGGCTTCACAAGTGAATTCTATCAAAAATTCAAAGAAGAACTAACTCCTATTCTCCTGAAGCTATTTCAAAAAATTCAAGAGGAAGGAAGAATTCCAAACTCCTTTTATGAGGCGAGTATAATTCTGATCCCAAAACCGGGCAAAGACAACACAAAGAAAGAAAATTATAGGCCTATATCCCTGATGAATTTAGACACGAAAATTCACAACAAAATATTAGCCAACCGGATCCAGCAATATATGAAAAAAATCATACACCACGATCAAGTGGGATTTATTCTGGAGAGGCAAGGCTGGTTCAATATTCGCAAATCAATCAATGTGATTCACCACATAAACAAAAGGAAGGACAAAAATCACATGATAATTTCAATAGATGCAGAAAAGGCATTTGATAAAATCCAGCACCCATTCATGCTCAAAACTCTCAGTAAAGTGGGAATACAGGGATCATTCCTTAACATGATAAAGGCCATCTATGATAAACCGACAGCAAACATCATACTAAATGGACAAAGATTAAAAGCAATCCCCTTAAGATCAGGAACCAGGCAGGGTTGCCCACTTTCACCACTCTTATTCAACATAGTTCTGGAAGTCCTAGCTACAGCAATCAGACAAGAAGAAGAAATAAAAGGCATCCAAATTGGAAAAGAAGAAGTAAAACTGTCATTATTTGCAGATGATATGATATTGTATATTGAAAACCCTAAAGTCTCAGTCAAAAAACTACTGGACCTGATAAATGAATTCAGCAAGGTGGCAGGATATAAAATTAATACTCAGAAATCAGAGGCATTTCTATACACCAACAATGAAATATCAGCAAAAGAAATTAAGGAAACAATCCCCTTCACTATTGCAGCCAAAAAAATAAAGTACCTAGGAGTAAATTTAACCAAGGAGGTTAAGGACTTGTACTCAGAAAATTATAGAACATTGATAAAAGAAATCAAGGAAGATACAAACAAGTGGAAGCACATACCGTGCTCATGGCTAGGAAGAATAAACATCATTAAAATGTCTATATTACCCAAAGCAATTTATAAATTCAATGCAATACCAATTAAAATACCAATGACATACTTCAAAGATATAGAACACATATTCCAAAAATTTATATGGAACCAAAAAAGAACACGAATAGCCTCAGCAATCTTAAAAAGAAAAAATAAAGCAGGAGGTATCACTCTTCCTGATATCAAGGTTTACTACAAGGCCATTATACTCAAGACAGCCTGGTACTGGCATAAGAACAGGCACATAGATCAATGGAACAGAACAGAGAACCCAGAAATAAACCCACAGCTTTATGGACAACTGATATTTGACAAAGGAGGAAAGAACATACAATGGAGTAAAGACAGCCTCTTTAACAAATGGTGTTGGGAAAATTGGACATCTACCTGCAAGAAAATGAAACTAGACCATCAACTTACACCATTCACAAAAACAAACTCAAAATGGATAAAAGACTTAAATGTAAGCCGTGAAACCATAAACATCTTAGAAGAAAACATAGGCAGCAAGCTCTCCGACATCTGTAGCAGCGGTATATTTGCCGATTTATCTTCATGGGCAACTGAAATAAAAGGCAAGATAAACAAATGGGACTATATCAAACTAAAAAGTTTTTGCACAGCTAAAGACAATAGGAACAGAATAAAAAGACAAACCACACAATGGGAGAACATATTTGACAGCACATCTGATAAGGGGTTAATAACTAAAATTTATAAAGAACTTATAAAAAGCAACACCAGGAAGACAAACAACCCAATCAAAAAATGGGCAAAAGAAATGAATAGAAATTTCTCCAAAGAGGACATACAGATGGCCAATAGGCATATGAAAAAATGCTCAACATCACTAATCATTAGAGAAATGCAAATTAAAACCACAATGAGATATCACCTCACACCAGTCAGAATGGCACTTATCAGCAAAACAACACAGAATAAGTGCTGGCGAGGATGTGGAGAAAAGGGAACCCTTCTGCACTGCTGGTGGGAATGCAGACTGGTGCAGCCACTGTGGAAAACAGTTTGGAGATTCCTCAGAAAATTAAAAATCGAACTGCCTTTTGACCCAGCTATCCCACTTTTAGGAATATACCCTAAGAACACCATAGCACTGTTCGAAAAGAAGAAATGCGCCCCCATGTTCGTGGCAGCATTGTTCACAATAGCGAAGATCTGGAACCAGCCCAAGTGTCCGTCAGAAGACGAGTGGATTAAAAAGCTATGGTACATATATACTATGGAATACTACTCAGCCATAAGAAACGATGACATCGGATCATTTATAACAAAATGGATGTACCTTGATAACATTATACGGAGTGAAATAAGTAAATCAGAAAAAAAGAAAAACAGAACAGCACGATTACATACATAGGTGGGACATGAAAGTGAGGGTATGAGACATGGACAAGAGAGTGGTGGTTATGGGATGGGGGGAGGGAGGGAAGAATGGGAAAGGGAGGAGGGGAGGGACGCAGGGAAAACCAGATTGAAGGTGACAGAGGACAATTTGACTTTTGGTGATGGGTATGCAACACAATTGAATGATAAGATAACCTGGAGATGTTTTCATTGTACATATGTACCCTGATTTATTGATGTCACCCCATTAGAATTAATAATAATAAAATATAAAAAAAAAAAAAAACAACAAACCCCTGGTGGCCAGGGTGTGAAGAGCCCAGAATACTGGTGCTCTGCCATGCTCCAAAACTAGATGATTGATGTGTAGGTTTAATTTCCTGTCATTTTTCAAACATCTAGACCTGCATATTTTAAAATCTAAAAGATATGATAAAATGTTTATTTAAAAAATTGCAATATAACCAATTTAAATTTAATTTTATGTGCCTTTCATTGTTTTTCTTGTGATCAGCAATCACTTAAAGATCATCAACAATCACTTAAAGAGAAATGAATTTTTGTAAAGCTTAAACTCTACCTTTAGTGACCAGAAACAAGCATTTTTCTTCAAATTATGTTGTCATTGCAACCATTCAATGTATCCTTTTCTAACTCATTATAACTTAGCTTGTTAAGTTAAAATGTTGACATAGTAATCATTAGTTGTTATTTAAATAGTATATACCTGTTTAAATAAATCCAGCTTGTCAGATCTATTGTATTTCCCAATGTATAGATCATAACCTTTTATTGAAAATTTTGGGGTCTATTGGCCTGACCTGTGGTGGCGCAGTGGATAAAGCGTCGACCTGGGAACACTGAGGTCGCCAGTTCAAAACACTGCACTGGTCTGGTCAAGGCACATATGGGAGTTGATGCTTCTAGCTCCTCCCCCCTTTCTCTCTCTCTCTCTTTCTCTCTTTCTCTCCTCTCTAAAATAAATAAATAAAAAGAAATTAAAAAAAAAATTTTAAAAAAAAAAGAAAATTTTGGGGTCTAAAAACTAGGTGCGTCTTATACAGTGGTTATAGATTTTTGAACTTGTATATCCTGCCTTTTTGTGCTTGGTTTTTTGTTTTTGCACTCGTTGTAGGGTTTTTTTTACTTGCATTTCTCAGTTTTTTGCACTTGTCTTTGCACTCATTGTTTCACACTTGTTACCTGTATATTATGGTAGGTTATGTTTTGCTGCATTCTGCCCAGAAATGACTCAGAAAATATTTTTGTATAGTGCTGAATTCAAGTTAAAAATCCAGTTTGCAAAAGTGAATGGAAATCATGCTGCTGAACGTAAGTTTGGTCCTCCTCCAACTAAGAACTCAATCTGAGACTGGCTACAGGAAGAAGAAACCTTACTGAAAAAATGGCAGAAGAAGGCCATGAGAGACAGGTCAGCAAAATGGCATGATTTAGAGAGGGAATTGAAGATATGGATTGAAGAAAAAGGGCAATTGGAATTCCTGTTTTCACAGAGATGGTTCAGCATGAGTCAAGAAGAATTGCTGATGAAAAAGAAGTTACTGATTTCAAATGAGGACACAATTGGTGCTTTAGGTTCATGAAACAGAATGGACTGAGCATGTGTACATGCACCAGACTTGCCCAAAAGGTGCCTGAAAGCTCTGAGCAGAAGGTCCTTGAATTTCATCGTTTTGTCATTCAATGTCGGAAGATATATCAGTTTGAGTTGGGACAGAGTGCAAATATGGACAAAGTTTCTGTTCAATCTGATGTCCCAAGTAACAGAACTGTTGATAAGAAGGGGGTGAAAACTGTAACTGTGAAGATAAGTGGACATAAGGAGAGCCATTATTTAGTTGTTCTAGCTTGTTGTGCTGACGGAACCAAGCTGCCTCTTATGCTGATTTTCAAACACAAAACAATGCCAAAAGAAGACAAGACATTCCTCAAAGAGTAATTGTCCACGTTCGTGACAAGGGTCAGATGGATCAGGATGGAATGAAAATCTCATTTGAGAAAGTTTAGAGAAGGAGACCAGGTGGGCTATTACACAAACCTGCTCTATTGGTGTTTGATCAATTCAGGGCACACATAACAAAAACACAAAGAAGATTGCTGCAGAGCAAAAAACAAAAAAATGAAACTAGCCATCATACCTGAAAGCTTGACATCCCAGCTCCAACCACTTGATGTCAGCATTAGCAAACCCTTCAATGCTGCCAAGAGAGATGAATGGAACTAGTGGATAAAGTCTTCTGGGGACAATTTGACACCAGCAGGAAGAGTGAAGAAACCAACTATAAGAGAAGTTTGTACCTGGATGAAAAGATCCTGGGATAGTATCAAGATTGAGATTGTTGTCAAGTCATTTAAGAAGTGTGGCATCTCAAATGCCATAGATGGAATTGAGGATGAGGCAATATATGAAGACAGTGATTCATCATCAGACACAGATGAGTACAAGCTAATGGATGGGAGTTTTGACAGTGATGAGGAGTTGTATGAATTTTATGATGAATAAAACTTGAGTTCAATAACTTTATGTAATACATTTTTTTTTCAAATTTTGAACCCCAGAATTAAGGTGCATCTTATACATGGGAAAACACAGAATATACCAATTATTTTCAGTATTTTTCTTTTCTCTATAATGTAAAAATCATAAAGTAAAAATAATTTTGTTTAAAAATAACTCATTGTGAGAAGGCAAGGTATAATTATTATTCAACATGTTTATTTCTGCCAAATAACATGTTTCTAATTACCATAAAATTTGTTTGTGCATGACATGAGAGCAACTCATTAAAAGCAATGCCTTGGACAGGTGCATTAGCATGAAAAAAATTGGTTTAAATTGTTGTTGTTTTATTAAATTCAAGTACGGTTTTGTTCATCTAAAAACCAGTTTTGGCTTAAAAACCCATGAATCTGTTTACTCTGAAAATATTCCTCAGATCTCTATAATACGTAAGACATTATTCTAACTAGTATAAACCTTCTCAAGATAAACCTGGTTCCAATTTCCCCTTAAAGAAATTACAATCTGTCATATATTTATATATACAAATATATGTTTACAAAGGTACACACACATATTTGACACCTTGTGGAAAAATGTAAGTAGATGTTTATAACAGGTATAAGGAGATGAATTGAGCATCACTTTTCAGATGTATCCCATAGCCTGTGCCATGTAAACCTGGTGTAGGTACCTACTCGTGAATGGAATCATGACACCTTCTGTAATGTGAGCAGGAACTGATGGGGTCAGCCATCTTGAATGGGCCAGTGGCAATAAGTGCCGCAGATGGGTCTGAGAATGCTGGCAAGCTAAACAGATGTGAGAAGAGACTATGGACAGTTTGAAATTTCCTAGTATGTAATAAAACACAAATTTCAAAAGTAAATGTTCCAATAAATTATAATAGAGATGATAAAAAGCTCAACTCCCCGGGAACTATTGGTCTATCTCTGCACTGGCCACACATTGCCTGACACGTTAAAAATGGGGTCTTACCTCTGACTTTTAAAAAGTCCCCACACCAAGTCTGGTAATGGGGTTTGGTATCAGCCATTCTATTTTTATTTTTTCTGAGTTGGCCAAGCATTTAAATTAGTCTAGAAACAATTATGCATTGTTTTCTGAAACAGTGTTTCCTTTATTAAAAAATCATCTATGTGGGAGATACATTGGTTTACATTTTGACCTCCAAAAGACATTTAAAGTCTTAACCTTCAATACCTCTGAAGATAATCTTCTTTAGGAATTATTTTAGATATAACTTAGTTAAGATCAAGGTGGACCCTAAACCCAGTGGCTGGTGTCCTTCTAAGGAGAAGGATGTTTTGAGCCCCACAGGTACGCATGCATGGAGGGAAAAGGCTATACAAAAATAGAGGGAGCATCTGGAGTGATTTGTCTATGAGCCAAGGTACACTGAGTGTTGCCAAAAACCATCAGGACTAGAAAAGAAGCATAGAACAAGTTTTCCCTCAGAGCCATCCAAGGGAGCTGGGGCATACTGATACCTTAATTTCTAACTTCAGTTCTCCAGAACTGTGAGGGGACAAACTTTTATTGTTTTAAACCATCCAGTTTGGGCTACTTTGCTACAATATCCCTAAGAAACTGATATTGGAGCACAGATTTGTGGAAAAAAATAGGTAGTCTATCCATGTTTTCTCTCTGACCACTGTCTCTAATAAATGGACATTTGTGTTGAGATCATTGCAAATATGCTTAATATTAACAACCTGAATGCAGTATCAGCAGAAGAAAGTGATGATACTGTTTTCTAGAAAAGTTAGGCTCTTTCACATTGACCTCTGCTTACATCTTCTGGAAAGGGATACCCATGAAAATATTGTGCCTTAGTGAAAATCAATGTCTCACAGGAGTCTCACTATCACCTGAAACCCCTGGTTTGGGGCCTGAGGAAAGTTACCCCAGCTAGATCTTGAATAGAAGATACCAAAAGATTTACTCAGTATCTAGTATGGCTTGGCCAAGTATTTCTTAGAAAGGTCAGTGGACTTGGAAACAGTACACCTTAATTTGATCCCTAACTTTGTAACTATTAAAAAGTGACCTTGCACTTGTGAAGAAATCTCTCTAGACCTCATCAGTAATATGAGTATTTTAGGAGGTGAACTTTAATCTCCTTTTCAGCTTTCGAATTCAATGACTCAGTAGATGAATAATTTCCTTAAAATAACTTCTAAAGATTCTGAGTTATGCAACTGAAATTTAAACTTTACTCACCTGTAAGTACAGGTTTTCAAATAATTCTAATCAGTTCTTGTTGAATTGTGAAGTTTATTTTATTTGTATTTCATTATAAATTAGCTGTGACTTTACTTGTAGATGATTTTGCTAAGAATAAAAGGAAAAGAAATAATTTGAATTTCAAATTTTTAGCCCATCAAATATGAAATGAATATTTAAAGATGAACAATAAAATTAGGCTACATTTAAAAAAATATTCCTGCTTGCTGAAGTCAAAATTATACAGCCACGACCTTTAAAATAAAGTACAGAGTTTTAGATAAGTGCAGGAGTTGTAGATTATAGTTTCTGCAGAATTCTGCCCAAAGTGATATATGCCCTTTCATCTTTCTTTTCAAAGAACAACAAAAAATTTCTGTAAGTCAGGTGAGTGTTCTGGAATGCTAAAATGACATGAATGGCTTCCACTCTTCCATATTAATATGGATTTCCCTTAAAGGTTTATAATCTTTGATGCCCAATCATGCTTGACTTGGCATTTGTAAATTCTCCAGCAAATTATATCAGAATGTGATTAACAATTGGAGAGTCTAGAAAGAACTTGGGGATGCATGTTTTTTTGCTTTTGTCTTCAAATCACTTGCTATGCTGAGTGGCAGAATTACGGTAAATGAAGCATAAATTGCCCACAACAAATTTGACTTTGCTTGAGATAGCATAATATGTGTGAGTAATCTACATGACAATTACTTCACAGATTGGGATACATGTATTAATGTCATCTTCTCACACCCTACCTTACCCTCATTCATTAAGTAAATAAATCAGCACTCCTTGTTTCCTTTATGTGTGTATTTTATTCTGCTGCCCCAAATCTAGTACAAATCAACCTTTGACTCATCATACAGCAAAAGTATGAGATAGACGCAAGGGCATTTCTAACCCACTATAGACTCCTTGGCATTTTGACATCCAATCATGTCTGCTTGGTACTGTATGTGAATTGCATAGTGGCAAGATTTTTGCTAGGTGTGTTCCAACAACACCATGCAAACATCTCCTCCTCAATGAAATAATGACACAGTAATGAAAAGTCTTGCTGCATAATGAGCCCAGGGGTTAACAAAGGAGCTTAAGCATTAAGAACCTGGGCTCTCTAGAGCCACCCTACCTGGATTTACTCAGCTCTGTCACTTACTAGCTGCATGACTTTGAGCAATTTATTTAATCTCTCTGTAGATTGCATGCCATAAAAAATCAGAATGGGAATGATAAGAGGATTGCCCTCTGAGGACTTAGGTAATACATGTAAAGCACTTCGAACCGTACTCTTCACATAATAAGCACTTGATAAATCATAGCTGCTATTATTAATGAGAGTTTAAAGATGGGCAACTAGAGAAGCAATTTTGGGAAGGAACATAAGTGTGCATCATCTACAAACATCCCAGGGAGCAATTATATAAAATTCTACAGTTGAGTCTTACAGCTTGAATATTTCAAATGTTGAGTTGCAAGTTTGAAATTCTAGCTGTGGTTGGCCAACCAAGAGCATATTAAATTGAATTTTAAATCTCAATATTTTTGCACTCCTAGCTAGGTCTTTCAGAGCTCAGGAAGCACATGGAAGTTAAATTATAAACTCCTTTTCTTTCCTCTCACTAAAGAAGCATGTGGATAAATGTAAAGCTAGCAGAAGTGTCATAACAACTTTGAGAAACTCAAGAGTACAGTTGAGTAGGCAATGGCCACCTCACTGGCAGTATTTGTAGCCCCAGCCCCAATCAGAGGATGGAGAGGAACAGTAACGTGGGGCAGACAAAGACGGCATGGGTGCTGCAGAGGGGGTCTCGAGTCCCCTGAAAGAACATGGGTGTTCTATAAATTCATAAGTACTTTATATCATGATATAGTAGTTAATGAAAAATGTATGTTAAAAAGTGTATTTGAATGTTGCCTCCTAGCCTGTGAGTAGATCCCAGTAACCAGAGAAACAAGCACAAAGTTAGAAAGATCATTGTCCTGCTATTTGAGATAAGTCTGTCATTCATGAGGCACCAGCCCAATAGCCTGGCCCAGTGCAGGCTCTCCTCATGCCTACCCAGCTGTTTCTTCACCTGCACATCATCTCAGCCAAAAGGGAAAAGCATTTGTTCTTTTTGTACACCCTTTCTCTTCCTTATCACGCCTTTGCCGCGACATTGCCCATGCCTGCTGCAGAGATAACACAAGCCTTTCCGGGTGCCAAGCTGCTGTGTCTGCTGTTGCTGCCTTGCTTCTGAGCCTGGCTGGCCACAACCCATGACTTCACTTCTGTCAAAGGAAGAAGGGCAGCTATCTCTCTGCATGACAGGACTAAACTTGCATAAGAAAGAACTTACAGAAAATCTTTCCAGTAACCTGATTAGGGGAATTGTTTTGGACGTAGTCTAAATAGTAGAGACACTGACATATTTATTGTGAGCTGCAAGTCCAAGAAACACAAGTCCTGTGATACCAGGTGGTGCCAAAAAATGTGAAATGTGATTGTTCTGACCGAAGTGAATCAGGCAGACTGATGCACGGAGGAGCAATGTGTCTCAAATGGCCCCATTTGCAGTAAGTAATGAAGTATATTCAGACAGTAATGTATTTTTTTAAATTTGGAGGTAAAAGAGTCTAGGGGAGTACTTTTTGTTTTGGGGGCCTAAATGGCCCAGCCTATTCATGATTCTGACCATCAGAGACTCCATAATCCCTATACTTGAAAATATTGTATCTTAACATGCAAATGGCATAGCCAACAAGCATGAGTGAGAAGTAGATCTCACACTTTAATATGCTTACAGATAAGTTGCTGGTGTTAAATCTGGGATGGGGTTACCGGTAAATCAGAACCTGGTTTGTGGGATTTATTTGTTATGTTCAGGATTTGGAATTCTACTTATTAAGCACTTTATTGAAGTCTAATATCTATCTTGCTTATGCCTGTATCTCTAATATGTAGTTCTGTGCTAGACACACATATTAGGCATTTAGCTCTTTTTTTGAGTAGATAGAAATGAATACATGGATATAAAATTATTGTTCTAGTTATAGAAACATTTTAGTGAGGAGATTAAAAATGTAAAAGGTAAGGAAAACCAAACATTGCGATTTTTGTTATATTTCACTTTTGAAATTGACATAATTGCCTTCTATGAAAAAGGACACCTAAGGGGAAAAATGTGACGTTATCTCCTTTTAGCAGAACTGAACAGCAGCTCATTCCTCTCAAGAATAAAAACATGAATGAACCTACCAGTAGGGGCTATATGATGGGCATTCAACAAAAAAACCCAGAATTTTCTATTTTTTATTATAACAGGAAAATTTAGAACATGGTCTCTCAGATGTCCTCAAATATGTTAAACTGAAATAAGTGAGCATGTTTGCAAACTCTAAAGTCGCGTATATGTAACGAAATGTTAGTGACAAGGTGTTGGCGGGGAGCATGGGGAGACAGAACTAGACAGGCCAGAGTTGGATGGAAGCGCCTTACAGTTTATCTACATGAATGAGTCTTTTCTCCCAAACTTAAGAAATGGGGTCAGGGAGGGGCAGTCACACAACATTTTACACAGCGAAATACTGTTGCCGCTATTAAAGTAAGTAGGAAGACTGAGGCTCATCACTGGAAAAGGCATATGGGATAGTAAATAAAAAATAAATTTTTTAATTTTATATATGCTTTGATTGTAAGTGCATAAGGTTTTATGCTCATGAAAAGGATGACTAATCACTTTTTTTTTTCTGTTTGTAAGCATTCTTTTTTTGCAGGATTTAGGAAACATTTTCTATCAAGGGCCAGAGAGTGATTTGTTTCCACTTTGCAGGCCACAAAATCTCATTCCCTGCCTTTGTAGCATTAAAGTAGCTCATAGATATTCCATTAGTTTATGAGCATGAGCCATGGTCGGCAAACCGTGGCTCGCGAGCCATATGCAGCTCTTTGGCCCCTTGAGTGTTTAGCAAAGGCCAGCTTAGTTAATAACGATGTACCTACCTATATAGTTTAAGTTTAAGAAATTTGGCTCTCAAAATAAATTTTAATCATTGTACTGTTGCTATTTGGCTCTGTTGACTAGTGAGTTTGCTGACCACTTAGCATGAGTGTTCATGAGCTGTGTAAAGTAAGGGATGTCCAGGTTTGGTCCAGTGGCCACAATTAAACCGCTATGTTTCACTCTTTTAGCAAGTGTTTATTTATTAAACAAATGTTACGTACCAGGTATTGTGTTATACACTAGAAAAAAAGGTGAAGAAAATCTGATTCTTATGTCCAATTTGCCATAGTCTAAACTATGGTCTTGGCTTCATCTGTAAATTAAAAAGCCATTTATGAGTTCATTCTCTCTTCACCTTGTTGGCATTTTTCTTGTTGATATAGACTTCCTCTTGCAACATGCCTTAAGAATTTGGGTATGAGGGAAATGCAAATGAATCAAGTATGCTTTGAGCCTATAGGGATAATTCCCCATTAAAATTATTTTCCCTTATAATATGGAGTTTTAATATTATTACTTAGGCCTGACCAGGTGGTGGCACAGTGGATAGAGTGTCAGCCTGGGATAATGAGGACCCAGGTTCAAAACCCCAGGCAACCTCATCCAGCTTGATCATGGGCTTTCTAGCTTGAGCACAAGGTTGCCGGCTTGAGCATGGGATCATAGACATGACCCCATTGTTGCTGGCTTCAGCCTAAAGGTCACTGGCTTGAAGCCCAAGATCGCTGGCTTGAGAAAGGGGTCATTGACTCAGCTGGAGCTCCCATGCCAAGATACATATGAGAAAGCAATCAATGACAACTAAGGTGTCACAAAGAACTGATGCTTCTCATCTCTCTTCCTTCCTGTCTGTCTCTGTCCCTCTCTCTCACAAAAAAATAAATGTGTATGTATATATACGTGTGTGTGTATGTGTGTGTGTGTATATATATATATATATATATATATATATATATATACACACACACACATTATTACTACTGCTTAGTTCTGCAAAAAAAAGAACAGAACTCAATGTTAATGTTGAAATTTGCCTTCAAAGATAATGGAGTCAGTAATGTATAGAATCCCTGCAATCTGTTGTGGAATATTCATGCTTGAAAAATCCCACTCTGTGTACTATTATTGGTCAGAAAGAGCTCAGGGGTGTTGAATAAATGCTGCCAGAGAGGAGATAAGACTTCAGAAGGGAAGTGTGCAAACAGAAATGTGCATATTTTTTTACAAAGAACTAAATGGTGTGAATGCTAATAAGAATACAATAGAAATTTAATCAGAAGTGCCTTGTAGAAGCAGAGCAAGTACCAATTTGAAATATCCTGATGGTTTGCCAGAGGATGTCATTGCAAGTTTTAAAATGTTCAGTAAGTATACACCGGTTATCTTTATCTTTTGTGTTCTTAATTCCATGACTTCTTGAGGTGTGAAGGAGAGAAAATACATTTTGCCTATACGGTGGTCCAATGATAATTTAGCAATCTCAATCTACCTTAGAGAATGTTGGTCATGCACTTCCTTTTCCCAACACAGAAATTTTGTTAGCTCTCCAGTTCCAAGGAGACCAGGTCATGAAAGAAAAGCCATTTCAAAAATTCTTTCCACCCCACGTGAAATAAAGTCAAGTACATCTAGGTTTCCTCAAAGTGATGAAGACAGGGTTCAGCTGATTGGCCCTATGATGTAGGCACAAGTTTCTCTTACTGAAGGATGTACTTTTGACTTGTATCCTCTGAACGCTGGTAAGTTTCTTGTTAGCAAAGAACCATTACCTGTTTGGTGCTCACTACTCACATCTGACTGATTCCAAGGAGAACGAGAGAGAATGTAAATTCGGGCTGCATTACAAGTTCCCAGTTCTGTGACCCAGAACTGTTGCCAAATTTCTCTATGCCATCTTTTTGTTATCTGTACAGGGAATGAAAGTAGTCACTATTTTATGGGGTTGCTAGAGTAGGCAAAGCACTGGAAGTTCCTGACAGATTGTATCTTTCCAAAAGATTAGGAACTATTAATAACAATATCAAGAAAAAAATATATATGGTTTATAACTCAAGTTTAAGCACCAATTTTGTCCTTGTGCTTACTGAAGAATTAATTCCCAGTCTTTCCTTGCATTAGCAGCAGGACAATAAGCATCGGATATTATTAACAATCCTGGTGCCAAAAATTTGGACTTCTTTAATGAAATTATTTTGTCAATTAGCAAACTTTGTCACTAACTATTTTTAGCTTAGAGGTAGAGTTCTTCACATAACAAACAAAAATTCTTTATATTGATTATATGAATAGTAAAAACATAGCAGAAGCATATTAAAGATTCTTGATACACATTTTCATGTTTTAATCAAATATACAGTATAACTATATCAGTTTCATATCATATCACAGAAAAATGTATATTCATTTATAATATATCTCATTTTAAATTATTTTTTGGACAAAAAATATAAATTCTTAAAAATATATCTTCAAAGTTGCAATTTATGATTAATAAATTTGAAATTATTGACAGCTTCAAGGGAGTTTCTTCTGTAAACTGTATTTTAATGAGAAAATACTTTTTTCATATGCTAAATTCCTTTTTAAGCTCAAAAATGTCTATTAAAAAGAAAATATTCTCAATTCTAATTTTTATATTAAATATAAAAGTATTTCAACCCAATATTTTTAATTAAGTTTTTTTATTAAATGTATTGGGGTGACACTGTTTAACATAATTATACAGGTTTCGTGCCCAATTCTACAGCACATCTCTGTACTCCATGTTGTACGTTCACCCCGAAGTCACATCTTTGTCCATCATTTATCACTCCTATACTCTCCCACACCTGTATCTCCTCCTCCCCAGCAATCACCACACTGCTGTCTGTGTCCATGAGTCTCTTTCTCTATATATCTTTATTTCTCTCCCCGCTTTTTTCTTTTGGTCCTGTTTTGCTCAATCCCTTCACCCTTTCACCCAATCCCTGACCCCTGACAGCTGTCAGCCTGCTCTCTCTGTAAGAATCTATCTGTATTTTGCTTGTTAGTTCATTTTGTTTATTAGTTTCCACATCTGAGTAAAATTATATGGTACTTGTATTTCTCTGACTGGCTTATTTTACTTAGCATAATGCTCTCCAGGTCTATCCATGCTGTCACAAACATAAGATTTCCTTCTTTTTATGACTATGTAGTATTCCATTGTGTAAATGTACTCTATAGCTTTTATCCACTTATTTACTGATGGGCACTTGGGCTGCTTCCAAATAAGTTTGGTCTTTTATTTTGACTCTATTTTAGCTTTTTCAGCAAATATTTTTATGACAAGTTTTCTCTATTAATAATTATTTTAGCCTGACCAGGCAGTAGCACAGTGTATAGAGTATTGGACTGGGACACGGAAAACCCAGGTTTGAAGCCCTGATGTCACCGGCTTGAGCACAGGCTCATCCAGCTTGAGTGTAGGCTCACCAGCTTCTGTGTGGGGTCATAGACATGACCCCATGGTTGCTGGCTTGAGCCCAAGGTCACTGGCTTCAGCAAGAGGTCATTCGCTCTACTGTAGCCTCCCAGTCAAGGCACTTATGAGAAAACAATCAATGAACAAGCAATCAATGAACAACTAAGATGGCACAGTGAAGAATTGATGCTTCTCATCTCTCTCCTTTCCTGTCTGTCTGTCCCTCTCTCTGACTCTCTGTTTCTGTCAAAAAAAGAAAAAACAATATTTTTTATTGTTTTTTCAAATAGTAATATTTTAAAATTATTAGACTTCTCATTTTTATTCCACTCTAGTATAGATCATAAATTTATAAATTTAAAAATAAAAGGTTAAAATCAAACCTTGTATATTCTTTATGACTCTTTATGTTTAATTTATACAATTCTTTTTTGTTTTTATGAGTATACATTTCAATATATCATGTTTTCAAGATTTTTTTAAAATAACTGAAATACATTAAAGCATCAAAAGGTTGGTGTTTTTTCTATTTGTTGAATGACTTTATTTGAACTCTCTAATTCCAAACAGACCAGTACCAAAATGCAAAGGAAAAAAAATTTGTCTCCCTCCAAATTAGAAATTAGTCCATTGTGGAATGTTTAAGGTAATTTACAAAGTACAGCTTCAAAGTATCAAACATTTCTAAAATAAATTAAATTTTAGACTTCAAGAATCAAAGAAAAATGCCTACTTTCATGTAAAAGCAAATTTTGCATTCAACTTCTTTAACATGAATAGTGTAGGTGAATTTTTAACATCCATGGCTTCCCCATTGCCTGGTAAAATATTGCAGGCAGTTTAAGCATAAATATGAATGATGTATTTACCTTGACTAACATCCTGCTCCATAAATTTGTAAATATAATAAAAATATTGTTTTTATCTCTAGCAACTTATTTTTTTTACAGGGACAGAGAGAGAGAATCAGAGAGAGGGATAGACAGGGACAGACAGAAACGGAGAGAGATGAGAAGCATCAATCATCAGTTTTTGTTGCAACATCTTAGTTATTCATTGATTGCTTTCTCATATGTGCCTTGACCATGGTCCTTTAGAAGACCTAGTAAAGCCTTGCTTGGGCCAGCAACCTTGGGTCCAAGCTGGTGAGCTTTTGCTCAAGCCAGATGGGCCCACGCTCAAGCTAGCTACCTCGGGGTCTTGAACCTGGCTCCTCCACATCCCAATCCGACACTCTATCCACTGCAGCACCACCTGGTCAGGCTCTGCAGTGGATATTTATAATATTATTTTTAATTTTATTTTATTATTATTTTTAATGTTTAAAGTTTAATGAAGAATAATATTATTCACAGAATATAAAGTGCTTTACCTTTGACATTATGATGGCTAATTTTATGTGCAAATTTGTCTAGACTATGGTGTCCAGATATTTCATCAAACATTATTCTAGATGTTTCTGTGAAAGTGTTCTTCTTTTTTTTTAAGTGAGGGGGAGGATCAGATTAACATTTAAATCAGTGGACTTTGAGTAAAGCAAATTATCATTCATAATGTGGGTGGTTCTCATCCAGTCCATTGAAGCCCTTAATAAAACAAAGTCTAGCTTCCTCCAAGAAGGAAGGAATTCTGTCAGCAGTTTGCCTTTGGACTCAAACTGCAACTCTTCCCTGGGTCTCCAAGTTTTGGCTTGATTTACCAAGTCTTCACAATCATGTGAGTTAAGTTCTTAAATCTTTCTGTCACTCTGAAAAGTTCTGATGAATACAGACACAATAAACTTTTTAAAGCTCTAATTTGATTCCATAAATTGAAGGGAAAAAGAAATAAAATTATTTTTGGACATTACTTATCATTTTATAACTCTACCAACACTGGACTCATTTAATCGTTTTGAAAGTTCTTTTGCTATTTAAGCCAACAGATCAACAGCTGCCACTATATTTTTTCCTTGCACATATAAACTTGGTATCAAAAGTGAGCAAGAGAAACTCAGAATGATAGTGATTTAATATAAATAAAAGTCAAGTTTTGTAGAATGTTCTATAAACACATCTTCTGATGCTGCATGTATTAAAACCTTTGTTAAATCAACTATAGTCATCATAAATTGACTATACTTGAAGCCCATGGAAGAGCTTTATCAGAATACTTGTGTTCTCCAGTTGTTAAGGTAGATGGTGAATAATCTATATTTTGTGAAAGGTACATCACTAACTTCCTTGAGAAGTAGAAATCTAATCATTAATTTTTCATTAAACATGTACTTTTAAAATTTATTGTTCTTAAAGTGACTTATTATAAAATAAAAATAAAATGAGTTATAATTTTATATCAAAAACAATGAAACAACTATTGTAGAAACAGACATCAGAATACTCTGTCATTTAGTAAGGCAGGACTTCTTGGCCTTTTCCCACTCCAACTTCATATACACCCTTCTAATATTTCGTACATTTTCCGCTGGTCTTGCTAATTAACATCTTGGTGTCTCGAGCCTTTCCAGACCATGAAGCAGGCCATGCCATCGTAAAAGTGATTAGTGTACCAGCAGGAGCAGCTGACCAATCTCCCTTCCACCTTCACAAGAGACCTGAAGGATTTCTAAGTCTTCTTCATTTTATCAGCAAGAGCCCAGCATGTTCTGTTTTAAAGAGCTAAGTTATATTGCATTTGAAAAAGATTGGGAAAGAAGTAAGGTACTGCTGCTTGTCTTTAAATTTAACAACCCATTAAAGCAAGAATCCTGTTCCCTGAACATATGTTCTATAGATACTAAGATAAATCATGGCAGAAACAGAACAAAGTTGAAAAATCTCTAGCTCATATCAGGTTGCTGAATGCAACTATTAAAAAATAGCATTTTTTAGCAAATTAAAATTGTGAGACAAATGGCAAACTAAAGACATTGGGACAGCAGATGTAAATTGGGACTGTCCCAGATAAACTGGGACAAATGGATCACCACCAACCCTACTGAATTACTACCACTCATGCAAATGATTTATCTCATATGTATCTAAGATATTTTTTACTTTCACTAGTTTCAAATTTAATTTCCTCAACTTTTATTTTCACAAAAATATACTTTTCATATATGTTTGTTCTTAAAATATTTACTGTTTTTCCTACTGTGGGGTATCATAAGAAAAACAGTATGATAAAATACTTCAAAGTTGAACCCCAATTCAGAAAACAAAAAAAGCAAACTAAGCTAAATTCTGCTGGTTGTTCAAGATTCCTACCTCCAATGGGTGGTTTGGGCTGAACTAACATATTTTGTTATAAAGCATAGCTTTATTCATGTGTGACAGTAAATAAGTTGACAGTTCACTATAAAGTAATAATCCAGTTTTAATACTATTGAGTAGATTATACAAAACTTTAACCCACATGAAGTTACATATAAAGAGGACTAAAGAATATAACCCATCAGAGAGAAGTTCAATTACAAATTTGTCTGTGTCCAAAAACTGAAAAGCAAAGCCTTTAATAAAGTCCTTGCTGACCTTTTCTTTCTGTTGAATGATACTTGTAACATTCTCTGATAGGATAAATCTTATTGTGTTTTAATTTTCAAAGTCATACCTGTCATTATGTACTCTTTCCCCCTATCTTCATCATGCACCCTGTACATGTAACAAATCATATGTTCTCTTATAAATTATTATTTGTTTTTTTTCCATAAGACTCTGCTCAAGACATGGTCTTTTCTTAACATTCCTTGTATCCAAGCATTTGCTTGGTGTTATTTTAAACATATTAATTAGCTCAAGACATGTTTGTTGGAGAAACATCAAGTCTACTTTCTTGTCATAACTGTCCTACATATCATCTTTAATGTTTGCCATTTTAAAATTCAGATTAATTTATAATATAAAGTAATTCACAGACCCAAGTGTCATAGTTTGATTCATAGGAACCATACCTGAGACAAAAATAGTATCAAAAGCAATTCTAATTACAGCAATTTATTTAAATAAATGTATATGCAAATAGCATTTGTGTCATTTTATAAAACTAGTAATACTCAAATGTGTAAGACCATGCATAAGCTTTTAGTATGATGAATGAGGAAGACAGTCAACAAAGGAGTTATATCTGTCTGCAAAACTTAATGTCTTCCACATTACAGATCATCAGATCCAATATTGGTTAATGACACTCATGATAAAGAAAAATTTCCTCAAATAAATTTATAAAATGCTTACTGCTTACATAAGAAAAGTTCAGTTCATATTTAAAATTATTTAGTGAGTTATTATTGAGGTAACAAAAACATTACCATCTTTCTCCTTTAAAAATGGTCATTTTTGAAAAATTATAAAAAATATATTTAAAGAATATAGTGTATTTCAGGGAGAATATATGTCTAAAGCTTCTCCCTTTGTTGACATTAGGATTTTCCTAACCAGATCCCCGCATTTAATGTCTGTCTGCAAAATTTAGAGTGTTCTTAATTAAAAAGTGCACATGTGTGGAAATGCACAGAGCAAGCTGTGTTTCTGTTTCAAGGCAGAATTATGTTTACCCTATTGCCTATCATCATAATACCTGTCTGAATTATTGTTGGAAGTCATTCATCATCTTAGAAGTAAATAATTTTCTTGATGTGATAAAAGAAATATATCAATACAGAGAATGATGATGGCATGATTATAGTAATTATCACATGTGATGCGAGTAGTTACTACCATTTAATTCTGTTCTAATTTATTATTGAGGCAGTAAAAGTCACATTAGAAAGAAAATACATGATGAACTAACATTAATGAATTTTTGTTCACTGGAAATAAAAATAATAAAAGGCTTTAAAGTAGATTTAATTTGTAATTTTTTTGGCTAATGGCTAGGGTAAATTTTAATTTACCTATATTATGGTTTTCAGAAGGATTAAAATAACTTGTAGCTAGGAACAGTATTATAAATACTTATCTAAAAGATGAGAAAGTAAAGTAGACTTAAATTATCCAATTTTTTCAAAAAAATTTTTTTACTAGCCTGTGTATTTTTCAAAGGCAGAAAGATCATTATCTCTATTTTTTTTTTAAATGTCTAACAAAGTGCCTGGTATAAGGAAGGCAATCCATGGTGTACTGGGTCTGACTCATGCTGGTTTATTAGAGCTAATTGTGAGATTTTCAGGAGCTGGACAGGTTATTTTGTGTCAAGTTATTGCTTGAAACTAGACACAGTGGAACTATTTATACCTTATGATACAGTAGGCATGGGAAGGTTTTTTTCCACAGAGAGCAGGTTATTAAACATCTACTGGCACACCACCAGACAGCATTCTGTAAATGGTAAGTAGACAAAGAATAATTGAACAGTAAAAATGTGATATAGTGACACTCGGCAGTAACAATTTTAGAAAATGTAAACCACTCATGAAATAAACACCCAGCATTAAAGAAGAGAAAATATTTGTAATTTGGTGTCTAACAGCCTTGTAATTCTATTTTGGGCTCTAGAGCTGACTAGTTTTGTACTCTTATGAAAGGCATTTACATTCATTGAGGTTTCAGCCCTTTCTACCATGTGAGGCTACAAAAAGAACCTGCAGCCTGGAAGAGAACCCTCACCTGAGCATGCTGACACCCTGGTCCTGGACTTTCAGTTTGCAAAGCTGGTGTGAACCAAAAAGTAACAAAGATGATCATTTTCAAGTAGATGGTGATGAAATGAGCACCACCTTTTAGGAGCTGGTATAAAGGATGACGTGCACATTATTGGAGCAAGGGCAATTAGTTAGTTACTAAGGCAGCCGGAACACTGGCAACTCTGCAAATGTCTGTAAAGACAGTGGTTATCATTGGGGGCTTTGAATAACATCACCTGTAGTCTTTGAGTTAAATGTGGCCCAGGGTCTGTGTATAATAAGGGATAGCACTGAGTAGCTATGAAGGAAGATGCAGAGTCAGAAGACAAAGAGGAGGATGTGAAATTCCTACATATATCTGGAAAGTGATCTGCTCCTAGAAGTTGTAGCAATGTTCCAGAGAAAAAAAGTCAAACTTGCTGCTGCTAAAGATAATTATGAGGATAATTTTGATGAGAAAGCTGAAGAAAAAGCTTCAGTAAAGAAATCTATATGCATTACTCCCATCAAATATGCACAAAAATCAAACCAGAGTGAAAAAGACTCAAAACCATAAACACTAACATCAAAAAGTAAAAATCCTTTCAAAAACAGGGAAAAATGAACTTCTAAGATACTGCAAAGACCTAGTTCTATAGAAGAAATTAAAACAAAAGTATAAGCAAATATAGCAAAAGGTAGTTCTCTTCCTAAAGTGGAAGCCAAGTTCATCAATTATGTGAAGTGCTGCTTCTGGATGACTGACCAGAAGACTATTGAAGCTCTCTGGCTGTGGAGAAAGTCTGTTAAAGAAAATATTTTAAGCAGTTTGTTTAAATGGTATTATTTTTGTTTCTGTAACAGTTGATATATGGCTGTTCTTGTTATATAATGCAGAGTGGAAACTTTCCTATTATATCTGGTAAATGTTGTCCAGGTTCTTTTGCCAAGACTGTGTTGTCCAAAATACCTGTTTAGTTGTTTTAAAGTTTGAAGTCCACCCTTTGTTTGGTTTTAAGTATGTATTTAATGTTATAGTAGTGGCATTCAAACAAATGGAAATAATGGGGGGGACAAAAATGTGAAATAAACTCAGTATTTTGATAAACTCAATAAATAAATCCTTTGAGGTTTGAGTAACTTACTCAATGGTGAGTGTGAGTATGTCTGTGTGTATAAAAGTGGGGGTAATAATGCTTACCATATAAAAACATAATGGAGATTAAATACTGTGGTTGCCTAAAATATGTAAGATCAAGTCAGAAGAAATCAATATTTTTATAAATTAAAGTCAGGTCTCGATTTTTTCACATGGCTCCTCTATTTATAGTAGGCATGCAATAAATATTTGAAGGGAGGAAAAAGAAAAGAGAACTAAAAGAGGTTATAAAGAAATAAAATGGGTATAAAAAGAAAGTACCTTAGCATAATAAAGGCCCCTATCACACTAAATGGTGAAAACCTGAAACCTTTTTCTCTAAAATCAGGAACAAGACACAGATACCCACTTTCTCCACTCTTATTCAACATAGTGATGGAAGTCCTATCCAGAGCATTTAGGCAAGAGAAAGAAATAAAAGGCATGCATATTGGGAGAAAAGAAGTAAAGGTATCACTTTTTTCAGATGACATAATTCTGTATATAGAAAACCACAAAGATTCCACTGAAAAACTATTAGGAAAAATAAACAAATACAGGGAAGTCACAGGATATAAAATCAATATATGAAAGTCTACTGCTTTTCTATACACCAACAATGAAACTTCAGAAAATGAACTAAAAAAATATTACTTTTACAATTGCAACAGAAACATAAAATACCTAAGAATAAACTAAACAAAGGATGTGAAGGACCTATATACTGAAAACTACAAAGCATATTAAAAGAAAGAAAAAGATACAATGAAATGACAAAATATTCTATGTTTATGGATTAGAACCCTCAACATAGTTAAAATGGCCATATTATCCAAAGCAATATACACATTTAATGCAATTATAGATATACAGATTCTATTTTCAAAGAAATAGAACAAAAACCACCAGATTTGTATGGGACCATAAAAGAGCCTAAATAGACAAAGCAATCCTGAGATAAAAAAAATAAAGCTGGGCCCTGGCCAATTGGCTCAGTGATAGAGCATCAGCTTGGCATGTGGATGTCTTGGGTTCAATTCCCAGTCAGGGCACACAGGAGAAACAACAACCATCTGCTTCTCCACCACTTCACCTCCCTTTCTTTCTCTTTTTTTTCTCTCACAGTCATGGCTCAATTGGTTCAAGCTCATTTCCCTGGGTACTGAGAATGGCTCCCTGGAGCTTCTGTCTCAGGCACTAAAAAATAGCTTGCTTGGCAAACAATGGAACAACAGCCCCAGATGGGCAGAGCATCCTCCTATGGGGGCTTGCCAGGTGGATCTCGGTTGGAGTGCATACAGGAGTCTGTCTCTATCTCCCATCTTCTCACTTGGAAAAAAAAGGGAAAAAAAGCCCAATAACACTGGAAGTATCACACTACCTTGCTTCAAATTATACTATAGATCCATGATAATCAAAACAGCATAGTATTGGCAGAAAAACAGACATACAGGCCAATGGAACAGAATCAAGAGCCCAGAAATAAAACCACATATACATTGACAAATAATTTCCAACAAAGAAGCCAAAAACACGCAATGAAGAAAAGAGAGCCTATTCAATAAATGGTGCTGGGAAAACTGGAAAGCCACATGCAAAAGAATGAAACTTGACTACAGTTTGTCTCCTTGCACAAAAATTAATTCAAAATATATCAAAGACCTAAATATAAGATCTGAAACAATAAATTATATAGAAGAAAGCATTGGTACTAAACTCATGGACATGGGTTGTAGAGAAGATTTTATGAATTTGACTCCAAAGGCAAGGGAAGTAAAGGCAACAATAAATGAATGGGACTATACCAAGTTAAAAAGCTTCCACACAACAACAGATACCAACAATAAAACAAAAAGTCAATCAAATGAGAGATATTTGCAAGCAACAGCTCTGATAAGGGGTTAATATCCAAAATATAAAATTAACTCACAAAGCTCAGCAACAAAAAACGAAACAACCAATTGAAAAATGGGAAAGGACCTGCACAGACATTTCTCCCAGGAAGAAATACAAATGGCCAACAGATACATGAAAAGATGCTCATCTTCATTAGCTATTAGAGAAATGCAAATCAAAACTACAATGAGATACCACCTCACACCTGTCAGATTAGCTATTATCAACAAGACAGGTAATAACAAGTGTTGGAGAGGCTGTAAAGAAAAACGATCTCTCATTTACTGCTGGTAAGAATATAAACTGATACAACTAGTATAAAATAAAATATGATAGTTTCTTAAAAAATTAAACATAGATATACCATATGACCCAGCAATTCCTCTACTGTTTATCTACCTAAAAACCTTGAAAACATTGGTATGCAAAGACTCATACACTCCCATGTTTATCACAGCATTACTTACAGTTGCCAAGACATGGAAACAATAAAAGTGTCTCTCATATAGAGGATTGGATAAAGAAGATGTGGTATATATGTACAATGGAATTCTACTCAGCCATAAGAAATGATGACATATTGCATTTATGACAGCATGGATGGACCTTGAGAACATTATGCTAAGTGAAATAAGTAAATCAGAAAAGGCTAAGAACTATATGATTTTACACAGACAGGATATAAATCTGAAATTCATGTACATAGTCAAAAGTGAAGAGTTTACCAGGGGTAGGAAGTTGGGGAGGAAGGGAGTAAAGGGGGACAAATATATATTGCACATAGGAGGAATATAAAACTAAGATTCATGGACATAAATAAAGGTGATGTGGTTACCAGAGGGAGGGTGTGAGGGAGAGGGAAGTAAAGAGACAAATATATGGTGACAGAAAATGATTTGACTTTGGCTGATGGGCACACAATGCAATCAGTAATGCAAATGCTACAAGATATTCACCTGAAACCTATGTACTTCTATTGATCAAAGTCACCCCATTAAATTTAATTTCTAAATAAAGTGAATAAATAAAAATATGAAATACATTATTACCTACTTATGTAGTAATTTACTAATTTTACAGAGTACATGTTCTTCATAAAAGACAGAGACAGAGAGAGAGAGAGAGAGCTCCTAATGGCACTATGTATCAAGGAGAGCACAAAGATCACACTGTGGACCCTGCCCTGCAGAATGAGGTTCAAACTCACAAACATGGCATAAACAATTTCCAGAAAATGCATAGCGGTTTATTTCATCTCTTATTTTTATATAATATTCCATTGTATAGATGAGTCAAAGTAGAATAAATCTCTTACTTTTGCTTTTATAAAGAACACAGAAAAGGATTTTTGTATGTGTGTATTTATGTGTTATATTTCTATTTTTATATTCATATTTATATGCACACTTTCTGCTACATATGCAGGCACACACATATATTTTTTTACATAGTAAATATTTATATGTGCATAAGTCTTGGAGTGGAAATGCTAGGCAAGTCAGACTTTCCATTTAAATTTGGCTGGGTATGACTAAATTGTTCCCCTAAGAGGTTGTGCTAATTTATAACTTCCCCAAAAGTGTATCTTGCATTAAAAAAAAAAACCTCATCAACATCTCTAGAATATTTTCAAGTTTGACATGTGAAAAAATTTAATTTGCATTAATTGATTATTAATGTGTGATCATTTCCACATGTATTTAGTATTTTTATTTTTCTATATTTCCTCTTCATATTTTTTGTTCATCTTTTTGTTGGCTTGTAAGGAGGGTGTTAGTTTTTAAATATATATTTTCATCAATATCTTTCAAATAACGTTCACAATATTTGTTTTTCCTTAATTTTTTCTGTAGTGCTTTTTAATATGCCAACATTTTAAATTTTTATGTAGTGAAGTCTGTCAGAATTTTCTTTAAAGATTTATGTAACACATATAAACTCTCCTGTTTTCCAATATTTTATATGTGTATCTATATTTAAATCTTTTATCTGTCTGGAATTTATTTTGATGAAATAAGTGAGCACTGGCTTGTTTATTACCAAATGACTGGAAGTTATCCCAATGACACTTACTGGATAATCTATCTTTCCCTTGTCTGTTAAAATACTTGCTTTCTCATATTCCTTTTTTTATTTTTATTTTTTCTTAAATGAGAGAAGCAGGGAGGAGGAGAGACAGACTCCTGCATGCACCCAACCAGGATCCACTTGGCAAGCCCACTAGGGGGCAATGTTCTGCCCATCTGGAGCTGTTGCTCCATTACAACTGGAGCCATTCTAGCACCTGAGGTGCAGGCCATGGAGCCATCCTCAGCACCCAGGCCAACTTTGCTCCAATGGATCCTTGGCTGCTGTAGGGGAAGAGAGAGATAGAGAGAAGGAAAAAGGGGAGGGGTGAAGAAGCAGTTGGTCACTTCTTCTGTGTGCCCTGACCAGAAATTGAACCCAGGACATCCATACTCAGGCTGATGCTCTGCCACTGAGCCAACTGACCACAGCTCATATTCTTATTGTCAATGTGCTCTAGGTTTATTTAGACTTTTAAAAATTATTTTTCAGTGATTTATTTTATTCTAAATATAAATTCTTTAATATTTCTGATATCAGTTTTAGTAGTCTCTCCTAGGTTTTCCATTTTTCCTGCTGTTTTCAACATACTATCTATTAAATACTTTTTTTCTCTAATCTAGTCCTGTACCTACATTGTTCTATTGTAATATTGGTTGTTTTATTATATGTTTTAATGTTATTTAGTATAAGTTCTCCTTCAATTGTGTGTGTGTGTGTGTGTGTGTGTGTGTGTGTGTGTGTGTGAAATTTTTCTGGTCTTCTTAAAGTTTTTCTCTAGATAATTTTTTTTTTTTTTTTACACAGGGACAGAGAGAGAGTCAGACAGAGGGATAGATAGGTACAGATAGATAGGAACGGAGAGAGATGAGAAGCATCAATCATTAGTTTTTCATTGCCATTACGACACCATAGTTGTTCATTGATTGCTTTCTCACATGTGCCTTGACCACAGGCCTTCAGCTGACTGAGCAACCCCTTGCTGGAGCCAACTACCTTGGGTCTAAGCTGGTGAGCTTTTGCTCAAGCCAGATGGGCCTGCACTCAAGCTGGTGAGCTCGGGGTCTCGAATCTGGGTCTTCTGCATCCCAGTCCAATCCTCTATCCACTGCACCACCACCCAGGCTTTCTAGATAAATTTGAAAACATTTTGAAACATTGCAATCTGAAACTCAGAGAGTCAGACCCACATGCTCACATATATACATATTGACATTTTCACTGATTATACACTAAATTTATTGATTAGAGAGAACTGACATGATAGCAAATTGAATCGCTATTTCCAAGAACAATAGCTTTCTCCATTTATTTCAACCTTCTTATTTTGCCACTTTTGTAACTTTATTTTTGTAACATATATATTTTATATGAATCATGCATATTTGTAGTACAGTTATTTTCAAGGATTTTCTTGTGTCTTGCTATTGTAAATGGGATCTTTTTATTACATTTTTTGAACTGCTATTATTTGTGTAGTATACAGGTAAGGTATTTTGTATATTTGTTTTTAACTTTATTACTATTTTGAAATTCTTTAATATTTCTGATATCAGTTTTAATAGTCTCTCCTGGGTTTTCCATTTTTGCTGCTATTTTCAACATACTGTCTATTAAATACCTTTTTTCTCTAGTCTAATAGCCTTGGTGAGCAATTCCAGAATAATAGAAGAAGCATGTATCTTTATTTTTAAAATGACTTTGTTTGAAAGGCTTTTAGGATTTCACCTGTAAACAGAATATGTATAAATTGGGGGGATGTATTGATATGTGTTTTCTCAATGTACCAAATCCATCAGTTCCTAGTTTTTATATTATTTTAATTTTTTTATTAAACATTTATTACAATATTCCATACTCTTTCCCCTCACTACTTTTAGGGAGTAATAATCCCATTTTAGTAAAATGTAGAATGTATCCCTGTTGGTTACCTTCTACTGTTCTTTTAATATGCTACTAATATTAATTTGCTAATATTTTATTTAGACCTTTATAAGTTGAAAATATTTGTAATTTTCTTTTCACTCATATATTTTAAGTTTTTCTAATGGTACTATTATAATTATGTAAGAAAAAATTGGAAATACTTATCTTAATTTTATCAGTGGTTCCCAACCCTTGTTGCTTATTAGAATTTTAAAAACCATGAACACTTAAAAAGGACTAAGGCCTGGGCCCTACTGCAGATCACTGACTCAATGTATGTCAGTAATTTCATTTCTTTGCCTTTGGCCTTATGTTGACCATGCATGCCACCTTAACTCATTTGTTCTGACTGAGCAGAGTAAAGGATGCAGTGTGGATTAACAGCCAAATCAAGCATCCTCCATCTTTCTCTGGAACAGAGCTAGGAGGTTTGTCCAAGTATTGGTCCTTTGAGACTTCTATAAGGTATCTCTGACCCATCTGCAAATGAAACAGTTAGTGCTACTAACCTATTAGGACCTTGATAAAATAACATATTTTGCTATTTGAATATTTGATTCTGAACCCATTGTTTTTCCAGTCACTATTTTGTCTGTCGACCTGATTTTTTTGGGGGGGTTCCCTTACCAACTTGTCTCTCCCCTAGAAAAAAATGGTTTTCATTCCCTCTTAGAGAAATCCTCATTATGAAAACAAATTTTCTATATTCCAATGGTCCCTTTCTCAATGTCCTTATGTTTTATTTCCATATTAATCTTGCAAATGACTCTCTTCTGCTAGCTGTGACTGACCCATACTGTACGCTGTGCCTCAGAATTCACCCCTCGAGGGCAACCTTTCCACCCAATCACTGGTGCTCTGCTCCCAAGTTAAACGCCGGGCTCTCTCTGGATGCCCTTATTTTTTGTGTAGTTGCAATAAAACCAATATCTTGGTTCACTTTCACAATTTCTCTCATTCTTGCAAAAGCACTACCATCTAAGAACTGACTTTACACTCTCCTGAAAAAAAATCATAGCCGAATAAACTCACTACTCTTACCATCCCTGTTACCCTCAGTCACTTTGCGAATAAAAATCTCTAGGGTTCTGTCCACCTGGTCCACCTGTGTGTTCCCATTCCCACATGCTCTAAACTTCCCCACCAAACACATCCTATTGTTCTCACTTTGAATGTTGTCACTGCTTGGCACTGGGTATTGTGGCAAAAACATAAACAAATGGATTCAATGAAAACAAATATTATAGTCTCAACAACTTCACTGATGATGTGATTTTACCTCTGGCCAGACTTACTTTCTCTGTGCTTTCCTCACACTAAAACTTCTCATTTTCCAGCCCTATATGCCTCTGTGTGAAAATATGAATAGAACACATTCCCCATTCTTATGTACAACTCATTAATTTTTCAACTTTTTATAAAAAGTTTTGTTCGCTTAATGCTTTTATCACCTCCTAAACACAGTTAACTCTCCTCTCTTCACTGTCATCTATCCAGGCACCTCTCCCTACAAACCACTAAAAATATTAGTTTTAGATTATTGTTTTATATATGCGAACCCATGCTATCATCCTGTGTGATACCTCATCACAGAATCCACCCACTCAGTTTGACCTTCTACACGTCAATGACTCTCATTTTCATTGCAGAACATAATGACTACACTTTGAAACTAGTTTTCTTATAACAGATACATAATTCTAAAATTTCACATTCAGACATTCTACTTCCTGCCCTTCCTCTTCTCTACCTAATTACATCTTTTTTCTCATTTTCTTGGTAACTTTTTCGCTTTTCTATTTCACATCAAATGCAGAAACAATTTCCTATTGTTTCTGTTTCCAAAAATGTATCCTTTATCCAACTGTTGGTCACCCCCTTTACCACTACCATAGTCATTCTGGCTACCATCACAGCTCACCTGGACTATGGGAGTAGTTTCCTACTAATTCACCAGCTCTGCTTTTGCTCCTCGACTTTCCCTAGTGACTAAATCAGATCACATCACAACCTTCTTCTAACACAGTGTTTCTTAACCTTTTTTGAGGTACCGAACCCACCAGTTTCATATGCGCATTCACCGAACCCTTCTTTAGTGATAAATAAAATATGATTTTTTTTTCCAAATTTAGTTTTGCAGGTGCGAGACTAGAGTTGCTCAACTTGGCATTGCATATCATGCAGATAGGACGCTGACTCCCATCCCATTCCGTGATACATGTGAATCCATGTTGTACATATTCGTCCAACCACTTTCTTTTTTTGCTCGACATATTTAGTATGGATTAAAATATTAAGAAGGAAACCACACAACGTACAACTACAACAGCCGTTGACTACTGCACGCACTAAATTCCCTGCAGCACTGATTGGCCAAGCAATGTAACGTGATCCTCTGCAGCAAGTGATGGCCAAGCGGGGCGTGTCATCACGACTTTACACAAGTGTGTCTTTACCTCCGTGGCTCAGGCTTCTCCAAACCCCTGAGACCGACTCATCGAACCCCTAGGGTTCCATAGAACCCAGGTTAAGAACCACTGTTCTAACCCTTCCTTGGCTTCTTGTTACAGATAGGATAATATCTAAATTCTTCAAAACCCTGTATAATCTGTTCCCTGCCCACCTCTTAGATTCCATTATTACTCTTCCTTAGTCACTACACTCCGGTTACATGGATCTTCTTATCTTCTTCTTTTTTTTTTTTTTAATTCTTATCTTCTTCTTTTGAGGATACCAAACTTTGTCCTGCCTCAGGCTTTTGTACTATTTATTTTCTGCTGCCTAAAACACTTCTTTCAGATCTTTGTCTGACTGACTCTTTTGCATTATTTAGATTTTAGCTCAAATGCCTCACTCTCAGAGGCTTCTGTTAAAATATTTACCAGCTGCTCTCATCCCAAAAGTATTAAAGTGTTAAAACTTTCCTACATAGTATTAATCCTATGAAAACTTAATCTACTATAGATTTTTTTTCTTTGTGGCTGCCATGAAGCTTACCTAAAACAATTTATAACAGTTTATTTTAAGCTGATAACTTGCCTTCAATTACACACAAAAACTATATACTTGCTTTTTCTCCTACATTACATGCTATTGATGTCATACTTTACAGTTTTTATATTATGCATTCATTAACAAATATTTGTAGCTATAGCTATTTTAACATTATTTATAATAGCCACATTAGAGATAAAAGTGGCTTACACATCACCATTACAATAATATACTATTCTGAGATTGACTGTATATTTACAATCAATTTTTTATATGTTCTCATGTTGTTACATAGTGTCCTTTCATTTCAACTAGAAGAACTTCCTTTATCATTTCTTGTTAAGCAGGTATAGGGCTGATTAGCTCTCTTAGTTTTTTGTTGTTGGTGGTGGTTGTAATATCTCTATCTCCCTTTCTTATCTAAAGGAGAGTTCTTATAGATATAATACTCTTAACTGGCATTCTTTTATCCCCTTAGCACTTTGAATATACTGTTTAAATCTGTCCTGTTCTACAAGGTTTCAGCAAAGAAATCTACTGAGAAACATATGGTCCCCCTGTATGTGACGAGTTATTTTTCTCTTGCTGCTTTTAAAATTCTCTTTTTGTCTTTGCCTTTTAACATTTTGATTATAATGTGTCTTAGAGTAATCTTCTTTGAGTTGATCTTGTTAGGAGTCTTTGTACTTTTTAAACCTGGATGTGTATTATTCTACCAAAAGTTGGAAATTCTCAGCTATTATTTTCTTATAAATGTTTTCTGTCCTGCTTGATTCCTTGTGATTCATGTAGCCTTACATCATAGGTGTCTGTGCATTTGCATAAAGAAAGACTCCCTCCATTCTTTATAGGCCTGTTTTAGCAGGTAAAGATCTTCTCTTCTTGGTTCCCTGGGCTGATGATGGAATTACAGGCAGGATTGAGTTTTATCTGGTCTCTGGGCACTTGGGACTGCCTTCAGCAATCTGCTCAGACTCCAGTTCAGGGTACACACTTGGATATTTAATCAGTGGGCCTATACCAGGTGTGCACAGGGGTGTGGCTCTTGGTATATTCCTGTGAGGGTTTCTGCCTATTCACTGGATAGGTTTCTGGTTAGGTTGGTGTGGCCCTAGACCAGTCAGTGGTTGGCAAACTCATTAGTCAACAGAACCAAATATCAATATTACAACAATTGAAATTTATTTTGAGAGCCAAATTTTTTAAACTTAAACTATATAGATAAGTACATTCCTTATTGAGGTAGCGCCTACACGTGGTATTTTGTGGAAGAGCCGCACTCAAGGGGCCAAAGAGCTGCATGTGGCTCACAAGCCGCAGTTTGCCAACCAGGGCCTTGACCATTGTTGAGAGGAACTGAGACAGAGGCCCCAAAATATTTTTGTTTTTACAATTAAGGTAGAGGCATAATGAGTGTGTTGCCCATCAGGTCCTGGGTAGTCTGGACTGCCTCCTAACTGGCTGGAGGGGCTATAGCTAAGTAAAGCACCATTTCTAAACCTTTGAAAGTGCAGGCCTATGTGTCTCCTACCTGGTCACTGTGATAGCAAGACTGCTTACAAATTGTGGCTGAGAGAGGCTTGAACTGACTATAGGACCCCTAAGGATCTTTGGGGTTGCAGATGGGATTATCTTCTGCTGGGTCTCTGGGTTGACAGACTTTGGCTATGATGCGGTTAAAGCTGAATTTGGGGCCTTTTTAGGATTTCCAGGTAACGTGGTGTGTCTCCTCCCAGGGACCTGTGCCAATAGGACTGTTCACAGACTAGAGTTGGCACAGGCTGTAGCCCAGTGACAGAGTACTTTTAAAACCTACATCTGACTGAGTTTGGTGGACTTAACTCCACGCAGTCCCCAGCTATGGTCAAGAGAAGCAAAAGCTGATTCCTGGGCCACTTTAAGGTCTATTCCTGGGACCAAGTTTTGAATGCCTATTACCCAATACACATAAATAGGTGTGACTTCTACCAAGTTCCTTAGCATATGGGGCTGGCCATATGGACCAGGCCAAATGGACCTATAGCCAAGTCCTCAGGGGTATAGTATTGTTACTGGGTATATGGCTGTGATATGATTGGCAAGTCAGCTACCTGGATGCAAGCTGGACTTCTCAAAATAGCTCCTTGGATCTTGAACAGCACTGGGGTTTCACAATCTCTTACCTGAATCCCCACACTACCAGGAAGGCACTTTTTTTTCTGTGAGTGAATGCCAAATCATTGTTGTTCATAGAGATAAAAGAGGAGGACATTTTAATTGACTACCATGCTAACATCATTATTTATTTTTCTGTATGTTTGTGGTAAGTGAAAAACATTCAAGTTTATTTTTATTTTCCAAATATATACCTTGATGTTTCAAAATATTTATAGGAATTTATATCCTTCATGTATTTTATATTTAACTTATTGACATTGTGGGTCACATTATAAAAAACACCCCCCCCCAAAAAAAAAGCACTGGAAGAAAAACATGGTTAATGTAAATGATATAATTATTATATTTTCTTTCTGTAATACAAATTTTCTCTTCTTACAAAAAAGGTGTTTGGTAGATACATTAGACAACTGGTTTTTGCATGAGTAAATTGTTTGCATCGATACTCAAGTGACTGTATATTTATGTCAGCACTTTCTGATTATGTTCCATTTGTAAAATGCGAAATCACAAGCTCAATCCCAGCTCCAGGAGATAACGGATGAAATATGATGCAAGGAAATGGGGAGGATGTCATGCTGATTGCTTTCTGGAAGACTCAATTTGTAAGCTAGTGGGAACCTATATTTTTCCCAGTTGACCTTTCTTGTTACACTTTCTGCTCTCTTTCTCTTCCAACACAGAAATTATCATGGGGATTTGTGGGAGGTTGTTTGATTCTCGGAATTGCATATGTTACCTTGTGGAATTTATAGTAGCTTTCCACAAATAATTTATTAGTGCTTGTTGTTAAATGCTCGGTTAAATATCTATCAGTTCACACTTTCACAAAAATATTAAGCACTTTCCTCAATATGCAGATTACTTCTTCATGACATTTAATCCTGGAACTAGAATGTGTCAAGGAGGATGGTATCATCCCTTTTCTGTGTTCTGGGGTCCTCCAAGCTCCAATAAAATCTTTCTATTGTATTACCTGCTGTTCAGTTAATTAATAGCCATCTGCTACTAGCTCAATGCTATGAGTTGAGTATTCCATCAGGTTGGTACAGAGAGTAAGAAGATAGATGTTAAGCATTCTTTTTCTCAGTGTGCTATTTAATTTGCTTGACAGATTACACCTTGTCAATTCTTGTGTCTGTCAGGACACACCCTCTCGATGTCCCTGCTAACTTGTATAATACGTTGACAGTATGTTGTGGATTTAAATTATTGCCCCTTCCCTACCATCTTAGACATTGTCTAGGGTGAGCAAATAGTTTCTACTCCTTAGGTTGATTTAGATTGATAGGTAATGGTAACTGACTATGCTGGGATAAATCTGAGGCCACGCATTTGCTACTCAGCACTTATTTAACAGAAAGATTTGGTGATTGATGATTTGGTTTTAATTTTTATTATCTATCACTAGTGTCATATTAAGCACAATTGCTTTTAATAAATATAAAAATGTTCTCTTCTATGAAATACACTTATTTAGTTATAACATATTTAAATCATATTTAAATGCTCATTGAAAGCAAGTTTATTAGTGAGTTTATTGCATGTGCATACCAAAATATATGAATTCTCAAACTTGAATATTTTGAATCTGTCATTTACCATAGTAACATGTTA
The DNA here is from genome assembly GCA_037038555.1 of Rhynchonycteris naso. Classification (NCBI taxonomy): domain Eukaryota; kingdom Metazoa; phylum Chordata; class Mammalia; order Chiroptera; family Emballonuridae; genus Rhynchonycteris; species Rhynchonycteris naso. The sequence continues at coordinate 106,070,064 of CM072997.1, forward strand.
AGAAACAAGGGATCTTGAATGAGTTAGAAATGCAATATTGATAACAGAAGGTGTCTTGCTTCAGTTTGAACTTGAACTTGATAATCTTATTTTTCTAACAATTGAAAGTTTTCATGAAATATGTTTAAAAAATTGAAAAGTATAGAAGACTTTAGCTATGATGTGGTTACAGCTGAATTTGGGGCCTTTTTAAATTTTAAATTGAATGAAATACATTTTATGGTCCGATCTTATTCACTATTAAAATATTGCATACATTATTGTAGTTTTTTTATATACATACTTTTATAATATAGTTAAACTTATACTTATGAATAATACATATCCTGTTTGTTTCACCTACTGTTAAAATGTAAGGATTCTCTGGTGTTTGAAAATTCTTTATAGCACTATTTTTATGAATTCAAAATATTCCATTAGCTAATTATGTTTACTCACTTAAGCATTCCTAATATTGTATACTTTCATTGATTTTCCATTTTAACACAATTAGCAATGCCCAATGAATGAAGCAATACATTTTCAATTATTTTATTTTACCAGAGTTAAATTCTTAGCGCAAAGTAAAAAATATTTAATATTATTACTGAAAAACCTACTTTTAAACAAAAAAGTTAATGTTACAAAATATCTATGTAATGTAGCTTTTCAACTTTGTTGGAAAAGATAGAAATAGTTTTATTGTTGGAGGATAGTTGATCTAGTAAAATGCAGCATCAAATTTCAGTCTACATATTGGTCCTGGCCAGATGGCTCGTTGGTAGAGCATCAGCCGGGCATGTGGAAGTCCAGGGTTCGATTCCTGGTCAGGGCACACAGGAGACGTGCCCATCTGCTTCTCCAACCTTCCTCCTCTCCTTCCTCTCTATCTCTCTCTTCCCCTCTCACAGCCAAGGCTACATTGGAGCAAAGTTGGCCCGGGGAACTGAGTATGGCTTCATGATGTCCGCCTCAGGTGCTAGAATGGCTCCGGTTGCAGCAGAGCAACGCCCTAGATGGGCCAAGCATTGCCCCCTAGTGGGCATGCGGGGTGAATCCCAGTAGGGCACATGCAGGAGTCTGTCTGACTGCCTCCACACTTCTAACCTCAGGGGGGGGAAAAATACAATCTACATATTGAATAGTGTGCTCATTGAAATTTATTCTAGAAAAGATGAAACTAAAATTATGAAAAGAATTCATTTACCTTTATAGTCTATAAACTTGTTATATTTACAACTACATATCATTATTAGAAACTGATCAAAATAAATTCAGTTTTCAGTGTATTTTTTTATTAAACAAATACTTTTTCCTTTTTTAAATTGATTTTAATTTATTGTGTTTACATAGATTCAAGTGTCCCACTGAATACATCCCACCCACCCCCATGTTTCCCTCAACATCTCCTTTGCCCTCTTCCCCACAACAGTGTATTTTTTTTAAGTTCAAAATTAGAATAACCCTCCACTCCGTGGATGACTTTGTAGCATTTTCATAAAAGGAGTACTTTTTACAGAAATATTTCAATACATAAACAGTTTTCCCTAGGACCTCTCTAATTTTTTAAAATTCTAATTATTCTTGAAATGTGCTTTAAAATATATATTTTTTAATGACTGGTTTTAGAGGAAGAAAGAGAAAGAAAGACAGAAACATCAATCTGTTTCTGTATGTGCCTGCACCAGGGATCAAATAGTATAGGGACAACACTCTAACCAACTGAGCTATCCAGCCAAGACTCCCTAAACTGTCTTTTAACAACTATCACATCAGTGTTCTAAAATCTTCTTCTTGCTAACTGGTCTGACTCTGGCAGAAAGTCATTTGTCAATGACTTTGTGATTTTTCAACATCACTTTTATAAAATCCTGCATCATTTGCAGAATGTGCAGTTCCACAATTTGATCCAGTTAACTTATATCTTTTTTTTCATCTTCAGTTAACTTATATCTTAAACATGTTATGTCAGTTGTTCTTAACCTGGATTCTATCGAACCCTAGGGGTTCGATGAGTCGGTCTCAGGGGTTCGGAGAAGCCTCTGCCGCAGAGGCCAGAATAAAGTAATACTGTAATTTGTTGTGAGTTCATGCACTTTGTTGGTTTTGTTCTTTGAGCATGGTGATGTTCATGCACGGCTTATTTTTTGCACCAGTAAAAAAACATATACCTATGTCTTGAATTTGGGGGAAAAATCCTATTTTATTTATCACTAAAGAAGGGTTCAGTGAATGCGCATATGAAACTGGTGGGTTTGGTACCTCAAAAAAGGTGTTATGTATATAATGACAAAATGAATGTGGGTAGATAGATGTCAGGGATAAGAAGGGGAAAGGCTTGAATGAAGATTGATTCGATAAATCATTGGCTGATTAGTAAGTATTTATTTTGCAAGTCCTATCCTTTAAGATGTGACTATTAATTTTTAGATAGAGACACAAGCATGTTCTCGCATTGGCATCATGTTAGAATTGCCAGGGAGGGTTTCAAAAATGTCACTCTATACATGGTTTTATTATATAATAAAAATTACACTGAATAAATAATGTATGTCCTGTTTATTTCACCTCATTAAAACATAAGCATTCTGTGATGTTTGAAAACTCTTAATAACATTTCTTTTGTCCAAACCCCACTCAGATAAATTAAATTAGAATTGCTGAGAGTGGGAACCAGTCATCAGTATTTAATTGTCCTTTTAGAGGAAAAATATGAGTATAAATTCCCCATCTTCTGTACCCCCAATCCCTAAGAATTCTGATTGACTACATTTGGGAATTTTTGGTGTCTGATTATCTTCACTTACTATTAGTTCCTATATTATTGAGATATAAGTTGTGCTCGAGAATGTTATGAGACTTTACTGATCTGCTTAAAGAAGAGATAGTATGTAAAGAGGTAGATTAACCTTATTTTGTGGATGGCAATACTAAATTATTTCATTTCAAATTTTACTTTTCATTTTCCAGTTAATACCATTGAACACTTATTTTCAGAGCTTCATAGGAGAGTGTTTACTTCTGTAGATAGAGACTAAAACTACTTAACATAACAAACTTCACCCATTTTATGAAGTCATATGATTATAAAGGATTACCATTCAACTAATCCGATATTGGTGCACTCGTACACTAATGCACACACATACACGCATACAGTGTCATTATAACTAATGTAACAATTACAATTAAGAGTCTCTACATAAATGCTTCTACAACTTGGTTGTGCATCCTAATTATCTGAGGATCTTGCTAAAATTTCTGTTAAGATTCTGATTCATGTGATTGGAATGAGACCTACAATTTAGCATTCCTAGGAAGGTTCTAGATTTTGCTAATGCTGCTAAAATCAGGACCAAAGTTTGATTAAGAAAGCTTCAGTCATGTATATCTTTCTCATAAGACTAGATACTATAGGATATATCATTCTCTTTTTTTATTTTACTATATTGTTATCACTTTATTTTATTTTTTATTTTTAAAGATTTTATTTATTCATTTTAGAGAGGAGAGAGAGAGAAAGAAAGAGAGAGAAGGGAGGAACAGGAAGCATCAACTCCCAGATGTGCCTTGACCAGGCAAGCCCAGGGTTTTGAACTGGCAACCTCAGCATTCCAGGTTGACGCTTTATCCACTGCACCATCACAGGTCAGGCTGTATCATCCTCTTTTAATTAACCCTTTATAATCTCATAATTAAATAAAATTTAAAAATATATTTAACTACTATTTATTAGGGACCTTATACGGACAGAGCAGTCTACATATTAAACATCAAACACATGACCTTGTTTAGTATACACATTTCACTGGGGCTCAGAGAGAAAAGTACTTTGCCCAAGGTCACACAATTTAAATTAGCAGGACCAGAGTTGGTACTCATCTTTGTCTGATCCCAGAACCTATAGTCTTAGCTATTGACCCATGTTATCTTATTCTTACTCATCTGTCCCTACTAACTTTCTTCAGCCTAACCTTTTTTTTTATAATGATCAAAGACAAATGTTTGCACTTCATCACAGGCCATATCTCGTATATTCAAGATGGTTATTTAATCAAGACTGTTCATTTTTAACACCACTGTGGAATAAAAAAGAAAAATATACCATTGTTATTGCACACTTGGGTAACACCTTTGTTTTGTGCTCAAGTTCTTCTATACCTACTGGATTTGGTCTTCTTTAAAAAAAATGACATTAGTGGTGGTACAGTGGATCAAGAGTCAACCTGGAATGCTGAGGTCACCGGTTCAAAACCCTGGGCTTGCCTGGTCAAGGCACATCTGGGAGTTGATGCTTCCTGCTCCTCCCCCCTTCTCTCTCTCTCTCTCTCTCTCTCTCTCTCTCTCTCTCTCTTCTCTAAAATGAATAAACAAATAAAATTAATTTTTTTTTAAATTGACATTATATCCCCATCCTTATTTTTGGATAAGAAAGTAAAGAAAATAGATGATCAGTTATTTGGGGGCTGAAATGGATCTGAAAGCTTTTCCTCTAATGGAAAAATAACAACATTCATTAATCTCCTCTTTTTTTGCTGGTGGTTATGATAGTTATTTTATGCATAGATTACTCCACTCGGTCCTCACAGGCCACTACATTATTATCTTCTACATTTACAGATGAAGAAATTGAAAATTAAGGATTAAAAATTTGCCTGCATTTAACAGCTGCTAAATGATAACAGTAATGTTTGTCTTATTAGTAAATCAATATAGTTAAAAGAATAGAGTGTTTGTTTCTATATCAACTGCAAATAATAATTTAGAATGCATTAAGTGAATTTATAAAATATTGTGGTAAAATTGATCTGTTTTTATTTAGAACAAAGGAAAACATGTTTAATCTGATGGTCACTGCAATTACTGTAGCCTGATTGAGATTCATGAGAATGGTTATTTTTGTGAGGAAGATGAAGTAGCTTTTTTGCAAAAGGCACACCCCACCAGCAATATTTTTACATGTAATTTATAAAGTAAAAGTTTCTAAAATGAAAGATATGAAGTGTTTTCTTTCCTTTATTTTAACATTTGCAACAAACCATAACATGATAAATGAATCAGGTTATACTGATTAGGTTTTTGGTGCAGTTATCATTGTGCTTCCTAAATGCTTATGCCTGAGTGTGGAAAATAAACAAATGGCTTAATTACAATGATAGAAAGTATCTTTTAATTCCAACTGGTGCCATGAAGATTAAAAAACAGCAGGCAGTTCAGTGATGACTAACTTCTAATTTGCGATAAAACCATGCATATATTTTAAGCTTGTGTTTGTCTTGCTACTTTCAGATTAGGTTAGTTTTGCATCTGAGTGTTTATGTTGTTGTTATTATTGTTTTGTTTTGCCTGAAAACTGCTGTCCCTCTAACCCCATATTCCCACAAAAATTATATGTTCCAATTATAACCCAGACTTTCTATCCACACTAAGACAGCTCAAACATATATATTCACCTGAAAGAGACATTGATGTACTTCACCACCTGAAGATGAGTTTAGTTTATCAAGGTCTGCCCTTCCCCATATATATGGTGGATGGTCCTTTCCCTTCTCTTCCCCTCCTTGTCTTTGTTTCATTTCTGCTCCTATACTGTAATTATTATTTTAATAAGTTCTCAAATACATATAAGTCCTTGAGTTTTAAATACTAATATATGTATTAGTATTTGAAACTTCAGGCATAGCACAATGACAAACAGGCAATAAACTCAGTAAATATTGATGGAATTAATAACAATTAAATGCCCGTGCAGAAAAGTGATTGAATGTTATTAACAAATTTTTTTTCATTTGGGCTAGACAATAGTAAAATGGTAATTTCCTTTTCTTTTCTACTCTTGCTCTCAAACTTATCACTACAATTATATAATTTCCAGGGAAATTACCTTGCAGGATAAAAGTTGTGATTTTAAGGGCAATTTCTTATGTTTTTATTTGGCTTATACACATGGATAAAGCACTTTAAAAGAAGCGTATTCTCAGCTGGTTGTTTCTGATTAGAAATCCATTTGTGACCTCAAACAATCTGAGACTTTCATTGTGTTTAGAGTGCTGGTTTGCGGAGCAGTAGTGGCGGTAGTAATATTGCACGCAGAGTTGGAATGTGGGTTTCAAACAAGGTCTGATTATACCCCGTGGTTCATGAAACTCTAATGCAGGTCAGTTGTTTCAAGCACTTTATTTGTGAATACCTCAAATGAGATTTCCGAATTTTATTTGCTTGGAGCAGGGAATGAAATGCAGAGAGGCGGAGCTGAGACCTGTTGTGATGTGAAGAAGCATCTTGGCTTCCAATGCAGAGAGCACTTCCAGAAAGAACTGTAAATGATCTGTGGTATTATTCCTTTTCTACATAGGATGATAGTAAAATAACTATTTTCCAAAGGGCCCTGCTGTTATTGTAATGGCACTAACTGGTATTCCTTAGGCCTCTCTTGTTTGTTATAGTATCTATTTAGAACTAAATGTTAGAGGACTATTGAGTGAGAGAGTCAATCCAGGATGGGAGGTGCCTGCATGTTGTGTGCAGTTCGCTTCCTCGAGAGCTAAAAAATGATAATTTTTAAAAAGGCATTATTCAGTTCTAGGAAGAAACTGGATTTTAAAGAAAAAAAATCTAGAATACATCTGTTTGAACATCTATACTTTATATTTTCACAGCATTGTCTGTTGAGGTTTGTATATTTAAGGACATTTTCTAAATCCTATAACATCAGTGTCCAGGCAAAAGATATTATGAAGAGAATATAAATGTAAAACCTGCTAACATGCGGGTTTTAATAAAAATAAAAAATAAATAAAAACTGCCACTGGCTTTCCTTCTGGGAAACTGGTGGTATAACATTATTCCATGGTTTTTATGGTTTTATGATCCTGTTATCCCAGGTCTCTCTGAATTTCTTCATCTCCTGTGTGTGTTTACTATTCAAAACCAGACAAGCTGGTTTTAAAAACTTGGATGCTGTTATAAGAGCCTCAAGAGAATATTGCAATGATGGGTTTTCTCATCACTCTGGTTCCACATTGTTCATTCTGCCTAGAAGTATAATTTTATTCTCTAAATACTTACTTTAAAGAATTCCAGATTTTGCCTCTCTTCATCAAAAACTAATTGTATCTCTTCAGTCTTTACAATACATAAAGAATTGAATAAAAATGTGTGTTAAAATGTAGTGCAAATATGTAGTTTAGGGGTCATATGGGTGCACTGAAATAATTCTCCATAAACACAGTGTGCAACAGTATAAAGTACCAAAGAATATAGCTCTGAAAGAAAACGAAACAAATTAATTTTTGAAAATCTGTTAAGTGCATTCCTTTAGGGTTATTTACATAGGTTATTCCAATATACATTTGGGGTCATTTAGTGAACTGTGTTTCATCAAACTAAAACTAAATAAAAGAGACTGTGTTCTAGAGAAGCAGATATGAGAAAGACATGTCCTGGCATTAAAGAAAGTAGTTAGCAAGATGAATTTTTGGCTACTACATAGTACAGTGCTCTTATATACAGAGAAGTTATTCAGTGTTTTCTGATTCTAGGACTCAATCTCTTTCCATATTGTTTATATTGTAAAATATATTCTATATTGTTCTATATTTAGATTACAAAAATTAGTTTTTAACTAAGCTGTTTCTGTCTCCAAATGCCCATCCCATTCATACTCAAATAATTGCAATCCTACCCATTTTGCAAGTCTCAGTTTAAATCCTGCATTTTTTCTGAAGTCTTTTTCCAATGTTCAACTATGTCAACCAATAATGTTGTTTTCTTTGAATTTTTCTAATACCATATTTTGGAAAACATCATCATACTATCTAGAGCAAAGTCCATTAGAGCCTAATGTATAAGTTAAGTACTGCCTTACCAATGGTTTTCCATTTGATTTTCTGATGGACATGGTAAAATTTTCTTCTCTGATTCTTGATGCTTTCTACTCTTAAAATAACATTTATCATCATCTATGTCATGGAGATCAGATAAAATAATAAGTTTATATGAGAAACGAAATAATACTTTTTAGTATATCCCCTAGTAAGATCCAGTTCAGAGATGATTATTGCTATCACTATATTTCTGATTTCTGCAAGACCCTTTAAAAGAATCACATCCATTGATAAATGGAGGCTCTGTGTGGCTGACTGTTACATGACATAAAGGATTATCTGTGCATTAACAAAAAGAACATGCTTTGAAAGAGTACATTTTATGAAGCCTATAGTGATCAGAGTAGGCTGAGCATGACTTGCTGTTAAGAGTTATAAAACTGCTTTGAGACAAAGACAGCCTTTTGGGGAAGAAGACTGTTTTTAATTCTTTGTTGTCCAACATTGCTATCATAAGAAACAATTAATTTTCTGTATTTTATGTTCCTGTTATAATCTTTGTTTTGAGACAGAGCAGTTTGCTATAATGATAAGAAGAGATAAATAGCACTGCAGGTTTAGGGAAGTTTACATTATCCCCAACCACAGACAGCCTGGGGCATTTAGCAAGCACCTGACCTTGCTTATGGGCACACACAAAGCTTAGAAAAGATGGCAGTGCATTACGAGTTGTCCAGTCCCATTTTATTTTAAGTAGATTGCTAAAAACTAAGGTTCATGTCCTTGGCCCTATTATTCTCATGTCCAAGATGGCATAACTTGGATATTCTAGAACAGTCAACAAGACTCTTAGATTGATTCTTTCTGTCTCTTTCCTTCAGAAGCTTAAGACCCCTTCAGAACTCTTTTTCCATCAACCAAATTCAAATCATTCTTCCAGACTTTAGACTGACATATATCTTCCCAGGATTCGAGTGTCCACTGGAGTTTGAAAACATGGTTTTAAATACTCACTGAATCCTGAGACTCTGGTTTCATGATATTCTAGTTCACCTTAATCTTTCCTTTTCTTTTTTCCTTTTAAATCTAATGACAGGTATATCATAGTCACTATCAACTATTTAATTCTAAAACACTATTTTCTTTTAACTTTGCAGAAGCCCAAAGTTACAGATATTTACCCAGTAATCAATTCTAAATTGCCCTTACAAGGTTATTATGATAATAATGATGATAATTAGGCTTTCAAATAGTTTCTTACAATTAGGTATCTTTATTTTTCTTTTCACCACTTTTTAAAGTAAAAACCTACATAGATATTTAAGTTGGGTCATTTTAGCCTTCCGTATGATACTGTCTTCCCAGTGATGGAGATACGTTTCCAGGGTATAGAAATTCATAAATTGAAAAGCATATTCACACAGTATGCTCCCTCTGTTCAGTCTTATAGTAAAACCATTTTCACTATCTAGGTGTGTTTTATGGACTAACCATGTTGATAAGCACAACTGTATGTATTCTTTCTCATTGGATCTTTGCTGATATATAATATTTTCCCATTTTACAGATAAGAAAATTGAGAATATGAATGGTAAGCAACTGATTGAATGTAAAATCAATTATTCCTGTCCTATTTTCTCCTTTGTATTTCTTTTCTTTCACTTATTCAACAACTATTTATTTAGCTTCTACTGTAACAGGTATTATGCTAAACACTAGGAATATAGGAATGGGCAGACACAGAAGTGATCCCTGTTTTTATGAAACTATTTAACGAAGAATGGAATCAGAATCCTCATCAGGCCCACTGCCTCCAGAGGTGAACTCTTTGCTACACAGGGTGTCCTTTTAAAAATTGTCTTTGCTCTTCCTGCATCACAATTAAAAATGTAAAGGCCCGGCGAGTATGAAAGAAGTTCTAACCTTATCTTTGATTGACTGATACCCTTCTGCTCCTTGATGACAGGGTGGCTCTTCTCCTACTGCAGCCTCCCTGCCCCTGCTGTTCTGGCTGAAAAAGCCCAGAACATGGGTCCATTCTGGTATTGACATTACATCTTTCAATATTCACTCTCCTGGTTCTCACAGATATCCTTACTTTCCAAAGTCCCTCTTAATATGTTCAAACCCACTGACTAGGTGGTTTGCATCAAACCCACTGACTAGGTGGTTCTGCATCATTACACAAATACAAACACTTATATTTGTTTGGTACCATGAGGTAAAGGGCTCGAGCTCCTTGTGGCCTGTGATTATTGATTAAAGGGTCTTCTGGTCATTCTGGGCAGGAAGAATCTTTGTCCCAGCACCATGTAAGCCATTCATTCTAGGTAAGGAAGATTCTTTTGCTAAGCTATTTCTAGCTTGGGTTGGCTTTAATGGGTTTAATTTCTCAGGTAACCCTGTGTCAGGCCCAGTGGGAGCTGGAAGCCAAGTGGGCCTTCATGACAGTTGCATTGAGAGATAAGATTGAGGAGTTTCCTTTTTCCCCTTCTGACCACTTTACTAGAAATGGATGTTAAAGGTGTTGATTTTACTCTACCTCCACTTCACCGTAGCTCTCAATGTGACATGTGCATGTGGTGTTCAAAGGTTAAAAAGAAGTAGATTATGTGGTTCAGAGAGACATAAAAAAGGCAGAGGCAAAGGCAAGACAAAAGGGGAAGACAGGATGAGGTTAACACATGAGAAGTTTTCTTTCTCTCTCTCTGGACTGGTTTCACAATGCTGACACAGCAGGGCACTGCCTTCTTCAGTACCCGTTAAAGGTTTTGGATTGGGTAAGAAACTTGACTGTACTCAGGAACATCAAACATCCTGCAAGCCTTTGGTCTTGCCCAGGTGCCAACAGCTGGGCCCTAAGCCTTTGTTCTCTAGTTCACCACATTTTGTTGGAGATGTTCGGTTTGCTTCAGTTATCTGTTTCACAAAGGAAAGATCATCGTTGTTACTAATGGAATGTAAAGAGGACCTGTTCTCTATTCTATTATGAGATTCCAGTGCTGGCATATTTGTTTGATGTGCAGAGGTATATTTTTACTAATTTCTGTTATGTTGTCAGCATACTCAATGCTGTGTTTATAAAAATGAACAGACGACCTATAGAAGCCCACAGAAACCCATGAAGTGGCTGTGGCTGGCTGTGATTAAATTCTTCACTATTTTGTGAATGTCCTAACTAAATATATCCCTACTAGGGTCAACAAGAATTTCCCACTGGCTGAATCAAGGGAACATAGGTAGTTTTGGTTTTTAAACAGACTCTCTGCAGTGTTTACACAGATCATTATTGTCTTTTCAGATACTCTAGTTTTTTTTTTCTTCCAAATCTCTGGTTGCCTATTCTCAGACTTTTTCTTTGGATCCTCATCCTCTGTTTAATTCTGAAATATTATTATTTACCAGGTTTCTTCTTCACTTCCTGGACCTTACTCCCTCACTTTGCCTTCTGTCTACTTCCCTGTTGCTTTCCTTACTCTCGTAACTCACACAATAAAACCGAGATTTGGGTATAAGCTGTTCTCCATAATGGGATAGCTTTGCTTATTTCACTGCTATCTCAAGAGTCAACACCTGGTCCCTGCTACCCTAGACTCCTCCTGTCCATGTTTTTCCAATAATTAAATAGTTAGCTTTTGGCTATGGGAAAGCATAGACCCAAGATCCACTTTTATCCCAAAAGAAACTTCTCTTTTCAGGCTATAATTAATTGCTCTAAGTGTTCTATCTTGACAATGAGACAACTCTCCTGAACTCCAGACTAGCTAACTGCTTGCTAGGGTTTCCCATTTGAAATTCTATAATCAAATGTGCAAAATTAAATTGTTCTTTCTTTACCCAATACCAGCCAATATTCCTATATTCCCATGTTCAGTGAATGTTACCTTGATCTACACACTTGATCAAAGAAAATAGGAAGTCTTTTCTTATATTTGATCTAAGGAAATATAATTTCCTTATATTTCTTTATATCAGTTGTTCCTTTTTCTTATACTTCTTATATCTAGTGATTCTGACTAGTTAATTTACTAACTATGGCTCTGTCCCCTCCATCAATCTCCACCTTAGTTTGGACTCCATTATTCCTTGTATACATGACCACAGGAGTCTCCTAGCTTGTCTTTTTGCTTATACTGATGCCATTTTCTAATGCATTATCACCAGTACTGCCAAACTTGATTTTCTAAGGAGTAAATGTATCCTATTTGTCCCTCACTCATGTTCTTTAAAGTTGTCCTCATCATCCATTCTTGCAGCTACCCTATCAGTTGACTTTATCTTCTTGAGTGCTATTTGTAGTTCCCAGAACACGATATGAACATGTGTCTCTTCTTACCCAGAACAAATGCACCCTGCCCTTCTCTACCTCATCCACGCCCAGTTATCTGCAGAAGACAGGGAAATAACATGCACTATAAGCATAGTCTCAAACCTTACTTCTCATCTCAGGTTTAAAACTTCTGAGCCAAGTGACTTTGGGAAATTACCTAACTCTGCTGAGTACCAATTTTCCTACCTGTTTTACCAATAACAACAATAATAACTACTTTAAAAGGTTATAAAGATTGAAATGCTTATAAATGTTGGACTTCTTTAAGTAGTAACAACTAACTCTAACAGATCAAAATAAGAAACAGTAATTTATTTGTAAAACTCTATGGTACCTCACAAAATCAAAGAAAAGAATGCCAAAACAAATTATAAATTTTATATATATATATGGAATTAAAAATTAGTACATTATAATCCTAATATTTGCTCTTCCTCTTTATTTCTTATCTGTTTCTCTCTAAATTGATTTCAATTCTTAGTCTTCATGACTCCAAGAGAAAGTATTTACTCTATTAGCACCAGCAGAAAAACTAGGGTAATATCTCTGATTGGCCCAGCATAAGTCATGTGTTTATTATTAGACTGATCCCTCTAGATGACAGTAAGAAGGGCTTTAATTAGCACATCTTGATTCATGCCCAACCATGTGGTAGAAGGTACATACAGGCGAAAAATGTAGATTCTATAGTCAAATACTTATTGGTCCAGTGTACAACACCCTCCCCACCATCGCCCTCTCAGCATTCCAAGAGTCCCTATCTAATATAATTCAAGCATCATGCATGCACTCATTTCCTTCCAAGTAGTGGACAACTTGATCATGTCCAACTACTGCAACAAATCCTAAGTTTAGGTTTTCTCTCTGATGTACAAAATTACCAACTCCAGGAATTCCTGAGAACTGAGCATTTTGGTTGAAGAAAATAGAATCTTTGTCAGAGAAGGCATATGCTGGAAAGTGATAATGAGAGGCCAGGGCTCCCCATTTCTCTGGCTGCTTCATGTCCCATGTTTCTGCCATTTTCCTTGCATGACTTCTACAGCACACATCCTAGGCCGTTCCTGCATGGGAACATGCAGTCTCCCATATTCACAGCATGTCCTCTCTTCTCTTTTGTTTTTCATTACAGTCTGTCACAGCTTCCTATTTTAGTTGAAACATTTTATTTTAATTCTATCTAAATTTTTTTAACTTGATAAATTTAGCATTTTGTCAAATAATATCTTATGGTGCTCTTTGTTCTTATTTGTCATATCACCACAGATTCAAAGAGAGGATCATGTTATGTAATTCTATTTTCTTTTCTACTACACCCTATACAAGGTTGCCTATTAATTCACTCACTTTGTTATTCTTCTATCAGACATCATTTATTGTCTACATATTATATGTGTGTTACTATGATGAAGCTTTGTGCTAGAAGTATTAAAAAGACTTCTTGAATTCAAGACACTTTCAATTTAGTGGATAGGGCAAAGAATGGAGTAGACAAACATAATAAGCACAGATAGTGTTTGGCTGTTCACATGGGGCTCTAGGAGAATCCTACAACTCTATAGAAATAAGCAAAATAAGATTGTAAAAGTGTTCATGAAAGGCATGATATTTGATCTAGAATATGAAGGGCTAGTAGGAATTAGTCAAATAGAGAAAAGTGTGGGGTCCAGCATGTGGAAAGTCCCAGAGGCACTTACATTTAAAGACCTAGATACAATGCTGCAGAGAATTTGCAGAGAATCAGAGCAAAGATTCTACTCTAGTTTCCTACCTAGAAGCACCTGAAGATCAGAACACATTCCATTTTGCTGCTTTGTGCAATGACTCAGGCACCAGTGATTCATCCAAGAGATGTTGAGGAAGCCTTGCTTTCTCGCAGGAGATATGACAAAAAACCATGCCTATGCTTGGTTGAAAAACCCTTCCAGAGGATTCTGATATTTGGTGTTGGGGAAAAGTGTTTTCTCTTCTACTTGAGAATCACTAAGCTGAATAACTAGATTAGTATAAAAATTGAGAGGAAAAATTAGACCTAGGATGAACTGCTCTTGTATTCTGGGCATACAGAAATAAAGCAGCTTTCATCTCTGTGTTTTAGAAATTTGTAGTCCAGGTGAACTGACAAGTGCATATAGAAAGACAAAACTCGTGTAGAGATGACTACCAGGTACATTGGGTCAGAGAAGAAAATTAGGTAAGGTTTCTTGTTAGAGGTCATGTCTGGAGTGAGTTTAATATAGAATGCTATATTAATAGTTTCCATTATCTATAAAAGTAAAGAAATAGAATTATAGTAAGACATTTGTGCTTACATATTTTTAGCTACATCAGAAAGCTGGATGGTAGTATTGGGTTATCAAGAATGTATTCTGGTATAAACTTAGAGCATTTTGCTGCAAGACCTAAAGCCATCAACTCAACTTTTGCTTATCCTGGTTGGTTTGCTAAAGCATGTGTGTAAGACATATAGTTTTTAAAAAGTTCTAAGGAGGCTAAGGAAGCTATTACATGTCTAATGGGAAAGGAGAGGAGATTCCATGGACAAGAAATAGTGTCATGTCAAGGACTTTGGAAATTTCTAAGATGAAGTAGGTTTTTCTTATAATTTTGATTTTGGCCAGCTTTAGCCTTGGTTAAAATAAGAACAGTAACTGAAAGGAGCATTTAATTAAAATATTATCTGCCTGTGTTTGATTTGTGTGATCTCATTAGCAAAGATCAGCACTGTGAGAGAATGGATGCAAGATGAATCAGTTTTGTGGTGATGAGTAAACAAACAACAAGCTTTTTCGGAGCATTAGGGAAAAGGAAGTCCTGTTGAGCCTGGTAGAGCAGTGACATTGAGCATTTTAGAAACATGATAAAAGAGAAGTGAATTTGATAAAACTTACCTTTATCTACTTTAGTTTTTGACAGACTGACACTAAGATACAGATTACAATAATTGGATGTAGAAAATGTGTGTGTATGAGCCTGTGCTTGTATGTGCACCTGTGTTTAAAGAGGAATAGAAAATAATGAGCAATTAGGAAGTAAAAAATTATTCAGTTATGTTTTTTTCTTTAGTGTTGGCTGCTCTGGGTCATATCAGAATTTCTTCATAACAAGGAAGAAGAGTTACATTCATTTCAAATTTCAGTGTGGTGATTTCCGTATTTTATTGGTTCAATTATCTTGTGGCAAGTTAAAATTTAAAAATGTGTTTGCATTATTTATACTTCAGTATTAGAGTAAGCTTATTTTGTTTTGGCATCTTCAGCTGTAAAATATTTATGTAACATATTTGTAATGGTATGACACTTATGTTGGGGGGTATCTGCCTTTCTTTCAATGAAGCTAACAGGCCTCTTCCTAAGATGTCATTAACAGTTTAGGGCAATACCCGTTCCTCAGGTCAGCCCTGTTTATAACAATTCCTGAGGTGTCTCAATTTTTTTTCAGTAACTATTTTATAATTTATATGTGAAACAAAATTTAATGTTTAATAGATGACATTTAAAGAATGATATCTACTAGGAAAATTATTTAAGTTTGGGTGATGAACACACAATGCAATCAACAGTTCAAATGCTATAGAGATGTTTACCTGGAATCTATGTACTCTTATTGATCAATGTCACCTCATTAAATTTAATTTTATAAGTAAAATTTTTTAAGAGAATAAAATTCTCAGTGTTTGTGTTTTAATATGTGCATGTATGTATGATGGAGCCAAGAAAAGCATATTCTGAACTGGAGGTTAATAATATAAGTTTCTTTGGTTTTCCTCTGAGGTCTGAACCCAAATAAAGAAATATTAGGAACGTTTCAGATGTAGAACATGCACTTTGGAGTAAGATGGAGACTGAAATCTTAGCATTGTCACTTAGAATCTGTGTAACCTTGGGAAAGGTTAGGAAAATTACATAACTTTCTCTGACATCAGCTTATTAATTTTTAAAATAAGAATAACAAAAGCACCTTCCTCATAGGACTTTTCTTAGAATTAAAAGAATTATTGATATAAAACACAGCATAAGGCCAAGCACAAAAACCCCCATGGAATTTTATTTCACTGATTATAAGACACAGATTCCCCCCCACTTCCACCACCACATTTTAGGATCTCTACACACATAACTTACCATTTATGATGTCTTATAATTAATCTTACAGTTAATGAAGCATAATATTATTATTTAAATATATATTTAATTACTGAAACATAATATTTAGCTAAAAATGTTAGCAATCAACACTATAGAATCAGATACCAACTATCACATTTGGTATAGTTTGCAGTGAAGGATAAATACATGACAAATTTATAAATTAGGATAGAATTAATATATAACTTTTTCATTTTGAGTTTTATTCATTTATTTATTTTACAAACATTTATTTGTTGAGTAAAAAACAATGTGCCAAGTTCTGTGCTGGTCAAATAAAACATGATCTTTGTATTCAAAGATCTAACAGCTGTCTCATGGAAGATAGCCGAACCACATAAATACAACATCAGAAATGAGTACCTACACTAAGAGTTTACATAGAAGAGGGATCTAGTCAAGACACAAAGAAAAGGTAAGGAAAAGCACAATGGAAAAGGTGATGAGTGAGCTAAGTCTCAATAGACTATTTGATTGGTTCAGAGAAAAGGTAAGGGAAAGTGTATTCTAGGAACAAGAAACATAAACAAAGAATGGGGAAGAGAGAAAGAGAATGATCTATATGATGTTTAATTTAGATGAAGTATTTAGGAAAATAGTAAAAAAAAAAAATCAAAGCTAATAAAGTAAGAAGAGTGTGCTCACGGAGGATACTGCATAATTATTCTGATAGCCTTGGACTTCATCATGAGTTAAATATATATACTCTGAAGTAGTTTAAAATACAGGAGTGGAATAATTATAATTTTATTTCCAAATACTGCTTAGAATAAGTTAAAGTGGACTAAGTTGTTAGGAACTTTGGTAATTCTTAACAGTTGTAGTGGGATGTAGCTGAATGGAAAAATTTGAAAGATTATTGAGGTAAAATTTATGGAACTTGGCAACTAATTGGATATGAAAAAGAAACAGAAGTTAGGACTGAACTAGCAATACATCTCAGTTCTTTGAACCAGTTTATCCACCATTTGCATGACCCATGTTGTCTAAACAGTTGTATGTTGACTAATCATCCATTCCTATGAAAATCCTTTTTGTATGTTATAGATAAATGATCATAGTAAATTAATATGTAACTATTAAGAGAAGAAATATTATTGAGTTAACATTTTAGAAATGTTGAATTGTCTAAAGTAGATTTTCTCATTGTCTTTTTTCATAACAACATGGTAACTTAGTATATGACATGACACCAAGAAATAGTAAAATAAAAAGTATCTTTGAAGCAGTTCCTTTTTTATCGTACCTTATTTTTAGCAGTATTTCTCTGGTCTAACTCTTTTATTGTTCTGGGGAAAATTAGATTTCAAATTCCATAATTGCACCGGAGAATTGGAGTTGTAAAAATTTACAGTATTCTGTTCAAAGATAATTTTTATTATCAACTGAATCTATGTATTGATGCAGCCAAAGACATTGTTTAGAGCATCATTAAAAGAACCTTTTTAAATATGGCTGCATTATCTTGAGGAAACGTAGCACACTCTAATTTACTATTACCATATTACTACGATCGACTATATATTTGTTTAAAGATTATAGTGTGATATTAAAGCTATTGAAGCAGCACAAAATATACCTGAACTTTATCAGTTTTCTTTTTTTTTTTACAAACCAAGAACAATATTAAATGACATTTTATGACATTTGATAGGTATTTAAAATTTGTTGTTGCAGCTGTTTATTGAACCATAAAATACAGGTGTAACAGGTTGGCTATGCTTCCACTATGAGAAATGCAGGCAAGAAGCACTGAAATCAGCATCCTACACCATGTGCCCGTTTTTCATCAATGTCTTGCTCCTAACCTTCTGCCAAGTTTATGATGCCCTCTGTGCATAAATATGTTCATATGGAAATTTAGGAGAAAAGAAAGAATAAACTAATGTTTGCTTCCATAATGATCTGAGATCCAGGTACAAAAAATCTTAGACAGTTTTAAAAGACCAGTTTAGTAATGGTTGCCTTCATTTGTTTAAACATACAGTGCTTTGTAGAAAGTAGCTGAAAGACTGATATAATAGTCCTTTTAACACCTTCCACCCATAAAGATGGTTCTTTATTTGCAGCTGAAGCTATTATATCCAGAGCTACGACTCTTTGGTGCTTTTAACAATGGAAATTTTAAAAGAGAAATAGCAAATAAAATATGAAAATGTCCTTTGGGACATAATTTTATTACTACATGTCCCTTCTCATTTATCAAACTACATGCAATATGAAAAATTCAGTCAAACAGTTTGTTTGTGGCTGATTGGCAAAGACTCAAAGAACAGGGACTAAAAATAATGTTTAGCTAATCTAAGTAGTGCGCATGTGCACCATAAGCCAAGCTGAAGAGGTGACTGAAGAAAGTCATCAGAGGTGAAGCAAAAGCCTTTGGTTTGAAGAGGTAGCATGGTATTTAGGGGGAAGAATAGGCTTTGGAGGTTGGCGGGCTTGGGTTTGGATTATGATATTTGTAGTATATTACTTAATAAGTATTAATTTCTTCAATAAAAATACATGATCATACTTATAGCTCAAGAGTTTTAAGAATCAAATAAAACCATAAATATCAAGCACAGAAAAAAGTACCTGACACATTGTTGGCACTCAGAAAATGGCATTCACACTGGCTTTTAATTATGGAAGCTGTTGACAGAGCAAAAGGTACATGTTGACAGCATGGCACTATAAAGATAGCTTGCCCATCCTCTCCAATCACCTTTTCAAATAATGGTAAGTTCCTTGGGCAATGTCTCTTTTAGGTGACAATGTCTGAGCTGTCTTAGAGTAGATAGAACGTCTGGGTTATAACTGATGTGTAGAAAATCCACCAGACATAGTCTTTCCAAATCACCTTAGTTGTTCTACAGTAGTAGTCCCAGTAGGGACCTAGAAGGGACTCATCAGTAACTACTGAATGGAGTGCTATTGAGTTGCAGACACTGATCAGAAAAAAAAAAAAAAATGAATGCATTAGAAAAAGAAAAGATAACAAGGTTAGTTAGTAGAAATAAAGCTAAGTTAGTAAATTTATGGTAAGCTATATAGTTAAAAACAATCATATTACAAATAACTAAACAGGGATGAGACTACAAAGCAACTAGTAGAAGTGAGTCTACACAGCTCTCTATAAACTGGAAGTCACATTCCAGTTATTACAACAGAAACAGTAATAGACCTCTCTGGAATATACTTCTTACAGTTATAGGTTTGGTTTCTATATTACTAACATTATATAAATATTTATAATATTGCTGTGACTTGTTTTACTATTGCAGTTGATTTTATATAGTGCATATTTTATTATCTGTCATACTTCAAATATTTATAAAATTAATGTCCTCTTATGAAGCATCCTACCCTATATGGTGATATTTGGATTCCAAATCAAAATTAAAATGGGCATAATTTTTAACATAAAGATAGGTGTAATCCACTTCTAAAATCTACAGTCATTGCCTCACAGAGTGAGTCAAGCTATGTGACTTTGCCTGGAGAGCATCATTAACATAATCACCGTAGCCTAATGGTCAGATAG
This sequence comes from Rhynchonycteris naso, assembly GCA_037038555.1. Lineage (NCBI taxonomy): Eukaryota > Metazoa > Chordata > Mammalia > Chiroptera > Emballonuridae > Rhynchonycteris > Rhynchonycteris naso. The sequence goes on from CM072997.1 coordinate 106,089,873, forward strand.
AAAACAATCATAGTTACCGTACAGCTCCGCCAGTTAGGATGGCATCTAAGAATCCACCAAACCTTTCTCTATCGAGGCTGCACTTTTTTAAGTAAAGATAAACAAATAGACAACAGTTGGTAGGTCTTTATCAAAGTTGAGCTGTACTCTGTGTAAAGTTCTGACTGTTGTAGACTTACTTTAAACACAACAAAACCTCTGAATATGAACCCTCATTCTACACTTCAGCTTTTCTTCCTTTCCATGAAGATTGTACCGTTACTCCTTTTGGGTTCAGTATAACACAGTGATCTTCGGCATTGTATCAAGGTTGCATTATGGCTTCAGGAAGCTTTAGTCGGCTTGAGTATCCAGCTTGGAAGATGTCAACTTGCTACCTTTCTCTTAATACTCACTTTTGGGGTTCTTTTATTTTATTTTCCCCCTCCAGATAGCTTATTCTTTTTAAAAAAAAAATAGCCTTTCATCTCTAGCTTTTGTTAGCTTTTCAGATAATATAACTCACCCTTCCTTTCCCATATATTTTATAGTCAAGAATTCTGGATACTAGCAGCTTTTCTTTTAAGTTAGCCCCAATGAGAGTATATTTATAACCTCTTAAATACCACTTCTTTTATTTATTTATATTTATTTTTACAAAATATTAGAGTTGGAAAATACCAAAATAGAAAAAAATGTAATTCTTTATTTTATAACTCAAAACGACAGCATTTTAGCCTGACAAGGCGGTGGCGCAGTGGATAGAACGTCGGACTGGGATGTGGAAGACCCAGGTTCGAGACCCCAATGTTGCCAGCTTGAGCGCAGGCTCATCTGGCTTCAGCAAAAAGCTCACTAGCTTGGACCCAAGGTCGCTGGCTTGAGCAAGGGGTTACTCAGTCTGTTGAAGGTCTGCTGTCAAGGCTCATATGAGAAAGCAGTCAATGAACAACTAAGGTGTTGCAACAAAAAACTGATGATTGATGCTTCTAATCTCTCTTCGTTCCTGTCTGTCTGTCCCTATCGATCCCTCTCTCTGAGTCTCTCTCTGTCCCTGTAAAAACAATTTTTTAAAAAAAGGCATTTCAGATGACAGTTAAGGTGTTAAGATCTTTAGGAGGCTAGTTTGCATAAAATTTAAAATGTGGCCTGTGGGAACAGAAGTATGGTGTTTACCAGAGTGAAGGGGGTGGTGGTGGAGGATGTAGTGAAGGAAGAGGGGTCAAGTCTATGGTGACAGAAAGAGATTTGACTTTGGATGGAGGCACACAATGCAATATACAGATGATATATCATATAGTTTTACACTTAAAACCTATATAAATTTTTAACTAGTGTCACCCAAATAAATTTAATAAAAATGTCTTATTGTGGACAATTTCCTAAATCCAGTTAACAAAGATGCTCTCTCCTTCCTTTCTGAGTGAAGACTTCAAATTGATGTAGTCATTTGCTACCATGAGAGAAGCCAGATTATGGGTAAAGCTGACAGATGAACCTAATAACATAAAAATAGAGTTGGTGTACTGATCAGACCACACCTAAAGCATGCCAAACTTTCAGTCTTCTCAATAGCTCGAGCATAAGAACATTCATCAGTCTGCTTGTATTAGATATTTTATCCATTGCTTCTGAAAATATGCTAGCTGGTATTCTCTCTTAACTTGTCCTCTCTTTTTCTTTTTCTTTTCACTTATAAATTTAACAGTTATTAAGTCATTATAGAATTCTAAACCTTTATACTCCTTGCTATTTTAAAGTGTATTATTTCCAAATTTACCAAAACTTTTTAATATAAATATAATATATGTTGGTGATTTCTATTTCTTTTTGCCAAATGATAGATTTTATAATGATCAAGGAAAGTTAAACAAGAAAATAAATATGAGTTATAAATTTTTAATAAAAAAGTTATGTCTATATTCTATTATTTTCCTCAGAATAATATTTTTTAAATAAGATTTAGAATAAACATTTACTAAATAATAAATTAATATATATTAATAGTATACCCAGTATAACAAGGCAATTAAAAGGTAGTAAGGGAATAAAAAAATTTTAATTAGAAAAATAAAAAATAGTAAGAGGAAAATTTATGTCAGGTCAGGATTAAAATTTTTTTCACAAAATCTAGCTCAACTTGACTTGTTTTTATGTCATTTTCTAATAATTGCTTTTTGATCATAACCCATTGTATTAATATGCTTTGGCTGTCATAACAAAATACTACAGACTGGGTGACCTAACAACATTTTATCTGCTCACAGTTCCGGAGAATGGAAGTCCAAGACCAAGGTTAGTTCTGGTGAAACCTCTCTCTTTGGCTTGCTTTCTCTCTGACTTTTCATGACCTTTTCCCTTTGTATATATACTCCTAGTATCTCCTTTTAAAAGGACACCAGTCCTATGACCTCACTCAACCTTAAGTACCTCCTAAAAGGCCCTTTCTCCAAATACTGTCACATTGGGGATTAGGACTTTAACATTTTGATTTGGGGGGTATCATTCAGTATGTAACATCACTATTCTTTTTGTCAAGTACATCTCTTCATCTTGCAGGCATATTATATGTTTGAAATTCATCTCCTACACCCCTGTACACACTAACCTAGAAAGGGAAGGAGATATTTTAGTTTGCAAAGAATATTACCACCGATGGTAATATTTACAAGTTGTTGTTATAATAACCCAGCGAATAGTTGAAATCAGTCAACATCTTATTTTGTAATAGCCATTATATGTTTGGGTTATATATTCAGGTCCAATTTTCCCACATACATACACACTGCCCATGGAAGGTTAGGCTCCTTTCTGTTATAGCTCTACCACTCACCATCCTGACCCTGCCCTCTCTACTAACAACCATGTTTCCCAAGGCCTAGCGTGATCATTCCAGCTTTTTCAGGTGACTCACATCCACTCCTCACACTATAATTTATGCTAAGAACTAATTCCTCCCTAATCCTTCTCAGGCCTCCAGGCCATGCTCATCCCCTCTATAGTTAACTGTCTATCAATCACAAGCATTACTACAGCTCCAGTGCCTAATCCCATGTTTATCAGTTTCATATTTATGGGAATGAATTACTTTCTCAAATGCATTAATCTGAGTATCACGAGTATCACTCTATTCCTAATCCTCATCATACCACAAAAGGAAAAAGCCTTGCCCTGGTGCCCTCGTGGTCCCTAGCACTATGTGGGGATTTAACTAAAAACTTGGAAACTCCCATTCTTGGAAAGCAGCAGGGAAAATACCCAAATCTCCTCTTTGGGATCTCCCACAGACAGGTTCTTCCCCAACAAATGCTCCCCCGACATTATTTAACTACTCTGATTGATGGCCCAGACAATTTGCTCAAGTCAGTTACCCTCATGGCATTACAAATAATGAAGATTGCAAATTGAAAATGCTCTTATTAACCTACCATTCTAGGCAAGCAGCTCTTCTAATTTAAACATTTTTATTATACGGAACCACACAAATACGTTTTATTAAACATATTGTCTAGAGGACTTTAGATTCAGGTATTTTTATTGTACCTATAAAATAAGTCAACATTTTTCTTTCCCACGAATACCATGCTAAACTTTGTGTGAACTTTAACAATAAGTGAAAATTGACTAAGGTCACACATGCTGAATTATGTTTTTCCCAAGGAACACTAACAATTTTCTGAATAAACTTGACCTTTTCACTTCCTTTAATTTTAATATAAAGGCAAATGGAAATTACATTCAAACAAGTATATCAATCCATTGGGCAAGCCTGGAAACAAACTTCTGTCTGTCAAAATAAAAAAATAATTTACTCTTTTTATGAAAGTGTACTGTAAAAACACAGTTGTGATCTAATGTGTGTTCAGTAGCTATGTGTACCTATTTTTGATTTTCTGGAATTTTTTGTTTGTTTTCTTTCCTCTTCAAAATGGCTTATTTGCTTTTCCCAGAACAAGTAGTCTGGCTCATAAATAGGAACACATTTAGATATGTTTTGTTTGGTTTTTTTATATAGAAATAATTCTTTAATGTAAACCACTATATAAATAAAACCACTCCTATATATTTTAATTATTTTATGTCACCAGCAATGCAATGGTATTCTTGGTAACACCCTTCAGTCTACAGAAGAAGCACACCTCTCTGCCCGTGCATTTCTCCACTGCCTTTTCCCATCCTACTTACCCCAGTGCAGCGGGACTTGATATAGGTCAAAGACAAAATGAGCTCCCAATCGTTGAAGGTATAAAGATAGTGGAGACTGTGGTGAGAAGAGCACAGGTAAAAAAGACTTTATTTTCTTTGTAAAATTTCTTCTAGAAGTTTCCTTTGGACTTGAAGTTAGTCTTGAAGACAGAGCTAGGGTTTATCTGTTAGAAAAGGCAGAAGAGGAAATAATATGGTCAAAGAACTTGAGGCAGGAAATGCCTGGGATGACAAAAGGGAATGGAGTGATTTTTATGTTGATGGTATAGATATAAGTTAGGGGAAAACTAGAAGAGAAATAAGCACTAGTTTATATAGAAAATTTACTTATGTAAAGTAAAATTTTTCAAAAATCAAAATTTCAATGATTCTTGAAATTTTGGGACCACAGATTTCTTTTAATTTCCAATGAATGTATGCTTTCTCTCTTCAGAAAAAAGAATACACACACACACACACACACACACACACACACACACACACACACACACATATATATATATATATATATATATATATATATATATATATATATATATATATATATATATATATTTAATTCCTTAATACTGGGAAAGGTGAGAAGTCTAGTCTATAGCCAGGAAAAAAATAATTGTGCTCATCCTCCATCGGACAAGTACATGGAGTCTACAGGATGCAATATTAATGGTATGGTAACTGGGTTTCCAGTATCAACAGCTTTTTTGGCCTTTGTTTCTATTTTCATGGAGACATGCTCTGTTTCCGTTTGAGCAGTGACACTTCCTCCATATAACATAAGATGCTTTGAGACTCCATCTACAGGTAAGACATAGTTCCAGTTCAAGATAATCATCAAAATCCTATCTTTGACCACAGTTATTGATTCAGCGGGCAGCATGAGACACTTATTTGACCAAGTGATTTACTGAAATAGTTTGTTAAAGGCTTCTGGGAAATAACTATTCTTGCTTTTCTGGGAGAGCTTCCAGAAGCAAATTGTACAATTTCTTTTTTCATTTACATGGTTAAGTACATGGAAACCCCAGAGGTTACTGCCAGACATACTCTATGACTGTGATGGGTTTACCAGGACTTTGAATTAAGCTGGTACCATGGGATGCAGAATGAAGAGATGGAAAGGAACACGGCTCTTGCTGACAGTTTTGTGTCATGGAATCAATACACCTTGATGCCTTTCTACCATGGGGCCTTGCTTTCAGTAGCCACTAAGTCCTTTATGTGGTAAACAAATCTGAATTAGATTTCAATTGGCTGTATCCAACAGTATCCTGAACAATACTTTGCAAAAGCAAGATAAACACTTTTCTATTTGTCCATAGAGTCCAACACAGTGCTGCTTCCTTTGCACTCTCTCCTTTATTCCTTTCCCTCCTGGTCCCTCTGCTCTTCCCACACTGCATGGTCTCAGCTTTTGGTTACTTAATTGCATTTGCTTTGACAGAGCTGAAAGAGTATCAGGAGGCCTTCAGGTCCTGCATTTACTCAGTTGTATCAGTCACTTGCCTTAATAAACAAACCTTCCTACTGCTAATACTAACCGTCACTTAAAACACAATTCCAGGATTTACAATATTAATTAACAACCGCTGCCTCTTTGTTCTGCTTATCAATGGCTGCTAAGTTTTCCTTATTTATACTTAGATAGGAGCCAAGAGCTCCAGAGGAAGGTAGCAAATTCCTAATGGGGATATAGATATGAAGAAGAAATTTTTTTATTCTACCAAGTAGTGTTTTTAGTATAATCAGAGATTCCCCCAAAGGCTATGGAACTTGCAATTCTCCATATGTACAGGCTAGAAATAGTTAGTTTAGGTGTTGGGGAGCTATTGAAAGATTGTAAGGGGGTTATAACAAGGTCATATGTGTGTTTTTCAAATATTACAATAGCTAAGTGGAAGTCTGCTACATCTGCATTTTATTATTATGCCTGAGAGTTAATTTAACATAATTTGATTTATCATACAATGGTCCCTTGTCTATCATAGGGGTTAGGTTCCAGAACCCCCTGTAATAGGTAAAAATCCATGAGGTAGTAACCTTATATTTAGTTATATTTTAAGGCTTTATAAACCCTCCCCACACTCTTATAAACCTTTTCAATTTGGGGGGCTAGAAAATGCTTATTTTACCACAAAAATAATTAAAAGAATATATATAAAATACCTTTATACTGCAAAATCCCACAATATAGCAAAAAATCTGTGATACAAAATTAGATATACGTATACAATTTAAAAATTTATGATACAGTGAAACCACAAAAAGTGAACTGCGATATGGCGAGGGACAAGTGTAATTTGTTTTTTCTCTTTACCTCTCTCTCTTTTTCTATGTCTATATTTACCTATCATCTATTTATATCTATATATATTTACATTTATATTATATATTATATCCATCAGGTGTTTAAGATTTAGCATTATTTAATGCTTTGTAGTTTGATGTCCTCCTACTTAGAGCAGCCTATATATTCATAAATCATAGAAATATAGGTTTAAAGTGGATAATAAGGTTTAACTTATTTATTTTTTTTTTAAATGTTGTTTTTCTACAAAGAAGCATAATGTCTGGCAATTATTGAACACATCATAGGAACACTTAAAAATGAAAATTGATTATTTGTTACCAGTGGAACTTATATTTTAAGGTAATATGACATTTAGATCATAAACATAAGAAGATAGTAACCAGTAAATTTAGCATAAGAGGGATAATTACTTCTGGAATCCATCCCTGATTTATGCTAACAATATTGTTATGATTCTCTTGCATTCATTCATTTGAATGTACCAGCTCATGTTTCCAAATGCATGCTGGGATCATGAAAAGAAGTAGGCAGGCATTTGCACTTGGTCTTTGGAATTCCTTGAGACTAAAGGTCACATTTAATGTTCTTGTTCTTAACTCTCCAAACTTTCACACCACTTTCTAAAATACCATGACTGAGTCTTATTTTATAGACTTTGATTAATTAATACTTCTAGAGAGACTGTTATTTATTTTTTAACTTTATGTGTTATGAGTATGGAAAGAAGTACCCAATCCCTTCATCAGGCCTCATTAAGTGGAAATCTGAATATTTTCTACTTTTAGTGAAGATGACCCTCACCAGATGAACAAATACCTTAAAAGATTGTTACTACTTGAAGATAATACTAATAATGAGTGCTATAGAATAAATAAAAAGAGCTAACTCTTCAGCCCAAAGATAAAAACAAATCATAGTAATCTAATAAGATTTTAAATGCCATTATCTAATAATTTTTAAATTATTCTATAAGCACTGTTTGTACCATGAATTTATATTCAGTTACTAATTGTAATCTTCATCTTAGGTCTATGATGTATCTTGAGACAACAGTTATTTAAATGTACATATTTTGAAAATGTGAGCTCACAGATATTTTATTGTTAAAAGAACACAATTTGTAAAGTTCTTTTTTGGTGGGGTGGGTACTGTTTAACAGAAATAACTGCAGAGTGTGGGATCTGATAGCTCTGTTTAGGACTCCTCTGATGAAAAATGGGGCATGAGAGCACAACCAACCCTTTGATTAGCTGAATAACAGAACTATAGGTCAGCTGCCTATGGCATGTTCAGCAATTAAGGGTCCAGCTTAATGTGCTGTTCTGTTGCCCAAAGTTAATCAACCAGAGCAAAGGCCAGAGTAGTAACCCCATAGACTCTACTGCTGTTACAATTTACTATCTCTACCTCCTAAATTCGTCTGCCATCCCTACCACTGGCACTTACTGAAGAACTCTGGGGACAATAGAAACTGAGCATCCGCTCTTCATGGAGGCATGTACCCAAGAGGACCAACATCTGTGGTTCGATTACAACTATGGCTAGCTGTACCTAGTTGCAGTGAAAGAACGGAGAAGAGAAAGAAATAAAAGGCAACAAAATGGAAAAGGTAGAATTTGAATCTAATGCTGTGTGGAGTGAGAATCCAGAGCGGCATTCCTCTTTAAGCCATCTAGTCAGCAAATACTTGCTCAGTGAGCTTTATATGCAGGTCCAGGAGGAATGCATACATAAATAAGGCACAAGTGTTCTCCCAAGCTTCGTGGGGTTCACTGTCAATGTCAATAGAGTTCTTGCTATCCTCTTCCCTTTTCCTTTTGTAATGGTCTAGGCATGTTTGCCTGTAGAGTCATGTCTTCTTCTTTCTCTGCTCTGTCCCTTATCACAAGGAGCTGTCTCTTCAGGCTTGTTCCCAGACTTCTTTGTCAGCTGCTTTACTGCTGGGTTTAACCCCGAAAGGGCACCATTGGGAATGGATGGCCCAAGGGAGGGAGAAACCAGGGCACTTAGTCCTTCCTAAGCTTTAGGAGCAGCTCAGCACTAGCTGCTTAACATGACATCTTTTCTCTTTGGCTTGTCAACTTCCAATTACCTGTGTAACCAATGTTCTGCCTGAAATTCCCTCTATTTAAATACAAGGACTAATTTCTATTTCCCTGGTCAGACACCAGCATACCATTTAAATTAGAAGTAAATAGGTGATAATTATTAAAATATTATTCTTTCCCATCTAAGTGTATGACATGTTGCATCTGCCTACGATTCTACTTTCAGCCAAGAGATTTTTCTATAGTACATTTTTCCCTTTTGCCTTAGGGCATTGCCAAGAACTAATTTCATTTTTAATATCCTGAAGGGGTATTCTAAGGAAATAAATGAACTTGATTGATAAAGAAAAATCCAAATTGGTAATTGATAAATTGCAGATCAATTTATATGATAGAGATAGGTCCTAATAAGACATTTTCTCTCATTTACTCTTTGCAAGGACATACCTAAAAGCCCATTACCTTTAGTAGGAAATTTTTATTTATTATCTTCCAAAGGTTTGGGAGGATAAGAGCTTTAAGGGGAAATTGAGAAGAAAAGAAAGATATATGGTGAGAAATAGAAGATGGCGGTGGAGTAGGCAGACGTACCAACTTCCAACTCCCAGAACCAAAGTGGATTATAACTTAATTTTAAAAACCATCATCTGGATAAACCAACTTTGAACTAAACTAACTGGACTCTTCAACAAAGGAACACTGAAGAAGCCACATTGAGACTGGTAGGAAAAGCAAAAACGCAGAGAGGACTGCCCAGCTCCCCGGAGCGAACAGCAGCCCAGAGAGACTCGCGTGGCGGGGGGAGAGTTTAGCAGAGAGGGAGGGACGTGGGTCCCAGGAACAAAGCCCCAGCCTGTAGCCCCAGAGCCTAAAAGAGGCGTTTGGACAGTATTGAGCTGTGAAACAAGTGAAGATACTGTTTGTGAGAAAGAGACAGTTTTCTCAGACCCAGGATTCTTCTTAAAGGGACAGCGCAGAAAACCTCTCCCACAACCACTCACTCAGGGCTCCGGGGAATGGGGACAGAGGAGAGGACCAGAGTAGTGGAAAGAGACTGTAGACTGGAAAGCACAGGGAGAAACACTCTGAGGGATAGCCACCCTAACCCCTGGGCTGAGTCAATTCCCTAATAGAAAACAAATATTTCCCCTGGAACTAGCAATACCAGCAAAGGGAGACAGGACACCAGCCAAACAAGCTCTCCCGCGGCACTTAGAGCAGAACTGCTTAGACAGAGGGAGCTTCCAGGACTACAGTATGGAGTATTAGGGTCTAAGCTGCAATGCCCCTACCCACACTGCTGAGGGTTTGCTGGAGGGATGGTGGTGGCAGGATGCTGAAATGTGGTTCTGTCAGCGGGGGCAGAGGCCCAGCTGGTGTGAGCTTGGTCTAGCCCAGCGGGGGTGGAGGTGATGCGCGAAAGCGGTCTGATAGCTGCGGGCCTGCCTGCAGCCCCACCTGTGGGGGAAAAGTGGGAAGCCAGGAACGGGCAGAGATCTGCTGCTGAGCAGGGCCCCCATGGGCACGCAGCATCACCTGGCCTCCCAGGTTTGTGACCCTGTGCAAGCCGGCCCTGACTGTGGGAGCGGGATTAAAGCCTGGGACAGGCAAAGGCTTGCAGCTGAGTGCACACCAAGAGCCCCGCCCTACCCAAGAAACTGCTGTTTGTGATCCTGCGCAAGCTGGCCCTGACCACAGGAGCAGGGCTAAAGCCTGGGACAGGCAGAGGCACACAGCTGAGTGCACACCAAGAGCCCTGCCCTGCCCAAGAAACTGCTGATTGTGATCCTGCACAAGCCGGCCCTGACCACAGGAGCGGGGCTAAAGCCTGGGACAGGCAGAGGCACACAGCTGAGTGCACGCCAACAGCCAACCCCGTACGGACACAAGAAACTGCGGCGAGCAGGCTCTGACAGCGGGGGCTGGGTGGAAGCCCAGGAACAGGTTGGGTCCGCAGCTGAGCAAAGGTTCTCACCCTTACACGTGGTACAGAGGCTTGTGGCTTGAGTGCAGTACACAACCCCACCTGTGGGGGCAAGGAGAAGTCCCAGACAGGCTGAGGCTTGTACAGCTGGGCACCAGAACACAGCCTCTTTTGCAGAGGAGAGGGGAAAATCACAGCAACAGCCGCAGTGGGCTGGTGCTGGCAACTACCATACCCAATCGCCCTAGGCAGCGGCAGAGGGGTGGTGGGCCTGCAGACAGACCACACCTAGGGAACACAAAGGCAACACCCATTGGACTCCAGTGGCCACACCCTTCTTATACACAGACAAAATGGGCAGGCAGAGAAATGCAACCCAAATGAATCACGAGAAATCCCCAGAGAAGGATGTGAATGAAACAGATATAAACAAATTACCAGATGCAGAGTTTAAAATAATGATAGTTAGGATGTTCAAAGAGATTAGAGCAATAATGGACAATCATTACGAACACCTAAATAAAGAGATAATAAGTATAAAAAATGAAATTAAAATAAAAAAGAATCAGAAAGAAATGACAAATACAGCATCAGAACTGAATACCACTGTAAAAGGAATTAAAAGCAGGATGGATGAAGCTGAAGCAGAGGAGAACAAAGAAAAGAGACTCAAAAATGTGAGGAAACTCTAAGGGAGCTCTGTGACAACATGAAGAGAAATAACATTCGCATCATAGGGGTTTGTGAAGAAGAAGAGAAAGAACAAGGGATAGAAAATTTGTTCAATACAGTCGTAGCTGAAAACTTCCCTAAATTAAGGCTGGAAAATGTTTCACATGTTCAAGAAGCACAGAGAACTCTATTAAATAGAAACCCAAAGAAATTCACAAGACACATCATAGTTAAAATACCAAAGCTAAGGGATAAAGAGAAAATTTTAAAAGCTGCTAGATAAAAAAGGTTATCACCTACAAAGGAGCCCCCATAATGATCACATCAGACTTCTCAACAGAAACACTTGAGGCCAGAAGGGAATGGCAAGATATTTTCAAAGTAATGCAGAACAAGAACCAACAACCAAGACTACTCTATCCACCAAGGCTAATATTTAAAATTAAAGGAGAAATAAAGAGCTTCCCAGACAAAATAAAGCCTCAAGGAATTCATTAAAACCAAACCAATTCTGCAAGAGATGCTAAGGGGCCTGTTGTAAACAGTTCAAATGGGGAAAAAATATAGCAAAAGAACACAACTCTAAAGAATAAAATGGCAATAAACAACTACATATCAATAATAACCTTAAATGTAAATGGATCAAAAGACATAGGGGAGCTGCGTGGATAAAGAAACAGGACCCATACATATGCTGTCTATAAGAGACACACCTTTAAACAAAAGATGCACATAGACTGAAGGTAAAAGGATAGAAAAAAATATTTCATGCAAATGGAAATGAAAATAAAAAGCCGGGGTAGCAGTACTTATATCTGACAAAATGGACTTTAAAACAAAGGCTGTAGTAAGAGATAAAGAAGGACACTAAATAATGATAAAAGGAGCAATTCAACAGGAGGATATAGCCATTATAAATATCTATGCACCAAACATAGGAAGCCCGACATACATAAAGAAGACTTTGATAGATATAAAGGGCGAGATTAACAGCAATACTATAATAGTAGGGGATTTCAATACTCCACTAACATCACTGGATAGACATTCAAGAAAGAAAATTAACAAAGAAACAGCAGACTTAAAGGATACACTAGATCAACTCGATTTAATAGATATCTTCAGAACTTTTCACCCTAAAGCAGTAGAATATACATTTTTTTCAAGCGCTCATGGTACATTCTCTAGGATAGACCACATGTTAGGACACAAAAATGGTCTCAACAAATTTAAAAAGATTGAAATCATATCAAGCATTTTCTCTGATCACAATGCCATGAAACAAGAAATTAACCACAAAAAAAAACTGAAAAATACTCAAACACTTGGAAACTAAATAGCATGTTATTAAATAATGAATGGATTAACAATGAGATCAAAGAAGAAATAAAAATGTTTCTAGAAACGAATGATAATGAGCATACATCAACTCAAAATTTATGAGACACAGCAAAAGCAGTACTGAGAGTGAAGTTCATAGCACTACAGGCACACATCAAGAAGCTAGAAATAGCTCAAATAAGCAACCTGACCCTGCATCTAAAAGAACTAGAAAAACAATAGCAAATAAAGCCCAGTAAGTAGAAGGAAGGAAATATTAATGATCAGAGCAGAAATAAATGACATAGAGGCTAAGGAAACAATACAGAGGATCAATGAAACCAGGAGCTGATTCTTTAAAAACGATAAACAAAATCAATGAACCTTTAACTACTCAACAAGAAAAAAAGAGAGAGGACTCAAATAAATAAAATTATAAATGAGAGTGGAGAGATAACAAGTGACATAACAGAAATACAAAGTATTGTAAAAAAATAATATGAAGAACTTTATGCCAAAAAATTAGGAAACCCAGGTGAAATGGACAAATTTCTTGAATCATATAATATTCCAAAAATCAATTAGGAAGAATCAGAACACCTAAACAGACCAATTACACCAAATGAGATTGAAACAGTTATCAAGAAACTTCCAAAAAACAAAAGTCCTGTACCTGATGGCTTCACAAGTGAATTCTACCAAAAATTTAAAGAAGAACTAAGTCCTATCCTCCTCAAGTTATTTCAAAAAATTCATAAGGAAGGAAGACTTCCAAATTTCTTTTATGAGGCGAGCATAATTCTGATCCCAAAACTGGGCAAAGACAACACAAAGAAAGAAAATTATAGGCCAATATTCCTGATGAATTTAGATGCTAAAATTCTCAACAAAATATTAGCCAACCGGATCCAGTAATATATGAAAAAAGTCATACACCATGATCAAGTGGGATTTATTCTGGAGAGTCAAGGCTGGTTCAATATTCGCAAATCAATCAATGTGATTCATCACATAAACAAAAGGAAGGACAAAAATCACATAATAATTTCAACAGATGCGGAAAAAAAATATTTGATAAAATTCAGCACCCATTCATGCTCAAAACTCTGAGTAAAGTGGGAATACAGGGAACATTCCTTAACATGATAAAGGCCATCTGTGACAAACCCACAGCAAACATCATCCTAAATGGGCAAAAATTAAAAGCAATCCCCTTAAAATCAGGAACCAGGCAGGGGTGCCCCCTTTCACCACTCTTATTCAACATAGTTCTGGAAGTCCTAGCTACAGCAATCAGACAAGAAGAAGAAATAAAATGCATCCAAATTAGAAAAGAAGAAGTAAAACTGTTATTATTTGCATATGATATGATATTGTATATAGAAAACCCTAAAGTCTCAGTCAAAAAACTACTGGACCTGATAAATGAATTCAGCAAGGTGGCAGGATATTACCACTCAGAAATCAGCTCATGTTTATATACCAACAATGAACTGTCAGCAAAAGAATTTAAGGAAACAAACGCCTTCACTATTGCAACCAAAAAAATAAAGTACCTAGGAGTAAATTTAACCAAGGAGGTTAAGGACTTGTACTCGGAAAATTATAAAACATTGATAAAAGAAATCAAGGAAGATACAAAAAAGTGGAAGCATATACCGTGCTCACGGTTAGGAAGAATAAACATCACTAAAATGTCTATATTACCCAAAGCAATTTATAAATTCAATGCAATGCCAATAAAAATACCAATGACATACTTCAAAGGTATAGAACACATATTTCAAAAATTTATATGGAACCAAAATAGAACACGAATAGCCTCAGCAATCTTAAAAAGAAAAATTAAAGCAGGAGGTATCACTCTTCCGGATATCAAGGTATACTACTACAAGGCCATTGACAGCCTGGTTCTTACTGGCATAAGAACAGGCACATAGATTTACAGAACAGAACAGAGAACCCAGAAATAAACCCATACTTTTATGGATAACTGATATTTGACAAAGGAGGAAAGAACATACAATGGAGTAAAGACAGCCTCTTTAACAAATGGTGTTGGGAAAATTGGACATCTACCTGCAAAAAAATGAAACTAGACCATCAACTTACACCATTCACAAAAACAAACTCAAAATGGATAAAAGACTTAAATGTAAGCCGTGAAACCATAGCATCTTAGAAGAAAATATAGGCAGCAAGCTATCCGACATCTGTTTCAGCAATATACTTGCCGATTTATCTCCACGGGCAAATGAAATAAAAGGCAGGATAAACAAATGGGACTATATTAAACTAAAAAGTTATTGTGCAGCTAAAGACAATAAGAACAGAATAAAAAGGCAAACCACACAATGGGAGAACATATTCGACAACACGTCTGATAAGGGGTAAATAACCAAAATTTATAAAGAACTTGTAAAACTCAACACCAGAAAGACAAACAATCCAATCAAAAAATGGGCAAAAGAAATGAATAGAAATTTCTCCAAAGAGGACATACAGATGGCCAATAGGCATATGAAAAAATGCTCAACATCACTAATCATTATAGAAATGCAAATTAAAACCACAATGAGATATCACCTCACAACAGTCAGAATGGCGCTCATCAGCAAAACAACACAGAATAAGTGCTGGTGAGGATGTGGAGAAAAGGGAACCCTTCTGCACTGCTGGTGGGAATGCAGACTGGTGCAGTCACTGTGGAAAACAGTATGTAGTTTCCTCAAAAAATTAAAATCGAAATGCCTTTTGACCCAGTTATTCCACTTTTAGGAATATACCCTAAGAACACCATAGCACTGTTCGAAAAGAAGAAATGCGCCCCCATGTTTGTGGCAGCATTGTTCACAATAGCAAACATCTGGGAACAGCCCAAGTGTCCGTCAGAGGACAAGTGGATTAAAAAGCTTTGGTACATGTTTACTATGGAATACTACTCAACCATAAGAAATGATGACATCAGATCATTTACAACAAAATGGATGGACCTTGATAACATTATACGGAGTGAAATAAGTAAAACATAAAAAAACTGAGAACAGAATGATTTCATACATAGGTGCAACATAAAAGCAAGACTATGAGACATGGACAAGAGTTTGGTGGTTACGGGGTGGGGGAGGGAGAGGGGGGAGGGGAGAGGCACAAAGAAAACCAGATAGAAGGTGACAGAGGACAATTTGACTTTGGGTGATGGGTATGCAACATAATTGAATGATAAGATAACCTCTAGATGTTTTCTTTGAACTTCTGTACCCTGATTTATTAATGTCACCTCATTAAAATTAATAAAAATAAAAAATTATAAATTAAAAAGAAAGAGAAAAGAAAGATATATAAAGTAAACTACAGTATGGTCTTTGCATATGCAAATGACACATCTGACCTATTTTTAGGGGGCCACATGTTCTTGAGTTTTTCCATCAAAGGGAAGGTTTAATTTTTTTTTAAAGATTTTATTCATTGATTTGAGAAAGAGAGAGAAAAATGGAGTGGGGAAGGTGGGAAAACTTCAACTCATACTAGTTGCTTTTTGTATGTGCCTTGACCAGACAAGCCCAGGGTTTCAAACTGGCAACCTCAGCATTTTAGTTCAACGTTCTATCCACTGAGCCACCACACACCAGGTGAGAAGGTTTTATTGGTGAATTCATTCTCTCGCCTCAGAAGATCTACCCTTCGGTTTGTAGTAAAAATGCAAAGAGAACACTACAGTATGGGGAGTGGTAAAGACAGGAGTTGGCAAACTACTACTACCTGTGGGTCAAATCTAGCCCACAACCTGTTTCTGTAAATAAAGTTTTAGTATGTCATAGCCACAGTCACTCATTTCCTTTTTGCCTATAGTTGTTTGCCTGCTACAAAGGTAGAGTTAAGTAGTTACAACAGAGACAGTGGGGCTTACAAAGACAAAATGCTTACCATCAGTCCCTTTATGAAAAAGTTTGCGAACCTCTGCTAAACAATGTTTCTTGTTTTTATAAGGTAATTTGACCCTCTCTCTTCTCATATAAACATTCTGGAGCACCTGACTAATGGGAGGTCATTGAGATTTAGCTAAGGATGCTGACGACCCCAGTTCAAAACCCCAAGGTCACTGACTAGAGCGTAGGCTCCTCCTCGGCTTGAGTGCTGGCTCACCAGCTTGAGCACAGGGTCACTGGCTGGAGCTCCCCTACCCACAGCAAAGCACATGAGAAGCAATCAATAAAGCAATTAAAATAAGCATCTATGAGTTGATGCTTCTCATATCTTTCTTCCCCCACTCTGTCGCCCTTCTTGTGTCTGTCTCTCTCTCTCAAAAAAATTCTGGAGCACCTACTATGTACCAGGTACTGTGCTAGATGCTATGCAGAATAAAAGTCCATGTAGTCAAGGAATTCATCTACTAGGAGAAAGATGACACCTGTACATGTAGGTAAGACAAGAGAGTAAAGTGGCTGCTAGCAAAGATTCAGACAAGGACTCCTTCAGAGGGGAAAGAGGTTGCTTCCAATTAAGATGGATGGCAAATATCAGGGATAAAAACTTTATTTCCAAACCAGGAAGACGCAAGGTCTTTTGAGCATATAGAGAAAACAAAGAACTAAAAACTATTGTTTGTGCTTTCAGTTCACCTTGTTGGCTCTTTCAAGGAAAGCAGAATAATGGAAAGATGAAAACCATGGAAAAACAATTTTGGATTATCATTGATTCATTCATCTAGCTCCCCTTTAATATTTGAATTCCCTGTCTTCCAGGCACTGCATTGTGAGCTTAAAAAGAGGCAATAAACATGGCAGAAAGGGCCTCGCCCCCGGGAGCTTAGATTTTACTCTTAGATTATCCTCAACTCAGCAAACTGGCAAGGAGTTCCGTACAAATTCACTGGAAACTTTAGGAAGACCTTCAAACCCAGGCACAAGGAGAATGCATAGCGATCCTGATGATGCAGGAGAGCTGAGGTGGAGGACATGGTTTCTGTATTCACACTCGCCTAGGGTTGCATCATGTTGCCTTTACCAGCACTTCGGTTTCTCAGATTCCTCCTCTTTAAAGTGTGGATGATAATCAACTCTATTGTAAGATTGCTTAAGGGTTAAATTAAATGTGTTTGCAAAGTGCTGAGAATCATGGGTACTGGTACATAGGAAGTGTTCTGTGGAGTATTTTCACATAATAACCCTGACCTTTGGTCTTTACTCCGAAACTGACAATATGTTGGTTCTTTTAAAAAAATCTTTTGGTATAACTATGATGAGGCCAGCAAACAAGTATGAGAAGAGGAAATGTTTTGTTCTTTATATATGACATAAAAGTATTTGAAAGTTAGAAAAGCAAGCTATCATGAAGCAATAATTTGATTAGCATGATATGATTTTTCTGTTTCAATTGAAATAATTCACACTGTATGTGTGAGATTGCTGCTTTCAAAGCCCAAACTGTTTTCTTTGAAAGTATAAATCTTTCATGGAATAATAAAGAATAACAAAACCAAATTATAATCATAATCATGATCTAGTATTTACTGAATACCTACTATAGACAAGCCATAAAATTTGGTCTAATATATTTATTAACATTTTATTACTCATAGAAATTCCATAAAGTTAATATTTATATCCTTATTTTGCAAATGAAAAAGCTCAAGTGGACAGATAACTAAAGTGATATTTCCAAGTCACATGTGAAGCATGAGACAGAGTGAGGACTTCTTCCTAGGAAAACGACTCCAACATATATGGTCTCTCCTCTCTGTTATGTCATGTGGTCTCAAGGACACGTGAACTGAAAAGTCAACATCTAGAACACCTAACACAGTGGTTCTTAACCTTTTTTGAGGTACCGAACCCACCAGTTTCATATGTGCATTCACTGAACCCATTTTTAGTGATAAATAAAATGTGATTTTTTTCCCCAAATTCAAGACATAGGTATATGTATTTTTACTGGTGCACAAAATGAGCCATGCATGAACATCACCTTGCTCAAAGAACAAAACCAACAAAGTGCATGAACTCACAACGAATTACGGTATTACTTTATTCTGACCTCCGCATCAGAAGCTTCTCCGAACCCCTGAGACCAACTCATCGAACCCCTAGGGTTTGATAGAACCCAGGTTAAGAACCACTGATTTAACATGTCTTTTTTTGATAACAGTCTTAGTAAGGCAATTATAGTTTTTTTAAATCACTTATCAGTCATCAGAGCACTGCATATATACTATAGTATATATTTCCTATAGTAATTTTTAAAAATTAGAAAAGTATGAAAGAGATATATATCAATCATAATCCCACCCACCAGAAATATCCAATATTAATATTTTTGTATACTCTGTTACACTTCTCTTTGTCTCACACACACACACACACACACACTTCTAAATGGTTTCTTAATTCAGATTTTTATTGAATATGTCATTTAGTTTTATGTGTCAATTATATATTTTTAAAGTATTTTAATATCTGCACTTTATATTTGTATTTCTTTAGTACAGTAACATTTAATCATATACTTTAAATGTTTTTAATTTTTTAGTTTGAATAATTTTTAATGAAATTTTGATGCAGTCTTTGACCCTCTTAATATTTTCTTACAATAAATTGTTATAATTAGAATGCTGGGTTAAAGGTAAAATTAATTTGATATTACTGCTATGTATAGAAAAATTGCCCTTCAGAAACCACAGTTAAGTCAATGCTGACTCGTCTAATGCTTATTAATATAGAAACATTTACTTAGGTTTCTCACCTTAATCATCAGAAGCTATATTAATTTTTAGGTTATATCTTGCATAGAACTGAACGATATAAAAATACCTAAGACAGCATACTACCAACTTCCAAAGATGAATATATAACTGAAGAAAGAATCTATTGAGTACTCATCATTTTCAAAAAGAAAATAGTAAAGTTAGGTACTAATGGTAAACATTATAGGTCAGTGATGGGCAATCTTTTGAGCTTGGTATGTCAAAATTTGCCAAAAAACCAAGCATAACTCGGGTGGTGTATCACTTCGAGAAAAACAGCCTAACCAGAAGGCCCAGAACTAGGCTCTCTGTGCCGGAGTTCTGTTGTTTTGGCCTACAGAGCTCTTGCACAGAGTGTCTACACTACAGCCAATGTTTTATCCTCGGCTACTGCACCTGGCCATGAGGGGCCGAAGATGAAACGTCCTTCTTGGCATGCGGCCCCATACTTCTCTAGTATGCGGCTGCATGCAGCCACATGTCATTGAAAATGGCTACGCATGTCATTGCTGACACACTTGTCATAGGTTCGCCATCACAGTTATAGGTTTTGTGTATGTTTCTGAATAGATGTGTGCGGGGGGGGGGGGGTCGGGTGTGTGTGTGTGTGTGTGTGTGGGTGGGTGGGTGTGTGTGTGTTGGGGAGATGGTAATACAGAACATTCCCAGGAGTTTTCTAAAATTTCGTATGGATATGACAATTATTCTGAATTGAATGGTATTTTCAGCAGTATAGCAGTAACCAATATATATATATATATTTTTAAATAATGTTTTCTAAAATTACAGAAAATTTTTAAATTTAATTTATTGTGTTTACATAGATTCTAGTGTTGTCCTGATTGCATGCCCCCTCCCCCGTATGGCCCTCAACATATTCCTTTCCCCCCTCCCAAAACTCCCTCCCCCTTTCCCTTTAGGTTTATTCTGTTCCTCAGTTCACATGGTTCCTTGGATTCCTCAAATGAGTGAGGTCATTGATATTTTTTTTTCTCTACCTGGCTTATTTCACTTAACATAGTAGTTTCCAGGTCCATCCATGTTGTTGCAAAGGATGAGTGGATTAAAAATCTGTAGTACGTATATATATGAAATACTATGGGGCCATGAAAAAGAAGGAAATATTACCTTTTGCAACAGAAATTAATTTTAAAGCAGCATTTCACAATTCTGGCCTTGATTAATGTTTATATTTAGGAAATAAATAATTAAGTTCTAGATTATGTAACCCTATTACTCAAGTCAGAGCTTATGATACCAGACATGTGACTTTGACTTCATGACTCCTATAGCAGTCATGGAGAGGAGCAGAAAAGGCCAGAAAGTAAATCAGTTGTTTGAATGGTTGAGCAACAGAGAAAAGACAAAATGATGCTGGGTGATAAGTCTTCACCCAGACCCTTGCCTGGCTCCTTAAAATTTTTTGAACTATGTTCTGGTTTCTGTAAAGCTCAGGCATGCTTGTGGGTTTTTTTGTTTGTTTTTTAGGATACTTTTGAGGTTTTCTCTGTGTTCTTTTGGGACCCAGATTATGGTAGACCTTTATTATACAGAGATGGTATTATCTCCATTATTTGATATAATCCAAGTAAGCCTTTATTTTTGTTATATGAACAAACTAATAAAGCAAAATAAAATTTGAATACTTTCTAAAATATTAAACTTTTTCACACACCAAATGTCATCATGAATAACAAGGAAAACAAGACTAAAAGACAAACAAAAAAAATGCAGTAATTAGTAACAAAGAAGAGAAAAATATTTATTTTATTTCATGATGATGACAGTCTCCCTAAAAAGATAAAAGTTATTTTAAGACTCTTTTTCAATTTAAACTTATGACTATAGTAATATTATTGTACATCTTCTAGCTCCTGAGAACCACATAAAAATTTGATGGCAGGAAAAAACAAAGGGAAACATTGGACTATAAATTTTTTTCTGTTATTGTGAGCAGAAAATGGTCTCTGTGAAAGGGATTGCAAGACACAGTGATGCGCTTGAAATTAAGACAATAATTAAACACCAAAATAACAGTAGCAATTGAGAAGGAAATGTCCTCTTGTAAAAAATTCTCACTATTCAGTTTATATTGATGTCAGTAATCTTCCAAAAATTTTTTGAATGATATATAATCTTTTAAATGGCCAACTTGTCAGTGAAAGAAAAATTAATGCTTTCTTCATTGAAAAGGGTCAAATAAGAATCATTCCCCTTGGTGGAAAGTGAAAAAAATTCCATGTGGGATTGTTCAAGACATTTTTCTCCATATTTCTTTGAAATAACTTTGAATGTCTCATGAAAGACAAATATTTTATTCTACCCCAAAAAATTCTTGAGACCTTTAACTATTAATAATCTGAAAAATGTTAGAACCTAGGTAGCACTGGCTTTATAGTGAATCTCCTGGTATAAAAAATTCATGTTAAACATTAAAATGAAAGATGATTACTAAAGCACAGTTATTGTTAACCAGAATTCAACTAATCTGAATTTTTAGTTATTTTAGTAAATTATCTTATTCTGGTACAAAAAGCAGAACACACACACATTCACACATATACACAGAGACATGCAAACAAATAAAGCTAGTATATTAATTGATAAATGATATTTATATATCACTAAATATCTATCTATCTACCTATATCACTAAATTATCAATACACACAATGAATTTAAGAATATTCTGTTGTACAGTTCAATTATGGAGATGACAGGTATAAATGAGAAAATTAGAAATAACTCAAGATGATATTGGATTATGAAATAAGTGGTATAGATGCATGATTTTCATACTGGACTAGAGGAATATCAAACACAGTATGCTAATAGCAAAATTCTTAATAAAAACTATTACCTGAAACAAATAAAAGACAGTTAATGCTTTAATTTAAAATATACTTTTGGCCCTAGTTGATTTGCTCAGTGGATAGAGCATTGGCCCACATATGGATGTCCAGGTTTGATTCCCGGTCAAGACACACATTAAGAATGGACCATCTGCTTCTCTTCCCTTCCATCTCCCCATTTTCTCTCTCTTCCCTTCTCCCAACCATTGGCTCAGTTGGTTCGAGCATCAGCCCAAGGCACTGAGGGTAGCCCAGTTAGTCCGAGCATCCTCAGGAGCTAAAAATAGATCAGTTGATTTGAGATTTGGCCCCAGATGATAGGGAGTCTGTCTCACTATCTCCCCTCTTTTCACTTAAAAAGATTTTTCAGTAAAAAAATAAAGAAAGTAAGAAAAAAAGAATTAGAGTTACAACTAGCTTGCTTAGAATTATAGAACCAATGTTTTAGTTATGTGTGATTTGGTGAAAGAAATTTGTTACTTTTTGGTATAAACAGTAAATATAGTCAAATATAAGACACAGAACTAAAATGTGTCTTGGTGATACCTTAGGTTATCTCTTCCTTAACCTTCCACATCTGAACTCCAAATCAATAACTGTGATATTAGGTTGGCTTTTCTTATTTAACTTTTATCCTTACACTAAACTATATGTAGAGAATAAGACTTAGTAAAACACATTACAGTACAAGGAGGAATATGGACCACATCTCAGCTATGTAGCAACTTCAGATGATGTGGAAATCCCCCTTCCTGAGCATCCTGGTTAAGCAATGTTTTACTCTTTAATAACAAAATTATATTTTTGATTATATCCAAAGCTGCTCTATCTTTGTTATTTAAAAGTAATGTGTTAAGTGAATAATTTATAAGATCTCTAAAAATGATAGTGTTTTAGAAGCATAAAAACCTACTGTTTAGGAAAAGGTGATAATTAGCATCATTGGCTCCATTTTATGAGACCCAATATAATGAAGAAACTTGCTGAAAATAACTACCGTATTTATTCAAATATAAGGCATACATGTATTTAAAAACACAATTACCACCTGTGAGTTGAGAAACAGAGATAAGAGTTGTGACAGAGTTATTGCTGCCTAAACCTATGTGAATAAGCCATGCAGGGAGGTCTCATTTAATTATCAACACATTTTTTTCTGGTGGTAACACAAACAATTATATCTTAACTCATTTTTGTATTCTTAAATTGCCATTAAAATTTTCTCTGCAATGAAAAGTTATTGCATACAAAGGAGGAAGCATGCCACATGCTGAGTAAAGCAGTTAAAGGCAGTTAAAGGCTTGATCCTTCAAGATAATTTTGTGATTGGTCAGTGTATCATAAAAGGCTTCTGCTTAGGCCTAGAACATCATCTGTCAAAAACATATTGCTGTTTTTATAGGAAAGCAATTTAACTTAATTTTTAAATATATAATTCATTTAAAAAATAAATAATAAAACATGAGTTTAAGAAAATAAATAAAGATAAAAACCTGTTGTTGAATGATACTATCCTTTCTAAAGAGGTTAAAAAAGTTAAAATCCTGAGTTTGGAGAATAAAAAGTAGTACTCTTATATGACACTTTATAAACCCACAAATAAAATAATTATTTATGAGACTTGTTAGATTGCATATGTGGAGAAGTTATAGAAAATTAAATGTCACTATTGAAAATAAAAGCAGTAGCCTATGTAATATATGTTATAATAATTTAGATTTTTAAAAAATTGTCTCTGCCCTCCACTATCTACTCTCTCCCAGAGCTGTTATTAAAATGATGGTGAATTTTACATTATATGGTAACTTTCAATTAAAGAAAATAGTAATTGATGATAAAGATACAATTATAAATTCTGGGCTCCAAAATTTAAATCTAGTAAACTTAAAGACTTTTACATCTATTCATTTGTTTTGCTGCTATCTTTGCAAAGACCCTTAAGTAAATATCTTAAATCTCTGATGATTATATTATAAAGAACCATTGCTATTTTTTAAGAAAGTTTTGTTTAAACGAATTAGTTACTACTCTGCCACATGGAGCAGAAGCTTGAGACATTCCCGATTTCTTTCCTTGCTTATGGAGAGGCCTACATTATCTCAGAATAGATTGCTACCTAACATCTAAAGAGTCCCCAGCTCCACATGGAAAGGAAAGGCAGGGGGTTTCAAATATTAATTCATATATTAAGATAGTATTATTACTTCTCGATTCCCCTGTTTTTTGTTTTCATTATATTCATTTTCATTCCTACATGGTTTCATCTGATATCTAATAGCCACATGTGGCTGTTTACATT
Source organism: Rhynchonycteris naso (assembly GCA_037038555.1). NCBI lineage: Eukaryota > Metazoa > Chordata > Mammalia > Chiroptera > Emballonuridae > Rhynchonycteris > Rhynchonycteris naso. The sequence continues at coordinate 106,114,226 of CM072997.1, forward strand.
TACACTAAACAAAATAATACTTCAGCTCCTCTGTTGCACTAGCTGGATTTCAGGTCCTCACTAGTCACATAGGGTTAGAGGCTGTAGTATGAGACAGATAAGGACTGTTCCCATCATCATAGGAGAGTCCCCTAGACAGTGCGGCAGTTTAGATAAAAAGGTTCTTGGATGTTATTTAAAATGAACATTAAAGAAAATGATCTTGCCTCAGGTAGTAATCAGTAGATGTAGGCATTTGCATGTTAAATTTGTAAGGTGAGCTTGTCATAGAATTTTATAGCTGTAAGGACCTGAGGAGGTTATTTAATATAATTCCTCTTATTTTACTGTTTTGGAAACTGAGGTGAAGAGAGGTTAACTGTTTTGTGGTAAGGATTTTGTGACGGAGTTTAATCATTGGTATTGGTAGTGACACACATTTACAAATTTTGAAATAAGGATATGAAATTAAGTCTTTCACTGAAATCAGGTAGAGAGAGTTCCCACTGGAACAGAACCAAGCTGGCTAATGATCCTCAAAAAACCAAATTCAAAGTTTCAGTCTGAGAACTATTCATTTATTATTTTCATCCAGCCTCTTTTACTATTCCAGGGTTTGGTGGATTCAACCAAGAATATCCTCTAAATTTGCTTTAAAATACATATTTTAATTTTAACAAAGCATTGAACTTTTGTGAGGTATCTATTTAGCTAGACTTGTGATTGGGTGAAGGTTGAGGATCTACAGAGTGAAAGGTATTGAGCAAAAAGCTATAGTTTCAGCCTAGACATTGATCCTGTTCTCCTCATTCAGCTTAATACTGAGGTGCCAAAAAATTTTGCATTTCAATCTCGTGTTGACATTTACTGGTGCTGTGGCTCAGTCCATTTGGGCTCCTATAACAACATGCTACAGCCTGGAGTACTCATAAACAACAGAAATGTATTGCTTACAGTTTGGGAGGCTGAAGTCTAAGCTCGATATGCCAGCATGCTTTCAGGCCACATACTTCTTATGTAGGGAGCTGGAGGGCCCATTGGGTCTCTTTTATAAGAGCAGTAATTCCATTCATTATGGATCTACCTTCATGAACTAATCAACTTCTAAAGGCCGTAACTTTTTATACCATTATTTTGGTGTTTTAGGATTTCAACAGATAAATTTGGGGTAGACACAAACATTCAGACCCTAACAGTGACCTTTCACAAGATGAGACATACGCATTACTCCTTACCTTTCCCACCTCCTTTCTGCAGGAAGCTATCCTGCTCTTGCTCCTGCTGAGTCAGAGTGTCCATGTCCACAGCTTCTGCAACTTCTTTGACCAGCACACAGTGCATGTCTTTGTGCATGGGTAGGTGACTGATCCAAGAGCAGCTGATCCAATGACACAGGACTTACATGGCCTGGTTCACAAGAAAGAGCCAGGTATGTGGTATTTTAAAATTTGCAACTAGGATGTTAAAAGACAAGGTATGTTAATAATGAAGGTAGTGGCTATAATTGAGGGCTTCCGAGGTGCTGGGAGAACTGTTGAATGATTATGACCTATTTACAAGCAGAAATGATTAAGAGTTCAGAAATGGAAAGCAGAGAAAGTTGGCAGTGGCAGCAGATGAAGGATAGGCATGTGAAAAGAGAGACAGAGAAAAGAACAGACTGCTTCAGAGAAGCTGAAGATTGCTCAGAGGAGACAAGGGCAGCCCTGAATGAGCTGCTGCAGAGTCTTCATGAGGCCCAGTTCCAGTGTATCTGAAGTTTGGTTTCCTTATGACTTTTCCTGTTTGAGCTTCCATGAGCTTCTGGGTCTCTTTAATACAATTTCTCCTTTTTTAGTTTTTTCTTTTTAATTTGAGGTTATTTATTAATTTTTTTGTAATTTGTAACAAAAGACTCTTATCTAAATGAGGGCTTCCCTGGCTAGATATCTTGGTTGGTTAGAGCATCATCCCAACACATAAAGGTTGCCGGTTCGATCCCTGGTTGGAGCACATACAGGAACAGATTGAAGTTCCTGTCTCTCTCTTGCTGTCTTCTTTTCTTTCTCTAATATCAAAAAAATAAATATTTTTTTAAAATTAAAAATAAATAAATAAATAAACTGGGGCTAACAGTGTTCATCTCAATAGCTTGCTGCAAGGATTAAAAGAGAAAATAGAGCTCACATCACCTAAAAACTTGTCGTTGTTTCTAAGGTAGTTGATTATATTTGGAAGAAACAGGTTTAATTAAACAAATTATTTTCCTAAAATTAATATAAAAAATGTTTAGGGTTAAGATAACATTAAAGTTTGCTGAAATTTCCAATTAGTCTTCAGTTTCTAGCATCCACTACAAATAGTACACAGAGCCCATGTACTAATAAGGAGGCCAATAGAAGCCACTTCCATGGTACAGATTACTGATGCCACCCATATCTGATTCTCCTTTACCTTTTAGATGCAAGAAATATTGCATTTCCCTGACCTTTGCTCAAGAGTGTGTTGCTAGCTCTTGCCAATAGACTGAACAGAGAAGGCATATGTCTTTCTGAGCTAGGGCCATTACTGGCCTTGGGAGACATTCAGCTGTCACCTGTCATCATCTGCTAGTGATTCTCAAAGGAGTGTGATGAGATGATGAAACCATTAGATGGGAACTGCAAAGGTCTATAAAATCATGTCTTAAGAGAAAGTCAGGTCTTAGAAAAGAATTGCCCTTGTGAGCTGCCCAAATTGCAGCAGAGTTTGTATAAGTAGGAAACAAATTCGAAGGCTAAGACACTGTGATGTTGGGTTAATACATAATACAACTTAGCATATTCTGTTTTGACTATGTCAATTCCCAATGCCTTGGTGAGGAAGTCACTGTTTTTCCCTGTGCTTTGACATCCTCATATATATAATAGAGGAACTTAGACCAGATGGTCTCTAATGATTCTTCTAGGGTGAACATTCATTCTATAATTTTTTTCTAATGCCTGCCCTACTTATCTTGCAGTTTTACAGAGAAGATTCTTTAAAAAATAACAAAAACCCAAAAGATTCTTATAAACAAAAGATATTGCTGTCATAGCTGACAGCTTCCAATGACATTTTGCTATTTCTGAAGTAAGCATTTGAAATGACGTTAATTTTAATTTTTAATTTGGCTATATGCAAGTGTTTTTTTTGTTTTTTTTTTTTTTTTTACTTTTCAGTGTGAAGATTTGAATAGATTTTCCCCCATCGTTCTGCCAGTATTTGAAAATACAATTTTGAGACTACAGAGAACCATATCTGACTTGAGCAAGTCTGTTAACTTTGCTATGGATTTTCTTTCATTCCTTTTCTTCATCACCCAAGTGTGTATCTTACCTCTGGTGTCCTTTGCTAGTACTCTGAATCTACAGGTCAACCCTACTGAAAGGTGCCTGTAGAAGAGAATCACTATCTTGACTTGCAGAATTATGCTTATATTATGATGCACAAGTATGGTCACGATAGAGAAGAATCCACTAACTCCTTCACAATCAGTAGCACATGTCAGTTCCAGAGACAGAGTAAAGATCAAAGTATCACTTTGGAAATCCATTAACTCCCAACTTCAAAAATAGCAGTGGTATGGGGTGAATATGCAATGCTTTGCATACAGAACAGTCTAAGGACCCAGTTATGAACCTGTACCTTCCTATCTGGGGGATTTGGGGCAAGTTCTTTGACAGATAAACCTCAGCTTTCTTCCATATAAAGTGAGTTAGTAGCAACTACTTTACAACATAGTTAAGAAAGTTTTAAGAAGAGAAAACCGAAGAATCTAAAGTATGCAAAAAATATCACCCTATTTTAAAGATAAGCCCTGGAGAGTTTGAAACTTTTTCAATCAATTCAACCAGTTAATATCCAACCTAATAGGAAAACTCAGGTCTTAAAACAATCAAGTCAACAGACTGTAGGGATAGTCTACCTTTAAAGGCTCCTCTTTGCTAAAGACCATGCCATGTCGACCAGAGGGTGCTCAGATTATAACAGGACATGTCCTGCCCTAAAGGGGATGAAACTCTGCTGAGGAAAAAAATAAAATAAACAACCAAATTCAGTCAAGCATGATAAGTACTAAAATAGAGGTAAACAAAAGTTATAAGTGAAACTCAGTGGGTACCTACACCAAGGAAGAAACATTTGTGTACATGTTTATGGGAAGAGGGTATACAGATCAGCAAGTTTATTTTTGGAGATGTTCACTTTTTCAGCATAGTTTTCATGTTCATTGTTGGGAACAAAAGACTTGTGCAGGGTTTTTGACCATCCAACCTCCAATCCTCCATCATGAAAGATAAAAAGTGCTGAGCAAGACCTTCAAGACAAACATGTGCTTCTAAGCTCAGAATTCCTTTGGATCTTAAAAGCTCTTATTTTTCAGGAGATCTTTGCTAAAATACAATTCCTGGCAAATTTTTAATCTTTGTTAACCAGCATCTCACTGGGAAATAGTAAGCCTTGCTGGAGCCCAGAAATAGAGAATTAAACAGGTGCAAGGAATGGAATGGTGATAGTTGCAGGGTTGCATAGCACCAGAGAAAAACTTCACTGACCTCTTTGTGGACCATTGCTGGTCAAGGCTTCTGTCAGACCAGTTTAGTGAAACTTTGGCTCAGTTCAACCAGCTCCAAAATATAAATACAAAAAAGTAAAAAGTCCAGTAACTTAGAACAAGTTAATTGAGAGGATTAAAGCACACCTATCTGGTTTTCCATTTGGTACCAATCCTAGTTGAAGTTTTGTAATGCAGTGGTTGGGTCCTTATTGATCCCAGCTGGGAAATAGGATTCAGTCTTATCACTCTTTACTCTTTGATGTGTGCTGTCTTTTCCTTCTTTTACTGAACTTTCATTTGTTTAGTTCTCCATCCTCTTCTACAAGGAATTTACAAAGCCTCAGGAAGAGAACTGTAAACTCACAAGAAGCATTAATGACTTAACATGTCATGTCCAGGTAAATACATAGTTAATAACTAAACTCACAACAATAATAGCATTTGAATACTAGAAACAACAGACTTCAGCCCATAAACAAATTCTCCTTCTGCCTATTCATATAGAAAGATAAGCTCAATAAAAGTGATGAATATGGATATTATAAAAGGATCTAGGCTTTGAAAGATGAAGAATACATGATATACTCTCTCTATGGGTTGGTGGACGGCTCTATTGTTTATCAAAACATATAAGCTGGAATGCCAAATGATCTCTAATGCCTTCATCTACCTCATTGTCCACATTGAGGCTTGCCCCAGGTTCTTTCAATTTTGAATCTTATAATACTTTCTGAATCCATTTGCAACCTCTTTCTGTCCCCCAAGCTTTTGCTTTACATCAAGCTCTCCCCTGCTCATTTTAGCAACACAGTCTTTGAAATTATCTTACTGCCTCTAATTTTGCCCCCCCTTAGATCCATCTGCCACATATTTCCAGGAATCAAAAGCCACATAGAATAGTGCAACTTCCCCTTCAAAAGCTCCTCACCCCCTATAGAAAAAAGTCTGAACTCCTCTCCATGGCATCTAAAGCCTTTGATGATAGGACGATAATGAAGATGAGAAAGATGGATGCTATTTACTTGGCATTACTATGTGCCAGGTACATATACTCCACTAGATGTTTTTTGTGTATATTATTTTATCTATTAAATATCTTTTCTTATGGAATAGATATTATTATCCCTCTTTACAAAAGAAGAAACTACATTTAGGGCTTGTATGCCTGGCTAGTAAATGTTAGAGGAGAGATTTGATCCAAAGTCAGTTATTCCCAGAGTATGTGCCAATAACTACTATATTAATTATACTTCCTTATTACTCTAAATCCAAACTGACAAAAGAAAAGACTCCTTTTTCTCTTTTAAGAGGTCTAGTGTATAATTGAGTCAAAGTGATTTCCCCAAAAGTCCTATAGTTCATTTAGAAAAAAGTCAAACTAGCCAGCCAAGTGACTCAGCTAATCCAGCAATTCCTTAAATCAATATTCAGCCTCCATGGCCAGTAGAAATAAGGAGCAGTTTGTGCTTTTAAATGCTTATTTCCTCAACTTTTTATACAATTCACACTTTTATTTATTATAGGATGATACTCTTAACCTTATTTTTCTTTGGTATTTTTCCAAAGTGAGAAGCGGGGAGGCAGTCAGACAGATCCACCTGGCATGCCCACCAGGGGGAGATGCTCTGCCTATCTGGGGAGTTGCTCTGTTGAGGCTGGAGCCATTCTAGCACCTGAGGCAGAGGCCATGGAGCCATCCTCAGCACCTGGGGCAACTTTGCTCCAGTGGAGCCTTGGCTGTGGGAGGGGCAAGGACAGACAGAGAAGAAGGAGAAAGGGAAGAGTGGAAAAGCAGATTGGCGTTTCTCCTGGGACCTTGACTGGGAATTAAACCCAGGACTTCCACAAACAAGGTTGACGCTTTACCACTGAGCCAACTGACCAGGATTCTTAACCTCTCTTTTGTAGACCAAATGGAAGTTTTCAAAAGCCTCTGGTGAAGACGCATTTTACGTTTGACCTGGTGGTGCTGCCCTTCAATCCATAGTTCTATTTCATCATAATCTCTGCTTTTGTTTGTACTGAAATATTTGTTTCTGTAACTATTGGAAATATTTAGCTTTGCTTTATTTCTTGCTCTGAATTATTTTTAGTTGCAATTATAGAAAAATAGAAAATAAATGTACTGAAGCATATTTATGTCAGAAGCAACAATGAAAATCATTGGAAATTTCAATAGCAACACTTTAGCTTCAACTGGACACCCTTTTGATTTATACAGGCCACCTGTGTTTTGAATTATTAAGGAAAAAGTAAAATTCAATAGTATAATTCTTTTTTTATTTTATTTTAATGGGGTGACATTGATAAATCAGGGTACATATGTTTAGAGAAAATATCCTCAGATTATTTTGACATTTGATTATGTTGCATACCCGTCACCCAAAGTCAAATCGTCTTCCGTCCCCTTCTGTCTGGTTTTCTTTGTGCCCCTCCCCTCCCCTAACTGCCTCCCTCTCTTCCCCCACCCCTGGAACCACCACACTTTTGTCCATGTCTCTGGGTCTCTTTTTTATGTCCCACTTATACATGGAATCATATAGTTTTTAGTTTTTTCTGATTTACTTATTTCACTCAGTATAATGTTATCAAGGTCCATCCATGTTGTTGTAAATGATCCAAAGTCATCATTTCTTATGGCTGAGTAGTATTCCATAGTATATATGTACCACATCTTCTTTATTCAGTCATCTATTGAAGGGCTTTTTGGTTGTTCCCATGTTTTGGCCACTGTGAGCAATGCTGCAATGAACATGAGGCTGCACGTGTCTTTACGTAGCAATGTTTTTGAGTTTGGGGGTATATACCCAGTAGAGCAGGGGTTGGGAACCTATAGCTCGTGAGCCAGATGTGGCTCTTTTGATGGCTGCATCTGGCTAGCAGACAAATTTTTAATAAAAAAAATAATAATGTTAAAATATATACAATATTCTTATGTATTACAATCCATTCATTTCCTACCACTCATGTTCATGGTTGCGGGTGACTAGAGCCACTCACACCTGTCCTCTGAGACAACACCAAATTTTTACTGGATAATGCATAATGTACACGGGTCGTTGTGAGGTCAGAAAGTAAACTTCCCTCCCTTTAATCAAGTAGTCAGCTAGCTAATTGCGGAAACCCTTTTGACAAAGAAGATGACTAAAAGAAAAAAAGATGAGGAATATCGTACTATTCAGCAGGAATGGACAGAGGAATTTGCCTTTGTGAAGAGAGCAGGTTCTGCAGTGTGTCTAATAAACAATGATAAAATTGGATCGATGAAATGGTCAAATATAAAGCGGCACTTCGACACATGCCATACTACATTAGCATCGAAATATCCAGTGGGAGACAGCAGGAAGAAAACATGTCAAGAGCTACTGTGCAGAGTACAAGTTAGTCAGCAGCAACTCTGTGTTTGGACCCAACAAGGTGACTGGATATCGGCTAGCTTTGCTGGTGCTTTAGCAATTGTGAGAAACGGAAAGCCATTCACAGATGGGGAGTATGCCAAAACATTTATGCTTGATATTGCCAATGAACTTTTTGATGATTTTTCGGATAAAGACAAGATAATCAAATGAATAAAAGACATGCCTCTGTCAGCAAGAACTGTTCATGATCGTAAAATCATGATGGCAAATCAAATTGAGGCAACACAAGTGAAGGACATAAATGCAGCACCATTCTTTTCTCTTGCTTTGGATGAGTCAACAGATGTAAGCCATTTATCCCAGTTCAGCGTGATTGCAAGGTATGCTGTTGGTGACACACTATGTGAAGAAAGTCTTGCTGTTTTGCCTATGAAAGAGACAACAAGAGTGGAGGATTTATTCTAGTCTTTCACTGAGTTCACTAAAGAAAATAATCTACTGATGTTTACTGATGGTGCTCTGTGCATGGTGGAGAAAAAGAGGATTCATAGCGCTTCTTCGTGAACATGGAAAGACACCCATCCTAAGTTTTCACTGCAGCCTACATCAGGAGGTGTATTGTGCTCAGATGTGTGACAAGCAGCTTGGTGAGGTGATGTCGCTGGTCATTCGGGTGGTCAATTTTATTGTTGCCCAAGCTTTAAATGATCACCAGTTTAAAACACTGCTGGGTGAAGTTGGGAATAATTATCCTGGTCTGCTTCTGCACAGCAATGTGTGTTGGTTGTCAAGAGGGAAGGAGCTCAGCAGTTTTGCGGCTTGTCTGAGCAAAATCCAGACTTTTCTTGAAATGAAAAATGTCAAGCATCCTGAGTTAGCTAACACTGAGTGGTTCCTGAAGTTCTACTATCTCGTGGACATGACTGAACGTCTGAATCAGCTCAATGTGAAAATGCAAGGCATTGGAAATACGTATTATCCCTTCAACAAGCAGTGTTTGCATTTGAAAACAAGCTAGAACTCTTCATCACTGACATTGAAACAGGTCATTTACTACACTTTGAAAAACTGGGAGAGTTTAAAGATGCATGCACAGCAAGTGACCCTTCTCAACATCTTGATCTCCAGCAACTAGCGGGGTTCACATCAAATCTCCTGCAGTCATTCAAAATGCGCTTTGGACAATTTTGGGAGCACACTCATTTTTTTAAGTTCATCACCCATCCACATGAGTGTGCAGTGGACAGCGCTGACCTGAGTTACATCCCTGGTGTCTCCGTCAGAGATTTTGACCTACAAGATGCTGACCTGACGGCCTCAGACATGTGGTGAAAAAGTTCAAGTCACTGAATGAAGATTTGGAAAGACTTGCACGACAGCAAGCAGAGTTGGTGAGCAAACACAAGTGGGGAGAAATAAAATAACTTCAACCCACGAACCAGCTGATTGTCAAAACTTGGAACGTGCTTCCCATCACATACCACACACTGCAGTGTGTGAGTATTGCTGTACTGACAATGTTTGGTTCTATGTATGCATGTGAGCAGTCTTTCTCACATCTAAAGAATGTTAAAACCAACCTATGATCACGTTTAATGGATAAAAGTGTCTACGCCTACATGAAGCTTAACCTTACCACATATAAACCAGACTACAAAGCCATCAGCAAAACCATGCAGCAGCAGAAGTCGCATTAATGGTAAGAAGTACTTTATTCATCATTGGTTAGCAACAGCATAACAACGTTATTAGAAAGAATTCAGAGACTTTTTGTACTTTAAAAAGTGTTGGTCTTACATAAAATGCACACATTTACTTGTATTTAGTGTTAAACATATTATATGGCTCTCACAGAATTACATTTTAAAATATGTGGCATTCATGGCTCTTCTCAGACAAAAAAGTTCTCGACCTCTGCAGTAGAGAGATTGCTGGGTCATATGGTAGCTCTGTTCTTAATTTTTTGAGGAACCACCATACTTTCTTCCATAATGGTTGTACTACTTTACATTCCCACCAACAGTGAATAACAGTTCCTTTTTCTCCACAGCCTCTCCAACACTTGTTATTACCTGTCTTGTTGATAATAGCTAATCTAACAGGTGTGAGGTGGTATCTTATTGTAGTTTTGATTTGCATTTCTCAAATAGCTAATGAAGATGAGCATCTTTTTATATATCTGTTGGCCATTTGTATTTCTTCCTGGGAGAAGTGTTTGTTTATGTCCTTTTCCCATATATTTATTGGATTGTTTGTTTGTTCCTTGTTGAGTTTTATGAGTTTTTGTATATTTTGGATATTTGGCTCTTGTCTGAGCTGTTGTTTGAAAATATCATCTCCCATTTAGTTGACTGTCTGTTTTGTTGTCAGTTTCTTTGCTGTGCAAAAGTTTCTTAGTCTGATGTAGTCCCATTCATTTATCTTTGCCTTCACTTCCCTTGCCTTTGAAGTCAAATTCATAAAGTGCTCTTTGTGGCCAAGGTCCAAGAGTGTAGTACCTATGCTTTCTTCTATATAATTTATTGTTTCAGGTCTTATATTTAGGTCTTTGATCCATTTTGAATTAATTTTAGTACAAGGGGACAAATTGTAGTCGAGTTTCATTCTTTTGCATGTGGCTTTTCAGTTTTCCCAGCACCATTTGTTGAAGAGGTTTTCTGCTCTCCATTGTATGTTGTTGGCCCCTTTATTGAAAATTATCTGACGATATATATGTGGTTTTATTTATGGGCTTTCTATTCTGTTCCATTGGTCTAAGTGTCTATTTTTTTGCCAGTACCATACTGTTTTGAATGTCGTGGCTCTATAATATACTTAAAAGTCATGTATTGTAATGCCCCCTGCTTCATTCTTTTTCCTTATGATTGCTTGGCTATTCAGGGATTTTTATAGTATATCAATCTGATGATTTTTTGTTCCATTTCTTTAAAGAATGACATTAGAATTTTGATGGGAATTGCATTAAATTTGTATATCGCTTTGGGTAATATAGTCATTTTGGCTATATTTATTCTTTGCATCCAGTAACAAGGAATATTTTTCCATTTCATAGTATCTTTTTCAATTTCCCTTAACAATGCTTTGTAGTTTTCATTATACAGGTCCTTTACATTCTTTCTTATGTTTATTCCTAGGTATTTCATTTTTGTTGTTGCAACCATGAAAGGGATTATTCTTCTGAGTTTCTTTTCTGATGTTTCATTGTTGGCATATAGGATGGCAATGGACTTTTGTATATTAATTTTGTATCCTGTGACCTTACTGTACTGGGTTATTGTTTCTACTAGTCTTTTTGTGGAGTCTTTGGGGTTTTCAATGTATAGGACCATATCATCTGCAAATAGTGAAACCTTTACTTCTTCTTTTTCAATATGAATGACTTTTATTTCTTTTTCTTGTCCTATTGCTCTGGCTAGAACTTTCAGCACTACATTAAATAAGGGTGGAGAGAGTGGGCAACCTTGTCTTGTTCCTGATTTTGGGGGAAAAGTCCTCAGTTTTATGCCACTTAATATGATGTTAGCTGATGGTTTATCATAAATGGCCTTTATAATGTTGAGATATTTTCCTTCTATAGTCATTTTGTTGAGTGTTGTAAACATAAAATTGTGTTGTATTTTATCGAATGCCTTTTTAGCATCTATTGATAGAATCATATGGTTTTTGTCCTTTGTTTTGTTGACATGGTGTATTACGTTAACCATTTTACGTATGTTGAACCATCCTTGTGATTCTGGGACAAATCCGACTTGATCATGATGTATTATTTTTTTAATGTGTTGTTGTATTCGATTTGCTAGTATTTTGTTTAGTATTTTAGCATTTGTATTCATTAGTGATATTGGTCTGTAGTTTTCTTTTTTGTGTTGTCCTTGCCAGGTTTTGGTATGAGGGTTATATTGGCCTCATAAAATGTGTTTGGAAGTATTGCTTCTTCTTCAATTTTTGGGAAGACATTGAGTAGAATAGAAATCAAGTCTTCTTTGAATGTTTGGTAGAATTCACTAGTAAAGCCATCTAGTCCTTGACTTGTATTTTCGGAGAGGTTTATGATAGTTGTTTCTATTTCCTTCCTGTTTATGAGTCTGTTTAGGCTTTCTGCTTTATCATGATTCAGTCTAGGAAGATTGTATTGTTCTAGGAATTTATCCATTTCTTCTAGATTGGTAAATTTGGTGGCATACAGTTTTTCATAGTATTCTACAATAGTTCTTTGTATATCTATGATATCTGTGGTGATTTCTCCTCTTTCATTTTGGATTTTGTTTATTTGAGTCCTTTCTCTTTTTATCTTAGTCTTGCCAAGGGTTTGTCAATTTTGTTGTTCTTTTCAAAGAACCAGCTCTTTCTTTTATTAATTTTTTTATAGTTTTTTTGTTCTCTATTTTGTTTATTTCTGCTCTGACTTTTATTATTTCCTTTCTTCTGCTGGTTTTGGGTTGTCTTTGTTCTTTTATTTCTAGTTCCTTAAGATGTGAAGTTAAGTAGTTTACTTGGGCTCTCTCTTGTTTGTTCATATAGGCCTATATTGATATAAACTTCCCTCTTATCACTGCTTTTGCTGCATTCCAGAGATTCTTATATGTCATATTGTTATTTTTCTTTGTCTGTATGCAACTTTTGATCTCTGCTTTTATTTCTTCTTTGACCCACTCATTCTTTAAAAGTATGTTGTTTAGTTTGCACATTTTTTGGTGGGTTTGTTTACCTCTTTTTTGTTGTTGAATTCTACTTTCAAAACTTTATGATCAAAGAATATGCTTGGTATGATATCAATTTTTCTGAATTTGTTGATGTTATTTTTGTGGTCCAACATATGGTGAATTCTTGAGAATGTTCCATGTACACTAGAGAAAAATGTATACTCTGGCACATTTGGATGAAATGTCCTGTAGATGTTTATCATATCCAATTGTTCTAGTGTTTTATTTAAGACCAATTTGTCTGTTTTCTGTTTAGATGAACAATCTAGAGCCATCAGCAGTGTATTGAGGTCTCCAAATATGATTGTACTTTTGTCAGTTTTTGTTTTTAGGTCATTCAGTAGCTGTCTTATATATTTTGGTGCTCCTTGGTTTGGTGCATATATATTAAGAAGTGTTATGTCTTCTTGATTCAATGTCCTCTTTATCATTATGAAATGAGCATTTTGTCTCTGATTACCTTTGCTGTCTTGTAGTCAGCATTGTTAGATATGAATATTGCTACACCTGCTTTTTTTATGGATGTTATTTGCTTGGAGCATTGTTTTCCACCCTTTCATTTTGCATTTGTTTTTATCTTTGTAGCTTAGATGTGTTTCTTGTAGACAGCATACAGTTGGATTTTCTGTTTCAATCTATTCTATTACTCTGTGTCTTTTTATTGGTGAGTTCAATCCACTTACATTTAGTGTAATTATTGACATTTGAGGGTTTCCTATTTCCATTTTATATATTGCTTTCTGATTGTTTTGTATCTTGTTTGGTTCTTCTCATTTGTTTTTCTATCATTTGCTTTTGTTTTGTTGTAATCTATACTTCTTTTCTCTGTTGATTCTGTTTCCAAGACATGTGCTTCCGTGGTGGTTTTTCCAGTGGTGGTTACCATTAAGTAATGGAAAGGGTATCTATCATATTCATTGTAGTACATTATCTCATAAGTGCTTCTGCACTCCATCCTCCTTTGCTACTGTTAATCTTTGTCTTCTCCCCTTTTTTGTTTTTGTTGTCACAGATTCAATTTGATTTTATTGTGTTCTTGATGGAGATTTTACTTGTGGTTTCTGTTTGTTTGTTTGTTTGTTTTTGTTCTTTGTATCTGGTCAGAAAACCCCTGTTAGTATTTCCTGAAGTCAGGATTTTCTGGGGATAAATTCTCTCATCTTTTCTGTGTCTGAAAATGTTTTTATTTCTCCTTCATATTTGAAGGATAGCTTTGATTGGTATAGTATTCTTGGCTGCAAGTTCCTTTCTTTCAGAAGTTTAAATATTGGGGTCCACTCTCTTCTAGTTTGTAGAGTTTTTGCTGAGAAATCTGATGATAATCTAATGGGCCTTCCTTTATAGGTTGTATTCTACTTTTCCCTGGCTGCCTTGAGAACTTTTTCTTTGTTGTTGGTTTTTGCCAATTTCATTATGATATATACCTTGGTGTAGGTATGTTAGGGTTAAGATAACTCAGTGTTCTGTTTGCTTCTTGAATTTGAGGCTTTAGTTCTTTCTAAAGACTTGGGAAGTTCTTGTTTATTATTTCTTTGAATATGTTCTCCATTCCATTTTCTCTCTCTTCTCCTTCTGATATACCCATTATTCTTATGTTGCTCTTTTTGATGGAGTCAGACAATTGTTTTAGGGCTTTCTCATTTTTTTAATGCATAACTTTCTATCCTCTTCTCTCTGTAGTACCTCTAGTTGCCTGTCTTCAATGTCACTAATTCTCTTCTCTATCTGGCCTATTTTATTAGCTAAGCTTGTTATCTTGTTTTCCAATTCATGAATTGAGTTTTTTATTTGTTTGATTCATTTTTATAATTTCAATTTTCTTGGTGATGTATTTTTTATGTTCATTGAATTGTTTTCTGAGCTCCCTAAATTGCCTTTCTGTGCTTTCTTGTATATCCCTGAGTATTTTTAGGATTTTAATTTTAAATTCTCTGTCATTTAACTTCAAGGTTTTTAAGTTATTAAAATTTTTTTCTATAGATTTTTTCCCATATGTTTGAGCTACATCTCTGTCTTTTGTATCCCTGATATTCGATTTCTTAATGGCATTTGAGAGTGATATTGTTAATAACACTTATAAGAGTTGATATAGAATAAAAACATAAATATAAAAAATAAAAAATATGTTTTAAGAAAATACAGTGAAAAACTAAAAATTATATTGTGCTGAATGGAACAAAAACTACATAGAGCAGAGGGCCTGAGTTGAGGAGAAGTGAAAGAGACAAAAAATGAGGTAAGAACTCACAAAATGCTACAAGAAAAATATTTGGATCAAGAATAAAATAATTTGTTTCTAAATGACAGTTGAATGAGAGATATATGAAAGAGAAAAGAAGAAAGAAAAAGAAAAAGTACAGTGAAAGATGCAATTTCTATTATATTAAGTGAAACAGAAACTACATATAATGGAGAGCTGGAGTTGGGGGGAATGCTAATGAGATGAACAGTGAAGTAAGAAGCACACACACACAAAAATGCCACAGAGAAAAAATTTGAATCCAAAATAAAATAATTTGTTTGTGAATGAGGATCGAATGAGAGGAAAAGAGGAAAAGTGAATGAGGAAAGAAGAAACCAAAAGAGAGGGAGTAAAAGAAGAGAAAAGAAATAAAAAAAAAGAGAGAGTTAAGGTTTTTGGAATGTAACCCTCATAGAGAGAAAAAAAAGAATGGAAAATGTAACACCTATGAGTAGTGAAGTTCAAAATGAAAAGAAAAGAAAAAAATGTGAAGAGGATAAAAGGACCAAGATGGAAAAAAAAAAGAGAAAAAGAAATGGAAAAAGTTATAAAGACTGAATTTTTTTTGGTTTTGAGAGGTTATCTTCTTCCTTTTTCTTCTTTCTCTCTCTTTGGCTGGTGGCATTGTACACCAGGTTCTGCCCCTGTGGCTCTCTTAGGTAGAGATTTGCTGTTGATGTGTCATTATGGCAATGACATAAACTAGGCCTCAGTCCCATTGGTAGGAAGGGCTTGTTAGCGTTTGCAGGCTCCGACAATGGGAGAGTCTGTTTTCCTGGAGCCTCTCCTCCAGTCTCTCCTTTCTGAACCAGCAGCCTGGGACCCAGCTGTGAAGTTGCTGCTGCCATTGCCTGGAGAGCAAGAGGCTCTAAGAGCTGCCAAAACCCCCTCTATTCCCAGTTAACACACGGTTCTGGGTAAGGCCTTTACAAGCGAGCTGCCAGCATAATCAGGCAAGGCTGGGAGCTGATTGTTCCTCGGGTGTCTTTTTTTGAGCCTCCAGGTATGTCTAGTATGCTTGAGCACTTTGTGGAACTATTGTCCCCAGGCTCTTTGCACTTTATAACCTGTATCAGCTGGCAGGAAGATGCCTCAGTTACTGCCTGCAGAACAAGAGGTCTTAAAAGCTGCCAAGTCCCTCTTTCAGGTTCTTTAGAAGCATAGCCCTGGGTATAAAAGCTCTGCCAACCAGAGCCACCAGCTTAAGCAGGCAGGGGGGTGAGCTGACTTATGGTCATCTGTAGGAATGTTTTTCTTACCCTGTATCAGCTGGCAGGAAATTGCCCAACCACTGCCTGCTGAGCAAGAGGCCCTAAGAACTATTAAGTCCCTCCTTCGGGTTCTCTTAATTCATAGACCTTGGAAAGAAGACCTTGTCAGCCAGAGCTGCTGCCAGTGTAAGCCAGCTGGGCAGTGAGCAGACTGCGGGTTAGGTTCCTTTCAGCAACCCACGGGTCTGCTCTCCATAGGCTGTGTGCAAGCTGCCTGTGTGCCTGTGTGCCCTTCCCCCAGCACTTCTGTAGTTTTCTTGTTAACCTGTATGGCTGGGGTGCCCCAGCCGGATAGGTTCAGGCATAGGGAAGCCGGCTTTTTTGCACTCCCTGTGCCACTGTTGTTCGAGGAGCAGGGATTATACAGATGCTCTGGCTGCAGCCCATGCAGAAGGCCACTGCAGACAATTTCCATCCCAGCCCCTCCATCTGGAAACATGGGCGCCCACACCTGAGGCGCTAGGAGGAACCACTCATACACTGCCTGCACTCACTGAATAAAGCCCACTCCACAGGCAAGCCACTCGCCCACCTCTGCTGGGCTTTGCTGCTGGTGTTAGCTCTGCACAGGTTGAGCTGCAGGCACACTCTCTCCTTGGCTTGAATGTCTCCTAGCCCTCCCTTCCTCTCAGTTCCAAGTGAAAAAATGTTTCCTCAGGTCAGTGAGGGAGGCGGAATACTCCATTCTGCATCCTATTTCCTTTGGAGTGGTTTTTCAGCCACCTTTTCCCCAATCATACCTTTGTTTGATGTATTTGTATTTCAGATGCTCCTGGGATTGTTTTTCTGTCTCTAGTTGTTGAATTAGTTGAAATTTCATGGAGAGGTATTGGGAGCACTCCTCATGGCGCCATTTCTTTGACATCACCAAGAGTATACTTCTATTTCTGGAAATATTTCATGAAGAGATGTGCTCAAAGATCAAAGTATGACTAGGATCATCTAATATTAAGCTCTGGTACTAGAAAATCTCATTTTAACATATAAAAAATGTTTTGAATAATGCACAGTCTATGCATATTTCAGAAAAACATTGTTTCTTATTGTGAAGGACATAGCTTTCCAGGTTTTCTGCATGGAAAATGAATGGATTCAAATGTTTGAACCTCCATTTTTCCAGCATAATTCTTTTTGTTTATTTAACATTTCAGTCAGAGAACTGCTTTTATTCCTACTAGAAACAGTGCTCTGTTGTCCTGGTTCTTGATTTGCTATGGAGCCAGTAGGCAGGGCCCTCCCTGAGGGAGACTGATTAAGTAGGAATTAGAGGAACAGGTGGAAGGCTGGGAGGGCTGGTGGAAGTGAGCCTGAGAGGAAGGCAGCAGCAGCAAACAGAAGCTCAGTTTGCCTCTGGTGACAAGGTCTTCAGAGACTCCTCCTCCAGGCTGGATTTGTAGCTGGGAACATCAATCTCCCTCCTGACCAGGGCTTATTAACATTCTGAGTATCACTTTCAATTAAATTTCTTGAATGCTCATTTAGTTTCTAGTTAATAAGGCAGGATTGGATGTCTTGTATGATCCAGCAGGTTGTTTTTAAAGAATAAAATAGAAAATAAGCCCTATAATCAGTTAAGTGGCAGGCCCTGTTCCTGGGCCAACATGGTGCCCAAACCACAGGCCACTCTTGGTTTTGCAAATGGATATAGAGCATTTGTTAAGTTGCTTTTTTCCTAATAGATGAGTGAATATTCTTAGGAAAACCACCATACTGTTTCCTGATGGCTGACAAATTCGATCAGCTTTTTCAGTGCAAATTACTCAGGGTTTGTGTAACAAAGTATTACAGCAAACAGGGAACAGAGGAACTTGTGAGGTAACACTGCAGATAGGATTAGTTAGGCTCTGAACACCTTTTTATTGAGGTGAAAATGCTAATAATAAAAATAATCACAGTGGGGATCACTATTTATTGTCTGTTATTTGTTTGTCACTGTGGTCACCACTTCACATGTAAACCCTCATTTAATTAATGCACCAATTCTATGAGGAAGAACTAATATTCAGTTTTAGTTGCTGAAACTGAGACACAGAGCGCAACTTGCCCATGATCAAAAGCTAGCATGTGCTACTATGAGAAGCAGCAATTGTATGAATAAGTGTTGGTCTTTCATCTCCAGTCTTCACCTCCCTCTATCCTCCATCTTCTTGAAAATGTGAGACTATAGTGTAGAATGGTCTTAGCACTGAACAGACCCAACATACTGATGGGCTAACAGTCTACTAATGTAGAAGGGTGATGAGGTAAGAGTTGGCAGGAAGAGGATCACGGTGCCTTATTAAGCTAGAAGAGCAATGAGAAGATGCAGACCATCATCACTTTCCTTTCAAGCCCTTGCCTTACCTACACCTTTAACCAGGGAAGTGAAGGGTTGTTGAAAGCTCCAAGGCTTTGAAGTTCAAACCTAATTGGAGAGCCTACAATGCTTTTTTCTTATTAGGTGAACCCAGGAAAGCTACCATATCCTGAGACTCAGTTGTTTACAAAGGCATGTGTAAAGCCAGTAGTCGAGGCCACCATCACTGCAGCCTGACCCATGCAGGTTCGCATTAGATTCGAACAGTCGGTAATGAAACACAGGAGCCAAAAACTGGTGAGCCATCAGCTTTAATTCTAGCTTGCACCCGGCAGGCAAGCAAAAACACACACTGGGCTCCAAAACCCACATATTCAGTGCTCACAAAGCTACTGACTTATCCCAGTTTCCTAGAATCAAAGGTTTCTAGCTCACCAGACTTATTCACCTCTGTTTCCCATCTCCTCCTGCACAAACTCTTAACAAACTCGCTTCTTCCTCAGCACTCTGCCATCTTTGCTACTTCTCCTCCACATGGCCTTAATCTGCTCTCCTCTCTAATACCAACCCCAGGAACTCAGGAACCAAGAGAGAGATCAAGCTACTGGTCTCTCCCACTTTATACCGTAGAATCAAAACCTTTAATCCAATTATACATAAAGAAAGTCTCTGATACAAAGCCACCCATCTGAGGCATAATAGGATTCCTCAGGAGAGTGCACCACCCTACATCATCCAATCAGTCAAGGGTGTGGAGAAGAGCTTACTCTTAAACTAAGCCTTAGGCTATAACGACCCGGCCTGCCCACAGCCTGTTCCAGAACACACATTAATATCAACGAACTTCCATGTGGGCAGCGCCATCTTTAACAAAGTGAGCATAATATATTTTATCTGCCCAACAGCATGACTTTTTCCTTCCTGGTTAGACACATTGACCAACGGTCACAGATGTGGGTACATGAACCAGATGTGGTCAGCCATAGTCTCCCATTCTGTTGAATACCAAAATGGTCCAGATATAGCCTTTGCACTCCCACTGCCCATGCCTGTCCAGAGAACTGGGCCGTGTTTGAAGGGAGTCTATATATCACTAAATATATATGACCTTGATCCAGGATTTTATATTACTCTCTGAGGTAAAATTATGGGATTGTATTAGATTAGGTTCCCTTTACTTGCAACAAGTTTTAATAGTCTACTACTCTATGTGAAGGTGAATATACTCCCAGCTTTTCACTTAATATATTTGGGTTCTCTAAAATATCAGATAAGAGAGGGAGTTGTTTTAAGGCAAGCATCTCTATTCAGTGGCTATGATGGCTAAAACAAAGAGACTTTTTAAATGAGTTTTTTCAAAAAGACTGTGCACTGGGGAGTTAGAAGTCTCTTTTACAATAGTCTTTGGAAACTAATCCACTCATATAGAACTTTGTAATCTTTGACTTTGTTCTTTGGCACATGATTCCAGACCCAGAAAAAGAGGGAGGTTTCACAGCGACAGAAGTTTTAAAACACTGAGGGGCTGTGATTACAGCAGAAGGAAGGGCTTTGTGTAGAAATGGGATGACAGGAAATAATAATTGCCATTTAAAACAAGAGGCCCAAAGAAGAAAAAAAATCATGAAGAAAAATGGCATTAAAATAAATACTTGCTGAGTACTTAAACTACATTCAACAGAAAGCACTTTTGAATCTGTTTTCTATTGGAAGTCAGAAGGTGGCAGCACTGTTTGCTGAATGCACTCGGCTGACAGCTCTGAGAAACCTGCAGAGAATAGCCATTCTGTAAGTTATAATCAGCAGCTCAAAGTCTATTTCTAAAAATGAATTGATTGTTGGTGAAATACACTCTTGAAAACTCCAAGCATTTTAGGAGAATTAGCATACTGACCAAGTTATAGATAGCTGTCGCTTCCAAGGATGCAGTGAACCCAGAAGCTTACCAGAATTAACTGAGACTCTGGACAGCTTCTGGCCTTTGGCCAAATGTTTGTTTGTTTTTTTTTTATAAGAAAACAAATTAAAGCCCCAATGTGTGGTCCCTATATCTGTAGCATCAGAATCACCTGGAAATTTGCAAGAAATGCTACTTTCCTGGCCCCACTTCAGACATACTGATCAGAAGTTCTAAGGGTAGGATCTAGGAATCTGGGTTTTCTAAGCTTTTCAGTTGATTCTGATGCATACGTGTAAAGCCAGTTGCCAGGGCCACTATCACAGCCGCCCGACCCACGC
Organism: Rhynchonycteris naso; assembly: GCA_037038555.1. Taxonomy (NCBI): domain Eukaryota; kingdom Metazoa; phylum Chordata; class Mammalia; order Chiroptera; family Emballonuridae; genus Rhynchonycteris; species Rhynchonycteris naso. Next base: position 106,134,869 of record CM072997.1, read on the forward strand.
AGGTTCACATTGGATTCGAACAGTCGGCAATGAAACACAGGAGCCAAGAACTGGTGAGCCATCAGCTTTAATCCTAGCTTGCACCCGGCGGGCAAGCAAAAACACACACTGGGCTCCAAAACCCACATATTCAGTGCTCACAAAGCTACTGACTTATCCGAGTTTCCTAGAATCAAAGGTTTCTAGCTCACCAGACTTATTCACCTCTGTTTCCCATCTCCTCCTGCACAAACTCTTAACAAACTGGCTTCTTCCTCAGCACTCTGCCATCTCAGCTGCTTCTCCTGGCCTTCACGTGGCCTTACTTTGCTCTCCTCTCTAATACCAACCTCAGGAACTCAGGAACCAAGAGAGAGAGAGAGCAAGCTCCTGGTCTTCCCCAGTTTATAGCATAGAAAATCCAAACCTTTAATCCAATTATACATAAAGAAAGTCTCTGATACAAAGCCACCCATCTGAGGCATAATGGGATTCCTCCCTACATCACCACCCTACATCATCCAATCAGTCAAGGGTGTGGGGAAGAGCTTACTCCTAAAACTAAGCCTTAGGCTACAACGACCTGACCTGACCACAGCCTGTTCCAGAACACACATTAATATCAACGAACTTCCATGTGGGCAGCGCCATCTTTAACAAAGTGAGCATAATATATTTTATCTGCCCAACAATATGCAACTTTGAAAACTAAAGGTGTAGGTGCTGAGACTGTTGGCCGAAGACGCACCACTAAGACTCTAGACTCAGGAGTACGGGTAAAACAGAAGAAAAAGTTTATTACACTCGCGAGCGGGCGCTAGGCAAGTATGCTGCCAGGCGCGCTATACAGCGTTCTCTCAGCATTTTTATACTTTATTTTCTTTTAGGGAAGGGCGGGGGCAGGGGATTTTCGTAGGCAGGTATTTGCCTTGAGCAAGCAGTTTCCCATAAGGTGGGTTTGAGCAACGTCCATATCTTGTTTACAGCAGGGTGCGGTTTATCTAGTTCCTGTCACACAAGCCCTAAAGGTCATATGGAATTTTCCATAGTTCTTGTTTTTCTCTTACAAGACCACCATTTTTATCCGTATTTCAAAATGTAGGGCAGATCCTCAAATAAAATCCTGCTGTTGGATTTACCAATTATCCAATTATATAGCTATCAATAAGCTTGAATACTAAAGGTTCACAGAGAAGGGTGATCTGAAAGGAAGTAAGCCCTTAAAAGTGGACCAAGACAATCAGTGAAAATTGGTTCTCCTTCACAACGTTTGAGTTTCTGCCTTTTTGTCAATAGCACAAAATCTCCAGAAAATAACTTTATTTTAAAGTAATTTTCTCTATCAGAAGTGTTTACCACTTATTCCTTAATACAATAAGAAAAAAACTTTAAAATATTTTAAACTGTTCCTGTATAGAATAAACACATAATAAAAATACAATGCAAGCTACCTGTCCTGTCCCATGGCAGGGGGCTGTATGTGAAAAGTCAATTATACTTAAAAAGCATCAAGATTCTTGCAAGAACTAATTTTGGCACTTTAATAGACATTGACTAATGTCTGGTCCAGAGAAATTTATTTTTGTTTCATTAATTAACTGTGTGGTTTCATAGTGGATGGTAGATAATGGGACCATTTTTCCATTAAATAAAAGATTACAAGCACGGAGAACAATACCATTGACAGAACAACCAAAGCTTTGGCTGGCCACTCTCAGAGGACCTCGGGAGGGGTAGTCCTTTTCAGTGACCACAGATTCCCAAGGTTCCATCTTAATTTGGCAGGTCCATAAAGTTCATTTTGGCATGACACCCAGACTTAATTATTCCCACAGAGAAGGTCTTTTTTTTTTAACTAAACCCACAAGAGACTCATATCAATATTACCTATCATGCCAAATTTTTTTTTAATTTGCCATGAATAAGAGAAGTAGATCCATCTAGAGAATCTATTAGATGATTCATGTGTAGTGTATTAGGTGCATGTAAATGAGAGTCAAATTAAAATTAGAAATATGCTTGATGAATATAATCTTAGATCAGTAGAATTTAGCAAGGTAAATGGTGGGTGGTAATAACCTAATGCATCTATCTATCTCCACTGTGAGGATAGACTTGTCAAGTAAACCTGCTGTTTGGGTTCCTGAGTCACAGCATAATACCTTTGTTTCTCTGACTGCTCTGTCCGGTTTTAGGCTAAACTTCTCTCCCTCTTTAGCGGACACTTTCCTTTCTGAGGTATATCATTTACTAGAATTTAGTTAAGTGCAATCAAATTTCTAAGAATGTCTTGGTCCTGGGAAATAGTTCATCTTTTCTGTCACTAACAGTGCTGTACTGCTACTCATCCTTATAAGAGCTAATACGGTTGAGTGGTCCCTATGCCAGAAACTTGCAACACCAGAGTGCTTATTTCTAGATCTCCTAAAGTTTTACATTCCAACTGAGAATACAGCCAATGTAACAGGCAACTACATTGTAGTGTGAGCCGTGCAAAGAGAGAGGAAGCAGTGCATAAGGAGGACAGCTGACTTTAATGTTGAAGTCAAGAAAGGCTTCCTCGGGTCAGTGATGTCCATGCTATGTCTAAGGCTAGGGAAATGGGAGAGGGAGGGAGAAGGCTTATAGAAAAAGTCAGTGGCAGAAGTTCAACTCCAAAAGGAAGGCAGAGCACACCACATTTGATGAACCAAATGGATTGACATCGCTCTAGCAAAGAGGAAATGGAGGAGAGTGGAGTGGGGAAAGATCATATTAGAGACATAAGGCGGGGCCAGACCAAGGTAGATTTGTTTATGTTGTCAAGAAGTCTGTTACTTATGTTAATGGTGACAGTAAACCAGTTAATGGTTTTGAGCAGAAGAGTGACTCAATAATATTTGGATTTTAGAAGTTTATTCTGGCCCTGGCCGTTTGGCTCAGTGGTAGAGCCTTGACCTGGCATGTAGATGACTGGCTTCAATTCCTGGTCAGGGCACACAGGAGAAATAACCATCTGCTTCTCCACCCTTCCCCTTACCCCTTCTCTCCTTCTTTCTCTCTCTTCTTCTCCCACAGCCATGGCTTGATTAATTCAATCACGTTGGCCTTCTGCTTCAGGTGCTAAAATTAGCTCAGTTACAAGCGTCCCCAGATGGGCAGAGCATCAACCCAGATGGGGATTGCTAGGTGAATCCTGGTTGAGTTACATGTGGGAATTTGTCTCTGTATTTCCCCTACCTTCAGTAAAAAAAAAAAAAAAAAAAAAAAAAAAAGTTTATTCTGGCTGTAAGGTATACTATTGACTGGAAAAGAGCAAACCTTAAAGAAGAAATGCCTTAATTTTGTTTCTGTTTTTAGTGTTGTCCTCTATGATAGCTAATAACAATACCTAATAGTTTACACTTACTGTATGCCAAACATTTTATATGCGTCCAATTTAACCTTTAAAATAAGCCTATAAGATGTACTAGTATCATTTTAATTGTTCAGATTAAGAAAAATGACTGTCAGAAAGTTTTAGTCATTTGCCCAAGGTCACAGACAGGTTTGAACTCAGTCTGTGCTCTTACCTGCCATCTCACGTCCTTCATGCCAGAGGAGAAAATGGTCTGAACTAGTCAGTGGTGCAGGACAGCAGAGAAGACCACACCTTTGAGAGCTATTAAGACACTAGAAAAGTGATTGCTTAAAGGTAAGTGTTGGGTCAAGGTCAGGGATATGGTGTGAAGAAGTTTTAAGGTTAGCCTGCAGTCTCTACAAATATTGCTCTACATTCTGAGACAATCTTTTTACTTGTTTCCTGGCCCATCTCTTTTTCTTCACAGAAACCATCTCCAACCTTCTTCATTCTTCTGCAGACTCTGTGCTATTCCATTTCTCCTCAGCTCTAGTAGTTGATGACATGTCATACTCGTTTTGATATCTTTGGTAAAAACTGAAAACAATGTCTTTTTTGTCAGATCCAAATTAATTGATTCCTTAACAAACCATTTAGAACATAATATGAAGGGACAGAAATCAATGATAAAATGATCTTTATTTTTCACTCATAATAATATCAACTAATAGCATTTATTTCTATACCTGATTTCTGAGCCCTTTGTTAGAGAGGTTTTTTTATTTTGTGTTTCAAATATCTAAACTGATAAGACTTCCAGCCTCAGGAGGCACTGGGAGGGAGAGAAAAACAGTTCATCCATTATGGAGCCTTGCAGGTATGAGCAGGTCACTCCTTTCTTCAGAAATTGAAAGAGGCTGTTTGACACACTCCTTTTTATTTTAGATGATTGATAGTGATGACATCCTGTAACAACTTGTATTTTCTCATTTAGGGCCAGAGAAGCTAGCTTTTGCTTTTTCAAATAGAATTATTATAGAGCAGCAAACAATCATTCCAGAAAAAGACCCAGGTGCTTCCATTTTTTCCATAGAAAGAATTTATATAAATTATTTCTTGAGATAAAATGGACAAGGCCTTATGGTACCACATTTCACGAGTATTAGTTTATTAAGCCAATCTCTTCCCAAATCCAAGAAGAATTATCACAGAAAAATGCCCAAGAAGGTTTCCTAAAATATTTTACTGCTTAGTCCAGGTTATAATTTGGAGCAGATAGAAATTCTAATCTCTGAGTCATGGCACATGCATTAGTTTGCTAGAGCTGTCATAATAAGATATCACTGACTAGGTGGCTTAAACAGCAGAAATTAGTCTTTTCACATTTCTGGAGGATGGAAGTTCAAGATCAATGTGTCAGCAGGTCCGGTTCCTTCTGAGGACTCTCTCCTTAGCCTGAAGATGACCATCTTCTTAATGTCCTCACATGTTCTTTTCTCTGTGCATAGCCATCCCTGGTATTGCTTCCTCTTCTTATAAGGACACCAGTCAGATAGGATCAGGACCTGCTCTAAGAGCAATCTGTTAATTTACTTATCTCTTTACAAGCTCTAGATACAGTCACATTCTGAGGTACTGTGTGCTAGGACTTCAACATATAAATTTAGGGGAGATACAGTCAGTCTATAAATGCACATCATTGTGTTTATTTTTATTATAATCTAAAATAGCAATAATAAAAGAATAAAAAGAAATAGAACTCTGGTCTTCCAAAATTATAGAACAATTATAGTAATGTCACTTATTTTTATGACATTTCAGATATGGAGAACAGAAAGTTTTCAGTACTTGTCAAAAGGCAGGGCTAAATGTTTTCCTCTGCTCTAGCTTTATTTTGGATTTCTTAAAATAATTAAAGATCTAGAAGTTTCAAGGCTCCAAGTAATGTAAAATCTTTTAGAATATTTTCACTCTTCTTTCTCTCTCTATTCCAAGAAATAATAAACATACTGATTATTATCAACATTAGTTCTATCACTCTGTTTATGAGATTTTTTTAATGTTCAAGCAAATCAGCATTTTGTGAGAATGACAGAGTATTTTGCTTATAATCAGACATCACTATGAAAGAGAAGATATATCCTGACTTATTCATAATCTTTGGTGGTAGCTTCCAAGAAAAAGTGAAGGAATTTGAGTTCCCAAATGTGAATTTCTGATGAAGAACCAGAGAAATCTTGCTCATAAATTATAGTTTCTTAATTAATTCTTTTCTAAGATAGATTTAAAAAATATTTAGAATGATTATTAAGAACATTCAGGATTTTAAAGAGGAATATTCTCAAAGTTTATTCTCATATGTATTCCCACCCACCCAAACCACTCTAGATCTACTCTTTTTTTATATATATATATTTTATTATTATTAATTTTAATGGGGTAACACCAATAAATCAGGGTACATATGTACAATGAAAACATCTCCAGGTTATCTTATCATTCAATGGTGTTGCATACCCATCACCCAAAGTCAAATTGTCCTCTGTCACCTTCTATCTGGTTTGCCCCGTGTCCCTCCCCTCCTCCCTATCCCACTCATCCCTCCCTCCCCCCATCCCATAACCACCACTCTCTTGTCCATGTCTCATATTCTCACTTTTATGTCCCACCTATGTATGAAATCATGCTGTTCTCAGTTTTTCTTTTTTTCTGATTTACTTATTTCACTCTGTATAATGTTATCAAGGTCCATCCATTTTGTTATAAATGATCCGATGTCATCATTTCTTATGGCTGAGTAGCATTCCATAGTATATATGTACCATAGATTTTTAATCTACTCGTCTTCTGACGGACACTTGGGCTGGTTCCAGATCTTCGCTATTGTGAACAATGCTGCCACGAACATGGGGGCACATTTCTTCTTTTCGAACAGTGCTATGGTGATCTTAGAGTATATTCCTATAAGTGGGATAGCTGGTTCAAAAGGCAGTTCGACTTTTAATTTTCTGAGGAATCTCCAAACTGTTTTCCAAAATGGCTGCACCAGTCTGCATTCCCACCAGCAGTGCAGAAGGGTTCCCTTTTCTCCACATCCTTGCCAGCACTTATTCTGTGTTGTTTTGCTGATGAGTGCCATTCTGACTGGTGTGAGGTGATATCTCATTGTGGTTTTAACTTGCATTTCTCTAATGATTAGTGATGTTGAGCATTTTTTCATATGCCTATTGGCCATCTGTATGTCCTCTTTGGAGAAATTTCTATTCATTTCTTTTGCCCATTTTTTGATTGGGTTGTTTGTCTTCCTGGTGTTGAGTTTTATAAGTTCTTTATAAATATTAGTTATTAACCCCTTATCAGATGTGCTGTCGAATATGTTCTCCCATTGTGTGGTTTGTCTTTTTATTCTGTTCCTATTGTCTTTAGCTGTGCAAAAACTTTTAAGTTTGATATAGTCCCATTTGTTTATCTTGCCTTTTATTTCATTTGCCCGTGGAGATAAATCGGCAAATATACTGCTGCTACACATGTCGGAGAGCTTGCTGCCTATGTTTTCTTCTAAGATGGCTTATGGTTTCACGGCTTACATTTAAGTCTTTTATCCATTTTGAGTTTGTTTTTGTGAATGGTGTAAGTTGATGGTCTGTTTCATTTTTTTGCAGGTAGATGTCCAATTTTCCCAACACCATTTGTTAAAGAGGCTGTCTTTACTCCATTGTATGTTCTTTCCTCCTTTGTCAAATATCAGTTGTCCATAAAGCTGTGCTTTGGGTCCTTTGTTCTGTTCCATTGATCTATGTGCCTGTTCTTATGCCAGTACCAGGCTGTCTTGAGTATAATGGCCTTATAGTAAAACCTTGATATCTGGAAGAGTGATACCTCCTGCTTTATTTTTTCTTTTTAAGATTGCTCAGGCTATTCGTGTTCTTTTTTGGTTCCATATAAATTTTTGAAATATGTTTTCTATATCTTAGAAGTATGTCATTGGTATTTTAATTGGTATTGCATTGAATTTATAAATTGCTTTGGGTAATATAGACATTTTAATGATGTTTATTCTTCCTAGCCATGAGCACGGTATATGCTTCCACTTGTTTGTATCTTCCTTGATTTCTTTTATCAATGTTCTATAATTTTTTGAGTACAAGTCCTTAACCTCCTTGGTTAAATTTACTCCTAGGTACTTTATTTTATTTGCTGCAATAGTGAAGGGGATTGTTTTCTTAATTTCTTTTGCTGACAGTTCATTGTTGGTATATAGAAATGCCTCTGATTTCTGAGTATTAATTTTATATCCTGCCACCTTGCTGAATTCATTTATAAGGTCCAGTAGTTTTTTGACTGAGACTTTAGGGTTTTCAATATACAATATCATATCATCTGCAAATAGTAACAATTTTACTTCTTCTTTTCCAATTTGGATGCCTTTTATTTCTTCTTCTTGTCTGATTGCTGTAGCTAGGACTTCCAGAACTATGTTGAATAAGAGTGGTGAAAGGGGGCATCCCTGCCTGGTTCCTGATCTTAAGGGGATTGCTTTTAATTTTTGTCCATTTAGTATGATGTTTGCTGTCGGTTTATCGTAGATGGCCTTTATCATGTTAAGGAATGATCCCTGTATTCCCCCTTTACTGAGAGTTTTGAGCATGAATGGGTGCTGGATTTTATCAAATGCCTTTTCTGCATCTATTAAAATTCTCATGTGATTTTTGTCCTTCCTTTTGTTTATGTGATGAATCACATTGATTGATTTGCAAATATTGAACCAGCCATGCCTCTCCAGAATAAATCCCACTTGATCATGGTGTATGATTTTTTTCATATATTACTGGATCCGGTTGGCTAATATTCTGTTGAGAATTTTAGCGTCTAAATTCATCAGGGATATAGGCCTATAATTTTCTTTCTTTGTGTTGTCTTTGCCCGGTTTTGGGATCAGAATTATGCTCGCCTCATAAAAGGAGTTTGGAAGTCTTTCTTCCTCTTGAATTTTTTGAAATAGCTTGAGGAGGATAGGAGTTAATTCTTCTTTGAATTTTTGATAGAATTCACTTGTGAAGCCATGAGGCCCAGGACTTTTCCTTTTTGGGAGTTTTTTGATAACTGTTTCGATCTCATTTATTGTAATTGGTCTGTTTAGGTGTTCTGATTCTTCCAGATTGATTTTTGGAAGATTATATGATTCAAGAAATTTGTCCATTTCACCAAGATTGTCTAATTTTTTGGCATATAGTTCTTCATAGTATTTTCTTACAATGCTTTGTATTTCTGTTGTGTCAGTTGTTATTTCTCCACTGTCCTTTCTAATTTTATTTATTTGAGTCCTCTCTCTTTTTTTCTTGGTGAGTCTAGTTAAAGGTTCATCAATCTTGTTTACCTTTTCAAAGAACCAGCTTCTGGTTTCATTGATCCTCTGTATTGTTTCCTTTGCCTCTGTGTCATTTATTTCTGCTCTGACCTTTATTATTTCCTTCCTTCTACTTGTCTTGGGTTTTATTTGTTGTTGTTTTTCTATTTCTTTTAGATGGAGGGTCAGGTTGCTTATTTGAGCTTTTCCTAGCTTCTTATGATATACCTGTAGTGCAATAAACTTCCCTCTCAGAACTGCTTTTGCTGTGTCCCATAAATTTTGAGTTGATGTATGCTCATTATCATTTGTTTCTAGAAACTTTATTTCTTCTTTGATCTCATTGTTAATCCATTCATTATTTAATAACATGCTACTTAGTTTCCAAGTGTTTGAGTATTTTTCAGTTTTTCTTTTGTGGTTAATTTCTAGTTTCATGGCATTGTGATCAGAGAAAATGCTTGATATGATTTCAATCTTCTTAAATTTATTGAGACCATTTTTGTTTTCTAACATGTGGTCTATCCTAGAAAACGTACCATGAGCACTTGAGAAGAATGTATATTCTACTGCTTTAGAGTGAAAAGTTCTGAAGATATCTATTAAATCAAGTTGATCTAGTGTCTCCTTTAAGTCTGCTATTTCTTTATTAATTTTCTTTCTTGAGGATCTATCCAGTGTTGTTAGAGAGGTATTGAAATCCCCTACTATGATAGTATTGCTGTTAATCTCGCCCTTTATATCCATCAAAGTCTGCTTTATATATGTCGGGGCTCCTATATTTGGTGTATAGATATTTATAATAGTTATATCTTCCTGTTGAATTGTTCCCTTTATCATTATGTAGTGTCTTCTTTATCTCTTACTACAGCCTTTGTTTTAAAGTTCATTTTGTCAGATATAAGTATTGCTACCCCTGCTTTTTTTTCATTTCCATTTGCATGAAATATTTTTTTCCATCCTTTTACCTTCAGTCTATGTGCATCTTTTGTTTTAAGGTGTGTCTCTTGTAGACAGCATATGTATGGGTCCTGTTTCTTTATCCATGCAGCTACCCTATGTCTTTTGATTGGATCATTTAATCCATTTACATTTAAGGTTATTATTGATATGTAGTTGTTTATTGCCATTTTATTCTTTAAAGCTGTATTCTTCTTTTGCTCTATTCATTCCTCCCTTTAAACTGTTCACAAGAGGCCCCTTAGTATCTCTTGCAGAATTGGTTTGGTTTTTATGAATTCCTTCAGGCTTTCTTTTTCTGGGAAGCTCTTTATTTCTTTTTCAATTTTAAATGTTAGCCTTGCTGGGTAAAGTAGTCTTGGTTGTAGGTTCTTGTTCTGCATTACTTTGATTATATCTTGCCATTCTCTTCTGGCCTCAAGTGTTTCTGTTGAGAAGTCCGATGTCATTTTTATGGGGGCTCCTTTGTAGGTGATAGCCTTTTTTTCTCTAGCAGCTTTTAAAATTTTTTCTTTATCCATTAGCTTTGGTATTTTAACTATGATGTGTCTTGGTGTAGATCTTTTTGGGTTTCTCTTTAATGGAGTTCTGTGTGCTTCTTGAATGTGTGGAGTGTTTCCCAGCCTTAATTTAGGAAAGTTTTCTGATATGATTTGATTGAACAAAGTTTCATTTTCCTGTCCTCTCTCCTCTTCTTCTGGCACCCCTATGATGCGAATGTTGTTTCTCTTCATGTTGTCACAGAGCTCCCTTAGAGTTTCATCACATTTTTTGAGTCTCTTTTCCTTTTTCTTCTCTGCTTCTGTGCCTTTGTTTATTGTATCCTCTAACTCACTTATTCGATCCTCAGCATGATTCTTCCTGCTTTTAATTCCTTCCATTGTGGTCTTCAGTTCTGATACTGTATTTGTCATTTCTGTCTGATTCTTTTTTATTATTTCAATTTCATTTTTTATACTTGTTATCTCTTTATTTAGGTGTTCATAATGACTATCCATTGTTACTCTAATTTTTTTGAACATCCTAACTATCATTATTCTAAATTCTGCTTCTGGTAATTTGGTTATATCTGGTTCATTCAGGTCCTTCTCTGGGGATTTCTCTTGATTCATTTGGTTTGCATTCCTCTGCCTACCCATTTTGTCTGTGTATAAGCAAGTTGTGGCCACTGGAGTCCAGTAGGTGTTGCCTTTGTTTTCTCTAGGTGTGTTCTGTCTGCAGGCCCCCCACCCCCTCTGCTGGTGCCTAGTGTGGTTGGGTATGAGCGTTGCCAGCGCCGGCCCACTGTGGCTTTTGCTGTGATTTCTGCCTCTTCTCCGCGGGAGGGACTGTCACTGAAGCCACAAGCCTTAGCACCAAGGGTAGCGTTGAGCACCATTGCTCAGCTGCGGACCCAGCCTATTTCCGGACTTCCGCCCAGAACCCGCAGTCAGAGCCTGCTCGCCACAGTTTCGCGGGTTGGGCAGGACTTTTGATGTGCTCTCAGCTGTGAGACTTTGCCTGTCTGGAGCTTTAGCCCCGCCCTCGAGGCCAGGGCCCTTCTGCACAGGGTCGCAAACCCAGGTTTATTGGGCCGGGCGTGTTTGCTGGCTTCCGCTCAGCTGTGTACTTCCGCTCGTCCCGGACTCTACCCGGCCCCACGTTCGGAGTCCGCTCGTACACGTATACTGGCAAACCGCGGTTTCTCAGGCCCGGGGGGCGGGGGCTGGTAGCGTGAGCTCAGCCGCAAGCCCCTGTCCATCCCTGGTCCTAGCCCAGTCTCTGTGGTCAGGGCTTGCTTGCGCGGGGTTGCAGAGCAGATTTTTGCCCGTTCCTGGCCTCCCGCTTTGTCCTCTTAAGTGGGATTAAAGGCGGGCCCACAACTTCCGGACCGCTTTCACGCGTCCCCTCCAACCCTGCTGGGCTAGACCGAGCTTCCATCGGCTTGGCCTCTGCCCACACCGACATAACCGCGTTTCAGTGTCCTATCGCCCCAAACCCTTCAGCAACTCTCAGCAGAGTAGGAAGGGACCTAATACTCCACACTGTAGTCCTGGGAGCTCCCTCACTTGTTTCACAGCTGAAAACTGTCCAAATGCCTCTTCTAGGCTCTGGGACTGCAGGCTGAGGCTTGGTTCCTGGGACCCAGGTCGGTCCCTCCTTCTCCGCTAAACTGTCCTCCTGCCCTGCGGGTCTCTCCGGGCTGCTGTTTGCTCCAAGGAGCTGGGCAGCCCTCTTCGCGTTTTCGCTATTCCTACCAGTCTCAATGTGGCTTCTTCTGTGTTCCTTGGTTGAAGAGTCCACTTAGTTTAGTTCATAGTTGGTTTATCCAGATGATGGTTCTTTAAATTGAGTTATAATCCACTTTGCTTCTGGGAGTTCGAAGTTGGTACTTCCGCCTACTCCGTCGCCATCTTGTTCCTTATCTAGATCTACTCTTATACTTAGTTCTTCCTTACTAGTATGGGAAGAAGTGTCTCTGATCCTTTCCAAGTCTCCTTCAGCTATTCTCAGGGTTTTATCATCTTTCTCTGGGATATTGCATTTTCAATGATCTCCTACCTAGGGAATATCATACCTCTTTCACCACTGGTTTCTCCCCCTAAACTACAAACACACTCATGGTGCTTCTCAAATATATAACATAATAGTAAATATAGATACATGTCTGGCCAAATTCTGAATTTCTCAACTACAAAAACTCATACTTATCCTATGTCCCGACTGGCTAACATGGTTCCTAGCTTGTTACATTTTGAAAAATATAGAATGAATGAATAAATGAATGGGCAAAAGTTGAATAGTTAGTTGAGCACATTTTATTTATGCCAAATAATTAGATGCTATTGAGAAAAAGAATTGTATGTTTGATTTCATGAAAGATAAAGCCTATAAAACTAAAATAATATATAGCTAATTATTTGGATAATAACATTTCTGAAAATAACCAATGCTAATCATTTGGATCAAGCTTACTTTCCCTTTCATTTTACTTGGACAGAGAAGTAAAGACATACATAACAAAAATTATGCAACTTCCCTCTTGTTTTGGCTATTACTATATGGTGCAAAGTGAGAAAATAAAGCCTAAACATTTTAGTATAGTTTGTCTGTTTTGGGTAACCTTGATTCTTGTTATGATGTAGAAATAGTCAAGCCTTGAGAGATTCCAAGAATTTTCAGAATTATGTTTAATGATGACCTTAGGCTGGATATGTATTTAGTGAGTCAATCTTTCAAACAATAAGTGTTTTCTGAGCTCTTCCTAAATGCACAGTAACTGAACATGGAAACCTGTATGCACGTACCTTCTATAACCTTTGCCATGTACAATGATTAACAAAATCAACAGATGTAAAATAAATAGGAAATAGTAGAGAAGAAATGCTTGTGCTTTATAAAAATTGTTGCAAACTGAAAAAAGTAAAGCAAAATAGTATTATTATGTTCTGTTCATAGTGGTGACTAGGACAGGTGCTTATGATGTGGTAGATGTTAGTTGTTATCTGTTTATCTAATTCAACTCATTGAATTTAATCAGACAAGTCTTTATGCAACAGACAAAATGCAGTCAGACTTGTCCTCTCTAGAGCTTTAGGGTAGGTCTTGACAGTGGCATAAACTTGTCTCTGACTAAAGAATGCATACAGGTGTTTCCTTATCAATCTGATCCCAGAAGACAGCTTTTGGTTTACTACAAGTTTTTAAGGAAGGATGCAGTGGTCTGTGAAAAGGCTAACACTTCTGTAGGAGGGAGAAATCTGCCTGACAGATAAGTGTCCCTCTGGCTTTTCCTGGGCCCTATTTGTAAAGATAGCTTGACGGAAATCTGTTAAGACTTCAAGGAGAAACAGTGGAGGGGTAGAATCGGTAGGAGGTGTCCTTATTTCCATCTCAGGAAATCTGGAAATCTGTGTGTTCTTATTTCAGAAGACTGTCATTCAAAAATGTCACATGGTATTTGGCAATTACCAAAAGCCCAAATGACAGCACAGGGCATGGAAAAGTATAAGACTGAGATCAAGTGACACGGGACCTGCCCTCTGCCCTGTCAAGGACTCATCCATGACCTTGGGCAAGACATTTAAGCCTGTTTCCTCAGCTGTGTGATGCAGATTGTTTTACCCACTTGTGATAACAGAATGAGATAAAATGTGTAAAAGCACCCCACAAAGTGCTTGGCACAGAGCAAGAATAAAAGCCACAATCATAGATAAACACCTTTCCCAGGCTTCAGCAGGCTCTCTGCCTAGATGGTTCCAGGAAGAGAAGTCTCCCCTTTCACTGCTATGGCTTGCCCCTAAAACATATAATTTTTCAGTTGATTGCTTAATTTTCTTAATAAGGGACACACTGTTTATTCTACCAGGGATAAACTTAAGACTGGGAACCACTAGCCATATATCACTGGGTTAAAAGGGGAACCCGAGCTGTTTCACCACAGCCCAGCTCTATGGACTTGCAGGTGAGATAAGTTTTTTGAGCCTCAGTTTTCTTTTCTGTAAAATGAAGGGGGTAGAAATGTAGGTTAGAGGTCTGAGCTGAAGTAAGATGGAAAAGGAGAAGAACAGGTCCTTTGAGGAGCTTCTCAATGCATGCAGTCCTATTTAGTCTGTCAAACTAAGGGCCTTGTATTACTATGATAGAGCTCGCTCAGTCAGATGATCTTTTCTCAGAATAACCCAGTGCTTTGACCCAAAATGACACTGGATTATTCATTCATTATGAAGGTTTAAATGTATATCTGTTTTTGTGCCTAGATATTCAGAGATATGTTCCTGCCCCTCCTGTGTTCTGGTTTCTCCTCTGATTCTGTAGGCTACTCCATTCTTTCCAATAAATTACTTTTCATTCTAAGCCATAATGCATTTTTTGTGTGTGACAGAGACAGAGAGAGGGATAGACAGGAACAGGCAGACAGGAAGGGAAAGAGATGGCAAGCATAAACTCTTCATTGCAGCACCTTAGTTGTTCATTGATTGCTTTCTCATAAGTGCCTTGACCAGGGGGCTACAACAGAAAGAGTGACCCTTTGCTCAAGCCAGCAATCTTGGGCTCAAGCTGGAGAGCATTGCTCAAACCAGATGAGCCCGTGCTCAAGCCAGCAACCTCAGGATTTCAAACCTGGGTCCTCCACATCCTAGTCGGACGCTCTATCCACTGCGCCACCGCCTGGTCAGGCCATAATGCATTTTTATTGCCTGCAACCAAATAATCTAAATAATAAATCTAAGGAAAATATAGCATATATTTGAAGACAGGATGTTGGAGGCAGTAATAAACTAAGTCACTGAGATTGTTATAAATTAATTAAATCCCTTATCAAGGGAATAATCAGATTATCTTCCAAAAACTGGGTTCAAGGTCAGTTGTTTAAACATAGGATCCATTTTCTTCATTATTTGGTTTCTTCAGCATATATTATAATTGTAATACAGACTTCATGAAACTATGGAATCTAGTCATCTTGAGTAATTCTTATTTAAGAAAATCATACAGTGTTCCAATTTTTAAATAATCTAATCTAGTTTTATATTAAAAAGTTAATGTGTTAAGGAATATTTGGATACATGACATTTCATAATTAGTAGCAATTTTATTATTAAAATAATTCTATAAGGCAATTATTTTTTTGCTTTTATATCATAAAGAACCCAAACCTTTAAAAGACAAAATTATTCAGATTATAAAAAGAGGATTTGGATAAGAATCTAGTTTTGCTTAATTGCCAAGCTGGAACTCTTCTACTTACAAAAACTACTTCCCAGGCATCTGTGACTTATTTTTACCTGATTTTAGCACAATACCGGGACATCTGGTTATCAGAGAAATAAGAATAATCTGAGCTCTGTTCCATAATTATGCTCGTAGTCCAAGGTGATTTCTGGAAAGAGCAAAGGCCACAAAAGAAATAAGTAGAGAGAATTGGTGCTCTCGGCTGTAGGAGGTAAAGTCAAGGGGAAAGTAGTAGTAAGGTCTAGGGACTCTTGCTGAAATTGTTAGAGGACAGTCCCCTCTGTTTCTAACCCTGAGCTATGGGTGCAAGAATAAGGGAGGAGTCTAACCCCTTGTTATATATTGAATTTGGGCCCCTCAAAAAGATATGTTGAAGTCCTAATTCCTGATACCTTCAAATAAGATCTTTTTGGGAAATAGACTTTGCAAATATAATAAAACTCATGTGTGACCTTTCGGTTATACCCTAATCAAAGGTGACTCTGGTATTCTTAATGAAAAAGAGAAGACCACGTGAAAATAAGACATATGGGGAGATGATGGTCATGTGAAGACAGCGACAAGATAGAAGTTATGCTTCTACAAGCCAAGGAACACCCCGAGGATGCAATTTGACCAGGCTGATTTTACTGATGGGGGGAGGAGTGGGGAGGTTGGCCCTGCCCTGGCATGGTCGGACCTTCTAGCTTTCAAGTGTCAGGGCATCTCCAGGTCCTTGGTGAACCCAGGAAAGATTTTAAGGATGAATTAGAGTAATAATAAAGCAAGTTTTATTCAGGTAGAGAAAAGGAAAGTGAGGAGGGTGCTCGTGCCCCTGTGAAAGAAGCAAAATGTACATGTTGGAGTAGACATGGGCCAACTCCAGAGCTGCTCATGTGGTCAGTGAGTTCTTGGGATTTTATGTTTCCAAGGGGGGAAGTTGTCTCCAATCTTTGTGGTGCCAAATTCTGACCCTACTTTCTGGTTGGGAGAGGTCCTTGTTTTTGTGACTTCCATAACTACCATATGGGTTTCCTGCCATTGGCTGTTTTCTCTTTTATTGTACCTGTAGGTGGGGGCTCTGGTGAGAGGTGTTGGCTCCTACTTTCTCATTCTACTTGTAGGGATCGCTTAAAATTTAAAAAAAAAAACTTAATATGATTTGTAAAGTTAAAAATAAGAATAAATGCAGGTAAATGGAACTTTAAAATTCTGAGAAAATATTACTAATCCAGTAATAATCAAGCCAAATACTGTAGAACAGGTTGTAATTTTCAAAAACAATACTATGCCTCAGAGTTTGTTTATAAACAGTGTGCTTAATATCAAATGCATCATAATTTTGACCAAGAAAATGTCATTAAGGCATAGACAAAATTATTACAAACTCTGTAAGTGAAAAGAGCAAGATGTATTCCAAATTCTGCAACATGGAAATTCTGTAAAAATGTATTAAAGGTGGTCCAGTGTAGAAACTAAGAGCCCAGGCTCCCAAGTTGGGTCTGGACATCAACTCTGCAACTGAATAGGTGTGACTCTCTGTGCCTCCTTCCCCATCAATAAAATAAATATTATGTAATCAACCCAGTGTGCTTATCTGTGAAAGAAGTGGTTATAAGGATTAAATGATTTAATACTTTCAACATGTTTAAAACACAAATTTTTATAGTGACTCATAGAAGATGCCTAACAAATAGTCACTTTTATTGATGGTGTCTCCTGTGAGTAGGATTGCTGGTCTAGAACTTGGGAGTGGTGATGGAGTTTTTGGTCATGTCTCAAGCAGTTTAATACTAAAGGTAATAATTATTCTAAGCAAGATACAAAGTTCTAGACTACAGATACAGAAAAGGGTACTCTGACTGAGGGGGACCTAAGCTACTTCCAAGAGATGGTGACATTTGAGCTGGTCTTGAAGCAAACTGAGATTTAACCAAGCACAGTTCAGGAGCACAGAATGGGTTAAAGATTCAGGGTTGGCTAAGCGTAGGAGACACGGGTCCATAATTGGATATGCTTATAGCTGGAAAGGTCTAATGGTAGTTGCATCCTTGCTGAAGAGTCTAAACTGTATTTTTATGGGCAACAGGGAGCCATAGAAGATAATTAAACCAAGAGTGAGCAGATTATAGTTTCACTTGTTAAAAAATCAGTATAGCTAAGTAGATTATATCAAAGGCATGGGAGATTCCAGAAAGAGAGAATAATTTGGAATCTATTTTCAAAGATTAAATGAAAGACAAAAATCAGTACAGACTAAATCGTAGTTGAATTTGACAATGGATAGATTAACAATTCGCAAGTATCAGAAACGGGAATGGCCTGGATTAGATTGACACGTAATGATCAGGGAGAGAGTAGTTCTGACCAGAAAATAGCAGAAAATGTTAAATAAAGAGAATTGTCTATACTAGAATAAATTTGAAATAGAAGCAGAATGCAAGGTAAGGAAGAAGTGTGTGTGTGTGTGTGTGTGTGTGTGTGTGTGTGTGTGTGTGTGTGTGTGTGTTTGGGGTGGAGTGGCAGTTAGCAAACTATCACCAACTGGCCAAATCCTGTCTGATGCCTGTTTTTGTAAACTCATATTGGAACACAGACACTCACATTAGCTTATATTTTGTCTATGGCTGCTTTTGTGCTGCAAGGGCAAAGCTGAGGAACTGTGAACATATGGCCACCAAACCTGAAATGTTTCCTCTCTGGCCCTTTGCAGAAAACCTTTGCTGGCCCCTGGTCAGGAGTTGCCTGATGTTAAAGTAAATTTCAGAAATTGACATAGTTTATGTAACCACCTTGCTATTCCTTTTGAAAGTCTTCTGATATTTTGAAGATTTTAATTAGAAGCTTGGGAACTAGCATTTTTTAAAAGAAAACCATGGAGGAGTATACCTCTGCTTCATACTAGCAATTTCAACTTTACTGACAAAGGCTGTCACATAAACAAACACAATAAGAGGTTTGGTTTTGTTCCTATAGGGAGAGGAAAATAAAAGGAATACATTACAAGATATTTTAATTCAGTCTCAGAATTCTCTCATTAGTCCTGAACTCTAATCTCTGTAGGTGCATGCTTATAGAGCATAAGGAAAGAAACACATAGCATGGTGGCTGCCCTTTAGGGATCTTTAAATCTTCATAAGCAAATATCCATGTATGAAAACAATTTAAAGCAATATCGACTCTACTGAAGAAGAATTAGTGTGAGAATTAATTTTCATTTTTTTCTTTCTTTCCCTTTTTCTTTACACTTAGGAACAAAGACAAGTGTTCATAAGAACTAAGTAGTGTTTTGACAGTTGGGATACTTTTTTTCTTTTTTTATATATTTTATTATTATTAATTTTAATGGGGTGACACCAATAAATCAGGGTACATATGTACCATGAAAACATCTCCAGGTTATCTTATCATTCAATTGTGTTGCATACCCATCACCAAAAGTCAAATTGTCCTCTGTCACCTTCTATCTGGTTTTCCCTGTGTCCCTCCCCTCCTCCTTATCCCACCCTTCCCTCCCTCCCCTCACCCCATAACCACCACTCTCTTGTCCATGTCTCATAGTCTCACTTTTATGTCCCACCTATGTATGAAATCATGCTGTTCTCAGTTTTTCTTTTTTTCTGATTTACTTATTTCACTCCGTATAATGTTATCAAGTTGGGATATTTTTGAGAATGGGTAGGCCTTGTCTCAAACGTGGGGTTTCTCTTGAAATATCTGAAGATCTAGCAACTCTGGACTTGCCGACACAACAATTTAGGAGCCCCTGGATCTAGATGGTAGCTGCCCCTCCACGTGGGGCATATGCTCTTGTAGGATTCAGATAATTTTCATCATGCCTTCCTGTCTCATGCTGAGGCAGCTTCACATTTTTACACCACCAATTTGCCTTTCAAACAACTGATTTACAGTTCTTGATTTGGAATCTCTGTAAACTTCTAATTGGTGACTAGCAGGAGAGAAGGAAGCCTCTGACAATATGCTTTACTGTCATATTGGGCTGGTTTTATGCCATCTCCTTTTGCACTTACATTTTATCTTTCTGTTGCTTTGTTTCTGTCCCTTGTTTCCCTCCAACAGGAAATTCACCAAAGAGAACTGGACAGCTGTCCTTCCCAGTATCCATTTCTTTTTTTACAGGGACAGAGAGAGAGTCAGAGAGAGGGATAGATAGGGACAGACAGGAATGGAGAGAGGTGAGAAGCATCAATCATTAGTTTTTTATCACTGTTGCAACACCTTAGTTGTTCATTGATTGCTTTCTCACATTGCCCTGACCACCGGCCTTCAGCAGGCCAGACTGAGTAACCCCTTGCTGGAGCCAGCGACCTTGAGTCCAAGTAGATTATATGGGCCCGTGCTCAAGCTGGCGAGCTTGGGATCTCGAACCTGGGTCTTCTGCATCCCAGTCTGATGCTCTATCCACTGCGCCACCACCTGGTCAGGCTGTTAATTTGCATTTCTCTAATGGTTAGAGATGTTGACCATTTTTTCATCTGTCTATTGGCCATCTGTATGTCCTCTTTGGAGATGTGTCTATTCATTTCTTGTGACCATTTTTTGAATGGATTGTTTGTCTTCTTGGTGTGGAGTTTTATAAGTTCTTTATAAATTTGTTTATTAACCCCTTATCAGACGTGTATTGTTGAATATGTTCTCCCATTGTGTGGTTTGTTTTTTTTTATTCTGTTCTTATTGTCTTTAGCTGTGCAAAAGCTTTCTAGTTTGATATAGTCCCATTTGTTTATCCTGTCTTTTATTTCATTCGCCTGTGGAGATAAATCAGCAAATATATTGCTGTGATAGATGTCGGTGAACTTACTACCTATGTTTTCTTCTAGGATGCTTATGGTTTCACAACTTACATTTAAGTCCTTTATCCATTTTGAGTTTATTTTTGTGCATGGTGTAAGTTGATGGTCTAGTTTCATTTTTTTACAGGTAGCTGTCCAGTTTTCCCAACACAATTTGTTAAAGAGACTGTCTCACTCCACCGTATGCTCTTACCTCCTTTGTCAAATATAAATTGTCTGTAAAGATGTGAGTTTATTTCTGGGTTCTCTGTTCTGTCCCATTGATCTATATGCCTGTTCTTATGCCAGTACCAAGCTGTTTTGAGGACAATGGCCTTGTAGTATAACTTTATATCAGGAAGTGTGATACTTCCCACTTTATTCTTCTTTTTCAAGATTGCTGAGGCTATTCATGTTCTCTTTTGGTTCCATATGAATTTTCAGAATATGTGTTCTATATCTTTGAAGTATGTCATTGGTATTTTAATTGATATTGCATTGAATTTATAAATTGCTTTGGGTAATATAAACATTTTAATGTTTGTTCTTCCTAACCATGAAGACGGTATATGCTTCCACTTGTTTGTGTCTTCCTTGATTTCTTTTATCAATGTTTTATAATTCTCTGAGTACAAGTCTTTAACCTCCTTAGTTAAATTTACTCCTAGGCACTTTATTTCTTTTTCGCAATAGTGAAGGGTATTATTTCCTTAAATTCTCTTTCTGACATTTCATTGTTCGTGTATAAAAATGCCTCTGATTTTTGTGTATTAATTTTATATCCTGCCACCTTGCTGAATTCGTTTATTAGGTTCAGTAGTTTTTTGACTGAGACTTTAGGGTTTTTTATATACAATATCATATCATTTGCAAATAATGATAGTTTTACTTCTTTTCTAATATGTATGCCATTTTTTTCTTCTTGTTGTCTGATTGCTGTAGCTAGAACTTCCAGTACTATGTTGAATAAGAGGGTGAAACGGGGCACCCCAGCCTTGTTCTAGACTTTAGGGGAATAGCTTTTAATTTTTTTTCATTAATTATGATGTTGGCTGTTAGTTTGTCATAGATGGCCTTTATCATGTTGAGGTATGTTCCCTGTATTCCCACTTTGCTAAGAGTTTTGATCATAAATGGGTGCTGGATTTTATCAAATGCTTTTCTGCATCTATTGAAATTATCATGTGGTTTTTCTCCTTCCTTTTGTTTAAGTGGTGAATCCCATTGATTGATTTATAAATGTTGTACCATCCTTGTGTCCCCAGAATAAATCCCACTTGATCATGATGTATGATTTTATCATGTATTGCTGAATCTAGTTTGCTAATATTTTGTTGAAGATTTTAGTGTCTAAATTTATCTCAGATATTGACCTCTAATTTTCTTTCTTTGTTTTGTCTTTGCCTGGTTTTGGAATCAGAATTATGCTCACCTCATAAAACGAACTTGGAAGTGTTCTTTCCTTTTGAATTTTTGAAATAGCTTGAGGATAGGAGTTAGTTCTTCTTTGAATATTTGGTAGAATTCATCAGTGAAGCCATCAGGCCCAGTAGTTTTGTTTTTTGGAAGCATTTTGATAACTGTTTCGATCTCTTTTGTTGTATAGGTCTGTTTAGGTTTTCTGATTCTTCCAGATTGATTTTTGGAAGATTATATGTTTGTCCATTTTGCCTAGATTGTTTAATTTTTTTGGCATATAGTTCTTCATAGTATTTTCTTACAATTTTTTTTTATATTTCTGTTGTATTGGTTGTTATTTCTCCACTCTCATTTCTTATTTTATTTATTTGAGTCCTCTCTCTTCTTTTCTTGGTATGTCTCGTTAAAAGTTCATCGATCTAGTTCACCCATTCAAAGAACCAGCTCTTGGTTTCATTGATCCTCTGTATTGTTTCTTCAGCCTCTATGTCATTTATTTTCACTCTGAGCCTTATTATTTCCTTTCTTCTACTACCTCTCGGCCTTGCTCTTTTTTTCTAGTTCTTTTCGATGTAGTTAAGTTATTTATTTGAGCTTTTTCAAGCTTCTTAAGAAATGCCTGTAGTGCCATAAACTTCCCTCTCAGGACTACTTTTGCTCTGTCCCATAAATTTTAAGTTCTATGTTCATTATCATTCATTTCTACGAATTTTTTTATTTCTTCTTTGATTTCATTGTTAACACATTCATTATTTAATAACATGCTATTGAGTTTCCATGTGTGCTATTGAGTTTCCATGTGTTTAAGTATATTTCAGTTTTTCTGTTGTGGTTGATTTCTAGTTTCATGCCATTCTGATCAGAGAAAATGCTTGATATGGTTTTAATCTTCTTAAATTTGTTGAGACCGCTTTTGTGTCCTAACATGTGGTCTATCCTAGAGAATGTACCATGAGCACTTGAAAAGAATGTATATTCTTCTGCTACTTTAGGGTGAAAGGTTCTAAAGAAATCTATTAAATCAAGTTGATCTAGCATGTCCTTTATGTCTGCTGGTTCTTTGTTAATTTTCTTTCTTGAGGATCTATCTAGTGATGTTAGTAGGGTATTGAAATCTCCTATTATTATAATATTGCTGTTCATCTCGTCTTTCATATCCATCAAAGTCTGCTTTATATATTTAGGTGCTCCTATATTAGGTGTGTAGATATTTATGATGGTTATATCTTACTGTTGGATTGCTCCCTTTATCATTATGTAGTAACCTTTATTTCTTACTATAGCCTTGGTTTTAAAGTCCATTTTGTCTGATATAAGTATTGCTATCCCAGCTTTTTTGTCATTTGCATTTGCATGAAATATTTTTTTCCATCCTTTTACCTTCAGTCTATGTGCATCTTTGGTTTTAAATTGAGTCTCTTGTAGACAGCATATGTATGGGTCCAGTTTTCTTATCCATGCAGCTACCCTATGTCTTTTGATTAGATTATTTAATCCATTTACATTTAAGGTTATTATTGATATGTAGTTGCTTATTGCCATTTTATTCTTTAAAGCTGTATTCTTCTTTTGCTATATTCTTTTCCACCTTTGATCTGTTTACAACAGGCCCCTTAATATTTCCTGCAGCATTGGTTTGGTTGCAATAAATTCCTTGAGGTTTTTTTTTTTTTTTTTTTCAGGGAAGCTTTTTATTTCTCCTTCAATTTTAAATGATAGCCTTGCTGGATAAAGTAGTCTTGGTTGTAGGCTCTTGTTCTGCATTACTTTGAATATTTCTTGCCATTTCCTTCTAGCCTCAAGTGTTTCTGTTGAGAAGTCAGATGTCATCCTTATGGGGGGCTCCTTTGTAGGTGATAACCTTTTTTTTCTAGCCGCTTTTAATATTTTCTCTTTATCACTTAGCTTTGATATTTTAACTATGATGTGTCTTTGTGTAGGTTTCTTTGGGTTTCTCTTTAATGGAGTTCTCTGTGCTTCTTGAACTTGTGAGAGCCTTCCCTGAATCAATTTAGGGAAGTTTTCAGCTATGATTTGATTGAATAAAGTTTCTATCCCTTGTTCTTTCTCTTTTTCTTCAGGAACCCCTATGATATGGATGTTATTTCTCTTCATATTGTCACAAAGCTCTCTTAGAGTTTCCTCAGACTTTTTGAGTCTCTTCTCTTTTTTCTGCTCTGCTTTCATGCCTTTGCTCATCTTGTCCTCCAACTCGCTGATTCAATCCTCAGCCTTATCCATCCTGCTTTTAATTCCTTCTATTGTGGTCTTCATTTATGATATTGTATTTGTCATCTCTGACTGATTCTTTTTTAATATTTCAATGTCCTTTTTTATACTTGCTACCTCTTTATTTAGATGTTCATAATGACTAACCATTGTTGTTCTAAGATCCCTAAGCATCCTAACAGTCATTACTTTAAACTATGCATCCAGTAGTTTGGTTATTTTCCTATCACTCAGTTTATTTTCTGGAGGTTTCTCATGTGGTTTTATTTGGATTGCACTTTTCTGTCTTCTCATTATATCTGTGTGTTTCAGTGTGTTGTTTGTAGAGCTGGTGAGTCAAGGCTTGGTGTTGTCTGCCTCTAATATTCAGTTTTGTTATTTCTAGGTCTTCTTGGGTTGGCATCAGCTGTTATTTTTAATCCACTATCGGATTTCGCTTTTCTAGTAGTGCCACTTTAAAGTCTTGATTTGTTTGTTTTCTTCCCAATTGTCTTAACTGGGTTGTAGTCTTGTTTACTGATCTCAGCAGGGGGCTTATTTGAAACTGTATCCAGGAATTCTGTGGGTGTAACCTGAGACTACAAAAACCTGATCTGCCAGTTACTCTCTCCAGGGGCAGGGTGCTTTCTCTGCTTCAGCAGGGGGAGGTGTATATCAGATCCTAATGGAGGCCTGAGTTACTGCTCCTCCTCCCCACTTCTTGTTTTCAGCTGTGTCTTGTTGCACTGATTAAAGCTGGAGAGAAATCTTGAGATGGTTGACCCAGAACCACTTTAGTCTTGTGTTATGTGGAAGGATCAAGACCTCCCCCAACTATGTCCACCTCCAGCATTGGATGAGTCAGCTTCTCAGGTCATCCCATGCATTCCTCTGCCCATCATCACCTGTATCTCTCTCCCCACTTTCCTTTTTGAAGACAAACCAGCCCTTTCAACATACCTTGTTTCCAGGTCCCCAGGCAAGTGGCTGTGAGTAATATTTTTACTCTTTTCCTTGGAATGAGAGCCCTTCTGGGCTCTCAGCCTCACCCCCCCCCCCACTACGTTCCTGTAGCTGGGGAGACCCACCACTCCTTGGCGCACCCTACCAGGCTCCGTGTGGCTGCTTCTTTGCTCCTTGGTTTTTGAGAGCTGTTCTTGTAGTCCAGAGTTGGTTTTTCACACTGATTGTTCCTAAATTACTTTGTAATCCAGTGTGGTGGTGTGAGCTGGGAGTCTGTGTATCTGCCTACTCCACTGCCATCTTCAGGTCTCTTCAATATGTTTTAAAAACCAATTTTTAAAGGGCATTTTAAAATCAGTTTTTAAAAATGAAAGAACTAAAGAACCCCAGTGGGTAAACGACCTGTCCATAGCTACAGAATTTAGCCACAAACTCTCTCACCTCAGGAGAGAGAAGCCAGTGGGACTGGACTCCATTCTGAAGTCCCAACCAGTTGTAAGGAAAAGGACAAAGGGTGACCTGGGATTACTGCTAGGGAAGGTTTCACAAGCTTAGATCTTCCTTTGTATTTTATTTTTATTTTTTTGTATTTTTCCAAAGGGAGAAGCAAGGGGGAGGCAGACAGAGAGACTCCCACATGTGCCTGACCAGGATCCACCTGGTATGCCCACCAAGGGTCAATGCTCAGCCCCTCTGGGGCATTGCTCTGGTGCAATCAGAGCCACTCTAGCCCCTAAAGCAGAGGCCATGAAGCCATCATCAGTGTCCGGCCAACTTTGTTCTAATGGAGCCTTGGCTGTGGGAGGGGAAGAGAGAAATAAAGAAAAAGGAGAGGGGAGAAGGGTGGAGATGCAGATGGGCACTTCTACTGTGTACCCTGATCAGAAATCAAACCCTGGACTTCCACACGCCGGGCCGATCTCTACCACTGAGCCAACCGGCCAGGGCTCTACTTTGTATTTTATACGCAAACCCTAAGGAACCAGGAGAAACATTGCTGTTTAGAATTTGGAATAAGTAATCAAAGCAAACTGCTCTAGGAGTTTTGCAATGGCAAATGAAAATGGAATTGGGAACAAATGTGACCAAAAATAACGGGTGCCATTTTTCCTCTCCAGCTGCCTCATACCCCCTCATCACTTAAGCATGAAATGAGTAAAAATCAGAAAAGCAAAGCTTAACTCATCAATGAAAAACTCTTCCTGAAATTCAAGTTGAAGCAGAAAAGAGACTTCCTAGGCTAATCTCAATATGTACATGTTTATATATATACACATGTACATATTTTAGTGAGAATATACTTTAAATATCATACAGTTCTGAATAATTGGCTATGCCATCCTAAAGGTAAATGAAGGAGTGTTTCCTTTTTCTCTCACTAAGCAATTGGAATTTAAAAAAAAAAAAAAGAGAGAGATGGTAGTAAGAAAGCCCTTTCCCACCCCCACTCCTGGCATTTAGATGTTAGTGGCTCACACACAACACACAGTATTATTGCTTTGGGGTTCATCTTAACTGACAATTTTCCTTTAAGAATAGTAAACTACAGCCTTCACCAGTAAAAATAAATCCTTGGTCTGTCTTTGCTTTTATCAGTTGCTTATTTTTAGTAAGTATGAGATCCTTTAAGAACTGTTGAAAGGAATTTCAGACACAAATCCTATAATTTTTGAATACAAGTTACCAAAGTCACCTATCATGTCCATTTCCCATCACTTAGCTACATTTAGTTGTGTTGCTATTGAAGCATTTGTCTCACCTTTAGCAAGCATTGGCACATGGGTGTATGTGTAGCACTGTTTAATTATCAAATATGTGGAAGCGCATAAAACTTACTGGTGCATTGTAATAAATGGTTCTAAGGAGGAGACCTGTGAAACCATTGCCAGGTAAAGAAAAAGAACATTTTGGAAAAATATGTAACACTTTATGAGTTTGCATGTTATTCTGGTGCAGCGTTTCTCTCTTCTCTGGAGCTTTCCAATTGTAGATCGTGCGCTTTCCAGCCCTGTGTGTGTTTAGTAATGGTCCTGACTACCTCAGTCTCCCTTGGGTATTTCACTGTTTACCAGAAATACTTGCTTTGATTTTGCATTTCTGTTATACCTTTGCGAGGGAACTTTTTCCTCCACTCAAAGACTGGATTATCTCACTTAGCTAATGCATCTCCTTAAGAATTTTCTCTAAACCAGTGCCACTCAAATTATGGTCCATCCATGGTGAGTTGTAAATGGCTAGTTACTGGCCTGTTGTGAAATTGCATGTAGAGATTGAGAGTAAACTCTTAAAATATTTATGGGAATTTGTCAAAGAAAGGTTATGACTCTTGAATCTAGTAATAAAAAATGAGCTTTGCATTTACTGTGTCATTTTACTTCATTTTTCCAGAAACTTATTTTTATACTATTTTACAAATGTATATATCCATTTAAAAAATTGGAACAGAAACTGCTTGTAGACACCTCAGTAATTGTCACTCAGTGGATTCTGTGAGGTACAGACATGTTGGCATCCTAAATTCTTCATTTGGGAAAATGGGAGTTTTTTAAACTGAGCAGAAGAACTTGCCATTCAAACCATGCCTTTTTTGAAGACTCAGATTACAGTAAGAATGGACTATCTTATTTGTTTGACTTACCAGTGTCTTCTGTGCTCAAGGCCACAAACCCATGAGTACCTGTATGAATTATGAGATTTACATTGACATATCAAAACAAGGAGACTTACCTCAGCACTGTTTTTTACAGGAAAAAAATACATAAATATGAAAGAACAATGGTTGGTATATTAAATTATGGTACATACAATGATAACATACCCTCAATCATCCAATGTGGTAAAAGAATTATTATTTGTCATGGATACTCTACATAATGGTGTTCTAGGGAAATAATGTAAGGTGCAAGGAAGTATATCTTTAGTATGACACATTTTGGTAAAGAAATGTGTATTTATACCCTGGCCAGTTGGTTCAGTGGTAGAGTGTCAGCATGGCGTGTAGATGTCTCAGGTTTGATTCCCAGTCAGAGCACACAGGAGAAGTGACCATCTGCTTCTTTACCCCACCCCCTTCCCCTTCTCGCTCTTTCTCTCCCTTCCTCTCCTGCAGCCATGGCTCAATTGGTTCAAGAAAGTTGGCCCCTGGTTGCTGAGGGATGGCTTGCTGGGTGAATCCCAGTTGGGGTGCATGCAAGAGTCTGTCTCTCTACCTCCCTGCCTCTCACTTAATAAAAAATTAAAAAAAAAGAAACAACTATTCACATGTAAATAGACACATACATAAAAGTGTTCTCAATAAGTATCCTTGGGTGATAGGGTTATTTATTATTTTCCTTTATGCTTTTCTGTGTTTTGTATCAAATATGCTTTTTTCATTTTTGTTTAATGTACATAAAAGAAATTAAATAGATGGGGCAGCTAGGACAGTTTGTAATGAAAGTAATGGGACCCCTGAGAAAGATGGGAAGTCAAGTATTCATAGACAAGAATATGATGAAGGCAAAGTATGTGGAAGCCTGTGTGGAGAAGAAGAAGCTAATTCCTATCTGTGAAATAACACCAGAAGTTTGGAAGCTGATTTAAAAAATGAAATAAATAAAATGTAATATAATATAAAATAAAATAATAAAATAAAATACTGGGCCCAACCTCAGATCAGATGAACCAGTATTTTGGAGGGAGGGCCAGACATCAAAATTCTTATCACCTCCCCACGTGACCCCAATGTTTCAACGGTTTAAGAGCCACTTAGGGTAGATTACAGTTCACCTGTTCTATCAAATTAGTTCATGTTGGCCAGCTTTCAGGAACTGGTGTTGCATTATTCCAAAGCACAAAGCTAAGACTAGAAATAAGGATTGTTCCCTCTCACAAAAGTACTTCCACATCTCGGTGCTGGTGTGTTAAGGATGAGGATTGTTGTGTGTGATTACAAGTTTTGAAAACACCAGCTGAAATAATCTGAGCATTTGGAATATTAAAAGCTAATTCTTTACTGAGGTAAAGCTCTGATCTGAAAGCTAAATGGGGAGATTGCTACAGGGCATACAGAGCTGCATCTAAGTCAATCCTCTTGAAAATAATAATTAGTATCACAGAACAATGAAAAATGTTTGCTTGCTTCCTTGGAGGCCAAGACTGAAACAAGCCATTTTGCATGTGAGCAGAATGTGGAAATAACAGAGATTTAAATAACAAATGTTAATAGGTTTCATCCCACTGGGAGAGACTCTTTTGATTATCTATGACCTGTACCAATTATCATGATTCTCCCCGCCAGCCACCCATCATTTTAATAACTAATCAAACTCAGCCTGCTGGTACTATGAAAGGCCAAATCTACGTGCAAGTGCTTTTGCTCTTTACAAAGCTAGTAGTACTTGCTACCTGACCGTTTTTACAATTTCTCCAACCACTTATTCACACTCTAGCCACATGTTTAAATGCTCAGAGTTGTTTTGGTTCTTATTGATTCCAAACCACTACCTGTTTGGGCTAAGCAATGACCTTCCATGAACATCTAGGGATGCCCGCCCTACTGTGAAAAGAATTCAAAAAAACCCAACAACAACTAAAACCTTGGTTAGAAATTGAATGCAGATCAAAAACAGTGGCTCCTGAAGCTTCATGTAGTAGGAAGAGCTACAGTAAGTCCCTGGGGTTAGCCTCATGCCTCTCAAGTGCCTGACAGCAGGGTTTGCAGAGAAGCAAGTATGTGGTAATGAGGACAAACCAGACTGAAGCAGGTGCCTCAGGCTCCAAGGAAGTTTCCACACAGGTTTGAATCTCTGTCAAGGTTGGAATCCCTTTCCTCACTCTAGCCTCACTCTCCAGACAGGAAATTAGATATGTGTAGTTTAGGCTGCAAAGCTCATTAAAGTCCTGTTCACTCTTCTGTTCCATGATTCACATTTGCATCCTTCACTCGACTTGCTCTAAAACTTACATGTGCTTATTACCATCACTGAAGAATTCTGTTAAAATGCAGATTGTGAATAGGTTAGTGGGTCCTGGATGGGCCTGAGATATGAATTTCTAACAAGTGTCCTGGTGATGCCTCTACTCTTGTGCCAGCCCACACTGTGAGTAATGGGCCTCAGCAGTGGTTATCAAACATCAGTGCATCAAAACTACCTGGGAGGCTTGTTAAAACTCAGAGCCCGCCCCCAGAGTTTGTGATTCATAAGGTCTGCAGTAGCCCAAATTTTGCATTTCTAGTGTGTTTCCTAATAATGCCGATGGCTGGGGTTCACACTTGAGAATCACTGACTTGGGTTATGTTCTTCCCAGCTGAGTTCAGCTGTAACTACTCAGGAGGACAGGTGGCCACCCCTTCTGCTGAGCACATACTGATCCCTTCTCCTCTTTTGGCAGTTTATGCAGGGATGACAATGGAAAGACGATGATCTTTCTACTCTTTAGCTATCTTTAAAGTTGCTAGTGAAAGAGAGCCTCCCAACCTTTTAGACACTGAAATGCTATAGCAATAGAGAAGGAAAATAAAATGAAACAAAGCAAAATAAAATCATGCAATCACTCCAGTTAGAGGCTGGAAGGAAAGAATTGACAGGTGAGATATCACTTGCTACTGTCATCTCTCATCTGCACCATTAGAGCCTGCTCATCCTCCACACCCACTCGACCAGTTCTCCCCTCAAACTGCTGCTTCCTAAGCTGCAATGTCAAAAGCATCACTTACCTAGCATCACTGAGCCTGAAGAGACAGGAATCAAGGTCCTGTCCAGAGCAGTGCTTAGACTTTGGCAGGCATCAGAATTCTCTCATAATCTGTTAAAGCACAAATTTTGGGTTGGGGTGGAGCCCAAGCATTTGCACTTCTAAAATGTTCCCAGGTGTTACTAAAGCTTCTGATCCTGCACAACTTGGAGAACCACTATTTTAAAGGCTCAAACTAAAGGACGCTTCTGTTTTCCACCAATTAAAAGACAATAAACTGAAATGTTACTTCTGCTGATGATACTGATACTGCAGAATATGCTTTAGGCATAAATCAACTCTGGCTCTCTTAAGGCTGACCCAGCATTAGATAGACATGTACACCCATTCACAGGCAGCACTGAACCTCACCAGCACCCTTATAGGGCCTGCCCCTGGCAAACTGATGGCTTGGAGAAGCATGGAAAATCCATATTGCCTATAGGCATCTATTCCAGAAAAAAAGGAAGAGGGGAAGAATCAGGGGTAATGTGGGCAAAATAGCTGTTAGGCTTGTTCGCTTGCACTTTGCATGATTAGTGCACGAGCACATGGCAGAGCCACGTATGCAGAGCCTTACATAGGTGCTGTGACTCAAGGTGTGTTGTGGATAGATGCCTGCCACTGCGAGGGGCCATTTTGTTCACTGGCCTTTCACCATGAGCAGCACTTTTCCCTGCCTGTGTGCTCATCCACCATTGAGGATGTATTACGTGAGGGTGTATTACATGGGAATGGCCCACCCCTTTCCAGCTCCTCAGTTCCTCTACTGTCTGCCTGAATCCAATGCGGACCTGCCTGGCTTCAGCCACCGGCATTACAGGTAAGCAAGTCAGTCCCTTCTGTCAAGCCTACTGATCACGTAAATCATCTCTCACTCGCAAGGATAGCAGGAAATGAGGGAAGAGAAAGAGACAAGAAATGATAAGCTTATTTTCCCTCTGGGAACAGAAGCAGGTAATGAATTAGTAGTCCCACCCCAAAGGTACCCAAGGCTCAAGCTTGCCTACCTGCTTTCACCTCAAATACCAGGCTAATGTTTCCATCCAATAAGCATAATTAGTAATTAAAATGAGTTCCAATTCTGCCCTATTGTTGACTAGTTACTTAAAGAATATAACACTTTATATCTAGAAATTTTCTTCTCTTCCCTCTTTTTTAGTTAGACTTGTGACTTAATACAATGAAGTATTTTATATTACACTTGAGCTTGAAGAACTCATAATCTTGAAGAAAAGGGCAAAAATATAAAAAGTCAAATAGAGTGAAGGCAAGGTATCAGTAGTCTAAAAAGAGATTAGTGTAAAGACTAAAGAAACTAAGTAAAATACCAAGTGAAATTGTTAGCACATGGTAGTTTTCAGTTCAGGATTTTAAATATACAAATATATGTCAGACTACAAGATGGAGAAGTGTTCAAAGCTGGCATAGAGTAGATCCTTCGGAACACTGTGGTGTTGGCTTCAGGAAGGGATGCAGCCTGTTAACAGCAGGAGAGAACAGGACATTTCAGGTTTGGTGACTGACATGGACAGAGGCTCAGCACAGAGGTTCAAGGAGCCAATGAAACAAGTGGCCAAACTTGGATGGGGGCGATCATTTGTTTTGCTCACAACCAGTTTTAGTCCTGAGCTACTCACCAGACTGCATGGGTCCCGCAGCTGGAGTCTTTTATATCCATTGCCCATGTAGTTTGCCAGCGCTCAGAGCACAAGTAGCAGTAATTTCTCGGCCTTTTATGTATAATGGCACAATTGATTTGAATGTCAGGACAACTCTCAGTCTGGAGAGCAAGCAGCCCATTCTCTGCTTGAGCTTAGTTATTTTCTTTCTTTAAGTCTTTGACTGGCAACCTTAGCTGCACGTTAAAATTACCCAGGAGCATTAAAAATAGTAGAAATTACTTGGCTCTTCCCAAAGTAAATAAAATTCAAAAACCAGAGGGTGAAGCGTGGCATCTGTAGTCTTTAAAAACTTCCCAGGTGATTCTCATTTGCAGCCTGCTTAGGGAAGTCTACCAAAGGCCACAGGAGCTTGTTCTCTTGTATGGAGATGGCATTTCAGGCATTGACTTTTCTCAGCAATAATTATGAAACAATTAACAACATTTAATCAGACTATGAGTATCCCATGGATAAGAACAATACCTGCATGGGATTAGGAAATAAGAGTTCAAATAAAACATGTTTTTACATATACACAAGGATTCTGATTTGTATGCAGAATAAATGGTCTGGTAAGCAAAGTGACTGTGTTTAAATAAATGATTAACTTTGATGTTGGTAAATTATACAAATTATTTTGCAAAAAAAGGAAGATTGAGAATACACTTAAAAACACTGATATGAATAAATCTGATAAGGTCATTTAGTGCACTTGTCTTTTTAAATGATTAATAAGCTCTCAATTGGATATTTCTGTTGTAAAAGTGTAGTAGTTAAGTGAATAGATTGGAAAAATCTTATTTGAGTTTTCAGGGCTGGGAAGTATTCTGTATTCGTATTCAAACTCTTTCAATTCATTCATTATTCATTCACATTATCCCACAAATATCGTTTATTTGTTTGTTTTTTTTTTTTAGTATGAGAGAGAGACAGGGAAGGACAGATAGAAAGGGAGAGAAATTAGAAGCATCAATTCTTTGTTGCGGCATCTTAGTTGTTCATTGATTGCTTTCTCATATGTGCTTTGACTGGGTGGTGGTGGGGGAGCTCCAACAGAGCAAGTGAACCCTTGCTCAAGCCAGCAACCTTGGGTTTCAATCCAGTGACCTTTGGGCTCAAGCCAGTGACCATGGGGTCATGTCTATATTTCCACACTCAAGCTGGTGACCTCAGGGTTTTGAACCTGGGACCTCAGCATCCCAGGTCAAGGCTCTATCCACTACCCCATCTCCTAGTCAGACCCACTAATACATATTAAATCTCTTCCTTTGGGTAACTAGCACTGGACTAGCACATGGTTACAATATTTGTGATTAAAGAGATTTGGTTTCTGACCTCTTGGTACTTCTAATCTAATGGAAGAAAAACAGTGAGTAAGAAACAAATGATAGATTGTACTAAGTGCAATGAAGAAACCACACAAGATTTCTTGATTAGAAAAAATACTTGTGTGTGTTGGGGAAAGGGATCTCTACTGTAATAAAATCTGAGAGTCTTCTCCTTCCTCTGAGCCAAGACTGCAGATGAGGTGAAACCAGTTGTCAGACCAGTATGCTGTGAGGCAGAGGGCACTGAGGCAAGGAAGAGCTTAGGATGTTCAAGGCTGTGTAAGAAATACATGCCAAAGTAGAGAGTTGTCACAAATCCTTTCATCATCATTTATTTTATTTTCCAACTTTAGTTTTCACATCTTTTATGTGCCTTATTTTTCCATTGAGCATCATTGAAATCAGTATTTATTGATTATTTCCCATATGATGGGAGTTAAAATAGGCTATGAGGATGCAAGGAAGAAAAATAAACCCAAATGGAAAGAATTAAGAATTATAAGTAAGAGGAACATTAAATACAAAATAGGAAGAAATACCTTGGCTCAGAAAAGGTCAGAGGAAGGTAGCTATATAACATGACTTTGGCATTTGGAGAATTAGGCAGGAACTTATCTATAAGAGGGCCTGGTAGACTCTGGAGAATCATGGTCATGATTCAAGGCCATTTGGTTGGCAACAATTAAAGTTGGAGGGAAGAAGCTCATGAATTTAAATAGAAAAAAGTGTTTACTTCTAGATAGGAAAATCAGAGAACCAACTCAGTTCAATTTTCCATGTTTGTCAACGAATCTGAGTGTTTCTAAAATAGCTCACAATCAAAACTGATTTTACTGTGGTTTTCAGCTCTGGCTGCATAGTAGAGTAACACTGCGATCTTCATCAGTACTCTGGGGTCTAAGCTGCACAACAGCCAAATAAATCTGAATGTCTATGGCGTTGGGCCAGAGAATGACAATGAGTGTTGGAAATACATTTTTAAAAATTGTAAATCATCATCCCTACCCTCACAGGGCATCAGTCTTCATAAAGTGTCAACCCAACATGGCAAGAACACGGTGTCTCTCTCTTGAGCTATCTTTTCCGTAACTCCTTCTATCCCTAACTGTCAGACATTCAGAAATTTCTAAGTCAATTCTCATGATGTCATTTTGCTTGGCTGAAACATCACTTTGTTTTTCCCCCTGACTGGGAAAATTACACATTCTTTAAGAATCGGTTCAATTATTATCTCAAGTCAAACATTTATTCATACTCTTAGGAGAAAATGAATTATTCCTTGGCAAAACAGTATGAGGAAAGCTCTACTGAACTACTTCTCATACCAGTCACCATGTGACTACTTTACATATTGGATTATAAACTTCTCCAGGGCTGAGTTGTATTATAGCGCATAGCACCTGGCCTGGTGTCTACAATATATTAAGTCTTGATGACATGAAAGAGAAAAAGAATGAATGAACCAGGTGCCTTTAATAGCCAGAGGCATGCAGGTACAAAGTACAGAGATCTCTGAGAAGGGGTATAAAAAAGAAAAGTAGGTATGTCAGTGTCAGAGAGACTTTACTTATATGAGTGCTTTAAACATTTTTACCTTATTACTTGATCTTTTTAGTTATAGAATGCTTTCTTCAAATAAACCCTTAAATGTGACCCAACATATATAATTGAATTGGGTGATTCTCAAAGTGTGGTTCCCAAACCAACAAGTGTAGAACTTGTTAGAAATGCAAATTCTCACAACTCACCCCAGATCTACTGAATCAGCAGCTCTGGGGATGAACACCAAGCATTCTGATTTCATAAGCTGTCCAGGCATCGCTGAACATGTGCTCAGGTTTGAAAATCACTGGAATAGATATGAGTGGAGTTACTTTAGTTGAAACGTGATCAGTAGATAGCTGACCACCTGCACCCTATCCAAGCCACATACACAAAATGCAGTTTTGTGGGAACCCCCACAAAGTTCCTAAATTCTCACAGAATAAGATCTAATAAGCTAGTTTTACAGGTTTGGGTCCCTGTCTGTATTAAACACAATTCTCATTATTGCCTGACTCCAGAGTCCCCATGGTTCTCTGCACGAGTACTTCAAGAGGAGTTATTTCTTCTGATTAATTTTAACTCCAGACTTTTGTCAATTCACACACACAACTACATGTCTAATGAATACTGGAACTTTTGTTAGGAAAAAAAAAGTTAAAGCAGTTACTAGTTTGATATGTGCAGCCAGTTCAGTTCAACCCTGTACACTTTCTACCAAACAATTCCTTCCTAACCTTGTAACTCTTCTGACTGGCCATCCACACCTCTGCAGGTGCTATTGACATAGCACATGCTGAATAGATTCTCAGGCTTCCTTCAATGAATCCTCTGTTTGACATGTGAAGCTGTTATTCTGAGAAGCAGTCTAATATGAGCACTTTTTCTCCTCTACTTAAGAATTCATAGCCGTGTGAATTTAGCATCCCTTCTCATTACACAGCTTCTGAGTAAGTTATATAGTAATGATGAATAATATATCAGATGGCCAGACCTATATTACTCATGACATTTTAATAGTATTAATCTAAGAGAGGTCTTAATTGTCCATTCTACAGTCTTTAATGCTAAGAAGATATAGATGTTTTCATTATTTTAATTGTATTTGAAGTAAATGCATGGGCTCAAGTTTTTCCTCTAACCTTGTAAAAAATAATGCTAAATTAGAGATGTCTTTAGGCATGAAAAATAAAAGTTGATTCTTTTCAAAGGCTCCATTTATAGAATAATCCATTCTCAAAGGATTTTTACCATGACTATTGAGACAAATTGGTTAATTTTTAAGTTAGCAAAAAGACCACTTTCCTATCAAACTTTTATTATAGTAACTGTATATATTGATCACAGTTAGAAGAAAGAGGGAGATCCCCAGAAAAAGTTAAGTTTCCAGAAAATAGATCATTTTCTTATTAAGTACCAAAACATTTTGGTTGTGATCAAACTGTTTATGGACTCAATACCCAGGGCAATGCCTGTCTTTAGATGTTTTTGATGGCATTGGTATCATTCATGAGAGCACAGTTGATACGGTAGGCTATAAAACATTCTTCCAACAGTGAAACAAGAGGGAAGGGGAAGGAAGGAGAGAAGAGAGGAGAAAAGAAGAGGGGAGGGAGTAAAGGGAAAAGAAGGAAAAATAAGGAAACTTTTTAATTTTTTTTCCTCTTCCAACTATCTCACTGCAGTCTGGAGCAAGAATTTCTATAAAGTGAATTGGGGCCTAGCCTCAAAGTACCTCTGCCTATCCATCTTCACAACCAAAAGGTTGTGGGGACAAGGAAAGTAATTTGGAACAGAAAAGAAGAGCACAGGAGATTTATAAGTGTTTAGGAAGTGGTAGGTCAGAGGCCAGGGAAATAAGTTGAGATCAAAAGTGGGAAATGAGATCTCTAAAGGTTGTGCAATTAGGCAGCACCTGGGGAATTGCCAAGAATTGGAGGGTCAGAATAAAATGAAAAGTCAAAGTACCGGACACTTTGCAAGTGAAGTGCAAATAGTTAGCAACTAAGAGATTGGTGGAAATTGAAGCTGAGGGAAGAATTTAAAAAGGACAAACAATATTTGGAGTCAGATACAAAGAAAGGATACTAACAAAGGATACTAACCTTAGCTTCAAAACATTACTTTTTAAATCCTGCATCCACCCACTTCTCACTGTCTGCATCCCCCTGACCTGAGTTATCATATCTCATCCATAAACTCTACTACTCTCCAAACCTTTTAACTGGTTACCCCATGCAGGAAATGCTGACCCACCTAGGTCCTCTTTACTAGGTAGGTGCACTCACCCCCAGCAGCTGTGATCATTGGTTGCTAACGGTCTGCAAATTCATCCTTCCCCTAAGAACTATCCCCAGCATACTGGAAATACCTGGGAGAGTGCATCTAACCTCTGCATGGATCCTGCAGCCATGCAAAAAGCCATCTCCCTTGCCTGGAGGTGAGATGAAACTGCGGGCTATGCATACCCGTGTAACGGGGGGGGGGGGGGGGGGGGGGGGGGGGGGGGGCAGGCAGAGTGAGATAGAGGTCGGCTCAGCCAGGTCTTCAATAAGCTTCTAAGCTGGCAGTGTTCCAGTGCTGTCAGTTCCTCACTGGACTTTCTTCTGTGCTCTCTCTCTGACTTATGCAAATTCTTTGAGGCCCTGCTTTGGGGAAATCTGGTATAAGCCACAGTGACTGCACCCATAAATATAGTTATTTAACCTAGAGTAATGACTTGATGTGTCCAAATTGTATTTTTTACTTCATGCCGGTGAGAAGAAATTTCATATCATAAAAATGAGTAAAATTTGTTTTAAAATAAAAAGAACCTAGCTCAGTTTCTGACATCATAGAGATTGAATATTACCTTGTTTCTTATTAACTATATTTGAAAAATATTTAAAGAACTCTGCAAATGAACAAATACATACAACTCTGAGAAAATGAAGATATTTGGGGGGGAAAATTTTTTAAAAAAAGAACCAAAGTAGGGGAAACCAACAATTCTTGTGGCTACTTTATTGAGTATATCACATACTTAAATAAATTGTTACCATATATCAATTTTTTTTTATTATTTTGTCCATGTTATCACTGAAAATATTGAGGCTCATGTGATTTATAAAACTTGCTCAATATCGGATAACTAGTAGTCTTAATTTCTCCTTTGAACCAAGGTATCCTACTTCAAGCCCTTTGTACTATCCCTCCCTGGTGTATGTCAAAGAGTTCTGAAAAGTGCTAACTGAGCAAAATACTTAGACTGGATGGTAAAAAGGACAAGAAAAAAAGAAAGAAAAAGATGTCATAGTTTTGGTGATTTAAGTAAATTTGGAAAACATTATATAATATATCTCTGTTGGGAGACAATTCTCTCTGGATCTCTCATTTTTTTATACAATCTTCTGAACAAAAGCATGTTCCAAATGTAAGAATGTCAACTGAAGAATGTTTGTATAAGTAGAAATTTCGAGAAGAAAGCAGTGGTCCTTCCCATCCCTCTTGGAAAAAATGTGTTTGTGTTGGAAATTGAACAGAATGCTGTTCTCTGCAGAGGAGAGGAGGATAAACAGTTATGCTAACATTTCTCTTATAAGACTGGGACGTCTTAAGCTCCGACACCCTCAGATGTGATAGAGACTCCAGGACCCTCCGTGTCTCACCCCCATGAGACTGAGAAGAGCAGGGAGCTCCTGCTGTTGCTGTGACGGGAATAATAAACTGTCTATATCTATTTGAGCCCATTGCCTCTTCCTCAGCCAAATCGGTGGAAGTCAGAAAGCTAACCTGGCGGCTTTTCACCATGCTCCAGCTTGGAACTGCATGACCTCTGAACATTACCCCTCTTAGAAATTTAACACTCAGAGGAAGGGCTCTTAAAAGTCTTCTAATAAGGCAACACATTTATTTTCTGTTTTACTTAATGGGACTGTTTTCCTGTACTGCACACTGACATGGAACGCAGTCCCACAGTGACAGAAAGGCAGACAGAAGAGCTGCTCAGTGGGCTCAGAAACAACGGACGCCAGCTGCTCCCAGGCCCCTGCCTACTTGAAGGCTGGTTCTCCCCTTTCCAAGCACAAACAGAATTCATGAGGCAGATGCTACGCCTACTCTGAGTTGCTACTTTTATTTGATTTTCCTGTATCCACCACCTTCCTGGCTCTAATTACATCTTGGCACATTCTGAAGTAAGGATACATTCGTAATAAAGACCTCCTCCTCTTCCACAGCAGCTCTGGAGGAAGCCTTAAATGTTAGATCAAGAGTCTACCTGGCTGTCTCCGCTGCTCCAACATCTTTTCTTCTGCTTGCTCTAATTGCTGTGCAGTGCTATCTGACCTCTAAAGGGGAATCTGACTTTCCTCTCCCTCCTGTTGCATTCCTGGGTATAATGGTATAAACAACTAAGAAACTGAAATAATGTCATGTGAATTCTTCTCAAAGCCAGTCTGAGAATTCTGCAAGATGATCTACCAAGTAATAAAAAAGAACTTAGCTGGAAATATACATTGGAAAAATAAATTGGAAGATAGCTTTAAATACCTTTGAGTGGTCCCAAGGAATATAAAAGGAAGCAGAATACAAAAAAAAAAAAAAAAGGATAAACAAAACTTTCAGGGCTGACTCAATAAGTAGCTCTTAAAATAGCGGGGAATTTCCCTCCTAACACCCAGCAGGCCGCCAATATCTAGACAGCCAAATTGAACAATTAAATGCTATGCAGCAGCGTCAGAGCAGGTCCATAATAGAGCATTATGAGTGGAGGCTTCGCTGTTGTGTAAATAAAAATGGTGTCAGGAACAAGGGATTATTTCTGACCAGGACAAAGTAGTAGAACAAGTCTGTGAAATGTATTCCTTTATTGAGCATTTCAGATGTGCCTGATGTATATATACTATGGGTGCTGAGATAAGAGACAGATTCTCCCAAAATCTAGAGGAGGAAACAGAGCAGTCAAATAGTTAATACCATCTGGTTTGGTAAGGCTGATGAAGGCAATATACATGTGCTGTTGGGAAATCAGGGAGAAAGGCACTTAACCCAGATGTGGCATATCTGAAGGCATTCATTCCTGATTGTGAGTCCTTTTGGATTAGCAGAAATTTTCCAGGTTAAAAAAAAAAAAGAGACTAGGGATTCTAGAAAGATGTAGTGGTGTGTTTAAGGGCATCAGGCTATGAAAGAGTTGGTGCTTTCAGAGACACTGCAGGTCCATCTGGGTAGGGTGTTGAAAATAGATTGAGAAGCGAATCTGGGCTCAAGAAAAGGCAAAAACATGAAAGGTCTTTTATGTGATGCTACAGGATTTGGATTTCATCCTGTGAGTTAGGAAGAAACTACTGACACGATTGACAGACTGGCAGGCAAGTATCAGGAAACACTTATCTTCCCCCCCACCCCCCCACCCTCAATAGCCTTCCTGAGGTCTAACACTGAATTGTTACATCAATGTATTCACTTCTGATAAAATAAATTCTAAAGTTGCTTACACATTTTTGGATATAGTTTTTCTGTATTCTGATCTAATTAATACTTTTTTTCTTATTTAAATTATGTTCCTAGAAGTAAAGATAATAGTTTTTGTATTTTACAAAGATTAAAAAAAAATGAATGAAAGAAGACTGCATGATCCAGTATACATGATAATTAAATTCTAGTCAGGAAAAATTTGGTACTGTTTAATAAAGAATCCTGAAATACCAATGAAAGGATTGTGTTTACGTGGCCCTGTGTGATTGTATCTATCACAATTGCAGTGGAAATGGGGAAGGGAAATTGGCAGCAGGTAGCTCAGGATTTGGCATATGTGGACTCCAACCTGAGGCACCTGATGAATGTCAGTCCAGTTCAGGTATGGCTGTCCTGGCCACTCTGTCCCTCACCCTCCTTCCCCAGCAGATTACTCTCAGGTAGTTTCATCAGAGTCACTTCTCTGATACGATCTGGGGTCCTGGTGAAAATTTTAGTCCAGTGTAAGCTTTCCTTTATATTATCTCCACAGAACTGGCTCTTTTACAAGAAGACATTTTGAAATCTGAAATATTCCAAAGGGCACAATAAATACTAAAAACTATGCTTTTTGAGAATCAAAGGCTGCTTGTTTATGCAACCACTTTTGGTAAATACTGCTTAAGTACATAGTTACTTGAATGCCTCAAACTGTATTACTAAATGGTATTTCAGTGAACATCAAACAAAATGGAAGGATAGTTCGTTTAGTCTGAAAACACTGCATATTTACATATTATTTATTCTGCAATGCTTGACATATCTCCCAGTGTTTCTCACTTCCTTGCCATTGCCAGCCTTAAATTGCTTTCTTTTTATCATGTTTCTGTTGTGTTCAGATTTCTTTCTATTTGAGTTATTCTGAAGGGGAAAAAATTTGATCTGAATTTCACTGACATAAAGATTCATCTTTACAATTTAAAAAAGCTAAAGTTTATGCCTAGAGAGAGATTAGAATGCTTTTATATTTTTTATAGGACCAAATTTTCTTAACTCTATTTGCTGGAATTTGTCACCAAACTATTGCTTAAATTTGTCATCAAACTAATGCAGTGGTTCTTAACCTTTTTTGAGGTACCGAACCCACCAGTTTCATATACGCATTCACCGAACCCTTCTTTAGTGATAAATAAAATATGATTTTTTTTCCAAATTCAATACATAGGTATATGTTTTTTTACTGGTGCACAAAATGAGCCGTGCATGAATATCATCTTTCTCAAAGAACAAAACCAAAAAAGTGCATGAACTCACAACAAATTACAATATTACTTTATTCTGGCCTTCGCGGCAGAGGCTTCTATGAACCCCTGAGACCAACGCATCAAACCCATAGGGTTCGATAGAACCCAGGTTAAGAACCACTGAACTAATAATGAATTGAGATCAGTAAATTAGAAGTGTTGGCATTTCATTTTAAGACATAAATGTTTATTTAAATAATATTTGTCCCCATGAAGGCTAATAGTACATCAAAATGTTTTTCTAAAAAAAGAAATTATAGTTAAATAAATCACCAGTTAGATTAAGAAAGTATTTCAACCCTATAGCTATCAATGTAATACTACTGTTTCAATTTTTTAGCTTATATATGTAATTCTAGAGAAGAAAAGTTTTCACTCATACTGAGTATAACAGGAATACTGGAAGAAAAAAAACATTATCTACTTCTGACCTTGAAGGGTTAGGCTTTTATAATATAACAAATACAGAATCTAGACTATAAAGGTACAATTCTAACTTTTGAATGAACATGTTTTGAAATGGTTTTTCTATACTGGGTCAGTTATTTCAATCAGGAATCGCCAGCTCTATATATTCAGAAGCTAGTGGCCTGTGACATGGCACACTTTTATTTTATTTTATTTTGAGTTTTTGTTTTGGAGGTAGGCTAACCTCTGACCATCATCAGCCTTTAAAAATGATACTTTACAGTTCTGATCTATTTTTTACCATAACAATAATAGTGTAGATATGTGTGTTGGGGAGTGTTTATAAAACTTTGATGTTAAAAACACCATAGCATCACTCAATTCTTTAAAGGAAAATTTTAAAAAACTGTCTGAATATGATTTGATACATTTCAATAATATTATAGAGTCATTTGTTTACTAATTTTTATTAACTTATTTATTATTTTGTTCACTCATTAATCCAGTGAGCAATAATGAAGCACAGCTAAGAGGCAGCCGTAACAAATCTGAGAAAAGTAGCCAGGACATAAGCTTCTGGCAATATGGCGGACAAAATGTTTGGTAGATCCTTCTACAGTTAAAAAAAAAAAAAAAGAAAAAAGAAAAAAAAAATCTTAGATTAATTATAACAAACATACAAGAGAGAAAGTAATTCCTCAATGGCTTAAATACACTCACCATAACAATAGTTGGCTAAAACTTTAAGAAAATCTTAAGCAGGTTAGAAATCTAAGTTTATTTTGGGGTATTTATGTTGCAAGTGCTGAGACTAGTAAACTAACATGGGACCTCATTTAAAATGTTGCAGATAAAATTGAGGCTCTTGCATTTGGTTCAGACCCTCAAAGAGATCTGAAGTGATTCTAGCATGAGCAGTCCAAATATTATATCTGGAAGAAATCTTCACTTTTGACTCTCAGAAATTATACAGATTATATTCAACCAAATGTAAGTTAAAAATAAAAAAAAATCAAAGTAATAAATGTCTAAGATATAAATCACGTCAATTGAGAGTCTGCATAAATAACACATGTATCTAGACTTTCAAAGACTTAAGAAACTGAAAATATTAAGTATAACTCTATTGGTCACTACTCACCTATCTATTAGAACAACTGAAATAAAAAGTAGCAGTAATAGGCCGTGGCTGGGTTGTTCAGTGGATAGAGTGTCATCCCAGCCACAAGGTCACATGTGTGATCCCTGGTCAGGGCACGTAGAAAAGTAATCGATGAGTACACAACTAAATGGAACAACTAAGAGGAACAATGAGTTGATGCTTCTCTCTCTCTCCCCCTTCTTCCTTTTCTTTCTCTAAAATCAATTGAAAAAATAATAGTAATAAAAAAAGTAGTGATAATACCTGGTGCTTTCAAGGATGCAGAGAAACTGAATTTTTAAAATACATTTGTTAGAAACTTAAAATGACACAGCCTTTCTAGAAAACTTTTCATCATTATAAAATAAAACATGCAATTACCATTTGACCAAGGAATCACACATTTGGGTATGTATCTCAGAGCAGTGAAAACTTATGTTCCTGCACATACATGTTCATAGCAGTTTTAAAGGAAGGAATCCAATATCCTTCTATAGGTGAATATTTGAATGTGTTGTCATTTAGCAATAAGAAGGAATGAGCTATTAATACACGCAACAACCTGGATGGGTTACAAGGGTATTATACTTTTTAATAAAAGTCAATTTCAAATAATTATGTATTATATGACTCCATTTCTATAACATTCTTGAAATAATAATAGTACAATTATAGAGATGGAAACAAATGAGTGGTTGCTAGGGCACAGGCATGAAGTAGGACTTGAATATGAATGGAGTTCTTCTCTCAGGATGAAACAGTCCTGTGTCCTGATGGTGGTGATGGTTACATGAATCTATACATAAAACTGCAGAGCACTGCACACACACACACACACACACACACACACACATTATATGTCATGTCACATTTTGGGGAAAATGGTAAAAGTTTTATGTACCTTTATCATCACTCTCTATGGATCTAAAATTATATGAAAATATAATTTTTTAAAAAAATCCTTGATGGCTGGGTTGAAAGCAGCTAAAATTTTCATAAATTAAAAAACTAGAAGAAAATAACTAAAAAGAAGTAAAGAATACAAAGATGATGTTAAGAAGCAGATAGCATAGACTGAAGAAATATAAGTTTTATGTGCCAGAAAAGTCAGTAGGAAGAATGGAGGAAAGGCAATAATAAAATATATATAAATAAGTTTCAAAAAATGATGAATGACATGAATCTACAGAAAGGAAGAGTAGAAGGATACTCATAATAAAAGCATGTTGTAAGAAAATTATTAAGTACTAAAAGAGAGAGATATTAAAATAGAATTTTTTTTTTTTTTTTTTACTGGGACAGAGAGAGAGTCAGAGAGAGGGATAGATAGGGACAGACAGACAGGAACGGACAGAGATGAGAAGCATCAATCATTAATTTTTCATTGCCATTGCGACACCATAGTTGTTTGTTGATTGCTTTCTCACATGTGCCTTGACCAGGGCCTTCAGCAGACCGAGCAACCCCTTGTTGGAGCCAGGGACCTTGGGTCCAAGCAGGCAAGCTTTTTGCTCAAGCCAGATGGGCCTGCGCTCAAGCTGGCAAGCTCGGGGTCTCAAACCTGGGTCTTCTGCATCCCAGTCCCACACTCTATCCACTGCGCCACTGCCTGGTCAGGCTTAAAATAGAATTTACTGAGAAA
Source organism: Rhynchonycteris naso (assembly GCA_037038555.1). Taxonomy (NCBI): domain Eukaryota; kingdom Metazoa; phylum Chordata; class Mammalia; order Chiroptera; family Emballonuridae; genus Rhynchonycteris; species Rhynchonycteris naso. The sequence goes on from CM072997.1 coordinate 106,179,731, forward strand.
GCAAAAATATTTAGCCTGTCCAGGGGTGAGATAGTGGATAGAGCATTGACCTGGCATGCTGAGATTCCAGGTTTGAAACCCCACTGTTCTGGGCTTCAGCATGGGTTCACCTATCATAAACACAGGTTCACCGGCTTGAGCGTGAGATCATAGACAAGGCCCCATGGTCGCTGACAAGAGCCCAAGGTCGCTGGCTTAAGCAAGGGGTCACTGGCTTGGCTGGAGCCCCCCCCCATCAAGGCACATATGATAAGCAATCAATGAACAACTAAAGTAACACCACTATGTGTTAATGCTTCTCACCTCTCCCTTCCTGTAGTGCTCTCTCTCTCTCTTTCTCTCTCTATCTCTCTATTGGGCATGTGCAAAAAATAAAAAAGGAAGGAAGGAGGGGAGGGAGGAAAGAAAGAAGGAAGGAAGTAGGGAAGGGAGAAAAAATGAAAGGGAGGGAGGGAGGGAGGAAGGAAGGAAAAGAAAGAAGGAAGGAAGGAAGGAAGGAAGGAAGGAAGGAAGGAAGGAAGGAAGGAAGGAAGGAAGGAAGGAAGGAAGGAAGGAAAGAAGGAAGGAAAAGAAAGAAGGAAGGAAGGAAAAGAAAGAAGGAAAGAATATTTAGACCTATGGATTTTTAAGAAGGCTGCACATTTTCATTACCTGAGTGGGCCTAGGCACAAGCATTTCTTTTACTACTTCCAATGTGGTTAATTAAGAGCCATTGATTCAACCCGAGAGCAGCTTTTCTAATGTAAACCGGTAAGACAAAAACCAATGAAATGTAATCTCCCAAGTTCTTAGAGAAAAAATCAAATCAATCTAGAATTATACCAAACAAAATGAGACTGAAATAGAGACATTTTCAGATAGAAAAAATACTGAGAGTTTTTAACAGAACAAACTTATCAAATAAATTTCTGAGAAATATAGTATGAAAAGAGGAAAATGATTCCAAAAAGGTTTGTCAGTTAAATAAGATGGGTTAATAGAAAAAATGGGAAGTGTGTAAGTGCACATAACATACATTATTCTTAAAAAAAAAATGATCACCACCACAATAGTAATCTGTGTGGGGTTTAAAAAAGATATGTGCTAAATATTTTATGTAAGAAAGAGCTGATCAGTGTCACAGTGTTTTGAAGTACTCAGATCACTTGGAGTTAGATATGATAACAAGTTGATTGATGTTAGAAGGTAATGAGTCTGTATGATAACCCTCAGGGTGGTCCATTGTCTTGTTATATTTGGCTTGTCATAAAAAAGACCATAGGCTGGGTCAGTTAAACAATATTAATTTACTTTTTTTGCCCAGTTTTGGAGGCCAGAAGTCCATGATCAGGGTGTCAAGAGGGTCAGTTTCCGCTAAGGGCTCTCTTCCTGGTTTGCATACAGCTGCCTCCTCTGAGTCCTCTCACTGCAGAGCAGGAAAACACGCTCTCTGGGGTCTCTTCTTATTAGGCACTAATCCCATTATGAGGGTTGCACCCTCCTGACCTCACTTAAATTTAATCACTGCCCAAAGACTCATCTCCAATTATTATTACACTGTAAATAAGGATTTTGACTATGAGTTTGTTTGGTGGGGGGCAACACACACAAAAATTCAGGCCATAAAACCCACTAACAGAATAGAAATGAAAAGTAAAAAAGATTTGTCTAATGAGGATTTAATAATAACTACAGAACGCTGAAAAATTGCAAAATAAAAAAAAAACCTATGAATTAATAGCACAATGTTTTGTTTTGTTTTTAAATCTTATATGCTAATGAACAATAAAAGAATTGCTTAAATTATGACACTGATAATAAATTGAGACGGCAGTGATATCCCTGCGGGATAAGGAACAGAGATAATCTCTTAGAGAAGTTGGCCTAAGGGGGCAGGGTCTGAAGAATGGGTTGAATCTGAATAGGACCAGAATCATGTGAACAGTGCAGGGTTGATTTTTGATGGAGAGGCCCATACTGCTTTTCTATTATTACCACACCAAATTACTACAAATTTGGCATCTTAAACCACACAAATGTATTCTCTTGCAGTTTCAGAGGTTAGAAATCCAGAAGTCTCTGAGCTAAAACTATCAGCTGGACTGCATTCTTTTCAAAAGGCTCAAGGAGATAATTCATTTCCTGCTCATTATGGTTATTGTCAGAATTCAGTTCCTTGCAACTGTGAGGGGTCCATGTTCCCATTATTTTGCTGGCTGTAAAGTGAAAGCCATTTCTACTAACTTTCTATAGAATATCACATTATTGGGCTCCTGGCACCTTCCTCCAATAAGAAAGCCAGAGGTTTGTGTCCTTTCAAATCGCATTTCTCTGACAGTGTTGGACAAGATTTTCTAATTTTAATGATTCGTGTTATTGGATTGGACCCACATGAAAAATCCAGCATATTTTTTCATCTCAAGGTTTATAATCTTAATCACATATGCAAAGTGGCTTTTGCAATGTAAGATAACATAGTCACATTTTCCAGGGCCTAAGACATAAACATCATTTGGGCTATTATTCTGCCTACCACAGGGACATCTGGCAGAGAAATGCGGTCTGATTTAAAGGATGCAGGTCCAGATGATGCAAGTTTACCGGGCTCTGCTTTGAATAAGAACTCCAAAGTAGGCAAGATAACAATACATGTAGATATTTGAATAAAGTGATTTTACCTGAACCAGGCAATAATATAAGACTGTAGTGGAATCATATTCCAGATTCTGGCAGGCATTACAAGAAGCATAAAAAGTCTGATTTTCTTTATTTTTGTAAGGGCAATGGGGAACCTCTGACATATTTTATGCGTCAAGAACAAGACCAAATCAAAGTTGCAGATCAGAACCATCTCTCTGCTTGCCAATTAGAGAATGATTGACAGATTTAAAATATCTAGTTTGAAGGCTTAAATTAAAGTAAATTAAACAAAGGAGAGGACCACATGAAGAGGCAAAGAAGTGTAGAAGAAAGGAACCCAGGGGGTCACTATCAAAAACTTGGGTTGGATTAATGGGTGTTGTGCAGGGAGGTGCTGCTTGTTACATGTTTAGAAATTCTGTGAGCTGATTGATAAACTGCTGACAATTTGAAATCAGCTCTGTGGGAGTAGTTATGTTCCTGGTGAAATGACGACACCTCCATTCTTGTCTTGCTTGAGAGAAAGAATCCAATCAAGAGCAAGCAAACCAAGGGTTGATTGGCCATGCAGGAATACACTCAGGAAGACCTGAATGGGCAACTGTTGGGCAGATAAAATATATTATGCTCACTTTGTTAAAGATGGTGCTGCCCACATGGAAGTTCATTGATATTAATGTGTGTTCTGGAACAGGCTGTGGGTAGGCCGGGTCATTATAGCCTAAGGCTTAGTTTTAAGAGTAAGCTCTTCTCTACACCCTTGACTGATTGGATGATGTAGGGTGGTGCACTCTCCTGAGGAATCCCATTATACAGAGACTTCCTTGTTTGTATAATTGGATTAAAGGTTTTGATTCTATGGTATAAAGTGGGAGAGACCAGTAGTTTGATCTCTCTCTCTTGGTTCCGGAGGTTAGTATGAGAAAGGAGAGCAGATTAAGGCCACATGGAGGAGAGGAAGCAGCTAAGATGGCAGAGTGCTGAGGAAGAGTTTGTGCAGGAGGAGATAGGAAACAGAGGTGAATAAGTCTGGTGAACTAGAAGCCTTTGATTCTAGGAAACTCGGATAAGTCAGTAGCTTTGTGAGCACTGAATGAGTGAGTTTTGGAGCCCAGTGTGTATTTTTGCTTGCTCGCCAGGTGCAAGCTAGAATTAAAGTTGATGGCTCACCAGTTCTTGGCTCCGTTGTTTCATTACCGACTGTTCGAATCTAATGCGAACCTGCACGGGTCAGGCTGCTGTGATGGTGACCCCGTGTTCGGCAGATAAAATATATTATGCTCACTTTGTTAAAGATGGCGCTGCCCACATGGAAGTTCGTTGATATTAATGTGTGTTCTGGAACAGGCTGTGGGCAAGCCGGGTTGTTATAGCCTAAGGCTTAGTTTGAGAGTAAGCTCTTCTCCACACCCTTAACTGATTGGATGATGTAAGGTGGTGATGTAGGGAGGAATCCCATTATGCCTCAGATGGGTGACTTTGTATCAGAGACTTCCTTGTTTGTATAATTGGATTAAAGGTTTTGATTCTGCTATAAAGTGGGAGAGAACAGTAGCTTGATCTCTCTCTTGGTTCCTGAGTTCCTGAGGTTGGTATTAGAGAGGAGAGCAGATTAAGGCCATGTGGAGGAGAAGTAGCAAAGATGGCAGAGTGCTGAGGAAGAAGCCAGTTTGTTAAAAGTTTGTGCAGGAGGAGATGGGAAACAGAGGTGAATAAGTCTGGTGAGCTAGAAACCTTTGATTCTAGGAAACTCGGATAAGTCAGTAGCTTTGTGAGCACTGAATGTGTGGGTTTTGGAGGCCAGTGTGTGTTTTTGCTTGCCCGCCGGGTGCAAGCTAGAATTAAAGCTGATGGCTCACCAGTTTGTGGCTCCGGTGTTTTATTACCGACTGTCCGAATCCAATGCGAACCTGCACGGGTCAGGTGGCTGTGATCCTGACCCCGACTACTGGCTTTACACCCCGGCTACTGGCTTTACAGCAACTCACTCACCGGAATGAGCGTCCTGATTAGCTACAGAATCTATGTATTTATTGGCTTTACTTCCTGGATTCCCATTCCTGTTTTCTTCCTTTTATTTTTCCTTTCCAGCTTCTTGTTCTCATTTATCTGTTTTAGTTGTATTGCTCTGTGACTGCTACCATGTCAGGAAACTCCAGATCAGCAGTCTGGGTGTGGTGAGGTCTGTCCTAGCTTAAAGATCTGCCTAGATCCTTACTACTAAGAATGCATGGCAGCAATTCCTTCCCTCCTTTGCCTATCCTGGCTTATGTCTAACTAGCTTCCTAACCTAACAGTTACTCCAGAAAATCTACGAATGCTCTCTCTCTTTTTCTCTCTCTCTCCTCAGACAGATTCGCAGCACTATCGATAAAGTGATAAGGGACACGCCTCCTCTCCAAAACAGGGAAACATTTCATTGCTTCCCCCTCATGAAGTTGTTTTAAGGCTCAAGATAAAAGCAAGGTGCTACATACACATGAGGGAGCAGGTGGTCAGCAGTTGATAACTTTCCTGTAATGCTTTTGCAGTTGGAGAAAAATGTTAATACCAGTCGGATCTTATGAACAGAACAAAGGTCAAATTTTATGTCACTGGTAATTTTCAGCAGCTCAAATGTGCTCTCCTTATGAGAGGAAGATTATTTGGAGAATTAAAAATAAATATATAAATGCCTGTGTAACCGAACATGGTTCTATACATACATACATATAAGCACACAGGGATGCACATGAAAGATTAAGGAGACATAAATTTCTATTGATATTCCTATTAATTGGAAAAGAGAGATAAATTAAGATTAAGGTATTGGTGTTATTCTGAATGAAAAATAAAGTTATAGATCTTTGACCAAAGAAATTAGCATACTCTACTCAGGAATTAGACCCCAAAAACTACCTCATCTCAATTTTAGGAGATGTTGGGAAACTACAGTCCTCTTGTTGGGCAGATAAAATATATTATGCTCACTTTGTTAAAGAAGGCGCTGCCCACATGGAAGCCCGTCACCCAGGTGATATTATTTGCCCTTATGCTTGGGATGGGTATGGGGGAAAGGCTGTTATGTAAGCAGGCCAGGTCGTTATGGCCTAAGGCTTGGTTTTAAGAGTAAGTTCTTCTCCACACCCTTGACTGATTGGATGATGTAGGGTGGTGCACTCTCCTGAGGAATCCCATTATATAGAGACTTCCTTGTTTGTATAATTGGATTAAAGGTTTTGATTCTACGGTATAAAGTGGGAGAGACCAGTAGCTTGATCTCTCTCTCTTGGTTCCTGAGTTCCTGAGGTTAGTATTAGAAGAGAGGAGAGCAGATTAAGGCCACGTGGAGGAGAGGAGGCAGCCAAGATGGTGGAATGCTGAGGAAGAAGCCAGTTTGTGCAGAGTTTGTGTAGAGAGGAGATGGGAAACAGAGGTGAATAAGTCTGGTGAGCTAGAAATCTTTTGATTCTAGGAAACTCGGATAAGTCAGTAGCTTGGTAAGCACTGAATGTGTGGGTTTTGGAGCCCAGTGTGTGTTTTTGCTTGCCTGCCAGGTGCAAGCTAGAATTAAAGCTGATGGCTCACCAGTCTTGGCTCCGTTGTTCCATTACCAACTGTTCGAATCCATTGTGAACCTGCACAGGTCAGGTGGCTGTGATCCCAGCCTTGACTACTGGCTTTACACCTCTCAACATGAGCAAACCTTTTAGCACACACAAAGCAAAATGCCTTGTCTTTGTTATCAGCCTGGTTCTAAAGGACAAAGAGAAAAAAATACCAAAACACTCTTGCCAGGTTCCTTGCCCTAAAAGTAGCAACTCCTATGGAAAGTATTCCTTGTTTTCTGAGGAGTAGTGAGGGAGGGAGAGTCTAGGAGAAGGAGTGCCACCCTAGAGCAGTGCCAAGAGGAACTTACACTATTAAGAGTATCCCACATAATAGAGGAAAGACAGGATTTACTTTATGAAAAGAAAAAGTCCCCAAAATATTATTGTAGTTTTAATTTATTTTTAGGAATAAAATAGGTTTTTACAATTAGCATACAAATCTACAAACATTCTAGTCTTAATAATTTAACTAAATGGAGACATGAAAGGCACAAGAAATAATGTTCTCACAAAGTTGGTGAAAGTATGGATTGATCCTGCCTTTTGCAAAAGAAAAGGAGCAACAAATTTTAAACCAAAAAATGTCCTTTCCCTTATTTAACTGGTATTTAAGTAGCAAATAAACACAAAAAGGAGACATACTATTTGCAAGTTTATATAATTGAGAAAAGGGAGGGAGCACATGGACTACAAGAGAGAGAAAAATCTTTTACAAAGAGCATAACTTTGGCCCTGACAGCAATGCTATTATTCTTCAGCTCTGAATTTATTTTTATAACCTAGGTCCCACTTATAGAAATGTAGGTCATTTCTCTACAAAGAATAAGTAGGATTTCCAGGAACTACTCACATATTCAGAAATTGTGAAAAAAAAGTTCTGCCTCAGCACTGTCTCCTTGATAGTCTGTAGCAAGAAACAGTTATAAAATTAAATGAAAGAATATCACAGCTATAGGGAAGATGTTTTAGTGTCAGATACACTAGAGAACTTGGGATATCGGTGCTGTGTTTAATTTATGTATGAGTCTAAACACTTACCCACTTTGTGGTGACTATGGCTGGTAAGTGTCATTCTTCAGAGCTAATCCATTTAGAATATGGGGAGAAAAAAGTCTGTGAGCAGCAATGACTGGAAAATTGAATTTCTGAACTTTTGTCAGAGAAGTGGCTCCACACATCATCTATATTAACTGAGAGGAAGCTGACAACTTGTTACATCCTAAACCTGTTTCATTGAAGATTCTGGTTGCTAAGGAAATTAGTCCAGCCACAGTGGTGTGCAGCATGACCCACACATGCCAGTGCCCAGGCAGTCCCTTCTCAGAAATCAGTCCTTCCTTACCTGAACTTCTCCCTCATGGCGAAAACACCAAAATGTCCCTTGTTGTTTTGCCTGTCTGGTTCCTTAACTTCCTCCAGATTCAGCAGCCAGAGTCCGCAGGGAGGGTCCATCCTCATAACAAATAAATGACTTGAAAAAGACAAAGTCAGTGTGTGGATTCTTCAAAGAATGCAATGGATTTTTTGAAGACAATAAGCCTGGATGCAGAAACAGGGCAATGATTTCTTCAAGGCTCTCCTTTTGTCTCAGAGATAGCACCTATCTGTCCATCACTATGGAGATAGTAAAGGGGACTGCATTCTACACAGAGGGAAACCTTGATCTTCTGAGTTGAACTGGAAAGAAAAGCATGTGATTTTTCGTCTTTAGAACACTTCCAAAAATTGCATATTAATGCCATCATTGTGTATAATCTAGGTGATTGGTTACTTTCCAAATCGCCCTGTATCCTCAGGTCAGTGAAGTAGAGTTGACAATAAGTATCAAGTAAGATCAACTGTGTGAAAGTCTGTATACTTTTTCCCCCGCTTTTTTTTCTTTTTAAATGAGAAGCCGGGAGTCAGAGAGACAGACTCCTGCATGCACCCTGACCAGGGAAATGCTCTGCCCATCTGGAGCTGTTGCTCTGTTGCTTGGCAGCTGAGCTATTTTAATACTTGAGGGGAGGCCATGGAGCCATCCTCAGCACCCGGGGCCAACTTGCTCCAATTGAACCATGGCTACAGGAAGGAAAGAGAGAGGTAGAGAGAGAGAAGAGAGAGGAGGAGGGGTGGAAAAACAGATGGTCACTTCTCCTGTGTGCCCTGACTGGGAATCAAATAAAGGATGTCCAGGCTGACATTCTACCGCTGAGCCAACAGGCCAGGGCCAAAAAAGTCCTTATTCTAGAGTCTAAATTATTTCTCCTGGTAAAATTATGTGTTCCCCTTTCTCACATTATATTAGGATGACCCTAATATCTTTTGCTGGGCTATAAAATCATCTTTTAGAGTGGAAGAACTTAAAATTATTTTTTTTACTTTGTTGCACCAAATCTTTGTCTCCTTTATTCTGTTTACTTTAAAATCCAAACTACAATATGCATTGTCACAGGCTTTTGTCAGATATAAAGGTTCATATATATTGACTAATAAACAATTGTATCATCTTCATTCACAGTATGGGAGTGTAAAGCCAGTAGCCGGGGTCAGGATCACAGCCGCCTGGCCAATGCAGGTTCGCATTAGATTCGGACAGTCGGTAATGGAAACACAGGAGCCAAAAACTGGTGAGCCATCAGCTTTAATTCTAGCTTGCACCAGGCAGGCAAGCAAAAACATACACTGGGCTCCAAAACCCACACATTCAGTGCTCATAAAGCTACTGACTTATCCGAGTTTCCGAAAATCAAAGGTTTCTAGCTCACCAGACTTATTCACTTCTGTTCCCCATCTCCTCCAGCACAAACTCTGCATGAACTGGCTTCTCCCTCAGCACTCTGCCATCTTGGCTGCTTCTCCTGGCCTCCACGTGGCCTTAATCTGCTCTCCTCTCTAATACCTCAGGAACCAAGAGCTCAAGCTACTGGTCTGTCCCACTTTATAATGTAGAAATCCAAACCCTTAATGTATAATGTAGAAATCCTACACAAATAAGGAAGTCTCCAATACAAAGCCACCCATCCGAGGCACAATGGGATTCCTCAGGAGAGTGCACCACCCTACCTCAGCCAATCAGTCAAGGGTGTGGGGAAAAGCTTACTCCTAAAACCAAGCCTTAGGCTAAAATGACCCGGGCTGCCTACATTACAGACTTTCCCCACACCCATCCCAAGCATAAGGGCAAATAATATCACCTGAGTGACGGGCTTCCATGTGGGCAGCGCCATCTTTAACAAAGTGAGCATATTATATTTATCTGCCCAACAGGGAGGTTTCTCTGTAAATATTGTACTCCGTGGATTAATTTTTCTCTAATGTGTGTGTGTGTGTTTGTGTGTGTGTGTGAGTGTTTCAGTTCATGACCTTATACCTTATTTTCAGCTAAAGCAAGCATTATTTTACTGACTCATACTCATTTTAAGAGGCAGATTGAACTGGAATTTCAGGGCCTATCTCATGGTGGCTATTCATTAATTGCTTTCCATAACAGTTTTTAAACACCTGTTCAACTAAATACTAAAATGTTAAAACCAGGTGGATCTGACCCAAGGACCTTTGTATTTACATTCCAATATGCCAGCCTTGGCTGGTTGTGAGTAGAAACTTAAATAATGAAATTTGATTAACATTATCTCAAAAGTATCAACTTCTTTGGATATGGGATCAAAACCTGACCTAGATAGGTAATTTGCTCAAACTGTCCAAGCCTCAATATTTTATGTATAAAATAGAAATAATGACTCCTACCCTATAGGGCTCTTAGTGATAATTAAATTAGACCATATTGTGAAAGAAGCCAGACAAAATTTCTACATAATGTGTATTTTTAATTTTTTATGTGACATTCCTGAAAAGGCAAAATCTTAAGCACAAATCAGGGATGGTTGCAAGGGACTGACAGTATGAATAGGAAATTGATTGGAAGGGGCACAAGCAAATTTGGGGGATTGAAATTTTGTTATCTCTCAATTATTGTGGTGGTTACACAACCATACACATTTATCAGAACTCATCATGGACTTCTACATTATGCAAATTATATCAACAAGCCTGATTTTTTTCCTAAATGAACATATGTGATGGGTTTCATATGTAATGCAGGATCAATAAACATTTATTCTTTCTAAACCTGCTCCCCCCATATAGGAGCTAAGCATAACAGGTCTTAAATTAATATTCTTTATTTTGCATAGTATAGTTGAAAATCAAAGCAAACATTTTTATTCTTAGCACATATCAAATGTGTTTGCATTTCCTTAAAGGAGCAATGCAGACTTGGGATCTGATATTAGGAATCTAAACCTACTATACCCTTGAAAATCACTATAAATGCCTAGATCTAAAATGTACATATACAGTCCCTGTACAATCAACTCATGGGCTGATTCATGCAGATACAATCCTTATGTTTGTATTGCTTGTTCTTTAAATAGTCATATGCCAGTACACACACACACACACACACACACACACACACACTCAATTAGAAAAGTGAACATCAGTAACCCACAATAATCTAGTGGCTAAGAAGCATCCAATATTTGTTTATATATGTCTATTTATTCAACACATGCAGTGTGGGTCATATTCTGTGCTGGTAGTTAGAGACTCAAGGATGATTAAATAAAATTTTTGTCCTCAAGGCACTTATACTTTATAATGACCCATAGAGGTATGGTGAACTTGAGGCTCCTATGTGAACCTGCATAGTTCCTGGGTAAGCAAATGCTCTTCGTACATCACATTCCCTAACCCACCGAGCATAGTGGGGCACTGAGCCTTTGTTTTTAGTGCCACGTTTGTTAAAGAGCAACATATTTGGACCTCTGACAGGATAAATAAGATCTTAAGTTATACTTGTGTACTAGAGAGACAAATAGAATAAAGATGCAGGAGGTTTTGGGGGACTCTGTTAGAGTCAAATAATTTTATTTTAAGGAAAACAAATTTACACACTAATAATAGTTTAAATTTATTTACAAGAATGTTGAAGAAACTTTATAAAAGGTTAGACATAGTTTTGATGTCCAGCATTAACTGTAATGCAGAAGTGACTATATTTATCATGATTGCAAACTGTTACAGTATATATGCTGGATAAGTGCATTGGGATGGCCACGATTGAGCAATAGTAATGACTGAGCAACATCAGTGGGTCAAAGCTGCGCAAAAAAATTGGAAAAATATAGTAGGAACCCTACAGGGGTTAACATCTTTTTCTGAAGCACAAAATTAATTACTTCTTTGATCTAATGCTAGCCTATTGCTCAACTTTATCTGCTGTTAATTATCAGACAGACCATGTTTTAAACTCTTTATGCCATTGTTATTTCATTCTCACAATTCTTTGCAGTTGTTACCACTGTTATTCCCATTATAGTGATGAAAATTCTGAAGCCCAGATAGGTCAAGTGATTTACCTAAAATGATACAACCAGGAAGCCGAAGAGATGGAATTCAAACTCCAACCTAGGTCCTGATTTTCACCTTTGATTACATATGATACAGTAATTCCATCAGAGAATGGATAGAGATGTAAGTAGAGGAAAGACATTCTATATGTATCATCTTCTTTCCTCCTCACAACAGTTCCATAATTTACTTCTTCTTATTATCCTAGTTGTATATATTTAACAGTTAAAGACCATAACTCATCCAGTAGACTCTACCTCTAGAGTCCAAACCAGCATATTATTCCAGTGAAGATGTACCAATGTAGCCTGACCAGATGGTGGTACAGTTGATAGAGTGTTGGACTGGGATGCAGAGGATCCAGGTTCAAATCCCAGAGGTCGCAGGCTTCAGCACAGGCTCACCAGCTTGAGCTCAGGATCACTGGCTTGAGTGTGGTTTCATAGGCATAACTCCATGCTCACTGGCTTGAGCCCAAAGGTCACTGACTTGAAGCCCAAGATCGCTGGCTTGAGCCCAAGGTTGGGGCTTGTGCAAGGGGTCACTTGCTCTGCTGTAGCCTTCCGGTTAAAGCACATAAGAGAAACCAATCAATGAACAACTAAGGTGCCACAACAAAGAACTGATGTTCTCCATCTCTCTCTCTTCCTATCCGTCTTTTCCTATCTGTCCCTCTCTCTGTCTCTCTAAAAAAAAAAAAAGAAAAAAAAAAGATGTGTATAAGGTTGGCCAAAGAAGGACACCCAAGTTCAGGCAAGAAAAGTTTATTAGGGGGTCATCTGCTAGGCTGACCTCTCCAGATCTCAGGTCTTCTGCCTCTCTCTCTCTCTTTTTCTCTTTCTCTTTCTCTCAGCTCTGAGCTCTAGAAATTCTTAGCACTAGGCCAGGAAGACTCTCGCAGCCTCCAGACCTGATCCTCACAGATTTGGGGATGCCCAGTTTGTGAATGATCCTTGCTTTCACTCTAGCAAACTGGCCAGGAGAATGGGAATGCCTCTTCCCTTGGTCTTTCCTCCTTCTAGGATTTCTTGCACTCACCCTTCATAGCCTCTAACTTCATTCATATCATGGGAGCCTCACAACAGTAATACTGCATGACCCCAATATCGAGTAGATAATGGGTCTCAGTGGCCCCAAAATGGCGCTTTTAATTTTAACACACTTTAAGACCTCGATAACTTCTGTCAATGCAATTGCAAGTGGATGGAAATCCCTTACGTTCAGGCCTTCTTTGCTCTCTACTCTTGTCCCTCTCTTTGTCAAATCTGTTCCACCTATCAAATCCTCTTAGCACACTCCAAACCTCCTCCTCCTGCAGATTGCAACCCCCTTTCTTTCTATCCAACTGATCTTGCTGTTCCTCCACCTGCTGCCTCTCTTCCTCCCCGCCCCATGCTGACAATTCCCCACCATCTAAAGATCATGTAAGCTCAGAGTCAGATACTGACCCCCCAGATTCCACCCTCCCCCTCTGCGAGGTAGCCAGGGTGAGGAAATTGTTAGAGTCCAAGTCCCGTTCTCCCTCATACCTGTCACAAATAGAGAAGAGACTAGGTTCCTTCTCCACTGACCCAGACACGTACATAAAAAAATTTAGGTGTCTAACCCAGTCATACAATCTGAGCTGGCATGACCTCTATATCATTCTCTCTTCCACCTTACTAGCTGAAGAGAAGGAGTGAGTCTGGCTGGCTACACAGCACATGCTGATGATCTCCATAGGACAGACAATCAAAACCCTGTAGGAACGGCAGCTGTTCCCTGGGAAAACCCTAATTGGGACTATCAAATTGGCAAACCTGGCAGGGACCTCTGTAATCATATGGTTGCCTGATTAATAGTCCAAAAGGACTACTCGCAAGGCAGTTAATTTTGAAAAACTCCGAGAAATTTTACAACGACTAAACAAAAATCTGGCCCAATTCCTGTCCTGTCTAATGGAGGCACTCCAAAAATATACTAAAATCAACCCCAATTTGGTCGAGGGAGCTATAGTTCTTAACACTCATTTCATCTCCCAATCAGCCTCCAATATATGTAAAAAGCTTAAAAAGGCAGAGGAAGGTCCTCAAACCCCTCAACAAGATCTCCTGAGCATGTCTTTTAAGGTCTATAATAACCTAGATGAACAGGGGAAGACAGACAGAGCCCAAAGTGATCAGGCAGAATACCAGCTCTTATTGGCTGCCCTTAAAGGCTCCAACACCCCTAAGGAGCTTTGCAAGACTCCACTGGGGCCCTGCTTCAGGTGTGGAAAAGGTAATTGGACAAAAGCCTGTTTGGCTTCTCAGCCCCTGCCAGAGCCTTGTCCTCACTGTGGGAAAAAGGGACACTGAAAGGTAGGCTGCCCCCTCACTTCTCCAAGGGAGGGTTTAGTCTCTTCCACCCTTACCCCAGCCACCTGTGACCTAACCTTGCCCAGCCTGTTCAGACTTGTCACTGAAGACTGAAGGTTTCCAGGGCTGTCAGCCCCATCTCACATCACCATCAAAGAGCCTAGGGTAGCCACTGAAGTGGCAGGTAAGCTGATCTCATTTCTTATAGACATGGGGACCACTTACTCTGCCTTGCCCAAATATTCGGGTCTTGCTCATCCCTCGAAGATCTCTGTTGTGGGTATTGATAATCTTATTCCTCCCCATTTGCCATGGATCCAATGCCTTGTCTAATACATGGTATCTCCTTTGAACACTCTTTTCTCCTCCTACCTCAATGCCCCATGCCTATTTTAGGCCAGGACCTACTCTACAAATTCAGAGCCTCTCTCTCCTTTCACCTCCCATCCTCAAGTCAGCCCTATTATTCCTTCTCAGCCAGCCAGATTTGCCCACTTCTGTAACAAATTTACCTCTACCACCCAGCATAGTGAATCCCAAGGTTCTCCTCACCACCCCCACACCTGCAGAACTCCAGGGAAAGGCTCCCTAGTTTCGTGTCTCCAGGTTAAAGAAAATGGAAGCTCCATCTCCACACATGCCCATGGATGGCCCTTCTAGTCAACCTAAATCACCATCCAGATATGCCTGCTCCCCCTTAGGGTCCACCAAGGTCAGACTGACTAAAATCCCAGAAGAAGAAGAACGGCCTGAGCCGTAACTTTGATGGGCCCCTGACAACAGACAGGAACAAGATTCCAGCTCACTCTATTCTTTCTTATCTCTTACCCTTAAAGGTATACTCTGCCCCCATACCCTCCCCTTTGGAATCCTCACATCTAGAAAGCTCTCTTAATCTTACACAAAATCTCTTAATCAAGACTAACTCCTCCTATGCAGCCAACTGCTGGATACGTCTCTCTATGTTATTTTCAGCTTACTCAGCTCTTCCTATTCCTCTTAATAGTACTCATCTTCTTCACCCCACTCCTATGTACAAGATTCAGATAGGGCCACCTTCTTCAAGAGAGCCAGCACTCTCATAGATTACCCCACCTCAACTGCAAACCCAGCAAACAAACTATATTAAACCTACTACTCCCAGATGGAGAAATTAAAACTCCAAACCCCTCCTGCTGAAAGACTAGTCACTCTTAATGCCTCCTCTTTTCACCTGTGCCCCTATGCTTTACTGCTCAAGATACTGTCCCAGTAGGTCACCTCCCTTCTAAACTCTGCAACATCACAATAACTATTCAGTTTCCTAAAGACCATCAGAACAACAGAGTCAACTCTCAACTTTCTCCAAAAGCAGGTTATTTTCTAACCCTATCCACTTCACAAGGCCCCCTATTCTTACAACTTCACAACATATGCTCCTGTCCCACCAACCAACTCTATCCCTGGCTCATTACTTCTTCCTCGGCAAAATTACAATGCTCAAAACAATCCTCTACTCATATCTCCCCTCTTATTGGGGCTGCTCTTTCCTTCACTCTAACTCTCTGGAGCTTGGACAAGAATGACCCTTTGTTCATCTATTCTCTCTTCACTTCTCAGCCGGTATCACCCAGTCAAAGCAGTGGTTCTTAACCTTTTTTGAGGTACCGAACCCACCAGTTTCATATGCGCATTCACCGAACCCTTCTTTAGTGATAAATAAATTATGACTTTTTTTTTTTCCAAATTCAAGACATAAGTATATATTTTTTTTTATTATTCTGTTTTTTTTCTAACAGGGACAGAGAGAGAGTGAGAGAGAGGGATAAATAGGGACAGACAGACAGGAACAGAGAAAAAAGAGAAGCATCAATCATTAGTTTTTCATTGTCATTGCGATACCATAGTTGTTCATTGATTGCTTTCTCACATGTACCTTGACCGCGGGCCTTCAGCAGACTGAGCAGCCCCTTGCTGGAGCCAGCGACCTTGGGTCCAAACTGGCGAGCTTTTGCTCAAGCCAGATGAGCCCGCACTCAAGCTGGCGAGCTCGGAGTCTCGAACCTGGGTCTTCCGCATCCCAGTCCAACGCTCTATCCACTGCGCCACCGCCTGGTCAGGCGGTATATGATTTTTTACTGGTGCACAAAATAAGCCGTGCACGAACATCACCTTGCTCAAAGAACAAAACCAACAAAGTGCATGAACTTACTACAAATTACGGTATTACTTTATTCTGGCCTCCACGGCAGAGGCTTCTCCGAACCCCTGAGACCAACTCATTGAACCCCTAGGGTTCGATAGAACCCAGGTTAAGAACCACTGAGTCAAGGTCTTTCTACATATGTGGGACCAACACCTACATGTTCCTCCCAATGAATTGGACAGGAAACTGTATCCTAGTCTACCTCACCCCTAACATCAGCATAGTTCCATCCAGTGAGCTGCTTCCTATCCCTAGCACTTTTTTAATTAAGCAGAGGAAAAAATGGGCAATACAGGTAATCCTTCTTCTAGCAGCCCTAGAAATCTCTACAGGGGTGACCCGAGGGGCAGGGTGACTGGCCACCTTCTTGTCTTAGTTTCACTCCATAAAGCCAGTAGACATGGCCAGCATCACAGACACCTGACCCATGCAGGTTTGCATTTGATACAAACAGATGTTAATGAAACAACGAAGCCAATAACTGGTGGGCCATTAGCTTTAATTCTAGCTTGCACCCAGCAAGCAAGAAATACACACAGTGGGAAAACACTTCTCTTTCCATTCAGGGCCCCCAAACCCACTGACTTCTTTGAGTTTTCCTAGGATCAAAGGTTTGTACCTCAGCAGCCTTATTCAATTCTGTTACCCATCTCCTTCTCTCTGCACAAACTCTGAACGAACTGGCTTCTCTTTCAGCACTCTGCCATCTTGGCTGCTTCTCCTATCCTCCACGTGGCCTTTCTCTGCTCTTCTCTCTAATGCTAATCTCAGGAACAGAGAGTGAGCAAGTTTCAGGTTTGCCCCATTTTATAGTGTAGAAATCAAAATCTTCAGTATACAAACAAGAAAGTCTCTGATACAAAGTCACTTAGGGTGGGAAAGGCT
Source organism: Rhynchonycteris naso (assembly GCA_037038555.1). Lineage (NCBI taxonomy): Eukaryota > Metazoa > Chordata > Mammalia > Chiroptera > Emballonuridae > Rhynchonycteris > Rhynchonycteris naso. The sequence goes on from CM072997.1 coordinate 106,196,740, forward strand.
TAGTCTTAAAACTAAGCCTTAGGCTATAAGGACCCTGCCTGCTTACAGTCTGTCCCCCACACCCAATGCAAACTATAAGTGAGCAAACATATATATCATATTTACAAACTTATTTGACCAACACACTCTCTATAAAGATCTTCAAAACTCCCTTGAGGAAATTGCCTCCTCTCTGCATTTGGTCCCTGTCTCCTGTGCCTTTTCTCTAATTTCCTCCAGGACCACCTGAAGGCCTTCACTAACCAGACTGTCCATGAGCTTCTGTTGTAAAGTACCATACCTCACTTCCATGGGTTTATATAGAAACACCAAGTCCAGATGAATTTTAAAGGGCTTTATTAAAAGGAGGAGATTTATTGATATGCCAGCCGCATATGACTAACACAGGGCATATTTGACCCAAATCGTGCAATACCAAATGTATCTCAGAGGCTGGTTATATCCCCTTTGACCACATGCAAGTTGGGGGGAGCATGACAGCATGACACAATTATTAACAAGCTTATAACATTTGTCTTGGGGATTTATAAAACGTTTAAAACTTTCAATGTAACACAACGGTGATGCCAATTTACATATTAAAATATATTCATAAACCTTTTAGTGTCTATCTCTCCTCCTTTGCCTACAGGTACACGTTAATCTCAGGATTCCAGGAAGGGAGGGAAAGCTAAAATCAGTGTAGGGTGGTATGTAAATTTTGTCTCTTATTGAAAGGAAAAGGAAGTTCTTGGGATAACCTTAATCCTTTCAGAGAACTAAAACTAAATGACCCATTTGTCCATGTAAGTCAGGGACTTCTATATTCTTTTCCCTCTATTTTCCAAAGAAAGGACAGGACAGAAAGCCTGACTTTTCCTCTTTAAAATGGCATTGCCAATACTAAGTTTTACAGTTCTCTGGCACCTTACCACATTCCTTACTGGTTTTATATCCTGAGTCAAATCCTTGACTCATTTTTAATGAGGTGCATGAAGCTGTTGAGTAGGAATATTAGCCTATAATGTGTAAAAGATACTTATCAGGTAGACTTGGTGTTTTTGTTAATAGTTATACAGTCTATAGAAGAAACAAATGCTACTGATTTATTTCTTACAACCCACACAAATTTTCTATAATTTATATAAATTCTTAATTTTATAAATTTTCTTTCTTTCTCTTTCAAAATTGTTTCTATACCCTATACCTTTAGTTACTAAAATTATACAACTCCTATTTAGTCAAAATTTTTTAAAATTCTTACCTTTTGGTGACAACCAATCTGGCTATTCTTTTACCCTAGTTTCCCTTTTTTTCTGAAAGTCTAATTAAAAGGAGGTCCTCAGTGAGTTTCTTTATGCATTAGCCATTCATAGACCAACCAGCTTCTGGTTTGTGGCTGGAGCAAGGCATGATGTTCCTTTCACTGTTAACTTACAAGGATTGGTAGGGTCAGTCTCTGCTGTCCACGAGGGTGTCTCTGCTGGACTGCAGGTTTCAACCGGTTATGGTGGACCCAGGTGGGCATGCCTTCTACCTTGGCAGCAGTGGGAGTGGTCAGGATTATGGTGTGTGGATCTGTTCATGTGGGAGTGAGTCCTTGGGTGATGTACTTCTTTACTCAGACTGTGTCTCCAGGCTGAAAAGGATGTACTGGATCTTCTGGTGATGCTGGAAGCACCTCTTGGACAGTCTTTTGAACAGCCTGCTGAGTAATCTGTAAACCCTGCAAGTACTTAAGGAAGGAGTGGTTACCTAACTCAGCTTTTATCTCTTCTCTGAGTTTTGGTAGTAAGGGAGGGGATTTTCCAAAAATTATTTCAAAAGGCATAAATTTTTTTATATAGGAAGTACCCGGTTTCGAAATCAAATTTGGTTAAAGCTTCCTTTATGATTTGATTTATGTGTTCTATTTGACCTGAACCTTTGGGGCCTGTGGGCACAATGTAACTTTAAATTAGTTTCTAATTAATATTGGGTTCCCTTCCTACTAGCTGTGAGAGTTTTGGACACAAATGCAGGTCTAACATTAGAATGGGCAAGCTAAATTTGAAAAGAATTTCACACAGCAACTTTCTAACGACTGTCACTGTGGCTCCACTTTCAGTAGAAAAGGGTTCTATTCATGTGTCAATTATTTCATTAAAGTCTATTTTTAGATGTTTACGTAGAAAGTTCCTCTTTCCCTGTTTTTTTTTTTTTTTCCCCACAATTTTCTTACTTTGCTTAGTATTTACTTGGACATAAACTAAACACTCAGATATTATGCCTTCTGTAATAGATTCTAAGTCTGGCCTTTTTAATTATTCCTTTTCTGCTGGCAAACTTTTTTTCTAATTGGTTGCTGTTGGGAAGATAAAATATATTGTGCTCACTTTGATAAAGATGGCTCTGCCCACGTGCAAGTTTTAAGAGTAAGCTTTTCCCCAAATCCTTGACTGATTGGATGATGTGGGGTGGTGCACTCTCATGAGAAATTCTCCCATTATGCCTCAGATAAGTGGCTTTGTATCAGAGACTTCCTTATTTGTAGATTAGATTAAAGGTTTGGATTTCTACACTATAAAGTGGGCAGACCAGGAGCTTGCTCTCTCTTGGTTCCTGCTATCACCATTGCAAGGACCTCCCTGATCCCTTGCCCTCCATGGGAAAAGAAGGTTTTCTGCTTTTCCATTGTCTTCTCTTGTGGCTTGCCTGTCTTGGTGAAACACCAATAAACAGAATGGCTTACCATCCTCCAACTCCACCATTTCTTTACCGTCTGCCCGAATCCAATGGGAACCTGCATGTGAATGGCCACGATGGCGGCTACTGGCTTAACATTTGGCGTAGTCTCTGGGAGGATTTCATACAGATCTGTATGGAGCCACCACCACCTTTGAGCAGTGGAGTAGAGGACTGGCTGCTGTTATAGTTCCCCATAGCTGTCCTTTTGGGGACTGTAGGCTGGCTGACTTTTACAGCCATGCATGAGGAAACCAAGAGCTCTATGGAAGAAGCTGCCAGGGACCTGCAAACTGAGCAGTGGAAGGAGTTGGAGGAAACATGGGAGAAACAGATGCCGACCCTGGAGCTAGAGGAAGCACTGGAGGATGAGGCCAACCAGGTTAGTGAGATTAGCCTGGAGATGGAGCAACCGCCAGAGAAGGAATCACAGGTTTGTGAGTTGCAGATTGCCCTGGACATTGTGGGGAGCCAGCAGTGGCAGGAGGCCGAGGCTGAGGCTGAGGCTGGGGTGGGGCGGCAAGCTCTACTGCTCAGAAGGCAGCTGTGGCCTGGGGCTCAAGCCCAGCAGCAGGAGCTGGTGTTTTCAATTCCACTTTGGAGGATGAGGAGAATCGGGCTGGAGTTGCAATCCACAGTCTCCAGAAGATGAGACCCCAGCTGGAAATAGTACCTACTACACTTATGGTAGGTCTACAATTTTGGGACATAGGAGTGGATGCCATCATGCTCCTCAGAGCAGAGATGGAAATGCTGACTGCCATTGCCACATGCTTCTCTTTAGGACAATGTGAGACCTGCTATGACAGCAGGAATGAGGGGGGAGGCTAACATCCCATGTGCATAGACTGATTTTCTGGACTACCACCGGAGTGAGCACTGGCTCCTTTGTTGAATGGACTTATGGATTCTGGACAATGTGAAATACCCTGATGAGGGGTGGGGGTGGCTTTGCTGGAGGCCCTCCTGCCCCGGGAAGATTTTCCCATTGCTAGAAAGAAGGCTGAGGACATTTTGCACTTTTGGCAAAGTGCTCAGAGACTGGTCAATTGTACCTTTGTAATTGTTGAAATTGTATGATTTGTCATGTTGTTGTAATTTGTGTAATGTGCCTAATTTCCTTGTACAGGGATGCCGGTGGTGTAGATTGTGGGTAGTAAAGTGAGCATAGGGGTGGATTGTTGGGCAGATAAAATATATTATGGTCACTTTGTTAAAGATGGCACTGCCCACGTGCAAGTTTTAAGAGTAAGCTTTTCCCCACATCCTTGACTGATTGGATGATGTGGGGGTGGTGCACTCTCATGAGAAATCCTCCCATTATGCCTCAGATAAGTGACTTTGTATCAGAGACTTCCTTGTTTGTAGATTGAATTAAAGGTTTGGATTTCTACACTATAAAGTGGGGCAGACTGGGAGCTTGCTCTCTCTCGATTCCTGCTATCACCATTGCAGGGGCCTCCCTGATCCCTTGCCCTCCATGGGAAAAGCAGATTTTCTGCTTTTCCCTTGTCTTCTCTTGTGGCTTGCCTGTCTTGGTGAGACACCAATAAACAGAATGGCCCTCCATCCTCGAACTCTGCCGTGTCTTCACTGTCTGCCTGAATCCAATGAGAACCTGCATGTGAATGGCCATGATGATGGCTCCTGGCCATATAATTTCTAATAAACCTTTAGCAATAAGGGTTTTAGTAAAGTTACTAAAATTTTAGAAACCACACTGGTTTTAGATAGCATCTTCAGCTGTTTGGTTTTTCTTAAGTTTTAGGGAGTCTCCCTTCTTTTGGTGTCCTGGTTAGTGGATAAAACCCACTATTTCAGAGGAGCAGGCTCCTGCATTGTTGGGGTGAGGGTTTGAGACTCACCTTTGTTAGTTTTTAAGCTTTCTCTTTATAACCCCCTTTGACTGTGCCTGTCTTAGGTCGTCCCTTCTTTCAGTAATCTTACCCATTGTTGACTAACCAGCCATCTTGGGAGCCACACAGAGTTATGTGATTGAAGGAGGAGCAATGTCCCTTCTGAAATGCTTAGTATTATTCATTTCTTTTTAGCAGCTGATGATGCTTTTTTTAAAATTTATAATACATTTTTTTTTCTAATTTCTAGAGCTGATTGCTATATAAAAGCTAAGTTTACTGCCTTAGTATCTCTTCTGATCCTGGAAAACAGAAACTGAGGGAAAATGTCTAAATTTTTCTCACTCGTTTGGGAGCTAGAATCTTACTTAAGCTAGGCAGTTAGAAACATTTTCTTGAGGTGGTCTCAATTGTTTTACAGATTCTTTTTTCTTTTTCTTTTTTAGAAAAATTTTAAAATTTATTTAATTAATTGTTTTTACATAGATTCTAGGGTGACCCCGACTGCATCCCCCTCCCCCATATTCTCCTCAACATCTCCCTTACCCACCTCCCTATAGCGCTCTCCCCCCTTCCCTTCAGGTTTATCCCATCCTATCATCCCCTTTCCTTCTGTCTTTTTTTCCTCTGGTCCCTTTTATCCCTCCTCTGTCTCAATTCCTTTCCTCAGTTCTCAATGTTTTATGGATTTCTCAAATGAATGAGGTCATATAATATTATTCTTTTTCTGGCTGGCTTATTACACTCAACATAATAGTTTCCAGGCCCCTCCATATTGTTGCAAAAAGTAATACTTTCTTCTTTTTTATGGTGCCATAGTATTCCATTGTATATATGTACCAAAGCTTTTTTTTTTTTTATTTTTTATTTTTTGTACCAAAGCTTTTTAATCCACTCGTCCACTGACGGACAATTGGGCTGTTTCCAGCTCTTCGCTATTGTGATCAATGCTGCCATAAATATGGGGGTGCATTTTTTTTTTCAGTCGGTGATATGGTGTCCTTGGGATATATTCCTATAAGTGGGATAGCTGGGTCAAAGGGCAGTTCCATTTCTAATATTTTGAGGAATCTCCATACTGTTTTCCACAGTGGCTGCACCCATCTGCATTCCCACCAGCAGTGCAGGAGGGTTCCCCTTTCTCCACATCCTCGCCAGCACCTATAATGTGTTGTTTTGTTAATGAGCGCCATTCTGACTGTTGTGAGGTGGTATCTCATTGTGGTTTTAATTTGCATTTCTCTAATAATTAGTGATATTGAGCATTTTTTTCATATGCCTATTAGCCATCTGTAGGTCCTCTTTGGAGAAGTGTCTATTCATTTTTTGTGCCCATTTTTTAATTGGATTGTTTGTCTTCCTGGTGTTGAGTTTTACAAGTTCATTATAAATTTTGGTTATTAACCCTTTATCAGATGTGTTGTCGAATATGTTCTCCCATTGTGTGGTTTGTCTTTTTATTCTGTTCATATTTTCTTTAGCTGTACAAAAGCTTTCTAGTTTGATATAGTCCCATTTGTTTATCCTGTCTTTTATTTCATTTGCCTATGGAGATAAATCAGCGAATATATTGCTTTGATAGATGTCAGAGAGTTTACTGCCTATGTTTTCTTCTAGAATGCTTATGGTTCCACAGCTTACATTTAAGTCTTTTATCCATTTCGAGTTTGTTTTTGTGCATGGTGTAAGTTGGTGGTCTATTTTCAGTTTTTTGCAGGTAGATGTCCAATTTCCCAACACTGATTGTTAAAGAGACTGTCTTTACTTCATTGTATGCTCTTACCTCCTTTGTCAAATATCAATTGTCCATAAAGTTGTGGGTTTATTTCTGGGTTCTCTGTTCTGTTCCACTGATCTATATGCCTGTCCTTATGCCAGTACCAAGCTGTTTTGAGTACAATGACCTTGTAGTATAACTTGATATCAGGAAGTGTGATACCTCCCACTTTTGTTTTTTCAAGATTGCTGAAGCTATTTGTGTTCTTTTTGATTCCATATAAATTTTTGGAATATTTGTTCTACATCTTTGAAGTATGTTGTTGGTATTTTAATTGATATTGCATTGAATTTATAAATTGCTTTGGGTAATATCAACATTTTAATGATGTTTATTCTTCCTAAGCATGAACACGGTATATGCTTCCACTTGTTTGTGTCTTCCTTGATTTCTTTTATCAATGTTTTATAATTTTCCGAGTACAAGTCTTTAACTCCTTGGTTAAATTTACTCCCAAGTACTTTATGGTTTTTTTTCAATAGTGAAGGGGATTGTTTTCTTAATTTTTCTTTCTTACATTTCATTGTTCGTGTATAGATATGACTGTGATTTCTGTGTGTTAATATTATATCTTGCCACCTTGCTGAATTCATTTATTAGGTCCAGTAGTTTTTTGATTGAGCCTTTAGGGTTTTCTATATACAGTATCATATCATCTGCAAATAATGATAGTTTTACTTCTTCTTTTTCAATTTGGATGCCTTTTATTTCTTCTTCTTCTGATTGCTGTAGCTAGGACTTCCAGTACTATGTTATATAAGAGTGGTGAAAGGGGACACCCCTGTCTTGTTCCTGATTTTAGAGGAATTGCTTTTAATTTTTGCCCATTGATTATGATGTTGGCTGTGGGTTTGTCATAAATGGCCTTTATCATGTTGAGGTATGTTCCCTGTATTCCCACTTTGCTAAGAGTTTTGATCATAAATGGGTACTGGATTTTATCAAATTCCTTTTCTGCATCTATTGAAATTATCATGTGATTTTTGTCCTTCCTTTTGTTTATGTGGTGAATCACATTGATTGATTTACGAATGTTGTACCATCCTTGCCTCCCTAGAATAAATCCCACTTGATCATCATGTATGATTTTTTTCATGTATTGCTGGATCCGGTAAGCTAATATTTTTTTGAGGACTTTAGCATCTAAATTCATCAGGGATATTGGCCTATAGTTTTCTTTTTTGTGTTGCCTTTGCCTGATTTTGGAATCAGAATTATGCTCACCTCATAAAAGAAACTTGGTAGTGTTCCTTCCTCTTGAATTTTTTGAAATAACTTGAGAAGGATAGGAGTTAGTTCTTCTTTAAATATTTGGTAGAATTCACCAGTGAATCCACTGGACCCAGGACTTTTGTTTTGGGGGAGCTTTTTGATAACTGTTTCAATCTCTTTTGTTGTAATCAGTCTGTTTAGGTTTTCTGATTCTTCCAGGTTGATTTTTGGAAGATTGTATATTTCAGGGAATTTGTCCATTTCACCAAGGTTGTGTTTCTGTTGTGTTGGTTGTTATTTCTCCACTCTCATTTCTAATTTATTTTATTTTTTTCTCACTTCCTTTTTTGGTGAGTCTCATTAAAGGTTCATTGATCTTGTTTACCCTTTCAAAGAACCAGCCTTTGGTTTCATTGATCCTCTGTATTGTTTCTTTAGCCTCTATGTCATTTATTTCTGCTCTGATCTTTATTATTTCCTTCCTTCTATTACTTCTGGGTGTTACTTGCTGTTCTTTCTCAAGTTTTTTTAGATTAAAGGTTAAGTTGTTTATTTGAGCTTTTTAAGGCTTCTTAAGGGATGCCTGTAGTGCTATAAACTTCCCTCTCAGGACTGCTTTAGCTTAGTCCCATAAATTTTGAATTGTTTTATATTCATTATCATTCGTTTCTAGGAATTTTTTTATTTCTTCTTTGATTTCATTGTTAACCCATTTGTTATTTAATAACATGCTATTTTCCATGTGTTTGAGTATTTTTCAGTTTTTCTGTTGTGGTTGATCTCTAGTTTCATGCCATTGTGATCAAAGAAAATGCTTGATATGATTTCAATCTTCTTAAATTTGTTGAGATTGCTTTTGTTTCCTAACATGTGATGTATCCTGGAGAATGTACTATGAGCACTTGAAAAGAATGTATATTTTGCTACTTTAGGGTGAAAGGTTCTGAGGATATTTTTTAAATCCAGTTGATCTCATGTGTCCTGTAAGTCTGCTGTTTCTTTTTTATATTTCTTTCTTGAGGATCTATCTAGTGATTTAAGTGGGGTATTGAAATCTTCTACTATTATAGTATTGCTGTTGATCTTGCCCTTTAAATCCATCAAAGTCTGCTTTATATATTTAGGAGCTCATATATTATGTGTGTAGATATTTATGATGGTTATATCTTCCTGTTGGATTGCTCCCTTTATCATTACATAGTAACCTTCTTTATCTATTACTATAGCCTTGGTTTTAAGGTCCAGTTTGTCTGATATAAGTATTGCTACTCCACCTTTTTTTTCATTTCCATTTGCATGAAATATATTTTTCCATCCCTTTATCTTCAGTTTATTTTCAACTTTTGTTTTAAGGTGTGTCTCTTGTATGGATCCTGTTTTCTTATCCATGCAGCTACCCTATATCTTTTGATTGGATCATTTAATCCATTTACATTTAAGGTTATTATTGATATGTAGTTGTTTATTGCCATTTTATATTTTAAAGGTGTATTCCTCTTTTGCTATATTCTTTACCCACTTTGATCTGTTTATAACAGGTCCCTTAATATTTCCTGCAGCATTAGTTTCAATGTAATGAATTATTTGAGTTTTCTTTTGTCTGGGAAGCTTTTTATTTCTTCTTCAATTTTAAATGATAGCCTTTCTGGATATAGTAGTCTTGGTTGTAGGCTCTTGTTCTGCATTACTTTGAATATTTCCTGCCATTCTCTTCTAGCCTCAAGTGTTTCTGTTGAGAAGTCGGATGTCATCCTTATGGGTGCTCCTTTGTAGGTGATAGCCTTTTTTCTCTAGCAGCTTTTAATATTTTCTCTTTATCACTTAGCTTTGGTATTTTAATTATGATGTGTCTTGGTGTAGGTTTCTTTGGGTTTCTCTTTAATGAAGTTCTCTGTGCTTCTTGAACTTGTGCAACCCTTCCTTGTATGAATTTAGGGAAGTTTTCAGCTATGATTTGATTGAAAAAAGTTTCTGTCCCTTTTTCTTTCTCTTATTCTTCTGGAACCCCTATTATGTGGATATTATTTCTCTTTATGTTGTCACAGAGCTCTCTTAGAGTTCCCTCAGAATTTTTGAGTCTCTTTTCTTTTTCTGCTCTGCTTCCATGCCTTTGTTCATCTTGTCTTTCAACTCGCTTATTCGATCCTCAGCTTCATCCATCCTGCTTTTAGTTCCTTCCATTGTGGTCTTCATTTCTGATATTGTATTTGTCATCTCACACTGATTTTTTTTTTAATATTTCAATGTCCCTTTTTATACTTTCTATCTCTTTATTTAGGTGTTCATAATGACCATCCATTGTTGTTCTAAGATCCCTAAGCATCCTAACAATCATTATTCTAAGCTCTGCATCTGGAAGTTTGGTTATTTCCATATTGCTCAGTTCATTTCCTGGAGGATTCTGTTGTGGTTTTATTTGGATTGCACTTTTCTGTCTTCTCATTATGTCTGTGTGTTTGGATGTGTTGTTTGTAGAGCTGGTTGAGTCTAGGCTTGGTGTTGTCTGCCTCCAATTTTCAGTTGTGTTATTTCTAGGTCTTCTTGGGTTGGCTTCAGCTGTTGTTTGTAATCCACTGTGGAATTTGGCTTATCTAATAGAGCCCCTTTGAAGTCTTGATTTGTTTGTTTTCTTCTCAGTTTTCTTAACTTGGTGGCAGTATAGTTTACTGATCTCAGCAGGGGGCTTATTTGAAACTTGTATCCAGGAATGTGGTTGGTGTAACCTGAGACTCTGAAGACCTGATTGCCAGTTACTCTCTCTTGGGGTGGGGTACTTTCTATACTTCAGTAGGGGGAGGTGTATCTCAGATCTCCATGGAGACCTGAGTTACTGCCTGTTGGGCAGATAAAATATAATATGCTCACTTTGTTAAAGATGGCGCTGTCCACATGGAAGCCCGTCACCCAGTTGATATTATTTGCCCTTATGCTTGGGATAGATGTGGGGGAAAGGCTGTAATGTAAGCAGGCCGGGTTGTTATAGCCTAAGGCTTAGTTTAAGAGTAAGCTCTTCCCCACACCCTTGACTGATTGGATAATGTAGGGTGGTGCACTCTCTTGAGGAATCCCATTATGCCTCAGGTGGGTAGCTTTGTATCAGAGACTTTCTTGTATGTATAATTGGATTAAAGGTTTGAATTTTCTAGGTTATAAACTGGGGCAGTCTGGGAGCTTGATCTCTCTCGCTTGGTTCCTGAGTTCCTGAAGTATTAGAGAGGAGAGCAGAGTAAGGCCACATGGAGGCCAGGAGAAGTAGCCAAGATGGCAGCATGCTGAGGAAGAAGCGAGTTTGTTAAGAGTTTGTGCAGGAGGAGATGGGAAACAGAGGTGAATAAGTCTGATAAGCTAGAAACCTTTAATTCTAGAAAACTCGAATAAGTCAGTAACTTTGTGAGCACTGAATGTGTGGGTTTTAGAGCCCAGTGTGTGTTTTTGCTTGCCTGCCGGGTGCAAGCTAGAATTAAAACTAATGACTCACCAGTTGGTGGCTCCTGTGTTTCATTACCGACTGTTCGAATCTAATGTGAACCTGCGTGGGTCAGAGGACTGTGATCCTGACCCCGGCTACTGGCTTTACACTGCCCCTCCTCCTTCCTTCTTGTTTTCAGCTGTCTTTTTTGTGCTGCTTGGAGCTGGAGAGATATTTTAGAATGTTTACCCAGAACCACTTTAGTCTTATGTTTTGTGGAAGGATCAATCCCTCCCCTTGTAATGGCCGCCTCCATTACTTCCCCCAGGTATGGCTCCTTCCTGCACTGGATTAGTCCCACTGCTCAGATCCTCCCATGCATTTCCTGTTTGTTACCAGCTGTTTCTCTCTCCCCCTTTTTGGAAAACAAGCCAGCTCTTTCAACACACCTCATTCCCAGGTCCTCCAGCAAGTGGCTGTGAGTGATATTTTCTACTGTTTTCCCTTAAATTACGAGCCTTTCTGGGCTCTCAGCATCACCCCAACTTCTTTCTTCCTGTAAGCAGTGGAGGCTCACTGCTCCTCGGTGCTCCCCACCAGGCTTGGTATGGCTTCTTCTTTGCTCCTTGGATTTTGAGAGCAGTTCTTATAGTCCAGAGTTGGTTTTTTCATGCTGGATGTTCCTAAATTAATTTGTAATCCAGTTTGGTGGTGTGAGCTGCGAGTCTGTGCTTCTGCCTACTCTGCTGCCATCTTGTGTCTCCCTGTTTTACAGATTCTAACAGTCATGCTAGGGCTTGAGGCTTTTACCATTAAGGGAATTCTTAGCTTTCTAATTCTATAGGTCACTTGAGAGAAAAGAATTTAAACTATTTTCTATTACATTTGTGTCTCAAATTCTAAAGATTTAATTATAATTATTAACTGAAATGACCAATATTTTATAACAAATCAATAGAAATATTTTTACTCTAGGTTTGGTGACCTAACATTGAACAATACTGCTTCAAAAATGATAATAAACTAAACATTACATAAAAAGACATTATTAATAACCAATACATATACCCTAATACCCAAACCAAGATTTCAATATCACAATGCTATGAAACAGCAAATAAAAAGAATTAACAAAAGGCTCTTGAAATAACATATGCATCTCTAACATGGAAAATATTTTTTACACAGCAAGGGATCCTTGGTACAAAAAGAAATCTCTGGATTTGGCAGGCTATACAATTCTATATGCCTTATTAGCACAATTTTAGTACAGTTTACAATAAGAGGATTGTAAACTACTACACCAATGAATTATTGATTGACTGAGAAAAATAAGGAATGGTCAAAATACACTCACTATTTCAGAACTGCCCAGCTGGCAAAGAGATATTAACCCTCTTTTTGACCTACAGTGCTTTACACCATCAAGTCAATACAAGGTCGAGGTGCCTGGGATTCCTGGTGCCCAATGTAAAGCAGGCTCCGGGAGCTGTGAGAGGAGCCTGCTGGTTTTATTCTTTTTTTGTTTTCTTTTCTCCACCATTTTTCCTGCAGCCATTAGCAAAATAATGGCCCCTCCCAAGCAGGAGCTTAATCCAATCTGCCACCTGCAAACCAACTGCCTTCCCCTGAGCAGCTTCCCAGCATTATTTCTAACAATAAAATCAGCAAATTAAATTAAAAAATATATAAATTTCACACATTTACCTTCCCAACAGTGGACTACTCTAACCCACATGAGGTTTTCAATTTCCTCACAATTCCCTGAGAACCCTCTCTTACAATTTTTACTATTATGGCTAAAGCAGTAAGTCTCCCCTATAAATCCCATGCCTCCCACATCAGACAATAACCATGACATATGAAGAAAATGGGAAAGGGTAGGGGAAACTTGGAGGGGACCCAACATCTGCCTCGGCTCCATGGGAGAGTGTTGGAACCCTTTTCCCAGTGCTAGTCTTGTACATTTTACACTTATTTTCCCTTCTATAACTTCCTACCAGTAGAGTGCAACAAGCAACCCCTCCAACCCATGGAGGGTCCATGTGACACCCGTGTCCTAGGAAGGGGTAGGGGAGAGGAAGCCAGAGGGCCTATCCCTGATAATCCCATCCCCTATAATCCTATTAAAATAGTTTCTATTTCATATTTTCCCCAGTCATCCCATCCTTAGTTGTCCCTGCCACCTTACTCTAGCACCTTTCCCCCACCGCTTCGCTCACAGCACATCCCAGCCTTACCTTCCACTCTTCTCTCACCCAAACTACTTACTTGCCAGTCTTTTCCCCCAGAGGCTGGAGAACAAATTCCTGGAATGCATTCTTCAGGCTTTTCCTCCTATATTTAATGTATGGGGCACTGATTTACAAAATTAAAACTTTCCAGGAGAATACATAAATTAGCATACCAATAAAATAAAAAAAAGATAAGACAGATAATAACTAGCACCCAGAATAAGGGATGTTTGAATATAGAGGTGTTAATTATTACACAAGACAAGAGGAAGGAGCCAAAAGAAGAGAATAATTTCTTCAGGGTAGAAGTCTGACAGAGTGCCCTGAAGTCAGAGGTCTTGGATCCAAGAAAAGAGATGTAGTGGCTCTGAGGAGAGATGCCCAAACCATGAATTGTCATGTGAGATTTCTTGGACAAACAATGAGAATCTACAGTACAGACAATTCACCATTTAAGAATTTTTAATACTTCAATTGATTGGGTAAATACTTTAAATTTTCTAGTTTTATAATTTTTCAGGCTCCAGTAGACAGCCACTAACCCAATATAAAGTTTACAATTTTTTTTTCACCTTTGCCCTCTGGTTTAAGCCAGAAACTTCCAATATTTGCCTGCAAGAACTTAATTTGGGCCTTAAAAACAGACACATTTAGACATTTAACAAAGACTTCACATACACAAATTACAAATTAAGAAATTTAAATGAGTGCGCTTTACTTATTCTAATTAAAATTATACCAGAGATTTTCCTGACAAACAAAGAGTCAAACAGATCACTTACTATTAAGCACACAGCTCAATAGACAAATTAAGGGGTTTCCCCATTAAGGGCAACTCAGATGCCTGCTCAGCCGCATCCCAGCAGGGAGGGCTTAGGCTCAGGCACCAGAGATTCTCACTCACACACTAATCACTCATTAGGTGCTTTCCTAGCCATGTTCCTGGGACTTAGGCTCAGGCATCAGAGTTCTACTTATATATTAATTACTTATCAGATGTTCTCCTAGTCTTGCTCCTGGACCTTAGGTTCAGGCACTAGAGATTCCCACTCACACAACAATCACTCATCAGATGCCCTTCTAGCCATGTTTCTGGAACTTAGGTTCAGTCATTAGAGAGTTTCACTCACACACCAATTACTCAGGAAATTTAGACAGAAACATTAAAAACAAATCAAACACAAAGGTTTTCCTGGAAGTCTGAGACAGGACTGATCAGCTCAGTATTAATTCAGTTCCTACACAGGTCTCTTCCTGAGAGCACCACTGTTGGTCAAATAAGTTTGTAAATATAATATATATGTTTGCTCGCTTATGCTTTGCATTGGGTGTGGGGGACAGGCCGTAAGCAGGCAGTATTGTTATAGCCTAAGGCAGTGGTAGTCAACCTGGTCCCTACCACCCACTAGTGGGCGTTCCAGCTTTCGTGGTAGGCGGTAACAGAGCGACCAAATGGCGCCACAATTACATACTAATCGACTAACTGTTGACCAGTCAAGATCAGGACAGACTCTGTTACAGAGCATTTGTACTGGGACTGCACCTGACCTCTTTCATGACCACCTTGCCCACATCCACAAGTGGCCAGGTACCTGACCCCTGGTCCACACCCACCACCTGATCCAGCGGGCAGTTTATGACCACTATTTTTGCCCAAAAACTAGCAGTTTGTCATTTTATTACCCTGTAGACAAAGAACTCTATGGTTTGATGCTTCTTTCTATGACAGAAACTGCCAGACAATGGAGGCACCAATTAACTCATATTTTCATCTCGGTTCCCAGATTTTAGGGTAATAGGGTGACATTCTGTGAACCCTACCTTGAACTGCCAAAACTAGCCGATGTCTCGCTACTTCGCCCCGATCGCAAAGAAGTGATGCCATTGGCCAACACCCACTGCATAAAATTTTATAAAAAACACAACCATGGATACTCACTAACTTAGTCTCGTCTCCACAAACTCTCGCTCAACCACGACACTTGTAACGTCTCGACCATACTACAGACTTTAAGCACATAAGTTTTGTTCACGTTATGTAAGTGAAGCTAAATTGTTATGTAATTAAAACTTAAGTCAGTATGTAGTTAGATTTCTGAGAGCAAACACGTGCTTACAGTTTCAAACAAAATATTGTGAAATATCGTGAGTCCATGTCTCAAAAAAAATATGCACATGGCTATTGACCAGAGTGTCTGAAGATGGGTTTCATAGAATCTGTTGCAAATAAACAACATCCAGTGTATTTATTGTGCCATAAAACATTATCCAATGAGGCAATGAAACCAAGTCGATTGCAAGAACATCTTTCTACAAATCATCCAAATGACAAGGACAAGCCCATTGAATATTTTCAGAATATATATAAAAAATTTCAAAATCGTTCAACTATCATTGCATCATTTAAGAAACAACATACAACGAACAAAGATGGATTAATTGCCACTTATCACATTTCACAAATAATTGCAAAAAGTGGTAAAAGCAATAATACTGGAGAAAATGTAATAATACCCTCTATAAAAGAATTTCTCTCAACAGTAATGCATCAGGATATACCTCAAATTTTTAAAATGTTGCCCCTAAGCAATAGCACAGTAAAGCAATGAATTGATGTAATGGCAGTTAATGTTGAAAACAAACTTGTAAGTATTCTCCAAAACTCTTCATTTTTCATGCAATTGGACAAATCTACCATTGCAAATAATAATGCTTTATTGATGGCATATGTACACTATTTTAATGAAAGCAATATATTATGAAATGAAATGCTATTCGCAATAAATTTCATCACAGATACAAAAGGATTATCTATATTTTTTACTGTGAGAACATACTTTACAAAAAATAATATTCCTTTGAATAATATTGTTGCATGCGCTACTGACAGAGCACCATCAATGGTAGGTCACTATCATGGATTTGTTGCTTATTTGAAGCAGGAAGTGCCAAATGTTTTATGTATTCATTATGTGGTGCACAGACAACATCTTGTAGGAAAACATCTAAGTACAAGTCTCCATTCATCATTAACTATAATAATTCGAGCCATAAACAAGATCAAATCCAATGCAAAGAATGATAGAATGTTTTGGCAGCTTTACCAGGACAATAATGAAGATTTTATTAAGTTACTTTGCACACAGAAGTTCGGTGGCTGTCAAAGGGTACATCTTTGGCTAGATTTGTAGCATCATATGATAGTGTCATACAATTCTTTGAAAGTAATAATGAGATCAATCTGTGTCAACAGTTAAAAAAAGTAAAGAATGATGCCTATTACTTGGCAGATATTTTCAAGAGATTTAATAATGTTAATTTGAAGCTTCAAGTAGCTAATAAAACTCTTATAGGTTGCCAAAGTATTGTTATTATTTATTGACATACTTGAACTATTTTGTCATAATCTATTGAAGAGAGAATTTCATCAGTTTCCTCAATTATTATCCATAAAAGATGATGTAACTCCAGAGGATATTGACAGGTTCAGTAGCCACCACAACAAATTTAAATTGGACATGAAAAAACAATTTGAAGATATTTTGAAATTGAGGGTATATGACTGGATGAAAAATCCTTTTACGGCAAATATTGAAGAGGCTGATTCAACTTGCCAACAAGAACTGTTAGAAATTAGATATGACGAAGAAATTAAATATAAATTCGACAGTGGTGGATATGAAAACCTTTGGCAAAATTTAAAAAATGCCGGTCTTTTATCCAAATATGTGGAAAATAGTATTCAGTTTATTGATACCTTTCCCTACCGCCATGATGGTGAACCTATGACACACTTGTCAGCACTGACACATGTAGCCATTTTCAATGACAAGCAACTGCATACCAGAGAAGTATGGGACTGCATGCCAAGAAGGACGTTTCATTCTCAGCTTCTGCACAGCCAGGTACAGTAGCTGGGGATAAAACATTTGCTGTAGTGTAGACACTCTGTGCTTTAGGTCTGTAGGCCAAAACAACAGAACTCCGGCACAGAGTGTCTAGTTCTGGGACTTCTGGTTAGGCCGTTTTTCTCGAAGTGACACACCACCCGTGTTATGCTCGGTTTTTTGGCGAATTTTGACATACCAAGCTCAAAAGATTGCCCATCAGTGCCCTACCTCATATCCTGTGGAATCAGGATTTAGTGCTGTTAATCATATTATGATGAAAGCAAGAAACCGCCTGAATATTTCCAAAAGGGGAGACCTTCCCTTGTTCCTCACAAAAATTGAACCGGATATTCAATATTTAGTTTCCCAGCCTCAGGCTCAGGGATCCCACTAATAATTCAATTAACTAATGTAATTTCTATGTATGCAAAGTATAAATAAAAAGACAGATTTAGCTATAGTAAGTTGTTTTGTAAAGATTTATTCTGCCAAACTTAGCAAAAATCCGACATAAAGTACTTGGTAAGTAATTATTATTATGTGCTTTAACTTGCTGTAACTCTGCTTTATAAATTTTATAAAGTAAAGTTACTTCCCTACTTTATTAATCACCATTACTGTGGAACTGGTGGGCGGTTAGAAAATTTTATTACTAACAGAGATACAAAAGTAGGTGGTAGTTATAAAAAGGTTGACTACCCCTGGCCTAAGGTTTAGTTTTAAGACTAAGCTTTTCCCCATACCCTTGACTGATTGCATGATGTGAGGTGGTACACTCGCATGAGGAATCCCATTATCCCTCAGATAAGTGACTTTGTTTCAGAGACTTTCTTAGTTGTATATTGGATTGAAGGTTTTGATTTCTACACTATAAAATGGGGCAGACCGGGAGCTTGCTCTCTCTCAGTTCCTTAGATTAGCATTAGAGAGGAGCGCAGAGAAAGGCCACATGTAGGATAGGAGAAGTAGCCAAGATGGCAGAGTGCTGAAGGAGAAGCCAGTTTGTGCAAAGTTTGTGCAAAGTTTGTGCAGAGAGGAGGAGATGGGGAACAGAGTTGAATAAGGCTGGTGAGCTAGAAACCTTTGATTCTAGGGAACTTGGATAAGTCAGTGGGTTTGGGAGCCCTGAGTGGAAAGGGAAGTGTTTTCCCACCAGTTCTTGGCTCTGTTGTTTCATTACCTTCTGTCCGAATCAAATGTGAACCTGTATGGGCCAGGCAGCTGTGATGGTGGCCATGGCTACTGGCTTTTTAACCACCAAATGTCCCCACTAATGTCTTCTTCTGAGAGCACTATTAGATGTCCCTGGGAATCCTGGGCAGGACAAAGTCCCCACTAATTTTCTCCCTAGAACACAAACAGATGTTCCTAGAGCTCTGAGGCAGTACTGAACAACCTGGATAAATTCAGTCCCCACTAATACCCTCCTAATGTATGAACAGATGTCCCTGGGAGTCCAAGACAGGAACTAATTCCCACTAATCATTCTTCCATAGTACAACTAGACATCCCTCAGAGATGTCTAGTTGTGCCAATGCAGGACCAAAAAAAAAACCTCTCCACCGACATATCGCTCTTAGAGAGCCCGCCACATGTGTAAGATTGCATCCAATCCTCATGCAGTAGTCCAAATTGACTAGTCCCAAACAGAAAAGAAAATCTAGAATTCAGTAATGCAAAAGTTGCCTTACCTACCTCCTTAATTTCTCTGCTGAAATGTCCAAATTGTCAAATTTGGGAATTGGGGGTGTCTACCGAAGTACTGTCCAAATCCTACAGAAAAACGAGGAGTCCTGAAAATATCTCAGATGGGGCCTCTCCTTGAGATTCCTGTGGGGTTGGGCAGTCCCTCAGAGAGACCAGCTGATTTGGGTGTCTCCACCCGGTGATGCAGAAAACCGGATTCCAGAGGAGTCCCCAAATGTTGTAAATTACGGTACCACACTTCCACAGGTTTACATAGAGACACCAAGTCCAGATGAATTTTGAAGGGTTTTATTAAAAGGAGGAGATTTATTAATATGCCAGCCTCATATGACTACAATGGGGCATATCTGACCCAAATCATGCAGCACCAAATGTATCTCAGAGACTGGTTATATACCCTTTGACCACATACAGGTTGGGGCACATGACAGTATGACACAATCATTAACAAGCTTATAACATTTGTCTAGGGGATCAATTAAAAAATGTAAAAACTTTCAAGGTAACACAATGGTGATGTCATTTTACATATCAAAATACATTCATAAACATTTTAGTGTCTATCTCTCCTCCTTTGCCTAAAGTTACACGTTACTCTCAGGATTCCAGGAAGGGAGGGAGATCGAAAATCAGTGTAGGGTGGTATGCAAATTTTGTCTCTTATTGAAAGGGAAAGAAAGTTCTTGGTTATAACCTTAATCCTTTCAGAGAACTAAAACTAAATGACCCAGTAGTTCTTGTAAGTCAAGGGACTTCTATATTCTTTTTTCTCCATTTTCCAAAGAAAGGACAGGACAGAAAACCTGACTTTTCCTCTTTAAAATGGCATTGCCAATACTAAGTTTTACAGTTCTCTGGCACCTTACGAAACTGTTACTTCAAGCTACCTATCAGAAGGTCCCTACTTCGCCACCGAAGACTGAAGCCAACTATCCCTAACCGAGACTCTCCGCCCCTTACCAGCAGGAAGTAGCTACATAAAAATGATGTCGCCTGTTGGGCAGATAAAATATAATATGCTCACTTTGTTAAAGATGGCACTGCCCACATGGAAGCCCGTCACCCAGGTGATATTATTTGCCCTTATATTTGGGATGGGTGTGGGGGAAAGGCTGTGATGTAAGCAGGCTGTTGTTATAGCCTAAGGCTTGGTTTTAAGAGTAAGCTTTTCCCCACACCCTTGAATAATTGGATGATGTGGGGTGGTGCACTCTCCTGAGGAATCCCATTACACCTCAGATGGGTGACTTTGTATCAAGAGACTTCCTTGTTTGTATAATTGGATTAAAGGTTTTGATTCTACACTATAAAGTGGGACAGACCAGGAGCTTGCTTTCTCTCTCGGTTCCTGGGTTTCTGAGATTAGTATAGAAAGGAAAGTGGATTAAGGCCATGTGGAGGAGAGGAGACAGCCAAGGTGGTGGAATGCTGAGGAAGAAGCCAGTTTGTGCAGAGTTTGTATAGAGAGGAGATGGGAAACAGAGGTTAATAAGTCTGGTGAGCTAGAAACCTTTGATTCTAGTAAACTCGGATAAGTCAGTAGCTTTGTGAGCACTGAATGAGTGGGTTTTGGAGCCCAGTGTGTGTTTTTGCTTGACCGCCAGGTGCACGCTAGAATTAAAGCTGATGGTTCACCAGTTCTTGGCTCCGGTGTTTCATTACCGACTATTCGAATCTAATGCGAACCTGCACTGGCCGGGCTGCTGTGATGGTGATCCTGGCCCTGACTATTGGCTTTACATTGCCTCTCAACCATATAACAGAAGGCTGGAATGATAGGGTTGCAGATGGGGGCATGACCTCCTCCTCCCTTAAGTACATTAAGGGAAATTAAAAAACTGGATATTCTAAATCGCCTCTCCCCAGACATCTTGGTTGACTCACCTGAGTATGGAAGTTCCCCTATTTTACTTATGGTTAACTGCCCCCCCTATAACTACTATCAGCCCCTACCCTCAAATCCCTATTTAACCCTACCTGTTAGAGAACCAGTTGCTGACCTCTACCTTAGGAGTCAGCCTGGCAGATTACCCTCTGTTGGTCAGATAAAATATATTATGTTCACTTTGTTAAAGATGGCGCTGCCTACATGCAAGTTTTAAGAGTAAGCTTTTACCCACACCCTTGACTGATTGGATGATGTGGGGTGGTGCACTCTCATGAGGAATCCTCCCATTATGCCTCAGATAAATGACTTTGTATCAGAGACTTCCTTGTTTATAGATTGGATTAAAGGTTTGGATACTACACTATAAAGTGGGGGCAGACCAGGAGCTTGCTCTCTCTTGGTTCCTGAGGTTAGCATTAGAGAGCAGAGCAGATTAAGGCCACATGGAGGAGAAGAAAAGCAGCCAAGATTGTGGAGTGCTGAGAGAGAAGTCGGTTTGTGTGGAGTTTGTGTAGAGAGAAGGAGATGGGGAACAGTGGTGAATAAGAATGGTTAGCTAGAAACCTTTGATGCTAGGAAACTCGGATAAGTCAGTAGCTTTGTGAACACTGAATGAGTGGGTTTTTGAGCCCAGTGTGTGTTTTTACTTGCCTGCCAGGTGCAAGCTGCAAGCTAGAATTAAAGCTGATGGCTCACCAGTTCTTGGCTCCGTTGTTTCATTACCAACTGTCCAAATCTAATGCGAACCTGCATGAGCCAGGTGGCCCTGTTGGTGGCCGCTGAAAGATTGCCAGGTGCCGCCAATGAACGAACGAAGAGCCGAAACAACCAGATGAGCAAAAGTCAGGCTTTATTGGGAGGACTCCGGGCGGGTTCACAGACTCGGAATGAGAGCCTGAGAAGCCATGCCTAACTGGTGGGGTTTGAGATTTTTATACCCTTCAGAATAGCTGGGGAATTTCCACTGCGGTTTAGGCCTGCAGGTGTCTTGCGCAACCAGGGACGTTAACGGTTGAGGAATTTCTATTGTGTTTTCGGACAGGGTGTGTGTGCTAAAGGTTAGTAATTGCAGAAATGCCAAAGATATGACGGACTTTCCGGCCCCTGCCTGAAGGGTGCTACCGGAAAGCCGCGACTATTGGCTCTACACCCCCTAATAAACTTTTCTTGCCTGAACTCAGGTGTCCTCCTTCCACTTACCTAATAATGTGCCAATGTAGACATTTAAAAGTCCTTTTAAGCCCTGAAACTCACTACTTTTAAAAGAAGATTTGTTGTTTCTGTATTTGTTGAGGGTAGAAGTATGTGGATGCCAAGTTTAGAAATGTCCTAAAGCCATATACAGAAATTGAGGGATCAGCACTTCTATCCTACTTCTGGGAATCATGGAAATCCTTCCTTTTTCTTATCATGTGTGCTCTAATCTTGCTTGAGCTAAGATTAAACTGGGTGGATTTTGGCCTGAGGGAATGTTTTAGCAAACTGAAGGAGGCTAGGCAATCATTCTCTAAGCAATGTTCATATGAGTTCATACCATTCATTCCCTCCAATTATATGGCAGGACTAGTTAGAATGATGAAGCCAAGAGAATATTTATGTTTCCAAAAATTGGAATCCCAGTACTTTAACTTTTGAATTATGATCAAGAAGCATAGCATTAATTCAGCACAATCTGTAAATATTGGATGCTTACTAAATATCATACACTATTCCAGGCTCTGGCAATAAAAACAGTGATGGACCGTCTTAGATCTGAAGATACTAATGCTTTAGGTAGCAGACAGAGATAGCTAAGTAAATAAATTTACATTTAATAAACATACAGAGGCACTTGAGAATTACCCCAAAGGAGAGTTTTCTGTGTTTTAATGCACTAAGCAGGAGAGAATGGGGATGAAAGAAGAAGGAATCAGAGATATCTTCCCAGAGACTTGACAAATGAGATGAGTTTTTAAAGGCATGATGGCAAAACACACTGATTTCAGATATAGCTATAGATATACTGCTCACAAAAATTAGAGAATCAAGGTACATGCAGATACTCCAGTACTTTCAGCCTTTTGTATAGTGCATTTTCAACAATGAAATAAAAGTTAGTTTTGCATCTCATTTGCATAATTGAACAACTTTCTTTGACTTGTTAGCTTTTCTGATGTTCTTGTTTAATAAAAATAAATCAAATGCTTCTTTTTTTATGCTTCATAATCATTTTGAAATATCCCCTATTTTTTTGTGAGCAGTATATATAGAGTTAGACAAAGTTTTAGAGAAAAACTTAGATGCAGACACATCTTAGCTGTCATGGAGTGTATTTAGTTGAGTGAACATCAAGACAATTAGAAAGAGAACCATGTCCCCATGATCTGATGCTGGCTGCCTCTCCTGTTTAGGCAGTTCCTCTTCTTGCACCCTCTTGCTCCAAGGGTTAACAACCATGCTTTGACAAGTCACCCTTCATTGCCTTTGAATACACTACTCCCTCTACTTAAATAACCTTTGCTGCTTATGTTGAGGGAAATAAACCTATACTCATCCTCAAAATGGCAGAGCTTCAAGCATCCTTTCAAAGAAAATTTTCCTAACTTCCATCCCCCAAATAATTCATGATTTCTTCTCTGTGATTTCACTGTTTCTAATAAACACTTTTATTTTAGCAATTATTACCTAACAGTTAATATTTTCTTAAATTGAATACCTCTCTTCCTTATTGTGCCACAAGCCCCTTAGGAGCTGGAACTAAATTTCAATTCAGAGTGCCAGTGTTGAAATGCTGTTGGAATATAAAAAGTTGGGAGAACTGATTTATATATACAAAAATTTTGTGAGCCATTTGCTAAATCTTTGGCTGCTGAAGTCATTGTTATGGATGTATTTATACCATGGAAATTGGCAAACACTACAAATGAGAATCTTTTTTTTTTTTTCCAAGCTTCACTTTACCAGCGATCAATAACTGTACTTCCTAGATCTTGCTTATTATGATAAACAATGTTCAAAATGTTTGTTGGGTCAATGTTGGGCAGATAAAATATATTATGCTCACTTTGTTGAAAATGGCGCTGCCCACATGGAAGTTCGTTGATATTAATGTGTGTTCTGGAACAGGCTGTGGGCAGGCCGAGTGATTATAGCCTAGGGCTTAGTTTAAGAGTAAGCTCTTCTCCACACCCTTGACTGATTGGATGATGTAGGGTGGTGCACTCTCCTGAGGAATCCCATTAAGCCTCAGATGGGTGGCTTTGTATCAGAGACTTTCTTGTGCGTATAATTGGATTAAAGGTTTGGATTATCTATGCTATAAAATGGGCAGACCGGTAGCTAGCTCTCTCTCTTGGCTCTTGGTTCCTGAGTTCCTGAGATTAGTATTAGAGAGGAGAGCAGAGTAAGACCACGTGAAGGCCAGGAGAAGCAGCCAAGATGGCAGAGTGCTGAGGAAGAAGCGAGTTTGTTAAGAGTTTGTGCAGGAGGAGATGGGAAACAGAGGTGAATAAGTCTGGTGAGTTAGAAACCTTTGATTCTAGGAAACTCGGATAAGTCAGTAGCTTTGTGAGCACTGAATGTGTGGGTTTTGGAGCCCAATGTGTGTTTTTGCTTGCCCGCCGGGTGCAAGCTAGAATTAAAGCTGATGGCTCACCAGTTCCTGGCTCCATTGTTTCATTACCGACTGTTTGAATCCAATGTGAACCTGCACGGGTCAGGCTGCTGTGATGGCGGCCTCGACTACTGGCTTTACATTTGGCGTAGTCGGCAGGATTTGATACAGATCGGCATGGAGCCACCACCACCTTTGAGTGGTGGAGTAGAGGACTGGTTGCTGTTTTGGTTTCCCATAACTGTTTTTTGGGGGACTGTAGGCTGGCTGAC